>OU830602.1:50541820-53041820 GCA_917563855.2 Limnephilus lunatus | reverse complement strand
TATCATGTCCAAGATGTGCAAAATCCCATGATATTAAAAACTGTAATGAAGGATGTGATGCCTGCATTAACTGCAAAAAGGCAAATGAAAGACTAAAATTAAATTTAAAAATTAATCACCCTGTATGGAGCAAAGACTGTCCAGTATACTGTCGAAAAATTGAACAGGAGAACAGAATGGTTAATTTTTTAGATTAAACCGAAACTTCATAACAATATACTCCTTAAACGTCTCTAGTTTACTAGCACATATCGAAGAAGTTGAAGACATGCTAAGAGAATACAAACCGCACATGGTAATGATGAGTGAAACTTGTGTTACTGAAGAAATTAAACTACAAGAAATAACATTTCAGGGCTATTCGACAATTAGATGCGACTCATTTAGCAGGCATACGGGGGGAGTTATAATATTAATTCTAAATAATATCTCTTACAAAGTCACAACAAATATGGTTTTAGATAAAAATAATACTTGGATGCTTGCTATTGAAATTCAAAAGGATTTTAAGAGGGGAACCTACGCAGCTATTTATCATTCCCCAAATCAAAATGATACAAAATTCTTAGATTTTTTTGATGAATGGTTTCGTAAACAAATAAATACAAGAGATTTAATAATAATATGTGGAGATCTTAATATCGATATGATGAAACCCAATGCAAAAAGCACGAGACTACAAAGGATCATAAATGGCTTAGGCTGGAAGCAACTTGTCAAAAATTATACAAGAATAGGAAAAACCTCTAAAACAATGATTGATTTAGTAATTTCAAATGACTTTTATGCGGAAGTTAATGCTGTAGAAGAACTCAAAATATCTGATCACGAAACAATTGTTACAAAAATTAGATATAGTAGTCCGAAACCACAGGAAATACGAAAGATAACGTATAGGAATAAAAAGAACTATGATAAGGATAAATTGTGTACGGCATTAAAAAACAAAAAGTGGATTTGCGATAACCAAGGAAATTTGGAGGAAAAAGCCGATGAACTAATAGGACATCTGAAAACTGTAGTAAACGAGCTAATGCCTATAACTAATATTATATTAAAAGATACAAATAATTGGTATACAAAATCTCTACATCTTCTACAAAAACAAAGGGATACAGCTTATAAAGCCTGTAAAATACAATTTACGGAAGAAAGGTGGGAAACCTATAAGAAACTTAGAAACATGTAGACAAAAAATAATTACCTCTCAAAGTGATTCAAGAAAAATGTGGACTACACTCAAAGAAATTATAAGCGGGAAACAGAAGGGAGATACTAAGGAAGTTCAGTTCCCCGATGGAGTTGAAGATGATAAACCTAAAATAGCCCAAAAATTTAATACAAATTTTATACTCAGTGTCGAAAACATAAATAAGAGCATTCCATTAGTCACAGACACATTTTCTCAATCAATGGAAAGAAGAGAGAATAATAATATTTTCAGGTTTAATAAAATTAACATCGAGTATTTAATGAAAATTCTTAATGCAATGAAACTAAAATCGTCCACGGATGGAATTACGATAGGCATAATCAAAGATGCACTGCCAGCTATAGGAGACAGATTAGTTGCACTAATAAATGAATCTCTGTTAGAGGGAATTTTTCCAGTCATGGAAAACTTCCATAATAACACCAGTGCCCAAAATAATAAATGCTAAAAATTTCAAAGACTTCAGACCAATAAATGGATTACCTAAATATGAACAATTACTAGAATCGCTAGTTAAAGAACAGATAAACAATTTTATTGAAAAAAATAATATTCTTGTAAAACAACAATCTGGATTTAGAAACAAATATTCCTGTGAAACAGCAATAAATTATGTGATAAATGAATGGAAAACAAGTATGGATCAGAAGAAAATCATCATAGCAGTATTCTTAGACTTTAGACGTGCTTTTGAAACGATAGACAGAGAAAGACTAATAATGAAATTGAAAGACATGGGAATTCATGGTAAAGAATTGCAGTGGTTTACTGATTACCTAAAAAACAGAAAACAAAGAACCAAATTTGGAGATGCTATCTCTGAAGAGCAACAAGTAAACCTTGGAGTTCCTCAAGGATCGGTCTTGGGACCACTACTTTTTATTATATATATTAATGATATAGTGAAGTGCCTAAAGTACTGTTCCATCAAACTGTTTGCTGATGACACACTTTTATATATTATAGCAAATAATATTGAAGATGCATTGTCAAAAATACAAAGTGAACTTAATTAAATATCTAAATGGTTAAGCATAAATAAACTCAAATTAAATGTAACTTAAAGTAAATTCATGGTATTAGGGAAAAAACAAAATGAACTTATTACCCTAAATATAGACAATCAAAATATTGAAGAGGTAGAAGAAATTAAATATTTGGGAATCATTATCGATAATAAGTTAAAACTTAACTCTAACTTTGAAATGCTAACTAAATAAATTGCCAAAAAGATTAATTTCTTAAGTAGAATAAAGGGAAAATTAGACATTAAAACTAGGAAATTGGTCTATAACACAACTGTAGCATCCCATCTGAATTATTGCTCAAGTGTAATCTTTCTGAGCAATAAAACACAAATTAAAAGAATGGAAATAATTCAGAACAGAGGCATGAGGTCTATATTGTGCTGTAGCAGATATACCAGGATAAAAACCATGCAACGCCAACTCAATATATTAAGTGTGTGGCAAAGATTAGTTTTCAATACCCTAGTTTTTATTTATAAGTTAAAAAATAAAATGTTACCAGATTATATGTCGAATAATGTAAGAATCAACAGTACAGTTCATTATTATCCTACGAGAAACTGCAACGATTTTAGGCTTCCTAAAACAAATTTATCGGGAACACAAAATAATATTTATCATAAAGGTTTTAAAATGTTCAATGAACTCCCTGTTATTGTTAAGGAGGCTAAAAGTCTTGCAGTTTTTCGTGGATTATGTCTTAATGTTGTAAAGTCCAAATTTTAGTCAGTAAGTAGTAAATAATATTGTAGTAGTCATAGAAAAGAAAACATTAGATATAAGATGTCAAATTTTATATCTAAATAAAATACACAATAATAAAAAAAAAAAAAAAACCAATCACAAAAGAAACTTTAATCATTTGTATATGCGCAGTCCCGCAAAGGTTTCTGTATATAATGGTGAGCTCTGGCATTATAAAATTGGTATTAAAATTTTTCAAAAGGTGGCAGCGAGTTTAAAAAAAAAAGAAGTGTATTTCATACTGTTTAGCGGCGGAGATCTCTCTATAGGCGGTAGGGGAGGATTTGCAAAGGAGACATAATAGCAATATGGGATAGCAGGGAGTAAATTTGGAAAATCCATGCTTCTCACGCGGACCAGCTGTATGTGCCCTGCTCATTGCTTTGGAAAAATAAAAAAAAACGAGTGTGCTTTAGACCATACGACTGAAGTAAAACTTCACTAACTTATAAAAGAACATATGACATTGGGGTGACATTGACATTCCAGACGATTTGGTTTGTTGCATTTCGCACAGTAGTACACACTCATGTGTCTTTTTTTCGCTGGGCGAAAGTTACACATGCTCCGTTGCCTTTTTTAATGACATTGATCACCGTTCGCATCGATTACCGTTCGCATATCATTTTTCGTAAAAATCACCACTTTTCACCACTTCAAAAATAAAATTGTATCCAAAGAACTTCAATAAACAGAATTAAAGCACAACCCCTTGAGTGTTATTGCACAACCTCTTTCATTGAGTGGTATCTCAACGCATGCCGGGTACCCGCTAATATTAAATATATAATTTCACAATTTTGCTTTAAATTGTATACCAGTGGTGTTATTGCAGGAGATCGTTTATTTTACACATTACGATAATCTTGACGGGACACGTCAAACTGCCCTGAATTATTATTAACATCTTGCCCGACAATACTATTTACGGGCAAGACAATTAATTGTTCAGCAATGGGCAATAATAATAGGCAATTCATGTTGCTCGTTTACCAGCACGTTTTTGTGGTAGAGATTCGAAATTCGCAAGCCCAAAGTTTATTTTATGAGTCAGGTAAAACGCAAGTGAGGCACGGGAAATCCTCAAATCCTACACATCCATATACATTACCCTCGTTGAAGGGGAGCATCAATTAAGGGAAGAAACTTTACGCAGTTCATTTCAAACGCCAAAACTCATTTGCGTTGAAATTCTTAAGCCGGTATTTTATGGGTAACGATAAAATATACACACTCGTAGATAGGGATAAAATCATCATAATTAATTGGGATTTTTAATAAACACATCAAAGTGAGCAAAGATAAACGGCCGGTATTTGGTTAATCTTAAATTAATTGTCTAATATTACAGCGTTAGTTGGAGTCCTATCACGGTTGACAATAAACCGTCTGAAGGAATGAATGATGACCTGTGAGTGAGGGGGATTTTGTATGAGATTCATCTAGAGAAGATGAAGCATAGTGATGAAATAAAATGTGATTATTTTAACTCAGCTAAAATAATATTTAATCTGTTCTCAGTGGTTGAGGGGTAAGTCCTCGGCTACAAACCCGAAGGTCGCGGTTTCCAATCACGGCGTGCACAAGTAAATTAAATAATAAATTGTACAGCGCCCTTGAGGTGATTTTTCACAAAAACGGGGTTCTATAAATTATCCAATTATTATTATTATTATTATTAAAAGGACGGAATTACACATGAATAGCATTATACCTGTGTACTGAAATTATTCTGTTTTTTAACCTGTTAAAATTTTAGGTAGCGTAATTGTGTGCCAGATAAATTTCAAATTTAAAAAATAACAAAAGTTGTGATGGGTTAAGTTATTTTATTATTAAGTTATTTTGACATGTGCAACTCCAGTAGGTGACGTGTGAAAAAATCACAGGATATTGTATTAGTGAAGTTGATAATTTGAATTTGTGTGAAAGAGTTAGATTTTATTAAGCTGAATGTATTAATTACATATTTGTAAAATAAAATAAATAATCAAAAATGTATCTTTTAAACGAACAACTTGTTTGGTAAGCGTTAAAATCAGATTTAGATCTGTCAAAAAACTAAATAAGAGAAACACACATTTTAAATGTAGATTTTTTACTTCTTCAATCTTTGCAAAACAACCTTGTGGCATTATTTATTATTTAATTAATAAGAGATAACTTTGTTTTAACCACTTTTTTAATAAACAATATCCGCATGTTTCAATAACAATGTTATAATTAACATATCCTGAAGAAGATAACCTTGTTATTGAAACATGTCGATATTGTTTATTAAAAAAGTGGTTTATACAAAGTTATCTCTTATTAATTAAATAGTAGATTTTTTTAATGGTACCTGCCTGCTTTATTGCTAGTTTAACACAATATATTTCTATTTTTTTCAATAAAACGTTAATAATTTTACGCATTATATTACAATATTTCACACATCACAGACAACCAAAATTAGTAACTTTGACAGCTTGCCATCAAGATTTCATGATAACTGTGAAATTTCAACACCGCTTTGAAAAATCATTAAAAGTTATTATATTTTTTTTAAATTTATCTCATAACCTAACCTAGCATAACCTGTTTAATCATTTTTTATCACTTTTAATAAATTTTCAAAAAAGGTGTTGTAGTTGCATGATTATGGGTTGTCCGGTCACGGCCAACAAAGTCGCACCGCAAATACTGTCGTATAGCAAGTTTTTAACACATCACTTCACCATCCTTAGTTTTTCCATCATCGGAATAAAGTATCCATAGGAATCGCTTTGAATAATGTCCAGGTGATGATCTTTAGAGTCATTGTACCTGTGTGCTGTGTGCGATGTAGACATTATGTTAATTCACCAAATAAAATACGTCTCCACGAATTAAACGCTTATAAATTACAAATAATCCGCATTTACATTGAATGTGTTCCGACTGATTCAGTGGGCGGATGCCGTACAATGAAACACATTGTTACTCCGAATAAAGTTTCTCGAATAAATTTGTATAAAAAATTTGAATACAAGATAATATTATAATTATTTGGTTTCTTGTAAAGGGTTGACTTATTTTCAGAAACATTATACAAGATTGGTCTTGATAAAATGAAGCTGGTATTCGATAGTCTGCTTTGCTTGCACGTAAGCCAGTTATTGACGACAACTAGGTAGAGTAGTAAATTCTTTTGTTCTGAGCCCAGATGTTGATCGTAAAAAAAGACATAGGCAATTATTAAATAAGTTTTTTCCTACATTGATTATAAATATTTAGTATAAGTTCACAGAGCGTTTGTAGAAATAAGTACTTTAAAATATTCGCCTGCGAGCTAACCGTTACCTTACAAAAAATCATAGTGTGCACATGGCTCGCCATTATGGTAACAATGGTGTGGACATCGTGTACTCACTAGAGTAGTGATAAGCAACCTTCTTAACGTGAGAGCAAATTTATTAATGTTCTATTCGGTTGAGGGCCGCAGGCGGTGTGGTACATACAGCTTGACGTGGTTAACTTTGCAGTCGATGGTGTCGCAAACTTATTTATATACATCTAAATACGTAATTATTTACATAAAACAATCGAAAAAGCTAAAAAAAGCGCCGCAGGCTAAAATTTTCGACTCCAAGGCTGAATCAATGAATTCTGTCGATTTTATGTTCAGAAATAATAACGTTTCGTATTTTATAATTCAGTTTTTAAAAACGTAAAATTTTTTAACATAGCACTCGGAAATGCGAACGATTGCTATTAAATAAGAAACATAAAAAAACTTCTTTTATAATATGATTTCAGGAACATAATTTCGAAACATGATTTGGTACCTACCCCTATAATACGGAGTCCAAGCAAAATATCAATGTCCGCACAAAGAAAGAGCCCCAAGGACAAAAAAAAACTGCTGGGTTCAACGTCAAACCAACAAATTAATTTTGTTAATTTTTATAGTTCGGAAGTTCGAATTAAGTTAGGTTAAGAAAACAATTTATATTAATTTTATACAACGGAAACCTTTAAAATACATCTAAGATAGATTTGAAAAATGTCATAATAAAATAAAAATAAAATAATAGACTAATATTCAAATCACAAAAAAGTGTATATTTTAAGTTTAAAAAAAGCTTATTGTGGTTGAATTAACATTGAAGAAAGGTTAATAGTTTCGCTTAATCCTAGAACACTCGCGGGACGCGGGTTGTTCGTCACTGCACTAGAGCCTGGTTACTGTGTCCTCCACGGTTACACATACACAGCTCACAGATGAGTGCGCGGCTTTATAAGCATTGGCTGCAAAAAAACCGCGATTTTACTCGTATGAATATTTATTATTTAGATTTCAGGTTTTTCTAATCAATTGGGAATACGCAAGGTTTTCATAACCTTACCTTCTGGAGCCATACATCTTCTTCTTCCGCTTGTGCCATCCCCTATCACTGTATGTCTATCGCTGTGGGCTGCAGCCTCGAACAATTTTTTGAAACTTCACTTGTATCAGACACATAGGTTACGAAATCATGAAGACATATCTAAAAGTAACTTTTATTATACGAGCAGGAAAAGCTCCCAAGTGAAATGAGCTTCCAAGCCATAGAATTCAGAAGAACACAAGAAATTTCATGTGGGCGTGTTTCGTGATCTAAAAGTCCAACTTGACTGTTGCTTAAAGTTTATGTTTAGAACTGTGTTTTATCATCAAAAAGAAATCCAAATGGGATGGCGCTGTACGATTTCAGCAAATGCAAGAAAGACAGCGGGCGCTGAATGGGCTATCAAAAGGAACAAAAGCGCCCTTGAGGTGGTTTACAAATTATCCAATTATTATTATATTATTATTAGTGACGACATTGGTTTCTATTCTGATCTATATGTAAGATCTTGACGTTTACGAGGAAAAAGGTAAATAATCAGTTTCCTTATACTCGTACAGTAATTGGGAAAGTGGAGGGACCCCTCCAATATGCATTTTTAGTATATATTATGAACAGCAAGAGGTCAAATTATGTACATTTGAACGTAGCATTTTGCACGTTAGTCAAATGCATTTTAGTGGTCGACGGACCTGTGGAAGCAATCTTTTAGCTGTAAGATTTTATAATAGTTTGTCTAGTCTGTAGTTAGAACTCTTAGAAGTAAGGTAGATCATTGTAGAAATATATAAAGAGTTTGTACAGCGCCCTTGAGGTGATTTTTCACAAAAACAGGGGTATACAAATCATCCAAATACTATTATTATTACAGTCGACTCTCGATAATTCGAAACTCGAGGGACTCTTAAAATATTTCGAATTATCGAGTGTTTGAAATATCAAATGGTTCGAAATTTATGAGAGTAAATAAATAAAACTTCGAATTCTTAAGTGTTGATCAATTATTATTTATTAACTCCTATTCTATAACAATGACAAAAGTTTATAGGTACATTCGTGTACATACATGTACATGAATGTACAGTAACAGTAACTGAATGATAACACAAACCAATTCGTTAGAGTGTGTGTCACAAACTAATCATAACAAAAACAATACACGTTTGAACTTGTCGCAAAATTGTATTTGTACTAACGTGTGTATAACAATCTTTCCGCCTCTTTCTCTCTGCAACTTTGAATTGTCGAATGTTGAACGCCGATGAGTTCGAATTAACGCGTCGTTTTGTTATATAGCAATGATTTTTTCGTTTGAATTACCAAGAGTACAAAAATGTATGGATTTAGTTCGAAATATAAAGAGATTTCGTAGGGAACTCGTGATAACTTTGAATTATAGAGAGGTTCGAATTATCGCAGGTTTGAATTAACGAGAGTCGACTGTATTATTAAAAAACAACCCATTGATTTATTTAGACAAACACTCGATTAAAGGGTTCATCTCGTGAAATAAATATCAAAGGTTGTCTTATTATGTAAGTGTTAATAAGTGTTTGTCTAAATAAATCAATGGGTTGTTTTTTAATAATAATAATAATATTATTTGGATGATTTGTATAACCCTGTTTGTCTTATTATGATAAATTATCCAAATATTTTTATTATTATTAAAAACCAGCCCCTTGATTCATTTTAAAAAACATTTCATTGAAGGTTTCATCTCGTGAAATAAATAACATAGGTTGTCTTATTATTATAAAAATGAAATTTACATGATTGCACGGTTCAGTGATCATGGAAATTTAGTTATTTTACACTCCAATAGTTAATGTATTTAATTTATGGATTTATTCCTCGTATGTCATGAACGTCTTTATTCAGCTTGATAAAATATAGTCGTGTTAAATAAACTATTTTAATGCTCTTGCGATAAATGACCGTGGATAAGAATATATCTTCTATTGTAATGGATTGGCAGGAATTATTGTAAACTTATATTATATTTTGTTTTTAGAACTTAATAATCTTCTTTGGGAAGAAATGATTACATATTTTGTAATGATTAATGAGGTGGGCTCCAATTTTGTTATGAAAATTATATTTAAAGAGTTAATAACGACAGTAAAATAAGTTTTTCGATTAAAGTTGTGAGCTTTTTTTACAGTAGCTCCACACAGGATTTCCTGAGGTAAATAATTCCCTTCAAGGCCTACATCATCTTTCATATTTGGGGATGATGAGTGGAGGACTTTTTTTGGAAAGGAAGGAGTGGAAGTTCTGGGATAGAAAAGGGTATCATGGGTGGATAGGAATCTGGGGGTCAGTGTGTCCATAAATGACGGACATATGAATCTACCCCCTCCCACTGCGAAGTACGGTGTTGTGATAGAGTCCTGCTGGAGAAATCTAAAGGTATCCCTCAATATTTTTTACAATTGAAGAGTCTCAATCAAATGGGAAAGTCTTCGATTTTCAGTCTGTTTCAACTGGTTGGTCAAATTTTCAAACATATCGATGATATTTTACTGATCTTTTTGTATGTGCGGTGTAAAAAATATAAAACAGCGAGACTAATATCCCATTGGTGCAGTTTCAGAAAACCGTTTGCCCATCCAAACTACTCTGAGATCATTAAAACTTGTGAAGTTTATATTATTCTGAAAGGTTTCGAGGTTTGGCGTGATTTCAACTTGATGTCTTCACGAATGCAGTTAAGTGCAACGCGAAGGTCTTACTTCTTTCCATGTAGGGGGAAATTAATAATACATTAGTTCGGTGGCTTCAATGAATGCAATGTAAGTATCCACTTTTTCTGTAATTGTAATAAATCATACTCAGCACGAAATAATAAAAAATAAACCTGTTTATTACTTCATGGTGTCATTTTTATGAAATGGCACCTCAAGGACATTTCACGAAGACGCAGAATAACGTTTGTCCATAGCACTGAGAATAAAATACCAAGTCGAGTGAAAATCGCCAAATTACATTCGAAATATCCCATTATGCCCTTTCGTTAGGGGGAGCCTGAAATAAAAAAAAAATATTCTTGAAGTAGTAGTAAGTAAGTGGGCAAAAAAAGATTGAGAATCTATGGCTTAACTCAAGCATCTTCAGGGTATAAAATTAAACTGGTCAAAAAATATACATTGTGTGAGCTCATATATACATACAGTAAGAGACAAAACATACTATAAAGCCGTGGTCGTCAAAGTGCGGCCCGCAGCCGATATTTGTGCGGCCCGCGCAAATATCTGCCGCTCTCTTTTTGTATATTTAAAAAAAAAAAAAAAACTTTTTCATGCACTGATGGTTGTCCGTCAATGGTGGGTGCAAACAATTGTTTGATTGACTTAATGAAGAAAGAATGGAATTTACCAAATTTGCTGCCCATTCACTGCTTGCTGCATCAAGAAACTTTGGCATGTCAAATTTCGAATAGCAAATTGAAGAATGTAATCAATACGGTTATAAACATTATAAATTTCATTCGCGCGCGTGAACTTAATCATCGAAAGTTTAAAGAACTACTTGAAAAATTACAAGCCGATTATGGCGATGTTGTCCTACATACTGCCGTCAGATGGTTAAGCAAAGGAAAAGTTCTAGAACGGTTCTTCCAATTAAAAACAGAAAAAACAACAAAGTGGTAAAGAATATCCCCAACTCCATAATGATGAATGGTGGGCACTGGCGGCTTTTTTGGCCGATATAACTATGAAATTCAACTAAATTTAGAGTTGCAATGACCTAATAAGATAATCGGACAAATGATTAATAAAATATTCGCATTTGAAGCTAAACTGCAATTATATATAAATGAGCTCGAAGCAAGAGACTTTTCCAAATTTCCAAATGTTGCTGCTCTTCGATCCGACATGTCTATTATCGATAGTAGCTCTCAAGATATGGTATCCTACTTGAAGGAATATTGAATTCATTGAATTCGACACAGTACTAACAGCTTATTTCATTGAATGCAGTGAAAAGCAGGAGTATGTTGAATTCTGGAGAAATGTGCCTAGCAATCTTAAGTGTTTACAAGACTGCGCTCAATTTATTTTGACGATTTTTCCTTCGACATATCTCTGTGAAGCTTCATTTTTGAAGAACAAAAATCGCAATCGCCTTTCCTCTCACTTAGAAGACGCAATGAGGATTGCATGCAGTCCCAAGGACGCCAACATAGAAGAAATAATGAAAAAATACAACATCATAATACCTAAAATTCACGATAGTTTAAATTACCATAATTAATATATTGTACTACTTCTAATAAAAATATTGAAAATATAATTTTTTCAATTTACATGTAGATATCCATACCCACTCACTTCGGAGCGCGCCTCATATCCCCCCGACGTGTGGGCTCTAATAAAGAATAATAAGCACAACCAGATATACAAAAAGCATAGTATTACAAAAAATATCAAATACCTACTGACGAAAATGAAATAAAAATAAATAATTAGAAAAAAAAATAAAAATACATAAATTCTAGTATTAAAAAAAAAACATAAGCCCTTCATGTTGCCAGTGACAGCCCACACATTGCGTAGAAAAAAAAACATTTCGGTCTTTACTATCCCCCCCCCCCCCCAATTCCAGAAATGTGCGGCCCGCACGCTGTCTCAAATTGTCCAATGTGGCCCTTGACCAAAAAAGTGTGACGACCGAGTGAAATTTAAATCATGCGCCATGCACAAAACATCACTTGAACAGGTGATTAAAAGGTTTTTCGACTTTATGGGAAATATCCCTAATAGTGGGCTATTGGACACATTTAACTGATTATTAAAAATTTGCGTTTTTTGTTTTAATAGCTTTCTTTATTTCGAGTGCGTCTAAATTGTTTAGTCTGTTACTATGACCATCTCTGTATAAAATCTTAGCATCGGTGCTTTGATTGAAGGTTTGATATTTATCGAAAAGATAATACCTTCATCAAAGCACCGGTGAAGTTAATAATAAAAGCCTACGTTTATATAAATGATATCATATTATATGTACATATTTTTTTTATATTCACAGTCCTCTTCACTAGGAATTCCAGGTCCGAAGCGCACTCTAGGTTATTACATAGGTGGTTCGTGATCTTCATGGTTGTAAACCTTTTTGTCCTTTTGTTGATTTTGTCATCTTCATATTGGCACACCTCATTTTCATATTTGTTGATTTCATTATTTTCATGTTTGTTTGGTGTAGGTTGTTGTATTGGTCTTACTTAACATTTTTACTGTTGCCGCTTCTTCATGTTTACTTAAAGATATTATTGTTTTTAAACTTTTTATCTCCATGTTATTTTTTATTTCATTTGGAAGGGCACTGTATAATTTTACAGCATGGAATTTATGATGTTTCAGGCAACTCTACTTTTAAAAAGAAACGTATTCAACTGATGAACAAAAATCTACTAAGAACTCACCGCAACCTCAAATCAATACGATTGAAACCAAACGTTCATATACATGATGAAATGCGGATTATGTTTCCCTTCCAGTACTTTCAACTCATCACTGAAAAATTAATTAAGGTCTGAACTGAGTGGAAAAACCAATATGGCTTTTTAATAGAGGCATTCCTTGCAAAGCCGGCTATATACTATGAGCTCAGTGTGTTTTATATGTCACAGTGTGATTTATCGAACCGCTCGATCTCCCTCCATCTTTAATAAGGGACCAAACCGTATTTTTGTGACGTAGGCGTAGGTTCAATTTTAGCATTTACGAATTTCGAATTTCTAAAGTTGAACTATGAAAAATTGAACGTATTCCATAGCATAAAAAGATTACCTTTTATAAATTTTCCTTTACGAAGTCGAAAGGCAAACTTTATGGTAAAATTGGTTTTATTTAATTCTTTTTGAATCGAAGTTACCAGCTTGTTTTTCTTTGTTTGAGAAAAACTTGTTTGCTTTCACAATATTATTCATTGAATCGTAAAAGTTGCTTTAAAAATGGTAAAGGAATAAGTTGAGTTAGTAAAATTATCGTGCTTTTATTGAAGCTTTGTTCTCCATGAAAAAAGTTTAAAAAATTATGAAATCGGCTCCGTTCAGTTGTGACGTGTGGTAGTGTGATCAGTGTCAACGTGTGATACAAAAAATGTTACATTTATATATAATGAATCATCTAAGAGCAAAATGACATCTACGTTTTTACTACAAAATATTCTGGTTAAAATCTAAATGTTAATTTAAATCAAATTTAATAATGTTATTACTAAGTGTATATTGTGAGGGCGGTTTCGGCACTCAAGGCAATTTTCAAACTGATTCATGCGGTTTGAGGCCATGTTAATCGAAACAGCTGTCACAATAATAAAGAAAACAAAATACTTGCAGAACTTAACAATAATAATCTTCCTCTTTGCAAGACTAACTCATTTATCTACAGATCCACACATTCATTCAACTTAAATTATTACCACATTGACATTTTTAACTCGACGTTACATGACATAAAACAAAATCTCACTAAGCAACATGACTCAAACTAGGAAGTTCAATCTACCCCTCCCTCTATATATTCGCGTCCTTAGCCTTTTAATCCTTATCCTATATTTCTCCTCCCCCCCCCTCACATAATGTAACTAAAAATGAACCAATTAAGTAAACACCTTTATAATGTCACACATTAATTTACTATTATTATCTGTGGAAAGTTTATAATTGGCGTATTTAACCATTTTATAATTGTATTTTTGTGTAATTTATGATTTGCTGTCAACTTTCCCAAATATAAATAAAAAAATAAAATAAAATAAATAAAAATAACATTACTACATTTGATGTTATTTTTTAGAATTAAACACAAAAACAATTAATACAAAACCAACTTCATTAAAAAAAATTCTTAATGGTTAATTTCGATATGCTCATGGGGTGGGGTTTGTCTAGAACTTGGCGGTGGATGCCTCCGCCCACTCATTGTCGGGAGAGACTTATTGAGGAGACCATTAATTTGACCTCTCCAGCAGCACCCTCTCGACCCTTTGCCTTGAACCACAGTGGGAGGGATGGATTTATACGTCACCCCTGGAACCACTGACCCCCCAGATTCCTAACCACCCCTCTTACCTTAAAAATATAATTCCCCTCATGATCTGTGTCATCTTTGGGGATACTGTGAAAGGAAGTTCTAGGAAGGAAAGGAGTATGAGGGGTGGGTAGAAATCTGGGGGTCAGTGTGTCCAGGAGTGACGGACTTACGAATCCATAGAAGGCGATATTCCGAGAGAATACGGCTGGAAAAGTCAAAAGGACTCCCTCAACCATTCTCCCTCGATCCGACCTACCATTCACATAAGTCACCAAACGCAGCGAACCACTTGGGGTGACCTATTGAAGAGGTGTTGGTTATCCAATAAATGGTGCCCGGGGGCGACGGTACCATCCTTTTTTTCTTTGCCAAACAAGGCGAATACCCGCGTATTATCACCTAATAAAAATAGGGCTAATATAAAAATGGTAATAGAAAATGACCAAAAATAATAATCATTACTAAATTTATATATAAAAATGCAAAAGGCAGTCATTTTAAAATTTATATATAAAAATTCAAGAGGCAGTCATTTTAAAATTTATATATAAAAATGCAAAAGGCAGTCATTTTAAAATTTATACATAAAAATGCAAAAGGCAGTCATTTTAAAATTTATATATAAAAATGCAAAAGGCAGTCATTTTAACTACATGTAGGATTACGAAAGATTTTTTAAATATTTATATTGAGGGATCAGTAGGATTTATCGGACCAGATAGGATTTCATCAGAGCCGAACCCTCTGATATGAAATGAGTCGGTGAAATATTTTCCAATTATGTTTCTGGTGGATTGACGTATTGTTCTTGTATTATTTTGTATTTATTATACTTATATAGTACACTTACATTGCGTGAATTTACTAGATAATCATTTGTGGAAAAGTATGTGGAAGGGTTTAGTCTTTCATTTGGGAAAGATTTAACCCGAACATAAAATCTGGAGCACAGTAAAAATAAAATGAAGTCGCTCAAAATGGATGTGCTTTTATATCTTTTAAACTACTCAACGGATTTTAATGTGGTTTTCAATAATAGATAGAGTAATGCAAGAGGAAGGTTTAAATGTATTGCATGCTTATTATAGTCGAGAAATTCAAATATTCAATTCAGGCAGCGGGAAGCGGGCAGCTTGCAAGCGGGTGGTGTGTATTTTTTGGGTAATGGCGTTGTGTTTCGTTAACCACAGCAACGTGTGGCCGGGACTGCTAGTTGAAAATAAAACAATACTGATTATACTAATAAAAAATTGAAAGACTAAATTAAAAGCAAATGTGTATGCCTGGGACTATCTGTTCAATAGAGTGCATCCATAAGATATTAAAAAACAGTATAATCATATTGGCTACCTTTCTAAAAATACAGAATCCGTGTTGTTCAAAACACCCATCGCCCATTGCTGGCGAAACTAATCAGAAATACTCTGCCCGCCCGGCTGGGAAGGTAGCCATTAGCCAGCATGAATAATTAACTAATATAATAACATGGTATGCGACTAATCTCAAAAACGTGACAGGCTACTATACTACGGAATACAAGTACCGGTTTGTTTGGTCAAATGAAATATTACTTACTACATGCATGGCCCACCGGAATGCCGTCCTCTTCGTATTTTTTGCCGCTAAACCTATTTGCACACTGCTAAACATAGTTTTATATCTACCAGCAGAGTTAGGCTGAGAGAGTAGAAAGTTGGACAAATGTCATATCTCGCAATGGTTAGTTCTTAAAACCGATTATGAATTTCGATCGTCCGGTTGATTAGTCAAACGACATCTCATCTCGAATTGAATATGGAATTATAGGATGGGGAACTACTGCACATACTTACATATACAACCTGAATACAATTAAGAAAGGAATCATAAAGACCATACTGAAAGTACCTATTAGAACGCCTTCGATTGAAATTTTCAATAGCTTTGACGTACCAAATGTACAACGAATATATGCCAAAAATATATTAATGAAGCTATTCAAAAATACTTAATCATCTACAAGACCGCGTATCCATCACACTAGATCGAATAAAAATTACATAAAAAACATTCCGAGTTATAAAACCACATTTGGACAAAGAAACTACACTTATTTTGCAACTAAACACCATAATATTCTTCCCAAAACATAAAACTAATAAAAAAAATTTAAAGAGTACAAATCAAGAATAAAAACATGACTGAAAGAGATCAACGAAAACACCATAATGAAGACACTAAAAACGACATAGAAGACAAATAAACTATAATTAAAAAAGTTTAGTCCGCCTCGGCACAGGAGAGCCTAGTGAGGAGGAATAAGAAATACAATATTTTTACCTAACATAAATAACCATTATATTTTGTATACTTATAGAATTATTTTATATGGTCGCTTAAATATTATTTACACGTGTCTGTAGATACTTTTTTACATAGCATCGGGAAGCATAACAGTCTGGTACATTAAAATGACATTTTGAAATTTTCTACTAGTTATTTTAATCCAGAACACATAGTTTTTAAGTTTATTTCACTACAAGTGTTTCTGCATTATAATTGATTCTGTGGTGTTTTCGAGTAACCTGAGTATTGTAGGTACCATATATGGTGTGCACTTTAACAATACCTGCTTACTCAACTTGATTTTTCTGAGATGTCTGACTAATCAACTCGAATATCAATTTCTGAAAGAAGGTTTCTAAATTATTTATTTCAATATTGGTTAAAATCAAACTACTGACATTTTATTTACATCTTCTCCACGTAAGAGGCTCTGAAAAAATAAATCCCTCAGGGCCTATGTCATCTTTGTGGATCCCAGTATGTAATCACTGTGTGAAGAGCCTTTTTTGGGAAAAGAAGGACAAGAAATTCTATGAATGAGAACGGAATGAGGGGTGTGTAGGTATCTGGGGGTCGATGTGTTTAGGAGTGACGAACGTATGAATTGATCAATCCCACTCCGATGCACAGGGATGGATCGAGAATCCGACTAGAGAAGTCTAAAGGTCTCCCTCAACCAGTCTCTCGCGATCTGGCACGCCACGCAATAAGACGACAGAAGCATCCGCCGCCAAGAACTTCTACCTTAATAAACCTCCCCCCTTCAACCCAGGCATCCCTATCAAGTCATCAAACGTAGCGAACGGCTTGTGGTGACCTATGGCAGGGGTGTTGGTTATCCAATAAATGGTTCCCGGGGGGGGGGGGCGGTGCCCACATCCACCTCCCAAATTGAATTTATTTATACGTTAAACGAGATTAAAAGTAATACCCATTGTTTAAGACGCCATAACATTTTTCACATGAATACATTTAAAAATAATATCGCCTACTTTAGCCCTCTGACCTAGATGTGTCGACTATATAACAAGATAGAGTGTGCTGAAGTAGATATTTTTGGCGATAATTTGTACGGATTCAAAAAAAACTAATTATATTGTATCAATTGTCTCTCTATGCCTAGCGTATTTCTCATGTCTCTTGCCACTCATTGTAATGTATTACTTGAGTGAGCTTGTGTAATTCTGTACTTTTATTTGTGATATATATTTAAAAAAAACAAAAGAAGTTAAAAATTGAATGAGTTCCTGTTTTTAACTGGTCAGCGGTTGTTATTTATGAATTTGTTTTTTATGATTTATTTTCCGTGAGCAGCAAATTGACGTCAACAACACGATAGTAACTCTTAAGAGCGTTATATATTTTAGTGATAAATTCAAAGGAAATTATAGAGAGTATAAATTTGGCAGGTGGGCGCAAGTGTGTTCAATTTACGTACCAATAAAAGCTTCAGAAAGCTTAGTAAATCTCCCGCAGTCACCGTGCAAAATCCATATTTTTAAACCGGTTCTTTGTCCACATAATGTAATATATCAGCTGCATTCGCGTAGTATAGCCAATATGCTCGAATAATATATCCAATGGATCCAGGTATTGCATAGCCAAAAATTCCAATTTATTTCTGTCGCTTTGTTGGCTGCATCGCCTGCCCGGGAACGGGACCAAATCCTAAAGGAGGTGAAATATTTCGCAAAGGGGTGATATTTATTTCTTCCCAGTATGGAATAGCCTGAGAAAAGCGACCGCCAATATAATCCGTTACCGGTACCACCGACCTCCACACATTTCTGCGATCCGGGAAATGTAACTCGGAGCGTTCTAATTAAACTTACTTAATCTATTTCCCTTCTACGTAATGTACTAAATAATTAATTAGTCGATGCCTGAATATATGACATACATGTATAATATAATATTATTTTGATAGCTTAGAGTTGAGAGCACAGATTATTGTGCCTATTATAATAAATCACACTGTTTCTAGGGTATTTACATATTTTGTTAACACTAAAAATTTGAAGCGCTCCAAGAACAGATCATGGAATTAATCTATGATCTGTGGCTCCAAGCCAATCAATATGTAAAATCAAATATCTACTACATCTGTAGATTTTTTTTATAATTTTGATATTTTCGAATGAACACAGCAAAATCGTACTACAAGATTTGGCTCTGGTCTGAACTTTGTGCATCTTTCCTTGTGCATCTTTAAAAATAATGTTAAATTATTTGTGTTAGCCATGAATTGCCAACATTTTTTTTCAATTTTATCTTATCTAAATTAATAACATAATATTTTGTTTTTCTTTTCATCTTAGTCCTTTTAAATTAATAGCATAATATATAATTTCAAATCAAATTTCAACACATGGTCACCCTACATATTTACATTATAATGTAGTAGCTTCCTTCAGCTTAGTAGATACCCATTATCTGTAAAAACATTAATGTAGCAATATTATTTTTCCAATACCTGTATTATTTTGCATTATTTTTATTTCTTTATAAAATGATTAACCTCAACACGGGCTTGTCCTAGTGAATTTAAAAATTTTATTGAAAACAATAGTATCTACCACACAAAGAAACAATAAATAAATACAAAAAATACACTGTGTCCACAAACTCTTAGTACAGACGGAAAACTGGTGAATAATAATCACATTTGGAATCAATTTTGTGACATAGCGTTTGTGATTTGACTTTTCGTTTCGAGTAAATCGAGTCCGAATTGATATTTTCAGTTCAATTTAATTTATTTTAAAATTGCTTGAAAGCGTAGACCCGGCTCCAAAAGTTTTTTTAACACTTTTAAGTTGCTGAAAAAAAATGAAAATGGTGTTTATTATAATCAAAATGTTCGGATCAGAAATAAATAATTTCGGGTTCTCTATGTGATGTGGTTTCACTGTTTATATTATGAGTTTCCAGACACTGTATAAATACAAATAATATCAGAGTGTGCAATTCACAAGCAGGAGACCGATCATACTGTATCATACTCTTGCAGGCTAAATCCTATAGATACATGTGTTTGTCTCTTTTTAGTGTCGCTTTTTTTCGTTTCACAGGGTTTCAAATCACAACCGTGCTAAAAAAGTTTTCACTTCAAAACTGGTATAATAAACACACCACCCAAAAATTTGTATAAAAATCTTGCAGTTTATTATTAATTAATTATAACACAAAAGATTAATACGCTGCACATAATGTTGCAAACATAGTAATTGCTACACAGCGTTGCTCGAGTTTTAGCACTAGCTGGGGTACCCGGCTTCGCTCAGGTGAGTTAAAATGAAATTGAACTGAAGTTCGATCCCACGACGGATCTTGCTTTATATACCCCAACCGATGGGTTGGGGTATATAGAGCAAGATACAAACCATACAACAAAAGGCTTCGAATGGTGTACAATGTTCCAGAACATTCCACAACATTCCACAATGATTTGGGATGTTCCGGGATGTTCCCGGAAATTTCAAATATTCCCTAACATTTCGCAACATTCCAGAATGTTGCGGTATGTTCTGGAATATTGTGGAATCCTCTCGAATACTCTCGATTGTTCTGGACTGTTCTATAAATTTGTAGAGGGTGTAACTTCCAGCCCTTATATCTTCAAAAGCACGCCCTTCAGGTAAAAACGGGAACCTACTTCATGGATAAGGGATAGAGAGCTACCACACCATATAACTCCTTTAATCTTACCTCTTCTAATATTGAATTTTAGAAAATATGATGCAAAAGTTTTGGCGTCCAGTATTATTGAATAAAATGATTAACTTTAAAGCCTCTTGATCATGTTGAAAATAAA
Organism: Limnephilus lunatus; assembly: GCA_917563855.2. Taxonomy (NCBI): domain Eukaryota; kingdom Metazoa; phylum Arthropoda; class Insecta; order Trichoptera; family Limnephilidae; genus Limnephilus; species Limnephilus lunatus. Next base: position 53,021,307 of record OU830602.1, on the reverse strand, counting down.
AGATATAAATTCCAGACCTAAAAATCTGTGCAATCTTCGTGATGTCATTACTGTTTCACACGGTCGGACTTCTGTCATAATATTAAGATTAAATCGTACATATTACTTGCTTCTGCATATGTTCTGCTTCCCATAAAGCTTCCAACGAAATTAAAAAATGTTTTGCGCAACTCGTTGACAGAGCAAAAAAACCAACGAAGAGGAAGTAGTGACATTTAAACGAAAAAAGTTCTAATTTAAAGCATTTAATCTCAGTTTCAACGTGACCTACATTCGGTTAACTAGCGTTTAAAAAACATTCATTTATAACCCAAACATAATAACTCATCACGGATAGGAAACTTACCTACACGTACATTGGTTATACTGTCACGTTTATAATATTTTATGTGTGTTTGTTGCGTGCACTGAAGAGGTAAATTTCTAGAAATGTGACCAATACTGATTTGTAAGAAAACCGATTTCGCCAAATCACACAAGACCTTCAAGTTAATGAATTTGATTCTTTGCTTAAAAAGAATTTAACATTTTGAAAATTTACGACTATTTAAACTTAACCCTAAGTAAGGGAAATAATTTTTCTTGTTTGTTTGAAAATTGTTTTTCAGGACCTCATGTGTGGAGTTAATGTAAAATCAAATAATCGAATTTCGTTCGTGAACAGTAAAATATTTTTTCGGCCTGTCTTTGGATCAAGAAGCGAGTGATATTATAACTTGTTTATTAGCACTTTAAAAATTATTCGTTTTTGTTTTAAAAATTGTGTACCATTTGTATACTAGAGGTGCAAAAATATCTGGATGAAAATTTTTGCTTGTTTAGTGTCATCGTGATTTATTTTTGGTGTATTGTGCCATGTTGCGCTACCTCCTTCTGTTCCCTAAAGAAGTAGGTTTTGAGGTTTTAGGCTAAATATGGAGGTACAGTAAACGCAACATGGCGTAATACCCTAACAATAAATTACGCAAACACCTTTAGCCGAAAAAATATCAAAACTTAGAAATTTCATTATAATAATTACATTTATAAAAAACCGCGTTTGGACATTTTATTATATATCTTTAATATATTAACCAGTCAGTTTCGATTCAACCTGAACCTACATCAAGGATGTATTTAATGTAAAAAAACATTTAAATAAAATACAGAAATACAGAGCATTTAAAGATAATTCCATTTTCGACAAAGATAGAAGAAAATGCGTCAGATATATACACTACATTATAATAAACACAATTTTTTTTTTATATGTAACTAGAAAAATAGTTTTATTTTAAATCAGTGTTCACACATCGGCGAATTTTCTGGACAGTGGTTGCGTGGTTGTATGTTGTGTGTAGAGGGGTAGTTTCTATTGCGCGGTATTGCGGAGCTCCTTGCACCGGCAATAAATAACTTGGAGCGCCGGATTCGTTAGGGCGTTTTGTGCAGGTAATCTACTCCGCGGTGAAACTGCGAACTGCGCCCGGACGCCCAAAGCTCGCCCCGGCCCACAGTTAGTTACCTACCCAAAACGTAGTACGTAGATTGGCTAGGGTTGATTTCAAAGTATTCAACACAACGAAGTACCGATGTTTCGCTTATTTAATACTCGGTGGTACACATGTAGTTATGCAGTCCATGTGGTAATCAATGCAAAATTAAAAAATAGTTTACATGCGAAAATAATACATTTACAAACATTTTTTATAGTACAAGGTAATTTCATACATCTACGATTCCATACATCTACCACATATCTACGCCATATAACACAGATTCAAATATTGGTCTATGTTTGCAATTATTAAAGTAAAACTTCTTTACGCACGCTCGACACTTGGGGGGCAAAATGATGAACACGTTACAAAAAAATATGAAACGTTACGAAAAAATATGAAATGTTACGAAAAATGATGATATGAAACGCTAATCAATGTGAAACGCTAATCGATGCGAACGCTAATTAATGAGTTGTTATGAGTTGTTATGAGTTTTTATGAGTTGTTATGAGTTGTTATGATTTGTTATGAGTTGTTATGGGTTGTTATGAGTTGTTATATTTTTTTTTTTTTTTTTTACAGTGAATACCGCACAAGAATCTTAACTGCTCCCGTCTGGAGCCAGTGAGACTATGGCATCCCCAATTGGGGTATGTTGTGAGGCTGAAGGTAGTGGGGAGGGGAAGGAGGTGGGGAAGAGGAAGGTTGGAAAGTACCTGGCTATTCAGATCTGGTCACCAAACACGGCTAAAGCCATTTTCAAGCAACGTTTCAATTCTGAATGGTGGTCTTACACCAGGGCGATACTGATAGCATCTTCCACTCTGGAACGTGCCGCAAAAATATACTATATATTATTTTAAATGAATTAATCGTGAAATAACACAAATTAATCAAATAAAATTTATTTGCGCACGCCGGGTTCGAACCCGCGACCTCCGGATTGCGAGTCAAGTGTCTAAGCCACTGGACTACGGAGGTCGTCAAATGTTATGAGTTGTTATGGGTTGTTATGGGTTGTTATGAGATGTTATGATTTGTTCTGAGTTGTTATGAGTTGTTATGAGTTGTTATGAGTTGTTATGAGTTGTTATGAGTTGTTATAAGTTGTTATGAGTTTTTATGAGTTGTTATGAGTTGTTATGAGTTTTTTTTTATTTTTTTTATTGAGTAAATTTTTTTACAATAAGTTTATTTCATTCTAATATTACATATTTTATATACTCTCCTAATAAAGCAAGTGCTTGTGTTTAGGAGAGGACAACTTGATAATAACTTTTTTTTTTTTTTCAAATCCTTATAACAAACTTAAAAACTTAACTTATGAATAGATTTATAATATGACAAACTTAAGAACTTAACTTATGAATAGATTTAGACTTAATAACATATTTTTTAAAGATTAATAAGGGTAATTAAACAAAATATATATATAGTTGTTATGAGTTGTTATGAGTTGAGTTGAGTTGAGTTGATATTTTTATTCCTGTTATTGTTATATTGTTAATGGACGGCCTAAGTTAGTGAAGTTTTACTTTAATTTTGTCAGAAGGTAAAAATATTTCCGCTTTGCAATAGAATTCAAATAAATGGATTGAACTTGTCTAAAAACTAAAAACTTTTTTTGAAAGCTGATGGAATACGCCTTTTAATTTGGATTATTATATAATTTTATTAATTCCATATATTTTTTAAATATAAAATTTTTCAATGCAACCTTTAAAGGTTTTAAAAATGGGTCACCTTACGTTTTTTTATAACTGAAATTACTGATAATAAAAAATAATAAAAACACATATGTTTTATTAAAAAACGAATTATAAACGTTATAGTCAGTCACCTCACTTTTTCGTCGTTTCATGTAAAAATTATTTTAAAATTCTCAAAGTTTCATAATATTTTTACGGGTGTATATTTTAAATATGTTGTGGTTAACTTTGACATGAATATATAGCGAGTTGTTTTATCTTTCCAATACTACTCGTATTTAGATCCTTTTTCTTATCATGATAGCACAACGATTTATATGAGACCTATGTGAACTGGAGCAAGTAAGGTCTCCTGTGCTTAAACGGGTTAACTCATTTTCGTTAATTAGCTGTTTGACCATCACAACATTTCTCCGCACGGGGTGGTCAGAGACGATGGGGGTCACCACAACTCTGCTTCAATTAATTTAGGATTTATTTTGAATTTGCGTATCGTTTTCGAAATTGGATTTGATTGAATTCAGACACGCTATAAAGTACAATATACCCTACCTACAATAAATTAATATTTTGTTGAACAAAATATTTTTGTTGTTCTTTTCAAAATAGGAACTGATGAAAAAGTACCTGCCTATTATATAATATTACTTTTCCAGAATTTATATAAAATCTATATTTGAAAAGCATTTGTCCTCTGTTTAAATTTCTTTAGTTAGTCTTACAAGTAAAGCTTTTTAGCTAACATGCAATAGGCCACTTGCATCACATTTTTTAAATTTTTTTCCGGTTTAAGCAAATATTCTGAGACATTCCGTATTTTTTTATCGTATTTTTGAAACCCTGGCGATTTTTTGAAAATTTCAATCCGAAAAATCATGCCATTTTTTTATAAACCGGAAAGACGGGACATAATTTTATGGGTGCGAAAAAACGATAATTATATAGCCGAAAATCATTAAAAAAAGAACGTTTTCCGCACGAACGGCAATAAATTATACGGGGTTCTCTTCGTAACATCTGTAAAAACACCGCCATCCTTATAAAATCGTCAAACTAAAGGATAAGTTCGCAGAGAACAAACAATAAATCTAGTGAATGTTAAACGTCAAATTCAAAAATTCGCCTGAAGTCAAAGTGTTGCCATATAAAAAAAAAAATCAGTGTGGAATTTTACAAAATTAATAGAACATAATCGGGGACCGGACATTTTCATGTAGTGACGTCACGAGCTCAAATAATGGATTTATTTATTTAAAAATAAAAATACTAAACATTTCTAAAAATTTTTACCAACGTTTTCGTAATCTTAGCAAGCAAAAACATCTATCCACACGATTTTTTCTAAGTCGTTATGAAATCCATGCAAGTGGCCTATTCTTAGCAATCCTTATAATAATTATGTTATCCCATGATGTTTATAATAAGTAATTCGATTAGGTTTATGATTATTTGAAAGCGAATGAAAATATAGTAAGTAGGTACCGTCCTACATTACTCCCTGAATCGCTCTGCCGAAAGAAAACCACAAAAATACTCATTCCGAATTGCCGGATGCCTCCCAACCTTCCGCTTTCCCGTTTCCTTCCTTTGCTCAGTGGAAAGACCTACTTTTTCAGTATGAAGACATTCCCCAAATGACAAATCGGTACTTCCACATGAAATAAGTAGATAATAATACAGAAACTACTCGATTTTAATTTACTCAGATCACAGAAATCTACCATAGATCACCCCAAGAGGTTAGCCGGGATATCCTTGTTCATGGGGTGAGGTTTGTACTAGTCTTGACGGTCGATGCGTCTGCCCACCAACTGCGTGCCAGGCCAGACTGGGAGAGATTGATTGAGGGAAACTTTTCGGTCCTTCTAGCAGGTCTCTCTCCGAACATCATCTTGCATGATAGTAGGATGGATGGATTCATACGCCCGTCACTCCTGGACACATCAATCCCCAGATTCTTAATCACCCCCCCATAAATTTTTCCTTCCAAAATTTCCTCATCTTTCTTTCCTAAAAAAAATCTCCACACGGCGTCCCCAAGTGACATAGGCCCTGAGAGAAATTTTCCTAGGGGCCTCCTGTGTGGAGCTAATATAAAATAATATATTTATCTAAATTACCTTAATTCATGGATCCATACCTTTGGAAAACCAAATATAAATAAAAATTTTTTTGAAGAACCACATGATTAAACCCCATAAATAGCCTTCACACATTAAAATGGTATGGAATAATAAAAAGTGAATATTTCATTATTGTGTTACTTAAATCTATCAGTGCCACTTCGTAAAACAGCAATATAAATATGAAGGTACTTTTACAATGTACTGGATTACATAATAATGAATTAATAATAAAATTATATGTACTGAAAAAGAGGACACAAATTTTTAAAATTTTAGAATGTTACGTGCTCACATCACATCCGAAATTGTATTGTTTAATAATACGAAGGACCTTCATAAATTTTCATTGAAATTTCACAATTCCGATGCCGGGTTTTAAAAAAAAACTCCCTTATCTACCGGACGCAAAACTGCCCAAGAGGAAAACTGCGGGTAAACAAAAATAATGCATGGATACAATCTAGTTTCAATTACGGTTCAGGTCATCTGATTTGTCTGGTCGGGATTTATTCAACTCTTGTTGTCAGGGTATGTGGTCAAGATAATTTCTAATTCATTCGGTTTTAAATTGAATTGTTTGAACAAAAAACCACCGCATGGCAATCAGATTAGAAAGAAACTATCTAGGTTACAAATGAATTCGTTAAAACTTTGTATACATTTAAAAAAGTAGCAAACAAAAAAAATGCGATAATTAATCGAGGAAAATACTTTTAATTTTGAATTTGATGTATGAGATCTATAAAAATGACTTTAAAATAGATAGATCACAATGTCCGATTTCGATAAGCCGCGGCATTCCGAACTTCTACCGTTTTTATTTCTCTTGAAAATTAAGTTTTTAAGTTTCTAAAAAAATATATGTCACTTTTGAAGATAATATATATATATATATATATATATATATATATATATTTATCTCCTCTCGTAAAACGTTGATCTTGCGCGACGGTACACCAGTTTTAAGTTGATCCGTTCGGACGTGTTGATCCATCCGGATATGCTGATCCATTACACAAGCTGGCATACACATCCTGATCCATGTGGATCAATTTATACCATCAAGATTTCGCTGTAAGCCACGCCCATTGTTCGGTGTCTTATACATTTTACACGTTTTTTTTTGTTGATCCATATAAATGCCAAGTTTTGACCGCCAACAAAGGTGCCCGTCTGTCGTACTTTTCAGCTTCTTTTAGTAGGTACCTGTACGTTCTTATTTCAATTCGTTCTATTTCATTTCTTTTTTAATGTATTTTGGTTTAAGATTTAATTTTTATTTTGATTTTGTTTTTGATTTTGATTTGGATTTCGATTTTGATTTTGATTTTGGATCGAGATTTTAATTTTGATTTTGGTTTGAGATTTTATTTTGATTTTGATTTTAATTTTTATTTGCATTCTTATTTTGATTTTTATTTTGATTTTTACTTTCATTTTGATTTTGATATTGATTTTGGTTTGAGATTTTGATTTTGATTTTGGTTTTGATTTGAGATTTTAATTATGATTTTGACATTGATTTTGATTTTGGTTTTGGTTTGAGATTTTGATTTTGATTTTTGATTTTGTTTTTTATTTTGATTTTTGATTTCGATTTCGATTTCGATTTTGATTTCGATTTCGATTTCGATTTCGATTTCAATTTCGATTTTGATTTTGATTTTGATTTTGTTTTCGTTTCCGCTTCTAAGACCCGCACAAACCTCACCCCATGAACCTGGGCACCCCGGTTAAGTCACCAAACATAGCGAACCACTTAAGGTATACCTTAATTTTGGGAGGCGGGTATGATTACCACCGCCCCGGGAACCATTTTTGGGTAATCAACACCTCTGTCAAATGTCACTTTGCAGTGACATTCGTGACTTAGCAGGAGTGCCCGGTTCAAGGAGTGAGATTTGTCTAGGTCCGTGCGGCGAACGCGTTCGCTCACCTACTGCGTGGCAAGCCGGATTGGGAGAGACTGATTTTTTGTGAATTAGCAGGGCTGCTCGGGTTCAAGGGATGAGATTTGTCTTTGCGGTGAACGGGTTTGCCCACCTACTGCATTACGGACCGGATTGGGAGAGACTGGTTGAGGGAGACCTTATTTTTTTTACATTAGCTCCACACAGGAAGCTCTGAAGAAAATAAATCCCGTCAAGGCCTATGTCTTCTTTGGGGATGCAATGCATTATCGGGGAATACGTATGATTCCTCGATAATGCATTGCATTACGATCTCTACGAATTCGGAAGTCGCAAGAACAAATTGCATTACGATCAATACGAATTCGGAAGTCGCAAGAACAAATTGTTGCGTGCGAAAGTAAATATTATTTTGATTTAAATGTATAATTCAACGATATCTAAGGGGCATTGCGACCTTGACTACGAATTCGGGAGTCGCAAGTTCGAATTGTGGCGTGCAGAGGTAATTTTTATTTGATACGTTTGTATAATACAACAATAATGCAGTGCAGTGCGATCTTGACTACGAATTCGGATGTCGCAAGTTTAAATGGCATGCGCCAGTTAATTTTATTTTGATAAATACATATAATTCCTCGATAATGCATTGCCTCACTATCTTGGCTACGAACTCGGAAGTCGCCAGTTCGAATTGTGGCGTGCGGAGGTAATTTTTATTTGAAACGTTTGTATAATACAACAATAATGCAGTGCAGTGCGATCTTGACTACGAATTCGGATGTCGCAAGTTCGGATATTGATTTTGATTTTGGTTTTGGTTTGAGATTTTAATTTTGATTTGGACTTTGACTTTGATTTTGGTGTTGGTTTGAGATTTCGTTTTTGATTTTGAATTTGATTTTGACTTTTGATTTCGATTTCGATTTCCGCTTCTAAGACCCGCACAAACCTCACCCCATGAACCTGGGCACCCCGGTTAAGTCACCAAACATAGCGAACCACTTAAGGTAAACCTTAATTTTGGGAGGCGGGTATAATTACCACCGCCCCGGGAACCATTTTTGGGTAATCAACACCTCTGTCATATGTCACTTTGCGGTGAGATTCGTGACTTAGCAGGAGTGCCGGTTCAAGGAGTGAGATTTGGCTAGGTCCGTGCGGTGAACGCGTTCGCTCACCTACTGCGTGGCAAGCCGGATTGGGAGAGACTGATTTTTTGTGACTTAGCAGGGCTGCTCGGGTTCAAGGGATGAGATTTGTCTTTGCGGTGAACGGGTTTGCCCACCTACTGCATTACGGACCGGATTGGGAGAGACTGGTTGAGGGAGACCTTATTTTTTTTACATTAGCTCCACACAGGAAGCTCTGAAGAAAATAAATCCCGTCAAGGCCTATGTCTTCTTTGGGGATGCAATGCATTATCGGGGAATACGTATGATTCCTCGATAATGCATTGCATTACGATCTCTACGAATTCGGAAGTCGCAAGAACAAATTGCATTACGATCAATACGAATTCGGAAGTCGCAAGAACAAATTGTTGCGTGCGAAAGTAAATATTATTTTGATTTAAATGTATAATTCAACGATATCTAAGGGGCATTGCGACCTTGACTACGAATTCGGGAGTCGCAAGTTCGAATTGTGGCGTGCAGAGGTAATTTTTATTTGATACGTTTGTATAATACAACAATAATGCAGTGCAGTGCGATCTTGACTACGAATTCGGATGTCGCAAGTTTAAATGGCATGCGCCAGTTAATTTTATTTTGATAAATACATATAATTCCTCGATAATGCATTGCCTCACTATCTTGGCTACGAACTCGGAAGTCGCCAGTTCGAATTGTGGCGTGCGGAGGTAATTTTTATTTGAAACGTTTGTATAATACAACAATAATGCAGTGCAGTGCGATCTTGACTACGAATTCGGATGTCGCAAGTTCGGATATTGATTTTGATTTTGGTTTTGGTTTGAGATTTTAATTTTGATTTGGACTTTGACTTTGATTTTGGTGTTGGTTTGAGATTTCGTTTTTGATTTTGAATTTGATTTTGACTTTTGATTTCGATTTCGATTTCCGCTTCTAAGACCCGCACAAACCTCACCCCATGAACCTGGGCACCCCGGTTAAGTCACCAAACATAGCGAACCACTTAAGGTAAACCTTAATTTTGGGAGGCGGGTATAATTACCACCGCCCCGGGAACCATTTTTGGGTAATCAACACCTCTGTCATATGTCACTTTGCGGTGAGATTCGTGACTTAGCAGGAGTGCCGGTTCAAGGAGTGAGATTTGGCTAGGTCCGTGCGGTGAACGCGTTCGCTCACCTACTGCGTGGCAAGCCGGATTGGGAGAGACTGATTTTTTGTGACTTAGCAGGGCTGCTCGGGTTCAAGGGATGAGATTTGTCTTTGCGGTGAACGGGTTTGCCCACCTACTGCATTACGGACCGGATTGGGAGAGACTGGTTGAGGGAGACCTTATTTTTTTTACATTAGCTCCACACAGGAAGCTCTGAAGAAAATAAATCCCGTCAAGGCCTATGTCTTCTTTGGGGATGCAATGCATTATCGGGGAATACGTATGATTCCTCGATAATGCATTGCATTACGATCTCTACGAATTCGGAAGTCGCAAGAACAAATTGCATTACGATCAATACGAATTCGGAAGTCGCAAGAACAAATTGTTGCGTGCGAAAGTAAATATTATTTTGATTTAAATGTATAATTCAACGATATCTAAGGGGCATTGCGACCTTGACTACGAATTCGGGAGTCGCAAGTTCGAATTGTGGCGTGCAGAGGTAATTTTTATTTGATACGTTTGTATAATACAACAATAATGCAGTGCAGTGCGATCTTGACTACGAATTCGGATGTCGCAAGTTTAAATGGCATGCGCCAGTTAATTTTATTTTGATAAATACATATAATTCCTCGATAATGCATTGCCTCACTATCTTGGCTACGAACTCGGAAGTCGCCAGTTCGAATTGTGGCGTGCGGAGGTAATTTTTATTTGAAACGTTTGTATAATACAACAATAATGCAGTGCAGTGCGATCTTGACTACGAATTCGGATGTCGCAAGTTCGGATATTGATTTTGATTTTGGTTTTGGTTTGAGATTTTAATTTTGATTTGGACTTTGACTTTGATTTTGGTGTTGGTTTGAGATTTTGTTTTTGATTTTGAATTTGATTTTGACTTTTGATTTAGATTTCGATTTCCGCTTCTAAGACCCGCACAAACCTCACCCCATGAACCTGGGCACCCCGGTTAAGTCACCAAACATAGCGAACCACTTAAGGTAAACCTTAATTTTGGGAGGCGGGTATAATTACCACCGCCCCGGGAACCATTTTTGGGTAATCAACACCTCTGTCATATGTCACTTTGCGGTGAGATTCGTGACTTAGCAGGAGTGCCGGTTCAAGGAGTGAGATTTGGCTAGGTCCGTGCGGTGAACGCGTTCGCTCACCTACTGCGTGGCAAGCCGGATTGGGAGAGACTGATTTTTTGTGACTTAGCAGGGCTGCTCGGGTTCAAGGGATGAGATTTGTCTTTGCGGTGAACGGGTTTGCCCACCTACTGCATTACGGACCGGATTGGGAGAGACTGGTTGAGGGAGACCTTATTTTTTTTACATTAGCTCCACACAGGAAGCTCTGAAGAAAATAAATCCCGTCAAGGCCTATGTCTTCTTTGGGGATGCAATGCATTATCGGGGAATACGTATGATTCCTCGATAATGCATTGCATTACGATCTCTACGAATTCGGAAGTCGCAAGAACAAATTGCATTACGATCAATACGAATTCGGAAGTCGCAAGAACAAATTGTTGCGTGCGAAAGTAAATATTATTTTGATTTAAATGTATAATTCAACGATATCTAAGGGGCATTGCGACCTTGACTACGAATTCGGGAGTCGCAAGTTCGAATTGTGGCGTGCAGAGGTAATTTTTATTTGATACGTTTGTATAATACAACAATAATGCAGTGCAGTGCGATCTTGACTACGAATTCGGATGTCGCAAGTTTAAATGGCATGCGCCAGTTAATTTTATTTTGATAAATACATATAATTCCTCGATAATGCATTGCCTCACTATCTTGGCTACGAACTCGGAAGTCGCCAGTTCGAATTGTGGCGTGCGGAGGTAATTTTTATTTGAAACGTTTGTATAATACAACAATAATGCAGTGCAGTGCGATCTTGACTACGAATTCGGATGTCGCAAGTTCGGATATTGATTTTGATTTTGGTTTTGGTTTGAGATTTTAATTTTGATTTGGACTTTGACTTTGATTTTGGTGTTGGTTTGAGATTTTGTTTTTGATTTTGAATTTGATTTTGACTTTTGATTTCGATTTCGATTTCCGCTTCTAAGACCCGCACAAACCTCACCCCATGAACCTGGGCACCCCGGTTAAGTCACCAAACATAGCGAACCACTTAAGGTAAACCTTAATTTTGGGAGGCGGGTATAATTACCACCGCCCCGGGAACCATTTTTGGGTAATCAACACCTCTGTCATATGTCACTTTGCGGTGAGATTCGTGACTTAGCAGGAGTGCCGGTTCAAGGAGTGAGATTTGGCTAGGTCCGTGCGGTGAACGCGTTCGCTCACCTACTGCGTGGCAAGCCGGATTGGGAGAGACTGATTTTTTGTGACTTAGCAGGGCTGCTCGGGTTCAAGGGATGAGATTTGTCTAGGTCTTTGCGGTGAACGGGTTTGCCCACCTACTGCATTACGGACCGGATTGGGAGAGACTGGTTGAGGGAGACCTTATTTTTTTTACATTAGCTCCACACAGGAAGCTCTGAAGAAAATAAATCCCGTCAAGGCCTATGTCTTCTTTGGGGATGCAATGCATTATCGGGGAATACGTATGATTCCTCGATAATGCATTGCATTACGATCTCTATGAATTCGGAAGTCGCAAGAACAAATTGCATTACGATCAATACGAATTCGGAAGTCGCAAGAACAAATTGTTGCGTGCGCAAGTAAATATTATTTTGATTTAAATGTATAATTCAACGATATCTAAGGGGCATTGCGACCTTAACTACGAATTCGGGAGTCGCAAGTTTGAATTGTGGCGTGCAGAGGTAATTTTTATTTGATACGTTTGTATAATACAACAATAATGCAGTGCAGTGCGATCTTGACTACGAATTCGGATGTCGCAAGTTTAAATGGCATGCGCCAGTTAATTTTATTTTGATAAATACATATAATTCCTCGATAATGCGTTGCCTTACTATCTTAGCTACGAATTCGGAAGTCGCCAGTTCGAATTTTGGCGTGCGGAGGTAATTTTTATTTGATACGTTTGTATAATACAACAATAATGCAGTGCAGTGCGATCTTTATACGAATTCGGATGTCGCAAGTTCGGATATTAATTTTGATTTTGGTTTTGGTTTGAGATTTTAATTTTGATTTGGACTTTGACTTTGACTTTGGTTTTGGTTTGAGATTTTGTTTTTGATTTTGAATTTGATTTTGACTTTTGATTTCGATTTCGATTTAGATTTAGATTTCGATTTTGACTTTTGATTTTGATTATGATTTTTATTTTGATTTTGTTTTTATTTTCGTTTTCGTTTCCGCTTTTAAGACCCGCACACCCTATGAACCTTAGCACCCCGGCTAAGTCACCAAATATAGTGAACCACTAAACGTATACCTAAAATTTGGGAGGCGGGTATGGTTACCACCGCCCCGGGAACATATTTTTTGGGTATTCAACACCTCTGTCATATGTAACTCCAAGTGGTTCGCTACTTACGATCACATTCACAAAGCCAAGATGCTTTCGAATATTTAATACCTACTTTGTTTTTAAAACTCTATTCACCGTTTTTTTCCTTAACATTACAAACTTGTATTATATTCAGCAATGGTTTTGGAGGGTTATTATTTTTCAAAAATAATTTATTCTCAAATTAAATTCGGTTACTTTTGAAAAAATCGACGTTAATCGCAATGTTTTCATTACCACTTATTCAATTCGGACATTTTATTCTAAAGTTACCACGAGTTTAAAAATAGCCCCGTTTGGGGAAAGGGTTGAGAAAGTCTGATTGGAGAATTCATAATCCATCCGGTCCGCCACGCAGTTGGTGGGTAAAGGCATTCTCCGCCAAGACTTAGACAAATCTCAACTTCTAAACCCAGGCACCCCTGCTAAGTCACCAAACGTTGTGAACCACTTGGAGTAACCTACGGCAAGGATGTTGGTTATCCGATAAATAGTTCCCGGGGCGGAGTTACACATATCCGCCTCCAAATTGATATTCCTTTGTTGGGAGACGGGTCGAGGGACTAATATAGGTATTTTATGAATGTACCGCACAATAGTCCCAGATGCTCTCTTCTATCTGGAGCTAATGAAACTAAAGACGGGTTGTTTCAAAAAATTTTACGGATTCATCAAATATTTGAAATTATTTTTTTACGACCTGTGTAAGTTCTATTCAAATTCTGTATTATTTCAGATTGATAGAGCAACTGGCCTATAATGATATAATGACGGAACTTGAATAGAACGTGAAAATTATCTTAAAATATTTGATTATATTACAAAATTACAATTTGAGGTTTTACTCATAGTTAAAAATAAATATTCCTCCTAGACTTGCAGAAAAGTCAATAGACGTCGCATATTAAATAAAAATTGATAACTTTATCCAAGACACTATCTAGATTATATTTAGTTCTGGTTGAATTTTGCAATCTTTCATACAGATAGCAGCCAATAAAATTTGCGTTACGAAAATGAAGATAATGTTGGTAGTTTCTAGTCGAAGTATGAAACGGTTAAAAATGACAGAATCGGATGGGGACTAATTAGCGCTTAGCGCAATGGTTAGAGCTGCTGCCCGGAAAGCCGAAGGTCCTGGCTTGGAGTCCCTGATGTGACCGTACCTCTTTCTGATTTTTCTGTTTCAGATTTTGGATTGAGTTTCGCTAATATTGTCTTCATTTATTTAAATTTTACAATTTGAAGTTTAACTCATTGTTCTAAATAAAAATAAGTATTCATCCTAGACTTGCAGAAAATTTAATGGCCGTCCTTAACCAGTCTCTCGATCTCGATCCGGCCCGCCACGCAGCAGGTGGGCAGAGGCATCCATCGCCAAGACCTGGACAAATCTTACCCGAGGAATCGGGCACGCCCACTAAGTCACCGAACAGAGAGAACCACTTGGGGTAACCTATGGCAGAGGTGTTGGTTATCCAATAAATGGTTCTCGGGGCGACGATACACTTATCCACCTCCCATGTTATTCCCAGTTGAGAGGCGAGTCGAGGGAGTTCTAGGTTAGGACTCTTTCAATTAGTCTCTCCCAACCTGGCCCGCCACGCAGTAGGTGGGCAATCGCATTCGTCGCAAAGACCTGGACAAACCTCTCCCCTTAAAACCGGGAATCCCTGTTAAGTCACTAAACGTAGTGAGTTTCTTGCGGTGACCTATGGCGGAGGTGTTGGTTATCCAATAAATGGTTCCCGGGGCGATGGAACAAATCGGACTCTCTCAACCTCCCAAATTGGGTTGAGAGAGTCCAATAGAAGAGTTCTAGGTTAGGTCTCCTTCAATCAGTCTCTCCCGTTCTGGCCTGCCATGAAGTAAGTGGGCAAACACATTCTCCTCAAAGACCTAGACAAACCTCACCCCTTGAACCTGGGCACCCCTGCTAAGTCACTGAAAGTAGTGAACCGCTTGGTATGACCTATGGCAAAGGTTTGGTTAATCAATAAATGGTTCCCGGGGCGGTGGTGTGCGTAATCCTCTTCCCAATATACCTATAATATTAATGATAAGTTTTTAGATTTTCACGGCCAAAAGCATTTTCGTTGTTTGTTTTTTAGGTGTTATGCCGTGTTGCGCTACCTCCTTTTTTATCCGACGTTTTGGACAGCGTTGCAGTGTCCATCATCAGGGCAGATCCGGCAGATTGTCGCAGACATCGTCGGATCTGCTGGATCCGCCCTGACGATGAACACTGCAACGCTGTCCGAAACGTCTGCTAAAGAAGGAGGTAGCCAACACAAAACAAAAACGAAAATATAATATTAATGTATGTAGGTTTGCTGAATTGCAGCCAAAAATATTTTAAAACATACATCATGTAACATGCATATTGCATATCTTCAATGGATTACAAATGTCAAATATTTCAAAACGGTTCACAGCAATGTATTTTCTTTACTTTTACGTAAAAATTAAACCAACTCGTTCGGTATCATTTTTTACGGAGTGCCTTGAAAATAGTTTCCATAGTGTGGATTATCATTGTGGGTGGTAGAGCCCGTTCACACTTCTGCCTAGGCATGAGTGCAGGTGTTCAAAACAAACTGGGTGTTTAAAAATGTTTGGAAGAAAATAATTATCGATTTTTTCTTTTTTAATTATTTTATTTATTTAGATGTTTTTATTATTTGGAATGGCTAAAAGATTATCAACTTTGAACTTCAATGAAGAATGCCCGAAGTAAAAACCATTGAAATCCCGCTTTTTTAAATATTTAAAAACATCTAATCGCATATCCCATTACTAAAAATTGCGTTTTAACTGAGAAAAATGAAATTATGTGTGGTATATTTTTGTTTATCAGTTGTTTAAAAATTAAAGCACGTTTTAATAAGTAAGGACATTTTTTTCGAAAAGTAGTTCTTTAGAGTAGGTATTTATTATGTTATTTTTTTGGGCAAAAAATTGTGTTACCTTTACATAGTATAAAATGAAGTCGCTTCCGCTGTCTGTGCGCTTAGATCTTTTAAACTAAGCAACAAATTTTCATGCGGTTTTCACCAATAGATAGAGTGATTCATGAGGAAGGTTTTAGAGTATATAATTTGTCAAGGTTTTGTGTTAATTGGCTGAAATAGGGCTGGCAAGCAGGCAGCGGGCATCGGGCAGTCGGCAGCAAGCGGGCGGTGTCGATTTGATTTAACAGATGGCGTTGGTTATAAAGGTTGGGTAGTGGCGTGGCGTTGTGATGGCGTTATGTTTCTTTAGTCACAGCAACATGTGGCCTGGTCTGCTAGTTTTTAACTAAAAGTATACTATCTCGGGAATGACTAGCTTAATTAAAAAAAAAAAAAAATTATATCATTGTTTTTACCTTACTTAAGAAAATATTTTAGAAATCATAATTAATACTTTCTTACGACGGCGACGGCCAAGGAGCCGCCTTTTTATATTAAAGTGATATTAAAAAGATTTCACAATCTACTCTTTCATAGATGGCGCAAGTTTAATTATTTTAGGGAACACGCTTTTTACAAGTAGTGCCTTATTAAGATGAATGAATTGTTAGCGCCCATTCATGCGTAATATGAATATGAATAAATAGTTTTTTTGGTTTAAATAAATCTTTCAAAAATGGCAAACAAATACCATATTGTATCGGTAATTCAATCCAATATTGTATTTGTACGCCTTTCTTGAAAGATTTATTCAAACCAAAAAAACTATTTATTCATATTCATATTGCAACTGTACGGGCGCAAACAATTAATTCATCTTAATATTTTAAAGCACAACTTTAAAAAAAAAGTTTTACGCTAAAATAATTAAACTCGCGCCATCTACATATAATATAGAGGCGTTCTTTTAAGGTGAAGTTATACGTGAAATCCTATTTAGATTAATCTTTATGACGAATTGGCTTACAGTATCAACATCAAAAAATATGCTACGGATAAATTGAAGCTTTTACTAGGTTTTTTATGTAATGGAATTAGAATAAAATTATTATTTACATAACAAAAAAAAATAAGCGTAAACCACTAAAAAAATGTTTTTTCATGACTTAACTATGAAGTAATACAAGAAACATTTTTATAAAAATACTCCTTTATGGGTAAGACCATTTTTGAGGTTTTCTATGTTCTAACTTTTTTTCACTCTTATAAAATTATGGACAAAATAAATAAAAACCACTTTTTCGCTTACTTGCCGCGCGCAAATAAGACGCTCGATTGCAAATTTTGCAGGCACGAGAATCGAAATACTTCTAGCGTTTATATTCCTCTTAAGTATCACATTTACTTGGAATTCTGAGTTTGTTTGAGTCTCAAAAGTCTAAAAAATCCACTTTCCGTCACATAATCGAGATGAAACTTGGTACACAGTCGATTCTTTCTGTCTCTGAAATTTTATGTTTATGTAATAAATAAAATTTGCCAATGCAGTTCGGCCCTCATTTTCATTAATTAATACTAATGAGGCTACTGTGAAATAAGTTTTAACATAAAACATAATCGTAAAAATTGATTAATTTTTATTGAATTTGTTACCACACTGTAGATTTGCTAAAAATTTAAAATAATATTCAGATATATTTTTAAATAGCGGCAACATGAATATATCAAGTTACCGACATCCGGTCTTTAATACAATGGTTTTTAGAATATTTCAACCACTCGGATACGTAAGCGTGTTAATATATAACAATAGCCGTAAAATAAGCGCGTTTTTTCGTGTGTTCCCACAGAAGTCGTTATAACTCGGTTATTGTTCTAGTGATAACCCTAAAACAAAAAGTAGAAGATCCATATTGAATGCTTCACATTTCTATTCAAAGTTGTCCATAGAAGTACATAAAAAATACTAATTTTGTAGAAACAGTTTTCACCCCCAAATCACCTACGCGCTGTTAGACATTATTAATTTTTTAAATATTCTTGTATGAAATGGTAAAAGGTAGGTGACAAAATTGTTTATTTATTCAATAGAATAAGTGTTATTTTTACATAATCAGTGATTTTAGTACCGTTTCCACATAAAAACATCGCGTGAGTCATTTTTACAATATTTTTATGTTTGCTTTCTAAATTTTAATATTTATAAATGTTAATATTTTTTTGTAATATAACAATTTGAAACCTTATTTCAAACAAACGTTTCAAGTTTTTAGTTTTTTTCTGTTATTTGTTTATGGGGTGTTATACCGTGTTGCGCTACCTCCTTCTTTGGCCGACGTTTCGGACAGCGTTGCAGTGTCCTTCATCAGGGCAGATCCGGCAGATGTGTGACAGTTTTTAGTATTCGGCTACGATCAGATATGTTCCATTTATTGACCCTTAATTGTGAAGCGGAAATAACACAAAGTTTTATAAATCTGGCAGTTCGTTTAAGACAAAAAACTTGCATAATCGCAAAACACCTGAGTGGTTAAAATATTGTGATACATATTAATTTTAAGTAAACAAACGATTTCCGACCAGAGGTGACCATAATTTCTGTTGAACATTTACAGGAAATACAGTTTTCTACTCCAAAACTTATGGGAAAACTATAATATTAATCGATGTGAATAGTGTTATAATCACCGCCAGACTTGGCAATGTCTGTAATCATGACGTCTGTTTATCGTGTATATTAATTAGTGCATGATGCACATTCGAAATCAAATATGAAGTGTAGGTAATTTTTTTTTCTTCAAACTTCGCAAATAAACTTTGTGGCTTCATTATTGCTTCAATGAGAATAAGTAATTTTGTAAACACCACTATTTTATTAATATTATCGACATGTTTCAAAAACAATGTTATCTTCGTCAGCATAAAAGATTAATAATTTTAACAATTAATCATTATCCGGTTATTATCAATTGAACTACGGTGTCCCCATACAACATATTGCGTGGCTGAAAAACTTTATAAGTAAATGAATAATACTATGAAGTACACTCCCAAACCAGATCGTGTTTTAGATTTTTTGTGAATACTAACTGCTCGTAGCCAGTAGGACTATTGCATCCCTAATTGGGATATGTTGTGAGGCTGAAGGGTGTGAAAGCTCAACTGTTTGACTACCGGTGTGACTCCAAAGTTCATCAAATTATTGTAGATTACCGGTTTCACTTTAAACCAAAGTTCACCGGATAGTAGTTTACCGGTTTGACTTAAACCAAACCAATTTTTTAATGTAGTTCAAGTACCGTACCGATCAAAGTTCATAAGAATTTCGCATTTTATTTATGACTAGCTGATACCCGGCATGCGTTGCAATGCCATTTAAAGAAATAAATTGATTATCCCTGCATGTCCTTTCCCGTGCGTCCCCGTTCCTTTCCGCCTCCCCCCTCCCTCGTCTCTTCCCTCTCCGCGAACCCCACTTTCCCCCTGCCTTTCCTCCCTGCCGCTAAAATATATGAAATACACATATATTCATTTATACAAATTTCATAATGCCAGAGCTCACCATTATATACAGCCTATGTTACTCGCTGATAATGTAGATTTCTATTGGTGAAAGAATTTTTCAAATCAGTTCAGTAGTTTCGGAGCCTATTCAATGCAAACAAACAAATAATCAAATCTTTCCTCTTTATTATAGTTTTTTTCTAATGCTTTCATTTTTAAACTAATAAAATGTCCGAATTGAATCATTCAAAAAGTTAAATAAAGGTATTGAAGCAGTCTTGAATATGAAGTAATTTATTTTGATAAGGATTAAAACCAAGATACAAATAAAGAGCCGTCATTTTAATTAAATTTTTAAAATAAATAAACACTTTTTGTGGCATAACTATAATAGTTAGACATATGCTGTCACGACATTTTTTGTAAACAATTATGTGTTCTGCAAAGTCGTAGTACATCATTTTATTCTATCATCAATAGTTTTCGCAGCGCACGTGATGTAAAGAATATTTTAGGTAATTTTTTTACACCTTTGGTTACATTATTGGAGTTTTAGTAAGGATCACCAATTTTTTTGAAAATATAATATAGCCTATGTCACCCGGGGATAGTGTAGCTTCTCAACAATGAAAGAATTTTTCAAATCGGTTCATTAGTTTCGGAGCCTATTCAATGCAAACAAACAAACAAACAAACAAATCTTACCTCTTTATAGTGTAGTAGATAGTAGAAGTGTGTTAGATTAGAATGATCGCCTTTCGGAACGGTGAACGGTGGAACAACTCATAATGAAACATACTGAGAAGCACTTCAGAAAGCATATGTTGAATAGGTTAAGTTAGGTTAGGGTTACCGGCTTTTTTAAAATTATATTTTCATAGAATTTAATGACCTTTCTAAGGAGGTTCTGAGTTATTATGAGTTGGTTTATTTCTGAGTTGACATGGAACCTTTCGGAACATCGCCTTGCAACGAAATGGGAGGGATGGATTCACACGTCTGTCACTCCTAGACATACTGACCCCCAGATTCCTACTCACACCTACTACCCCATTCCTTCCCTGAACATCCTCTTCTTCCTTTCCTAAAAATACGCTCCACACTGCATCCCTAAAGATGACATTGGCCTTGAGGGGATTTATTTTCTTCAGGGCTTCCTGTGTGGAGCTAATGTAAGAAAAAAGGTCTCCCTCAACCAGTCTCTCCCGATCCAGTCCGTAACGCAGTAGGTGGGCAAACCCGTTCGCCGCAAAGACCTAGACAAATCTCATCCCTTGAACCCGAGCATATACATATATTATCAAAATAAAATACAATATGAACTTACGACTGTATTGTAATGCGTTACCGAGGAATTAAACAAATTTATTAAATAAAATTTACTGGTGCACGCCAATTTTGAACTTGCGACATCCGAATTCGTAGTCAAAGATCATAATGCAACGCATTATTGAGGAATCATACAAAGATATTTATCAAAATAAAATTTACTTGTGCACGCCAATTTTGTACTTGCGACCTCCGAATTCGTAGTCAGGGATCACAATGCAACGCATTATTGAGGAATCATGCATAGATATTTATCAACATAAAATTTACTTACGCACGCCAATTTTGAACTTGCGACTTCCGAATTTGTAGTCAACAAGATCGTACCGCAACGCATTATCGAGGAATTATATCTAAATATTTACCAACATAATATTTATTATTTTTGAACTTGTGACTTCCGAAATCATAACCAAGATCGTAATGCAACGCGTTATCGAGGAATTATAAAAATTTAACAAAATAAAATTTACTTGCGCACGCCAATTTTGAACTTGCGACATCCGAATTCATAGTCAAGGATCATAATGCAACGCATTATTGAGGAATAATACATAGATATTTATCAAAATAAAATTTACTTGCGCACGCCAATTTTGAAATTGCGACATCCGAATTCGTAGTCAAGGATCATAATGCAACGCATTATTGAGGAATTATATATAGATATTTATCAAAATAAAATTTACTTGCGCACGCCAATTTTGAACTTGCGACATCCGAATTCGTAGTCAAGGTTCATAATGCAACGCATTATTGAGGAATCATACATAGACTTTTATCAAAATAAAATTTACTTGTGCACGCCAATTTTGTACTTGCGACATCCGAATTCGTAGTCAAGGATCATAATGCAACGCATTATTGAGTAATCATACGTAGATATTTATCAAAATTATATTTACTTGAGCACGCCAATTTTGAACTTGCGACTTCCGAATTCGTAGTCCAGATCGTACTGCATCGCATTATCGAGGAATTATATCTAAATATTTACCAACATAAAGTTTATTATTTTTGAACTTGTGACTTCCGAATTCATAACCAAGATCGTAATGCAACGCGTTATCGAGGAATTATACAAATTTAACAAAATAAAATTTACTTGCGCACGCCAATTTTGAACTTGCGACATCCGAATTCGTAGTCAAGGATCATAATGCAATGCATTATCGAGGAATCATATATATTTATCAAAGTAAAATTTATTGCGCACGCCAAAATTTGAACTTGCGACTTCCGAATTCGTAGCCAAGATCGTAATGCAACGCATTATCACCCCTCGAACCCGGGCACCCTTGCTAAGTCATCAAAAGTATCGAACCACTTGGGATGACGTATGACAGATGTGTTTATCCAATAAATGTTTCCCGGGCGGCGGAGCCTAGCAACAAAAACCCGCGGAAGTATATTATTAGAATTTTATAAAATACAGAAAGATATATTTTTCAAGTCGGTGCCGCGGCCGTTATAATATTACGTTTTGCAACTTCCATATCGGCTCAACCAATGAGCAGTAAAACCAGATATAGGTATATGTTTTTTTATGACCAATCAGAAGGCTTCGTTCATAACGCCATCTTGAACGCCATTCTGATTGGTCATTGTCAGATCAACAATTTTATAGTAAAAGCACATATAGGTACATAAGATATACGATTATGTGGATCAACAACGCATGGCAATTTGGGCGGATCATCAACGCATGGTAAATTGGGCGGATCAACAGTTACGAAGCGTATGATTTCCATACAAATATCGAAAATTTTATGTGTAGTATTTCGTTTACTTTTACTGGGAAACTGGCAACCTTGCTATTTAATGTAACGTTGTTGCAAATTCATACAGAAGTAATCCATTAAAGCCAAGTTATTCGGTGTTAAAGGTGGATCAACACTGTCAAATAACTTCTTACTGGATCAGCATATTACGAGAAGAGGTCAATATATATATATATATATATATATGTTATGGTTAAGGTTTTCACGGGTGTAAGATGTAGAACAATTTTCTCGGTTTACCCGCGTAACGTAGTCCTTAAAAGGACTTTTTTCTCCTGACGTTTCGGACAGATCACACTGTCCATCTTCAGAGGCCTTATGTCTTGAGTTTTTGTCTCAAACTGATAGCTTTCGCATATCTGTTCGGTCCAGAAGCTAAGAAAGTCTTAGCTTCTGGACCGAACAGATATGCGAAAGCTATCAGTTTGAGACAAAAACTCAAGACATAAGGCCTCTGAAGATGGACAGTGTGATCTGTCCGAAACGTCAGGAGATAAAAAGTCCTTTTAAGGACTACGTTACGCGGGTAAACCGAGAAAATTGTTCTACATATATATATATATATATATATATATATATATATATATAGGAATATATATTCCTTTGCCACACCGAAACGGTAATTATATGAAATTGCCTTGATAGATATATAGAAAATAAGCATTGTGAATGGTAGAAGAAGTCTGGGACGCCCGAGGAAGCCATGGCACGATCAAGTGAATCAGATACTTGAGTCGGGAAATGTGAAGAGTAAGAATAATAGAAGAGCATGTATGAGTCGATGTATGAATGTGAATGAGGCAAGGAGTGGTGCCAAAACCGAGCTGTTTGGCGGTTCTTTCTCTCTGCCCACATTTGTTAGTTAGTTAGCATTATTGCTTATTCTTCTTCGTGTGTTCTATCAGGTCCCCCCGATGCCACGTTGGCTATCACTCTGGTAAATGTATGTCTATCTTGCGCTGCCGGGAATAGCTCCTCCACATGTCTAATACCGGTCAAGAGATTTGTCTCCTACCAGGCCCTCAGCGACCCTCTATCTTGCATTTTAACATTAATTGGAGCAAATAATATTTAGCATTGCTGCATGACTCTCCCGAATTACGAATTAGCTTTTCCATTTTAACAAAAAATCGTCAAAAATTTCCATTCTCTTTAGTTCAAAACAAGGTACTCGGACAACCAAATAATAAAAAAAATATTAAGTTTCTCTGCTAACTGAAAATACTGATTCTCTTTCAACAGAAAGATAATTAAAATGCTGATATTTACAAGTATACTCTAATTTTTTACAAACTAGTTCAAATTAAAACCTTTTTTAACGCTAACAAAGTTGGTCGCTGGCCATTAGCTAAGTAAATAGTTAGTTACGAGTGTAGTTTAGCAGGTAGCCCAGGTATGGGATACTGTATTCAGCAAGTTACATAGTTCCTAAGCCACGGCTTAGCGGACCGAGTCCCGATACAGCAGATAGGAGGGTGAGAGGAATTCAGGGTGTGAAGGTTAGGTTAGGTAGACATATGTCCGCTGACACACTAAGTCCTGTTTTCCGGAAAAGTAACTATTCCAGTAAACCGATATCGAAATAACAGTTTGCCTTGATATCTTTAATATAAAATATATTTTAGATTATCTTTTGGTGCGGATATTTTTATAAAAGTAATAGAAATAACATCAAATAAACATTTGACAAAATATTTTAAAAGTTATAATTAACCGTGCACAATCTTGGCCACAACCAAAATCAATATATTGAAATAAAACAATAACTTTATTTGTAACCACGATTTAATTTTTATAATACCGACCGGTTTTGCTAAACACAAGCATCTTCAGGGTATATAATTAAACTGGTTTAATTTTATACCCTGAAATTAAAAGTTTAATTTTATACCCCGAAGATGCCTGTGTTAGGCAAAACCAGTCGGTATTAAAAAAAATTAAATCTTGGAGTTACAAAGTTATTGTTCAAATTAATGTGTCAAACCACAAAGTGACTGCATTCTAACAAAATATAAAATTAACGTAAATCACTGTCTACCAAGAAACCTCGAAACTTTCCACAATCCTTTACAAAGAAGCAATTTTACCTTCTCCCAACATCTTTTTTACATTTGCGGTTTTTTTTATTAGCTCAACACTAGGCCGTGAAGAAAACAAACCTCAGGGCCTATGTCATATTTTTGGAAAAGGGAAGAGAGGAAGATCTGGGAAGGAAAAGGTATGAAGGGTGGGTAGAAATCTGGGGGTCCTACCACGAGATCCTACCCACTTCTCATACCTTTTTCCTATCCAGAACTTCATCTCCTTCCTTTTTTCAAAAGACAAAGCATCCCCAAAGATGCCATAGACCCTGAGACAGATTATTTTCTTTAAGGCTTCCTGTATGGAACTAATGTAAAAAAAGAGTAACAATTATTATAAGCAATAATTATTAGCCTGAAACACTCATCTACACTGAAAAAATCTCACGAGAAAAGATACATACCGCTGATGGTACTCGAACCCGCTTTCTTCTGATATCTGGTTAACTGCTCTTTAACTCTTACTCGCTAAATAATTCAATATATGTATACTAGTGTTTCATTTAACAATTACTGAGAGACAGACAGTTACTAAAAATGTAGTAAGCAGTAATTGTTGAATGAAACACTAGAATATATTGAATTATTTGGCGCGCAGGAGATAAGCCGATTTGCTCAGTGGTTAAAGAGCAGTTGACTGGATATCAGAAGGACGCGGGTTCGAGTCCCATCGGCGGCATGTATCTTTTCTCGGGAGATTTTTTCAATGTAGATGAGTGTTTCAGGCTAATAATTACTTATAATAATTGTTACCCTTTGTGCTATGCATAAACATCTTGTCATAAACATAAGTTTATCACTTATTCAAACTTGGCAAAATTACTTTGTGGCATCATTAATTATATAATGAATAATATATCACTTTGTTTAAACCACTATATAATAAACAATATCTAGATGTTTCGATAACAATGTAGATATTGTTAATAATATAGTGGTTTAAACAAAGTAATATATAATTAATTATAAGTTTATCAATTAAAAAATAATAAGTAAAAAAGAGATTGAAATTATTCAAGTGAATGAATGAAACATATCAGGCATTTAAATATTTTACATGAATTAGACCTCCCCACACTAATTTACCTTTGTTCCAATTCTCCGAACAACGTATAAATCCCTCATAAACCGCATATTTATCAAAATCGAGGATGCAATCAATCCAACGATCGCACTATGTAGCGTGGCACATTAACTATCCTATTAGGGAAGAGAAATAGAATGAGTAGGAGTCGGTAATAGATTATAGACAGCTTATTACCCGGTGAGTCCATTTACTAAATTTAATGAACCGAAAAAACACGTCATCTATGACTGTGAAGAAGTAAGACGTCACAGGTAAATGAATCAATGTGGTGGGTTAATTTAATCTATTACTACTGTTGATGCTTAAGCACACACTTTAAATATATTTTATGGGTGTAAGTGAAATTTAATGTTGTGTTTTCAAAATAATAAAAAAATCAGAGTGTGCAATTATAGACGGTAGAAGTGAGACCTTCAGAAAACTAAAGTAGACAAGAGTGGGCAGGCTTCTGTAGCCGAGCAACAAACAACCATAAAAATACTATTTTTATCCGATTTTATATAATAGTATCATCGGCCACCACTCTCTGGCTGGGTGTATGATAATGCGCATTCATTCCGGTTTTAGCGTTTGTTCCCTCTGCCTGCTTTTCCTCTAAGCAAGATAATTATTAAATCTGTACCTACTTATTCTTGTAACACAAAGTTTCATTGTAAATACGTTTGACCCACGTTAAATTAAAAGTTATTATTGAAAACCTCCACAACACACGCATCCAGTTTACAGACGTGGCAAGGTTTGTATACTGTCAAATCCTCTGGAAAAAATATCAAAATATACCAATATTGCCAAACTACGAAGCACCACACAAAGAAGAGACCGATAGGCTATGAAGTACCGCACGAAGACGAGACCGATTATACTATCTCATTCTCTCGCAGGCTAAATCTTGTTTGTCTCTTTTTAGTGTCGCAATTTTTCGTTTCGTCGAAAAATTACATACGCAACATGAGTATAAATAAATTAATTATGAATTATTTTACGTTTTCCCTTAATTATTTGTATTGTCTTGTTGATTACTGTCTGTATCTGGTGGGTGACCGTACAAAACAACACAGTGTCACTTCGACACGTCTTTTAAAGAGATATAAAGTGATGAAAAAAATTGGGTTAAATAGGTTACCTTAGGTTAGGTTTTGTGCCAATTTTTTCTACACTTTTGACATTATATCACTTTTCAAAGGTGAGTTAAAGTGCCACGGTATGGAGTTAACATAAATTATCTAAGTTTTATCATTAAAATAAATTTAAAAAAAAAAACAACATTTTAAGTTTCAAAGAAAGACAAACATTCCCAGGTTAGTAATAACCTGACCAATTTTTAAAATCACGTCTTGTGATGGAGGACTTAGTCAACCGAGGAATCGAACATATTACGCCTGATAGGACCCAAACTCAGCCACTGACCATTTGATGTCATTATTTTATCTTATTGTTATATCAATCGATATCATTATTATATCTTATTGTTATCTCAATCAATTTAAACATTTAAAAAAACTCATTTCATTTACTCGAACAATTATGTCCATTACTAAATCAAACGTCCACCGAGAGGCCTTGAAATAATAATAATTAAATAATTGTCATTTGAAAAACGACACTCGTCCGATGACCGGAAGTCCGTTAATTAAATTTTTTAATCAAATTGTAAAAGGTTCGGGCGAAACGACCATGCAGCCTCTCGTCACTAGAGGACCCTCCACCCTCGCTGAGGACAGGAACCCACCAGTGTATGAATATACCATCCTACCAGTGTACAAATGTACCACTTATAATAATGAATTCTAAAAATCCAGAAGACAAGGGCCTAATTTCGATGAGTGGATATCATTATTTTTATAATGGAATGGGATTCGTGCTGAGACATGATATTTTAACGGTTTTTGTAAATGATTTTGAAGATTTATAAATTAGATTTACATGGCTTTGATTCCTGGTGCTTTCGTGATGGAAAATGGTAAAAATGTAAATATGTCGATTAAATTAATTATCTTGTGTACATGTATTGTGAATAATGTTAATCAGAGAATTTAGATTTTTTTTTAACCAATATTTTTTTTTAGCTATATTTGATACACAGCTGATATTTACCCTCTAGCGACCCCTATTTTTAACCCCCGACGCAAGGAGCGGTGTTGTAAGTTTGACTTTCTGTGTGTATGAATGTCTGTCTGTGACCTCGTAGCTCCTAAACGAATTGACCGATTACGATGCGGTTTTTTTATTTGAAAGCTGACGTGATCGAGATGATTCTTAGCTACAATTCGTGAAAATCAGAAGGTTCATCTGTTCAGCGTTTCAAGGTCATCAGCTCGTTTTATTATTGTTGTTAGCTGCGGTAGGGATCTTAGACGCATAATGGGTATTTATTTTATTTTAAAACATATGAGTGACCTCATATTTGAGAAAAAAATATGCTGGAACCACTGAACTACTCTGATGAAGGAGTTCGAAGGTAGGAGACGAAACCCTGGATTGCCTATTATTAAACCCATAAAGTTTGGGCTCATTAGATTCGTCTTAACTAGTACTGTTCATTTCTCCTGATGACGAGGACCTGATGCTGGAACTGGAAGGTGGCCTTATAATGTGTCGGGGGTTCTTTAAAATTTTTAATTTTATCACCCAATTATTATTTCAAATTAGACCGAATAATTTTTGAAATTCGATTTTCTCGAAAACGACAGCCAAAATCAAAAAGTCGTGTTGCCAAATCGATTCCAAAAGTGATGTTTTATATAGATTCACGAGTTTTCCGGTTGTATTGTGAGTTTCAGAAAACAGTGTAAATTATGTTTCAATATTATGTTTCAATTATGTTTCAATAGTATGTACACCACATATTATAGCTAGCTAACTTTCAATCTTCTAAAGCTTTTAAAAAACATTTTGGTTGCTATTATTCTGTATTTTAATTTAGCTATACATAGACATTGAATCCATCCCTCCCACTGCGGTGCAAGACAACGGGTCGATGGAATCCGATTGGAAAGTTAAAAAGTTCTTCCTCAACCAGTCTCTTCCAATCTAGCCCGTCACGCAGTAAGTGGGCAAAGGCATCCGCCGCCAAGACCTAGACAAACTCACTCCACGAATCCCGGCACCCCTTTTAAGTCAGCAAACGTGGCAAACCTCTTGGGACGACCTATGATAGAGGCGTTGGTTTTTTTATTAAATGGTTGCCGGGGCGGCGGTACCCATACCCGCTGACTAAATTGAGAATATGTAGGTATTGGGTAACCAGCTTGTCTTACGTAAGAATATGAATTAAAAAATCTCTGTGGTTCCATTTTAAATGTTTTAAAAGTACCTACCTACTGACATATTTCTTACGCAAATATATAATTTTAAAATTCTGTGAAATTCGTATATCGATTTAAATTTTCATTGGCGAAATTATTATGCCAACGCAATTGGACATATTTTATATTAATAGGTTCAGATGTGAAATAATTTAAAACCCTTCTGCACCCCCTTCAAATCACCTCCCTTACCCGCCCCACAGCGTCACCCAACCAGACGGTGATATAGTTGACTTCGGTCTTAGTCTTCAGATATACTCGTAGAATCAGAATACCTCTGATCATAATCATAAAAATGTGTGCAAAAAATTCAATCAACACCTGTTTTACAAATCAAAGTTTATCATCACAGATATAGTTATTATATTCTTCTTATCTTTTATTTACACTTCAGTTAAATATTTATTCTGCCGACTTTCACCAATAATATCTGAATTAAAAACGGAGACTTTTTCCATTAGTAGAAATCTAGATTGCCTTATTTCAGTCAATCTTCTACCATCTGGCTATGTCCATATTGAGTCGCTCATGTCGTTAAACCAATTAGGGAAGAAATTTTCCTTTGAATTGTCATCTCAAATGTAATTCCTCCCGACACATTTGACGAACCGATAAAATCTCCTTTGTCAGAGCAAAAGCGGCATCTTTATATCATTGAACACTCTTTCATAAATGGAATCTTTTTATCACTGTTCATAAATGGGAAAAGGCAATATCGGCGCTACCGTCACAATGTGTTCATAAATGGAACCAATCCCATTCCGTAATTTTAGGTGGCACTCAAATAATTTAAGATTCGCCACGTACGAGCGCACACGAAAATGGTCCTAATCACAGATCCATCTCAGTGTATTGGTGGGTAATTGGCCGAGACACGAGGGACTACAATAGCTTAATCAGTGTCTCGTTACCCCCTTGTTCCAGCGTAATCACTTGGCAAATTCGTTATACTTGTACATTGTTATTGATTATTCCGGGTTATTATGTATGCTAATGATATAACGACCTAATGACGTTATGGGAGAATATAATGTTAAGGAGCGGTGCATTGTAAGCTGCAGAATAAATGGATAAAATATTAAATGCATCTGTCTTTCCGTTCATGACCAACTTACTGACGAATTCAATATTATTATTTTTCGACTCAAACCTAAGAAAAATAATGGTTTTTTTTGTTAAGACAAATTTTCGCTTGCAATAATCAAAGCAAGGAGAATAATCCCGTGCACTTTTCAAAGCTTTTAATTTAACGCCTTTGAAGATCAGCAATCATGACAGCCTCCAGCAGTCTTTGTTAAAAGCTTAAATAAAAATAAGAAACTAAAAACCATGGCGGAAGATAAAGGGAAGAATGTTTACTTTGTTGCTAATTTCCTCGCTGCAGTGAAAATTAAAAATGGTGCAATATTTTTTTTATGATTTTGTTGTACAATTAATACATACAAACTATTTACTATTTTTCATGTTACATAGTGGTTTTTTTGTGTTATAATAATGTTCATAATTTTTAAAAAAGGCATACGCAAACTGAAGCACCTAAAGTTTTAAATGCTTTCATCGGAGCACATCGTTCGAGATTTTTTGCTTTTGATTAGTTTATGTTGTTTCACAATTAGTTAATTAAAAAATATATATAGTATTAGCTGATCACCCTGGCGTTTCTCGGGCTGTATACAGAGTATTTCAAAATCAGACTTAGACAGACTTTTCTGATATGATTCACTTCAACTTGCCATGTCTTCCTCGGGTATTCCCGATTTTTTCTACCATTCTCTTTCACGTCGTACATTCTGCTTACACACCTTTCTTACTTTCCATGCGCTCTATTTTACCACTCATCATTATTTGATTCACTTGATAGTTCCAGGTCTTACTCGGGCATCCCCAACTTTTCTGAACTGAATATCAGCTAAACTTCCTAATTCCTAATCAGCTAAACGGACCAGTTTGCCAAATTACTTTCGAAAAATTTTGTGTAATTATATTTCGAGACCAATAACAAAATAAATTTGAAAATGAAAATAAAATACAAAAAATGGAAATAAATCAAATTTAAATTAACCGATTGTCCCTTGATTAAATGTTGGTCGCCGCATCATTCAACATCCATCACACATTGGGTGGAGAGCTGAACTACGATAACAACGTGAGTTGACGTTTTTGTTTATCTTTAAGCTTTGAGCTTAAAAGCTTTGAGCTTTGCGCTTTTAGCGAAATGTCTTTAAACTTCAACCTTCGAGCTTTGAGATTTTAGATTTGTGCTTCGAGCATAAAAGCTTTACACTTCAAGCTTTTAGATTTGGGCTTTGAGCTTTGGGATTTGAGTTTTGAGCTTTGAGCTTTGACCATTTTGAAAGTTTCTTCAATCGCTGATTAAAACAGAGAAACAATGACACACGACTCACCAGGACACACTACTTTACATATTATTTCATATAGATAGATACACAGCTGAAGTCCCCGACGTTGCCCGGGTTTCACGCAGAATTTATCGAAACTACATGTAGACCGTAATTTTCCTCTAATTTTAAACGTCAACTGTTTAAAAATTTATCGAGCTGCATCAAAATTCTGCTCTAAGGTTAGGAAACAGGGATGGGGGTAGTTTTTAAATACTTCATGTAAACAGTGAGCTTTCTCTTGATTTATAGGTGAAGTATGCAAAATTTAATTAATCTTAAAATAAAACTGCAGATTTGCATAAAAAAGCCACACCGGGGCACTTCCCTCGTTCCGCAAAATTTCACAAAAATACTACAATTGGGGATGCTATAGTCTCACTCAATTCAGAGGGGAGCAGTTGGGACTCTTGTGCGGTATTCACACAAAAAATACAAAATTTCTAGTTATAGTAAGGTACTCGCGCATCGCTGTCACTAAAGAATATCGACAATTTGAAAATACTTATTTAATATTTTTAATTATTATTTTTAATTGATAAACTAACGTTTAAACAAGATTTTTATGCATAGCACAAAGGGTAGATAATAAATATTATAATCAATAATTATCAGCCTGAAACACTCATCTACATTGAAAAAATCTTCCGAGAAAAGATACTGGCCGCCAACGGGAATTGAACCCGTGACCATTTGATTGCCGGTCAGCAGCTCTGACCACTGAGCTATGGCGGCTTATCAAATACCCGCCAAATAATTCAATATATACTAGTGTTTCATTCGACAATTACTTATTATTACATTTTTCCAACTGAAAACAACCAACTTTATTTTTGTGAGAGAGGTATTTTTAATACTAAATCTCCCGCTAGGTGGCGTCGAGACTAATTATGTCTGCATTTTTTGCTGAAATACTTTAACTTGTCAAATATTAATTATTATTTTTAATTGATAAACTAGCCGGCAATAACCGGCAATCAGATGGTCACGGGTTCAATTCCCGTTGGCGGCCAGTATCTTTTCTCGGAAGATTTTTTCAATGTAGATGAGTGTTTCAGGCTGATAAAAATTGATTATAATATAATATTTTTAGTTAAAATACTGTATTGCCACAAGCTACTCGAACTCATAAGCTTGTTTTCACGATAATACAACTGTACCAGATATATGCTTTACGTATGGGGCGTACCTGACTAATACAGTGATAAATACAAACGGGCCAACGTATTCTCATTAGATACCATACATGTTATGAATTATGAAATATTCTTTTAAATATATAAATATTTTTTTAAACACGTCCCTATTTGTATACCTACCAATCGATGGTTTTAAAAACAACCTTATGATTTTCCGCAAATCGATTGAATATTAAAAATTAGACTTGCTAACGTGTATTTGATCCTACATCACTTTGCATCGCTCCAATTCCGTTTGAACTCTCGGATGTAATAACATAATATTTATAGAAAGGTATTGGTTATACGTTTGCCTCGATAAGTACGCTTCGTTCGGATTTATAGTACTCGGAACTCACGAAGCATTCAGCGAAAATAACAGCATGTAAAGTAATACTTTGGTGGTGTAAGCAATAGTGTTCTGACGAAGACATTACTCATTATTCTGGCGTTGCTTCCTCTGTAGCTGGAAGAACCGCCTAATTATTATATAAATTTCTCCATGGTGCGGAGTTGCATTTCCCAACAGGTAAAGGATTCATTAAATTGGAATAAAAAACTCCAATGAATAAAATAATGGTATGGTATACTTTCTATTCTGATGAAGAAACCTCTTGTGTAAAACGCGTTGATATTTTTAACAAAAAATTGTGGTGTATATAAATTTTGATGTTTTCATTTAATGAAATAAATACACATTTTTAGGTGCAAGAAAAAACGACGATCCTGAATATCCATAAGAGTAATGTTGAATAAAATAACCATGCAAAGATATGTGATTACTGTGAATAAAATAAAATATTAAAAAAAAAAAAGTGAATACCGCACAAGAGTTTCAACTGCTTCCAACCGCCTGGAGCCAGTGAAACTATGTAGACTATGGAGACAAAGGTGGAATGGTGTGAAATTGTGAAATATTTCTGTAAAATGCTTATTATTCTTGTACTTTTGTATTATTTTGGTCTTTTTTTAGAATATTTGACATATAACGTATTTTTTTCGTAAGTTTACTAACTTGCGAAAGGTGAATTTCTTCTAGAGTTCTATATACTTTCAGTTTCATAAATCCTTTAATTATAATATTCCATGATTTTTACGGTTCTGTACTAGCTAACTCTAAAAAAAGAACATTAAACACATATTCTTCTTTGTACCTAGACTTTATCTATATGAATTCTCATATCGTGCACCTTTTGCGTTTTTAAAACGATAAATTAATAAATAAGTAAATGTATTTAGGTGCATTAAATTGATTGATTTTTTTAACCAACGATGTCCCTGGCGTCATTCAATTCCGAGAACCACTTGGGGTGACCTGCGGCAGGGATTTTGGTTATTCAATAAATGTTTCTCAAATTCACATTGAACGAATTTAAAACATGCTATAAAACAATTTAAAACGAATGAAAAAAACATTTTAAAATGTTATAGGGAATTATAGGGAATCATTTTCTATTGAGACGTCATCTGGAAAAAGATTTTATAGCGCTCTTTTCGTTTTTCACAATCGGGCCCATTTTCACCTAAAAAGATATTCTAATGAAACACTTTTCAGAGGCCTATGCCATCTTTGGCGATCTGTGTGGATATACGTTTTAGGGAAAGGAAGGAGAGGAAGTTCTGTGAAGGAAAAAGGTGTGGTTAGGAATCTGGCGGTCAATCTGTTAAAGAGTGACGAACGTATGAAGCCATCCCACCACAGAGCAAGGCGATGGGTGAAGAGAGTCCGGCTGGGGAGGCTATATGGTCCCCTCGATCGGTATCTCCAGATCCGGCCCAACACGCTGCAGAGGGGCAAAAATATCCACCGCCAAAACCTAGAAAAACCTCACCCCATAATCTAGGACACCCTTACTAAGTCACCAAACGTAACGAAACACTTGGGGTGACCTGCGGCAGAGATTTTGGTTATTCAATAAATGGTTCTCAAATTCAAATTGAACGAATTTAAAACATGTTTTAAAATGATTTAAAACGAATGAAAAAAAACATTTAAAAATGTTATATGTAAACATGAAAATAAATCTGGTCACTTTATTTAAAAAAATATATTAACATTCATAAAAATGTGTTTAACATTGGCACAATATTATAAAACATAAATTCCACTGTCATATAGTGCAATCATCTTTACAATATTTCAATCAACCTTTTTAATTTCCCCGGCAAACAAATCGAAACATAACTCGAAAACTATTATTTTGATTCTCTTTAATATTCGATTTTCCCATCCCTACAGCAATTACAATTTTTAAAAAGTAGAAGTACCCGCGTAAATACAGTAGGTAGATAATTTTGGTTCACATTGCGTTGAATAATTTATTTTGAATTGGTACTCGGGAACTAAATTACACACAACCCATTACCATTATCAGGAGAGAGAGATATGCTAATATTTAAACGCTTCTTGGCAAATTTTGCGAAATATATTATGCAAATTTTGCTTTTTACGCATTATGCATGTTGTAACAACTTTCCAATAATAATATGCAGAAATCTTTATCAGAGCTTTAAACAGTACCAAAACTAAATTATGTAAAGATATGAACCTATAGATATAATATCCTTGCATGATGAAAATCTCATGTAGGTGTACTATTTTATGCTTTAAAAGCGAGAACTTCCGCTTATCAAAACGCGCCATCACTTACAGTCAAGGGTCGACTATAAAGCAGGCTATTGCGCGCGACGACGTGGTCAAGTCAGTGCCATCACTCAATGATAATTTTCAAATGGTAGCTATTGTTGTTGATACTCGTTTTCACTGCTGATTTGTGTTTGTTTTACCTCAATTTGGAGGCGGGTGTGCGGTTCGCCGCCGCGGGAAACATTTATTAGATAACCAATAAGGATAAACATTTATGGATAACGTCTTTGTAATAGGTCACCCCAAGTGGTACGCTACGTTTGGTGACTTAGCAGGGGTGCCAGGGTTCATGGGGTGAGGTTTGTCCGGGTCTTGGCGGTGGATGCGTTTGCCTGCCAGCTGCATGGCAGGTCAGATCAGAAGAGAATGGTTAAGGAGTCCCTTTGACTTCTCCAGATGCACTACCTCGGAACATCGCTTTGCACCGCTATGGGAGAAAAAAACTTTCCAGGATACGTATAACCTGAGAATATCAAAAAATCTCGTACTAGCATCAATATAAGCAGAAAATGTTGCGTATGTGATGATGGAGTTCTTAGGCATCTTAGGAATTTTATTTTATTACATATTTTTTATTACAATTATTTTTGTTCCATTTTATTATTTTTCCCTACTTTTTACGCTAACTTGGGCCGTATTGTAGCAAGCAGGGTATGTCTTCATTTTGTAAAAATTATGATTTAAAAAAAATAAACCTGCATATTATAATAATTATAAATACGATACAGGAATTTTTTATTTTTTATTATTAAAAACATACAACGAAGTTGCACTCCCATGAGTTATCAAAACTCATTAATTGAACTCACGATGCTTGATGAATGGCAACGTCTCGCTTTTTCCATTTCAGTCACAGATCGGTCGAAATTGTTATTGTTTGTAATTTTTTGCTATACACATTTAAATCTTTTTAACAAATTGATTAACAACCGTCCACAATTATTAAAAATCAGTTTTAAATTTTAATGTTCACAAGTCACTATTTTTTGTTTACATTTTTTAGACGGCATCCGTAGCAGAGTGGTAAGGTATGTTTGGCTTTTAACCTGGTCACAGTCTCTAAACCTAGTCAATAAATATTTTATAAATATTGGGATAAGCATGAGATGAGACAAGGTCCAGGTGCTATGGAGAATTTCAACAAAAAATGTGGAAATAAAAGCAGTTAATAATATTTCTTATTATAATCAGGTCTTAACAATGCTTTTTGGTTAAATTAACAAAAATGATAAACGCGAACTTCCGTTAACATAACTGTTAAAACACCTGCCATAATGTATTGTGTTTTTTCTTTCCCTCTCACCTGACGTTGCGCAGTGCACATGTCACCACTCTGAATTTTGGCGAAAGGCATTTGAGATTAAAATTATCTATGGTCAAAATACTTCCCGTTTTAGGCAACTAATGGACTTCTTGTGTTTCGCCACTGTCCCAGTTTATGGACCTCTGATAAGCAGTCATAGGACTAAATAAGGGATTCACAACAATTGATCATCGATCCATAACAAAAAAAAAAGAATTTTCAAAGTAGTTTTAAAATTCTAGGCATTTCACTTAAGGCTCCGTTCCCGGCCCCAAAAAGAAGAAGACGGAGAGATATGAAATTACAATTGTTAGAAGAGCGCGCTAACATTTACAACGATAAAATCGATGCAAAAATCATGAAAATCTTTAATAAAACACGACTCGTTTAAAATAGAGCAAAAATCTTGCGATAATTGTCTTAAACAGCATTTAAAAAAACGCTGTGAATTTTTTCATACATATAACTTGTAAAATAAATGAAACAAACGTGTTTATAATAATTTTTGGAGCATGCTTTGCGGTTTTTTTCTATCGAGGGAATTTTATATAATTTGCGTTTGGGCTCGACTAATGTCTAGATATTATCTTCAAGAAAAACATATATTTTTTTAAGAGCTTAAAAACTTATAAATTCGAATACGGGCCTCTTAAAACAGACCGGTAATATTTTGAAAATATCTCAAAGCCAAATAATATATAAAACAATATAGAAAAAGAACACTCTTACATCTAAAATAAAAATATATTTTTTAGTTTGAAATTTTCAAGGAGAGTAATAAAACTTTTAAATAAGCACTTCACGCTACAAACAAATATTTTTACTTCTCCTTTGAAATTGCTCATTCGTCAATTTCGGTCAAGCTCGGTCGTTAGTTATTTCGATGAACAGAACTTTATACATTGAATTCACTCTCGAATGGTATGTCTATTATCTATCCATCAATATTTTATTTGATATCATTTTTACATAGTATAAAATGAAGTCGCTCAAAATGTTTGTGCGCTTAGATCTACGTAACGGATTGATTTTCATGCGGTTTTCACCAATAGATTGAGTGATTCAAGATGAAGGTTAATATGTATAATACATGCTTATTATAGTAGAGAAAAGCCGAGAAATTCAAATATTCAATTCAGGCAGCGGGCAGCAGGCAGCTGGCAAGGGGGTGGTTGTGGTGGTGGATTTTATAAAGGTTGGGTAATGGCGTTGTGTTTCGTTAGCCACAGCAACGTGTGGCCGGGTCTGCTAGTCTATCCATTATATGTAAAAAAAAAAACAACAACATCCTTACCGAAGCAAGGTTCAGTCGTCAAAAGTACAGATCATTAAAATTTGACCAAACGCTGACGGGACGAAAATTGGCGGTCACTGTCACATACAAAACTGATGATGATATTGATGGTCGACTCGATATCAGTGTCAATTAGATTATTCACAATATTTGTAATATATAAGCTCATACTATTTTTTTATGTCAACACCTCACAAGAGTTCCAGCTGCTCCCGTCTGGAACCAGTGAGACTATGGCATCCCCAAATAGGTTATTTTTTTAGGCTAAAGTTGGTGGGGAGGGGAAAGTGGGGAAGTACCTAGCAATTTAGATCTGGTCACCAAAAATGACTAAAGCCATTTCGAACAACGGTTATATTCGAAACCGTGGTCTTACACCAGATCAATACTGAGAGTATCTTCCACTCTGAAACGTGCCGCAAATGCACATGTATTATTTTTAAATTAATTGTGAATTAAAAAAAAATAACCAAATAAAATTTCACGACTTTTAGTTGTGAGTCAAGAGCCTTACCCATCTTCAAAGAAGCAAGTATAAATTCATGTGATTAAATAACATTTTTGACTTGATGATCAACTTACCAAATAAAACAATATATTCATTGTTCACAAGGTTGCGTACCCCTGAACTCAGGGATCTAATCGCAGGACCTTAAAACTATTTGGCTACCTACAGTCAAATTTGTCGGGTCATAAAGTTCCAGGTCCTTTGTTATTCTGAGAATACCGAAAGTCCTAAATAGAAACTAATGGCATAATAAATTTGATGAATGAAGATTATCAGAACGTAAAAGAGATCATATAACTTAGAGGTTTCATCGTGGCTATGAAGTTATTGATCTAAACGAGTAGGTAGATTATAGTTGATAAACTAATTTATGAAATTTTGACTACTCTTACCTACGATAGAAAACTTTTCTAGAATATTTACCAACTTCTCACAGCCAGTGCAACTACGTAGTGTTTTCAATTTGGGAAATGCTTGGATGTTGAAAAAAAGCAGATTAATAAGAGGTAGATGAGAAAGCTACGAAAGGGAAGATTTGGAAAAAAAATTAACTTATTGGTCTAAAAACGTTGCTGAAAAAGTAACTAAACTAGTATAATATTTTGGTATTGCTTTACAAAAATGGTTATTTTAATAAGGCTTATAACTTTCAATTCGGGAGGTGGGTATGGGTAACGCCGCTCCAGGAACCAATTATTGTAAAACCAACACCCCTGCTATAGATCACCCCGTTTCCGGGTTCATGGGGTTAGGTTTGTTTAGGTCTTGGCGGCGAATCCGTTTGCCCACTTACTGCGTGGCGGGCCGAATCGGGAGAGACTGGTTGAGGGAAACCTCTCCAGTCGGACTCATTCAAGTCTTTATCTTACACCGCATTGGGAGGGATGGATTCATATTTCCGTCACTCCTGGAAACATTTACACCCAGATTCCTAT
This sequence comes from Limnephilus lunatus, assembly GCA_917563855.2. NCBI lineage: Eukaryota > Metazoa > Arthropoda > Insecta > Trichoptera > Limnephilidae > Limnephilus > Limnephilus lunatus. Next base: position 52,982,052 of record OU830602.1, on the reverse strand, counting down.
CAACCCCTCATACATTTTTCCTTCTTTGAACTTCCTCTCCTTCCTTAATCAAAAAAGACCTCCACACAGCATCCCCAAAGATGAGATAGAGCATCCTGTTTGAACATATATATTTTCTTGATAGGAAAAGTCGAGTACTTTTGGGTTATTCCTAACTTTAATCTTTAAAAAGGCAATACAATTTTTTTTTTAAAAACCCTATTCTAATAATATATCTACGTTTTCATAGATACTATTTCAATGTAGTTAATCTATTTTATTTTTTTCCTAATCTATTTTATTATAGATTTATACACACAGATATCCAAAACCAACCGTTTTGATCGCTTTTAAATATATTAAATTTCTTACGTCGCTTTAATAGGTTTTCGTTGCTTCCTAATGATTGGGACCACCTCTAACAGTATCATTATAAGGAACACGATACAAAAACAGTAGGTAGACACTGTGAAAATGTATAATATATGCCTGTTAATATAATATCGTATTTCTTTTACAATAACCTATGCACCCAACCATCTATAGTGAATTATTATTGATAATAATTCGTCAGTAAATGTCTGGAAACTTTTATTGAGAGCTTTTGGGGAATGGGTTTATAGAAGCTAATTGAATTAATGGACCACTGAAGCCCACTCACGACAATAATTATTGGAAAATAACACTTGATATCGAATTCCAAAGCACATGGTGGTTGAACAACTCTCCATTACTGACCACACTAAATAAGATACTGGAGGAATGACGAAGGTGTGTTAATGTCTTTATTCCATTTTTGTAATCATTTGATTGAAAAAAAAAATATGTGCTTAGACCTAAGAGTAGGGCCACCCGCTTAAGGTGGTGCATTATGTCGTGTAAAATTCGGGATCAGGCCGCTAATAATAACTCCTTATGATGGCGATAAGGTTTTAATTCCCGTTTAACACCAGCCGCCTGTTATGATTTATTCACGAAAAAACATCGCCAACATGCGTGTATTATTTTATTTTGCAAAATTCAGGCATAAATATGTAAAGAAAACCATATTTAAATATTTGACGATAATTTTCTAAAGAATTTAATTTTTTAACATAAAAATCAGTTTTTATAAGTGTGATGTCTGTGTGAATGTGTATGAGAGCAAGCGAGACAGTATACTTGCCGAATATATAAGGGACGTATGCATGTTTATTGTCCTCTTTTGCTACAAGCAGCTCCCTAATAAATACCAGTACTAAATACTATTACTCTCTTCATTTGCCAACTACCAATACAATATACCCATCACCCGTCCGTATATCACAATAAGCTTTATACTTTATTTTTTCTTTGCTTATACCAAGACTAATAAAAAACACTCGATTAATTCGAAGATTAATATATATTAGGCCGACGTAGCTCAGTGAACAGAGCATTTGACCGGAAATCAGAAGGACGCGGATTCGAGTCCCGTCGGCGGCATGTATCTTTTCTCGGGAGATTTTTTCAATGTAGATGAGTGTTTCAGGTTAATAATTATTACTTATAATAATTGTTACCCTTTGTGCTATGCATAAAAATCTTAACCTCAAAATTAGTTTATCAGTTAAAAATAATAACTAATATATATGTTCCACTGGCAGTATTGAATTAAAGCATAGATATTTAAATATAAGAGATGTGCTATCAGCAGTTCTTACTGGGGGTCTTTCCTCGTATCGCCGAAGTTGTTAACCAATACTACTGAACACCTTAAAAAAATCTACTAAATTCCATATTCCAATTAAGGACCATTAGACCATAGTCCGCTGACAGTCGGGCGGCCATCATGGCACATCTCTTATATTTCATTATCTTTGAAATAAAGCAACTTCAATATTTCTAAGAGATCTAATTTTCAAACCAAAATCACATGATTTTGCATTCACGTTTAGAGGGTATAACCAAAGAAACCAGAAGTATGTCATTTTTAAATCAGATTTTAGACGTATTGACTCTTTTCCACAAAAAAATATAAATTAATTTTGAAAGATTGTTCTTTTATCTAGTAAATGTATGTTTTAAATTTTGAGAAAAAATGTTAATTTTTAGAATAATTAGGTTATAATATAGATATCATAGGTCGTTGGCAGTTTTGTTAAATTTTCAAATAAGATTTTGTATTATACAACACCCATTTCAAATCATATAATCTGCAGTAAAATGAATCAATATATTATCTGGTAAACGTATTTTTCAGAATTTTAATTTTAGTTTAAATAAAATCATTAAAAAATATATTCGTACTTGTGTTTCTTGACGAAAACTGGTCCGTTTGTGTATTTATTTGCGTACTTACAAACTAATATATTCAGATTTTTTTTATATTCTTGTTTTTCTTAGACATTATAAAAAAATGATAAATACTTATGATCAAAAAATAATTACAAAAAGTACGTAAGTTTAATAGTTTTATCATCCCGCCTTTCACCATTTTTGGATGTAGGTATAAATTAAAGCAAATTTGTAATGAAATAAAATCAATACTGAGTTATAATTCTAAATAGCTGGTATGGAAAACAATTAATCTTTCTCATTGGAACCGCCCTGCACGATCGTAAGAACATCTTTCGACGAAATGTGGATTTTCGGACGCTGGCTGGTTAAACGTCCTTAAAGTTCGACCGGTTTGTTTCTTTAGTAGTTAGAATATACTGAAGAGATGGAAGTGTGTTATTTATTGGCCTTCTAGTTTTAGTGGTTACGATCCTTTGCTATGAATCCGAAGGTCGAGGTTCAAATCCTTCCGTGCACGAGTGAATTGAATTTATTTCACAATAATTAAATAATATTATTTGGTACATTTACATATCGTTCCATAATAGCTGACACTTTCAGTATTGTTCTGGTGAAAGACAACCATTTTCCAGTTCGATTCGAAATGTTTTTGAAATGGCTTTAGCCGTGCTCGTAAGCCGACTACACATTGTCATGGAATCGAAAATCATACGCAGAGTGCATAGGGCATACAAATTAAAGTTGACCTAAATAACACAACCTTTGGGAAGAGTTTAATATCGAACGTATTAATACCGTAGCGTCTGCGTGGTTGAATTTAAGAATCCCGCTTCGAACGCATGTCTGCCGCCGCGCCTTACCCGTCGCACCAAATAAACATCCTTGTTATAATTATTGTATCATTGAAAATTGCTTATTTGCTAAAAAGGGCAGACACCTTAAAAATAATATAATCTTACTTTAGTTGTAAAGTAACCAAAATAAATTTACGAAATGATACATAGAATTATTATGTGATATCTGAATATAGAATTATAATAATTTTCTGGAAAAAAATATTACATTATAGGCAGGGGGGTACTCTATGGCTTGTCTCAATGGCAGGATATTTTGAGTAGTTCATAAATCGACACCAGTTGGCGCTAGTGTAAATGTAGACCTAAATACGAAAAGAGACCTGTCAAAAGTTCGTTTCGTAAATTTTTGTCTGTTTTCTGCAGGTTCGAAGCGATTATTTTTGTGAATTCTGACATTCATAACAATGCACCAAACAATTTTTTTCATTAATAGAAAAAACTAAAGCTACCAAAAATAATCCATCATATTGTATCCTTTCCTGTGAACTGCTGCATACATTGTTATTCCTTCCTGCCCTTTGTAAACTTGAAGAAAGTATTGGTTTATATGAACTATATTTATTTGTGGCAATACAGGCGAATCCTGTATGCTGTAAAATGATTCATCTGGGGGCCAACATATACCCACTATCTCACTTTCATACTCAAAACCATTTATTTCCATAAAGTTATTATTCCAGTCATAGACAGCCAATCTGGAATTAATAATTATGATTATTGGGTACATTATAAATAATCAACGTTAGCTAAAGTACCTATAATTATTACAAATAATACACAATTAATGTGTTTTAGAAGTACAATAATGAGGTTATGTTCCAACCACTTAGCTTACATATCGATTAGAACTTTTTTCTTGCCAACACATTTTGCCTTTCTATTCTTTAGTTCTTTTTTTAACTCCTTCACAGTCCAACTACCGTATTTATCCACCATTTTATAATATTACTTCCAAAATGCACACACAAGCCAGATACAAAGCAATATTAATTATCAATGACAGGTCTACAACTACACCAGCGCCGCCAAGCGGGAGAAGTTTAGCACAGCATTCTGCCATTCTTGAAAAATAAGTTTATATTGAGACAAATTAAATTCTTTGATAAATTTTAAATAATTTTGAGTTCCTTGAACCAGAGTTACAATCACAGAGAGACCCACAGCCGATATTTATTTTTTTGTAAAAAAATGGTGCACCAATTAAATGCCCATAATATTTTTTATGAAACACACGAATTATTTGTTAGAAAAAATCCAAGAGTTTCTTGTTATATTATCTAAATATTTCTACGGATTTAATTTGTGTTTGGGTTGGTTGGCCCGTACGAAGACTTTTTGGCTCAAAACTTAGTAAACAAGTCTCGTTTTCGCGATTCATCACTATCCTGCTACCAGGAGATAAGAAAATAGTCCCTTTGTCTTCGCCGAATATTTCTGTTAGACACTGCGCCCGATCCCATCTCAGGTCCTGGATGTACTCGCCGAGGCATTTCTTTCATAACAAATTTATTGCTCCCCGAGGTGTCTGCGCTCCTGATATTTAACGGTACAAGTCTGGGAATTTAACGTGCCAAGGTTTCGCCCTAAAACAATGTGCGGCTTACTCTCGCGTTCTCATTTGTGAACTTTGTACATTTTTATGAAGACCCTTTACGTTATTAATCTTGAGTAGTGTAGCTTATATAATAAGAATTATGAACATTTTAGTATGAGATTTTACGGTTATATAGAGTGTTAAAAGACGTAGGCCGACTTGCTTTTATGAACGATTACATTATTTTGTTTTATTTACTGCATTTGAGGTTAAAACAACTTTGTTCGTAAAAGGGGTTAACTTTCATTATCAACTATCGAACTTTAAAATATACATCTGTACATGTATACAACGCATGAGAGAATAACGTTTTTACCCATGACTGTTTCAAACGGCGTTTATCTCGGGAATGCTGAGTATCTGCAGCCTTAGTTGCAGAAGGGATGTCGCATTACTGCTGATGGCTTATAAGATTCTGAATGGTTTATTATCAATACCAGATATTCCTCGCGGGGCCGCCAACACAGGGTTTTGATTCTTCCTAGGCACAGAACTAACTTATCAATGATGATGCCCCTGGAAAGAGTACTGTGTACTGATTATTTATGCTTTAACTGGGTGTTATTATTTATGCTTAACCTACGTGTAAAACTTTTGCTCAAATGTAAATGTATTTATTATGCTAAAAAGTGTTTTTGTAATTTTCTTTACTTATATGGTTAATAAGTTTTTAATAAATAAAAATTAACGTTTAATTTCTATTAGTACTACTCCCTTTTTATAACTTTTAAAGGTTATTCTCATCAATATAATATATCATTGAAGAAAAAGAAGATCACAAAAGAATTGTTCTAATAAAAATTGAATATTACAAAGAGGTCAATAGGTATTCCATATAAATAAAATCAGACAAATTATCCGAGACACTATCTAGGTTACAAACCAGTTCTTAGAATACTTTTTTTTTAATGAAAAAGGTAGTTTCCAATAATATGGGAAAACATTAGTCAAGGATAATATTGTTAATACTAAATTTTAAAATATGAGATTGACAAATATGTCGTTCAAATAAGAGGTGGCTGTAGCCGAATTGGTAAGGCATTTGTCCCCGTAAGGTTCTGCGTTCGATTTCCAATTGCAACCGTTATCTTTTATTTGTCAGTGTCTTGTTCTCTTTCATATTTTGGTTTATATTATTATTATTATCTTCTTAAAAAAATAATAATGCTTATTAAATAAGACAACACGCCATATTGTATAATATTTGTTTTGTTTAATCAAAAAAGAGTGTTGAGTCATAGGCCAACTACTTTAAAATAAATAAATAAAATAAATAAAAGATCCGCCTGTGAAGGCCCAGAAATCCATAATTAGAGTAATTAAGCGCAAACCCTATAAGTTCTCTAGAGATCAGCTCTACAAAAAAATGTATGTAATTGATGTTCGTCAAAACTACATAAAAGAGGTCAACCTACACAAAAATCTAGAAATTATAATAAAATCGATCATAAATATTTACCAAGAAATCACACCAGAAAGGATCTAGTGATCCCAGAGAGCAAAACGGCAAGTATCAAAAGATGTATATATTTCGCAGGCCAATCGTAAAATCAGGCAGATCATGATACGCTCACACGATCTGCCGTAAAGGGCCTGGTGGCAGATCGTGAAGTGCCTGAGGCGCATCATGATCTGCCTGATTTTACGATCGGCCTACGACATATACATATCTGGGACCGAAATCCTCTCAGAATTACATAAATATTAAAAAATGCAAAATATCTTACATTGGTTAAATTAAAACTAAATGGTTGATTGGCTTGGGTAGGGTGGAGTCTGAAAACTATTAAATAATGTCACTTAAAATATTACATGGTTGCCTATCAATGGCAACTAATATCGACCTACAAGACATAATAATATTTTCAGTTATTATGCAATATTATTACTATGTTATTTTTGCTACATAAGTTTATCTAATGTAATGTAATAAATAAATAGAATAAAGGACTTGTACGCTCAAAGATCTTCTCATTTTCATCATCACCGGAAAAAAAATGGTAAAAATACAATTTTTAATCCATGTGAACAGAATTGCACCACCTGGTAATTTACAAGCACCCTAATATTTGCGCATAATAAATAGCTACAGGCATCATGTTTCCTTATTAATACAAAGGCATTTACTATTAGTGGCATTACTGTTAAACAGCGCTGTTGTAGTACAAGTACGCATACCCATTAAGTATGACGTTTTAATGTGTAAAGCTATCAGCGGCGCAGTATTCCCTAATGGCTTACATTATTTCGGATGATACAGTATTGTGCCCCACCTCTGTACTGCCAACCCACTCCATATCTTCCTTTTGCATCTTCGACCCCCCTCTGCATATTTAATCGTGAGATGTACAGTGCTGGGGCACCAAAGAGAAGCAAACTTATATATGATAAATAAGGGGAAGGGGTTAATTGAAAATTATTGGTGTTATTATTAATGTAGCGCGCTTACAGCGTTACCCGTCGGAGCAAAGTAATTTAATGTTACGTAAAGATATTCTGTTTATTTTCGATAGAATTACCTTATTTTTTATGAAATATGCACGGTGCGTTATTACGGCTTTTAAATGTACATTTTGGGAATATCCATGCGTTTTCAAACGTTACAAAAAATGAGAATTTAATATAATGATTTACAGACATGTCATGGAACATAGGAACTCTTCTCATAATTATAATAACATTTAGCTGATTCATACAGCGCCGTTTTTCTGAAAAATCACCTCAAGGGCTGTGAACTAATTTCTCTTTTTTATTGTAATTTCGCAATCGCAAGACGAAGGAAGTTCCAAAATCTTGGATACATAGTTAAAAAGCTTGTATTTATTTAATAACTTATTAATAATAATAAATTTCACCCAAAACTCAAAAACTATACGTTCTCTACGTATTATAATCTCTTTCTCTTTTTTCTTGTAATTTCGCAATCGTAAGACGATGGAAGTTCCAAAATCTAGTACACTTAGTAAAAAAGCTTTTATTTCTTCAATAATTTAACATTATTTATAAATTTCACCTAAAACTCACCAAACTAGGTATATAGTAGTAAAATTGTAGAAAAGTTTATCGGTTTTTAAACTAATGTACCTACGTAACATTGATTTACACACAATGGTAATACAGTTATATTCATTTTCTTAGAACTCTTTCTAGAAACAGATTTTTTATGAGGCTGTGATAGCAGACGTAGGATTTTATTTTTAAAAACAATTTTTTTTAAATATTTATTTTACCTACCTATGTAAAATAAATATTGTAAGTAAAAGAGTGTAAAAATGTGATTTAATTTTCAGAAATTTTGTTCACTTATAAATTATTAGGAACAATAACCAGTTGCGGTGCGTGGTCTTTGGAGTTCAACATTAAAGCAATTTAAAAAAAAGGGAAAAAATCGGCAGGTTTTTTTTCAAATATATAAAGTCACGTCATTGTAAAATACTGCAGATCTAAATGTAGAAGACCGTTTCTAAAAGAATTAGCACCATTATGTATTTGTTCATGAAGTTTAAAATACTCGTAAAAAATGTATGTCGCCCGAAGTCACTCGAATTTATTCTGTAACGTTAAGTCCAATAAAGCTGTCGTGGCGCACACGAAAAACAAATTTTGGCCATTAAATGCCTTCACTGTTTAGATGTTTTACGTTCGGAACAGACTTTATGTTGTATGAATTACCTGTATATTTTAGCTTCCTTGTGCCTTCTTAAATCCACGCTAGTCTGATCTTCCCATTGGTGGATTTTTAACTATGGAGTTGTGGAGTTCATTCGTACGAGCGGATTTTTTTAACTATGGATTAGTGGCACACTGTTCAAAGTGCAGTAATATTATAATTCTTGTTTACCGTAGTTATCCACTGTACATCCGCACATTAAAGAAAACCGCAACTGGGCATATTAGCTACAAATATGTTAATTTCGTGGAACCCACTTAATAATAATAATAAAAACGTTTATTCATCAGTCGATTTTTTTTCAATATTACACATTTTGGTCCGATTCTATTGATGAAAAGTTCACTGCTCAGTTACAATTCAGGTATCTCCTGGAAAGCAGTTGGTTTTCAGCAGTGCCTCCTCTTAAAGAAAACTACTCATTTTTAACGAACACAGAAAATCCAAAAAAAAACAATTTTTTGTAACTATGTTAAAAATTAAATTAAGAATCTATATCTATACTAATATTACGAATGCGAAAGTGCGTGTATTTTTTTGTTACGCTTTCACGCCTAAACCACTAAACCGCTTAAAAAAATCTTTCACCAATAGAAAGCTACAATATAAGCGAGTAACATAGTAATGGTAAGCTCTGGCGTTATGAAATTTGTATAAATAAAAATGTGTGTACTTCATATATTTTAGCGACAGTGAGGAAAGGCATTGGAAGGTGGGGTTCACGGAGAGGAAAGAGACGAGGGAGGGGGAAGGCGGGGACGGTGGAAGGGAACGGGGATGCACGGGAAAGGACTTTTTTTATATGAATACCGCACAAGAGTTCCAACTGCTCCCGTCTGAAGCCAGTGAGATTATGGCATCCCCAATTGGGATTGGTAGTGGGGAAGGGAAATAGATAGGGAAGAGGAAGGTGGGCAAGTACCTGGCTATTCAGATCTGGTCACCAAACACAGCTAATGCTATTTCAAGCAACGTTTCAATTCTGAATGGTGGTCTTACACCAGGGCGATACAGGGAGTATCTTCCACTCTGGAACGTGTCGCAAATATACCATATATTATTTTAAATAAATAAATTGTGAAATAACACAAATTAATCAAATGAATTTTATTTGCTACGCCGGGATTCGATCCCGCGACCTACGGTGTGCGATTTAAGCGCCTTACCGCTGCGCTACGCCGGCGGTCAGGACATGCAGGGAGAATCCATTTATTGCACCAAAAATGTATAATGCTTTCTATAATAATACAGAAATTGAATGTAAAAATATATCCTACTTCAGCAAATGCAAAATGTAATAAAGTATTGGGTGAATACCATTCATGCAAACATTTACTTGTAACTTGACAAATTTTTAATCTTTATCAACATGTTATTTGAATTGTAATTCAGTAAATACTAATTTTATTTTTTATTTTATTTTTTGTTTATTTTATTTTATGCTTTAATATCTACAAAGATAATGTATGTATATGAGTCAAATTTAAACCGTTTTAAAAACACACGTATACCCACGAACAGGCGATGCATATGTGTGATTTTTAAGGTTGATCTGCTTATTGTTTTATTCTTTAATTTTTAAATGTTTATTTATGAAAAAAGCCTTTAAGTATTGTAAAATTATACCAATTTATGAACCAAAAAAATTATATAAAAAAAAACTATTTATTTCTTTGAATGCCATTGCATTGCATGGTTATATAGTTATATAATATGTGAATAGTATGGTTGTATTGTTTTATGAGAAAATTTGGGAAATAATTGACAAAAATTTTAAAAAATATGTTTCTAAATCAAAAAACCAATACCCTGTTTGGTTTAATCAACAATTGATTGCTCTTCTTAAGAAAAAAAATAAAATTAGACTTAAGGCAAAAAAACGTGGCAACGTTTCAGATTATAGAGAATTCTCAAATTTGAGGAAACAGGCCAAAATAGTACAAATTAAATGTTATCAATCATACATCAACTCTGTTGAAAATGGTCTGCAAGATAATATAAGGGTATTCTGGTCATACTCAAAATCATTACGAAAAACAAACTGTATTCCCAAAGTAATGCATCTTGATGATATTTCCGCAAACGATGGAGAACACATAGCAAACATATTCTCCAAATATTTTTCATCTGTGTATACTAAGTCGAAATCACCTGATAATGATTCAATGTCAAATATTTCTGAACACAACCAAAGCAATCTCGGTAAAATTCATATTAGTGCAGTTGAAATAAAATATTTTTTGAGTAAAATTGATTCCAATAAGGGTTCCGGACCCGATGGTATTCCACCTTTCTTTGTCAGATGCTGTGCTGATTCATTATGTTTACCACTATTCATTATTTTCAACGAATCTTTAACCTCTGGAACTTTTCCTAACTTGTGGAAAGAAGCCCATGTGGTACCAATTTTCAAATCGGGTGACCAATCTTTAATAAAAAATTATAGACCAATTAGTATACTATCATGTTTTGCTAAAGTTTTTGAATCTCTGATATATAAAAATATGTTTTCTCACTTTAAGCCTCTTCTCTGCACTAGGCAACATGGGTTCGTTCCTCACAGATCTATTACCTCAAATCTTTTGGAATTTTGTAATTATGTGTGTAACTCTTTTAATGAAAGATTACAAGTAGATACTATTTATACCGATTTCCAAAAAGCTTTTGATAAAGTTAACCACTCCATATTACTTAGAAAGCTCTATCAAATAGGAATACATGGAGACCTATTTCGCTGGGTGAAATCATATTTATGTAACAGAACGCAACTAGTATTTATTAATGGATACAAATCATCCCCTATAGATGTAACTTCTGGTGTACCACAGGGGTCAAATCTGGGCCCTCTTCTTTTTCTAATATTCATAAATGACCTTGGTTCAAAATTAAACTGTGATTATGCTTTTTTCGCCGATGATCTAAAAAAATTTCGTAAAATTAAGTCTGTTTCTGATCATCAACTTCTTCAAAATGACCTCGACACACTTAATAACTGGTGTATTGTCAATGATATGCACTTAAATGTTGAAAAATGTTACACTATAAACTTCACTCGGAATAGAATTATAAAGGATTTTTCCTATGTTATTAACAATACCGTTCTTAAAAAAGTGTCCTCCATAAGAGACCTAGGAATTACTCTTGATTCTAAATTCATTTTTGATGTACACATTAACGACATTAAGTGTAAATCATTTAAAATGATGGGATTTATTCATAGAATATGTAAACCTTTCAAAAATCCTCTATCAATTCTAAACCTTTACAATGCCTTAATTAGAAGTAAACTTGATTACGGAAGTACTATTTGGAATCCACATTATTGCAAGTATGAAAACATTGTAGAATCAGTTAAAAAAAAAATGCTAAGACTGTTATCTTTTAAATGTCAATTACATGAACATCTTAGAACATACGACAAGCGACTTGAATACTTCAAAATTAATACACTTAAAATCAGAAGGCAATTGACTGATCTAACATGTTTACATAAAATAATTCACGGCCATCTTGATACTTCATTGTGTCTTAGCAATATTGATATAAATGTTCCCAATTCCCACTGTTTAAGACGCCATAATATGTTTCACCTGAATATATTTAAAAACAATATCGCCTATTTTAGCCCTCTGACCCAAATGTGTCGACTATATAATAAGATAGAGTGTGCTGAAATAGATATTTTTGTCGATAATAATTTATATGGATTCAAAAAAAATGCCCTGAGATTGCTGAAAAATATGTGCTAATTTATTATGTACCTATCATTTGTGTCTCTAATTGTGTCTCTTATTTTGCCTCTCTTTAATTATTATTTGAGTAAACTTAGTATTTTAACAATTTCTATTCTAACTGTTTATGTTTTATTTTATCTAAATTTTATTTAAACGGTTACAAAATTTATGATTGTATTATTTGTATTATCTAGTTGATTGTATATAAATTCTTACTTTATTATATAATTCTTATTTGTATAATTAACTGAGTTTTTATAACTGGGTTGTTCTCACATGTGTGTGAACAATCTGTAAAAACCCAGTATAAATAAATAAATAAATAATGAAGTCGTATAAAAGCGGTTAAGAAACATACCGGCGCACTTCGCCCTTGGGATTATGTATTGCCTATTAAGCACCGCGGCGGGCGTAAGGGGGGGAATCATCACCAATCCACCCATGGTTTAAATATTTTCTATTACCTACCCCTAGCATTGAACAGTGAGCACTGTGAGGCTGCGCGGTGTGGCACTAACTGTGTGTAGGCAGGGTGCAGGGCGGGGGGGGGGGTTGCGCCCTGCCCGCGCTTGCACATACCGCGGCGTTGTTACAGTTTTACTGGGGGCTGTAATGAAATATTCAGTACGCTGTTAATTTTGCACATCTTACAGGACTATAAAGGACGTTAGCTTCATGCGAATGTACTAAAACGTATGACGCACGCTGAGGAAAGCGGTAGTGTATTTGAAACTCAACATCTTTATTTTTTTCTCTATTTTTTTTCAAAGAAAGGTCAACATTCCCAGGCTCCACGTAACCTTACGATATTTTGAAAACACTCTATTATACAACTTATAATTAAAAGAAAGATTAAACTCTTGCCATCTTATTGGGATACCGACGCTTTAGACCTAACCTAATCTAACCTAACCGAACCTAACCGAACCTAACATAACCTAACCCATCCTAACCTAACCTAATCTAACCTAATCTAATAATTAGTAATCTAATACTTTTTTAGACCTATGTAAATTTTATTAATAATTTATTTTCATAAACTATTGAATGGAGCTAGCATATAGGAAAATAATTTCCCTCAGGGCCAGCTTTGAAGATGCCATGTGGAGGGTTTTTTTTAGAAAAGGAAGGAGTGAATATAGGTCTTGAAGAGACCCATGTTGTAGGAGGGGAAAACAACAACATGTAACATGAATAATATTTCAAAATCGTGAGTTAGCATATATTTAAGGTGTTCAAGTGTGGGTGGAGGCGTGGCTAGTTTTTTTTTAAATTTTCTTAATCATTGCATTGTTTATTACATAGTGAGAATTTTTCGACCACCATGTTAGGCACATGCCCGTGTTGTAGTGGTCGATTATTAGTGAAGAGTGTGGGGAGGAGGTAGAATGGGTGGTGAATGGGAACATATCTAAGATGGGGACGATTGTTTCGAAACTGGTCGGCGTTAAAATTTTGTGGTTTAATCCAAGCAATATTACATCATTTGTAAAAAACAATAACTTTGTAAACACCACTTTTATTTACTAGCTTCCCAGCTTCCTCTCTAGCGTAACAGGTTACAAACCAAGCTAGTTCTGTCTAGACGTAGCTAACTACCAATAGCTTGCTATCATGAATTACCAGCTTTATGTGCACCGGGCATTAAGTACAATACTGATACGCGAATTTAAATTCCCTGCCTCGGGATGCCCCCTACATATTTAATGAATTAATCCTGAGAGGTTTTTGTATTCATATCGCGCGCCATCATACATCATACCGTGTATCACTCCGTTGGCAGTCATCTCTAAGAGACTAATTTTGCATAACGTTCAACCTGCCCCCGAGGTATTGCCCAGGGGATCAAGAGAACATGTTTACGATGAATATTCAACAGTATGTCGCTCGTTGAAGGCCGATGCACGTTGATAGCCTGTGCTTGTATATCGTTATTATCGAAAATTTAAAGATAACCTTTGGTTGTAATGCTTTCAGAAGTAAATGATAGGTAAATGAAAATTTGGGAGGCGGGTATGGGTACCTCCGCCCCGGGAACCATTTATTGAAATACCAACACCCTTACTATAGGTCACTGAAGTGGTTCGCAACGTTTGATGGCTTAACAGGGGCTCCCGGGTTAATGGTGTCAGGTTTATCATGGTCTTGGCAGCGGATTTGTCTGCCTACCTGGTGTCGGGCCGGATCGGGTGAGACTGAGAGGGAGACATTTGATTTCTGCAGCCGAACTCTTCGATCCATCGCCTTGCGCCGCAATGGATTCATACGTCCGTCACTTCTAGGCACACTGACCCCTTTTTCGTTCTCAGAACGTCCTCTCCTTCCTTTCCCTTTCACACAGCATCCCCAAAGACGACCGGCATCGAGAAAGATTATTTCCCTCAGGGTCTTCTGGGTATCTTAAAAATCGTAAAAAAATGAGGTAAAAAGAATTACTTAAAAAATTTTAAATTTTGGTTTCAATCGGAAAAGCTCCGTAAAAGTATTTTTAACGAAATTCAAAAAACATTATTTTTCAAAATTAATAGAAATTTCACTTTTATTTACATTCCATTTATTACACCTAACCCAATTAACAAGAAATACAGTAAATATAATATTGCAGTGAATAAATGACTACAATAATAATATTGCAGTGTACAATTTGTTATCGATGGGTAAGGCTCTCCAATAGCAATCCGAAGGTCGTGGGTTAAAATCAAAAAATTAAAATCAAACAAGTAAACAAAATAAAAACAAATCGTTTCTATTTACTTTTCTTCTTCTTTGTGTGTCTTATCAGGTCCCCCCGACGTTGGCGATCACTCTTGAAAAGGTCTCTCTGTCTTGCGCTGCCCGGAATAGCTCCTCCACACTTCTAATGCCGGTCCACTCTCGTATTTTCGCAGCCAAGACATTTGTCTCCTACCAGGCCCTCGGCGACCCTCTATCTTTCCTTTCAATATTAAATGGAGCAAGTGATACTTCTCCCCTCGAAATATATGACCCAGATATGAAATTTTCTTTATTTTAAATAATGTAAGCAGTTCTCTATCTGCTCTAGCCCGCCTGAAAATATCTGTGTTGGTGATCATGTCGGTCCATGGGACCTTGAGCATTCTCCGGTGAAGCCACATTTCGAAAGCTTCTAACCTGTTCATGGTATTTATTTTCAAGGTCCATGTTACTTTTAGTTAGTTTAAACCTTAGTTAATTTAGTTCGTGAAAACATTGACAAGACATATTTGTACTTAAAAGGCATGAATCCAGGGGCAATTATATTTTCAGGACCACGAATCCTACAATTATAATTTTCCACGATTTCAAACCGGTGTGCGCTAGTTTAATATAAAACATATATTTTTTAAGGCCTGTGATTTATTTAACGGAAAACAAACAGAATTACACGTATTAAATTTAATTCGAATACGTCAGAACATTACCAGAATCTTTATTAATTTCACGCTATATACCTACTCTCGCGGTACTATAGTACCAGGGGGGCATACAATGACGGGGTAAACAAATGAAGTGATTTCCGTGCAATTTGAGCCATTTTCCGCACACCCACTCCGCGCGCCGCTCACGCTCTCTCATTATTACTGAAAAGGCCGCACGGACGGAGCCCGTGTAAAGCGTAAATCGGCGAGATCAACCGACCTATGCTTGATGCTTTATAATAATACCATTATCTCTTATCGTGTCTGTGCTCCTAGTCGGTATTTACCGAGCATCTTCATAGATTTATCAAATAATAACGTTTAATATGGGGAATGGGAATTCCTTTAAAAATTGAAAAAAACATTGAAGAATAAGATAACACTAATAATTTGAAAATATGAAAGAGAACAAGACTCAGAAAATAGAAAAAGATAATGGTCACAACTGGGACACGAACCCAGAACCTTTCGTCTAACTGGGACGTCCCAGTTGCGACCATTATCTTTTTCTATTTTATGTGTCTTGTTCTCCTTCATATTTTCGTTTAGATTATTAGTGTTATCTTCTTCTTCAATGATGTCATTGATGGGAATAACCTTCAAAAGTTATAAAAAGAGAGTTGTTCCTATAAAAAAACGTTGTTTGTTTTAATGACTGCTATATAAATACAACCCAAAAATTTATCACGATAATACTTTGAGCCGTGCAAATCCTAAATCATATATGTAGTCTACATTTCTATCTATACAGTTTGGGGAGTCGCTTCTGTAATGATTATTATACAAAAATGTATCGTTTGTTAGTTCCTCTTCTGGCTGCCTGTAGATTTATAATGCATCTATATTCTATATTTTAATGCATCTCAATTGCCCTGCTCCAGTGGAACTATGGCATCCCCAATAATTGGGTTATAGAATAGGAAGGAAGGTTTGGAATGAGTTATTTTTTGCATTTGTAATTGACTTTCTTGACAATTTTTGAAATCTCATTGAAACTTAAACACAGGCAATAAGTACGGTTATGAAACAAAGCCTTTAATTTGTGAATACCTGGGCGAATATATCATCAACTAAATTAATCACCAAAATCGTATGTTGCCACTGGGCCAACCTAGAGCATCACGTGAAACGCACTTCAGCTAGTTCAAGCACCACCGTACAAACGAAGCATAGCGCATATCGTTGCGATGTACGATTGAAATCACTTCGTGTTGTTAATTGAAAAAATATCATCGGATTGTAAAAAGACATTTACATTTTTTTTAAACTAATAATTTAACCCCACGCAGCAGGATAATGGGGAAAATATTTATTTCAAGACCTATGTCATATTTGGAGTTGTTATGTCAAGGGTCTTTTTAAAGAATGGAAGAAGAGGAAGTTCTGAGAAAGAAAAAGGTATGAAGGTGGATAGGAATCTGTATAGGTAGGGTCAGTGTTTCCAGGAGTGACAGACGCATGAATCAATTCCTCCTGCTGCGTTGCAAAACGATGGATCGAGGTAGACCAGCCGAAGAGGTCTGAGGGTTTCCCCAAACGGGCCTCTCGCGATCCGACCCGCCACGCAGCTACGTGGGCAGGCGTATACTCCTTTGAAGAAGCAACAACTGTAACGAAACCTGGTCGGCATTAAATGTATATAAAAAAAAAACAGAGTGTGCAATTCACACGCAGTAGAAGTGAAACCTTCAGAAAACTAAATAAGACAAGAGTGGGGAGGTTACGAAGTACTACACAAATAGGAGACCGATTATTTTATTCATACTCTCACAGGCTAAATCATATAGATGTATGTGTTTGCCTCTTTTTAGTGACGGTATTTTTGATTTCATCGAGTTTCAAACCACAACGGTGCTAAAGAAGTGTTGTTTACTAAGTTATTATTTCATTTTAAATGTTCGATTCTGATTTGGTTCATTCTAATCATAACGTCTCCTTAGTTCTTAATTGTCCAAAAGACCATTAGAGGGGAGGGCATATTTTACAGTAGGAGAAGATTTTCTTTCATTAGTTCAATGAAAAATTATGATAGGTGTTTAAGATAAAGCTATTTCCTTAAAGGTAAAATGTCTCATTAGTTAATAATTCTTAGTTAAGTAATTAATTATAAGTTTTTATACTTTATTTTTTAATTTTAAAGTGGAGATTGAACTAAAACTAAAATGGTCGTTTGAACAATTAAGAACTATGGCGACGATCAGTCACCAACCCTTTTTCAACCATTTCAGTCATTTTAAAATGACGTGAAATTTAAATTTTTCTACTAAGTAACTACTGAATCAATTTGTTTGCGGCTTTTTACAAAAAATTTATTGAATCCTTCCTAGCAACATTGGTTTTTTTCGTTGCGTTGGCTTTATTGCGTATACGCTTCTTAGCGTAAACAAGAATCGTTGATCACACCTTTTGAAAAAGGACAAGGTATTTATGTTTTTTTTAAATATATTTTTCCGTCTTTATTTACAGCTAAACGTACATTTTTTCATATTATAATGAAAATGCAACAAAAACATTGATATAATATTTGTTTTTAGCATCCAAAAGTATCGTGTCATTTCAAGACGACACTGGTCGTTTGAGGTTATAAAAAAATACTATTTTGTATGACTATTTAATCTGAAAACATATATATTCATTGTGTGTTATATGTGATTTGATGAGAAGAACACATCAATAATACTTTCAAGTGATAAGTAGACATGATATTGTCTTTAATTGATGTATTTTTGTGAATATTTTTCTTAGAACATGGTCCATTTTTATACTAATAAGACATGTACCTCTCGGAACCACTGTCGTTTTAAAATGACTTTGAATATTTCCTAAACTGTGAGTTAAAAGAAAAAAAACTTTTTAAAAAAACTATTATTTCAAGTACACATAATCATATGTTATTTATTTTTTGTATCTGTGGGAATTAATTTGGATGAGAAAGGGTTAATTCAGCGAATTCACGTTACACAAGCGCTCTCTCAAAGGTAGCTACCAGCGTCATGGACAAAAATAAATGGCAACTGAATTAAACGTGAATACTAAACCTAATGCAAACATCCAGGGGCGCAATTTGTTCCACGCCACGATATAGCTATTCGAGCATTCATCATAATCATGGCCATTAATTCCCAGCGACAGTGGGTCACCGAATCACGACTTTATTCATAATGGCAACACAAATCGGATTTAACCTCTCAATTTCTCGCTCGTACATGCATATTGAGACAGGTATTTTATGCATGGCAACATTGCCAACCAACGGGACACGTGACAATTACGTTTGAATAATCGGTTAGTTAAGTCATGTTACAAGTCGCGTGTGTTTTTATTCGCTTCGTTTATTTTATTTTAAACCACACTTTTTTTCAATTAAGTAATGTGTATTGTTTTTTTTAATTTTTTTTTCTTTTTTTCCCGTTGGGACGGGAAAAAAATAAGTCGCAACTAAGCAGTTTGTCAACAGGATTTTAATCTTCAATTACAATTTAATTACACTATAATTATTAGGTACTATAAAACTAAACATATTAATTATTATTATAACTATACAGATTGTCACGATTAACACACAGACTTAGCATAAACTATCTGTATTTAGAAACCATATTTTCAGCATTTATCTCAATCTATTTGTAGAATCGCAATTTTTTATTTAATTTGGTAACATGTTAAATATTTTGGGCAAATAGTATTCCAGGGTTCGCCGTCCGTAGTTATTGTTATACTTTGGAACAAGTATTCCTTTATTCTTTGTGAACCTAGTATTATGTTCATGTTCCACTTTCCTCTTATATTTAGATTCAAATATATTTTGAACCATAATAGGGTAAGATAGTTAAATTCCTATACAATTCCTTTACGTTTTTGATCTGGTAATTTAACCATAGAATTTTGTTCGGATTGTAGGTGGTTTAAATTAGTTTTGCAAGTGTGTCCCCAAATGGTTATGGCATACCGTATAGTAGTTGATTCTGCGAGTGATAGGTGAATAATTTTTAAAATTTTCACCGGAACGAAACATTTCAGGTTGTACATCCTACCCACTATCGCTCTCAGCCGCTTACAAGTTTTGTTTATTTGTGTGTCCCATTTAACGAACATATCTCATTTCTTTTCTGTCAAAAGTTTTATTGATAGACGTTCTTGTTAAAATGTTCTCCTGGGAATACCCAGAACCAGTGGTACTATGGCATCCCCAATATTATAGAACATTATCTTCGATGTTTTTTTTTTTTTATTATTGTCGATCAAATGTCGATAATGACGATATTTTTACTAATATTATTAATTGAATATTGACGAATAAATTTGTGTACTGATTTAAAATGGGCCATTTTTGTATTGCCGTCAAAATATGATCGTGTTCGTTCGTTATTGACATCACGCCGACGAACGTCGCGTTGGAAAAGCGTTTCAACTAACTCGGCCTTTCAGGCCTCTAATTTATAAATTCCTAGCTTGTTTCTCATAATTTAATAAAGAAATTGTTTCTTTCTGCGTGTCCTTTTACATTCGTCCCTTCCCCTTCCGCCTCCCCTTCCTCTCCCGCGTCTCACCCCACTCCATTCCCCCCCCTTTCCCCGTCCCGCAAATCCCCCTCCCAAGTTCCCCTCCCCCCTCCCGCATTCCATACATTAAGTCTCGGTACATTCAGTTTTCAAACAGCTCGCGTGCCACCTATTGCATTTTTTATACAAATTTCATCATTCCAGAGCCCACCAGTAGTTTTATAAAAACCTTTTCCTGACAATAACGAACACAAAAAAAAATCCAATTTGGTGTAGTCGTTTGGAAGTTATGCGCGTACATACATTTCAGCGATTCCTTTTTATTTATATAATAATAATAATAGATAGATAGATTTACTTTGGTTAGACGGAGAGGTCTTGGTTCGAGTCCCAGTTGCGGTTCGAGTCCCATTGTCTTTTTCTGTTTTTGGGACTCGAAAAAAAGTATAAAAAGAAAGTTTTTCTTATAAAAATTGAATATTCATTTAGACTTTCATAAAAGTCAATTGTTCCATATAAATAAATTCGGATATATCTATCCGAGACGCTATCCAGGTCACAAACCAATTCTTAGAATGATTGTTTCCAATAAAAAGGGTAGTTGCCCGTAATATGGAGAAAAATAATTAGTCGATAATAATGGAATTCTAAAATTTGAAAATATGAGATTGACAATTATGACGTTTTGACAGAGTGTGGCAATAGCGAAATTGGTTAACGCACTCATCCCGGTTAGACGGAGAGGTCTGGGTTCGAGTCCCAGTTGCGACCATTGTCTTTTTCTGTTTTTCTGTGTCTTGTTCTCTTTCATATTTTCGTTTAGATTATTATTGTTAACTTATTCTAATATGATAGATTTATATATATTTGTCTATTTCATATTTCATATTCAGAATGAACAATATTGTCTTTAACAATTTTTATTCCATATTTTTGGCAGCTTCATATTTAAATGATCACAATGTTCAAAGAACTGGTTTGTAACCTAGATAGTGTCTACATGTATCCGATTTTATTTATATGGGACACCTATTAACCTTTTTCTAAAAGTCTAGATGATTAAGACTGCTGTTGTTGGGACCGTTACCTTTTATCGCTTAGATTTTTTTAGTATTATCTTTTTCTTCAATGACAATGATATTCCTTCAAACATCTTAGTTGCATAAAATAAATAAAATATTTATCATGAAGACTATCTGAACATAAAATATTTTCCTCTAAAAATATTGTCTTCATCGAGAAAGCATTTATTTATCAGACAAGAACACCATCTCGAACAACAAAATCACTGTCCACCTTATATCTTAACCCCCACTCAAGTTAGAGCTTAGAGTGTACGATGCACTTACAGACCTGCAGAGTACAGGGTATAGGGTGCAGTATGCAGTGTGGTGTGGGCAGGCGCGTGCACTCCATATAGGCACATAAGCACTGCCTACCCTGCCGTTTTTGTAAAACATAAGCATGAAAATAATATTATAATGTATTATATTATTGCTAAAAATAAATACACCCTTTCAAAAATACGCGCGAAAAAGCTGAACAACCAAAACTACGCAAGCGCCACATCAAACGGCATACTACAAATAGAAACTACAAGCGCGCCCTCCGACTGCCTCACTAAAATGCGGCAAACAAATATAATTCAATGTTTACGAAATGCACAAAGCTTAGAGTAATTTGCCTATGTGAGGTTTTTTTGTTAGGATTAAGCAGTGCTTTCTAGAACAAAATTAGCAAATGGCAATCAGTGACGACAAAAACACCTGTTATTATGTATTTCTATCAAATAGTTGTCTCAAAAACGTTTGTCGTACTTTAATTCTGAAATTATCTGATAAAATATGTAAATTTTATCCTGTGAAACTTGTTGTATTTTCTTACAGCCTACCCTGATCAAAAACTCTGTGCACGCCCCTGGGTGTGGGTATAGGAAACCCGTTGCATTATATGCACTTACCTTTCAACTAATGCATCAGTTACAAACAGGTGTATCGTCTCCGCTTTGAGTAAATGTTCTTTGCAGTGGAAATGCAGTCGTATCAACGAATGAACGGTGATTTTGGCGAACATCGTATGTAATAAATGTTATTTATTTATTTATTAATTTTAAGCACCCTGATCGGCTTTTACATGGTTATGATACACGTTAGTGTGATACAGAGAAACAATTTTTAAATAAAATTTTAAAAATCACACCCGGTAGTAGATAACCTACAGAAAACTAAAGTAGACAAGAGTGGGGAGACAACGAAGCACTTTTTTATGAATGTGAAGTAAGATTTTTTTTTCATATTTTTGTCGTCGAATTCCAGCGCACCTTTTCCTTTACATTTGGTTAATGTTTGTGTTTTCTTCTTCGGAGTCGCTAGATATCGCTTTCTTTTGTATTTTCTTTTGCCTGTTCATTTTGGAGAAGTTTGAAGATTGGATATTGATTTGACAATTTTTTTTTTTTTTTTTTTGATTTCGTATGATTCGATCTTTGAACCGCTCAATGTGTGCAGAGGTTCGTCAGTCGCTTTATACCACTACACCAAAGGAAACTTGCGTGGGACTTTGGATTTATCGTATTATATTGGAACCGAGTACCCGTGAATTAAATAACTATTTTATTGATTTTTCATTCTCTCGCAGGCAAAATCCTGTAGATGTACGAAATGTACGTATTTGTCTATTTTTAATGTCACTCGTTTTCGTTTCATCGAGTTTCAAATCACAGCGGTGCTAAAGAAATTTTCATTTTAACACGGAAGCCATTTTAAAATTGCAGACGACATAAAAATAATAGTATAGTGTAGGTTATTATTATATAACAGGTGAATATACGTGAGTGCGTGAATCAGGAAAAGAAAAGAGCGTAACATGTTTTTTCATTGTAGCTAAATAGAAAGAATATAAAATTATATACAATAGTTCCTATGCGATGCTCCTTAATTATAAAAATATGCTACGAAAAAATATCATTTTATAAAAAAAAAGTTATTTAAATCATGAAAGGGTTATTTAAAGTTATTTAAAGCATTTGTTGTTATTTTTTGCTTTATTTATTTTAAAAATTTGTTACATTGCCATTATTATGTCGATTCCATCAATACGTGGTCCTTTATGTAAGAATTTACATTATAATATTTACCTATCTATAGGATCAAACAAATTTCAACATCTTTAATATGGCATAGAACTTGGTTAAAGATATTAATTTCCGAAATTCCGATGGGTTTGAGGCATCAACTCTACATAATATAGCGATCTTGAATTCGGTCGAATAATTGGGCGTGATTTTATAACACAACTCCACATCTGATTCCGTCGCCACGCTTTGAAAGCATAACTTGGTAGAAAAAATTGGTCCTTGTAGACATGTAGACCAACGAATTTAAAAAAAAAATGCTGCTTGCAATCTTCTGACTGCGAAGTAATGCACTATCTTTTTGATTAATTTCCTCCTAACTCAATTTTTGGTACCCGTAATTTTGGTATCAGTTTTCAATATCCGCTTGCCCTCTTCAGACTTTATTGGTCGATGGCTTGTGGTTATCAATATTGTCACTCTCGATTGTTCATATAATCGTGAAAGAATGTTCGATATCTTCAAATTCTGCACATATTGAGCACATTGGAGAATCGGTGAGGCCGATAGGCACGTTGAAAGAATGTTGTGTTTGATAAAACACAACATTCTTTAAAATGTTGTTTATTATTTTGCATACAAACTATTTTCCTTCTTGTCTTATTTTGGTTACGGTTGAATTAAAATGCAAAGCCCCGTAAATCATGATTTAAGAAACATTTCACTAAAATTATAAAATATGCCCCCCCCTGGTTCTACAGTTTTTGGGTTGTAAAATATTTAATCAATTTGTTTCTAATTTATAAATCCACGTATAAATATCAACTAGAACATGTAGAATCAACGTACCTACCTTTAACAAAGGAAATTCAAACTTCACTCTAACGTGATAAATTCATAAATCAATGTCCTTCCTGTAGTGTTTCTCCCTTCAAAGAAAGTATTCATTATTTTTTCTTTGATCTACGTTAGTGTAATCAAATGATGTCACACAATAGAATAACCTACGTCATTCTTGCTCAAACACGGCCTATTTTTATTTCTTCAACGTAATTTACATCGAATACTATCTGCATAAAATCAATTTACTTCCAAACAAACAATTTAAGCACCTTAAAGCGGCCTAAGCTCGTAGATAAATGATATGTAAATTCGTTGGAGAAATACATAAATCTTAGCCTTCTTCGATGATTGGTGCCATTATTCAAAATAGCGGCAAGTAACGCGACGCAAAACTGAGCAATTATGTGGATAATAAAAATATATTTAACGTTAATTTCTTACCAAATATTCGTACCGCTGACAGTGACAAATGCCTACTTAACAATGCAAAACTAACCGTCGATGAAAATAATAAATCATCGACAATTTAATTTACCGCGTTACTGTGTTGACTATAAAAAAGAAACCATTTGAATCTTGGACCATGGACATTACTTCATGACTCATGACGTAGGATTAATAGGATCGTGATCGTCGTGTGATAATCACTGTTTTGAAGAAGCTGAACTTTTCCCCTTTGTACCCTTAGGCTCGTAATTCTGTTACCACTTGAAGTCTTGATCTGGTCCGTTCATCGGTTCGGTGAATATCATCTTCGTTTAGATCCCACAAAACTTCCAAAACCAATTTCTGCAGTCTTAGCAAACATGCCTTATCACAATAAGAATATCGCTGTTTTCAAAGATCTGTAGAAAGAGGTCCGCTTTATTTTGGTCAGCTATCTCTAGCACCACATCAAAGTCCATAATATATTTTCGTACGTTTGCTTTGGAATTACTGGGATATCAATCCAGGCGCTTTGTTAACAGTTATCAAAACCAATGCCTAAACACTGAAATGTACAGAACGAAACGTTTATGAAGCAGGGGTGCCCGGGTTCATGGGCTGAGGTTTGTCTAGATCTTGGCAGCGGATGCGTCTGCCCACCGACTGCATGGCAAGCCGGATCGGAGATACTGTTTGAGGGAGATTTTTTGACCTCTCCAACCGGACTCTCGATTCATCATTTTGCACCGCAATGGGAGGGATGGATTCATGGGTCTGTCACTTATATACATATTGATCCCTAGATTCCTACACACCCTTCATACCTTTTTGCTTCCCTCGTCTCCTTCCTTTCCCTAAAAAGACCCTCCACACAGCATCTCCAAAGATGACATCCTCCTGTGTGGATCTAATGTAAAAAAAAACATCTCTTTGTGACCTCAATTGGAAGTGTTGAGGTTTAATGAAAGAAAAGATTTCTCGTTTTAAACACGTCTCGTTTTGCGAAGATTTCAAAAAGAGTTAGTTTCTTAGGATATTAATTTTTGAAAAAATCTGTCCCACGATTACGTTGAACAATTTAATTTTTAGTTTACGCCAATAGAATAATTATTTTTATTGTTTCCGGCGAATCTAAAAGTCCCTTTTGAACCGAAGCAATTTTTATTTTTTATTTATTTATAACATAAGATACATTATTTATACAGCAAAAATAACATATAAAATATAATATTTTTATTTCACAATAACCTTTTTTGATACAAATAAACTACATAATAAATTTTCACAGATTTTTTTTTGTATGATATTTCTCTTCTATAGAAGCAGACACTTGTGATTAGAAGAGGGACGAGTATCGGGATGAGAAAATATTTAAAATATATTAACAAAATATATTTTATATCTTTTAATTTAATTGTGGTAGATACTTAAAAAAAAAACAAATTAACAAGTTATATAAGTTATGATGATAAATTTTATCAATTTGTTATTTTAACTTTAAATTGCTCTTTAATTGCTTTTAGCAGGCATTTATCGTCTTCGATTGTTCTTATTTTTTCAGGTAGGCTATTGAAGTATTTTTTTTCCTAGATATGTGTAATGATGTTGTGCAAATGAGGTGTTACATTTTTGTGTTGGAAATATATGTTTTTGACGAGTACGACTTTCAGTTAAAAAGCTATGATTTGGTTTTTCTTTTATCATTTGGATTATTATATTTTTTCGAACTAGATCATTAAATTTTAATACTTTAAATTCTTCAAAAATAAGGTGAGTTGGATAATCTCTTCGTGTTTTTCAATTTAATTTTTATAATTAGACGTTGCACAATTTCAACAGGGAGTAGATGTGTTTTGTATGCAGCTCCCCAGCTTACTACAGCAATGGAATGAAAATGTTGGTGATTTTTGCAAGCGAGGTTTTGCGTCTTCGTCAAGGCCGTATTCTGTACAAGGCAATATAGTTAGACGCTTGAGTGTTGGTCTGTTTGTTGAACAAGCTCTTCAGATAAATTTAGTGCATAGTCAAAACGGCAGGTTAAGTGCATCCATTCCTTTCAATGTGGCTGCATATTTCTTATACGGGCCCCATTGTTAGATAATATCTTATTTATTTGCAGCCTCGGAAAGTGTAGTGAAGTGATATCAAAAGATCAGAGATTGATAGACTAGGTATTTGGATCAAGATAGTGAAAATTTCGTAAAGAATAAGTTCAGTGCTATAATCAACAACGACATAATTATTAAATGTGCATCACTATTGACAATGTAAGCTAGCAATAGTTCATCTTTTTAAACGCAATCTCCATATTCCCTTGCAATTCCAATCAACAATAATAACAAAATCTTCAACAAACTCCAACCTATAATTAAACTTTATAATCACGTTCCTACGTCGTTGGTGCAACCCACATAGAACACACAACGTTTCGGTCTGGATAAAAATAAAAGACACAGATTTTTTCATAACTCAATCACATCTACATTAATTAACGTGGTATACCTATCATTATGTATCTCATAACAATATTAAAAAAAAAAACACATGATTTCTACAGCACAGGTTCTCCTATTGAGGTGTTCATGAAATACTATTAAATCATTTTATAGTAGGTTCTCATCAATCTTACTTTTGCCCTATATACAGTATTTACACAACCAATAATTAAGCGATATTTTAATATAATAATGCAATTATTTTACCGTTATTAAAGTTAAAAAAATAAAAGCAAACATTTGTTTTGATTGACCTGTGAGTAATCGTTGTAGAAGTTATTTAATATCACTTCTTCTATTCTTCACGACTTCACTGCTTGGAGCCTACGGAACTATAGCATCTTTGATAGCGGAATGTTGTAATCAGAATAAAATCGACAAAGGAAGAAGCTGAAAAGAGGTTTTAGAACTACCTAGTTATTTGATCAATAATAAAGAAGCTAAATTGTTTGTTGTTTTTGCCCGTTACTAGAAAGCTTAAAAATTTTCAGAAAACGCTTTAGAAGATGAATGATATGTTATGCATAATCAAACATCTATGAGTGTTAAAATTGTACCTACCTAGAAGGTTAGCAAAGATACACTAACACAAGGAATAATATTTTTATAAAATAAATCAGAAGCCAGCGCGTCATTTAGAAATTCATTTATGAATTCAATTTTTAGAAGTATTAATTATTTCATATTTTAAATATATTTCCACGTATTATTTGTACAACTTGCACGTATTTTCTATACAAAGTTGTTCCCTCTAAAGCTGGTTTGGTCGTCAATTAACCGTCGAACACGAAATTGTGTCAATTAATTAAATTAGGGTGTATACAAAAAGCATCGATAAATTTGCGGTCTATTAAACGTGAACAAGACAAATTTGCCCTCATTAAAGCGTCCAATCAATAGACGTTGTAAATTGGCGGCAAGTCGGAGCTTTTTACAACCGACGAACGAACTTAATTATGAAAACCAAAGGATTTTGTCAATGGCAAGTCATTAATTTACGCCCTCCTCAAATACTACCCTGTCTGGGGTTGTATTCTAAAGTCAAGGGTGGGACTCAGTTTTATCGACCTGCTTTCTTTTCACCTGAATTAACTCTGTAAGTCTTTTTACGCTAGATAGGCCTATCGCGGTAAGCAGCATATTTGAGATTGATGTATACACTTTTTACATTAGCTCCACACAGGAGATCCTGAGGAAAATATTTTCCCTCACGGCCTATGTCATCGTAGGGGATGCTGTGTGGAGGGTTATTTTTAGAAAAGGGTGAAGAGGGAGTTCTTGGGTGGAAATACGAGTTGGTATGAGGGGTGAGTAGGAATTTGGAGGTCCAGGAGTGACGGACGCATGAATAACAGAACATCAACAACAGTGCAGGGCGATAGGTCGTGGGATTCTGGCTGGAGAGGTCAAAAGATCTCCTCAACCAGTCTTCCTTGATCCGTCTCGCAACGCAGCAGATGGGCAGACACAAGGCCGCCAAAACATCTACAAACCTCACCGGACACCCCTACTAACACAAAACGTAGTGAACCACTGGGGGTGACCTATGACAGAGGTGTTGGTTATCCAATAAATGGTTCCTGGGGCAGCGGTACCCATACCCACCTCCCAAAATGAAAATATGATAGATGATAGGATTGCCCCGGTAAAAGACCATCATATAAGCTGAAACTTAACTTGAGATGGCTCCATGTTTAAACGTGTTTGGTGACCAGTTCTGTATATTCAGCTACTTATCAACCTTTCTCTGTCCCATCTCCTGCCCTTCCACACTCCCTTCAGAATCACAACAGATTCCTAAAGGAGTGCCTGTTTCCCTTCATTTTACCTTTTTTCCCTCATCATCTTTCTTTACCCTCAAATTAGGATGCGAAAATGCCAAGTTTAGAGATTTTTTTTAGTTTGTGAGATAAAACGGCCGGTTAGTGGTTGAGTGGGCATAGCGCTTGGGTCCCACGTGGGCGTCGCGTGTTCGATTCCTCGGCTGGCTAAGTCCTCCATCATAACACAAGCAACATTTTCGGCTCTCTGTGGTGGTAGTAGGAGATTTTCAAACGTTGTTGGGTTATTCGTAACCCGGGAATGTTTGTCTTTCTATTTAAAAATAAAATAAAAAAATAAATTTCAGTTTTCAGAATAAGTCCGTTGAATCTAAGGGCGTCGCAAACATTCTTAACAAATAAGGTCGTTTAGTTACAAAATTAAACTTGGTTTTGATCTAATATTTTATGGTCGGTGATACGTCACGAAACTTTGGAGAAATTTGAAACATTTACTGACAAACTCAGATTTCAATTATGTTGATAGGTAGGTCCCAAGTAAACAAGTTTTACGACGGCAATAATAAAATTTATCTAGGCTTTGATATAAGATAGGATCCGAGTACAGACAGTTTTTTACTTGATGACGGAATTTTTTAACGCTATCTCTTATTTTAATTATTGTACTATTCGAGAACTTAATGTAAAAAGTTAAAGTGTTTTTACATTTTTGTCATATAAGGCTACTCATCTATTACTACTCTTATATAATAAAAGAAATCTTCGTCATTAACACATTTAAATGTTTTTAAAGTAACTAAATAAAAAAAGTTAATACTTTCAATATCTTTAACATTCTATGGTGCAAGAATTAATGAATTTATTTATTTATTTTATTGAATAATTCTCTCTCTTGATGCAAACATTAACGCTTATTTTGACTATTTTCATTGTTCTTATTGTTTATTTTAGTATTTATGTATCGACCAAATATCAATGAGTACCAATGTATAATTTATTAGTTTATCTAATTAGATAATTAATGTAACTTTTTGGTTTTTCGTGTATTGATTTTGCATTATAATTATATTATAAATAACTTTTTGTTTCTTAATAAACATCATAAAAAATAAAAAAATTTGTTGTTTTAATGTTCGGCTTCTCACAAGACAGCTATTACGCAAAAAAACAGTAGAAGTTAGCGAAGTAAGATGAGACGACTTATGAATGGTCCATGGGTAAGACGCTCGACTCGTAATCTGAATGTCGCGGGTTCGAACCCGGCGTGAGAAAATATATTTTATTTGTTGAATTTGTGTTATTTCACAATTAATTAATTAGAAATAATATAAAGCGTATTTGCGACACGTTCCAAAGTGAAAGACACTCTCAATATCGCCCTGGTGTAAGACCACCAAATGGTTTTAGCCGTGATTGGTGACCAGATCTGAATATCCAGCTACCTCCCCACCTTCCTCTCTCTCCCTCGTCTCCTCCCCCCCCCCCCCCCGCCCTCCCTACTACCTTCAGCCTCACAACATATCCCAAATGGGATGCCATAGTCTCACTGGATCCTGAGGGGAGCTGTTGGGACGTACGGTATTCACATGAACCCAGATCTGAATATCCAGGTACTTCCCCACCTTCCTCTACCTCGTCTCCTTCTCCCCCCCCCCCCCCCTCCCCCCTACCCCCCCCCCCCCTACTACCTTCAGCCTCACAACATATCCCAAATGGGATGCCATAGTCTCACTGGCTCCTTAGGGGAGCTATTGGGACGTGCGGTATTTACATGAACAATAAATACCAAGACCTTTTGTGTATTTGAAAACTTGAAAACATATTTTGGCAGATTTCTCGAGCATGAAAATTAATTGTTAACTAGGAGTACAGAAGATAAAGTGTTAATTAGGGTTTTTTTTACTTGAACTATGTAATCAACATTATTTGTATTCACGACCTATTTTTACCTACTTACCAAATTTCTGAGTCAGAAAAATGAATTATTAACCAGGAGCACAGAAAATAAATATGGTGTTAATTAGGTAGGTAGCTATGATTTGTAAGGCGGGACAGGCTAACGTCGCGGGCGGACGGCCCGTGTTCAGTATTCTGTGTTCTATGTCGATATTAATCGCCGTGACACATCTCGCGTGCCGATAGCTAGCGTGAGGATATCATGAACTGTCATTTCCCCGGCAACCAAGACGCGGACATTTTGTCAGATGAGACATTTGTGTAATTAAATTAATTAAAGCAGGTATCTTGCATGTCGTAACAGGATTACGACTTTGTGATACGGTACGCCCATCGCATGGCATCTAGACATTAGAATCGAATCTATTACTACACGACGCTACTTGCGTAAGTTTTTTTGGGTGGAACTTATGGATGCCCTGTATGAGTGATAATAATTTCAAAATCTTTTATTCCACTTAGATTTAATCTAAGAATAAGTCGGAACAACCATTTGGTCACCAAATCAAGATAACTAGCAATGCTTGCCAGGTACTCGACTTGCGTCTCAATGCGACAAAGAAAGTGTGTTTTTAATTCTGTTTATTGAAGTCCTTTTGAATACACCATATTTTTTTGTTTTTCCATCTGGTTAATTAAAAAAAATTCCGACGCGTGCGCAGACACATGTGTCTCCCCTACCGCTATTATGTCTCCTTTGCTATCCCTCTCTCTGCTCTGCTCATCCCACGTTTTCCATCACCCCTCTCCTGTGCTCTCGTGCGCTTTCCCATGCGTCCCCCTTCCCACCCCTGTTCCCTTCCACAATCCCTTCCCCTTCGCGATGTAAGAACCGGTTTCATGCCAACTCAGAATCAAGTCAACTCAACATCTATTTGAAAAGTTATTAAAAGCTCTGATTTTTTTTAAATAGCCCACTCTAACCGAACGTAACCTATTTAACTTTGTATCTGGATATCTGGGATCCAAGTCCGACGAGAGCAAATAACATTTTTTTTAATTTTTTATATGTTAGTTCGCACGTATAGTAGGAAGTCATATTTTTTAATACATTTGTGTTACATTCCATACACTGAGAATCGCCTTAGTGAAAGACCACTGTTCAGAACCTAACCTATTTAACCTATTTTTTTTTTTCATCACATTAAATGACTTTTCAAAGAAGGTTCTGAGTTGATTCGGAGTTGTCCGATCACCGTA
Source organism: Limnephilus lunatus (assembly GCA_917563855.2). Taxonomy (NCBI): domain Eukaryota; kingdom Metazoa; phylum Arthropoda; class Insecta; order Trichoptera; family Limnephilidae; genus Limnephilus; species Limnephilus lunatus. The sequence goes on along the minus strand of OU830602.1, from coordinate 52,950,264 downwards.
AGAACCACATATACTCGTTTATCAGTGATCAGCATAAGTTTGGTATTGGGGATTCCAAATGACCAAGGCAAAATCGTGTCCGGTATGCGGAAAGGGCTTTGCAATACGTAAAATAAATCATATTTGTTTACAGGACTTTTCTAAAATTTGTTCTACACGTTCCTTATGTAGCATTTTAGAATCTAGTAAAACTCCAAGGTCTCTGATTTTTCCACTCGTTGCATAAGTAAATAGCTTAAATAATGGAAATAAAATGTCGTTGTCTCATCCATCTAAATCTTATGACGTTACATTGATCCATCTATTTATTTGAAGAAAAAAAACGGAGCGTGAAATTAACACGCGGAAGAAGTGGAACCTTTACCAGTAGTAGACAAGAGTGGGGAGACTACAAAGCACCTTTTTTTATTAATGTGAAGGATTATTTTTTTCTCCATATTTTGGTCGTCGAATTCCAGTGCACCTTTTCCTGTACATTTGTTTATCTTATTAGTAATTGTGTTTTCTTCTTCGGAGTCGCTAGACGTCACTTTCTTTTGTGTTTTCTTCTGCCTGTTAATTTTGGAGTGGTTTGATGATTGGATATTGATTTTACAACAAAAAATTTTTTGGATTTCATAGGATTCGATCCATGGTCGGCTAAATGTCTGCAAAGGTTCGTCAGGCGCTTCGTACCACTACACCAAAGGATACTTGCGTGGGACAGTGTCGCTCGTTTCCGTTTCATCGAGTTTCAAATCACAACAGTGCTAAAGAAGTTTTCACTTAAAAAAATCTTCGGAACTATACAATAGTTTCTAGTTTCAAAATACAGACAATAAACAGCAATCAGTAAATTTACCATTGGCCTTATGTTTATGACTCTTGAAATAACCCTTTGTTCGAAAGTTTCTTGTAATAATATAAAGGGAAGAGATCCTATTCATATATCTTCCATCCAAACAAAACCGTAAACTGCGAGGCTTATTTAAATTTATTTTACTAGAATTTTGGTCAGATTTATCGACTAAGAAAATAAGTCAAGGCTGTTCTCGCTCGAAAACAATTTGTCGTTCAACAAAGGACTTTTTGTTTGAATACAAAACAGAGCTTTCTTATTCCTAAGGACCCAGGATGTTTTGAATACTCGAGGTAGTGTTTAAAAAGTAAATAAGTAGATCAGCAACAAAATAGGTTAATGTATTAATTTATGTAATGGAGGTGATAACTCTGTTTTATGTGTTGTTTTTCCTCTTCAAAATAATGGTCAGTGATATTATCTTTTTGGAAAACACTGGTGTAGTTCGAGTGGAAGATACTCTCAGAGTGGCCCTGGTGATAGACCTGTAATAATTTTGAAACCTTGCTTAAATTCGAATTAGTTAAGTTTGGTGATTAAATCTAAATACTCAGTTAACTTCATCATTCCCATACTTTTCCCCTCCCTACTCTTTTCCTGCCTTCATCCTTGAAATATGTGCCACTGGCTTCGGGCAACACTCATTTGTGGGACTTCATTGTGGACGAAACTGATTGTTAAAACATTGACATTATCCTCGAGAACGTAATTAATTTTAAATCATTTATTGCGTAGTTAGTGTTATTTTTTGGGTAATCGGAAAGAACAAAAGTCGTGAGGTCTGGCAAGATGACATTGTATTTAAGTTAATCCTTAGTAAACGTTCAAATGAAGAAGAAGAAGATGGTTTGAGATGAAGATATTTATTAATTTTCGTGAAAATTGACAGTTATCATTTTTTCAGTTTGTACATAAGTATTATATAGCCAAAATAAAACCAGTTATGGATTTCCTTCTTGTGACTTTACCTCTAGTGAGACAGCATAATAAGTAATAAGTAAATTAATTGTATAAAAAAGGAATATTAAGCCAAAAATTATATAAAACAAAAAAATATATAAAACGAAATATTACAAAATGTGTAAATAAATAATAAAGTAATAAATCATAGTTAGAGGGAGCGCGCTAATAGACAAAAAAAATATTTTAATTCATAAGCATAAGTGAACACATTTAAAGAAGCAACATTTATCTAAAAGAGAAAAATTTCTCGACAAATGTCTTTTTAGCATTTAATGAAACTCTGGGATTTCTTCCTAATCTATTACATGTTGAATAACAATCATTTTCACAGCATACTTTGATATTTAATCTATCGAGGGAATTCCATATAATTACTTTTCAATTCGGCAGATGAACAGAAATTACCTTAAAAATAACATTTTTTAAGAACTTAAAAACTTAAAGTGTTCAAGGGAAGTATGTTTTAAAACGGTAGAAATTTGGTGTTCGGGGTTGTCTGAATTTGTCTGAAATCTGTCTGAATTTTTTTATGAAAGCGTATCTGATTTCATCAAGCAAACATCCAAATAGATTGTTACTCTGAATTTATAAATATTGTAATTTAACTGTCAAGTCCGTATTCATTGATATTTTTCATTTATTGATTGAGAAAAAAAGGTCGTTCTAGAAAAGCCGGGTAGCCACAAGTGCCTTAATAAATAAAATTATTTAACATATAACTCAGTTGCTACTGCCCATAAATGATCTGAACATGAACATCTCGAACATGCAAACCTAATCGAAACCTTCAGAGGTTTTATTCCTCTCGGTGTTATTAATAATAGTACCTCTCTTGTACCTACTCGTTACTCATTATCTGCTTCTGTTTTACCTCCAGGCTGTGGCGGGGCACCGTGGGTGGCTTTGCAAGGCATGTCTACCACTTTTCCACTACTTCTCTTACCCTGGTATCTGAATCTCTGAACTACGCTGGTTTGTACTGTACCAAGTTGATACAAACAAAATTAACTTTATTAATTCCAGATAAATTACTTTGATCAATAAAATACCTTGTGGCAGGTATGAGTAGGTACTGAGTAATGTATTGTTTATTTGTGTTAATTAAAGTACCCCATACTTGAAACTGACGGGTGGTGGTTTGTAGGTACTATAACAATAATCTATTTTTATAAAGAAAGAGTGCCTGTAACGGGCGACCGCATGGCGGTTGCCGGGAGGTCGGCGTTTGTTTGATTTTTATACAAATCTACTTTATTCCGACATTGATGAAATTTTTCATACTTGACCTTCAAAACAATGGAAAGGTCATGTCTAAATGAGATTTCTTACAACAGAAATGCATTGTGGGCGTGTTTCGTGTTCCAAAAGTCTGGCTTTAAATTTACAATTATAGATTAAAGAAGAACTGCCCTACATTTTGCATATAGATCTGAATTTAAACCAATGTCGTCATTGTCTAGTACCTTTTTCTTCTAGCCCATTTAGCATGCGCTTAGTCTCTCTTACACTTGCCCGACATCTTGAATCCCCATTATGTATGAATTTCATAATGATGTCGGCACACAGTTGCGCATATGAAATTTCAGATGAGAATTCTCAGACTTGGGATGGGATGGTGATATACAATGTAATGTCAGGCAAGTGTAAGAGAGACTGAGCACGTGCTAAATGGGCTATAACCAAAAGGTTTTAAATCATTGGTTTCCGTTAAAATCTACATAAAGGCATTTCTAGTGTGTATTATACATTTATTAAGTGCCAAAAAAAATAAGGACTTCGAGATATTCTCGTAAAATTAATTTGGAAAGAAAATTTACAGGTTGGACTGAAAAAATAGTTTTTTTTTTCAAAGTTAAATATTGCCGGGTTGTGTTTTTTAAATATACATTATTTTTTACTGTCGATGCTCACTTTAATTTAGACGACCTCCGTGGTCGACCGGTTATGATCCTCGACTACGAAACCAGATATCTGAGCTCCAAGCTCGACGAGCGCAAATAACTTTTATTTGATTTTTCTGCATGTTCATTCGCATGCACAGTAAGAAGCCATATTTGTGTTCGTTCCAAAGTTCCATACACTCAGTATCGCCCTAGTGAAAGGCCACCGTCCAGAATCTAAAGGTTACTTGAAATGGGTTATGTCATAGTAGTAACGCACTTCCTTGCCTTCCTCTCCCCGTCTGTCCCCCAATATATTCCAATTGGGGACGCAGTAGTCCTCACTGGCCCGGCGGTTGGAACTTCTGTGCGGTGTTCATTTACAATAAATAAGTTAAATTGAGATAAATTACTAAGATCAATAATAAAATAGTGTATTCCGAGCAGGGAAAAAAGTATAATTTCTTTAATTATTTTAATTAAAGTCTATGAATAACAGATGAGTTTGTTGGTATGAGGTAGCGACAGAACGAATTAAAATGCAAAGGGAACTTTGAAAGATTGTTCCCCGGGGCGCAGAAATGGTTAGGTAGCTGGTCAGGTGAATCTTGAGACAAATTCCAAATTAATTCGATTGGGTTTCTTTCATGGTAAGACCATACAAAATAAAGTATTTATTTCCATTCTTCAAAATATTATAAGAGTAGAACAAGAACAGAAATAAAAATTAGTCTGTACAGCATAAATACGTCAAGAAAGCCTTAAGAATTCTGGATCAGTGAGCTTTGAGATATTTTTGAGCTTTAATAATTTAAAATAACTTTATTTAATTAATAACAAATCACTTTGTTTAAACCACTTTTTTAATTAACAATATCGACATGTTTCAATAACAATGTTATCTTCTTCAGGATATGTTAACATATTAACATATATTAACACATATTAACATATCCTGAAGAAGATAACATTGTTATTGAAACATGTCGATATTGTTAATTATAAAAGTGGTTTAAACAAAGTGATTTGTTATTAATTAAATAATCAATAATGCCACAAAGTTATTTTGCAAAGTTTGAAGAAGTAAAATAACTTTCTTGGAAATGAAAAATATTATGTGTCCTTGACAGGTAGTTTTGATTGTAGGCTTTACCTTGTTCTTTCAGCAAACGTGAGATCCAAATAGATAAAATCAAATACAACAATTAGAAGTCAAGATGGTTAGACACACAGAAATGTCATCTTTATTCCTGCTAAATAATAATAATAATTATAGTTTTTCCATAAAACTCTGCATTGGACTGAAGAAATCGCCACTTTGCAAATGGCACGTTTATGGTATCTGATTTTTTGAAGTAATGGAAACTCTGCAAAGGTGCGTTCTATCGTAATTAAATTTGCACAGCTTTGCTTCATAAAATTTCTTAAACATTGCACGCATTTTCAGGTGAAATCATCATTAATTCCAATCGTGGAATGAAAAATGTATATTCATTTATATTTTAAAAAATAAACAAGGCGCCATACACGATATTCGAATTGCACAATCAAAAGTATTAAAGTGTTTAGTTTTGGGTTATTATGGCATCTGCCCTGATGATGGACACTGAAACGCTTTCCAAAACATTGGCTAAAGAAGGAGGTACCATAACACGGGATAATAACCCAAAAATATGTCACTATAAAGCGCCATATGTACATATTATTTATTTTTTATCGTCGTACCTGCCGTGTGGCAACCACTACTGCAATCAGCAATTTCATACTACTCAACCGTAAAAGTAAAACTTGACCATTAAAAAATTTGAATGAAAATCTCTTGTTTGTTTGAACATTATATAAAATCAGCACAGACCCCGCAAAAAATCACGGGATAGTCTGAATTCTAATAAAATCGATTCCAATTTTGAAAATGCCAATTAAAATACTTTACTTACTTTATCACTTGTTTAAATTCTTCAAGCAATCAGTTGCATTTTTTTAAATTGTACTTAAATTCGTACCAAAATTGAGTACATTACATGCTAGAATTCTAACTACATACATATAATATACGTCCGAAGGTATTACGTTTGGTAATACTATGATGAGAGTTGATATTCATATTGCGAACGCTAAGCATAAATTGAAGTTACAACTTGTAGATATTATTATTGTCTCTGTATCAATTCATCTCGAAATTCTAAATTCCGCTATCTCTCTCAACAAAGACGTAAAACAATAATTGAAATATCGACTTCGATAAGCGAATTTGTTTGGTAAAGCACCAAGGAGGTTCTATAACATGCCTCCCCGTCTCCCCATGTCGAAACCTCCATTAAGGCTTTTTGCCATCTTCCCTGTGTTTACAATATTGCCCACGACATTCAGTATCGCCTATTGAACCCGGAATAGACGTTCAATATTAAACGTATGATTCTGTTCCGTTCGTGTTTACTTTTGTTTTGCAATTGAACAATGGTAAACCGTACAGCTTAAAGGTTAAAGCCTTCCTATGAATTATCGTCCTTTGTAATTTGTCTTAAGCCAATCTGGGATCTTTATCGCTTGCCCTATTCAATGCAGCGAGATGTACATAATACTAAATAATATGATCACAATATTGCCTTATTTAACTTGGCGTCATTATTATTATTATGTTGTCATGCGATGTGACGCAAAATGAACTAACTTGAAAGCTTAACAATGCCAACATGTCTCATTTAATTATGTTAAAAGTTTACGTCAAAATTATTATGTTTATAATTAAATTGCTGCGACATTCGTAATTAAGTTAATTAAAATCAGAATGTTATAATTGTCTCAAAGTTTAAAACTTTCGTTAAAAAAAAATAAAATTATAAATTATTGTTATCAAGTTTTATTTGTATAACTTCATTCTTTTATATATTCAACAATGTTATTATTCAATTCATAAAAACAGTTTATTCATAAACAAGTTCTGCTATGCAATTATTTTTACGCATGACTGATGTTTCGTCTTCTGAAGGCATTATCAAACCGTTAAACTGCTGATTGATAATGCCTTCAGAAGGCGAAATAGCTGTCACGCGTAATAATAATTACATAGCAAAACTTGTTCATAAATAAACTGTTTTTATAAATTGAATACTAATATTATTGAAGATAAAAAAGAAATAAAACTTAAAACTTTAATGTTTACTTAAATTTTGACAAGCTCCGTAGTCGAGGGAGAAAGTTCTCGATCCGGAGATCGCGTGTTCAAATCCCTTAAGATGATGCCATACTAAATAATGCAAAATCATACAAAATCGTATGTTTTAGTTTTGAACATTTGACCGCTTAGAAGTATTATAGATGCTTCAATTAAATAATGCGTGTAGAACATACCTTGGCCCTTTAAAATATCGGTCATTTTTTTTAATAAGTCTTTTAATAAGCTTAGAAAAAAATAAAGTATTAGGTCTATAAAAAACATTTTTAACTGAAAAGTCTCCTACTTATAAACACTTTTTCGGATATGGTTTTATTGCATAATGTGGCAAATTCAGTTTCTTATATAATTATCGCGAAAAAAATTATATTTACGCACGAACCTCACAAAATAAAATATAATATGCATTTTCGCGTTGGTATTTTTGACATCACGGCGACAATACGGCAGTCGACGAATTTGTTATTTCAAAGTGAACCTTATACCGTCCACCGAAGAAAGCCGCCCCGATTTTCTGTCATTACTCCTCCGAACGGAGCGGAGAGAAGACGTGTTATGTTCCGCGCCGCTTATTTTCGTGAAATCAATTTAAAAATTCCGTTTTATTACAATAAACAATGCATAAAAAAGGAATTAATGATTTTACAGGCCTTTACGAAATCAACATGTAAAAAAAACTCAAATATCTTTTCCAACCTTTCCAAAAGCTTTTTCTCAAGTATTTTTAAACTCCTCCCATAAAAGGGCGTGAATTCCGATTTCGATTTTTTCCTTTACTAGTGGATCGCCTTAATTTGTGTTTTCACAATTTGGTCATTAAAAAAAGTATATTTTCGTCACTTTCTTAAGTGGAAGATACTTTCTGTGAAAGACCACCATTCAGAATTGAAACGTTGCTTGAAATAGCTTTATCCGTGTTTGGTGACTAGATCTGATAAACAGATATATAATCTTCCTGTTACCTGCAGTCTTACAACATACCCCAATCGAGGATGCCATAGTCTCACTGGGTCTAGGCAGTTGGGACTCAAAAAAATAATGGTTATTTACTTTTTTCCAAGAATCTGAAAAAAATCGTTGTTCCAGAAAGTCATTGTTCAACATTTCTATGCATCACGCAATTTCCCCGCAACAGAAGGATGGAAAGTCAGACAAAGACTCCTCGCTTAATTTATATTTAGTATTATTTGAATCCGTGCCATGACTTCCTGAGGCTTCCTCGACTTCTTCGATAGCATGGTTGCATTCTTGTAGATCTATGATTAAATCTCAGAAATCGTAATACTTCACGAGAATTTGTTCGCAAGAACATAGTGCCAAAAATTCAACAGTCTGTTTATGAAATCTTTGTTTTTTTTCAATTTTCCATCTGATTTATAAATAAAACGAATTTTATTTTTGATTTCTTTGTTGAATGAATGTATAGTGAATTGAATACAGAGGGGATTTGGAAATGGAAATTTAACCATTTCCCGACATCTGATCGAGCTGCTACTCACAGATAGACTCGTTGTTGATGACATATACGCATTTATCTGAGATTCAATGACATTACAGTACTAAAACCCGTTTAATCACGGGAAATCATATTTGTCCCAGCTCACATAGGTCTCATAGAAATGGTTGTATCTCTCTTACTATCGTAGTGAGAAGTATGATCTAAACGGTATTGAAAAGAGAAAAGAAAATTAATTAAAATGTCCACCTTTGTGAAATCAAAGATTCCGATCGCAATTTGAAAAAAAATGAAACTTTATGAATTTAAAAAATATATTTTTTACGTGAAACAACAGAAAGGTGAGGTGACAAAAACGTTTATACTCTATTTGTCTAATAAAATATTTATTGTTTTTTTTCTTCATCAAGAGCTTTTTAATGTTTGCATTCAAGAAATTTATATTTAAAAAAATACACACATATTTGTAATATTAAAATTTGAAAGCATATTTTATCACAAATTGGATATATTTTTACCTACTGACAAAATACGCCGGATTTTATAAGGGTTATGGTCGAAATAAATGTCGGTCTCGCCAACTCGGGATTTGATCCAGTAGGTAGCGCGGTTGATTACAATCATTGGGTAGGAAGGTACAATCCTCAGTCAAACCAATAACTAATTATAAAAAAATAGTATTAAAAGGCATTTGAAAATGGATGAATTATTATAGTATACACTATGGTTTTTACGTGTTGATTTTTGACAGTTAAATCAGACTAAAATTTCCTATTCGTAGAACTATACAATATTGTTATAGCAATCTTGGAGGGCCATTAATGAGATCAAATGTGTATAGGAACAAAAAATCTAAGCTTAATTAAAATGAAACATTTAAAGCCACCAAATAAAGAAGCAAATGAACCATCAGTCCGTCTGCAGTCTTTAAATCTCGAGTCTCCCTCTGCGGGCGTCGCATCTCAAGTGTCAGTACCGCTGTAAGACTGTAGTGCTGTAAGGCTGTACGCTGTATCCCCGGACTTACATGGATGGATTGGAGAATGAGGATTGGCGGACACTGCGGCTCCTTATACTCTTTATAGTGTCCGCCGAAATGCAGCCGGGCAATTAACCGCTGACGTTTCGAGTCCCAACCGAGTCCCAGCCTCTTTCTTATTCATCCTTCTTCTTTCTTCTGCCTTCTTTCTGCGGCCCGGGCCCGAATGCCGGATATTTGGAACAGACAACGGCCAATTTATTCATGTTGTATTATGACCGATTTTGAATGGGATCAAAACGACTAAATAAACAGATGCTGGATCTTTTTTTTCTAAAATGTGTTCTGTTATATTTGTGTGTATAAAATATAAAAGAAAACGACTTAATAATGGCAATAATATTTACTTAGACTGGTTTGTCCGGAGTTGGTTTATAAGTTTTATTTTATAGATTTTACGCCCAGTTAAGCTTTTATGTAGATTATACGAACGAAATATACCTAATGAACTATCTGTGTTTCTCATCGGTAAGTTGTAAGGGAACTGTAATATTGTAATATAATACCCACATTAACATAAATAAAATATACAAAATAATAAAATATACAAAGTAGGTTATAGAGACAACAACTCACAGTTAGTTATGGACAAACTTACCAAAATATTCAAATGTCAATTTTTTTTAACCTTTTGTCTTGATTTCGTCAACAAATAATCAGAACCTAGTGAGTAATTTTAAAAATTTAATTAAGTTCCATTAACCTATCGAATTATTTGTCTTGTTTTTGGTAATATTTTTTTTATTTAAATTATAAAGCAAAGATATAACACAAAACATTTATAATTAATTTATTTAATTACCCACTTATTAGAGAAATATTTTCGGGTCTAACTGGGAAGCTAGTGTATTTGGTAATACAAACTTAAAAATAATTCTTCTTATTTCGTATGGTGGGGGGTCAGATGGGGACATCTAAGTCCGTGAGCCAGTCTCCATTTGCCTCAGGCGTCGCCCTGGGGACCTCAACAATCCCGCCCGGGAATGAATGGAGCGTGCTTTCGTTGACCATATAAAAATAATAATGGTTAGATAACAAACATTTACAGATTTCAAAATGTTAGATGTTTGGACAATAAATTAATAAGTTTTTTTTATTTGAAATTGCTTTTCTTACCTTTTATTAAATCACGTAAACTGTTAAATAGCTTTGGACCTATGTATTCATAATGGTGTCGTGCAGCTGTCGTGTTGCATCTAGGTGTCGTGTTGCATTATAATATGTTCCCTGATTTCTAGGTCTTACACTAATGACAAATATCCGCGATGATCGAAATCGACCCCAATTGAAAGGCGATCCCATTTTACGGTAGCTTATATTAAATTTACTTTACCTTATTAGGTATCTTGATTATTACGCACAAACAACAAGTAGGTAGACTTCGGTATCTGTGATATTATTTGCCGAAATATGTTTTGTTCGAACTTTCAAACGATCCCCATTATGAGGGTATTCTTACAGAGGACTTGAATAGAGACTGCACAATCTAGAAGGTAATTTGATACGGAGACAAGGGACTTAATCGCATTCATGGTTTTGTTTGGATTTTACGTCAAATAATCCCGAGGGAGGCTTTGCAGGACAAGGAGGCAATGTAAACTTTGAATGTTTGCATCCTACTTAAGTCACGACAGGAGACGCATAATATGACAGGAGAAATCCTTTCTTTTTATTATGTCCTGTATTTTGTCCCTTGCTTGGTTCGCATTTTGTTCTTTTATTGTGCAGTTCTTTATTTTGTTCTTTATTGGCTTAAGTGCCCGCGTAATGGACGCTCGTTGTAAGTCGAATATTATGCTTACCACTGAAAGCCCTGTTTGAACTTCTATCTCCTTCTCGTAAACGATTCATGTACAAGAAAGAGAGGTCACAACGGAACTCTCAGAACAAGGATTTAATGCATGAATATGTATTCAGTTATCTCGTGGAATTAACGTAATGCGAACTGCACTAATAGGATGATCCTATACTTTTTGCTGTTGATTCAAAAGGTCCTCTTGGAATGATAAAAAATCAATCTGCAGTTACATTTGATCTTCATTTTAAGCTTTGCCTTGGAAACTGAACTAACAAAAAATATTTAATTTAAAAAAAAATAATAGTAATGTATTGTATGGAAGTCAACAAGCTTTAGATTTTTCCTATTTTGTAAGTGTCTTGAGAAAAAATTAATAATTATTATTTTTATAAAAATAAACAAAAGTATTAAATTTTATATGTAATTCCGTAAGACACCCAACTGTCCAGATTCAATGAAACCATTGGAACTATGATATACACATTCCGATAATTTTGTGAGGCGTAAGGTAAGATTTAGAAAAGTTCTTTACGAATACTTCAGTTAGGCATATTGGTGACTTTCCTCTGCTTCTTTTGCCTTCCACTTGGCAGTGGCTGTGAGTTTCTCCAAGTTGGAGTCCTCGGTTTGGTGATCGACGTATCAAGTATCTTACAATATGTTGTAGGCATACGGTTGGCATATTGTTTTTTGGATGCCTAGGTCTTCCAGAATGGACACATTTGTGCGTCTCGATGTCCAAAGCAGGACTCTCCAGCAGTTTTCTCCAGCACCACATTTCGAGAGTGTCTGCTCCTAAATGTATTTAAAGTTTTTGCACTACCTGCTTATTTGGGCTAACAGCTATGTATTTTGAATATGTACCCCCCATTATTAAAGCTCAATATATTAAAGGTGATCCACTAGTCCTTGAAAATTTTGACATTGGAATCCCCGCCTCTTTTTCGGAGGGATTTAAAAATACTTGAAAAGACGCTTTTGGAAAGGTTGGAGAATGTATTTGAGAGTTTTTTTCACATGTTGATTACTTAAAGGTCTGTAAAAAAACATATAACTCCTTTCTGATTCGTTGTTTTTTATAATAGCAAGGAAATTTAATATCGATTTCACGGTACCAACCAATGCAGAGTCTAGAGACGTCTATTTGCCACCGTAGGTAGGCGGGGCATAACTGATACAAAATGCACGTAGTCTTTATGCGGATGGCATTAGGTTTAAACCGTTTAAATCTCAATTCCAAATTCGTAGAACGCCGCCCATTTTGATTCATGCCGAGAGAAACAGTGCGAAATTGCATTGTTTTGTTTTATTTTGTGAAATTCAGGCACAATATTAAAATGCTTACATTATATTATAATGAAACTTAATCTGAAATGGATTCATTACTAGGAGATTTTGGCACTTCAAAAATTTTTTTAGATCTGATACTTTTTTCCAGACTTACAAAATGACTTATTTAAAAAAAATAGTCGAATATTTCCAAGGCCAAGAGGTGTTCTACTCACACTATTAAATTGAAGCATCTATGATATGCCTATGGTCTATGCAATCAAATTTTCAAACCAAAAACACACGATTTTGCATTTTTTCGCATGGCTTCATCTTAACCCATTTTAACTACTTATGTAGTTCAGTTGGGCTCTAAAATGTTATAATAATTTGGGGCTTATAAAAATCGTACATTCGTGGATAAACCGGTAAACTCGCACAATAAAATAACGTAGTAATTAATACGTTAAGGTGTGTACAAAAAAACACGGTATTTGCTTTCAAAATATTATGATATTATTTTGAAAAGTCATACATTTTCTGCGACCAACCACGTGAATTTCGTGCAGATGTAATCCTAATGGTTAATATTTCATTACTTGGCTCTAAAATAAACTTGATACGGTGCATGTCCGCATTTTATTATGCGAAATAAATCTCAGTCGTAAAAGCCAGGAAAGAACAATAAAATATATTAGGCCCCTTTTACGTGGGCTAGTCCGTGTCCGTACCCGCGTTCCTATTCATATTGGTCGGGATCTCAAAACAGAAAATTTGATGGAAAATGGCCGGCTTTTTCTGATTTTTCATACTTTTCTTCGCGGATTTAAATTTATGATAATTAATGCAAGTTTTAATAAAATAATTTTTTTTCGTCTACAATGTGCATTTTTTCGATTGCCTTTAATTTAAATAGTTAAAGGCATCAAAATGCAGAATTAATGATTTTATAATATCTTTGTTCTACGCTTGTTTTTCTGATCTTGAAATAACTACCTTCAATAAATATAATTTTTTATTTCATATATATAGAAAGTGCTAGACGGGGTGTAATTGCATGTACCCGAAAGATTTTAACCAGTGACTCCTGAGCATATTTGCTGTCCAATGATGTTTTTTTCACTGATCACACTCTTACAAACCGCTAGGGGATCACTTGATAGACGCGCTCTTTCGCATGTTGCCGAGCTGCTGGAACTAGATTGAGTGCTTATCACGTGACTCGCTAGGCTATACCTAAATAATCAGTTGCAATGTGTGATGGAACAATATTTTTATTGTTTTTAATAGAAAAAATATATCATCGGAGAACTAAATGATGTTAAATGAATAGTTTAAAATGGCCGAATTGCTTAAGACGCTTTGTTAGATAAAACAAGAGATCCTGGGTTCATTTCCCAGTTGCGACAGTTACCTTTATATTTTTCTGTGTCGTGTTCTGTTTCATGTTTCGTTTAGATTCATTAGTATTATCTTCATCTTCAATGATATATTACATTGAAGGGTATTATAACCTTCTTCCAAAGTTATTAAAAAGTTATTCCTGTAAAAAAAATACGAAATTATTGTTCATTTTTCAAAATAAACTTCCGGATTGGGATTCCAGGAATCACGTTCGTTTCACACTTGCTGGGTAGGAACCTACACTTAACCCTAAATCATATTGCGTATTAAATTCTAAGTCTACAAATAGGTTTTCGAAAACTCCATTTTTAGAACCCGGAAATGTTTTTACTTCAAAGCATTTCCAATAAGAGATTTATTTCTAGTTCATCAATTCCGTAGATCATCATTTCATCACTTCCACTCTTCGATCATTTTATACTAGGTTGTTGCTTCTACCGCTCAAAGTTATAGACTAACTTATTTTTATTATTTTTTTTTCATTAATTAATTTATTTAGTAAGGAAACATGTATGGAATAAGATTTTAGTTGTGTGTAATAATCTCAGTGTGGTTGCAACAATAAATGCGTTGAAGGGAGAGAAAAAGTTGTCATTGTCAAATATAAATTGAAATCTAAAAAATACAACGCAATAAAGAACTATTGCAGAAAAAATATACATAAGTTCAAAATTTATACATATACCTATTTATTTATTATAGAGAGGTTAATTAATTAGTATTTCAGCATAATTGAAATAAAATTGTTGCCCTGGTTGATAATTTAACATGCTATTTTGGTTAAATGTGCAATAAAGTAAACATATTAGGGAATATTCTATAATCCGAAATAATATTTTTTTTGCATTATTTACCAATTTCAAACGTGAAATCGACTTCAAAAACACCTTTAATAATAAGTTCGTATCAATGTCAAACGAATTTATATGCAGTGTCGCCTTTTGTTTTTGTACACGTGCGCTGATATACACAGTACATAGACAAGTAGATTTTTTATTGAAGAATTTGAAAGAAAATATGTTTTTTTTTTTATTGTTCGGCGGCACATCCCCTCTGCACACTCTAGTCACTTAGTTATATTTTGTATAATTAGGTATACCATATTTTCTCAAATCCGACTGCATATTGTATATAAGTATGCTAGGGGGCCAATTGTCGGCTGATGTCATGGAACCCAGAAGACCAACCCAGAATGCCTTCTATGACACTAAAACATGTCTCCATACTTCCGCTTCTCAAAACACACTGGATGAATTCAACGACCTCAAACTTTTACGTACGTATAGAGGAGGAATGTCACTTCCATATTCTACCTGGCGCCCTTCTGTAGGTCATTTTGTTTGCGTTGTACAAGCATGTGTGCATTACTTTTCAGCCTACCCTCGTACAATCTTTATTTTTTTTCATAATTATTTCAAAAGTGCAAATGTTTATGGCCCTCCCTATACATTAGGATAGGTCACGACTTCACGAGATTATAAAATTATTATTGAACTGTGTAAATGTGATAAGAGGGTGTTAAATAGAGACCTAATATCACATTTTTTGTGATATTTGGAAATGTTACTCTGAGTATAAAACCCACCATTGTTAAATCTTTAAAAGGAGTTTGATAAACCATTCGAAATGCACATGTTTTCAATAAAACACATAATGTAGGGTATATTGATTTATTAATGAAAAAATGTGTGATTTGACTCCAAATACCCTTAAGTCATTATATTTAAATAGCAGCAAATTAGTCTTACTATCAAATTTCAGTATTGTTTCACAAGACTCTATCTTTACCTTAATAAGACCTTCTCTTGTAAACTTTTCACCGAAAGTAGTAGTATTACCCATAAAGTAATTATACTTTAATATATTTTAAATTCATAATAATATATTTCAATAATTTATTATAACAATAATAGAAAAATTTATAGAGCGCTATTTTGTTAAAAATCAACTCAAGGGCACTATACTATTATTAATAAAGCGCCCTTCGGTCAATACAATATTACAGAAAATTACATTTTTCTGAAAATCTTAGTGATTGGTTTTGATTTCATCCTCATTGTTCGTTCCACTAACCTTGAGTCAAAATATTCCTCTTTTTAAATCAACAAAAAAAATCAGTTTCTGCACTACATTACTTTAATTATATGTATATCTATATATTTTTATTTTTTTATCATGCACCGATGATATTTAACTACGCCCGTAAGATATATATGTAGAGATGTTTTTTTTTTTTAAATCTCGAGCTTAATCTATAAAAACTAAATTTATTATTTATGTAAGTAAATAATTTAAAAAAATAATTATCAAGTTTCGGCCAATGTACCTTTCTTATCTCGAATTAGTTTAAAGTTTTTTTCTTTTATTTTATTTGTATTCGCTGTACAATACTCATTTTCTAAATGCAAGCATCAGCTACATTAGGAAAATATAAAAGATCATACACAGCAAAATCTGTCGATCATGTAAAATCATGGAATAAAATCTTTGGGGAAGCTGTGGAGAGAGTCTTTTGAAGGAAAGGAAAGAGATAGATAGAAGTTCTAAAAAGGAAAACGCTACGGGGAGTTGTAGGAATCTATTGGTCCGCGCGTCCAAGAGTGACGAAGTGTGAATTCCTCTCTTTCGCAAGGCGATAAGTTGAGAGAGTCCGGCATCTGGCCAGTCACTCAGTTGACGCTTCCTTCGTCAAGACCTGGATGGACACCCCCCTTAAACATATCTAGTCTGTACACTGTATACGTCCATACAACGTATAGTTTTACAAATTCAACTTAATAAAGGATGCTTGCAAAAATAATTAATATATAGGAGCATTAACTATTCTTCCTTCTCACTTCAATGATCGGTTGTCCTCTACTAAATCTTTAATGTTCAGGCTTGTTTAATTTGTTAATAAAGTATGATGAAATAATTTATTTTATAACTTTATTCCACATTTATTCCATTTGTAAAACTTAAAAATTTATTGGGTTTAGTGATAAGAGTTTTCAGAAATTGGTAAATTCGTAATAGCGAAGACATTAATGCTTCCAATAAAAATAGATCGCAACTGCAAAAACATTGGAAAAATTAATGATGTTTTAATGTTTATTGTGGGATAGCAGACTTTTCAGTTCATATATATTAATAGAGGTATGTAGTGGACTACAATGAACACTGTGAAATAAATATAAATACATTTAAATGGGATTTCATCAAACGGTGCAATAAAAAAAATTAAACCTTGTCAATTATCCTTCTTAGGTTTGGATAAGAACAAACAATAAAAGCATAAAATTTCCTGACCGTCTTGAATAAAAACTATTCTGGCTTTAAAGTCCCCGTAAACCATTTCTTGCGGAAGCTCGTCGTAGTTCACCAGGTAATTTTTGATTTTGAATTCACCCTAAAAACAAAATATAAAATTAGAAAATAATTATAAACCTAACAAAAATATTCTTTATTCGTCACGAGTTAGCCATTTAACGTAAAAATTGAATTAAGGGGGAATAACCAGACAAAACCGGAAATATGTAATTTTTTATGAAAAATTATAAATAGTGATGATCAAAAAATAATTTCAAAAAGTACATAATTTGATAGTTAATATTCGAATGTAGGTATAAATTAAAGCAAATTTTGAATGAAATAAAATCGATATTGATTTATTAATTAAAAAATCTGGAACATAGAATTGTTAATCTTTCTCATTGGAACCGCCCTGTTCGATGCTTAGAACATCTTTTGACGAAATTTGAATTCTCGGCCGCTGGCTGGTTAATGGCCCTTAAATATGTTTTTTTCTAAAGACTCTAGGTTGAGAGCTGTTACCGAGGACACAAGAGTTTTCAGAGGGGCTAAGGTTGAAACTGACCACTTTCCGGTGGTGTCAAGAGTAAAACTCTTTCGCGGCTGGCGCTCTAAAGTGAAAATGGTATCAGCTCCAACAAGAGTCAAAATAAAAATAAAAACTACAAAACGATTTTGTCAGAAGCCAGTATGAGAATGTGCATAAATGAGATTGAATGAGAAGAAAATGGATGGTCTAAGCGTAGAGGAAACAGGGAACCACATAAAGGTGAGTCTATGCGAATCTGCTAGAGACCTGTGTGGAATAAGTAGGCAAGGTAGGAAGAAAGGTGATGCATGGTGTGATGATGAGATCAAAGCATTGGTATCAGAGAAGAAGAAAGCTTGGTTACGTCTGATAGCGACTGGCAGTGCTTCAAGCGAAGAGAGAGATCGAGCGAAAGAAGTATATAAGATATGCAAGAAAAGAGTAAGTGTTGGAGTGAAAAAACGAAAGAAACATCTCTAAGAGGAAGAGGGAATCAAAATGACAAACCACTTCCACGAAAACATTAAACTGTTTTGGAAGGAGATCAAAAGGTCCCGGAGTGGTCCAGAGAACGGAAGAATGAAAGTGATAAAATCGAAAGATGGACAAATGTTGATGAATGGGAAAGAAATAAAAGAGAGATGGATGAAATATTTTGAGGTAGTCTTCGAAAGTAACCCGGGTGACTGTGATCCCAGCGGTGAATGTTACCAAAATCAGCATGGATGAAATAAAAAGATCAATTAAATGTATGATGAATTGTAAGGCTGTGGGTTTCGACAATATTGCTGCCGATTACTTTAAAGGAGACATATTATTCTAACATGGTTGTGCAGACTTTTTAACCAATGTTTAGAGGAGGGTTACACGCCAGTAGATTGGAGAAGGGCTGTAAATATCCTATTATACAAAGAAAAAAGGGTCACATATGGAATGTGGGAATCATAAGGCTATTAGCCTTCTTATTTTAGTCGGCAAGCTGTATGGTAGAATATTGATTGAAAAGGTAAGAATGGAAACAAAGGATAAAATATGGGATGTGCAAGGTGCCTTTATGAGTGGAACGGAGTGCATGGACCAGATTTTCTCTTTGCGTATGCTTACTGAGAAGTTTCTTGCTAAAAACCATAAACTTTTCTGTGCCTTTATAGATCTACAAAAAGCATAC
Source organism: Limnephilus lunatus (assembly GCA_917563855.2). Lineage (NCBI taxonomy): Eukaryota > Metazoa > Arthropoda > Insecta > Trichoptera > Limnephilidae > Limnephilus > Limnephilus lunatus. The sequence goes on along the minus strand of OU830602.1, from coordinate 52,931,454 downwards.
GACCGAGTTGACAGGAAAAAGCTATGGAAGGTGTCCAAGTATGGAGTGAATACGAATCTCATACAGGCAATTGCGTCTCTATATAAGGGAAGCATTGCATATATTAGGGTGAACGGCGATTTTACGGGGTGGTTTGACATCACAAAATGTGTTAAACAAGGCTGCGTAATGTCACCGTGGTTATTCAATATATACATGGATAATTGTATGCAAGAATTGAAAGAGATAGGATTGGGCGCGAAATTGATTAATCAGAAAGTATGTTGCCTATTGTATGATGATGATGCGGAGCTGATATCTAATAGTGTAGAAGATCTACAGTCTCGCGTCTAGGATGAACGAAGTTTGTATGAAGAATGAGTTAATGATGAATGAAAGTAAGTCTAAACTGATGGTATTTGAAAGAGAGAGCACGAAAACAATGTGCAACATAGTTATGAATGGTGAATACTTGGAGCAGGTGGATGAGTTTGTTTATTTGGGAAGTATGTTTACGAGTTACGAGAGATTGGAAGGCTGGTAGAGATATTGAAAGAAGGGTGAATGCAGGTAACTATATTAATGGAGGACTGAACGCCGTTGGCACCAACAAAAAACTGTCCAAAGAAGCGAAGTTAGAGTCCATAATGGAGTACTGGTACCTACCCTGATGTATGGTAGTGAGGCATGGAATTGGCAGAGGAAGGATGAAAGTAGACTAAATGCTGTAGAAATGAGATCCCTAAGGCGTATGTGTGGTAAAACCATGACTGATCGTGTGAGAAACGCGGAGAACCGCAAAGAATGCAAGGCTGATGTAAGCGTAATGGGTAAGATCAAGAAAGGAACGCTCCGATGGTTTGGGCACGTAGAGCGAATGAGCGAGGAAAGGAGTGTAAGGAGAATATATGACGCAAATGTGAATGGTAAAAGAAGTCGGGGACGCCAGAGAAAGACATGGCACGACCAAGTGAATCAGATACTTGAGTCGGGCCATGTCAAGGGTCAGAATGACAGAAGAGCAATGATGAGACGATGTATTAATGTGAACGAGGCAAGTAGTGTGTACCAAGACCGAGTTGTTTGGCGGTCCGTCCTCTCTGCCTACCCCTGCGGGGAAACGGCGTGGTAGTTAGTTAGTTAGTTAGTTAAATATAATTTTAACGGAAATTATTCATCTACTGTCTATCCATCTGTCTATTAATATGAAGATGTCTGCGGCGGGGAGATCACGGGCGTTTATTTTAATTTAAATCTACAGTTGACCCATAATAAACGGGCGTTTATTTTAATTAGAACCACTCGGACCCATAAGCTTGTTTTCAAGATAATGTAACGCTCCAGACATACATATGACCTAGGAGGCGTACCTGATTCATTAATCTGAATATTTGCATACCTGACCTTGAAAACAAGAGGAAGGTCCCTGTCAACATTGATTTAGAAAAACTGTGTATAACCCTTCAGGGTTTGAGCTATATTATTGATACTGCTCATAAAAATTCTGTCAAATGCCGGCGATTTCTTGAGAATTTCTGTATTTCAATAAAATCAACATAATTTGAATATTTCTGAACGTAGATATCCAAAAACTAAAAACTGTATTTGAAAGGTGATTAAATAAGCTTTCAAATTGTATCATTAGAAGTAAGCATTTTATTTTAGAAATATTGATATTTTGGATGCAAACATTAAAAAGTTTTAAAAGTGACTCACCTTACATTGTTTCCTTTAAAAACTGAACTATAATAACTGATAACGTAAAAAGAAACTCATTTTTAATAGTCGTTATACGCTTTCAATTTGTGTTATTAGAAGTAAGCTTGTTATATTTGAAATATTAAAATTTTGAATGCAAACATTATAAAGTTTCACCTAACATTTTGGTGAACGTATGACGTCATAAATACGAATAATTTTATCTTTTTTGCGGATATCTATGGAACTCAAATCGTAGTGTAGGGTTGTCTCTTTCTATCACTTTTTAAATCATATATCTCGTCATTATAGTAAGGGAGATAAAATGACTTTTATGAGACCAGATGAGCTGACCCATATATGGGTCAAATTTACTTTATGTCAAATTGTTGTTTGACCCATATATGGGTCTAATTTACTTAAGAGGTTGTAAGAGTACCTGGGACTAAGGCTAGAAATAAATTCCCTCCATAATAAGCCCAGCAGAATTCAGATCTAAACTAAAGACTTACCTTTTTAGGCTCTCATACTTTTAAATTAAATATACATACCTGAGTATCATTCTTGTATTGCCTATGATATAACTTAATTACACTTTTATTCGAAGCCTTAATCCATATATATGTCTCTTACCGATGACATTAAAGAAGATAAATATTCTAATCAAATCCCTGTACTGTTGTACCGCCAATCATAAAATTTTGCTTCCCTCTAAATACGTTCATTGAATAACATATTATATATAATAATTAAAATATACACCAGGATTAAATAATAGAATTGCCAATAATATGTATTCTCAATTAAGTACTTAGCGTGCAAACTGCATCTAAATAAACAGTGTTAATCTTAAGTGACCTGCAATATAAGTACGGTCCTGCATAATATTTTCTGCCTGTACAGAATAAAAAATATATATATATATATGTTTACGTACATTTTAAGCAGCGTCACGTTCATTGTTCAAATGCATTGAACATAAAGTTTGTATATTCTGCAGTTTTGAATACGAAAGAGCATCGTAGAAATAGAATGTAAATTAGTACAGCGCTCTTGAGGTGATTTTTGACAAAACGGCGCTATACAAATGTTATTATTAGTCTTCAGTTAGTTGTGTATCAAAGGAAGTCAATAAAATAAAATGTATTTGAAACTGACCTTTACAATAGGACACGATTCCGGGCGGAGGTCATCTCGGAGAATTCTGTTCATATTTTTTCCAAGCCATTTGAAGAAGAATTGACACACATCTGTATCATTCAAGAGAAGATAGTTAGGCTTGAAGCCGCCGTCTCCCCACTTTGCCACGTTCACATCAATCTGCAGAAGATAAAATCAACACTTCATTAACGTTTTTATCATAATTAATTCGTGGCAATCAGTATGTTATGAAAACCAGTATTTACCCCGACAGTTGGGTCGAGGTCTACTCCCATTTTTATGACGGCGGAAAACATTTCATAGGTCCTGTTAAGTTTTTTTCTGGAGACTTCAAGAGTGTTTGGATACTTTTCTGGTTCTTCACATTGAGTAAAGTCTTTCACAATCAAATCGGCTGGACCCTGAAATAAATCGATACTTATAAAGGATTATTTTATAATACAAAATTAATTAATAGAATCTGTGTGTTTTATACTTACAAGGTGATCATCTTCGGCAACTGTACGTGAAATATTGAGGAGCCCGTGAAAGAAAACGATTAGACTCAAATGTTTTATAATATAGATTAGTCCAAACATGGTGAAGCGGTACATTAGATGGACTTGAACTACTTGTGAACATTTGATAAAATACTCGTGTTTTTATATAATAATACTTGTAATGTTGCGTGAGAGGTCTGTTTACCTCGTTATTTCATTCATATAATCATTCAGATTAGATCAGCTCTTGATGTTATTGTCATAAACAAGATGATATTATGGCGTTTTCATTATCATCACGCAATGCATAGTGATAAAAATCCTGATTAGATCCTCTCAGTACTCCGATTTTTCACAAATCATTATTTAATTGTGCATAATATTTGAAACCTAACATGCATTCTAAAAAATAATGAGTGATTAATTTTATAAAAACAAGAGACAAGTTTTGAAATTGTTAAAATCGACCAAGAGATGGCTTATCAGGAAATACACGTATTAATTTACGCGAAAATCAATTCTTTGTTATATCCGTCAGTGACTAAGTTTGCATGTCGTGTGGTTTTTATACAGGCTTCATGATTGGCTGGCGCTTTGCATCACGACATAAGCAATATTTTACGTTTACTGTGGTTTTACAATATGGGAGGCGGAAAAAGGTACCGCCGCCCCGGTAACCATTTATTGGACAATATCTCTGCCATAGGTCACCCCAACTGGTTCATTGCGTTTGGTTCACGGGTTGAGGTTTGCCTAGACTTTGTCTAGGTCGGCAGATGATTTAGACATACTAAACCCCAGATTTCTACCCACCTCTCTTACATTTTTCCTTCCCAGAACTTCTTTTTCTTCATTTTCTTACAAAAAAATCTCCACATTGCATCACCAAAGGTGACATAGGTCCCGAGGGAAATTATTTTCCCCAGTGCATCCTGTGTGAAGCTAATATAAAAAAAAAGAAAAATGGTTACAGCTAGAATATTTTAAAATAGTTCAGTGTTTTCGTAACTCGGGAATATTGGTCTGAATTTGAAATAATTACGATTTTTTTCTTTTTTTATTCTAGTCGCAAACCAAACGCTACATATACTCAGGGAAGAAAATCAGTAGGACGTGGAATTAGGACGCAAAACTGCCAAACATGATATAACTCCAATCTGTTAGATCTGTTTCTAACCACTGTGCCACACGGTTACAAGATTGAGGTCACAGCGCCTCTAGGATCGTCCGACCACTGCCTGGTGATGAGGTAACGTAACCCCGTAACAGACCGCCAAACGAGCGGCTGAAGAGAAAAGTGTGGCACTATAGATCAGCAGATTGGTTTGGTCTGCGGGCCCATTTCAATGCTTTCCCGTGGTCAGCTGTCTGTTTTCGGACTTCGGATCCCTCAAGATGTGCCCAGGAAATTGGTGAAATCATCACATCCGCGATGGATGGCTTCATCCAATCCACTTTTAAAGAAACTGGTGTGGGCTCAAAGCCGTGGTTCAGTCGACAATGCTCCGAAGCAGTGCGACGAAAAAACGCGGCTTACCGAGCCTACAACATATCTCGAACGTCCGAAAACAGAATAGTATATAACAAAATGACAAAGGAATGCAAGAGGATCATTACCAGGTCAAAATTCGTGCACGACCTGCAGATCAGCAGGAAGCTGGCTGCCTGCCCGCACGGCAGCAGAACGTTCTGGTCGCTTGCGGGCTCAATAGGTCGCAATTTCTGCAAACCCAGTCTGCCACCTCTTACCAGACCTGACGGCTCTCTAGCAAATACCGCCGCCGAAAAGGCTAACTTATTAGGCAAAATGTTCGCGGAAAACTCGACCCTCGATGATCAAGGTGCTACCCCATTGCGATTTTCGTATGAAAAAGCTGAGGATCCGGCATCGGGATGTACTTCAAGTCTTACGAGGGCTTGATGTTAAAAAAGATAGCGGGCCTGACGGAATTCCTGCCCTGGTATTGCAGAGGTTCGCTGTAGAAATAGCTCCAATTTTGACGAAGCTTTTCAAGATGTCCCTGAAGTCTGGCTCTGTGCCATCTGGTTGGAAAAAAGCGATCATTCACCCCATTGCAAAGAAGGGTGACCGCTCCAACCCAGCCAACTACCGCCCCATAGCGATCACATCTGTTCTGTCAAAAGTGATGGAACGTGTGATCAACGACAAACTGCTCACGTACCTCGAGAAGAACTAAATTATTAACGACCGTCAATACGGATTCCGGCGGAACCGCTCGTGCGGTGATTTTCTCGCGTATGTGACGCATGTTTGGGGACGGTGCTGGAACGTTTTGGTGAGACCCAAACGGTTGGACTGGACATTTCCAAGGCCTTTAACCGGGTTTGGCATCGAGCGCTTGTCAACAAACTGCGTTCGTACGGACTTCCCGCATCCTTGTGTGCTTGGATTGCCGACTTTTTGAGGGGGAGGTCGATTCAGGCGGTTGCTGACGGTTTCACCTCTTCCTCGCATTCGATAAATGCTGGCGTCCCACAGGGATCGGTTCTGTCTCCGACTTTGTTTCTGTTGCACATCAACGACCTCTTGTCATGTTCACCGATTCATTGTTACGCGGATGACAGTACAGTCCATGATAGCTTTTTGTTTGACAAGCCTCCAAAGAGCACACAAACCCCAACAGCTCGGAGGGCTTTGAAGCAGAGAATGGACGGTTACCTAATTGTCACCCTTTGTGCTATGCATAAAAATCTTGTCTTGAAAAACGTTATTTTATCAATTAAAAATAATAATTAATATTTGACAAGTTAAGGTATTTCATCAAAAAAAAATGCACCTAGCGAGCGATTTAGCATTAACAATGCCTCTCTCACAAAAAATAAAGTTGGTTGTTTTCAAATATTTGAAGAAAATCAGGCACCTAATAAAACTGTTTTTAACGTACCTACGTACTTACATCTGGTCAAAATGATGGGTGTATATATATATATTTTTCAATTCGTTAAATAAATGATCAGAATAATAGAACAGCATGATGTATGCGATGAAGTGTGAAAGTGAATGAGACAAAGAATGTGTGCCAAGACCGAGTTATTTAGCGGTCCAACCTCTCTGCCGCGGCGTGATGGTTAGTTAGTTAATAAAAAAAAATTCAGCTTAAACGGCTATTTTAAAACTGTGGTTAAACCACTTTGAGACGACTTATTTATACGAGTTTAAATGTAATTTTTTTTAAGTCTTAAGCAATTTCAAACAACGCTAATCTTACACCAATGCGACTCTGATAGAATCTATCAATCTTGAGTTCCGCAAATATATTTTTGTACGTGTAAAAAAACCCTCATATTTGCGTTAGTACTTGTGTTTTCTCATCTGAGAAGACTCACAGATTTGATCATTAATTATTTTAAAAAAATAATAATAACGGTTTTCATAAACAATGAAAGTCACTAGTAAAAACTAAGTATTCTATTAATTTCGAATAATAATTAAACCTATTCTGCTTGGATTGCAATCACACAATGGATCAATAAATAATTTCATTAAGTTGGCATCTTCAACAATGTTTTATTTCTACAACACTTGGTGAGATAATCTGTCAGCGAAATTTAACCTTACTTTAAAAGAACTTTATTTATTTAGTGTGAACAAATGCACCGCTATTTTAATTAGGGCTAATTAAGTAATATCTTTGTTCACAAACGCAATTCACGGCGCTTAACGAAGTATTTATATAAATATACCGTTGATTAATTATGAACAAAATGCATTTTGGTTCTACGGTATTCCGAGCAATATTATTAAAGGTAACGAAAATGAAACACGATGAAGTCATGAAACCTCATATCATTGAAGTTAATGATTCAATCTCTTTGTACTTCTCACTTGGATAAACTACGTGTAGAGGATTCAAAAGTGGTTTCATAATGCGTAAAATATACTTAACAGAGGATGGCTTAATTAGCCTTACTTACAAGCGGTGAAATTTCGTTTTAAAGTATTGGGCAATTTACGATTTCATCGAAGATTTAAGCCGAACGGCTGATTTTAATACAAATCTTAAATTTTGATTTGAGGCCAAAATAACCGACTTTGGTATTTTTTTGTGAGTTAACAGTAAATATAATGAAATATAAAATATAACGTGAAAATATGTGTTTTTGGGTATAAATTTTAATTTACGACATATTTGTGTTCCGAAGAAAATCAGTCATATTTAATTTAAAATGTTTTTATTTATTTGATATTTCATCATATTTTTATATATTATCATTTTTTTATTTTATATTTCATCATATTTGCCGTGTTGTTTGATAAAATATTTTTTTTCTGTTTGGTTGGGTACTTTGACTTCAAATCCAAATTTAAGTTTTGTGTAATGGCCCGTGCTGCCGTTCCTCTTAAGCCACAAATAGTCATTTTTATTATTTTTATTCGTATTTCCTTCTTCTTCAATTATTAAAAATTATGTTGATGTCTTTAATCGACAAAATTTATTTAAAAATATATATATATATATATTTTTATTTTTTAACAAGTTATTTTTTTAAATTATCAAAAAAACAGAGTTTTCATGATTTTATTTAAATTCGTTTTATATGCATCATTTTACAGATTTACAGCTTTCAAAAAATTTCTGGGAAAAATCCATTTAAGAGTAACAAGTAAAAGTAAAAGTTTTAACATGTATATTTTGTTTTTTATTCATTTTATAATATCTTTTTCCAAATAACGTAATATTTTTTTAATAAGTTTTACAATTTTTTCCAATGTTTTGCATATTTGTGTAAAGGAATAGGTACCTACCTAGAAATGCATAGGATTCCTTTATGTTCGAATTTTAAATAGGTGTTGTCATGGAGACAGAAAATGATAGATGATGATTGTTTTGTTGTCTAGCTGGGTAGCACAGATTGAAGTAATAAGAAGATTGAAAAATAAGTTTAATTACAAAGTAATATAATATTTTGAAGACGGACAAATAACTTTAATTGTAATTTCTTTGTCAGCAAAGCAACTCATGATATTTGTATGTCACATTATTAATAAAAAATTACAACAAATTGTCTTATAAAACTACAATTTTAGTGAAGAGACACAATAACCTTGGAAATGGAAAAATTAAGATTCACATTTACAGTGTCAGCAGCATCGGATGGAAAAAGCAATGTGATCTGCGTAACCTCAATCGAGACACCAGATGGACATATATTTGATATTCCCGATGATTTAAAACATGCAAGCAAACATACCGCCATAACGACTACGGATGTTTATAACAAAATTAAGAATTCTCTAAAGAAAAGATATCAAACACGGAAAATATGGTTTCCCTTAACCCAAGATTTGAGGAAAATTTACTTAGATGAAGGTGAAAATAAACAATTTGGTGACCAATACCTGGAAGATATTGATAAAAAAAGGATTAGATTTGCAGGTTGAAAAAAACCTTGCTAAATGTATTGTATTGAAAAAGCTTCCCAATCAGATGTCAGCAGGAAAGTGTTTCTCCCGATGGCCGAAAGGGGTACCCATGTAGAACTCTAAATAAACCAGTTTGTTATCGTGCACCTAATATTATTTGAGAAGTCCCCCAGGGAACTACAAGTGGTTGGGTATAACGAAATACCCAAGATTACACTAATCATGATATATGTTAAAGGCGGGTACAGTAAATACGAATGAGCTGTTAAAATATTCTTTTCAGCATTAATTTAACTATGCATATATTTATATACAAAATTTCCGGTTTCAGCACTTTATTAGCTTAGCTTAGGCCATTCACATATCCTTTGCATTTGCTACATCACCAATGCAGCGCGTAATGAAGGAATATCCGCTAATTAAAACACTCGATCTCCGCTCCGATACGGAGGGGCGTGTCGTTCGCTTAGCCGCGCAGAAAAAAAAATCACTAAAAAATCATACTGCGTGAAAAAACCATTAAATAATCATGCTGCGTACTCGAAACAATGAAAAAAACCGCTGCGGATTGTTTTGAAACCCCCGAACTCGTCCGAGTGGTCCGTTCGAAAATAGAACCGGCGTTTGTCACGGCCTACCGGGCGGGCCGACCAATCACGAGCCAGCTATGTAGTAATACGCATTCTAAATTCAAAGCTAAAAACAAACGAATTATTGTAGAGACTCTAGACAAGCAACACCTGTCATCTTGGAAGACTAGATTATTGAGAATGCGTAGCTTATACGGGGACGCTTGAGTTGATATTTATTATAATTTAGTAGGATTTGCATGCACCTACAGAGTTAGTTTTATTTTTTTTATATAAATAAATATAATATTCTTATTAACACATATGGTATTATCGGATGGGGTAGTGAAAAAAATTACGATATTCTAAATTCACTACTTAAAAATAAAAAAAAGTTCACCATGAAAATTATACTGCAAGTTTATGTAGCACTGACGAAATTTTCAACAATGTACCAGATCAGACATCGTCCAGTGAGGCGGGTGACTTACTGGCTTATTATTATTTTATCTCAATAAATGTCCAGGTCACTCCCAATTAAATTAAATCTCAACATCAAGAAAAAAAACTGTATTCTAAAACGATTAATACAAAACACAAAAAAATAACACTTATATTAGAAACACTACAAAAGGAAGCACTAAAAAGAGGATAACACTAGCAACATTTGCACCAAAGGCTTCTGACTTGTTTATGTGAATATCTCACAAGAGCTCCAATTGGGGAATTTTATGAGCCTGAAGGTAGTGGGGAAAGGAAGATTGGAAAGTAGCTGGCTATTAAGATCTGGTCACAAAACGTCACAAACGGTGAAACAGTCATTTCGAGCAGTGTTTCAAATCTATCCAAGCGACAGATTTTATGATAAGAAACGAACAGAATTATTTTGAGCTGCATCCATCAGCGAAGTAGTAATTTATTCAATCATTCCTACCAACGCGCAACGTAGAAAAGTCCCAGCCTTTTAACGCGCGTGTAGGCCCGAGCAGCGAGGAGTCGGGCGTTGATATAATTACCGTTATTTTATTGGGTGATTTAGTCTTGGCATCACTCCATTTTCCTCGCTACGATGTTGTCATTTGATTTAACTAGCAAATAAATCTCGATAAACGCGTTTTTTATTACCAGTTTGTAAATACTTAACAGAAATCCTTCTGTATGGCATTCCTAGATTGACCTCCGAAAGCGCGATTGATAAATTAGTCTAACCTCAAAACTTGTCTATTAATAAAATAGTTACCTAATATTTTTATTTTATTTATACACAAAATTACATAAAAAAACCAAAATAATTCCACTGATTTCACTATCATAGTCCTGTTCGGAGATGAGCAACTTTACAATTTAGATGAAACAATTTTATTTTTAATAAATATACAATATCATTTATATGATATAATAATTTAAGTAAATGTTCAAATATTTTAATACCACTCTTCCATGGAGTGTCTGGAAGAGTAGTGTACATTTTTTAAGCTATATTATAAGTAAATTACAATGTGAAGGTAAAAAACAATAAGTTATAAGTTTAGTGTTACGTTATTATAAGTATCTACTATCAAACAATTTTACTATGTTTTTGAATAATGTATCTAGAAATATTTTTATTAGTTTTTAAAAACAAAAACAAAAACTTTTTTTTTAAGAATGGAGTATCCCTTGGAAACTGAGTTAAAAGTTATTCTCAATTTTAAATTAGTCGGAAACTCTTTGTTTTTGAGATTATCTTTAATAATTTTTTTACAGTGTTTATTAATCGGATTTTATCGTAATATAAAACAATATAATTATATACGCAATTACATAAGTACATTTATTTAAAATACAGAACAGTTTTTATAGAAAACAATTTTCGTATTTCTTATTTTTAAAAGAAAAACAAACATTCCCGGGCTACAAATAACCCGACAATAAATGAAAATCTTCTACTACCTCCACAGTAAGCGGAAAATGTTGTTTGTGTCGTGATGGAAACTTAGCCAGCCGAGGAATCGAACACGGGACGCCTGGGTGGGACCCAAACGCGATGCCAACTCGGCCACTGAGAGGACATGACAATAACATGAATACCATGTATCGCAAAGTACCTGTGGTGGTTTACAGAAGCCACAATCATTGAGTTTCCTTACAGACCATGGCGATTGGGTTTGGCAATCTATTTTCAGCTCAAAAAGTCGTTGCCATCGTGACATTCAGGGCTGTAAAATGTCAATTTATATAAATCTCGAATTATGTGCTCAGGCATCATGAAATTATTGCAATAATTTTTCTGTCTGGGGTTTACAGTAAATGTAAACTATTTTCTTTGCAATGCAGACGTAACTACTTTCAGAATGCAACGCTTCTTCCATCATGAGCTATAAAGTTTTTTAAAAAATCGTTGTGGTTGAAGAAAGACTAAAACCATGTTTTTTATTCTAGAAGTTTTTATTTTTTTAAGAAAGAACGGTGTTTAAATCTCCGTTGTAAGTGATCAAAAAGAAGAAAAAGATGTAACAAATATTATAACCAATAATTATCAGCCTGAAACACTCATCTACATTGAAAAAATCTTCCGAGAAAAGATACTGGCCGCCAACGGGAATTGAACCCGTGACCTTCTGATTGCCGGTCAGGTGCTCTTGACCACTGAGCTATGGCGGCTTATCTAATACCCGCCAAATAATTCAATATATACTAGTGTTTCATTCGACAATTACCCATTATTACATTTTTCCAACTGAAAACAACCAACTTTATTTTTGTGAGAGAGGTATTGTTAATACTAAATCTCCCGCTAGGTGGCGTCGAGACTAATTATGTCTGCATTTATTGCTGAAATACTTTAACTTGTCAAATATTAATTATTATTTTTAATTGATAAACTAACGTTTAAACAAGATTTTTTATGCATAGCACAAAGGGTATATAACAAATATTATAACCAATAATTATCAGCCTGAAACACTCATCTACATTGAAAAAATCTTCCGAGAAAAGATACTGGCCGCCAACGGGAATTGAACCCGTGACCTTCTGATTGCCGGTCAGGTGCTCTTGACCACTGAGCTATGGCGGCTTATCTAATACCCGCCAAATAATTCAATATATACTAGTGTTTCATTCGACAATTACCCATTATTACATTTTTCCAACTGAAAACAACCAACTTTATTTTTGTGAGAGAGGTATTGTTAATACTAAATCTCCCGCTAGGTGGCGTCGAGACTAATTATGTCTGCATTTATTGCTGAAATACTTTAACTTGTCAAATATTAATTATTATTTTTAATTGATAAACTAACGTTTAAACAAGATTTTTTATGCATAGCACAAAGGGTATATAACAAATATTATAACCAATAATTATCAGCCTGAAACACTCATCTACATTGAAAAAATCTTCCGAGAAAAGATACTGGCCGCCAACGGGAATTGAACCCGTGACCTTCTGATTGCCGGTCAGGTGCTCTTGACCACTGAGCTATGGCGGCTTATCTAATACCCGCCAAATAATTCAATATATACTAGTGTTTCATTCGTAATTGTCGAATGAATTGTCGTAATTGTCGAATGAAATTCATTCGGGTAATTGTCGAATGAAACACTAGTATATATTGAATTATTTGGCGGGTATTAGATAAGCCGCCATAGCTCAGTGGTCAAGAGCACCTGACCGGCAATCAGAAGGTCACGGGTTCAATTCCCGTTGGCGGCCAGTATCTTTTCTCGGAAGATTTTTTCAATGTAGATGAGTGTTTCAGGCTGATAATTATTGGTTATAATATTTGTTATATACCCTTTGTGCTATGCATAAAAAATCTTGTTTAAACGTTAGTTTATCAATTAAAAATAATAATTAATATTTGACAAGTTAAAGTATTTCAGCAATAAATGCAGACATAATTAGTCTCGACGCCACCTAGCGGGAGATTTAGTATTAACAATACCTCTCTCACAAAAATAAAGTTGGTTGTTTTCAGTTGGAAAAATGTAATAATGGGTAATTGTCGAATGAAACACTAGTATATATTGAATTATTTGGCGGGTATTAGATAAGCCGCCATAGCTCAGTGGTCAAGAGCACCTGACCGGCAATCAGAAGGTCACGGGTTCAATTCCCGTTGGCGGCCAGTATCTTTTCTCGGAAGATTTTTTCAATGTAGATGAGTGTTTCAGGCTGATAATTATTGGTTATAATATTTGTTATATACCCTTTGTGCTATGCATAAAAAATCTTGTTTAAACGTTAGTTTATCAATTAAAAATAATAAGAAAAAGATGGTTTGAAGGGGAAATACGATAAAATAATATGAATGTTAGAGATGTTTGAAAATGTTAGAAAAACGATAATAATTTAGCGAAAATTGTGAAAATTTATTTATTTATTCATTTTCGGGAAATCGACAGTTTATATTTATTTCAGTTTATACATAGTGTTAAATAGCCAAAATAAAACCAATTATGGATTTCCTCCTTGTGACTTTACTTCTACTGAGACAGCATAATAGGAGTAAATATATATATTTTTTTTTTTAAATAGGAATATGAATACAAAAAATATATAAAACAATTTTTTTATAATAAATTTAAAAGAAAAATTTAAACATTTTTTTTTTTTTTTTTAATAAAACATGAAATGTTTTTAAAAAAAGCAACAATCTGGCGGAAAACGTCTTAAGTGGCATTTAACGGAAAACTTTTGCGATTTTTTTTGATAAATATATCAAACTTGTAAAATAACAGAAAAAAAAGAATTTATAATAATTTCTCAAGCATACCCTACGATTTTTTTCTATCCACGGAATTCCAATTAATTATAGCTTCGACTCGGAAAATGTATAGATATTTTATTAAAAAACAACATTTATTAAAAATTAAAAAGTTTCTTTTCAGCTTAAAAATTAAAGGGTGTGTAATGTGTATCCTATAAAACTGTAGAAATTCGGAATGCCGAGTGTTAAAGCTCTGACGAAGCCGACTACAAAAACTTAAACTTACAAATTGCCATAAAAATATTTATAGCTCTCAATAATAACAATTAACAATATTATTGACGTAAAAAAAACTTTGCCAATTCGTATTAAACGGCCATAAACATTTTTTTCCTTTTTTATTGATCCAGTTCCATAACTCTTTACTACTGTGACTGAAGAAAATAAAATATAAATATCTGTTATGGAGAATCCAAACATAGATATCAAATGACATAACCATTACAGTTAACGGTGGTTTTACATGATTTTTCAGGTCGAAACTTTTTTATGTCTTCCTGATACCTATAAAAGATATGTGCATAACTGATTAGAGAAGAAAGTCGTAATAAACAAATGATTTAGTCTGTTTGAAAATATTCACTAATATAACTGTATTGCCAACGAGACTTGAAGATTTTTTTAAAAATGTATCTGAGCCAAAAACATTTAATATGGTTTTTGGGGGATCTGATTTAAGGATAAATAAAGTCTTGCTAACCTTAATTAACGATTTAAAATGGTTGAAAAACGTATAATGAAAAGTTTCATATAAATAGCAATTAACTCATGAGGCAAGTATGGGTACCGCCGCCCCGGAAACCATTTATTGAATAACCAACACCCCTTCCATAGGTCACCCCAAGTGGTTCGCTACGTATGATAACTTTTGATTCATGGGGAGAGGTTTGTCTAGATCATGGCAGACCGGATCGATAACTACTGGAAACCTAACCTAGACCTCTCCAGCCGGACTCTTGACCGATGCCTTGCACCGCAATGGGAGGGATGGATTCATATAAATGTTGTTCCTGGACATATTGACCCCCATATTCCCACACACCCCTTATACCTTTTTTTTCCTTCCCTGTACCTCCTCTCCTTCCTTTCTCTATAAAGACCCTCAATAATGCATCCGCAAAGAATATTAGGGACCTGAGGGATTTTTGCAAAATGTGTGAAGCGCATGTAAAAAAAAAAACTAAATAAGATATAGTAATTCTACTTACCTATTGTTGAAAAAGTATCAAATTATTATGCTAATTAAATAAACTACTGCTACTAAAATAAACCTCGAACATTCGACCACATGATTTGTACAAGACGAAACGAAATAAAATTTATTTAAAAACTAAGTTAAAACTAGGTCGCAATGTTTCCTTTAATTTGAAGAGAATATTTACGTATAATATGTCTGTCAGAAAATATCACTCGTAATACCTACATAAGTATAATTGACATTATTTATGCGAAGGAGCTTGATACAAACGCATACATAACATCACACATTTTATGTTCAAGAACTGAAATTGAACAGAAACAAAACGGTCGGATAGAATAATGTTTCCTCTACAAACAATCTCATGGGAGGGAGTACCTACGTACTTGTTTTATATCTGTCACCGCATTTAATGTTTAATCCAAATGAACTAGATAAAACACATACATAACCTAGCTTTTCTCTCACATAATAATTTTGTCTCCTGGACGTGCATTGAATCAAAAATATGTTTACATTTTTCCTTCGTAAGTAGCAAATAAATTATGAAATAAACTACTTATCAGTTTAACATATGAGTAGGTATATTCTGAGAAACTAGATTCAAAGACAACATAACCTCACATATTCCATCACATTTTTTGTTCATGAACTTAACTCCTTGACACGAGAGGGGGGAGACGGAAAATACTTTAACCCTGTGTGGGAGCGAGACAGCCGGTGACCGAGTTTATTTGCATAGAGATGGAATCCTACGTTTTTTATGCCTTTCCGTTTTTTCGAACCATAAGTTTATTCCGGCAGATATTCAAACGGCGTTTTATAATACGATTCGGCCGTACAAAGATGTCGGGCAAAATGGCGGCCAGTAATGGACGCACAAAATGAAAAATGACACAAAAAGGTGGCGAACAGGAAACGATGGCCGGCAGATAAAGATTTATCTGACAAACAATTCAAAGTAACGGATTCGAATTTCCTCAGCGGGTTAACTAAAGGTACCAATACATTGTATTTTGTAAATATTCCTTCGCCTTTTAGAATTCTGATTAAAATTTCCAAAAAGGTGTCAGCCAGTTTTGCCTCTAAATTTACACATCGCCCTTTTTTAATAATAAACAAATTTAATTGGAATACTTTTTTAGCGTCATTTTTTCTGTCTAGGTACTGATCATTTAACGGAGATAAATAAATCTGAACTTAATATGGTGTGAGGCTGAATTGGGTGGTGCAGAGAAGGAAATGAGGAAGATTAATTTTGCGAAGATTTGGTCACCAAATACGGCTAAAGCTATTTCAAGCAGTATTTCACTATTGTATTTCAGGATCATCTCTCTGGTACGTTTTTTAATAAATTACATTAAAAACGTATGAATTACTTGAATTGTACCGGAATATTTTCCCGAATCCTCGTTAGACCGTTTGTTTTTTAAGAAACAAAATAATAGTTCAAAACCCCCAATTTGTCCCTAACTTTCCAATACTTATTTTTTTAAAGTTTTTAATTGATAAAAAAACAAGAAAAGATTAATTCACCGGAGTTCAAAATCATATATATATTTTGTTACTACAAATAACCTTAGGAATCTCTTGATAAAGTAAGTCAGCTATTTTTTAAATTTTTTTAATTACTTTTATATACCTATTCAATAATATTTTTATTTAATTTATTAAAAAAATAAAGAGTAAAATTACGGCAATTATTAATGGTTCTCAAAAGAAAAAAACACATTGTAACTTGACATTTTAAATAATTGAAAATTAAATTCTTGGTTTAAGTCACATTATTGATATATTTTCACTGTTAAACAATGAGGACATTGAACATAGTCTAATTTTCAGGACAGTAAAAATATACCAATAAAGGGCTTAAAACCAAGTAAATATTATTTTCATTTATAATTCATTTCCTTCATTTTTCTCGGAAATCAATAAAATAAAAGCAATACGTTTTTTACGATAAGTACCTATCTAGGAATGATATAAATATATATTCTATAATTGGATTAAACCATAGTTTGATAATGTCTTCATAAGACGAAACAGCTGTTACGCTTAATAATAATTACCATTAAGACGTACACGCCATACAGAATTATTCCACACGCTTAATTACAAGACAAATGCAGCAACTAATTCGCCGCCAATTAATCATGCTCTTCATATTTTCAATAATATTGGTCTAAATTCTAACATCGACTTTTTCTCCGATTCACTGCTAAAATTTAAAAAGAGCATCATTTCAATAATATAAAATGTTCAATGCGCATACATCCATATATTCACATATACTCATACACACATTCCTTCCAACTATATACATCACCGGTAGGTAGTTACATAAATAAGACACTATAATGAAACACATACCTAATAGGTACATAACATGAAATATACTTATTGTATCTAACGTAGTGTTTGTTTCTGTTTACAAATTAACCAATAAATAAATAAATTATACAGCAGAAATTGTTTATAATAAACTACTTTCGTGAATTAAACAATAATATTATTGAACAATGGAATTCTTCAAAATAAACTTGATGACAATTAATAATTCAGGTACGTCTCTTAACATCCTGTACATTCAGTAGGTACCTACCTAGTTTTTCCATCCCTAACTGTTTACTTTTCATCCCTTGTTAGCTTTACGAGCTGACCCCAACACAACATCAGACGCTAGACAGTAGGCAATAGACAGCGGACTGAGGTGATAAAACGCTATAAGCTTTCTCGACCTAATAGATACGCTATAACCGCATTCGTACCTCCCTGATAACCCGAGGGAGTCATTTAAACCACCCCACTCGACACGTCACGTCTCCTTTTCAAAATGTGTTTCACTTTGTCATGAGAGCTTTTCTTTGGACGACACCGACCCCCTCCATCGTCTACTTTCGCCTCATAAATCAGTTTTATCACAGATTCACCTAGCGTGCTTCATTGCAACGCAATCTCGTGCCCCTAAAACAACGAAGTTCAATCTGACATTCTGATCAAAATTGACTTTTTTTTTACGTGAAAATTCTTACTTCTTTCTCATCGAAACCCAAAAATATATTCAAGTTCTGCGCATGATATTATGCAACAAAAATTGATTTCAAACTTTTTACGTGTGTTTTCAGAGCCACAAGATTTCATTAACAATCTACCAGCAACTTAGTTCTATTTTAAGAAAATTGTATTTTTATGGAATGAAAAAATTACAAACTTTATTTACATAACAATTTTTTTGTTAAAAAATTTTCGACGGGATGCAAAACCTGTGTTTTTTGTCTGAACACAACATTAAGGGGCCGCAACTCGAATTTCTTACACATCTCCCTTAAACATTTGAAGTTTTTAAGCTCTTAAAAAATATATGTTATTTTTTATCTAGATGCTGCCAAAGCCGAAACGCAAATTATATGAAATTCCCTCGATAGAAAAAAATCGCAAAGTATGCTCCAAAATTTATTAAAAACAAGTCTGTTTCTATTACTTTATAAATTATATTTGTGAAAAAATTCACAATGTTTCTTTAAATGCCTCGTATGAGTCGTATTTTATTAAACACTAGCTTTTGCCCCCGGCTTCTCTCGTATATTTGATTTGAATTTTTGCTTCTCCATTTTAACCTAAGCAAATAACAATATGACAGCCCACGTCAAACATTTACTTAGCAACACGCTTTGCCAATAAACGTATAATAAATAAATTCATAACGCCACAGCTTATTCATAACGCCAGAGCTTACCAATATATATAGCCTATATTACTCGCAAATAATGTAACTTTCGATAAGTGAAAGAATTTATAAATTCCATTCGATATTTATTGCGTGAAAGAGTAACTCACATCCATCCATACAAACATTCGCATTTATAATATTAGTAAGATTTTCGCATCGATGTTAATGTTAGGCTCTGTAAATGTTAGCGCTCTCCTCTAACATTCGTAATTTCGTATCTCTCCATCTTCTTCTTTTCGAGCCCGGTTGCGGAGCCTTAATATATGTACTTAAAATTAATCCACAAAAGAAAAAATTTATATGTTTTAAAAATATATAAGTACCTACCTATCTTCAGCCAATTTTATTACAAAGCGGTGATTGATTAGTTATTACTCTAAAAAAATTTTGCGTAAAATAAAAAATTGTTACTTTATAACTTTAAAAAAAAAACAAGGTTTCATTGTCTAATTGTATGGGCAACGTAGTTTTGATATTTTAATATTTTTGATGCAACATGGTTTCATTTGCGCTGCACTTCGAGCTCATTCACTTGGGACAATAAAGTTTCATATGCAAAATTGCGTGAAACTGTGAAAATCAATAAAAAAATTGCGATTATCAATGTGTGAACAATATACAGAAAGTATTGTTATCAAATTATCTTTACGTTTAAGAAAAATGATACCTGTTTTAGCTCACAATGTTCTTAAACGTAGACAGAATACAATTACAATGCGTTCTTCATATTCACTTTTTCATAATTATCATATTTTAGTATTTTATTCGGGATTTAAACCTCAATATTTAAGCTGTATACAAATGGCAAATGGAACCCTGTTGTACCAAGTGACCGATGTAGAGTTCTCGTAGGTGACTCAAAGTTTCCTATTAAGTTTTTATATCCGAACTATAAAGCAGAAATAATCTTCTAGTAGATATTTCTGGCTGAAATCTCGTAAATTATTTCTGAAACAAACAGTGGTTTTTATTGCCTTGAATTACTAGGTTTAAATTAACTAAGTGTTTTCATAAAATATATACCAGAGACCCACCATTCAGTTCGATGACCAGATTTGAATAGCCTGGTACGCCTCAGCCTTCCTATTTCCCATCTCCTTCCCTTCCCCGCTTTTCATCGTCATAACATACCTTAATTGGGGATGATATTTCCCACCGGTACCATTTAGTTGGGAGCAGTTGTAGGTCGCGTGCAGTAACCACGAATATTTTATTTATTTATAGTGTTTTAGTGGAAAATAGTCAATTTATGGTTTGACATAGGTAATAATGAAATAAAACAAAAGCTTTGTTCGTAACAACGAAATTAGTTTAATTTATTAAGACCGGCTGGTTTCGCTTAACGCAGGCATCATCAGAGAAAAAATGAAACAGATTTATTCAGTTTAATATGAACCAAATTATCAGTTTATTAATTTATCAGCTTAATTTGTACCCTGATGCTTGTAATAAGCGAAACCAGTCGGTCAAACAAATTTTGTCGTTATGAGGAAAATTATTGTTTTAGTTCATTTCATTTATAAATATATTATCAAAAATAAAAATTTCAGTAGTCTGTGCCGTACATGCGTTAGCTAGTTTTGTGAGAAATCTTCTTAAAAAAATCCTATAATATCATAACACTTCTAATAAAAAAAAAATGTTTGGACTGTCGCAGGTCTGCGCTAGTATGTACGTATTTATGGAGACGTTTTTTTTCAAAAGCCTACACGGGTATCACCAAATACTGCTACTACCGGTATGTACCCACATAACATCATTAAAAACGTATCACATTTATTGTGGAATAATGGGAACTTGACTAGATTAAAGATTGAACATGCGATGCCTGATTGGAAAACTGACACCAAGGATCATCGGTTACTACCTCAAAAAATTTAAATGATTTAACACCAAAAAAAATATTCCTACAACGAAAGACACATTGTAAAAGCTTTAAAAAATTCTCTATGGATTCGGGTAGCCGTATAAATCTCTAGCTTTTCTCTACAGAAGCGAGGTTGACATATGGCACTTGGCACACATCGTTGAAAAATCTTGTATGGAAATTGCCTGACTAAGGACTGCCGGACCATAAATATTCATGACCTGCTCCGCAGCATATGCGTGGCGTATGTGCCCTACGTCCGTCTCTTGTGCCCTTGTCTACGGGCACTTACACTCTGTAGGTCGACTGTCGCAGGCTTCACTATTTGCCTTACATTCTCGCGTCAAAGGAATTCATTAAACTTAATAATAATGTGATGGGACGAATTATTACTTGTTACCATTAAGTGTCAGTACAGAGATCAAACGATTCTATGTCAGTTCGTCCCCCGACAGTTGGCCTCCGGGCGCACTTATGTATAATTTGCTGTTGGTTTAGGTAAAATACGGTATATCTATTACACACATTGACGTATGATATCAATTGATCGATGATTACACAAAATATAACTAAGCATTTCCGAAGGGGTGTGCAGAGAAGATGTACCACCGAGTAACAAATGTACAAAACGTATTTTTATTCAATTGCATTAAGGATAATATTACTTTTTTACATTCGGTTCACATAGGAGGCCCTGAGAAAAATAATTATCCTTGAGGCCCGTGTCATCTTTGGGGATGCTGATGATGTTCTGGGAAGGAAAAAGGTATGAGGGGTGAATAGGAATCTGGGGATCAGTGTCTCAAGTAGTGACGGATTTATGAATCCATCCCTCCCAACACGGTGCAATGCGATTTTCCGAGGACCCCAATTGTAGAGGTTAAAAGGTCTCTCTCAACCAGTCTCTCCCGAACCAGTCTGCTACGCTGTAGGTGGGCAGACGCATCCGCTGCCAAGACCCGGACAAATCTCAGCCCGTAAACCCGGGCACCCCTTCTAAGACACTAAAAGTAGCGAACCACTTGGGATGACCTATGGCAGAGGAGTCGGTTATCAAATGAATGGTTCTCGGGGCGGCGACCCCCGCCTCCCAAATTGAGAGTCTACTTATACTGTAGTGTAGTATATACCAAAGCGTATGTACATAAAATCGACAGTATAAATAAATGCGTTTGATATCCATACCAAATAAGTTTTGAAGGTACTTTTGAATTCGATTTTATTCATCTAACCACTATCGGGTTACCACATGAAACTAGTGTGATGTTAATACCCGAAGAAAGCATTTTTTCTCTCATTTTCTTATTTGAGTAGAAGAAACTACACTAATTTGGCAACTAAACTTAAAATAACATTCTTCCCCAAGACATAAAACTAATAAAAAAATTTAATGAGTACAAATCAAGAATAAAAATATGGCTAAAAGAGGTCGACGAAAACACCCTAATGAAGACACTAAAAACGACATAGAAGACAAATAAACTGTAATTAAACTATTTTAGTCCGCCTCGGCACAGGAACCCCTAGTGAGGAGGACTAAGAAATACAATATCTTTACCTTTCTTAACCATTATATTTTGAATACTTATGGAATTATTTTATATAGTCGCTTAAATAAAAAAATAAAAAACATTTTCATTTACCTGTTTAGGGCCTAGGAGTCAAAATGTCTTACGTTAATTGGCGATATCGGTTTTCTTCAAGGTCGGTACCGAAACGTGGTTCAAATTATCTGGGCCCCATTTGAAGCATCATATCTTAAACATTGAAAGAGTTCATAAAAAATTCCTTCGTTTTTTTATTTTTACGCCTGTATGGAACATATCCATATTTATATCCATCGAGATTTATTCTAGGTATGAGAAACTCGTAGATGTTTTGCGTTCCTAAAATAATTTTTTCAATTAATCAATGGCCTCGTCTCTAACGGTGAGTGGGAAGAGCGATACGCTATTTAAATATATTAGATAAAAATTTCGACATATTCTTCGAAAAATTCAATGAGTTTGTAAGGTTTTTGGCGCTACACTCTCACTGTGAAAATGGTACTATTACAATTAATTAGATAAAATATCTGTAATGTTGTAATTTTTTGTACACAAATAAAATAAAATAAAAATATAAAATAAATAATTTGAAAACGTTGTAATCGAATCATTACCAATAATTTTGTTATTTCGTATTCCACCCTTGACCCTTGGGATATTCAGAAGGAATTGCTAGCCAAATTGTTGCAATGATTTATTTTTGCCTAATCATACCACTTTAATCACCTAATCTAATGCTTAACCTAACCTAACCTTATTTAACCTTACCCAACCTTACCTAACGAGACTAATAGGCAACCCAATAAGTATCAAAATTACCTAAACTACTATATGGATTTTTTTCTTGTTTACAGATTTTGGTTAATGTCAGATTTTGACGGGCTCCGTAGCAATTATTAATTAGTTTTGTTTCACAATTATTATATTAAAATAATGTATATTGAAGTGAAAACTTCTTTAGAACCGTTGTGATTTGAAACTCGATGAAACGAAAAAGCGACACTAAAAAGAGACAAACACATACATCTGTAGGATTAAGCCTGCGAGAGAATGAGATAGAATAATCGGTCTCCTCTTTGTGCGGTGCTTCGTAACCTATTGGCCTCCTCTTTGTGCAATGTTTTGTAGCCTCCCCACCCTTGTCTACTTTAGTTTTCTGAAGGTTTCACTTGTACTGCGTGTGAACTGCACACAAGTATTGTCCTGATGAAAGACCACCATTCAGAATTTGAGCAGTGCTTTAAATGGCTTTAGCAATGTTTGATGACCAGATATTAATAACCAGATGTTTCCCAGCCTTCCTTTTCCCAATCTCTTTCTCCTTCCCTCGTTATGGCATAGTCTTACTGGTTTCAGATGGATGGGAGCAGTTGGGACTTTAGTGCAGCATTAACATTAAAAAATAAAAATAACCTTATTTAATTTGCTTTCCTGCAAGTGTTTCATTCTCCCTTTATCCTTCAAAGTAAAGTGAAACTTATTTCTTCTGGTGCTCTCTTGTATTGAAGATTACTATCGCCACGACCTTCCCTCTGTAGACCCGCAACATTTCTTAGTATTTTTTTTCTTTTTTTTATTAAGTCGTAATAGCTGTAACAAAAATACATACTAAAATACTTCAGAACTTGATAATAACATTATTAAATTTAATTTTAATTAAATATATAAAGAATGAAATGGAGGTCTACGAATTAAACATAAAAACAAGTACCTAATGTATTAGTAACTCCAGTCGTAATACGTATATTACGAATGCATGAAATACTGCGTCTTCGTCTGTGTTTAACTGAAATAATTGGGTAATCTAGGTAATTTAGGTTATTTAAATGTGAAACAAATTCAAACACGACGAAAATTCAACCTTAATAGTTTCGTGCCATTGTTCGTACCGCCTGCAACATGGGAATTGCATAGTCATTTTGAATGCAACTGGTTGCTATGGTTTAACATATTCAAGACTGTTATGTAATAACATTCAAGAAATATTTCAAATAAGAACACGTTTCCTCCTTGGCTTTCATAGTGTTTTCAGAGAGCTAGCATGAGATCAACTCAAGATTTTGGATATTGTAGCATCCTTAGCTTGTTGCATCAAAGCTCGGAAAATGACAACATTTTCCACTCTTGGTCTGAATCTCACCCCCTGCGACAGAGTCTGTGAGGGAAACTTGTATCGTCAGGGCGGCTGAGACGAGATTGAAGCGGGGTGATGGGCGGGGGTGGAAGGGCGCTCAAAGCTGTAGAGGGGCATTCCGCCCATCGTAAAACTAGGTTAACACGCGGAGAGCCGTGCCACTTTACGTGTTATGATAATGAAGCCACGAATGGCGGCCTTACTGCCTCTCCGGCTTGTCCAATTGATCTAAGTGAAAAATTAACTAATAAACATAACTACATAACGATCACACCCTTTCAGGCAGTATGCAGAGAGACAGGAACGCAACGTGACTTGTTGCATTGTTACTTCAATCGCATCCATATATAGTCTCACAGTATTTTTTTTTGTTTTTCTAACTTTTGAAACGACCCAATTTTAGTATATTATGAATTTTCTAAAGAAAAAATGATCTTATTTCCCTCTGACTAAAAAGTGTATTTTAATTTTTTTTATGGATGTATATGTTTGTTACTCTTTCACGCAAAAACTACTGAATGGATTTAAATGAAACTTTACAATAATATAGCTCATTCATTAGAATAACATATTGGCTATAATTTATAGAGCTAGCTAGGAAGAGTATGCGGTAGGGGAACGTGGACGCACGGGAAAAATAAAAATAAATACATTCAGGGAGAAACAATGTATTTTATTGAATATGGCCTTGCAACGCATGCCGGGAACCAGCTAGTGTTATATATATTCAGCAACAGTCAGTGTAACGAAGTTTCGCTAAACTGCTAGATAGCATTTTGTCAATGGGTTCTAACCCATCGACAAAATGCGCCCTTGAGGTGATTTTTCACAAAAACGGCGCTCTACAAATTGTCCAATTATTATTATTATTATTATTAACTAACAATCTTACTTTTATTTTTAAACTCGGAATCTATGCATGTATATATGTAGCATTGTGTAGCATTATTATTTGGGAACACAAACATAAGACAATTAACATAAAAGTAAATAATACACAGTTATAAAAATTTAATAAAAAACAACAACAAATAATATAGTATCAGAAAAAAGTACTGGGAAAATCAGAGAGAAATTATTACAAAATAGATAAGTCAACAAGATAGAGTGTGCTAAAGAAGACATTTTCGTCGATTGTTTGTAGAAAAAAAAATGTCTTGCTACTTATTTTTTACAAAAGCAGTAAAAAATGTAACCTTACTTGAGTACCCCGTTTTAAGATCACATTGTCCATGATTTTTTTAATTGGATGACCACTATATTCCGAAAGACGTTAATACTATAAATAAATAAATATTGTCTACGTATATACTTCATTCTTCATCTACTCATTTCATAGCTCACTTCCGTACGCAGGTTTGGTATTAGACATTCATTATTAACAGGAAATCTCGCGCACCACAAAAGCTTTTAGTTTGTGACTTAGGTATTTGTTGGATGTGTTTTACCTGATGCTAATACCAAAAACCAAGGAAACAAAGTTTTATTGGTGATGAGCTTTGAAAGGCGATAGGGGAAACAGTCGACGACGTCCAAGTGAAGTTTCCATTGTTCAAGAACTTTGATTGCGTCGAACAATGGTGTCTGGTGGATTGTTTGAAATCAATAAAAGTTGAAACATTTGCAAGGTGAAGAAGTGTTAAGACAGCGATTGCTTGTGCGCTTTTAAGTTGAATAAGTTGACATGCGGCGTTGCGTCAAAAATGGCTTACGAATTACAGCTTCAGATGCACTTGCGATGAACTGTAAATGCTAAAAAAAAATTATATTTGTAAGCGTTTGTAAAGGTCATTTCATGAACATTCTTCAGCGTTAAGAGTCCTAAACTCTCCAGTCTTTCAAAATAAATATCAACTCTTCTTTTGTCACTAATATTTTCATAAATGTAATACTAATAGTGATGGAGGCAGTAAATGTAAAATCGTGCAATGTCCAGTGTTTTAAATTTAATGTCCTCCGCGTTCAAAGCCGTATCTTCTCCAAGCATAAACTTTCTAATTATAGTGTGTTTATCAGAAGTGACCTGCCAGGTAAGTATGTTTCTGTATACATTTGTAAATATGTAGTTAAATTAGATTGGACCTAAGAATTCTCAATAAATTGTACAGCGCCCTTGAGGTGATTTTTCACAAAAACGGAGTTATCCAATTATTATTATTATTATGATTAAAAACTGTTGTTTGCTGGAATTGGGTAATGGGATGTGTAGGAAAAACGACGTATGTAAGGAAAAGGGATGACCAATCGCTTACCACTGTACACGAGAGCATACAACATAATTACAATGAAGTTCTACCGCGATAACTCGTGATAATTAAATAAAAACACATGCATATTTGATATTAATCACAAAATCACAAAATTTCATAAATTGTTTTCAAATTGCGATCTGAATCTATAGGTTTTAAAAAGGTATACATTTTACTTATTCTGTGGTTAATAGATTGGAGTATAAAGCGTGATGTTTTCTTTTTCTAACACCGCTTGTATCATATTTCTCACTATGATAGTAAGGGAGACAGAACGATTTCTATGAGACCGCGTGGCTGTTTCTCTTAACACAATTCGTCTAAATTTCACTTAGAGAGCTTTGGCTCACCGCGGCCGTTATCGACCGAGGAAAGACGGGTGAAGAGGATGATGACTATAAAGTGAACCTTATCATGCTTTGTACCCGCCGAGTTACGATGTCATAAACGCCTATTCTTCGGCAGTGTTTTTCGCGTTTGATCTTAATAAATTTGTCGGGAGCTCACAATATGAACGGCGCGACACATATAAATTTCGGGTTGATTACGCCGCTTAAACGCCGAATGAAAACATGATTTTTTTAAACGACATTCTGGTTACAAAGTTATGACGTGTTTTTACTCGTTATGTTTATCGCGTTGTTGGTTTTTTATCGCCTCGAAACGTAGACGTAATATCACCATAATAGGAAACTTGTAGAACGAATATATTTTGTCGTACCTACCTGTCGAAATCAGGCAATATTTTTTTTTACATATCTTTGGCGTAGATACATCACTTACTCAGTCAAAAGCTGAGTAAGTGGTGTATGCGAGTTTGACAATTTGTTAACTGGATGGTTTATGCATAACTGCATCCAACTGAAGAATTATTCCACGGGCTGCTACTTCTATTTATCCTTTGTATAATGTTAATGTAATTACTTGCATACTGTTTACTAACCCCGTATACATGGACATTGGAGGGTCTAGAGTTGTTCAAATAAATGTTGCTTTGTTCAATAAAAAAAAGTAGAGTCTTGACGTGTGCAGTGAAGGGGGAAACCATATGTTTTCTTATAACGCTGTTGGGAAAGTTGTGGGATCACCTCCAATGCATCCAATTTATTTTAAACTTTTTGGTTTTGATTTTATGTAGGTATACATGTACCTTCCTCTGTTTTTAACGTTAATAGTCCATCCATTTATTTATTTGTTGTACTGAAAACTAAATCGGTACCCGGCATTTTCCTCATAGATGTGGAGTGACCCATTAGGATTCCATTACGGTTGATCCCCCGATGGCTTGCACCACGGCTTTTTTTATATACAGTATAGTCAGTTTGAGAAAATACGGTCAACCTACCTACATAAAATAAAACTAAATATCCCAAGTGCAGAGAAGATGAACCGCCGAATAACAAAAGTATAAAACCCATTTTCATTTAAATGCATCGAGGAAAAATCTGATGTCTATATACCGCCAACGAAAAGGCTTACCTACTCGTATAAACTCAACCCTCAATGACCAAGATACTGTCCCGACGTCGATTCCTCATTGCGGTTTTCATTTGAAAAAGATGAGAATCCGGCATCGGGATGTACTCCAAGTTTTACGAGGGCTTGATGTAATGTTAGTGGGCCTGACGGAATACCTGCCCTGATATTGCAGAGGTGCTCTGCAGAAATAGCTCCAATTTTGACGAAGCTTCTTAAAATGTCCCTGAAGTCTAGCTCTGTGCCTTTTGGTTAAAAAAAAGCGGTTATCCATTCTATTCCAAAGAAGGGCGACCGCTCCAACCCGGCCAACTACTTCCCCATAGCGATATCACATCGGTTTTGTCCAAGGTGATGGAACCCTGTACAAATCGCAAGTACACCCCACGGTTGAATTTGGCAGCCGCCTCTTGTCTGGAGTTCCAAAATATCTGAAAAAAAACACTCGACTCTCTGCAGAAACTCCTAAATTAACAAACGGGTCGCAATCTTTGGAGCACAGCCGTTATGTGGGAATGCTATCCTTGTTGTACCGGTATTTCAATGGAAGATGCTGCGACGAACTAGCGTCATTGATCCCTTCGGCACCAGTGCGTAGTCGGGAAGCATTCCAAACGCGCGACCAACATATGTACACGGTTGACATTTGTCATATGAGAACGGGTCGCTTTTTCGACTCTTTGTCGAAGGATCAACTGTCGGATAAATCCGTTCTGACTACTACAGCGATTTTCCAGTAAACGTACGAAGTTAAAAAAAAACATGCCGAAATATTACTTGTTTCCAGAATTAACCAATTAAGACGTTACTTTATTTAATTAAAATACTAATTTAGATTTTCATCAGTTACAGTTTGAATTTATAACCCCTTCATACGAGCTATTATCACATGATTACCAAAAAACACTTCCCCATTTCCTTACAATTATCATTAAATCATAAATGCCAATTAACAAAAGTTAATTAAAATAACGTCAGACGTTTGATTAATTATTTTATTGAATAAATAAACTGCGTATAAAAAAAATCCAAATTAATTAGATTTCTCATCATTCTGCTACATGGAAAAACGTCACATGTGATTTATTAGTCCGTTTTATGTTTTATTTCACGAAGCCATGTGAAAAAAACAAAACCTATCGTGTGATTATTTTCACAATAAAATACGATTTTTGATCCCGCATCGGATTTTTTTATTGCCCAGTATTTTTATTTGATTGCATGTTTACGAGCTTTTTTTATGAGTAACAAAAGTTTGTTGGTAGGTACCTAGTATTATATTGTATCCACAAATAACACAATACATTCTTCTCGGTCCGTTACATAATCGTTATTTAATCAAACATATCGTTTTATCAGATGTTAAATTAAATGATTTTGTATCTTATGCCAAGTTTACACGATGTTGCTGTTGGTGCTCGTAAAATGGATACAAAATAACACGTAACATCAAAATACCTAAATTTAGGTTCAAGTAAGGAGTGGAAGTTTGTTTACTAGTTTAGATGGGAAGATTGATCGATATATTGAAAGAAGGGCAAATGCAGTAATGGAGGATTGAACGCCGTTGGCGCTAACTAAAAACTGCCAGAAG
Source organism: Limnephilus lunatus (assembly GCA_917563855.2). Lineage (NCBI taxonomy): Eukaryota > Metazoa > Arthropoda > Insecta > Trichoptera > Limnephilidae > Limnephilus > Limnephilus lunatus. Next base: position 52,901,633 of record OU830602.1, on the reverse strand, counting down.
AAGCGAACCTAGCAGTCCACGTGCTGGTACCTACCCTAATGTATGGCATTGAAGCATGGAACGGACAGAGGAAGGATGAAAGTAGACCGAACAGTGAAGAAATGAAATTCCTGAGGCGTACGTGTAGTAAAATCATGTACGAGTATTATGGTGTGAGAAATGTGGAGATTCGCAATGAAAGCGTAATAAGTAAGATTAAGAAAAGGACACTCAAATGGTTTGGGCATGTAGAGCCCTTGAACGAAGAAAGGAGTATATTGAGAATATATGATGCAAATGTGATTGGTAGAAGAAGTTGGGAACGCCCGAGGACGATATGGCGTGATCAAGTGAATCAAATACTTGAGTAGGGCCATGTCAAGGTCAGAATTATAGAAGAGCATGCATGAGACGAAGTATGAATGTAAATAAAGCAAGGAGTGTGTGCCAAGACCATGTAGTTTGGTGGTCCGTCCTCTTTGTCTACACCTGCTGGAAACGGCGTGATGGTTAGTTAGTTAGGTTAAAAAAATATATTAAAAAGGCTGTACAAATGCTTGACCGTAAATAAACACAAATTCAAAGATTATCTTCAATACTTTTAGAAATAATTGAAGCGCATTTAAAATTCAAATCAATTAAATATCCAAAACCAATTATAGTAAATGGATGACAGGCCATCTGTTCCAGACATCTTTTTTAATTTTGTTTCGCCTCTAAGGGACACATGCTCCTTTAGTAAAATACATCTTGAGACAGGAATACAAAGACAAAGTTTTTTCATTAAAAAAACTTCATCGTTTTGAGCTCTGGGCATTTTTTATGCCATACCTAAATTCGCGTTCACTAAATTAATTTAAAGTTTGACGGAATATTTAAACTTCTCAAAGCGTAATATGTCCAAATAAGCATTTATTAGCTCCGGAATTTTTATAAAAAATTTGAAATTCAATTTTTTAAATATAAATAATAACCTTCACGCGAAACTTGGGAGAGGTGAAGACGTCAGAAAATTTTAATTTTATATTTTTTACACTTTTTAGCGCCGTTTAGTAATAAAACATCTCGAGGGAACAGAACTTCTTTGATATATACCTTCTCAGATACCTAACTTATCGATTTTTTAGAAAATAATTAAACTTCCATTTAACGTACTGAAAGTGTTTAGGATTGGTAAATTCTGTTAAAGTATTTATGTTTATTGAGATTTATAAATGAATATACCTACATACATCAAAATGAAACTACGTCATAAGCTTGTATGTATATCCATTACATATTTATGAGAATTCGTTTCATTATTTTTATATTCCAATATATCTCCCTCGTCTAAAAGCTTACAATATTATTTATTTTCTAAACTTTCCTGGTCACTTTTTCATAACCGAAAATCTATTTCATTTGGAAAAGTTTCGGTAAAAATCATTATTCAACTTTGGGACTGAATTAATTTGGACTGGGAGCGCATACGGGGCGAGGCGACTACCAAGGTAGCAGGAAGCGAGGGAGGTGAAGGGGTAAACTTTCTTGCCAAACAATCATAATACAAAGTGAAACTTCTTGGATCGACTTAGTGTCACGATCCACCGCCCTGGTTTCCTGCTCCCCTGGGAAATTTTTGTATATTGTATTGGTTTCATTTCGCGAAGTTTGATCTCTTCTCCTCCGCGATGACGAAATTAAAAGAGTTTTTCTTTTCTCATCAAAGGGAATCGTCCCCGAAGTGTATTGTTCGGAAGAAACATTATACCGTACTAAAAAAACTTTTTTCATAAAATAAATGCCATCAGAAATTCAGAAAAACTTAAATTTAGTGACAAGTTGCCGCATTTACGAGAAAGTCGGAAAAACGAGTCATATTAAGTTGATCCTCGCAGAAATGGTCACATCAAAAATGGTTTCCGAATAACTCAACATGAATTCTAAAAGAAAATGCTTACAAATAATTTGACTTCTTCGAAGAGAAGTTTCAATTTATCCTTTACTTTCTAGTCCTAATCAAATATCACCGGAAGATGATGTGCTTTGATCTAAATACGCAAGTAAAACAAACATACAGCGTCGACCAGTGTAATATGTACTACCAGTCCCGTAAGTTTAGAAGGTGTACTCACGCAAAAGAAAATTAAAAATTCTTCTTTGCGGTGCAGAAATAATGATTAGGAACTGGAATCATGAATTATCCGTTAATAGAAATAAGCTTTTCTCCGTCACATGCACTCGGCAGGTCTGTGTACCAAAATAAAGTCAATTTTTCCTTACATCGGGTAAAATTTCGTTAGCCTAACAGAGTTAGCCTAGAGTCGGTGGTATTTATGAAAATTGAAACAACCGTTTTTTTTTAAATCAGTTGAGTTCAAACTTGTAGAGTTTCCTGTTAAGGGACCTTGAGTTTACTGAATAACAAATTACGTTCATTTTTAACAAAACAAAACTCCCAGTTGAAATTATCCATTAAAAAAAAATTATTAAATTTTAAATTTTTTTTATAAAGATAGACAGCAATTTTCCGACGAGTTTGCCTTCAATCGATAGATCCATTATTTAGATTCTGCCAATAACAGTAGTCGGCCATAAAATGTTGTGTTTGACGCAGTTGTTGGTAAATTTATTGGGAATCGAAAAATCACTGGCAAATATTGTCATGTCAGAACAAACAGTTTGGCGTGATATGGAACTCATACGTTTACCATTAAAATATTGTTGGCCTTAATTATGGGTTAATTTAATAAGAACTGAATGTGGCAAAAGAAACATCGGCCAGTACACTTACACACCTATTACAAACTATACACTTACACTCTTACTACAAACTGTACATTTTTAAAATCTCCCGAAAGCTTGAAAACACAAAAAGAATAAAAAGAAATAAACCTATTCCAAATTTTGAATTTTTAAGGTCAATCAATTTCTAAAACATTGGCCGCTACGGGTTTTTTTTATGTGAATACCTTACAAGTCACAGCCTCTCCCGTCTGGAATCAGTGAGACTATGGCATTTCCAATTGGGATATGTTTTAAAAAGGTAGTGGGGAGGTGAAGGAGATGGGAAAGAGGAAGGTGAGGAAGTACCTGGCTATTCAGATCTGATCACCAAACACGGCTAAAGCCATTTCAAGCAAACTAGCAAATACATCAATTTTTAATGGTGGTCTTACACCAGGGCGATACTGAAAGTATCTTCCACTCTTCGACCACATTCGACCACCACAGCACGGGCATGTGCCTAGCATGGTGGTAGAAAAATCTCCAATTTATGAAATAAAAAATTCAATGAATAAACTAAACTTTAAAAAAAACTCCGATTATTATTTTGATTAATGAATTGTGAAACAACAGAAATTAATCAAATACATTTTTTTGCACACGCGGGATTCGATCCCGCGACCTTCGGATTACGAGTCAAGAGGTTATTATCTGCTGGTAATTTTCTTAATACGCTTCAATGCGAAGCCTAAATTTTTTTTATTTTTAAAGAAGATAACAATAATAATCTAAACGAAAATATGAAAGAGAATAAGACACAGTAAAATAGAAAAACACAATGGTCGCAACTGGGACACGAACCAGACCTCTCGTCTAACCGGGAAGTGGCGTTAACCGTCCCAGTTGCGAACATTGTATTTTTCTATTTTTTTGTGTCTTGTTCTCTTTCATATTTTTTTTAGATTATTATTGTTATATTCTTCTTCAATGATATATAACATTGGTGGGAATAACCTTCAAAAGTTATAAAAAGAGAGTTTTTCTTTTAAAAAAAAATAAGTTTAATTGTTTTTCAAAACAGGTTCTAGGCTTCTACGAATGTTGTTTAATTAATGATGGAGACATCAAATCAGTAATTCTGGTAGTTCACAAAGAACGATCTTCATGCTGCATCCGCCCTCGCAAAATCCTCCTACTCTATGGGCGAGAAGCAATCAGTCTCTCTGAGCGCCGAGACTTGATTCTTTATTGAATCAGTGCGCAATAAAACCGTCGTTCACATGTTGGTTGAGCGTATGAAATATTAGGCGCGCTCAAACAGTATGCACGAAGTTACACGACCCCGGGCCCAACTTTCTTGCATAAAGTGTACAGGGACAGGGAGTGCAGTCAAGGAAAATTACCATTAATATTATATTATCGTCAAAAATATTATTTACAATTTTTTCACAATATGTTCAATAATTTTAATGAGACTCTTGCTTTTGTAGTCGTGTACTGGATGGATCAATAAAAAAATTAAATTAAAGTTTTACAACATAAACACTTAATTTGTTTTAAACTTCTTCATTTTAACAAATTGCTCTACTCTACAGGTGAGAAATAAGAAATGAGTATTCATCAGAAGAATGTGAAAATTATCTATAAAATATGAAATAATCACAGATGATATACTCGAACTTCGCACTCTTATACACTTATTTTTTCTTTTCCTTTGCTATCATTTTATAATGTTTTAGGATATTAATTTTTTTTTTGTTTTCTCTTTATTGTTTCCCATTGTATCTACATACATACAAAAGTTAACAATAGGTAAAATATATAAAAAAAAACAAGAGTAGGTAATGGTAACCCACTAAGGCACTGCCTGTGTGTGGGTAATATTAACAAGATTGATATATATACATCAATAAGTACATGTAAATTTTAAAGTAAAGGTTTAGAAATATAGTAATCTGTGAAAACATTGTAGTAAAATAAAATAAATTAGTGAAACATAAAATTTCGAAGATTTTTTTGTCATAGTTTAAAGAAAGCAAATAAACTTAGAGTTGTATTGAAAAGTGAAACATGAAAGTTTACAAATAATTTATAGAAAAGTGTTCCAACATCTGCATCATTCAACCATAATTTTAATTATTTTACGAAAAGTTTTATTTTATCTGTCATTTGAATGTGTTTTGGTAGAAGATTAAATGTACGAGGACCAATAAAGCTGCTAAGTGTTTGCATTAATTTAGTATTGGTTTGGGGGGAGTAAAACATATTATTAGTCCTTTTGCTAATTCTATTTCTATTTTTTACGAAACAATTTTTGTTTTTAAATATATACTTCATAGTCTTCAATATATTTGATTTCTACCTCCTTGTAACAGGCTCAACCTTATTTGGAGGTTCATACAAAAAATGTAATAGCTAGTTTATATTTCATTAAACACTATTTTCGTGTAAAATTTACAATAATTTTCTATACAGTATTTTCTTTTCGGATATTTTTTTTTAGTTTTAGAATGGAAAATCACAAACGGTAAGAAATTAACTTCAAGAAAAAATCGTATCAAATTGGACGGATATTATTTCTGATAATCTCAGTGCATTATTGTTATTATTTTTTTAATGTATCCTATTGTAAACCACCGTAATGTATAATAAAAAAATATGCAGCCCATTGTCTATTACAAAGCCTCGTGTAAAAAATTGTAAACAATATGTACCCAATGTAAAAGAGTATATATAAATTAATAAGGGGGATTACGGGGAGAACGGAGCGGTTCACTGGAAATATGTCTAGAATAGGAATACAAGATAATTTTTTGTATTAATTCAGTATAAAATTACCAGGGATTTTTTCATTTCAAAATGCTTCCGAAATTTTTATTTTTTTGCCTTTTATTATAACAATTCAGAATTTGAAAAAACTCTGTCCTCATCTATATTCTCTTCTTCTTCTGTATAAATAAAAATGAATCGCCGAAAAGTAGGTACCTACGATTATGTTCGCGCATAACTTCCGAACGACTGGTCCAAATTGGATAATTCTTTTTTTGTGTATTCATCATTGTCAGGAAAAGGTTTGTATAAAACTACTGATGAGCGCTGGCGTAATGAAATTCGTATAAAAAATTGCAATAGGTGGCACGCGAGCTGTTCGAAAACTGAATGTACCGGGAATAAATGTATGGAATGCGGGAGGGGGGGAGGGAACTCGGATAGGTGTTTTGCGGGAGGGGGAGGAGGGGAGCCAGGAAGGTTGGAGGGGAACCTGGGAGGGGGGAGGGGGGAGGGGAACTAGGGAGGGGGTTCGCGGGACGGGGGAAGGGGAGATTGGAGAGGGGAGAGGGAAGGTGTAGGCAACGGAGTGGGAACGCAAGAGGGGAAGGGGACGCGGGAGAGGAAGGGGAGGTGGAAGGGAACGGGTCGAATGGGAAAAGATGCAGGGAGAAACAATTTCTTTATTAAAAGGCGTAGCAACGCATGTCGGGTACCAGCTAGTTTAGTATAATTGGGGAATATAAGAAAATTAGTAAACTCTGAAAAAAAATTCCGTGATTCTCATATTAACATTTTTAATATGAATTTAAAACGTGTTTATATATACTTAACATTGAAGCTCATGACAATAAATTAAAGGTAGATTAAAATATACAACCTTTTAATTAAAAAATATTAAAATTACAAAATAATGTAATATGCCCAAACGCTAATTATATAAATTATAATATGCACATTTGGACGAAGATTATAATTTTATTTTCACATTAAAAACAACGCGGTAAAAATAATTACGGTTAAAGTTGTTTTTCATAATTATTTTTATATCACAATAAATAGAATTTGTGGTGTAACTAAACTGTAGAGCACATTTACAAAAATATTCATTAATCAACACACCATTATTCCTTAATTAGCGTCGAAATGATCCCGTTTCGTTCATTAGAATGGTTTTGCTCGTATATTCAAGGATGCCAGAAAAAGGCAGAAAAAAACTCTGCCTTTTAAATTCTGCTGAGTCTCCTCGGCTGAACTGACCGCCGTAGGCCACACAATTAATTCTGATTCGATATGTATTAAATTATTTAAGGCGAGCATGAAGACTCATGAAACCCATTCACATTTGCTATACGACTATACGTGCGCTGCACCTTTCTGCATACAAACTGCATTTAGCCTACACTCGGCGCAATTTGCAGTATCGATCACGGTCGTAAATCTAAAATTCTCGGTCATTAGAACGCGGTTTTAACAATAACATATTATTCGGGAAATACCGAAATATGATTTAGAGTTTGGCATAATTATTTTTCGATGTTGTTTTAACATTTCAAACATAAATAAATCTTTTTTTATTTTGTATGTGTTTGATAACTAGATTTATAAATCATATATTCATTGTAATATTGATATTTTTCAAACTTCGTCACATTTAACTGAAGATCAGTTCTACAATTATCGTCAAGTTAAATTTTTGACATTTGAACGATCTTTTTAGACCGTATAATTTCTCGCAGCGATTCAGTTTTTAATCCAATTTTTCCAAGAATCCCAGCTGCTCCCGTCTGGAGCCAGTGAGACTATGGCATACCCAATCGAGGGATGTAATAAAACTGGGGGTATTGGAGAGGGAAAAGAGATGAGAAAGAGGAAAGTGGGGAAGGACCTGGCTCTTAAGATCTGATCACCAAACACAGCTAAAGCCATTTCCAGCAACGTTTTAATATTGAATGGTGGTCTTACAGCAGGGCGATTCTGAGAGTATTTTTCACCAACGTGCTGCTAATATGCTACATATCAATTTAAATAAATAAATTGTGAAATAACACAAATTATTCAATTAAAATTATTTGCACACGCCGGGATTTGAACCCGCAATCTTTAGATTGCTAGTCAAAAGTCTTTTCCCTCAACCACGGAGGCCGTCAATCAGCTTTGAAGCGTAAAGCGCGGGTCACATTATGCTGGTTGCCAGCTGCTGCTTACCAGCGGCTGGTAAAAGTACTAGCTAGCAGCGGCGGGCAATCTGGTCACACTACTGTTGCTGCTACTCGCGTCTCGCACTCTCCAGTTAGTCATAAAATAGTCGCAACTAAACCACTTCACAAAAAAACACGTTCTTTCTCGTTGCTGATAGACGCAATAGTGGTCAGACTGCGCTGCCGGCTGGTGCCAGCGGTCACGTGATTGATTATTCGCCGCTGCCTGCTACCAAAAGTTAAACATGTCCAACTTCGTCAGCCGCTGACAAATACTCGAATTCTGGTGTGACCCGCGCTTAATGCGCGGGTCACATTATGCTGGTTGCCAGCCGCGAGTTGAAGAAGCCGCTTCTGCCAGCCGTCGATCAGCTTGGTGTGACAACAAAATTCGGCGCTGGCGTCGCCAGCCGGCGAGTATTTGTCAGCGGCTGACGAAGTTGGACATGTTTAACTTTTGGTAGCAGGCAGCGGCGAATAATCAATATAAATGGTTGGAGAACTTCATAAATAGCGGACATCACTGCAGGTAAAAAAACTGAAATTGAGTTGTGTGGTCTTGTTTTTTAATTAAAGGTTCAACTAATTCTAACAATTCTTGAAATTGAGGGGCCGTCATTCTTAAAACATTTCTGTATGTTTCTGGATCCTCTTCTTTCAGTTCTTGGAGAAGTCTTGACGATGCCCCTAATTCTTCCCTTCTTTGTATCCATGGCCTGACCCACCATCGTCTCTGTTTGCGGTGAAGCTGGTTAAGCATTTCTAAACTAAGTTCCCTGACACCCTTTCTCAACAACTGCTTAATTAGCTTTTTACGTGAAACGACAGACGACATATAGTGAATGACTAACTGGAGAGTGCGAGACGCGAGTAGCAGCAACAGTAGTGTGACCAGATTGCCCGCCGCTGCTAGCTGGTACTACTACCAGCCGCTGGTAAGCAGCAGCTGGCAACCAGTATAATGTGATCCGCGCTTAACGGTCATACAGTTCAATTAAACGGACAATTTGTTAAATTATTTATAAAAGCGCTGACCCATTCAAAATCACGGAAGACTATAATTTCAATTGTGAAAAGGACAATTAAAATAATTTCCTGTTAAAATATTGTGTAATTGTCAGTTAACTATTTTATCGCTTATCTGAACTATTCTTAACTCACGCAGTTCCAAACGACAGAAAATGACACAGAAATTCAAAGTATAATTGAGTTCATTGAACGTGAATAATTTCACGGAATGACGCGCATCACCGACAACCAAAATAAGGTACTACTTTCAGTTGTCTGTGGTTGTTTCTCCCCTGTAAAACATTCATGAGTGAAGTGTGAAATCTGGTTTAACAATCACAAATTTGCTTTGAATTTAAGTGTCATTTTCAAAATAGAACATCAAAGTAAAATAACAATAAGGAATAATTCAGACATGCGGTAAAATAGGTACCTACCTATGATATAAAATATTATAATACAAAATAATAATTTTACAAATAAATTAGAGTGTGCAATTCACACGCAGTAGAACTGAAACCTTCAGAAAAAAGGGAGTAGACAAGGCTACGATGCACCGCACAAAAAGGAGACCGATAGGCTTCGAAGCATCGCACAAAGAGGAGACCGATTAAACAATCTCATTCTCTCGCAGGCTAAATCCTATAGATGTACCTATATGTTTGTCTCTTTTTAGTGTCGCTATTTTTCGTTTCATCGAGTTTCAAATCACAATGCAGTTAAAAAAGAAAAGAAATGGAATTATAGTAACCCGTGATTTTTCACGGTTCTGCCTTAGTATGTATAATATTTACATACCTTATATTCTTTTATCATGTTAACCTTTCCGATAGCGTAATGTTTACGTATCTCTCTACAAAGTAAAATATAATAAAACATGAATTAAGCAAATCGGGAAGTGGTACGTTAACGCTTTGAGAACTTTTACTTTGAGGAAAATCAGTTTTTAAACTTCATTCAGATGATCTAATGCTTGTAAATTTTTCATAAAGATTTCAAATTTTTGCAAAAGTTTTCCTTCTTCCTCTGTGTACTTTGTAAATACTTAATCTCCGAGGCAAAATAAATGCGCTAAGCATTAATTAGAAACTCTTCAAAGAATTCGTTAAAAGTTTTTAATTATGTCCTTAACTTTTTCTCCTACCAATTATTATTGTTTGCTAGACACAAAGTCTCCCGAAGAAAATACTTAAATCAACTATGGTAATTTATTGTGAGCAAAATCCTTTTCGTAATTAGTAATCCGCGTTACATTATAAAGTAAATAATAATTCAATTATGTCTTTTCTCTTTGGCAATTCGAGAGGAACTCAAATTCATAAAAGCAGTATCTACTTAAATGCTGTTGTAATAAGTAAAGTTACATTTCAGATAATTACAAATGGCGTTACTCGGCTAATTTTATTTCGAGTCGATTTTTTATGTTTGAAAATTCATGCAGTCAACACATCTTAATCCATATTTTACATTATAATTTAACATAGAGATTTAATCAAATTCTCAATTTCTAGTGAGAACAACTCTCTTTTTATAACTTTTGAAGGTTATTCCCATCAATGTAATATATAATTGAAGAAGAAGATAACACTAGTAACCTAAACAAAAATATGAAAGAAAACAAGCCACAGAAAAACAGAAAAATATAATAGTAGCAATTATGATGGTTTCTTTGAAGGTGGCATTGACTGAATTGGTAAAATCGAACGTCTCGGTTGGACGAGAGGTTCTGGATCCCAGTTGCGACCTTCATCTTTTCCTATTTTTCTGTGTCTTGTTCTCTTTCATCTTTTCGGTTAGATTAATAGTGTATGATAATCAAATACAATTATTATTTAATGATTAAAGAAGAAGATAATATTAATAAATGTAAACGAAACATGAAAAAGAAAATGACACAGAAAATAAAGAAAGTAATGATGGGGATCTAACCCAGGGACAATACTGTAACCACTGCGCTGCTGTACCGTTTGATTTTATCTGGACCGAAACATTATAATATATTTAATTATATTTTTGTATTAGCGTATTCTGTGTGAATTTCTTTAATGATGAAAGTATTTGATTGATTGTTTATTGTGGTCTATAGGATTACACATGTAGTTTCAACATCCTTCAACGTATGTGGTTAGTATAGATAGCTATATTCAGTTTTGAAGAGGTACCTTAGAAGAGAATCGACAATCGTCGTTCATGTTTAATGCACGAACGGTTACGGAAAGAGCCGATGGTACACGATAGACATCTTGACTCCCGCAGTGTGGGGTTCTCTACCTTTAGAATTACTTAGAATTTAGAGTGTCCAATATGATGTCCATGGAGAGATATGAAATTACGAATGTTAGAGGAGCGCATTAATATTTAAAGCCACAAAATCGATGCGAAAATTGTGAAAATGTTTAATAAAACACGACTCGTTTAAAATAGAGCAAAAATCTCGCGGGGGTTGTCCAAAACAGCATTTAAAGAAACATTGTGAATTTTTTCATAAATATAACTTGTAAAATAACTGAAACAAACGTGTTTTTAATTTTTGGACCATACTTTGCAATTTTTTTCTATCGAAGAAATTTTATATAATTTGCGTTTTAGCACAGGGAATGTCTAGATATAATCTTCAAGAATAACATATATATTTTTTAAGAGCTTTAAAACTTAACGTGTTTAAGTGAGATATGTAAGAAATCAGTAGAAATTCGGGTAGCGGTGGCTTAACGGACCCTTTTGGTCGAGTTAAATATTCATTGTAAAACTTAAAATAACGTAAATAAAGCCACTTGTAATCTCAACGAACCTCTATCTTTATTTGAGTTTTCCCTAACATATTTCAAGTAATCACAATCACTGGGGTTGAAGAACATCACATTTATAAATGGCCATATTTGATCATAACATGTCTGTTTTTATACCACTAAGTACTTATTATTTCCTAGCAGAGACTCTCAGTATCGCCCTGGTGCCAGTCTACCAATCAGGATCTAAATGTTAATATAACTCTCATTTTGAAGTGATTTGCAAATCATGCGGGGAATTAATGAGTTGCATATTTATTTTAAAGTGTTTCTCTGATCAATTTTATCAAACAAACACATTGCATCAATCATTACAGTAAGTGATTAATATTCACATATTATATGCATGAATGTCCGTAAATGATCAAAATTTCGATTAAAACTGTTTGCATAGTCTGTGTTTACGTTCATCTGTGTTTCGGTTATTTGATTCTGGTAATTGAATGAATTTAAACCTTTTATATTGCATTTAACCTGCGAAATGCTTTGCGGTTTACAATGTTTACTTATTTACTGCATGTATATTGAAATTTATTACATTATTTTGGGCTGATAAACTTCGTGGCTTGGCAGTTAGAGCTATTGCTGCTTTTTTTTAATGTAGGCAAGAGGAACCCGAGCGGCGTTTTATTCCTACAAACGTATTCCCCAATTTCCTTTCTGGATTTTGACACTACTGAAAATATTATTTTAATATAATGTAGATATCGACCACTTGCGTGTCGCTGCGTTTTGTTTTATTGATAAGTTACTTCTTATAGGTGTTAGGACTAAAAAAATCGTTAAAATTAACGTACGTTCAGTATAAGAACCAGACAATATATTTTTAAAAAAAATCAAAACGTACAGACATCGAGTATTTTTTTAGTGTATGCCTAAATAAGCAGATCTATCTATCTATCTATCTTCTATCTTCTAAAAATGAATCGCCGAAATGTATGCACGCGCATAACTTCCGAACAACTGCACCAAATTGGATAATTCTTTTTTTTTGTGCGTTATTGTCAGGACAAGGTTTATATAAAACTACTGGTGAGCTCTGGCATTATGAAATTTGTATAAAAAAATTACAATAGGTGGCACACAGGATTGAAAACTGAATGTACCCGGACTGAATGTATGGAATGCGTGAGGGTGAGGGTAACTCGGGTAGGGGGTTCGCGGGAGAGGGGGGGGGGAACCAGGTAGTGCGGAGGGGAACTCGGGAGAGGTAGGGGGGTTGGAGTGGAGAGAGAGGGGAAGGGGACGCGGATGAGGACGGTGAGGCGGAAGAGGAACGGGATGAATGGGAAAGGACACGCAGGGAGAAACAATTTCTTTATTAAATGGCATACCAACGCATGTCGGGTACCAGCTAGTAAATAAATAAAAATTTCAAAAACTTTTTTTTTACAACCGCTACCTTTTGCTTGAAATAAAAATAGTATTCAGATACCTTCTACCCTTACGAGTGACTGTAATTCATAATCCGTTTGCATTTATTTCATTAAAGGTAGGTGCCATTAGTTCGGTATGCAAACAGGGACGTCTCAGAAAATGCCGGTGCCTTCAGCATAAATGATGAGCTTTGTTTGACTACATGTTCTGCCTGAGAAGCTGGATAGCGAATGAATCATGAGCAGAGACAAAACAGAACTGCAAGAGCCTTCGAATTTTGTCGGTCTAGTTCGTGAGAGTATTTTTTTTAAATGATCAGATTTTTTTATATTAACTCCACACTGGAGACCCCACAGAAAATAATTTCCCCCAAAATCATCTTCGGGATTCTTGTGTGCACAATGTGCATAGTATTTTTGAGGAGCGGAAGGAGTGAATATGGGTCTTGAAGTGACCCATGTTGTAGGAGGAAGAAAACACAGAGTTGCACAACTGAACTGTTAAACTCAAGAACTATAAGTCGCAGAAATGACCCGTTCCCATGTGACAAATATCAACCATGTACAGACTACACGGTTGATACTTTGCTTGACTACTGTAGTATCTAGTATTAAAGGTAGATACTTTAAAGTAAATCTGAAGCCTTCACGCAATCGGTTCCAATTTGAAAACGACACATATTCAAAACATATCCGAGTTCATTGAACCAAAGTTAGACAGATAAACACACAACTGAAATTAATATGTTTTGATGATATTATTTATATGTATAAGGCTGTATTTAAACCCTATGCAAAAGTGTAGCTTTTGTATCAATCCTTTGAAGTCCTCCATCGTCCACTATAACTGCGATATTGGCAACCCCGCTCCTTTTGAGTCTTTCCCCACAAAACTACAGCAGTATTTCAGTACATTTCAGTAAAGTCTTTCATGTGCCGCCTTCGCCGTGTGGGTTCCCATAAGAACTGGCCGCAAACGATGCCTTTGACCATAACGACTCACTAATCAATTTAGCACTCACTGTTCTATTTTCACCCCACTTTGCTTCTGCGAGAGCCGCACAGATCTATTTACCACAGTGTTGAGTGCAGACAATTTCAATGGCTTGAAACTCATTTTTTATTCTGCTTTTGAAAGTTTGCTGAATTTCGTTCAAACTGGAATTTAGATTGGTTTATAATTCGGCTGCCTCAAGGTACTATATAAAACTTTTTTTTCCGAAATGTGTTTTGTTGCATTTGTGGACATAAAGTGTAGCTACCCACATTTTAAAATGCAATTGGGGCCGTCTTTGCTGTTGAAAGCCAATATTTGGGTAATGTTCTTCAATCCCAGTGATTGGGATTACTTGATGTGTGTTCACGAATCTCCAATATTTAGTTACTTTATTTACGTTATCGTGTGGTTTACAGTGAATATTTAACTGGACTAGACGTCCGTTTAATTCTGTGTCTGTGTAATTCTGAGACAAGAGAGTGCCCAGCTGTCGATCTTATACCATTGGCTATTTCGGTAATAATTAAGATTAAGAAAGGAACGGTTAGATGTTTCGGGCATGTTGAGTGAATGGATGAAGAAAGGAGTGTGAAGAAAATATATGACGCAAATGTGAATGGTAGAAGATGTTGGGGACGCCCGAGGAAGACAAGGCACGGTCAAGAGAATCAGATGCTTGAGTCGGGCCACGTCAAGGGTAAGAATAATAGTGTGTATGAGATGATGTAAAAATGTAAATGGGGCAAGGAGCCAAGACCGATTTGTTTAGCGGTTCGTCCTCTCTGCCTACACCTGCGGAGAAACGGCGTGATGGTTCTGCCTTTCCTGAAATATTTACCCCATGACTTATAAAGTATTTAACCGTGGGACATCTGAATTACATGGAAAACAAACCTATGTTTTAGATAAGGCACCTAAGTTTAAAAAAAATCCTGAATTGAAATCTGCCTACTTGAATCATTGGAAAATGTTGTTCGTGCAATAATTTAGTTGGCAGTGGATTGAATCCTATACTTTAAATCGTCGACCGGCGATGATTATTAATTTGTTTTTGAAATCACATTATTATTCACATCCATAATTCACATTATAAAACATTGTTAGATATTTCCAACTACACAATTTCGAACACCACGTTCGTACACGAAGACCACAAATATTTCTGTGTTTAACTAATAAAACAAGTACTAAGTGAGTTTTAAACAACAATTTTACTCGCTCTGTCGGTTTCGATAGAGCACATCCCTCAAAGGACCAACGAAAAATTAGTAGGTACCTACCTTGAGGATAAAACACACTATAAAATAGGTATGAATTTATATAACTAATATAAAACTATGGCTAGCCACAATGTAACTGCTTTGCAAGAGATAAAAATATGTTTTATTGCAATCATTGCTTCTACAACTTGTTTTATTGAACAAGTTTATAATTTCTTGACCCTTTCATAGACAATTTTAGAAATAAGTTGAGGATTTGAGTTTTAATTCAAATTTATCGTGGGTAGATTAAAACGTCTCATTGGTAGAATTCACAGAAGGTAGTTTATAATCTATCTATCTATTCATATAAAGAAAAATGTCTATTATCTTTGACAATGGGCGGCGTGAATTTGATTTTTATTCAAATTGACAGTTTTTTTTTGATAGATTGATGAAATTTTGCACACTTGGCCTTTATAACAAGAGTCGCCGTTTAAGTCTTATTTCTAAAAACTCTATTTAAAACCCGTGCAACGCCCGGGACTTCAGCTAGTCTAATAAAAAAACTGATTTGTGTTGAACCAATCTGGGATGTTTAGATAAACGCGTATATATTACTCTCACAAACGTTATCCTTTTTATCATGAGCTACAGAGCACCAAATATCCATTATTACCGTCCAAAAAAACCTGTCTTACCATGTGTCGATAAACACAGGTTAAAAAGCTACAACTAGCATAAGTCCCCGGAGTTGCCCGGGCTTTGCGTAGTTTGTCTAAATCTAATGTAAACAGTGACATTTCTCATGTTTTGAAGGCCAAGTGTGCAATATTTCATCAGTCTCGGAATAAAACTGTAGATTTGTATAAAAATCAAGTCCCCGGTATTGGACCGCCAGCCGCAGACATTGTTATTTATATAAATAAATACATTTATTCAAAATACTTATATGTATGCGTATACATCAAGGGCAGTCTGTGACTATTCATTGAGCTAGAGTGCTAAAGTAAAAAAATATGACATAATATTTTTTATTTTTTTTTATTTAATGACAATATAAAATAAAGTAAAATTACACAATAAGTAAAAATACCAAGTTATGTGGTTTGTTTACAGTCCTCCTCACTAGGTATTCCTGTTCCGAGGCGGACTGTATGTTGCTGAATGGGTGCTGATCTTTATTTCCTCATCTTCCAGTTTCTTGATTATCACAAAATAAACAATAAATAAAATAAAAGTATTGGTTTGTTGTCTGCAGGTTGCATTGGGGTTATTTCATAATTTTAATGATTTCCTCATCGTCCTGTTTACTCAACCATAATTTGATGTATTTTTTAAACTTTTGTATCTCCATGGTGTTCTTAATTTCAATTGGAAGGGCATTATATAATTTTGTAGCATGGAAATTATGGTTTTTCTGGCCAAAAGATGTATTTAATTGCGGGATGTTAAGTAGTATTGAGGATTTCGACCTTGCAGTGTAGGTATGTTGGTCCACAGGGTATTCATATTTTTCTTTAAATTTGAGTAGTGCATTTTTTTAATATAATTTAATAATGCTGAATACATTAAAGTTTTTAAAGATTTCTTTTGATGGAGTTTTTATGGGTACTTTTATGATTGTTTTTATTATTGCCTTTTGCGTTTTAGCAATATAGCTGTTTCATGTGAATGTTTGAGGCAGTTCCCCATCCTATAATTCCATATTCTATGCGTGATTGGCAAAGAGCATAGCATACCTTATATAGATCATTTTTATTAAGTATATTGCGTATGTTTTAACGTAGTATACAAGCTTTGTAAGTTTCTTTGTGATGCTATTTATATGGAAGTCCCATCGAAGATTTTCATCGATTTCATTGCCGAGATATTTTATGTTTTTAGAATATTACTGATATTGTTGTAGCTGAAAATTTTTTGTATGAAGATTTGTTGGTTTGGAGATGAAGCGCATCGACAAACTGAAAAAATCCTGAAAATCTTCATATAAAAAATTGATATAAAAAAAAAAACAGTTTTAGCTACAACAACATCAATAATGTCCTATTTTTCAATCTTAGCATACTCTTGACGGGCCGCCACTGGTATACATTTTGTAGCTTTATTTGAGAGATAGGTATTTTTTGTTTCTTTCTTTTAAAAAGAAAGACAGGCATTCCCGGTTTACGAATAAAATGACAATATTAGAAAATCTCCGCTCGTGTCGTGATGGAGGACTTAGCCAGTCGAGGAATTGAATACACGACTCCTAGGTGGGACCTAAACGCGATACCAACTCAGCCACTGACCGGGTTGTATGTACTTACAGTATTATTTCAAACGACTCATTAAAAACCTTTCACCAAAAACACAACTTCTACGAATATAAGAACAATTTATAAAGATAAAGATTTGAAAGTTGGGCATAAAAAGCTTTGTGTATTCACCGGTAAATTTTAATTTTTCATTTATAAATCCAAGAGTGGTAATTGATGTAATCCTAAATTATAAATCTATTCAGAACGTCGAAAGCTTTGCAAAGTTATGATGTAAAAGGAGGATTTTAAAAATCGTATCTGCTCCCAGCGCCTTTCGAAAAATTCGTCCTCCAAAGTTAGATATTTATGGATTTAATTTTCTTACCTTTACAGCTCGCTCTCAGGTATCAAAGGAAAGAAATTTACTGAAAACTAAGTGCGTAATATTCCCGTTGGAGTAATTTTCCCTCTGGAATAATTTTTTAACGTTATTTATCGCTTTAACGCGTTTTAGGGGGGTTTATTTTTAGTTCATTCGGACGGTATTGTATTATGCCGGGTTTAATCTCAATGATATATGCACGAAAATGGCAATAAAGAAGCGTAAGTGTAACTGAGAAATATTGAATTAATTAAAATTCTATGCTGGGACTAGATAATATACAGTGCTGACATGAATACCTGTGATAAACGTTTTTCCATCCCCTCAGCATTCTATTTCAGCACAGTTCCTATCTATCTGGTAGTATTATTATGCTAAAATCTGTCCTATTGCGGGTTGTTTGTAAACGAAAGTGGCGTCCTCTGTTATTAATAATGAATACTGTGTCACCTTTAGATATTTTTTAGCGCGGTCAGTAGAGTTAACCGCCATGTAATTAGATTTTTTTAATTGGGTTAGATATCAAACAAGGATAACGCAAATAATTTTGCATATTAATTACATAATATTGAGGGGGGGGTAAGGTATAAGGCAGTATTGGAGAGTACCTATTCGGAGATTGTTGAAGACCTCTCTAGGAGCACCTGAACTGAGGTGTTTACGTGATATGTAAGTATGCTTATTTATTTCATTAGGATTAATACCAGCTCAGATTTAGAAAGGCAGTTTAATTATTCTCTGGTTAACAATTATATCGTAGGTAGGAAAGTATACATCTCAGGTTATGGGTTCTTGAAAAATCTCATTTTTTTGTTTTGATCCAGACCGGAACCTATCGCTTGATTGCAAAATTTATTGTATTTTATGCAAATTTACAGAGCTACGAATTCAATATCATAACTTTGTATTAAGGAAATTATCAATGTTGAAAATTGAAATCGGTGCCATTGCATCGTCTCACCCTTGCGAGTGGACATCAAATCTCGTTGATTCTAAAGAGAATTCTTTCCAGGGTCCTAGGTTGCCGAAATGAGATTCTTGAGTGGGTTACGGTGGCACACTGTGTAATCGAAACACTAGTACTCTCCATAGAAAAATCCCATTTGAGGTGGTTTGCACATCTGCTCAGATGGCAGAATTACGACTGCTGAACAATATCGGGAAATCCCGAGGGAAGATGTCCAGTTGGTGCTCCAGAAAAATCTTTAGATACGAAATACAGAAGCTGTGCAGTGTGCATGGATAGACTAAACCTATAAAGGAATGAGGTCAAGGAGGTGACTCCTTGTTTTATTTACATTCCTGAAGGGTGATTCTGTACCTAATGTGTTATATTTTGTGCTAAGTCAGCGTCACGAGACATTTTAATAATTTATAACTCAAGAACGGCAGGACCGATTTTTATTTTCTTTGATTTGTTGAATTTGTCTTCGTCCCGAATAACAGAATAGCTATTAAAATATCGAAAATATTCACAAAAAAAATTATGAAGAAATTTATTTTCCTCGTACATTTTGTATTGAACGAATTCTATATTGAATAGTGAGTGAATTCCAAAAACGTCAAATGTCAATGCGCCGATTGTTTTGCTTTTGTTCCTAAACATATGATGCGGACTTCTTTCTTACACACTAAATGTCAACAGTTGAAAATGAGATGAATTTTGGTTTTCCCAACAATTGACATTTTGTAGTTACCAACGGTGAACGTATGTCTGCACCCCTCCAAAGGAAAAATACAATAATTTTAATAAATTTCCCTCACACTGAAACGCAATTCCCGTAAGTAAGTTGAAAAATAAGAAAATCACAAAAAATATAAATCCGTACACAACGCCATCTCTGATTCTGACAAAAATAAAACACGGACAGTTGCGCATCGATAATTGCTTCATTGAAAAATTACTGCCTCAACACAGGCTAGCCTAGTGAGGTGGATTACGAAAAACCATAATTTATAACTATTTTCTATTCTTCAAGTAGGTACCTTCTGTTCATATTTATATTATTTATCTTCTGTTGCTAATCTTTTGTACTTACATAAACCATTGTAAAACGCTGAATATGTACGTTTCTTTTTTTTGTTATAAATCTTGCAAATTTTGTTGAATAAAGATATATATTATTTACGGTGCTCCAGATTTTATGTCCGGGTTGAATCTTTCCCAAATGAAAGACTAAACCCTTCCACACACTTTTCCACAAATGAATATCTAGTAAATGAACGCAATGTAAGTGCACTATATAAGAATAAAACAATACAAGAACAATACGTCAATCCACCAGAAACATAATGGGAAAATATTTCACCGACTCCAGATATTTTCATATCAGAGGGTTCGGCTCTGATGAAATCCTAACTGGTCCGATAAATCCTACTGATCCCTCAATATAAATATTTAAAAAATCTTTCGTAATCCTACATGTATTTAAAATGACCGACTTTTGCATTTTTATGTACAAATTTTTTGACAAATCTAATACGCCTAAATTTTGAATGAGAGAGCTAGGTATAATGCCAGTAGCCGAAATAACAAATGGTAATATTTTTATAGTCTGAGAATGCCAAATTCTTTTAATTTCATTTCCTAAATCTGTATATTTTCTTATTTTTTCAGAAACAGTTTTCTGAATATTACAAGAATTTGGAATAGCGACATCAATGATATAAGTTATTTTCTTAATTTTGTCATGTAAAACTATATCGGGTCTATTATGACTAATTGTTCTGTCTGTCAGAATAGTTTTGTCATAATAAATTTTATAAAATTCATTTTCTAAAAATGAATTTGGTTCATATTCATAATATGGTACATTACGGCAGTCAATCAAGTTATGTTTAATTACCAAACTTTGGTGAATTATTTTTAAAACTTGATTGTGCCTAAATGTATACTCAGACGGCGCTAATACAGAACATCCCGATATAATATGTTCTATAGTTTCCGGAAAAGCCAAACATTTTCTTCATAAATCATCAATTTGATTTGCATCTTTGATGATATGCTTCCTATAATTTTTAGTATTAATGACTCTATCTTGTATGGCAAGCATAAAGCCTATATTATTATTATTATTGTTGTGTAATTTTTAACTTAATTAAAAAACTGATTTTAATTCAGCTAATAAGTTTTAAAACAACAGTTATTGATTCTGAGGAAGTACGAAGTTTATCGGGTCAGCTAGTTTAAAATTAAAAGGCAAAATCCGTCGGATATCGGAGGGTGTTCGCCTTGTTCGGCTGTCTAATTTCTGTGATTTTCCATGGCTATCTATGCCTGTCGGGTTTTGATGTCAGTTTATTATTATTGTGTTAGGATTATTATCTACTTAAGAACACCAATTATGATTTATTAATTATTGTAACAACTTTCACATAAACCTAATAGGAGGTCGATTCGCTATTTTTCCCGCGACTGACATCTCTTAATTCAGGATTACTTGGCAAACGCGCCGTCATCTCTGGCGTTAGGTTAAGAGCGTATAACTAGAGAACACCAGAAATATGTCATTTTTAACTCAGTGTTTAGACTTATTGACTCTTTTCCATAAAAAATTATAAATTGGTTTCGAAAACGTATGTTTTAAATTTTCAGAAAAAGTGATAATTTTAAGTATAATAAAGTTATACCATATAATAATAAAGTTATACCATACGGTCGTTGGCGGATTTGTCAAATTTTCAAAAAAGTACATTTATTATACAACACCCATTTCAAATAATATAATCATGCAGTAAAATAAATTAATACATTATCTGGTTAACTTATGTAACAGAATTTTAATTTTAGTTTAAATAAAATCACAAAAAAATATATAATACTTGTTTTTCTTGACGAAAATTGGTCCGTTTGTGTATTTATTTGCGAACTTACAGACTAATTATTTCAATTTTTTTTACATTCTTATTTTGCCGAGACATTATTAAAAAATGATAAATACTTAATTTTAAAAAGCTTGTACGGTGAGTAATTAATCTTTCTCATTGGAACCGCCCTGTACGATCGTAAGAACCTTTTTCGACGAAATTTGGATTTTTGGCCGCTGGCTGGTTATACGCTCCTAGCTACTTTTAAGAGTTGGTGTCTTATCAAGTGCGCAGTATTTAGCGTTAACGCGATACGTAATACAGCATTTATGAAAACTACCTAAATGTGTCCTGTACGGCCAATTTAACATACAGATACAGAATCACCCTACTGTTAGGATAATATCATGGTATAATATTGTCTGATTCCTTGTATAGGGAAAGAGTTTACCATAAACATAATACAAGAATTACTCATAGGCCCATAATATCAGCCAGTGAGCCAGTCTGTATCCTTGCTATGTACGACATTCCTCGCTCCAATTTAAGCGGGCTAAATCTACCGCTCAAGCATTGATAAGCCGTAGAATAGTTCCTATTTCAGACGTCGAGGCGCTAGCAGTCATAAATGCCAAATCTGACATTTACGTCAATAATATTTAAATACTTTCCACGGAAATTTACGTAAATTGCATAATTTTGCAAGTGTTCACTACTATATTCATCCAGCGATGAGGAATAACAATGTTATTAAATGAAAATCAATCAAAAATAGCCTAATAAATAGATTTTAAATGTTTCAGCGTCAGGACAATTTGTTTTTAGCGGTTAATTTCATTAATCGTGCACTGACTCTAGCAAAATAAATACAATTTAAATTAGTGTACTCGCATACAGCACCGTGCTGATTGAAGTGGGGAACTTTATCAAAAATTAACCCGTAAATTAAACACGCCTAAAAATAAACTACCGTCGCGTCGTTGTGAAATATCGCGACCATAATATTGCGATTTCCCGGCGCATAGAGATGTCTCGATAAAGATGTCAGTAGAGAGCATAGATAAACCACTCAATACAGACAGAAAAAAAGAAACACTTTCTTCTATTAAATTCATTGACAATACACGTAATATTGGTGACATCTTTCGACCCACATGTATGTAGTGGCGTAGCTAGCATGGGTGGCACCCAGGGCGGAAAGGGCGGATAAGGTGGTTGGTGTCACCCCCCCCCCCCCCATTAACATTAAAGTTGACAAACACTAATGTCGAGTCTTGAAAAATTGGTTTATCCTGGGGGGGGGATGCCACCCAGCCGAGTGTCACCCCCCCCCCCCGTCGCACCCGGGGCGGTCCGCCCCCCCCTCGCTACGCCACTGCATGTATGTATACGTATTATGTTTCAAGCTGCGCTAAGCTCTACATTCCAACCAAGCCGAGCTTTTAACCAACTCATAAACCGGACCATAATGAAGGACTGTGGTACCGAAATGAATACGCTGAAAGAACTCTTAATTATTCTGTAACTACAAATGACAATAAAAAATTACATCATTTACCTATTCTGCTAAAGCCAATTAAAATCTAAGAAAAAAATATATATATTGATGCCCCGCTGATGCACTTGCTATTCATGTGTTGTTATTTATGATCTAATTAAAAAATTTAATATGAATCTATTTATATTCATTTTCAGCAATACTTATTTCTTTAACTACAGGATTTTTACTGTCATATAATACACGTTTATACTTACGCTTGTAATTTTACTCATTGATCTAGCGGTTAAATTACCATTGTCATTAATATACCTAACTATAAACCGTTTAAAACTATTTAAATATGAATTTGATTAGGTATAGATAAAATGTTGTCATGTGTACCTGCTGATAAACTACGGAAGTTGTTTAGAAGGTTTTAAATGTTAATAATTTTAACAAAGAAAAAATCATTATGCTGTTAAACCACAGATTTCCAGTAATATACGTATCACAAAACATATAACTCCTTGTACAACTTAACGTGAGCAAGAAAAAAATGTAAGGAGAATATATGACGCAAATAAGAATGGTAGAAGTCGGGGACGCTCGAGGAAGACATGATATGTTCAAGTGAATCAGATACTCCAGAGTTGGGCCGTTTCGAGAGTCAGAATAATAGAAGATTATGTATTGGACGGTGTATTAATGTCAATGAGGCAAGTCCATCCTCAGTGCATACCCCTACGGGAATTGTATTGTACCTGCTTATTTCGTTCTTATTCAGTTCATGTTATGTACTACAAATTTGTTATTTTTATTAATATACATTACGATAGCGTCCCGTTTTTTAGTCTTTCTGATTATGCTTAGTATAAATTAACTTAATTAAATATGCTTAAATATATTAACCACTACGGTAAAACTTTTATCAAACCATCAAACTATTCTACCTGCAAATAAAATTCCTGCAACGGAACGCAGTAAATCTTGAAATGTTGTTCTACGGGTTAATCCCAAAAATGATATCATTTGTATGGAAAACAGTTAATTTATTACAGGTACAAACAATATTATAAACATATTCTAATAAATTTAATTTTTATTGCTCATCTCAGATGAACTTTATAGCTGATCGAATAAATTTAGGATTTAACAGCTTCCTCCCACGCTGAATTACGATAATTTGTGTTTTATATTGAACGTGTTATTTTATGTGCAGATATGTGTATTTTATCCCACCATGATTTTGAATTAGCATTGCTGATTTGCTTGCGCATAAATAAGAGGAAGTACTCGTTAATGCAGATGTAGTATTTCGAGTATCAGGAGTACATGAGCAGGAAAGGGAATGATATTATACATTGTGTAGTGTGGCGTGCGTTGCTCCTTGACCAAGGGTGAGCTGTAGCTTTTCAGATGTTGTATTTTTTTCACCGTGAAACTCTTTCTATATTCCAACAGTTATTTCCGTGAGAACCCTGTCAGTTGTTTTGCTATTTGTTAATTAATGCCTCTAAAGTAGCTGACGAAATTCACCAATATTTTATTTAACAATAATCAACACTTAGTTTTAATCACTTTATAAAAATAAGTTTGATTATTTTTAATTAAAATGGTGCCATAAAATAAGTTTGCTGTGTTTGAAGATTTCCCTATATGTTTCTTTTTTTTTAATTTTAGTGATTAAAAATCACGTTGAAACATTTTAACTACGTGCCTACTGGTTTTTTTTTAAATCTGACAACTTTAAAAAAGCAATAAAACCACCACTAAATTCAGCTATCAAAATAATTCTAACATTGAGAAGCTACATGCAATAAAAACTTAAAAGTGCATCAAGTTTTTTTACTCCCATCGCATTTTTAGTATTTCCAACTCCGATTCCTTCATTATCTGCTGTGTAAATATAACTTTTATATATTTTTCACAGATGAAACTGTACTCAACAGTTTGAACACTAGTTACAAGTGAATACAAATTTTCGTCATTAATTGCATCCACGACCTCAATTACACACTTACTTTTCAAAATACTTTCTGATTTTACAATTTTCAGCAAGTTGCGAAAAGATTGTAATAAATTATCAAACATTTATTATAATAATTATATTAAGAATGTTGAATTTTCGATTGTTAACAATGTAAAACATTTTTTCAACTATTATAAAACACAAAATAATAATAACCTAGGCATACCTGAAACTATGCACTACAAACTGAAAACTTCCTGTAAAATCAATGAAATTGTCAATTTGTTTGCAGACTTTTTTAAGGATGTGTATGAAACATATATCCCCGATGAAGACATTCCAAACTTTGAGTCAGATATAAATTTACAACTATCTCAGATACATAATGAGATTAAAGAAATTGCAGTATGTATCAAACTATTGGAACCTAAATCTTGCTCAGGGCCAGTTAAAATTCCACCCGTATTTCTTAAAAACTGTGGGGGTAGTGTCTCTTACCCACTGTACCTATTATTTAATCAATCACTTTTAACAGGCAAGTGTTTTGCAAACTTGGAAAAATAGCTTTCTCACTCCAATATTCAAAAGCGGAAAGTTAGTTGAGAATTACAGACCAATATGCATACAATCGTCGATACCAAAAATTTTTGAAAAGTTAATTTTTCAAAAAATATGTATAAAATTTAACATTTCATCATTTCAACATGGTTTTATCTCTGGACGATCTACCTTAACTAACCTTACACTGTACGAACATTCTATCTCAGGTGCCCTTGCTAATAAAGAACAAGTTGACTCGATTTATACAGATTTTAGTAAAGCCCTTGATAAGGTTTGCATTAAAATTCTTATAAATAAATTGTAAAAACTAGGAATAAGTGGTAACTTATTACTCTGGATTAAGAATTACTTATCAAAACGTGTACTAATTGTCTTTATTAAAGAACACTTGTCTTACGAATTTGAAGCCACTAGTGGCGTGCCTCAGGGTTCGCACCTTGGTCCAATCTTGTTTACTATTTTTATAAATGATGACACTTCCATATTCTTTGATTTTAATGTATTATTATTTGCCGATGACATGAAAATATATAAAATCATAAAAAATATGTACGACTGCTTGTCCCTACAATCCAATTTTTTAAAATTCGCAGAATGGTGTACCATAAACAAACTTACACTTAATATTAAGAAATGTCAAATCATGAGTTTTTAAAGAATGAAAAACCCTATCAAATACAATTATTCACTGTACAACCATAGTTTATTGTCAGTACCTGAAATAAGAGACCTCGGTATAACTTTTGATACAAAACTATTATTTACTAACCACATTTATATCATTACTAGTAAGGCAATGAAAATTTTGGGCTTCATTACAAGAATATCGAAAGATTTCAAAAACATCTTTACATTTAAAATACTTTATTCAACTCTAGTTAGAAGTCATTTAGAATATAATTCTCCCATATGGAAGCCCTTCTACAAAAGTCATGCAATTTCCATTGAAAAAATCCAACACAAATTTCTCAGATCAATAAATTTTAAATTAGGAATTCCTGTGGATGAAATTAACTATGATTCTCTTACACAAAAAATGCGACTGTTATCGTTAAATGATAGAAGAATACTTAATGATCTAATTTACTTATTTAAAATAAACAATAACTAGTTTGACTCCCCTGAACTAGTTTCATTAATAAACTATCATGTACCTTGTAGAACAACTCGACTCAAAACACCTTATCATTGCAACAATACTCTCAGTAATGCAGAAAAAAATTCAATAATTCATCGTTTACATACATTAGGTTTGCTCATATCGATCATGCCGAAAGTCTGTCATCATACAAAAGAAGCATTAAAAAAAATTTGTCTGCTAGTACTAACACGTAATCATAAAATAATAATGTAACCATAATATGTCCTACCAGTTACGCACTCTAATATATATGGATTAGAAACATATCATAGGTACTTTAAAACTCTTTTATGTTTTTAAAATTATATAGTTATTATCTAAAATTTTTTGCTCCTAAGAGCATTTCTTATTTTTTATATTTTTAACTTTTGAGCTTTCTATTATTCTTAAAGATATCTTGTAGTCTATACATTTTACTATTTACTATATTATTTCCTGCATTTAAACTTTTTATTTAACTTTTTACTTTTACATTATACTTCATATTTTATGCTTTACGTTATACTTTCTTTTGATGCATCTTACTTTTTTACTACTCATTACCTTAACTCCTTTTTTTACCTTTTGTTTTGGGATTTAACTTTACATTTATGTGTTACTTTTTCTATGTTATTGTATTATAATATATATATCTATAAATATAATTATGATAATGGTACGTATTGTTTTTGAAATAAATAAATAAAAGTTACCAGCCACAAAAGGCTGAACATTTCTCAAACCAGCAACCAAAATAGACGATAACTTTGCAATTAATTCAGATGGCTAAAGATTTTTTGTGTGAATCTTTATAAAGCCAGCTTACTAAACAATTTATTTCTAGAAGGATGAATTTTTGAAGGACAAGGCGTTTAAGGCATATTTCAATAAAAAATATAAATTGTGCAAAGATGGAACGGTAATTTCTTAGGGTGGAACGATTATGACATAAAAAATTCGCAAGCTTTATTAGCTGCACGCCTCTGAGTATACAGTACCGGGAATGCACTGAGCAAAGTCTGCTGTCGGAAAAGATTAAAGACGGGAGAATTGTGCATTGTTCCGGGGATAAGGAGGTCGGAGTGTATTACTTTTGGCTAGACTAAACTGATACGGAAGGGTGCTTCAAACTAGACGTGCTCTTTCAATGTTGTACGTTTCGCCTGGATACTCTATTGCTATCCATTCTGGATGTAGTTATGTTGCAAAAGCATCGGATGTCTGGATACTGGTACTGGATAGACTAGCACCGCTCGTCGAAGAGTGCACGTCTATTAAGTGCTCCCGCGGTAGCGTGGTGCTACAATTTACGTGCACCTAATATTTTTGTGCCTATTTTCTATTTTCACATTTTACTGAACACGCTCATAGTTCAAATTTTAAAAATTTTGAGCAACCCCTGACACAAAAAAGAGCTGATGACTTTGACACGCCTGAACAGATTTTCATGAATTGTAGCTAAGAACCATCTAGATCACGTCAGCTTTCAAACAAACAAAAAAAAACCGCATCATAATCGGTCCATTTGTTTGGGAGCTACGATAACACATACAGATAGACAGACACACATAAAGTCAAACTTATAACATCGCTCCTTGCGTCGGGGATTAAAAATTGGTACTAATTAACTCAGTCGCACACGACATCCAATTCCAAATGCAATTCTGAAGCATCCTATAAGACCTAGTATCGCATCACTATTGGATGACCTCTGCAGCCTATCTTAATACGTTTACTGCCGGTTTTTCAGTATACTCAGGAATGTTATGAATCGGATTTGGTTTGTTAGGATTTCTACCCGATATTAACTTGACGAACTAACATATATATCTCTTACGACGAGCTTAAAAAGCAACTGAAATATAACCTTGTAGAGTTGCCTGGAGAGAAACGACAATAGTGTGTCGTTCATTGTAAAATAAAACAATAAGGAATTATCCCAACTTTAAAATTAACAATTTTTTCGCTGTCATCCAAGAGAATCTCAGTTAACGAATAAATCGTTAATTTGAATGTTAAGGTCAATCGGGTATTTCCACTTTTTTATTGCTTAAAAAAAATAAGCAAAAAATTAAGACGATTATAGCATTTTTATTTTATTTTTATGTTGACGAATAAATTTTTCAAAAATTCCCATTTTTGAATTACCGCTAAAACGATGTTTTGGGGCGGGGCTATAGTGTGACTTCATGAGCGGGAAGCTCACTGACAGTGTTTATGTATGCTGGCCCATCTGAGCGACGCTTGTGACGTCACAATCCGAATTGCCAACCACGGCCGTTTTGATTTTGTCAGTTTTAGATCGTTTTTAAAATCAATAATATCTATTGAATGATAATATAAAAAACAAAAATTGTTAGTAGGATGATTAAAATCAGAAAAAATGATCTTTAAATATTCCGTACATTTTCAACAGAATCCCTCGTTTGTGGAAACACCCCATTCTTCTATCATCAAGGAGAACTGGAATCGCAGTCATCGTAAAAGTAAAAAAAAAAAAAAAAGAACCGGAATCTCCCCTCTAGTCGTTCCAATCTACTTCTGCCATATTCCTTCAGACTCACAACGTACTCCAAATGAGGATGTCATAATTCCGATGGCTAAAGACAATTGGACTTCTTTGGCGGTATCTATCAAATTAAAAAAAAAAAAATTATTGATCGCGGAGAGACTAACTAACTCCGTGGCATTTAAGTTCAAATTTAAATTCTAGTATATCCTTTGTAATAATCCTAGTTTCTAATGACAAATGTTTGAGGAATCTGGAATATTTATATTAACTGAATGAAATTATATAATATGATCATCCCACTATTAAAAATAAATAAAAGTATAAATTTCATAAACAAAAAAATAATATTTATTCATTTATGCTCACCGAATCGGTAGGAAAGTAGGTAGTGTCGTCCAAATTTATCGAAACAAAAAATTGCCCAATTTACGACAAGGTAATTTAAATTGCATATTAAGGAGAGGCAAATAAAAAAATTGTCATAAATATGCAAATGCCATCAAATAAATTCATTTTAACGTCGGGGAATTATAATATTTGTATTGCCAACACAGCATCTCCGTATTGCTGGACCAAAATGAACCGAAATCTGCTTGAATTTAATTAAAAACAAAACAAAATTTTATCTCAGCGCACAGCGGGAGTGTATACGTGATATAGCGTGGACTTGCTTACTAATCAGCCAAAATAGAGACAATTTACTCATATTTTCTGGTAGTTCTTAATTTGAAGTTTTTAATGCCGTGTATCTTCCCATTTTAGGTATATTTTGCGAGCGTAATTAAATTTATTCTCGATAAATCCTTGACGTTTAAACATGAAAACAAAATGTCTCACGCGACAAGCAGGTGTGATAGTTTTTTTAACGAGATTCGTAATAATTTTAAAAGCTTATTTACGACATTGCATTTTGGAATATTAAAGTTTTACTTTATTACTATTCATATCCTGAAAGGCATTGTTTCTTATTTATATGCAAGCATCCTTTCAAAATCCTATAAAAAGTTCGTCTGTGACATGCAACATTGTTTAAATGACTGCCGTGTGTAATTACTTAAAATACAAGAAACTGTTTAGGTTGGGGAAGACGAAAATAAAACATTTTTTTTATATTAACTCCACACCGGAGGCCCTGAGGAAAATAATTTTTTAATCTTAATCTCGGAGATTATGCCATCTTTGTGGATCCTGTGTGGAGGGTCTTTTTATGGAAAAGGTAAAAAAGATGTGAAAGAAGGATAGGAATCTGGGAGTCAACGTGTCCAGGAGCGATGGAAGTATGAATCAATCCTTTCCACTTCGGTGCAAATCGATGGATCGAGAGAGTCCGACTGTAGAGGTCAGGTTAGGTCTCCCTCAACCAATCTCTCTTGATACGGCCCGCTTTGCAGTAAGTGAGCAAACGCATTGGCCGCCAAGACCTAGACGAAAATCACCCCATGAACCCGGAACCCCTGCTAAGTCACCAAATGTAGCAAATCACTTGGGGTGACCTATGGCAATAAATGGTTCCCGGTGAGGCGGTACCTACACCGCCTCCCAAATTGAAAATGAATAAAAAAGATAATTAGGTTCTTAGTTTGGGTTATTTCAATAAGCGGGTTATTGTCATATGATACAAATAAGAAAAAACATGGCGACCGCACCTGAAATTTAGAACTTTGATAAAAAAACGGAACTTTAACTAACTAACTCACTAACCATCACGCCGTTTCTCAGCAGGGGTAGGCAGAGAGGACGGACCGCCAAACAACTCGGTCTTGGCACACACTCTTTGCCTCACTCACATTCATACATCGTCTCATACATTCTCTTCTATTATTCTGACTTTTGACATTGCTCGATTCAAGTATCTGATTCACTTGATCGTGCCATGTCTTCCTCGGGCGTCCCCGACTTGTTCTACCATTCCCATTTAAGTAGTATGTTCTTCTTACACTACTTTCTTCACTACTTTCACTACTTTCATTCGTTCTACATGCCCAAACCATCTGAGGGACCCTTTCTTAATCTTACTCATTATCAGGGTTGCCAGGTCTTCGGTATTCTACCGAACCGTTCGGTATTTTAGCACCGTGTTCGGTATGACAAAAATACCGAAGTATGGGCGGTTATTATTTTTTTAACATAAGTATTTATAATTTTTCGATAATGTCTAAGCAAAATAAGAATGTAAGAAAAATCTTAAACATATTAGTTTTTAAGATAATAAATAGACAAACTGGAGTATTATCGCCACAAAACACGTGCTCGGATCTTTTTTTTAATGATTTTATTCAATCTAAAATTAAAATTCTGAAACATAGCTTTCCCAGATAATTTATTGATTTATTTTACTGCATGATTATATGATTTGAAATGTGTGTTGTATAATACAAAATTTAGTTTGAAAATTCAATAAATCTGCCAACGACCTACGTTATAACTTTGTTAATTTTATTATTCTATAAATAAAAATACAGATATGAAATTGGGGAATACGTTTATATGGACAAAACGTCGCCCGGTTTCCTCTTGATTAGAACTTTTTGATTCTAACACATTATTCAGTAAGCGCTCTGTCAATTTTCACATACGGTAGGTCCGGCCAAGCATGCCGTCACAGGAGCATCTCTGTACGTGTGGATGGATCTGTCCAGCAGACATGCATGCAGAAATGCTTGTCGCCCGTACTCTGACGTCATCAAATTCTCTTGCTCTGCCTGTGACGTCAAGGTATGATTTGAGTACTTCACGACTAAAAGTATTATCTTGATTTATTTTTGAGTTATTATGCCATTTTGCGCTTCCTCCTACTTTAATAATCACAATAATTGTTTTTATTCCAGACGTCAATCATCAAGGCAGATGTAGTACCCGGCTGACCGATGGCAAAACGAAAATTCTGGAGCCGCGCATTATTAAAGGTAAAACAATTAGATTATCGTTATTTAACCGGTAAACTGTTTTATGGGGCCAACAGAGTTAGAAAGATAACAAATTATGTTTGGCGTATTTCGGCATATCGCTCGCCATATATTCTCAATCGTTTTACCCCCACCAGCCGGATACTAAATCATAGTAATGATGAACACCGATGGACACTATAATGCTGTCCGAAACGTTGGCTAAAGAAGAAGGTAGCGGCCTGCGTGATCGAGGGGTAAGACTGTTTACTCGCAATCCGAAGGTCACGGGATCGAATCCCTGCGCGCGCAAATTAATTTTATTTGATTAATTTGTTTTAATTCTCAATTTATTCATTTAAAAAAAAAGTTTTTTGTGGTACATTCCAAAGTGGAAGATACTCTCAGTATCGCCCTGATGTAAGACCATCGTTCAGAATAGAAACGTTGCTTTAAATGGCTTTAGTCGTGTTTGGTGACCAATCTGAACAGCCAGGTACAGTCTCACCGGCTCCAAACGGGAGCGGCAGGGACTCTTGTGAGGTATTCAGATAAAAAAGACGGCATAATATACCAAAAATAAATCACGATAACGTGATATTTTGTACATTCGTTGTAATTCTGCAAAAAGCTACTTTTTTGTCAGTACACAATGTGAACAATAATTCATTTCTTTGAAAAATTATTTATCGTTTCAGGAATTTTTTTCGAAATTTTGTAATTTTTTATTTGTCTATTTTTTCATGCATCGTGAATTAGTAGATACTGAATTCAAGTATTTGCATATTCACCAGCTGTGCATTGTTCAATAATATATTTTATTTTATTTTAACAGTGACCATATTTATGTGCAGTCAATGAAGATTTTAAGGAAACTATTATTGTATATCAAAAGTGACATTCGCCTGCCTTCCTAAAATCCCAACACACGTATTTTTTACGATACGATAAAAACATTTACGAGTATTTTAGGAAAAAGGCCCCCGTCGCGAATTATTTAAAATCATACAAATATCGCACTTTTTAGGTTGTTTCACCTCAAATTCGTTAAACTTTTAACGTATTAGTCTTTCAGTGGAGAGGATGTATGAAAATATATTTATAAAAATAAAGATTTTTAGTCTAATGCTAGATGCTTATAAAAAATTACCAAAAGCCGAAACATGCCCAAAATACGCTGTGATTATATTTAATTGGTTCAAAATAACCATAAAAATTACACCAATATAACAAATTCAAATAATAAAAAATTGTGAAATTTTAAATATATTTTACGTAACAAATGAAAAAAAAAACATTATTGGTGGCCTATTGTGAAGATGTGAAATATGACGGTTGTTAAAAAAATCAGAATGTGCAAATCACACGCGGTAGAAGTGAAACCGCCAGAAAACTAAAGTAGACAAGAATGGCGAGACTGCGAAGCACTTTTCTTTATCAATGTGAAAGTTGGTTTTTTTCCATATTTTTGTCGACAAACTCCAGTGAACCTATTCCTGTACATTAATTTGATCATCTTATAGTATTTTTGTTTTCTTCTTCCGAGTCGCTAGATGTCACTTTCTTTTTTGTTTTCTTTGCTTGTTAATTTTTGGAGTGATTGGATATTGA
Source organism: Limnephilus lunatus (assembly GCA_917563855.2). NCBI lineage: Eukaryota > Metazoa > Arthropoda > Insecta > Trichoptera > Limnephilidae > Limnephilus > Limnephilus lunatus. Next base: position 52,868,042 of record OU830602.1, on the reverse strand, counting down.
TTTAAAAAATATATATATATATTTTTTTTTGGATTTCGTGGGTTTTGATCCTTTGTCCGCTGAATGTCTGACCGCTGAGGTTCGTCAGCTGCTTTATACCGCTAGACCAAAGGAGATTTGCGTGAGACTTTATGGATTTATCGTATTATATTTGAACCGAGTACTCGTGAAATAAATAAATATTTTATTGCTATCTCATTCTCTGGCAGGCTAAATCCTATAGATAAAGATGTACGTGGAATGTGGATGTCTCTTTTTAGTGTCGCTCGCTTCCGTTTCATCGAGTTTCAAATCACAACGGTGCTAAAGAAGTTTTCAGTTCAAAAACTATGCTTTATTTTCTCCTTGATTGATGAATCCTACTGTGGTGATGGCTCGTTTTGTGTTATTGATATCGATCACCGAGTAAATTTCTTATTGATGGGTGGTAAATAATTATTCTTGGGGGTATAATTTGCACCACTTTATAAATATGTTACAAGCTCGGTAGGTACACTTGGTAAAGACGAGGAATACAGGAGTCATAAGTCATACGCTTTTATAATATGCTGTCTCATTCATACTCGTTTTTTTCATTAATACATTTAGACACGCGTTCTTGCATATTTTGCTCTTCAACTATCGTAAAGAACACTAATAATTATAACTTCTATAAAAAAACCTTTCGATTGATGTTTGGTTTTGAAATGAGAATATGCTTAGTTCCTATCAGGATGTTATTTATTCAGTTCCTGTCTCTCCCTAACCATCACCTTGCTGGAAAAGTGTTTTAAATTTTAAGAAGAGCAAGAAAAATAGTTAAAATTGGGGTGCATTTTTTTTAAAACCGAAGAAGATTTTGGGAATAGGTACCTTGGAAACAAGTTGTTAGTGTTTTTCGTGCACACAATCTACAAGTTTTTTAGTAAAAAGAAGGAATTTTACCATCTCGGAAGTACATAATATCTTTATGTACTGTTTCATTTTGTTGTGGCGATAATTACCTCGAACTATCACCCGATACCAGCAAACAACATTTCATCTTCCGCTGTAGTATTTCAATTTCAAGTGCATATGAAACTGTATTTCATAAGCTGTTTTGGATGCAACAATTGGTGTAAATTCAAATTCATTAGATTATTTAAAGTTTTTAGGTTCGTGACATAATTATTAATAATAAATTAGTTACGTGATGTAGCGATTTTTTATCTTTGTAGATATTATAAATTGGAAGTTCGCCAATATTGAAGGGAGAAATACGAAAACTCTCTTATGTAATATGGCCGAGTTATCTCAAAAATTCTTAATAATTTTTAAATAAAAGTTTTCAGATTGGTCTTCCGAAAAACATAAATTATTTCCGCACCATTCGAGATTTCCCATTAAAAGTCTTCAATCACGAAACTTATTTTTATTATAGATAAATTTCAATGTAAAAATTGATGCAGAGTGTCGATAAAATGTTGAAAAAAATATACAAATAATGAACATTATGAATTTTCACCATTTCCAGTTAAGAAAAAAATTATTTTGTGAAGAATTTGACATTCCAGATGTTCTTGTGACAAAAGGCCTTTTTAATCAACTTACCAATAATCATGCCTTTGGGGAGAATGACATTTTTCAGTTAAACTTCAATGAAGATATTGCAATAATTAATTTTGTTTACAAAGGGCTGCGTTTCAAATTATGTTATTAATTTAATGGTAATAATTAATGTTGATCTGTTGTTCGCGAAATGTTATTGAATTCACTATTTTTTACAACTTAAAAATATTTATTTAAAATAAATAATAACTTTTTTTTAAACCGCCACCCCGGGAACCATTTAATGGATAACTAACACCACTACCATAGGTCAACAAAGTGGTTCGCTACGTTTGGTGACTTAGCAGGGATGCACGCGTGAAGTTTGTCTAGGTCTTGGCGGCGAATGCATTTGCCCACCTGCTGTGTGGCGGGCCGAATCGGGAGATGCTGATTAAGGTAGACCTATCCTAGACCTCTCCAGCTGGATTCTTTCGACTCATCATCGCCTTGCACCGCAGTGGAAGGATGGATTCATACGTCCGTCACTACTGGACACATTGACCAAAAGATTTCTACCCACCCCTCAAACCTTTTCCTTCCGAAAGCTTCAGCTCCTTACTTTCCCTAATAAGACCCTTCACACGGCATCCCGAAATATGACATAGGCCCTGAGGGGTTTTTCCTGAGTGCCTCCTAATGAAGGGAAGCTAATGTAAATGAAATCACTATATACGCTTTGTATTCTAAAAGACAACTATTCAAGGCAATGGAAAAACTTGCATTCAAAAATTTAAGTAAAATGAACATTTGCTGCCGTAGTGTGAACTGAAGGTCAATTACAATAATCTCGGACATTTTTTAATGTTAACATAAAAAAAACGATTACATTGAGCGAGTTTACAAGCTGCTAGCCGGTAAGTTTAAAAGCCGGTGAATCGGCGAGTAAGATTGTGATGATGACACACAAAACTGTCTACTCGCTCAGTAGCGACAGTAGCAACTAAAATAACGACTCCCGCGGGAACCAATTCGGTCGACATTTTGTAAACAACTTGAGCTCGCAGCTAGAGCCATACGCTAGCCAGTAGAGAGAATTGCGGCTGCCGCGCGAACTAATTCTGACCGTTATGAAATCAGCTGTTGGTAGGCCGCCATCTTGAGCGAGTAGCGAGTAAAGTTGACCACCTTTCAACTTTTTTCATAGATTGTCCACAATCTGCTAGTTAGCTAGTAATACGATTACACTGAGCCAGTTTACTAACATATAGTATCTTGTATACTCGCTCAATGTCATCGAGGCTGTAGTGATCCGTTTATCGTTTCAACTTAATATGCATATTATATTAATGGTATGAACGTCTTTTCCAGCCCTTCGTATTGTTATAGTAATAGGAATCTATCTGCGTACTCCTGCGGGGACACGGCGTGATGGTAAGACAGACATCATATAGATTTTTCCACTCATATAACGTTTAAAATTTATTCCTCAGATACTTGCGTTTCTGAAATAAAACTAAAAAAATGCACTTAAATTTCCCGAAACAGATTATAAAGTAGCACACTTTATGACAAAGGATGTTTCATTTTGCTTTGTATTTCGCAGGAGATTACCTGCTTAATGCCTCGCTTTGTTCTCCCTCTCATTGTGATACTGTAGTCAACAGGTACTACGTTCTCTGTATGGGACACCCTGTACTTAAATATGTTAAAGAAGCAAGTATTGGAACATACTCTTATTCCCATTGTGTGTTTGCCGGTTACCATTGATAATAATATTTATAACTTTGAAGTATTTCATACATCCATGCATTTTTCATTTAGTTGGAATTATATAAGGTGTCCGAAGATTTTTTTTTATATTGACTCCATACAGGTGGCCCTGAGTAAAATAATTTCCCACAGGGCCTATGTTATCTTTTGGAGATGCTTTGTGGAGGGTCTTTTTGTGGAAAGCAGCGAGTGAACTTGAATCTTGAAGAGACCCATGTTGTAGGAGGGAGGAAACACAGAGGCCAGCAAATCTGTTGAACTCAAGAACTAGTCGTAGATACGACACATTCTCACGTGACAAATGTTAACTGGGTACATTGTTGGGTGCACGTGATTCCCTAATGTGCACCGGTGCTGAAGGAATCAAGGAGCTAGTTCCTCAGAGTATCTTCCATTGAAATACCGGCAGAACAAGTTCAGCTTTCCCTTCCGATTCCTGTGCTATAAAGATTGCATCCATTTTGTTAACATAGAAGAATCTTCCAAATACTGCACAGCGTCGAAGGTGTTTCAGGTATTTTGGAGCTCCAGACCAGAGGTGGCTGCCAAATTCTACCGTGGGGCGCACTTGCAATTTGTACATTAGTTAGCTTGCATACATCAGTTGTAAACTATCTATATTATCTGTGGACCCTGTACAGAACGCCCAGCTTCTGATAGGCTAACTTAACTCTAACTACACTGGAGCCCCCTGCATTAGTACCTGAGTTGGTCCTACCTATCTGGTTAGTACCTATCTACAAGTAAAATGACTTTTTTTTTCTAAATCCCAACGTTTTTAAGTGATTTTAAGGTTAAAAAGTAGAATGTTTTGAATGTAAAAAGATCATCTATGGAAAAATATTTTTGCGTTGGAAAATAACAATAGAACTTATTTATCTTTTTTTTATTTCTATTATGATTTAGAATCACCTCCTGAAGTTTACCACCGGACAACCTATGTACACATTCATAATGTATGAATTATTACGTATACGAATTACTTGAGTGTAATGTAGGGCGACTTCTTATTATTGTAAAACCGCGATAAGTATTCAACTTTAACGGCCTATGTGGCAAAGTGGTAAATTTATTGATTGTGTGGCTGGTCGTTGAGGGTGAAGCCGAAGGATATTTATTATTTTTATGTTAATACCGCACAAGAGTTCCAACTGCCAGGAGCCCCAGGGACGATGGCAACCCCAAATGGGGTATATTGTGAGACTTGAGGTAGTGGACAGGGGGATAGAAATGCTCCCAAATAAACTGTTCATATTAATTTTTCTGAAAGAATAATTGACAAATTAAGAGAATCGGCTACGCCACTTTTCATACTAAACATAAATCTAGATTTGAAACCAAAATGAGAAAAATAAATTTATCAAAAGGATAGGTGCTAATTTTTGGGGAGGCTGTGTGGAGGATCTTTTTAGGGAAAGGAAGGAGATGAATTCGGCGAAGGAAAAAAGTACGAGGAGAGGTGGTTAGGAATCTGGGGGTCAACGTGTCCAGGAGTGACGGAGGTATGAATCCATTCCTCCCACTGCGCTGCAAGACGATGGGTCGAGAGAGTCCGGCTGGAGAGGTCCAGGTTAGGTCTCCCTCAATCAGACTCTTCCTATCCGGCCCGCCACGCAGTAGTTGGATAAACGCTTTACGCCATCAACCCGGGCACCCGTTACCCCAAATTTAACGAACCATTTGTGGTGACCCATAGCAGAGGTGTTGGTTATCCAATAAATGGTTCCCGGGGCTGCGGTACTCGTACCTGCCTCTCAAATTAAATAACTATATGTGATAACCTCATCGATAAACAAACCGAAAATTTAAAAAATTAAAAATGTCATAAATATGTATGTTGAAGTCCTGCATATTACTACAAACTTGGTTTTCTACGGATCGCTATGCGTTTCTCATGTTTAAAAGGGTTGACATAGACTTAAGGCTCTAGTTGTTTTTAATAATTGTGGCATAAATTTCTCTGAAGTCTCGAGTCCTTTGCGCGTGTGATCCAATTGCCACCTTGCTTACCGGCGCATTGTCGACTTCGCTTACAAACGCTCACCGAGCAGGTAATTCGTAGAAGTGTGATACATTTATTTACATGTATGAATGATCTAGACATCCTAGAACTTTGAAAGAAAAGCAATGTCGCCAAATTACATACGAGGGTAGGCTGAAAAATAATGCATTCATGCTTGTACAGCGCGAACAAAATGACTTCCAGAAGCGCGCCAGGTGGAATGTGGAAGTGACATTTCTCCTTTATACGCATGTTCAGGTTTGAGGTCGTTGATTTCATCCAGAGTAGTTTGAGAGGCGGATGTTTGGAGATGTGTTCTAATGTTATATGTCAACGGAAGTTAAAGTGTGCTGTTATGGATTTTTTTAACTGCTGAAAAGGTGACTCCTACTCCTACTGAGTGCTGAAAAATTCATCGCCGTTTAAACGATGTTTATAGTGACGATGCTGTTGATAGGTCTACCTTAAATCGATGAGTAATTCCAGCTTGACATTCAATTTCAAAATTTTGAACATATAATTAATGTTTTTTTTTAAATGTAAGGAGTAAGTTGGTGTTCTCTTTTTCTAACACCGCTTATATCATTTTGTATGACTATAATAGAAAATAAGCTAGAACTACTTTTTTGAGGTTGTGTCAGTTGGTAACAGATATAGCACAAGCGGTCGAGGCCAGTGGGATATGACATTCCCAATTGTTGTGAGGCTGAAGAGAGCGAACGTGGGAAGAAGGTACGATAGAAGGAAGGTTGGAAATTGGGAAGTAGCTACCTGGCTATTTAGATCTGGTCACCTAATCCGGCAAAAGCCATTTCAAGGAACGTTTCGATTCTGAATGTTTGTATTTTACCATGGTGATTTTTTTATTTTTTTTATTTTTTATTTATTTCCAACAAAAACACAAATTACATAAATATATAATTTAGTCAATTTATCGGTAGTCCCGCGAAGCTGCCACATGGCTGCTTGTCTGCAGGTTCTACCTTAATATACACTCGTTTATATTAGAAGTTAAAAATATATATATGTATAATATCAAAAATCGTAATGGAAAATGCAAATAATGACATCCTAATCCTAAAAAAACTGATGCGATACAAATCTAATTACAACCTTACAAAAAATGCAGAAAAAAAAAAACTTTATATTCTCAGTGAATATGTTTAGAACTTACCCTAACATTGATAGAATTTACTCTAATTTAAACATAAACATAACAAAAAATGTGACAAAGATGTCTGTAATAATTCATGTACCATATTAAATCATACGACAAAAAAAATGAACCTCGGTGTAATTGAAGATCAACATATGAAGAACAGTCACATATGCGCTTTAGGAAATATATCTATATATTTATCAGATTAAGAAATTTACTCAAATTAAGTAATCTAAAAAATAAATAAAGTCTATTTCGCACTGGTCCAATCCTTAATTCAGTAGGAAATCAGTGGATGGGGAGGCGCATATGAAGAAAAATGTTAATGTGAAGGTGGTTGAAAAATAGTAATAACAAAAAAAAAACAATAAAAAAGAACCAACATTCTCTCCAGCATCATTGTTCAGAATTTTGAAGTACCTACCAAAAATTTATACTGAGAGTATCTGCCGCTCGGCTCTGGAACGTACTATACACGGTGTCCGAAAACACTTAGTACAAGCGGGAAACTGGTGAAACTGAATCACATACAAACCTCAAAAAAACTTTTGTTATCATTCTGTTTTTACATAAAAATATTTCAATCAAATGTAATTAAGTTTCCTGTTTTTACTACGTGTATCAGGACACTGCGTATGTTTTATATTAATTATGAATTAACAGAATAAATTTATTTGAATCTCGTGACTTCTGAATTCGTAGTTGTGGACCGGTCGACCATGGAGGCCGTTGGGATTACTTCGGGCGCACGGACACGCCCATATCACATTTCTATCGGCGTATATCTCCAGTGCAAATACTCTTTCCTTAAATGACTGTCAGGAATAATGGTCGGACATTTGAGTCCAATTTATTTAGCGCTCCTGCCAGGGCATTTCAGTCGCGGCCCCTTCGATAAATGCGTCCCGTAGGTGTCGTTTCGCATTACACGCGGAATAATACGGCCGAAACAAAAGGAGGACTATCAGAATCGCGGCGTATAATGCGATTTCATTTATTTATGATAAGCTTTTTATCAGCGGGGGAAGATCGTGACTGGAATCTCCGGTCTCTTTGGGCTGCCAGAGCCGGATCTGACAAAGGTGCATACACTGCGCACACACTGCAAATACTGCACACACTGCACACACTGCAAATACTGCACATACTGCACACACTGCACACACTGCACACACTCCACACACTGCACACACTGCACACACTGCACACACTGCACACACTTCACACACTGCACACACTGCACACACTGCACACACTGCACACACTCCACACACTGCACACACTGCACACACTGCACACACTGCACACACTGCACACACTGCACACACTGCACACACTGCACACATTGCACAAAATGCACACACTGCACACATTGCACACAATGCACACACTGCACAGTGCACATGGAACGAGTAATGTACATTTGTTGAAACTGAAGAATTTATAGCATAAGCAAGACAACGAGAAATACTCCTTTACGAAGTGAAAATTTCTTCAGCACCGCTTTTATTTGGAACGCGATGAAACGAAAAATAGGGACACTAAAAAGAGACAAACACATACATCTATAGGATTTATCCCGTGAGAAAATGGGATAGAATAATCGGTATCCTCTTTTTGCGCTGCTTTGTAGCCTCCCCACTCTTTTCTGAAGTTTTCACTTCTACCGCGTGTGAATTGCAGTCTTTTTTTATTATCGAGGGATGTGTCTGAAATCCAAATTATCATGAAACTACGAGAGGACAGAACGCTTCATATCAAACGTTTTAACCCTGCTTCCCTGTGTCTGTTAACAGAGAAAATAAGGCAAACCTAGTTTTAGTTAAACAATAGTATGATCACTTGTGTCCCTGACAGTTGTCCTGAGTCAGCTTTTCAAATCATAGTTTTAATTGTGAAAACATACACCAGCAGTGGTTTTTTGATGTTCAACTATATACAGGTACCTTCGATGTATCGAGGCAAGTTATCAAATACGAAAATTGGTGTCTGCGCCATTATACAAAAAAGTTTAATTTAATTTAATTCGACCGCCATAACACGGGCATCTGCCTAGCATGGTGGTCAAAAAATCCACTAATAATGTAAATAATTTATGCAATGAATAAAGAAAAATTTAAAATAAATAATTATAATAATTTCAATATATTCTTGTACATACTATTAATTTTTTCAAAGTATGTGTAGCAATCTTTAGATATATTTATCCTATTTTTATCGTAAGTAATACAGTCAGGAGACAAAGATTTGTGATCTTAAAATGTAATTTTTTTTAGGCTGGGCCAAAATGTCGTAGATCCGGCTCTGGGGCGCATGTGTATTGTGTACCTACTCATCTGAAGCCCTTTGTCTAGTCTGCAAGGAGAGAGCTTCTCCAGTAGCAAACAAAATAAAGACACCTATACAAAAAGGTTATTCTAACAATTGCCGACTTGAAATTGGATACTTTGTTATGACAACAACATTTTTACGGAGTATGAGTTTTGAAACGGTCCATACAGCTAACCATACTGTTGTGCAGAAGATTTTTGCACTCATTCTTTAAATGCAAGCAAAATTTAAGAATTTTACTAATATTAATATATAAAAATGAATGTTTCTTTGTTTATCCCTTATGCGTTCCTAAACCATTCATCTGATTGCGATGAAACTTTTGCGATTTGATGGTTTCTGTAGGTATATAATAGTGAGCTCTGGCGTTATGAAATTATTTCCTTTCCCATTCATTCGATTGCAATGAAACTTGAGTAGATGTGCGCACGTCTTCAAATGTTTCTATATATACTTGTGAGCTCTGAATTATGGGGCGCACGAGTTGCTTGAAAAATTAGTATAATAAGTGTATTCCATGTAGTTAGGAGGGAGGGAGAAGGAATCCGGGTCGGATAAAAGCAGAAGAGGGGAGGGGGGATGGCGGGGAAGATGAAGGGGGAATGCGGGAGGGGAAGGGGACGCGAGAGGGAAAGGAGGCGGAATTGAAACGGGGACCAATGGGAAAAGACACGCAGAGAGAAACAATTTATTTGTTTAAATGGCATTTAAGGGAACTCGCTAGTAATTTATAAAATAAAGAGGTCAGTCAAGGTGCCTAAAATAAAATACAATAATTTCAAGAAAATTTAATATATTATTATAAAGTAACATTACCCCGTTTCTTATAAAAATAATTAGGACGTGTAAAGGACGGCTTTGAGATTGAGAAATTAACTGGATGAAACATGATAATCAAAGGGTATCAGGTTTAAAGTACTGTAATATAATGTAACTCGTTGTTTGTAATTATTTATGACCTACAATTTGTAACTTCTACGCAGTTCGACGCAGGTTAAAAGATATTACGAGGGCAGTCATTAAAGTAAGGTTTCCAAGGTACTGCGGTCGCGAGGAACAATTTTACGCAAGATCCGGGAAAACTGGCGTGTAACCTGGTTTCCTTAAACCAAATCCCCGCAACGCTGCACTATCTTCGACACTTAGTCTCGGCGTGGCAGCCATTCGCGATGAAGCTCCCGCTCGCTGCACCCGCCAGGTGGGAATTACGCTCTATAATTAGTTTTTTGTGCGAAGAACAAAACCCTGATAGAAATTCATTCTCAGCTACTTGAAGTATACGGAAAATAGGGAATGAGTGCGAAAACGTGCGCAAATGGTGCAGAGAGTTTAAAAGCGTGCCGGACAGCCATTGGTTTCAGATAAAAAAAATTGCCATAGTGGAAAAAACAACTATTGCAAATCGAGGGGTGACGGTTCGGGAGCTCTGTGATACGATCCCTGATGTCGGTAAGACCACTATTAACAAGATTTTGACAAAAAATTTGGAGACCACAAAGTCTGTCCAAGGTGGGTCCCAAAATGCTCACCGAAGATCACAATCAACAACGGGTTGAAGCAGCCCGCGAATTCCTTGAGTGCTACAACAGCGATGGCGAAGAATTCTTGGATGCAATTGTGACTGGGGACGAGACCCGGATACACTACACGACCCCAGAGACAAAGGAACAATCCCAGAGGCATCATTCAGATTCGCCGAAGCAAAGTTTAAAAACGAATTACAGAGCGTAACTCACACCTGGCGGATGCGGCGAGTGGAAGCTCCATCGCGAATGGCTGCCACGCCGAGACTAAGCGTCACAGAGGGTGCAACGTGGTAAGGATTTGACAGGGGGAAATGAGGCTATACGCCAGTGCTGCAGGATTGCGCGTAAAGTCATTCCTCGCGACCGCAGCACCCTGAAGACCTTATTTTACGGACAGCCCTAGTATTATTTTGTTTTTTTTTTACAGTCCAACTTAGGGAAAATTTAATTTATATGTTAATTTTTAAACTTTCTCAAAAACACGGTTGGTTATTCACCAAAAAATAATGAAAAAATGATAATCACACTGAAAATAATACAAATAACAATTTTTTTTTTAGATCTTCATACAATAGTGTATGCTAGTGCTATCACTATATGTAATAAGTTAGGAGTTAAATTAACGTCTTCTGATGATAGATCATATAGTTATAGAAAACCAGAATGGCAGAGTAGATTAGAAAGTGATGCAGTATTTTTAAGAAGTAGCATAGCTAGAGTAATAGAGTATAAAAACGGAAATAGAAGTAGGAATATTTTGAGACATGTAGATGTAATTGGGAGAAAATTTGGTTATAGCATTGGTAGTAATAATAATGAAAATATAATCAATGATTTATTAGATTTGTTAAAACAAAAATTAGGTGTAAAGCTAGTAGATTAAAAAGATATAATTATACGTATAATAAAAAAAATAATAATAGATTATTTCAGAAAAATGAGAAAATATTTTATTCCAAACTTGACGATAAACAAAATATTATTTCGAATAAAAATAATCCGTTGCCATCTGAATCAGATATGCGCGATTTTTGGACAAATATTTGGAGAAAAGATATAAAACATAATGAGTCAGGTCCGTGGATAGAAAATGAAGAACTCAATTGTTCAGACATTGATCAAATGAGTTTTTCTGATATATCGGTTGAATTGTTAGCCAAAATTATAAAAAATACTCATAATTGGAAAGCCACGGGTTGCGATTGGATACATAATTTTTGGTATAAACGTCTGACTACTTTACATCCCCTTTTGGCAAAAAATCTTTCAAAATTTGTCAGAGAACCTCAAAATTTTCCAAATTTTCTAACAAAGGGCATTACTTATATGTTGCCTAAAAGCGAAAATATTAATAATCCCTCTCAGTATAGACCCATTACATGTTTACCGACAATATATAAAATTTTAACCTCTTGCTTGACAGATTTAATATACACTCATTTAGATGAAAAAAATGTTTTATCTGAACAACAAAAATGTTTTCGCAGAAAACATATGGGATGTAAAGAACAATTAGTTATTGATTCTGTAATTCTAAAACAGATTCAAACCCAAAAACGTAATTTACATATTTGTTATATAGATTACCAAAAGGCTTATGATAGTGTCCCGCACTCGTGGCTGATAAAAGTTTTAAATATATACAAAATTAACCCAATTATTATTAGCTTTTTGGAAAAAATTATGGCATTTTGGAATACCGATTTGCTTTTGAATTTGAAAGATAAGAAAATTATAGTACCGGGCATTTCAATAAAAAGAGGGATTTTTCAAGGAGACTCATTGAGTCCTCATTGGTTTTGCTTAGCATTAAATCCTCTATCTAAAATGTTAATTAAAAGCAAGTTTGGAATAAAAATTAAAGGTAATACTAGAGAGAGAAATATAATTTCTCATTTATTGTTTATGGATGATTTAAAATTATATTCGAATTCTGAACCAAATTTAGAGAAAATGATTAAAGTAGTTAAAATTTTTTCAGATGATATTAAAATGACTTTTGGTTTAGATAAATGTAGAACGATCCATATAGAGAAAGTTAAAATTGTAGATGGAGATGAGGGTATATTTAGAAATTTCAAAATTGAAAGTATGAAAGGGGATGAGGTTTATAAATATTTAGGATATCCGCAATCAAATAGATTAGATCATACTAGTATTAAAAATGATATTAGGATTGAATTTAAAACTAGGATCAGAAAAATTTTGAAATGCAATCTATCTGCTAAAAATTTAGTAAAGGCGATAAATACTTGGGCAATACCTCTATTAACTTACTCATTTGGCATAATTAAATGGTCTAATACAGATTTAGATAGCTTAGAACGATTCATTAGAACTACATTAACAAAATTTCATTGCCATCACCCAAATTCAGCTATAGAACGAATTAATTTACCGAGAAATTTAGGAGGTAGAGGTATAGTCAAAATAACATCTTTAAAACATAATCAGGTAGAAATGCTAAGAAATTTTTTCCATAGGAAAGCTGATAGTTCAGAAATGCAAAAAATAATTTGCAAGGCAGATAGAAATATTTCGCCATTAAATTTATACGATGAGAATGCCAGCATTCTTATAAATACCAACCAGGAATTATTAGATTCCTAGTCAAATAAAATTCTTCACGCAAAACACTTCAATTATCTCAACCAAACATATGTTGACAAATTTTCGTCAAACAAATGGTTGAGTATTGGAGAGTTGAGCGCAGAAATAGAAGGCTTTATGCTTGCTATTCAAGATAGAGTCATTAATACTAAAAATTACAGGAAGCATATCATCAAAGATGCAAATCAAATTGATGATTTATGTAGAAAATGTTTGGCTTTTCCGGAAACTATAGAACATATTATATCGGGATGTTCTGTATTAGCGCCGTCCGAGTATACATTTAGGCACAATCAAGTTTTAAAAATAATTCACCAAAGTTTGGTTATTAAACATAACTTGATTGACTGCCGTAATGTACCATATTATGAATATGAACCAAATTCATTTTTAGAAAATGAATTTTATAAAATTTATTATGATAAAACTATTCTAACAGACAGAACAATTAGTCATAATAGACCCGATATAGTTTTACATGACAAAATTAAGAAAATAACTTATATCATTGATGTCGCTATTCCAAATTCTTGTAATATTCAGAAAACTGTTTCTGAAAAAATAAGAAAATATACAGATTTAGGAAATGAGATTAAAAGAATTTGGCATTCTCAGACTATCAAAATATTACCATTTGTTATTTCGGCTACTGGCATTATACCTAGCTCTCTCATTCAAAATTTAGGCGTATTAGATTTGTCGAAAAATTTATTCATAAAAATGCAAAAGTCGGTTATTTTAAATACATGTAGGATTACGAAAGATTTTTTAAATATTTATATTGAGGGATCAGTAGGATTTATCGGACCAGTTAGGATTTCATCAGAGCCGAACCCTCTGATATGAAAATATCTGGAGTCGGTGAAATATTTTCCCATTATGTTTCTGGTGGATTGACGTATTGTTCTTGTATTGTTTTGTATTTATTATCTTATATAGTGCACTTACATTGCGTGAATTTACTAGATATTCATTTGTGGAAAAGTGTGTGGAAGGGTTTTTAGTCTTTCATTTGGGAAAGATTCAACCCGGACATAAAATCTGGAGCACCGTAATTAAAAAATTTAGATAAACAAAAAACTATCCCAGTTTATCGATTTTTTATGCGTGCAACTGATTTCCCTTTTCAACAATTCATGTCTTCAAGTCTGAACTCTACTCTAATTTTCCATATTATTTTAAAAATAGCCCATAAATAAAATCTCTTTCCTTTCTCCATCCATTGAAACACTGTCCCAGAACCTTAACCAATTAGGTCGAAGCCCAGAACACTCTATATTTTTGGGTTGTTATCTACTTCTTTAGCCAACTTAAAGACGACATCGGGGCTAAGCTTAATAGTTCTTGGTATCCAGGTACTTGACGACTACACTAAAACGACTAAACTCAAGAAAATACATTGATTTAAATGATTATTTTCTGAAATAAACAGTCCTAAGAGGATTAACGCGTGAAATACAAATCACCTCTATATAAATAAACACACTCCACCACAATGTACTCATCTGCCCTGATGATGGACGCTGGCGCTATAGCGCTGTCCTAAACGTTGACTGAAGAATGAAAAGGCAATAACCCAAAAAATAAAATTATTATCAACAAAATGTGTCTAAAAACAAAGTGATGAAACAAAGTGATTTTATTTTTTATCCTGCCAACATTTTTCCTGTTGAAGTGAGTGATGGCTGAAAATAATGTGTGAATTGTACACTGAACTTGCTATAAACCTGAGTATCTTCGTATCTCGTAGGTAGTGAATGGAACGATTGGCACATACAATGTGCTAGAAAAGTCAACATCTTCCTTCCTGTATTTATGTTACCCTGGCAGCGATTCCTCAGCCCGACCAGTTAGCAGACAATAAAAGAGATTAAATTTTCTTCATTTGGCGTAAATGGCGTCGGAAAGATTAATGGTGCATTCTTCCTGATTCTAGATTTATCGCAATCTGTCTCCTGGTAGGCGCAATCTTCGAAATCGGCAGTTTTACGGTCCGTTCTAAAGTAATGCGCCGATCAACCTCTACCCACCGTAGTTAACTAGATAAACACAGAACATATTATCCCAAGACGTGTGATACATACAGATTTGAATGAAAATTGGTGTCATCAATGAAGTTTGAAAGCTACCCGAAACCAGCGATAGGTAGAAACTGTAATATTTCCAAAATAAGGCATTTTATATTAAAAAAATAATGGTCTACTCCATGAGTCTAAGACGGCTCTCAAGGAAGTCATTTCTTTCAGAGCCAACATGATCATTGGGTCTTTTTGGTCGTATTTTTGAGGAGAGAAAGGAGTGAACCTAGGTCGTCGATTGACCTATGTTGTTGGAGAGTGGAAAAACGGCGATACTTAAAGTTTCTACACATAATTATGCAGTACCACCACTTACTCTTTCTGTTTTAAAGTTAAAAATCACTTACTTACGTACCCCTTTTCGGTTATGGTTTTATTGTTTAATGTGCAAAAAATTAAATTCTTTAGAAAATGATTGAAAAACATTTAATTATTTGTGCCTGAGGTTCGCAAAATAAAATAAAATACGTGTTTTAGCGATTTTTAGGAGAGGCATTCATTGTAAATCCTGAAATTGTAGCTAAGCAGTGACCTTTTCGTCAATAGAATCAGTTTATTAATGAACAAAATGTGTAATATTCTTCGACCAAGTATAAGATTGTAAAATTTCTATTGATGAATAAACGATTTTTTTATTATTATTATTAGGTATTATATTGCTGGGATTAATCGTGAATATTATTTGTATTATTGTGTTACACCATTTAAGGTTAAACGTCACGTACGTTATAATCTACGCATTCACAGATGGCGCCAATCAAATTATTTTAGGTTTTTTGCACATTACGCTTTAAAATATTAAGGTAAATTAATTGTTCGCGCCAGTACATATTTAATTAGAATATAAATAAATAGTTTTGTCCATAAACAAACCCAAACCTTTCAAGAAAGGCTGAAAAATTCAATTTTGTATCGGTGACTCAATCCAATATTGTATTTTTCACCCTTTTTTGAAAGATTTGGGTTTGGGTATGGACAAAACTATTTATTTATATTCTAATTAAATATTTTCGGGCGCGAACAATTAATTTACCTTAATATTTTAAAGCGTAACGTGCAAAAAGCATTAAAAACCTAAAATAATTGGAATGGCGCTATCTGTGAATGCTTAGATTATAACGTGCGTGACGTTTAACCTTAACGCACTTATGTAATTTATGAAGACTTGTTTTAATAAATAAATAAGACGTTTTGATTCTCAGGCCGCAACTAAATCAATGAAATCGATTGTCCGTTCAAGACAGAAATCGAATTTTGAAAATTTTCAACCAATACCTTGCTTCCAGCTCATGGACACGCCCACAGTATACTTCCACCGGTTTGACTATTCAGTATAGCTAAAGTTCTAGTGTTCTGAAGATCATTAGTGGCATCTCAAAGGGTTAAACACAGAAACTTTCGAACACAGAATTAGAAGAAGGTCGTTAGAGCCTTTCCCACCTTTGAGAATTTCCCGAAATGAGAATGACGCTATGTATTAACAATTTAAACTTTACATTGGGTAGAAAATGACATTGCCGACATCAACAGATATGATTTATTTTACTCCGAATCATTGCAGAGACAGTTACTCGAGATATTATCACTAACAAAGCCTTATGTTGTCAAATAACGTTGACAATTATTTTGATTTGTAATATTTTGCATTATTTTAAAGCAACAAATATTCACAATGTCCAAAAGTTTAGGTAATAAGTTTTACAAACGTAAATCAAAAATGTCTAATAACGAACTTATTTATTTATTGTTATCAAGTTTATTTTGTAGAACTCTATTTTAATTCTAATTTCTTTCATAATATATATTCAATAATATTATTATGCAATATATAAAAACAGTTTATTATAAACAAGTTCTGCTGTGTTATCATTATTACGCATGACAGCTGTTTCGTCCTCTGAAGACATTAACGAAAGATGAGCACAATAAAAATGCTTAGAATTGATGTATTGGTCTATCTGTGTGAACGTCAAGCGACGCCCACTAATAGAGAAGGTTCTCTGTCTTGCTTACGCTCACTTATTGTAACTAGTTAGAAGAGAGGCAAGTTTTAACGACACCCTTACGGATTGCACTTATGGGATGTCCTATTCATTCAGTTCGTAATTTGATTTAAACATACGTGCACCTACATATCGCAAGTAAAATAATTATTAATTTTTAAATTTGATATTGTAGCCACGTACTCGAAACCGTATTATTTCGACTGGCCACACCGATAGGATAGTGAACTTGGATTATCGCCGCTAGGCGGCGCGGACCTCGCAGCATTGACATTACTTGCAATTCTGAATCTCTCATAGTAGGACGCTTATAAATTATTGTGATCTTTGTAAAACTACCGTGCAATAAATGAACCAAGTTTATAACTAACACCTTTGTTATTTAAATCCCGTGTATTTAACGTAGTGCTAATGGAGTCAGATTAAATAATCAATAGTAATATTTACAACTAAAGCCCTCGTTAAAAATGTTAAAAATCCACGTTAAAATATAATAAATAGTTTTCATTATTTGTAATTCGAATCTTTAATAGTAGATTTATAGAGTGTTTTTAAAGTGTGCAAGTGTAATATTTATTACGACATCATGGAGTCCTGTTTCAAAACGGGACGTGGCAAATCACTGAATGGACAAAGTCGTGAAATTTTATTCCGCGTGTTTAATTATTTTATGCATAATATAAAAAACGGTGGCCAATTTTTAAGCATGAATGACTTATATGATTTGACGCCTGAGACAACTGAAGTATCGCAGACTAGTATTCGACGCATCGTAACTGGAGTGGCAAAGGAAGCAGAAAAACAAACGTCGTCATCGTCAACTCAACGACCAACATTCAGGACACCAGGGAAGAAACGACGCAGACTATCAACCAAATCAGATGTAGATGATTTCGATAAGGAAGTTATTAGAAGATGTGTCTATGATTTTCACTTAGTTCATAAGTCTTTGCAAACGATGAAAAAGATTCATAGAGTTCTGAAAGGAGACATCGACTACGCAGGGTGTATAACTACGTTAAGGAAAGTTGTTCACAATGTGGGTTTTCGATGGAGAAAGACGGAAACAAACCGAAAGTTGCTTATTGAAAAAAATTATATCCGACTTAAACGTACCACATATGTCACTAAATTAGAAGAATACAGGAATGACGGACGTCCAATTGTGTATTCTGATGAGACATACATTCACAGTACACCGAAAAATAATTTGGTACCTATAAATTTCGATTGCCGTAATTTCCGTGAATTAGGGTCATTACCAATGGAAGTTTGTTATTTACAATATTCTTAAATAAATAATGGCAAAGAAATATTAGCAACACCATTGTCTTTTTTTATGAATACTTACCCATTTGAATTCAATCCTGAAAATTATCACATTTACTTAGTTTAGAAAAAAAAATTGATAATCTTTAGTATTTCAATAAAGATGTTGTAAAACCAAATAAGTTTTATATGATCGACTTTCAAACGCTTTGACTTCGAATTCTCAATTGTGAAATAATCATTGATTGTTTTGTTTTTAAAGCCTAAAACGAAACACGCTGTATGAAAGTTTTGCATCTGTGTGAGTACTGTGATGAAGTCAACTTAACTTGCGAGACCTATACCTATCTATCCAGAAATGATAATATAAATGAATCGTCTGTAAGTGGTATAACCACAGATTATAATGTCTTCAGAAGGCGAAACAACTGTCAAGCATAATAATATTTAAATCGCAGAACTTGTTTATAATAAGCTGTTTTTATAGATTTAATAATAATGTTATTGAATATATAAATAAAATTAAAAAAAAAAAGGAAAAAACACATTTCTCATGAAATTCGCAAAGCCCGTTTTAATATCAAATTGACTATCAAAAAGTAGGAAAAGACACTATGATTTATAAAACTCATTTTTTCAAAAAATATTAACATACAATTTTATAAAAAGACGAACACAGAAAAAAATTCTTGAGAACGCGTCACAGCTTTACCCAATAAACGCCTCGCTGTAGCTTTTTCACTGTTTTGTTTTAACATTTTCACCGTCAACGCGTCATCACATTCAAATCACCCTTTCGTTTTTATGTACACACCAGTCAAGGACCGCGAGGGGCGTCGCCTTGATCCTTCAAGCATTCTTCAAGGATCAGGAGCACATAAGCGCGAGTGCGTATGTGTGAAATAAAGCTGTACCAAGTCAGTACTCTGCACCGCGAACAGCCGCCTTACGCAAGGGTCTGTCAACCCTTGGATCCGTCCCACCAATAGGGGAATGCCATACCCCCCACCAGCGCTTTTTTGACAGAGAACACAGGATGATGAGAAAGAGAAAGCAGATCGGGAAGCGAAACAAAAATGCACGCATTTTTAAGGTAATGCGAGAAGTAAACCGGTAAGACAATGCCAGCGAGTGCGTAGGAACCCACCTACTTAGGGTACGTGCCTACTAAAATATGGGGTAACTTGCGTTGATGAAACCATTTGCTCGCTAATGGGTTTCCCCCTATTTTGATCAAATGAATAGATAAAAATAGTTCTGACTTTAAAATATACCCTATTCTAAATTTAACGGCGTGGTCGCGCTAGAACTGCCAGTGGCATCTTTTATATTATGAATAGTCCCAAAGCACGCAGCCAATTCGACAATTAGGACATAGCATAATATTTAATTTTGTAAATTTATGAATCAACTGTTATTTATAACATAATTACCTGGTTTAATGATCTTACGATAAACCGATAAACTTAGATTAATATTACCTGTATAAGCAATAATGCCTTCTTTAAATAGACAATAACAGTGTTAATTTCAAGCGACCTCCCAGGTAAGTATGGTCCTGTATTAATTCATTTTTGGGCAGCATCGCGTTCATTGGTCAAAACATTGTACACATATTTTCGTATCGGTGATCAATGAACCGGTGTATGCAATTTTTAGCCATAAGTTGTTTTTAATTGTTTGTCTAGCTTGTAGATTTTCTACATTTTAGACATACATTGATAAGTTTGTATAGCGCCCTTGAGGTGATTTTTCACAAAACGGCGCTATATAAATCGTCCAAATATTATTATTATCTATAATGCAAACAAAAACAAAGGAAATAATATACAAATGGATATTATAAGAACAGCATAAAGATTCACACAGTTTGTCTGAAATAATCAAGGTATAATTGAAAATTTCTACATTTGATAGGGTACTGAATTTTTGCAGATATTTCCCATTAATGAATTTTGCCCAATTTTAGATTTATAATGTGGTATATTTACTGTATAAATTATTCCATCTGATGTGGCATTCAGGGCAACGAAATGCAATCCTTCCTAACAGGTATAATAAGTGATAAATATATCGGTATTGTTTTAGTGTTTAATTAACTTTTTTTTCATTTTAAGCACCCGCTAAGCCGCCAATGCAATTTGTCAGCATCAGATCAATTTAACGATATATAACACTGAAGGACCTGCTGGTAGATGTGCGCTGCTCATCATATGCAGACTTCAAAAGAGCCGCACAAGACAGGGAAGAATGGAAGAGAATAATAGAGGAAATAGCTGTAAACCAATCCCAGGATTGAAACCAGAGAGAGAGAACACTGAAGTACACATATTATGTATAACAAGAAACCACAATGTAGAAAATAGCGAACAGAAAAAAAACTTTTAATTAACTACAATACAAGCGCATAAAATACACAGACAGATGAAAAGCAGGCAAATTACGCGTTGTGATATTTATACATAAGATTAAAAACAACATCAATATAAAATTTTTATTCTATTTTTTAGATCGTTGGTGCAATTTGATTTGATTTTTATGTACATTGACATCGTATTAAATATGGTAGGCACAAGATATGTGAATGTCCGTTGCCCGTATTTATTTATAATTTTCGGAATGGACTAATCCTCATTTTACAAAACTTGTGACATGTGCAATATGCACGGTCTACTTTTTCTTTGTATATTGATTCCGACAATAGATTTTGGCATTAAATTTTAAACCATAATATCCCTCAAACAGGTAATATATTAACAGATTTATATAATAATTTTATGTCTTCTTTGTGCATAAATACTTTTGATTACCAAAAGCTTAGTCATGGAGTTTTGAATTGTTTGAATGTAACCTATATTTGTCTTGCACGGGTTTCCCCAAGACGTTATCCCGCCTCGGAACAGACTTCGTCCAGTGAGGTGGGAAAGAACGTTGTGCAAATCATGAATAAAAGCATTACAAACAAAGATTGTCGTAGGTACCTTTGGTTTTCGGTTTATTCCCCATCATGGCGATAATGACAGAATCTTATACACTCAAGAGCGAAATAAGAAAAAAGCATTACCAATTATTTTTTTGCCAAACTTGACGAATGCTAACCATGTTAAGTCCCAGAACAATATTCAAAGGACTCATAACGGCCTTAAACTGAGAACGATAATAGTTTGAAATGCGTAGTTGAACTCCACAATTTCCAAGAGGCAAACCCTCCTCGTATAATAGAAACCTTGAACGCCGTTTTTAAATTGTTCAAATATTTTAGTTATTTCCAAACTTGTTGGTACACCAAAATGAATGTCATTTGAAAACTATGTAAACTTATTTGCGGTCTGTGAAGATAACTTGGCCGGGTTAAATTAATTAAGCAAAAATGTAGAATTTCAGAATTTAGAAGTCATTAAAAATATATTCTACTACAAACGTGAAAATCATTTGTGATCTAGCTAGTGATATTATTCTACAAAATTATTTTGTAAAATATATTTGCGCTATTTTTCAAAGTTTTATGGGGTATACCTAAAAGCTCAACCTTTTCATTTCCCGGGGACATAATAATGTACGTCTATAAAAATCAGTTAAGATCAGAAAATAGTTTTCATTTTTAAAATTACCTAATTTAAAAACTTCTTTGCTAAAGCTTTAATTTTTTTACAATAAAAAAAAATGTAACGTACCTGTTACTAACGTTTCTGTGTTTGCACTTTTTAATATTTCTATTTTTGAAGGTGGAATCTCATTATAATATACATATTATAATAAAACAAATATAAAACTTTTTTCCACTTTAATTTTATTGACCATAACCGGTTTCAGTTCGTTAAAACTATCTTCATAATGGTTATAATTGTCACTTTTATTTAATTAATGTTTAATCCATGAAAATATTTTTAATTACGTTTTTCTGACATTGCAACTGTATTACATTTTACCGAACTAGGGCTAAAAATATTGCTTAAAAATTACACTTGAAAATATAATTCAGTTCATAACTCAGCATTTTTTATAATTTTTTTTGGAGATTTAAAGTTAAGTAAGTACCTAGATTTATAGTCCCTAAGAGGTATCGATAACCAACGGCATGCTTGTCAATTAATGATAGTACGTTAGTTTTTACCATTTTTAGTGACACGTTCGCAAAATTTTTATATTTGACACTAAAACCGCTGCGGGCGGTTATATTAACCGCCGAACCCGCTTGAAATTTCACCCTGACGGCCTTTGATAGCATTTTCACCGACTTTTTGGCTTTAAATGTTTTTGGACCTTGTGTACACTGGCTGAGCTTGGACTAAATATACCTTGAAAAAGCTGCCAGTGGTCAAAATAAATTTCTGATAACACCTGTTGAAAATCATGAGATTTGTTTGTTTTGCGCTTAGAAATGACTTGTCACCGATTTGTATGCTTTATTTTCTAAAAAAATTACAAGGGATGAACCATTTTTCTTACCTCTATAAGAGATTATAAAGATATATTCTAGATATATATTCTAGAGATATATTTTCTATTTATATAGAACTAGCTGGGTTACCCGGCTTCGCTCAGGACAATAAGATAGTGTTCTGGAATGTTGCACAATGATGTTCCCGATTCCCTATTCTTGATCATTCTACGACATACTCCGCCACTCATTCCACAACTTTCTACAGCTCTATGGAGACATACTCCGCCACTCCTTCCACAACTTTCTACAGCTCTATGGAACCTTCTAGAACTTTCCGGAAGACTGTTCTAGAAATTTCAAGAGGGCGAAACTTTCAGCCCTTATATCTTTCAAAGCACGCCCTTTAGGTAAAAACGGATACCCTTATTCCTTAGGGGGGATAGAGATCTACCACACCATATAACTCCCTTGATCGAACCGGGACTCTTTTCTGAGTTTTTGCGAGCTGCACGTTTTTTTGGACTTTCTTTTATAATATATGCCATATTCAAATAAATAAAATGTTACTCCTTACATGTCCTTTCCCGTGCGTTCCCCTCCAGCGTTCCACTTCCACCTTCCCCGCCATCGCTCTCCCGCTCCCCCGTCCCGCCAACCCCCCAGGCACTGCATTTCTTGACTCCTCTCCCGCCCGGCCCGTAGCTGAAACTTTTTTCTAATACTAACAATTTTAAACTCGTGATATCTTTCTAATTAAATATCCGAATTGAAAAATTCAAAAAGATAAATAAAGGTATTGAAGCTGTCTTGAATACAAAGTAATTTATTTTGATAAAGATTAAAACCAAGATACAAATAAAGAGCCTTTTCAAGCGGCGACATTTAAATAAAAATTTTAAAATAAAAGAATACTTATTGTGGCATAACCATAATAGTTAGACATATGCTGTCGCGATCTTTTTTATAAATAATGATTTTTTCTATAAATGCGTAGTACATTATTTTATTCTGTCATCAATAGTTTTCTCAGCGCACGCGATTTAAAGAATATTTTAGGTAATTTTTTTACACCCTGGGTTACATTATTGAAGTTTTAGTAAGGATGCCTATTTAAAAAAAATATATAATATAGCCTATGTCATCCAGGGATAGTGTAGCTTCCCAACAGCGAAAGAATTTTTCAAATCGGTTCAGTAGTTTCGGAGCCTATTCGATGCAAACAAACACACAAACAAACAAACAAACAAACAAATATTACCTCTTTATATAGTGTAGTAGAAGTAGATAATATATTCAAATTTTTTTAAAGAAAGATAAAAATTCCCTGGTATCGAATAACCTGACAATATTTGAAGAACTACAACCACATTAAGCGTAAAATAATGCTTGTGTCTTGCTGGAGTACTTAGCCAGCCAAGGAATCGAATACGCGACGCCTGGGTGAGACCCAAACGCTATGAAAGTAATGAAAAATTGAGCTAGCTTGACCTCGTGTTAAAATGAACAGAAACATTAAAAAATTGCTGGGTAAAGTTACTTTAACCGATATATTTTTTTAATATTTCAGCTTAGTTAAGTAGATCAGAATAGTAAATTATATGAGATACACGTACCTACCCTCGCCGTCGGCCATTAACTTTGGTTGTTCTGCCTACTACTGCATTATTTTACACAAGAAGATCTACTAAGGAAAAAAAGGTTATTAATCGCTGGTTTATACAACAATTCTAATGAACCAAAAAAAAACCCAAGGCCTACGTCATATTTGAGAATGCTGTGTGGGGGTCTTTTTCGGGGAGGAAATTCTGGTAAGGGGTGGATTGGAATCTGGAGTCAAGATATCCAAGATAAGGTACGGATCCATTCCTCCAACTACGCGGGCAAACGAATCACATGCTCCTTTATCGTAATTAAAATATGTATCTTTATTATATATCATGTGGATAATAGATGCAGGTACTACAGGGTGACCGGGATAAAGTGCACTCACTTCGGGAGGCGGTTCTATGTAAAGGTAGAAGTTATTCAAACGATTGTTTTTTTTCCCATACAATTTTTTTTTTCCATGGAAGATTGTTTTTCCATACAATCAATTCAACTTCATCATCCTTGTATATTTGGATACGAGTACCTACAGTAAGCATCCGATTCGTGGGGCGGGAAGAATGTGTTTGTCTAACTAACTAACTAACTAACCATCACGCCGTTTCCCCGCAGGGGTAGGCAGAGAGGACGGACCGCCACACAACTCGATCTTGGCACACACTCTTTGCCTCGTTTACATTCATACATCGTCTCATACATGCTCTTCTATTATTCCGACTCTTCACATGGCCCGACTCAAGTATCTGATTCACTTGGTCGTGCCATGTCTTCCTCGGGCGTCCCCGACTTCTTCTACCATTCACATTTGCATCATATATTCTCTTTACACTCCTTTCCTCGTTCATTCGCTCTACATGCCCAAACCATCGGAGAGTCCCTTTCTTAATTTTACACATCACGCTTACGTCAGCCTTGCATTCTTTGCGGATATCCACGTTTCTCTCACGATCGTACATGGTTTTACCACACATTCGCCTCAGGGATCTCATTTCTACAGCATTCAGTCTGCTTTCATCCTTCCTCTGCCAGTTCCATGCCTCACTGCCATACATCAGGGTGGGTACCAGCACTCCATTATGGACGGCTAGTTTCGCGTCTTTGGACAGTTTTTTATTACCGCCAACGGCATTCAGCCCTCCATTAATGGAGTTACACTTTGACAATATGACAACCCGTCAAATAAATATCGATCCTTACAATTACTTTTACTTCCAGTAATTCATTACATTCATCAGCCTTTGATTTGGTATAAAAACTGGTTGAAGTTGAAGAATTTATAGCATTATAAACAAGACAACGAGAAATATTCCTTTTTGTTATCTAAGATTATATGTATGAAGTCTGAACTCTGAATTATCATGAAAACTATGAGAGGATAGAACGCTTCACATACTTGCTTCTCTGCTACTGTTTAAATCATTACATCTATTATAAATTTTCAATATTTTTTTTTAAATTCACAGCTGATTCAAATAATCACGTTTGGGAGAGAGAAACACTGCATATCTAGTTTTTCTGAAACAATAAAAGGAGAGATAACATTTTTGATGTGAAAACTTATTTAACACTTATTGTGATTTGAAACTCGATGAAAAAGGCAAACACATACATCTATTGGATTAAGCCTGCGAGAGAATGATATAGCAATTTTTTTTATTTAATTCACGGGTACTCGGTTCCAATGTAATTACACATGATAAATTCACAATTCCACACAAGTCTGTTTTGTTACA
The DNA here is from genome assembly GCA_917563855.2 of Limnephilus lunatus. NCBI lineage: Eukaryota > Metazoa > Arthropoda > Insecta > Trichoptera > Limnephilidae > Limnephilus > Limnephilus lunatus. Next base: position 52,842,063 of record OU830602.1, on the reverse strand, counting down.
GTGGGATAACATGCCTGAGGGAGCATCCTTTAATTACGAGAGCAGTTTTTCTTCCAATCTAGACCCCCCCCCCCTCGGTGAAATAAATTTGGACCAATTCGTATATTTTGTTCAAGTAACGTGAGATTTTGCCGGACCCCCCCCCCCCCCCCCCCGTTTGGGCTCACGTAATTAATGGATGCCCCCTAAGGTTCGCCTTTGCAGACATCTAACCGACCAAGGATGGAATCCCACGAAATCCAAAAAAAATATATTTATATTTATTTAAAAAAAAATCAATATCCAATCTACAAACCATTCCAAAATAAACAGGCAAAATAAAACACAATAAAAAGCGACATCTAGCGACTCGGAAGAAGGAAATACAAATACTAATATTAAGATGACCAAATTTATAGGAAAAGGTGCACTGGAATTTGACGAAAAAAAATATGGAAAAAATCATCCTTCACATTGATAAAAAAAGGTGTTTCGTAGTCTCCCCTCTTGTCTACTTTAATTTTCTGAAGTTTTCACTTCTAACGCGTGTGAATTGAGCACTCTGATATTTTTTTCTTCATAGAAGATGTTCAGTTTTGAAAAGAGCAATATAACAATAGCATTGGTATAGTTGGTAATTGGTCACAAACATAAAATAAGAAAAACATAAGAAATGCTTTGTGGACGTGTTTCGTGTCAAATATTTGGCCAATCGGGCCTTAAATTTCCAATGCAAAACTGTTTTTCATCATGATTTTGAAATTCAAATGGGATGGAGATCTACGATGTCAAACAAGTGCAAGTGAGGCAGAAGGCATGTTAAATGGGCTAAACAGAACATTTGTTTCAATTCAAATTTGTACGGATGGCGCTTCTAGATTTCTTTTTTGTCAAGAAGGATTTATTTGCGGGGTAACCGTTTTTCGCATTATAATATTTTTTGTTAAATAGGTCATTTCAATTACAAATCGGCCACTGATCCATTTTTTGGATTCCTTATCCTAATGCTACGTTAAAAATATTTTATCTTCGATCTGAATAACATTATCCATATTTATAAAATATAATAATTATTTATTTTCGCACGCCTGTGAAATTTCGATAGTAGTTCATCTTTTTACAATAGGCGACGATATCCTAGATGGAAATCTTTTCGCTTTGAAAGACATTGTAAATTAATAAAACAAAATAACAAAGAATTTATGAGTAGATACTTATGTAGTATTAAATAATAGTTGGTAGGTGTTAAGTTATTTTATAACTTAGTAAAGAGCCCCTCAAAAGACGTTTCATAAAAGTGGTTTTGTAAGCATTTGCTGTGAAGAAACGTGACAACTTTTTTTAAAAATTTAAGACAGTCGTCAAATTAATGACTTCTGATGATTGATTAGTATTAATTATAGATATAATAATAATATAATACACCCCGAGAAACCCCTGGGGGTGGAAGCTTTGGGGAAAGTTTGAAAGGGGTGGTTTCGGCGGATTCCTCCTTCCCAAGAGGACTTTTCATCAGGGACGTTTCAGCATCCCTACTCTATTTGAAAATTGTTATTTCCTGTTGTATATAATATAATAATATCGCCCCTGTTTAGATCTTCTCCAACAAGGCTTTTAGTCAAAACAGGAAGGACATTACAATGATTTTCATGGTGCTAAACAAGGCTACTGGGAAGTGTCAGAGATCGATGCGTAATTAGCATCAATTTATTGAAACTTGATACTTGCTCGCACTCGTGTAGATAAATAACGCGTCGCACGCTTCGCGATGTCAGGACGAAGCTAGTAGAAATTAAAATTATAAATAATATCATCAAAAGAGAGATACAGAAGAGAAGATTAGAGATGACGAATAGAAAAAAGAAAACTCCCAAGTTTTTATTGTTTTTTAATCAAATTAACCTTAGTAATAACAATAGAAATACGTAACCCAATTGTACCAACTTTCCTTATAATTTAACATTTAAAAAGCGTTTTATATTTTTTACAGGAGAGCGAAGGCATGTTTAATCGGTATTCAAATAATGATATTTTTTTGCTACACAGGTATTATTAGTTTGTTTTTTTAATCTACAAAGCAACATATGAACAGTATAGGTAAACAGACACATAATGTGTTATTATATAATACATTTATTATTTTTAATACATAGTCGACTCTTCTACCAAAAACGTAAATACGAATTCATACCGCATTGCGCAGGAATATAACAGATATTATTAATAAACCTATATAAAAAACATAAGTCGTGATGCAGATACGTCAAAATTATATTTTTGAAAAATACTGTATAAGTTTGAGTATGTATGTAAGTGTGCTTTTTCCTGGAGTTTTCTGTTATTGGCCTTTACTTGTAGAGGAAGGAATAATTCTTGTAGATTGCCTAATTTTATCAGCGTGGACTATTATGTTCATCGAGCTATGAGGAATGTCGATGTTATTAATCGATAATCAATCTAAAATAATCTGGTAAGGGATTTAAAGTTTCCACGTCAGTTTGTTTTCAGCCGTTAGTTAGTCATAATTCAATGAATAGTGAACCGACTTCATCAAAACAAATACTATAAAATTAGTGTGCTCTCCTATAGCACCATGATAATTGATGTGGGGAACTTTATCAAAAAACAACTCGTAAATTAAACCCGCCCAAAAAAAACTGCCTTCGTTTTTGACAGATCGCGGATTTCCCGATGCATAGGACGATGACAGTAGTGACCACAGATATACCATTTATGCAGACACTGTAGACAGTAGGTTTTTAAACGAAAAAAAAACACACTGCTCTATTAAAATTATAGACAGTACCTACGTTTAAAATTGGTGACATCCAGGCTTTCGACCTAAACATGGATTATGTTCCAAGCCGCGCTAAGCTCAACATTCCAACCAAGCCGAGTTTAAAATCAACTGATTTACCGGGCTACAGAAACAGAAGAGAGAAAATGGAAAAGACGATGTTTGATGAAGTTGATTGAAAATACCATATTACATTGAAGGACAAGTCTAGAAGATATTATATGACCCTTCAAGGCAACACTGAGTAGCTAGTAACTACATTCCGCGGAATCAAGTACTTAAATTTTAAAAAGGAGAAAAATAACGAAGCGGTGTCTGAAAGCAGAAAACATCCATTGCAAAATCATTCCTCTCAAAAAATGTACAAGATTGAATGAATTCAGGTCTTGGAAGATTTCTATAGCAGTATTGCCAAGTAGGAATGTCCTCCATAATTCATTTTTTCCAGTAGGTACATTATTACCAGCGCTAAAAAAACGCAATAAAATAATAAGCGACCTTCGTTCCTTGATCCGCTGGCATATTTTTTTGTCCATATGATTTATACGTAATATTTTGCCGCCGATAAATCATCGCGAGATCTGTCCATCGAACCGGAGTCTGTAATGATTGGAATGATCTAGAAATGGGTTTCAATTAACATAACGATACGGCGAGCGTTCGATCGCGTCTCCCCCATTACCTACGTACATTTTATTGCTATCGTAATAACATTATGATTCCTGGTTTAAAATAGTATAAGACAATAAAAAGTGGATCGGTGCTTGTGCTACTGTAACCGCGCTTCTAAATGGCTTTCGTGTCTGCCCGCTTTGTGAGCGCACTGTAGTCTGTCGAGGTAGGTACCTTCCTAGAGCGAGAGGGCGGGGAGAAAGCGGGACGCCGCGCCGAGCGGGCTGAAGCTAGTCTCAGTTTATCCGGACGTCAGTCGAATAAAAGCCGCCGCTGAGGGAGGTTATCGTCGTGAGCTCTCGCCAAAGTACTGCGACATCCGCAAATCTACGAAGCATTCGAGATACATACTCGCGATGTTATACCATGCCCCGAGCACGTCGCATCTCGCCGTGTTTGAGCTTCATTCCGAAAAATTACTAATTTAAACAATTTTAATTTGATAAGAAGAAAAAAATCGTGATTATTTTTTAAAAGTGGTTCCCCCTAACACCGATTTATGTTTTATTCAACGCAACCGAAAGCGCTGTCGTTTTATATTATTTTATTTTATACATAAATATTGTTTCGATTCAGTTTGTTTATTTGTGCTGGTTTTTTTTTAATGTTTATTTTGTTTTGTTCGGACTATTGTTGTGTTTCCAAGTTTGTCGAGGGGCACAATACAAAGTGAAGTGGATATAGAATAAAGGATACCTATCTAACTCCGAGTGAAAAGATTCCAAGTTTTTAGTATCGATCTTAGAAGTGAACCTGTCTCTGAGGGGGTAGTTTGGATGATCTAATTGTGATAGGACAACTTTGACCATGGATCTGTCACGGGTCATGTTTCCCGTCTTCCTGGCTGTGCTCCTGGTAGCCGCTTCAGCAGAGCAGGAGGTGTCTTCACCCCTGAGGGTCGCGCAATGCAGAGCTACTTGTTTGCAAAAGGTAAAAACAAAAATGTAATCATTTAATATTACTCAATATATCCACATAGTTACATTGTTTTTACGTCCATTACTTACCCAGCAAAACTACTTTAGTTAGGTGTTCTAATCCGGCAACTAGGTACCTACCAATAAACAAAAGCTTAATTTATTGTTTTATTACAATTTCACGTGGTTTTTGGGCTCTGTCACGGAATGGCCTGCCTCGTGTGCACTAAGAAAGGTTAATCATTCGACCGATAAAAATCAAAACACGACTTCGACTACCTTTCTTATTTCGTTGATTCAATATTTGCTTTCGGTAGTGCCTGCTGCCGGGAAGTTCCTATTGTGTTGAACTTTTGTTTATTTTTGATCGAAAGGAGATAAACTTCAACTATGTTCGTACCGCAGAGCATACCATCTTAGGTATAAAATCATTTACTGTCACCGCTTATGGGTGGGAATCGACAATCACATCCTGATAATAATGGATAATAGATGAGGCACATAGGTACCTTAATAGCTATTTTTAAATAAATCAAATAGCAGAAATAGCTAATTCAAACACTGGTAAAAAACGCTTTAAATCCGAAGGTAAACAATGATGAAAATTTCCTGTGTAATTGCAAATAACGTCACTGTGTAAACTTCATGCATAAATAATGTTGCATTAAAATTCGTGTTTTCAAACCTTGATCGGTTTAGGTACTCTGAAAACATTTTTATAAAAAGTTGTATCCTGTGATATTATAGACTGTTTATTGTCGATGGTGTTTTCGACCGGAATCTACAGACGTTTTAATGATTGTAATAAATCTTCAAATTGTAGGAAAGTATCTAAATACCTACCTTTTTATATTATTATGAATTTTCTGTTTGCGTCAATTACTGAATCCTAGTTTTCTATTCAAAAACACACCAATATTTTTTGTAGCTGATCAGTTTATGTTCATTTTTCATGTTAAGAATTAAAATGTCGATATTTGTAGAGATATTAATGTCATTATGAATTACATTTATTAATCGGATGCTGCTAAGCTCGAATTCGTTAAGCTAATATTATTTTTATATTGTACAATAATAAAATTATTGTGAATCGCTTCCAGTGTGTTTGTCCTCCCGTCGCTCGTCCGCGGTAAATATTGACTGTATAGAATTATTTATAGATGGTTTCCAAAATAATTCAATTATAAATTAACTTGGTAAATAGTAAAAATATTGTCCACTACCTACAATGTATTTCTCTGCCTACTTTTGAACAAATAGAAAATGTAAAATTAATAAAAACTCAATTTGTAATAGGTACCTAGGTAGTTGATCAATGAAGACAAATCTGAGTTATTTGAATAATAATTTATCGCCGATGTTATTTGTTATTATAAAGTTTAGCAATGGAAATAATTCTTTTTCTCTTTCTAATCAATACAGAAAATATTTGCGGCTCGCAAACAAAAATTTGAAAAAGTCACAACCAGAAAAAGTATTCCTAGATATCGAATCTTTTTGACTGATTTTTATGTTTTAAATTTTCGTTTTACAGTCGCTAATATTTTCTGTATTGATTAGAAAGAGAAAAAGAATTATTTCCATTGCTAAACTTTAAAATAAAAAATAATATCGGTGATAAATTATTATTCAAATAACTCAGATTTGTTGAAAATATTAAGGCAATATCAGTCAACTACAGATTTTTGGGTGTTGTCATATTTTAATTAACCTTTTTATCAAAAATATTTTCTCTCGTTTTAATATTTTATTTCGTGTGTACTTACGACATATGAGTTTTAAACGATTTCAGAAGAAAAATAAAATCTGCCTCCGACAGATTTTTTCGTTTGTTTGCTTTTCAGCTTTGTTCCGAAAACAAATTAAAATTGTTTTACGTCCCAAATTTCGTTCCATTGTTTTAAATGATTTTATAAGTATGGTAATAAGAGATATCGCTATGGCAAATTAGTTTCAAATGATTTCGGCAAAAAGTACAATCAGTAATAATGTCTGTCGGCATGCGAAAAATTTGTTGAAGTTTAATTGCCGTCGGCTATCTTTTATCGTATCCTGTCACAATATTCCAATATTGTTGCTACAGTTGTTAATAATGCGGGCATTTTTATATTATTTATTTTTTACTTGCGTTTTATTTATTTATTTTCAAGGCGGTGATTCAAAGTTTGTTTTTTATTTTGCCATGAGCAATATATCAATTTTGTGTGAAAAATTACTGTTTAAAATTGCCTTCCACACCTTGTATATGTTTTATTATGTTATATCACATTATTATTACTTATGCACATTTATGGTCATTGGTTAATGATAATGCTGTAATAATGTTGTATTTAATTTCTTAAGGTTAATGTAACATGTAACAATGTAGGTATAATATCTGAATATATACAAAAATTGCCCACAAAACACCTACCTAGCACCTTTCCACGTTCATTTTTATAAAAAAGAATATCAATTGAGGTATGTAAATACATAAATGTACCGTTTAAAATTTGTTCTAATGATATTTGAACTTTCATTCCATAAGTTGTACTTTTCTAAGATTTGAATTTCTTCTAATGATATTTATTTGAACTTTCATTATTTAATAATTTGTTCTTTTTTAAAATTTGAATTTGTCCTAATGATATCTATTTGAACTTTGATTATTTTACAAGTTGAATTTGAATTTGTTGTAATGATATTCCGACTTCCACAATAATTTGACATTTTTTGCGTCGGTCTCGGAGATAAATAATGTCTTGTCTTAATCGTGAGATTTTGTCTTGAAGTAGCAGAAACATATGGTTCGCATCCTCATGAGATAATATATCGTTCATCGGTTTAAAACCCAACTTCCTTATCCTAGATTCGGTGACAGCTGCTCACAAGGAAATGCCATTAAAATAACCACAAAAAACCTGCGGATTCATAGAATAACCCATCATTTGGTCCATCTGGTGAGATTATAAAATGAAAAAAAAAACAAAATTAATTCTTGAATATTTGTTATTTATTTTTTTAAATTTCGAAAAGTCATTAAAAATCCATCTATTTTTAGAGATTATTGAGTCTATTAATCTTGGTTGTAAGCCACTAGAAATCAATGAATAAACAAAATATTTACAGAAGGATTTGGCATACCGTTTCAAAATACATACCGAACATTCTGTCCAAACGGTTGTACAAGAATGACAGCAGTTTCCATGATTATTAAAGTTTTTATATTATACCTTGAGACGATTTTTCACGAAAATGGCGCTCTACAAATCATCCGATTGTTATTCATTTTATATGATAAGTAATAAATATTGGTTCCATCTTGGGCGCCATTTTTGTATAACCGTTTGGACAGCATGTTTTATTAATATTCCAAATCCTCTATAAGAGTAGGTTATTATTTTATAAATATTTTGTAATGATCTCGTAAGGAACACTGTAGGATTATTTTTAAATTTATTATAGTTAAGCGCACTTGAAGTGAAATGACACAAAACTGCGCTACACAAATATTACGTTATTATTATTATTATTTAATCATTGCTAGAAATCTATTTAACTCCGAAAGAAGAAGTTTTTAAGTGATAAAGGTATAGGTTATAGGTATTTAAAATTAAGTTGTAAAGCACCTTTCAGATAAGGCGCTATAGAAGTAATGTAAACATTTTTATTATTATTAGATATATTATTTTTTAATTAAATGTTCTTTTTTATTATAACTTATTTTAAAACGGTTAACTGATGGTGGAACTTTTTAAAACAAGTAGATGTTGGTTCCTAGTTCCATTTTCACTCATCAAAGCAGAATCATAAGATAGTTTATTTATTTATTTGTGATTTGTTTTAGGTACTTATCTAGTTACATAATGTCCTAATACAATTCCAATATTTACATAGATATATTTTTTTAAATGTGTAAATCAATCACATATTTTTGTAATGTAAGTTTAAATTATATTATAAATATAAAAGATAGCTATTAAATCAAATACACCAAAAACAAATACCTGCAGATTCTAAAAAACGACATAAGGCAATGGTCCATCGAGCCGGACAAAGAAGGTAAAAGGTTTATTATTAGATTCTACATTAAAGATATCCCCTGAAGCTTACAGCCTCACCCATGTATGTATGATGTAAGTAGAAACATAATCCTTGAATATGGTTTGATATATCGATCATCTTATTATGTGTGCAGCATCCTTGTCATAGGACAAATCCTAGGATGAAATCGTTCGATTGTAAAAATAACGAAGCCCGAAGCGTTCGCTCCATCGACCAATCTCGTATAGATTTTGAAGAGATTGCGCAATGCCTTTAACCTATAAGGAGTCTGTTCTCAAAGATGTCAACTTAAAGAGGAATAACGACCTTTCTATCACGAGCTTACACGCTTAGGCACTCGGAACTTTTCACTCAAATAATAATTGGAAAAAAAATCGTAGGTTCTGAGTGATAATAACGGCATTATTATTTCTGTTAGATATCTCAGACGGTGTGTAGGTATTTTTACACTCGGCATTTCATCTTTTATTTTACTGTAAATAAGATGAATTATTTTGTACCGACTCGTAAAATTAATCTATTTTTATTATAGCTTTAAAAATTTAAGTAACTAGAAAGTGAACTAGTTTTAATCTACTAGCATAATCTGTGTTTATGTTTGTCTCATTACTTTATTTTGAATTACCAGCTCTGGAATTATAAAATTTGCCCTTCCTTTATGAAATTCGTTAATTAATGAAAATGTGTTAAAAATACCAGGATTAAATAACAGCATAATATACTCCTAATAATGAGCTCTCCGTGCAAACATTATATTATAAGTGTCTTTTATAAACAATTTTAATTTCAAGTGACCTGCCAGGTGAGCAGGTCACTTGAAATTAAAATCATCTGTCTGTACAGTACATAATATAAATAAATAGTGATGCTGCATTAAAATGTAAATATACTATATATTAATGCACATATACATTATTGTTTACTTTATAAATAAATAGTAAACAAAAATGTATATGTATATATTTTAATGCAGCATCACATTCAATGGTCAAATGCATTATGCTTATAGTTTTGTATTCGTGATTGACGAACAGGTGGATGCAATCTGTTAACCATAAATTGTTATAATAGTTTGTCCAGTCTCTGGTTAGTAATAAGATAAGAGAATTGTAGAAATATATTTTTGCAGGGCCCTCGAATTTTCACGAAAACCGACGGTCCTCGATTTTTGACGAAAACGGCGCTGTATAAATCATCCAATTATTATGAAATTTACATAGATTTTTCTATACGGAATTAAATGGCCATCGCAGTTATTCCAAATTCCAACACGGAACGTCATTTCCATAAGATAAAACAACGTTTTATGCGTTCCATGTTTTTCAACTGTTAAATTTCAATAAGAAAGGTAAAAGCTCCGTTGATGTTTGTTCATGGCCACTACTTATAGAAATACGCTTTTAAATATACATATATTAGTAGCGTTTACTGTACCGCTAATAGAGCTGCATACTAACTGTGAAACTGAAAACATATTCACCTCGGACTCTCCCATGGTTCCTCTCAGGTGTCATCTTTCACTAAACATTCATCTATTCACGTAACGAAAGACGCTGTGTTCTCTATGCAAGCTTATCTGATTCACGCATCTTCCCATCTTCTCCTGCATTGTCCCTGCCTTTGAGATCCGTCATCTCTTCTGTTTTCCTGATACTAAAATGTTTTTTGGGGCGGAATTTTAAATACAAAACACGGACACTGGCATATCAACGAAATAATCTTTTTATACGTGGAAGTGGTTTTGTTTAGAAGCAAAAAAATATTTGAAACTCTGTAGAAGTAATCTCGAACACAGTATGTTAAAAATAATAATAATTGGATAATTTGTATAGAATCGTTTTTATGTAAAATCACCTAAGGACGCTGTAAAAATATTACTTTCTAGGCTCCATCTGTCCATCTGATTATGAACAAACAGAAAACATTTTTTTTACATAAGCTCCACACATAATGATCTTTCCCAGGTCCTACGTCATCTTTGGGTGTGCTGTGTGAGGTATGAATCTATTCCTCCCACTGCGGTGCAAGGCGATGAGAGTCCGGCTGGAAAGGTCAAAAGGTGTCCCTCAACCAGGCTCTCACGATCCGACCGGGCAGAAGCATCGGTCGCCAAGATCCGGACAAACCTCACCCCATGAACCCGGGCATCACCAAATGTAGCGAATCACTTAGGGTGACCTATGACAGAGGTATTGGTTATCCAATAAACTGTTCCTGGAGCGGCGGTACCCATACCCGCCTCCCAAGCATACTTCCCTGGTTGAACTGATACCAATTTGTTTATGACAAATAACTTGTTTTTTCTCTTCTTCTAATTAATTTTAAAATTAAATTAATTAATAAAATTAATTTGAAATTGTTTTTTGGTTAATTTCTTTATGGCTATCCAGCCAAACTACCCTTAGTAGTAGTTAGTTAGTAAATGACGATTTCTTGAAAACGAAAAAAGCGCAGACCTTTAGACCTTTTTAAAAAATCACGAAATCTGGCTTCTAAATACATTTGGAATATTATTAAAAAAATTTTTTTTTTTTAATATATCATGTTTTGAAAAATATAAGTACCTAGCTACTTTAACGGTTAATAATAATAATAATATTTGGATGACTTGTATAGCGCCGTTCTTGTGAAAAATCACCTCAAGGGCGCTGTACAAATTCATAAAACGTTTATACAATCTTATTTTAAACTATATACAACAACATCTTATGGCTAAAAATTGCATCCATCGGTTCATCGATCACCGATACGAAACTATATGTGCAATGATTTGACCAATGAACGCGATGCTGCTGTAAAATGCACTGTACAGGCAGAAAATATATACAAGACCATACTTACCTGGAGGGTCACTAGAGATTAAATTAAGACACAGTTCGCACGCAGAGGACATAATTGTGAACTATAATTATAATATATAAAATGTTCTGTAATGAGCGTATTGTCTGTATTCTTCACACAATCAGTTCCAATTTTGAAAATGACCCTTAAATTCTAAACCGAGTTTATTGATTCAGAGTTACAATCACAGACATACCTAAAACCGAAATAAGTATTTGATGATGATTAATGATTAAGTTCTATAAAGAATTTAAATTTTTGAAAATGTTTCAATCGATTTCACCGGAAGTAATAATGATAATAATATTAGGATGATTTGTATAGCGCCGTTTTTGTGAAAAATCACCTCAAGGGCGTGTACAAATTTATAATATATTTCTACAACGCTCTATCTTACTTCTAACTACAGACTTGATAATCTATTACAACAACTTATGGCTTTGATTGCATCCACCTATTCGTCGGTTGTTAATACAAAACTATATGTACAATGCATTTGACCAATGAACGTGATGCTGCGTTAAAATGTAAACTTATTTTTAATTATTTATATTCTGTAGGGGCATAAAATATACAGTACCATACTTACCCTTGAGAGGTCACTTGAGATTAAGACTGTAATGGAAAATTGAATTTACAATGGTCACCGGACACCCCCACATTCTATCGGTTTATCTCATCAGTTGTTGTTTGAAATCTTTCGTCTTGTTCTTCGTGTGCCCTATCAGTCCCCCCGACGTTGGCGATCACTCTGGTAAATGTCTCTCTAGCTTGCGCTGCCCGGAATAGCTCCTCCACACTTCTAATACCGGTCCACTCTCGTACATTTAGCAAGACATTTACATCCTACCAGACCCTCGGCGACCCTCTGTCTTGCCTTTTAATATTAATCTTTATATAAATTTATTTTAGGAATATTTTATTATTAGTTTGTATTCACTAATGACTAATTTGCTAGTATTTAGGTAGGTACCTAACTTTTAGCCACAGTTCACAAATGTGTCATGATAAAAAAATCGCTTTTCCGGCAATTATTTTTAACCTTATGCAAACAACTGATAAAATAATTTATTATGATTTCAACACACAACATTTGTAAAACACCGGATGAGTGTATGTATAAAATACAGCAATGTATAAAACCAAAAAAATACGACGCCCGAGGGCTCTGGAAGAAAAATCGTTTAAATATCAAACAGTTTAACAAAAATGGTACCTAACCTATGTTATACGCAAGATGGTTATTCCTTATACATCCAGATTATTATACATTTTATAAAACGAAAATTTGTATGTAGTATTTTTATCACGCCCTGAGCGTTCCTTACAAATGCGGGTACATAGTAGAAAATCCAACTTTGTATGCGCACGGCAAGAATTCATTATGATTCCGCGTAAGGTTAAGTCATATATTATTATAATGACGGCAAACGCTACCACCACAGATTACGGCCAGCCATAAAGCCAGGACTCTTTGAAACTCCTGATCCCCTGATACCAGAGTTTCACAGAAGAAGAGATTTGCCGTAGATAGAGCTCTGGCCGCGCGTCCTTAATTTTTTTGTCCAGCCTCAGGTAGTCGAGAATCTCGGCATTTCATCTTCATGGGCCATTTTTTTCACCCCCTCGAAGTGTCATGTTGCCATAGAATGTTTGAAAGAAATCCTGAACTATTATTATTATTGTGGGATGTGATGGTCCTTCGCGTTGAAATCCGTCCGTCCTGTCGGGAAGTGTTTGCAAAAAATATTTGTTCAAATAACCGGAGTGCAGAAGAGATGAGTGGATCGATGGCTATCGGCACATATTGACGGATACACGATCTTAAAGTATGACGCGGCTGTTTGCTTTTCTGCTTGCCTAGTACAAATAATAGCGAAATACAACATGAAAATCAATATTATTCTGCCATATTATTTACTTTATATATTTTCATAACGAACGTTTTCCATGAATTAAATAAAGATTGGCATTCACTGATTTATATGGTAGAAGATAATAATTATTAAATAGCTACCGAAATACAAATAATAATGACTTGGATACTGAAATTGCTCAAAGTAAATAACTTAAAACTAAAGAAAGTTAATGTGACAAAATACCTGAATATAGGCAGAAAAATTAGTACGGGGATCCAAAATCCTTTATTTGTGAAAAATAAAACAATACGAATAGTAAATATTCAAGCGCAACGCAAAGAAAGATATGTTAAAAGAATTAAATTTTATGACAGTGAAGCAAGTTTGAATTTACTTATTTTTAAACATAAAATTATCAGAGTGATAATGTCTACGGAACTAAAAGAAAAATAAATTACAATCACGAGGTACAAGGACACGGGTCGAGAAATGCAAAACAATTTAGATTGCCGACAAGGAAGAAATCAAGCATCCAGAAATCTCTTATGTACCTACCATGCCGTCTAACTTTATAACAAAATACCGAATGAAATTAAAATATTAATAATTTCAAAAAGGTATTAAGATAGTATGTTTATCTCAAATATTAATGTTTTGTTTGTGATTGAATAACCGAGTATTATTTTCATTTTAAATATTTAAAAATATATTAAGTAGGTACTTTTGCCAAATAATGTAATTTTTTACGTATGTATGTGTTTCTAAAATTATCAGCACTCACGACGATGTGAACTATCTTAAGATTAATAAAAAATAAATATAAAATATTATAGGTAATTCAAGGTGTATTTTTCAGTTTGCATAATAAAAGTATTATGATATTAATTTAATTATTACTTTAAAATAATCATTTCGGTGGTGTGTGTCTCTATGTAAATTTAGAACAGGGATTTGCTTTGATTTAAAAAAATTGGAACTCATTGTGACAAGTGATAACGATGTAGACCAGTGATAAATCAAGTACCTACCAAAATTATTTTAATATGATAGTTCTAGATCTTAAACATCTTCTTCATCCGTTAATTTTTGCGTAATTTTTTAAAGTTTAATATTGCGATAAATCACTGATCATCTTTTGAAAGGCAATGATCCTTAGGCAATTTTTTTTTATAGGTAAATTCTCTTAGCTTCACAAATCGTACGATAAATTATAATATTCTAAAATTTTTCACGGATCTGCACTAGTGGAATACAATGACAAATTCAACACAATTTCACGCCGATTAATCTGTTACAAGAAGCAGGTTTTGTTTATCTTTGGTCTCTTTTCATTAAACTATTTTTTTTGTTATCAAGTTTTTCAATGTGATTTCAAATATTAACGCCGCCATAGAAGTGATCCAACTATGTATCACTTCTACGTTCACCTATCTTCGATTGATAACTGTTTTGTAAATAATTTTTAGTTGTTATGTGTTTAAACTTAGATATTTATTTAGCGAGAGTACTGTCCGTTGCGTGTCAATTAATTTAAATGCTAAAGGGTCCGCCAAATAACTTTTTTTTTTTGAAAACAGGGCGCAAAACATCGAGTGTAGCTTCGGCTGTGTGGCACGTAGCGCCGTCCTGTTGAAACCAAATGTTGCCAATATCCTCCTCTTCAATTTTTGTGAACAAAAATTCGTTCAACATGGCCCGATAACGATCGCCATTGACTGTAACGGCCACTCCTTGCTCATTTTCAAAAAAATGGCCCAATTATGCCTCTGGACCAAAATCCGCACCAAACAGTGACTCGTTTTGGGTGTACCGGCTTTTCAATGTATGCGTGCGGGTTTTCTGTGCCCCAAATACGACAATTTTGCTTGTTTACATACCCGCCAAGATCAAAATGAGCTTCATCCGAAAAGATGATTTTTTTGGCAAAATCGGCATCTTCTGTAAGTCGATCGCAGGCCCACTCAGCGAAGCGAAAACGCATTGGATGGTCAGATATTCGCTCAGCGGAAGGATAAAACTAATTATCTGTCAAATCAGACATGAGCTAAGTGTTACCATTCACGAAATAAGCACTAGTTGAAAAAAAAAACTTTAGATGGCGGACCCTTTACTTCATCTTTGACAATGGATCTCTATTGCATTTCAGTGGGTCCGCATCTCCTCGCAATCCTGCTCTTCTGATAATAATTTCCCTGATGCTATCTCCCGTTCACTTCCTCCGTTTTCCCCCTTATCTGAAATGTGACATTCGCAGAAGCAGCAAAAGTGGTGTAGCTGTGGTGAGCTCGCTAGTGTAGATTTATCTCGGCCGCGTTTATAACCGCGCAATTAACAGGTAACGCTCCACCTCGGCTGGCTTGGGATTTAATAGCCCAAACCAAAATAGACGTGGAGTTCTCCTCAACCGCCAACTTTCATAACGGCTAAATGGACCGCGACCTCCCGGAGATTAAGAGGCAGAAATCCCCGAAAATATTATGATCGTCATTAGAGCTTTGGTTTTACAAATTGACGAGACGCCATTACAAGTTTATGTCGGATCTTGTCCGCTCTCCACGTCGCTTCGACTTGATGAGTTTCTCGGGAAATTAATTTTAAAATCTGACAATATTCTGAAAACCATACATCCTGTCCGAAAGCGTATTATTTCTTTGTTTGTTACTTTGTTTCTGCTCGGCGATAAAAAACAGCTTATTTGACATTTCTTTCGCTTTAAGATATTTAGCGAAATTGCTTTCCTTCATATAAAGCGCAAATAAAGGTATTCCGAGTTCCAGTGGACGTAATTTAAACATTGTAGCAAATTTTCAATTTCTCTGTCGAGTCGCGGTAGTAAAATTGTCGCCAAGTTGCCGCGTGCTGCCGTTCTCAACGGGTGAGCGAGTTATTTCACAGTCACAACATATTCTGATGCAAAGTTATATCCTACCTACAGACCCGGCTATACGGAGGTACTACAACTCTCTTACTCACTTGGTGTTTTCGTTTGTGAAACCCGTTGACAGATGGGGCGATAAGTCGAGGCGGCTTGTACCAGGTCTGGCCGAAAACGTCCAATGATGCGCATATATTTGCATCCAGAACATCCCCGCTGAGTGATTCGAGACAAATGGAAGAGAATTTCTGTTGCCGGCATTATTGTGTTTCTGTCCGAGCGCGGAGGACAGAATGCGAGGAATTTCTTACTTGTCAGCGAAAATGACACAAGCTTTCAATTCTTCAATTCCGCAGACGTCTTATTCCGTGGTGAGAACGTAACATTCGACAGAAAATTGTATGCTCACTTTGATAATAGGTATTTATATTAGATCCACCCCGTTGCCATTTAAGTTTCGTTTATTTATCAGCGACGGAATAAAATTAAATCGAGGTTTTCAGACGCTATCACTTTTCAAAGCATCAAGAGATATGAGAGAATGATTTGGGAAGAGTTCAACGAATCCAAGCAGCTCAAAGAAGAGTTAAAACCCTTATATTATCATCGGTTCGCGTCTCGTGATGTCATGAGTTCAGTTGCCTGCGGGAAATTTCTTATCCGAGTATCTCTTATCAGATTGGTTGATGAAGGAAATTGATTGCCTCCCGATATTGGCTGCTGTCTGTAAGCACAATAACGAGTAAGTTGGTTGATACCTGATACCGACAATTTATTTTTCTTTTATAAATACTGTCTCAATTCCACGTGCAAGTCTTTCTTGTCTTTCATGTCAGTTCTCAAATGTTCTCGACAGTTCACTCACTCAGGCCGCGAGCACTTATTAACTGACTCATTTTCCCAACATCTCAGACATGAAACAATGCCTGTTCCCTCACTGTACAAACATCCAACAGCGTGCAAGCGTGGTGTGTTGCATGCTATAGCCTATAGCTGCATACTGCATGCAGCGCTGCATATATTATATTAAACCGCGCCACGTGCAGAGTTTCAAACCACCCCACTGACATATTGGTTCAAATTAACTGCAATTTTAACCCACGTCCTCCTCATATTGGCTCGCCGTCATAGGAAAGAGATTAATGGCGTTCCAGCATCCCTTTAGCTATGAATTTATTTCACGCCCCGGGGAGGGAGGAATATTTTTGTCTGTCGATATTTAATGCCGCCGTGTATTAATATCAGTGAGGCTACTCAGAACTACTCTCTATTCACGTCAAGTGCAGCCGTTACATAATGTTGGGGCACATATGTACGAGCAGTGTACAGGCGTTTATACACGCAGATTTTAATTAAGTAGGTATGCAGGAACTATTCACACAGTGACGCAAGTCATTACATATTTTTATTTATAAAGCGTTTATAGTTAATTAATTTATTCAATTCTAAATGTTTATTAGTTAGATCTGACTATTTCCTAAAATTATTTAATAATTTGGCGCCAAAGTGGATGCCTACTGTTTTATAGGCTTAAAATTCATCGCTGAAACTCAATTACGTAAATGAGATTATACATAACCCAACTAATTATATACACAATAAAATAGGTTTTCTAAAGTCATGCGTTGGCCGTTTATAACTTTGGTGCCCGAAACAATTAACTCTGTTGTTTTTTTTACGGAATAAGTGATCAATTTGAATTGAGCCTCGATACGGCTAATACCTGCCTAGGCCTGGGCCCCAAATTACCCGGGCCTTTAAATCTCATGAATTCGGACCCGTCATTGCATAACAGAGCCGGTATACCTGGCACACTGAACAACTTCAGTGAAAAGGACCCTCGAAAGGCGGAAGAAGGATAATGGCCAGCAATTACGTAATGTAGGATTCTATATTTCAAACACCTTCAAAAATATAATTACAGATGGAAATCTTACAGTTATTTGTAAATTTACTTTGATAAATGCGACGATTATCATTGGATGTAGATTATTGCCTTAATTTGATCTTTATCTTCTAATATTTTACTATTTGAAAAAGTGTTTTAAATTTTGATATCGCTTTTAGATTTCTGTAGGGGAGTACTGTATCCATTCGGGGTATTTTATCTTGTTTAAATCGAAAAGTTGATTTTTTTAATGGTTTGATTTAATGGGAAATGGCGTCTTTCGTTCAATCGGCTGACAAAGAAATTACCTGCTCACTGGGTCCTGTTAGTAAAAAAACAAACAACCTTGATTCTACTTCTCAGAAAACGAACTTTAATTGAATACTTGAGGGTGAATTTACTTTGTGAATCATTTATTCGAAAGTCCGGATATTTGAAAGAAAGAAGTAGGGCCGTTAAATGGACGGGTCCGAAAGCTCGGTGAAAAAACTACTTAGTCGTTATTCTTACGCCCGTTACACAACAAGTGATTCCCAGTTTAGCTTTTTGATGCCCGAGCTTTTGATCTCGCGAAGCATTTGCTGCCTCTCTGCTCCGAAAGCTCAGGTCTAGGCAAAAAATACTTAGGCGTAATTTGTTACAACGTTTCCGGTCGAATAAGTCCGTAGTCGAATTACGAGGGTCCGAGGCAAACTTCAGTTGATTCATAAAAGCTCCCGGGGCTTTTGTGACTTTAGCAATGTGAAGGATGGAATGGTTTTTATGTTTTTTGCGTTTAATTAAAGGGTAGGGGAAATATTTGCCGGCTCACCGCATTGCCAACTTGTGGCGGTAATACCGCAGAATACAGAGTATAGAAAATAGACTGACTCACATCAGTCAATCCTGCAATCTGCGACCACAACCACAAATAATAATAAATTTCCAGATAGCGCACATCTGTACTTGTACATGTCCAACACAATACACATTTCATGTTTATGGCATTATTTTGTGTTATATAAACAATTATTTTGTAATTGGAAATAGTCGATCGAACCAATTACATACATCTACGTGTCGAGTATCGACAAACTATAATCATGTTCTAAAAAAATGCTCATAATTGAACACGGAACATAATTCTTACGACACTCGAAACAAGTCGGCTGTTTAATTTGAGGTTTTCAAGGACAGTTGGTGATTAAATTCTATATTCACGCTTTTGTTTACGTTTATTCTTAAAACATTTCTGATTTACTTATCCACCTGCCTAAAAATCATTTTACTCGTCAAGGCAACAGCGTTGCCACCAAAGATATTGAATTGCATTTGAATATCTTTGGTCGCCACCCACATATTATAACATCAGTCAATTCTAATAATAGGCTAATAGGCTTTAGTAGAGTTTCCGTTTTGTTTTCTGTGGTGTAATTAAAACTTAAATATCTATTTTGCAATTAGTAAAAACTACAATAACTGTAGGTATTTAGTACTTGAAGAAAAATAATACAAACAGCACTATACAAATGTTTAAATTTATTTTATTGTGATGACCGCACAAAAATTCTAAATGCCCCCAACCGTCTGACGCCAGTTAAACTACGTTATCCTCAATTGGGGTACCTATTTTCTGGGTTTGATAGGGTGAAGGGGAAGGAGATGTGCCAGAGGAAGGGGTTAAGAATTTGGTCACCAAACGTGGCTAAATTCATTTTAAGAAACATTTCAATTCTGATTGGTCGTCTTTTTTTACCGTGCGATACTGCTAGATAGATTACACTTTCGTACTGCGATGCACAGATCTCACCTCTTTGTTTTTCAGTTCGGAATCGCACCCGAGTTTGGAGAGTTTTGATTTTTTAAAATCTTTTGTTTAACCCCTGTTAATCAAATGAAGGTGGCGCATTTAAAAAAATATAATTTTTACATCTCTTTAGGTATAACTAAAGAACTCACTGCAAAGTAGCAAATTTTATTTTTAATTTTGTTAAATTTGTCCAATTTTGAATTTAGTTGAAATGTAAGTTGTACAATTTTTACTGATCTGTGAATAAACTGTGCTATGATTTAATTTAAGATGCATCATAACCACATGACCATGAGTATGTAATCATGTTAAATAAATGCTTCTTGTTTCTATATATGTATTTATCTTTTCTTCGGTGATACTTTTTATATTTTATTTCTATATTATTTCTTTTCTCTCTACAATTTTTTAAATTACTCATTTCCTTAGCACAATCACGAGCTTACTTTAGGAAAGAATAATATCTATTGCCTAAAATTGCATATTGCTGTTATTCATATAAAATACGTAATAAAAATACTGAATACTATCTGAACATTTTTCAAATAAAACTTGCTAAGGTAAAAAGCAAAATTAATTATTTTAACAAAAAGACAAATCACTTTGTTTACATCACTTTAACATTGTTTACGAAACATGTTGATTGTGTACCAATAAAAGTGATGTAAACAAAGTTATTTATCTTTTTATTAAAATAAATAATGCCATCACAAAGTGAAAACCTTTCCGAAGAAGTTTTCTTCGAAAAATCAAAATTAATTGTTTAAGTTTGCGGTATTTTTCCTAGGGGTCTTTGTTGTATTAAGAAACAAAGCAAAGTTAGACGGTCAATTTAATTATAATGCAACTGCACAGCACCCACGACCCACGACCGACGTTCATAACATTATTTACACTTATTATTTCAGCCATGTGAAACTAAACACACGGCTTGAAAAGGGTAAATAGTCTAACCCCGGAGCCGTAACATACGTTGACAAAATATTATTGTTAGTTATATCGTCCTGAAATAACACCGGGCTCTGATATTGTACTTAGAGCAGAGTCAACGGCAAGGTATTTAACCAGTTCATAGTTCATATTATCATCTGTGCACAGACTCTGAAGGTAGGTAGGTCAATGAATCTTATTATGCTACTACCATATGCTGAACCATCCGGCGTTGCCCGGGATTCATACTGCTTTATGGGGTGGCAATAGTGGATGGGGTGGTTTTTGGAAATCTCACATAGGCAATGAACTTCCACATGTTTTGAAGGTCAAGTGTGCAAAATTTCATCAATCTCATATTAGTATGAAATTCTAGGTGGTCATTATTTTATGTTTAAAATCGTCATAGAAGCCCAGATTTACTTTTTACTTACTGTCGTTACGCGCTTCGATCCCGGCTTCCCGCATTTTTTGTGATTTATTACATATTTTCCATAAATACTTTAAGTTTTAAGGCTCTTAAAAAAATATATGATATTCTTGAAGATAATAATAATAATAATAATCGGATAATTTGTGGAGCGCCGTTTTTGTGAAAAATCACCTCAAGATAATATATACACATTCCCCACGCCGAAATGGCAATTATATAAAATTCCTTCGATAGAAAAAAATCGCAAAGTACCTATGCTCCGAAAATTATTGTAAACACGTTTTTTTCAGTTATTTTACAAGTTATATGTAATAAAAAAAATCACATTGTTTCTTTAAATGCTGCTGTGGACAATCCTCACGAGATTTTTTTCTATTTTAAACGAGTACTGTTTTAAAAAACATTTCACAATTTTCGCTTCAATATTATCGTTTTTAATGTTAGCGCGCTCTCTCTGCATTCGTATTTACATATCTCTCCATCTTCTTCTCTCGCGCCTAAAATGTGAATGTACTAGAACTGGATGTAGTTACCCGTCACAAAATAATAATTTAAAAGTTATTCTTTTAAATTACGTTGTTTATGAAACTCTAATAAAAAAACTATCGCAAATTTTAACCTAGCTACATCATACCTGTATATAGAAAAAATAATATTATTTTACCATCCGTCGAAAGTTTTAAAAATTAAAATCGAAAACCTTGGACATGGAATAATTAAAATAAATTATCCTTTTTAAAGCGGTCTAGAATTTTAAATGATTTAACTGAAATAATAATATTAAAAATGCGCGGTAAAAAAACTTAAAAATATACATAATACTGTGCAGAGTTTAAACAGATGAAAGAATAACTACGTAAATTTTTCCCCTTAAAACAACACAAAAGTTTAAATTGAGCTTTTTCAAAATGTTTGAGAGAATCCAACAAGGGTCAGGTGGCGATATTCCAGGGGATGGGTTCATTTTTTGCGATGGGTTCACTTGAAGGCGTAAGGTTAACTCGGGGGGAGGTTTCTCGACCCCCGTCTTACCCCCATATCCCTCCCTGCCAAATTCGCCCGAGGGTCCGTGAAGTTATCGCTCAAAAGAAATTAAGACGAGAGGACTCGGGTGTAACGACACGAAAAAAATGGCCACTAAAACATAAAAGAAAAATCACAGTCGACGATTTGATCGCGCGCTTTTGAAAAATTTAACTTGATTATAAAGAAAGCAACTTTGTGTACATGTTATTAAAATTTTTCAAAATAGATACCGGGTGGAAACGTAGCTAATCATTAATGAAGTTTATCTAAAGCTGTGTATTTTTTATATCTGGGTATACAATATAATTATGAAAATATGATATCTATACGAAAGTTGTGAAAATGAAATTTATGATAGGTACCCAATTGTTTTTTATGGTCCCTGCATTTTATTTTTAAATCCTGGCATGCGTTGCAATGCCACTTAAGAAAGAAATTGTTTCTCCCTGCGTGTCCTTTCCCATTCGTTCCGTTCCCCTTCCCCTCATGTGTTCACCCTCCATCTTCCCCGCCTTCACTCTCACCTCTCCCGCTTTCCCGTCCAGCGAACCACCCTCCCGCGTACCATAAATTCAGTCGCGGTACATTCAGTTTTCAAACAGCTCACGTGCCACCTATTAAAAATTTTTGTACAAATTTCATAACTCCCGAGCTCACAAGTGTATATAGATACCTTCGCGGTCGTGCGCAAAACAACTCACCAAGAATTCACCGCAATCGGATGAATAGTGTAGGAAATAATTTCATAATGCCAGAGCTCACCACTGTATATAGAAACCATCGCGAGCTAACGCACAACAACTCATCAAAGTTTCATCGCGATCGGATGAAATGTTAAGGGACAAACAAACAAACATTCGTTTTATGTATTAAGATTGGTACTAATTTCAAAATCAACAAGTTGTGTTAGAAAATCACGTCACTCGTTTGTTTTGCAAATTTGAATTTGAACGCTGTGATCTTTCACTGTTGACAGCTGCAACCACTGAGTTATTGCAGCAACTTTCAGACCCCTCAAACCCTCCGTTTTCCCATTTTTGTTTTTCTCAATTTTTGTTCTCTATTTTAACACCCTCCATTTTTCAGATACCACAACTAGTTCAGTTAGGTTGATACAATTACAAAGTGTTCATTTTATTTGATGAAAATGCATATTTGGTAACATTGTTTTAATCCAAACCTTTATGTAATTACTTTTAATGAAATTTTGTTCCAAATAACGTAATTCTATTACTCTAATCCCAATTTACTTGCAGTTCGACATCATGACCAATATTCATAATAATTGATAATGATTAACTGCGTGTAAATTGGCTCTCAAATGTCAATAAATTAGTACATCTATTTGACGTTGTAATTACGTATAATTGACCTAAATAAGGACACTAGAGGTTGCGATTCTCCAGTTAGCTGTTGGCATCCGGCATGTACCAATAAGTTCTCTTTGCAGTGGTATATTATCTGTATGCCTGCATACTATAATTTATATTGTAAGTATGCAACTCATGACGTGCGTAATCCAAAACGCACCTATGGAATAATTCATTCGAAAAATAGTATTTCCGTGTGTTGAAAGGTACATACTTACAAGCCTCTTCATCTCCATAGCTTAAAATCATCAATTGGTTTGGAGCTGTGTTCATTAGTATAATTATTATTAACATTTTCCATGAAGCCTTATATGTTTGCAATCGTTTTTGGGTACAGCTTTGCTCATATAATATTCAAAGATGGCTGCCAATGTTGGAAAAATATAACATTAACGATTGATATTCAAGAAATATGGGATTTATTAAAATGACAGTATTTAAAAAGGTTTCGTTAGCAAAAATGCGTTATTCCGAAATGTAATAACACAATTATTATTTGAAGTTACATTTTCCAATTTAATTGAATTTAATAGAATTCAATAAACTTTTTTTTTTTTGTTTAAAACCATGAATTTTCATTAGTTAATTTACCGATCGGTTTCGTTTTGCTCAAGCGTCATCAGGATACAAATTAATGATTAATACATTCATTAATTTCTACCCTGATGATGCTTGAGCAAAGCGAAACCGGTTGGTAAATAAATTAATGAAAACTCGTGGTTTTACGCAAAAAAAGTGTTTTGTATTTTATTAAATATTTCAAACCACAAAGTGATTGCTTTCTATAATAACACGAATTTAATTTATTCGCCTTTGCAAGTCGGCACCAACCGCCACCGGTGGCGAAGCCACAGACTGCAAAGTTAACCTTGTCAAGCTATAGTTACATCATCTAGCAGTACTTCTGATGTAAATGCATTAACACAACGTATATATCAGAAATTAGGCGTGACGTTATAGTAATTTTATGTTGGCAGTTTGGCTCCAGCGCGCATCGGATACAGATTGATCCAACCATTAGCGCTGGTACTATGGGCCATAGAACTGAAGATGAAGCTCCACATGATTGATGTCTCTATGAATCAAAAGGGGACATCAACATTTTGAGGAAATCTGGAAATTATTTTGTTTATTATAATCCTCCCAATAATTTTTTTTTTCTATATAATAATTGTTAAAGTCAATAACTAACAAATACAGACAGCCCTCTATGGAATAAAATATATAATAAACATAATGTTGTATTATAAAATGGTTCTGAGCTCTGCTAAACCCCTGTTGTTTGTTCTAGTAATTAATCATCAGTTGGTAAAACAGATATCTAACCCAGCCGGTCATGTCCTTTTGACAGTTGTGTGTTTTTGTTTTCATTTTTGTAAATACGATGTGATTCTTTATTCTCCCTCTTTTTACTCAAAGTAACCAATGAGCTAGGAGTGTCTTAGATCCCAGGGACCGAGCCGTTATCATATTCCATGTGACGTCAAAAGATAATGCAAGTTATGTTAAAAGGATCTTAGTAAATAAATTGTCGAATACTTATTTTGAATCGGAATGCCTTTCATTGAAATGAGGCCTTAAAAATTATACAATGATCTTCAATTTAAAGGCAGATATGGGTACCGCCGTCCCGTGAACCATTCATTGGATAACCAACACCTCTCGTCAAACCTATTGCGGGATATGAGACTATAAAATATTTTAATTAAATAAAGACAATTTTGGCGAAAGATTCGGTCACATCTAGGACACGAACATGCATTGCTGGGGCGGAGCTCTACCAACTGAGCTAATTTGTCTTTATCCGATTCGGTCATATTTAACTGTATCTTCATATTTTTAATGCATATTTTTATTAGTTGCTATCTTTATGTATTATTGCTAGATTCAAGCCAGAACTAAATGCTATCTAGATAGTGTCTTGGATAAATTTTATCCATTTTTATTTTAAATTTTTACAGGTTTCAGGTTACACACCACTGATGAAGTAGAAATTTAGTCAATTACGTCAAAGTCCAACCATTTTTGTTGTTTTATAATATGATCATATTAAATCATGCCATGTTAACTGAAAATCTCAACTAAGTATCTATGTGTAATACTACCTTAGCATGTCGGAATTTTTATCTTGAGGTAGTGTATACTAGAACAAACGACTAGCATAATCTCTATTATTTTCTCAGAACCTAACTCCCTGATTTGTTTTATCTCCTTCTGTTTGACCTTTGGTGACGTTGAGGAAGGTTCGTGACCCAGCGTCTACATCCACAGCTTACACAGTACGCACACCGCAAAGGTAAAGTAGGTGTATAAAATAATAATATATTATATTACATTATGTTCGTGTAAACTAGCTGTGAACGACCAACAGAATTAGTGTGGCAAAATACCAAGTGTCCACAATACTTTTGCAAGAATTCAATTGATTCAATTCCTCTAATAATAGAGTTCATTATTGATGTTCGATCTTCATTGATTAACTCTGCTGTTGTTGTATTGGCAAGCATTGGTATTCTCTTCTATTTTTAACAGACCTTTCTAGAACAACGTTGCTATTTTAAAACATGTCTTAGCAATTTCTGTTGGCGAAAGGTAGCAGGTAAGTCAAAATAAGCTCTAACGAAATGGGTAAACCCAACCTTTTCTTCTTGTCGTTTTTTTAAATACTGATAGATATCATTTTCAGTTTCAATGAAATTCTATATTTTTGGACGACTTGACTTACTTAAATCAAAATTTTCTTATTTTATCTCGTTTTTTAAATACTAAATGATATCATATATATCATTTTCAGCTTCAATGAAATTCTATATTTTTGGACGACTTGGCTTACTTAAATCAAAACTTTCTTATTTTATCTCGCTCCTCAGAATTATTTTATAATATTAGTATCGATTCAAGAAATTCTTAAATCCATTTATTTCTGTTGTTGGGAGATCCATAGTAACACATCTTACACGTCTGCGTCGTTTATGAGAAAGAATGTGGGTTACAACGAAGCTTTCAGCGGTAGGCCTATGATTCAGCATGCTTTTGGCAGTAGTATTTACCCATTCTTTCAACATTCTTATCATCTCTTATGGACCCACAAGAAAAATCTTTGCTCTGTACGATAATTATTTTCATTCTTATGGTGTTATGCAAGTAGTTACTTGGACAAAATATAATGTTGTGGGTCTGTTCTAAATCGTCGAAATTAAATAAATGTCAACACCTTTAACATGAGCTTAGATCACACGGAAGCATCTGTTTTTTACCTTTGCCGTTGCCGTCAACAAATCATTAAAAAATATAACGCGATTTACAATATCGAACAGTATAAACGCATGTTTTAGTTTTATTTTTATTTATTTTCAATTATAGTTTTTATTATCAATAGTTTAAATATAAAACTAAATAAACATACAAATTGTTATCGTCAAACATTAAAATATGTCAAGTAATGTCCGCCATCCTAAACCGCGCGAAAATCGCTACCACAACCACAATAGAACACTTTTTCATCCCGAATCCATATTATGGAAAGACAACCCGTTTGGAGACTAGTCAAAAAAAAAAACTTCCTGTAAAATTTTTAGTATTATTGGTCTTTAAACATCCAATTGTTTTGTTACCATTGTTAATATTTATTAATTAATTAATTTGTTAGTTTAATCATCGTCCCCTTAGTTTCCTACTCCACCTCGTGTTGCCTTTCCTTTACTTATCTTTGCTTTTTCCTCTACGGAAGAACTAACGGCTAAACAAACTGCCGCCGTCTGCCGCACAATGGACACTGGAAATTGATTTTATAATAAGCTTCGCATTAACAAAGATGTTCTCGCATTCTAAAAGGTTGAAGGATTGAAGGAAGATCGTCTATGAAAGGGATCATGGACCAGTTTGGATGCTGTTCTCTTTACATCTTAAACCTTGAAGGGTAGGTACTAGACCTTTCTGACGGAATTTAATCCTTTAT
The DNA here is from genome assembly GCA_917563855.2 of Limnephilus lunatus. Taxonomy (NCBI): domain Eukaryota; kingdom Metazoa; phylum Arthropoda; class Insecta; order Trichoptera; family Limnephilidae; genus Limnephilus; species Limnephilus lunatus. The sequence continues at coordinate 52,814,685 of OU830602.1, read as the reverse complement.
GTTGTTACTACCTGTTTTGACTACTTCTTCATAAAAAAATTACAAACTAGTTGAAGTCCCCGGCGTTGCGCTGGTTTTAAACATTGTTTTTTAGATATCAGATGTGAACAGTGACCTTCCTTATGCTTTGAAGGTCAAATGTGCAAAATTTCATCATTATCGGAATAAAACTAAATTTTGTATAAAAATTAAATCCAAGCCACCCTCCCGCCACTCACATTCTTCTTCTTACTAATATTATAAACGCGAAAGTTTGTATGGATGTATGTGTGTTGTTAGTCTTTCACGCAAAAACTACTGGATGGATTTTAATGAAACCTTACAATAATATAGCTCATAAATCAGCATAACACATAGGCTCTAATTTATAAAGCTAGTCAGGAATTGGAGGGGAACGGGGACTCACGGGAAAGGTGATTCAGGGAGAAACAATGTATTTCTTTGAATATGGCATTGCAACCCATGCCGGGAAACAGCAAGAAACAAACATACTATAAAAAAATATCTGAAGCCTCCTGCATTGCCCTGGCTTTACACAGAGTTTTTCATGTGTCAGATGTGGGCTGCGACTTTCCTCTTGTTTTGAACGTCTTGTGTGCAAATTTTCATCAATCTCGTAATAAAACTGTAGATTTGTGTAAAAAAGCAAATCCCCCTTTTGTATAAATTAAACAAACTTCTTTATATAAATAGGAAATAGATAGAAATAAAAATAATTCACAACATAATAATTCACAACCAAATAAGGATCAAAATATATTTTAGTAGACATTTGTAAATATTACGCATAAGTTTTTGCTATTTAATACGAGTATAACGATATTTTTTGTGAAAGATCGTAACTTTCTCAAATCTCATAAAGTTTTGTTTTATGTTTTGATTTGAAATATAAGTCAAAGTAATAAAGAAAATTAACATTGTTTGCAATAAAGATAAAACTATGACTCTGAAATCTTATTTCTTTTTTGTTTATTATGGTATTTTGACAAAAAAGTTCCAACTGGGCCTGAAAAATCATTACCGCCTTTCAAGTTGATGTATTCCTAAGGCTTTTCCTTTCTTCTTCCTTTTGTTGGTTTACTGTAATTTATTGCGAGGGAAGCAAGATAAATAAAAACCCACCATCAACGAAAAAGCGTACATTACAATATTTACAAAAGTCAGGATGGTTTTGTCTTTGTGCCGAAATATTACGTATAAAAGGGGTTATTTTTGCCTTTCAATGTATTATGTATGAAATTCAGCGATCTTGCATAGGTACACAAATTTCATAATAATATGTGTTTATCAGGCATATTTTTTTTGATGCTTCAATAAATCGCTAGGGATCTTCTCTCTCGGGGTAAAATATGTTTTTTTAGGAAGCACATACGTCAATATTTTCATGGATAGTAAACTTTCTAGCTAACTAAAGATAAAGAAAAATCCTTCTCGCAATGCTTCGTGATTTATCGAACCATTATGGAAACATTATTCTATAAAGTTTAAAGAATGTTATACTTGAATCGTTCATCCTTAAGATCATTATCGGCCTTTATCGTTTTTTGGTAAGACTTTTATAAAAAAATTCTTCACTTTTATTTTAAAACTTAACCCTAGATAGATAATCTACGTCTTAGAGACGTAAGCCATACACATGAATTGCTGTCTTTTTTTATTTCGCAACGTAGCGCGCTGTCTATCTCAGTTAGCTCAGTTGCCGTGGAGAGTTTTCTCGCGGGGCGGTTCTGTCACCATGGTAAGTACAATAATTACGGAGAAATACATACACCATACGTCCGAAAGACGTATGATAACCTTTTGTCTAACTTTCAGACTTTAAAAACTAAATTTGATTAAGCGAACAAAACATTTTTTTTCAGTATAATGACTAATTAGCATTTAAACTTTAATAGCATACAAAGAAAAACGATTTAGACATAAAATGAAACATTATTTTTCATTTATTAATGGACTTAATATTTTACTGTTTATTTGTAAGAGGTTTACACAGTTTTGTTATTGTCTTAATTACAAAATTTTTTTAAATAATTATTTTGGTTTTATTTAAAGTTCAAAACCGTATACCGATTATTTAACTACCTTTAAACTGTGTAAGTATGATTATATGTCAAATATACACTTTTAAACTTCAGTACGTCTCTAAGACGTATCATTATCTTTAACGTAGGTAAAATTAAGATTATCTTTCTGGGGTTAAGATCATTATCGACCTTTATCTTTATTCGTTGAAGACTTTCATAAAAATAATTCTTCTCTTTTATTTTAAAACTTAATCTTTTGGGGACAAAAGTGGAATCTTACATCAAACCAGTCAATTCATGGTAATGAGATTTCTTTAACATGCACAAAGGTATATCATCTTTTTTACTGCTTTCAATATGATTGACCAATAAATACGAGTATGATTGATCAATAAATATAAGTATATAATTGCTGTTTTTTACTGCTAATATGAATCATTGAAGACATGAGTAGATCCAAATGTCTGATAGGTAAAGTTATGTTAGATTGGTGAATCAACTTTTACAACAAAAACGCCCCGATGGTACAGAGAATCTAGAAACTTACCCTTTTATCATGTCATTTTTATAACAGCCCTCCTACGATGTATCCCGTCTCGATCCTGGGAGAAAAAAACATCTTTGCTCAGCAAAAACAATGGAAAATGATGTCCCCGCCCTTCCTCCTTCTTCTCTCCCTATCTGGCCGGAGGTCGGCTGGCTGCTTGTTGGATTGATAGTGTCTTATTCTTCCGCAATTTGCTCCCTGGCCGGTTCCGCGACACGGAATAATTCGTCGATTGCTTGCGCCGTAAAGGGCCTGCTTCGAATGCCGACGTCAGCTCGACTGGCTTCAACTGTTGACGGGCTATTTGTGGAGGATCTGTTGCACAGGTCGGAATGTGCAAGATTTTAAAAAATTTCCATTATTTACGTAAATCATTACTAACTAATAATTTATCTTGTGGAAGATTTTCTAATCTCTTACCGTTAAATAAATATTCTTTCAAAATTCATCTTTCTTTTTCACTTAAATGTTTGGTCTTTTTTGTTTCAAACGAAAAGCAGTGGTCACAAGTTTTATTGAAATTTTCCATAATCTAATGTTTTACTTACTAATAATTTATCGTTTGGAAGACATGCTAATATAGATTATATTCTCTTTAAAAAAAATTGCTTACTTTTTAACTTCCATGCTTTTTTTACCAAATTAATGTAATGGTCTCAAATTCTTCGTTACATCAATCAACACTTGTTAGTAATTTGTCTAATGGAGGACGAGTTAATCTCTTGCTACTGTTTAAACCGTCTTTCAACATTCTTCTTTCTTTTCCCAATCCTTAATTAGAAATCTCCGTTTTCTTTAAAAAAATTAAAACGTTTTCGGGTGTACGTGGTCCGATCAACAAGCATGCGACCTGTATGTTTCTTGGGACGCCCGGACGGGAGGTTTCCTTCACAGGGACTGCGAACGACTAAGTTAATGCGTAAAGATATTACTCAAAATAGTCTTGCACTGACTCAGTTCCTAGAAATTATAAATGTTAAAACACTATAATATAGTTATATATGTTAAATATTCTACATCGGCTTCAGAACACAATCATCCATCGAGAAGACTAAAGTAACACTTACAACAAATATATACATATACAATATCGCTGGAGTGCAAATTTTTACATGGAGAAATGATACGCAGTGTATTTGTATCAATGAACAAAACATTTTTTGTATCGTTTAATCTAGTTAATTACTAAGACGAAATAAGCTTTTTATGAAAATGAAAAAAAATATCTAAAAATACAAATTACGGACATTTGATTTGATCTTTCGTTTTCGAGTCAAATTCGAGAAAAAATGTCGCTGCTGTATATAATTAATTGTCTTTTAAAATTCACAGAAGGCGGACCCTGACAAAACCGCTAACATTTTTGAGTTCTCTATATTCTCCGGTAACATCTATTTTCATCGTTCCCCTGCATCCCTGGGCCATCAAGCAGCCATCGCATCGTTTCATCTCGTCCTTAGACCCGCTCGCCCGTGACGTGACGTCTCAAGCCGTATCACCGGCGGGAAACAATCGCGACGTATGGAGATGGAGAATCATTATTCCATCAACTTTCCTCTATCCGTAGCACTTTATTACGCCCTGGTACCCTTTGTTTACATTCACATGAAATTTGTTCTCTTTCAGAGAGATAACAATGGATGGCACTTGTTTCCGTGCTTTATTATTGTCGGTTTAACTTTATGACGATGCTAACTTCTTAAGTACTAGGCATTATACAAAACAGTTCTCAGGGAATGGATTAAAACTATTAATAAAACTAAGTAACTTGTATGCTTTTTATATCTGAAAATGTTCCTGAAATTGATTTTTTTTTCAATAACTAGAACCGGCCCCTTTACCGCCCCGAATAAATTGAATATATTTCCCCTAATTTTCGGTAAATGGGGATCTCTGAGTCACGCATGTCTGAGATTGTAGGTGATCTATTCAATTATTGACGTTTTTAGTCAGTTCTACATGCATATGAAAATGTTAATAACGAAATAACATTTAAACGATTTTCTAGTAGAGGTAGACAGAGAGCATGGAACGCCTATATACACATTTTCCATATCATATCAACACATTTTCCTAAAACTTCAATCTTCTATCTTTATCTTGACGGGACACGAGACATAACACATGATTCAAGTCGTCATTTTAGATAGAACTACTTCTCATCTATGTGGAACAACTCTATGGAACTGTACTCGTACCAGTCACACCAGATTTCAAAACCATGTGTGTTACGTCTTCCTTCATTCTTCCCCTAATTATTAGGGGAAGACAAGGGAAATTAAGGCCTAATACATAGTGTCGGGAAACTACAAGTTCGAAACCGCAGAATCTACATAATTTAAAGCTGATTGTGTGGTTTAATATTTTTTCTATTAGTTTTCGATTAATAAATCGATTCTGAAGTGTTAAGGATTAAATTAAATTTCAAAAATTTAATAAAAAAAAGTCTCTAGAAGGTTAAACTCAGCTATTTAATGTCTTAATACGTCGAAGCACAAGCTCATCTCAAAAAAAAATTAACACTAACATTTCCCGATAAAATTAAAAAATTATATTTACACAATAGAAATGCTAAAAGTTTTTCGTGTTCTCTATGTGATGTAGATTTATCAATTTCCCTCTTGTACCACTAGTTTCCGGACACTGTGTATAGAAATTAAGTACCTACCCCGATACCACCCTTCACGTTTTCCAAATAAACGCTCGGAGAAACTCCATCAATCCATTCAAAATTACTGCATATTTTGACGTGCAAATCACTAATGCGTAGTTTTATAGGCTGTGATTTTTCAAATATAACGTTTTCGCTTCCCACGCTGTCCGCGCCGACATATTGTACAGTACAGTTGTACATGGTAGTATGAGCTGGATCCCTTGTTCCGCGATGTCACCGCTGAGCACGGATAGTCGCGTGCAGCTGGACAATTACTCAATCCCCGAACAGCTCAAACATCATCGGCACATGGCACCCTTTACCTGTAGGAACAGCAGTTGCAGGCCTGACATACTGGTGTAGCCGGATGCATAGATTCGTGCAACACAAAATCGGATTATGACTAATTATCTAATCATCATCATCACTCTTGGCTCTACAACCCCTGGTGGGTCTTGGCCTCCTCAAGAGTCTTCCTCCACTCATCACGGTTTTGTGCCAGCTCTCTCCAGTTTTTCAATCTCCACTATCTAATCATCACGCCGCACTGTTTCCCGGCGCGGCGAGAGAGGTAAGACCGCCGAACAAAACGGTCTTGGCTCACATTCCTTGCTTATTTTTCTTGCATACATCGTCTCATCATCTCGCTCTCTTTCTCCGATGGCGCTACAGCCCATATCGAGCTTTAGCCTCCCGCAATATTCGCCTCCAACTCCTCCTGTCCTCAGCGGCTGACTTCCAGTTTGCCACCTGGAGAAGCGGTGCTGCATCCCGTCTTACCTCGTCTTCCCACCTCAGTCTGGGTCTTCCCACTTTTCTCCTTCCACCTGGGTGTCTAGGCAGAATTTTTTTTTACGGACGTACCGCTAAACAACTTGGCACATACTCCTTGCCTCGTTCACATTCATCGTCTCATCATACCCTCTTGTTATTCTGACTCTTGAACTCTTGACATGGACCTTCATTCTTCATGATTGGTCTTCCATTGATATGCTTGGTTTAACTCTAAGTGAGCGGCTCAGTTACTGGGGCTCCATCGAAGCCAGAGTTAAGTTAGTCTCTCAGAAGCTGGGCGTACTATACAGGGCCCGCAAACCCTGTACAAATCTGGGACAAAAACTCTGATCTGGAGCCCCAAAATACCTAAAAAAATACTAGATTAGAACCTGCAACTAGTAATGTTTCGCCTTCGGAGGGCATTTTACAAACTTTTGTGAGGCCACTTCTCATATTTCTTGAAAATTATTATTTGGCATCTATTGTTTTATTATTTCACTTTCCGATATTGACTTGTTAACATGTAGTTTAGTCGGCTGTGAGTCTCTGTGAGTGATTGCAACTCTGGATCAATGAACAACGATTCGCTTTGAATATAAGTCTGAATTTATTTCGCACCAATTGTCTTTGTTCAGATGTGTTAAAAAAACTTCTAAAAAATCCTACAATTGTAATATTGCGTGATTTTTCACGGGTCTGCGGCAGTATATCTAATAATAAAAGTAAATTACTTCTCATTGCCCAAGTATAACCATCGTATTATAACCTACTGTATAATATCCCAGCCGTCAACTTGTCATATTCTACTGCACGTAAACAAAGTGTTTTTAGAGTTTGAATAGCACGGCTTTTTGTCTCTAAAATATACACGCACAGATCCGAGGCCCCTCGGAAACCGGAATGCGTATCAACAGCACCAGTCAACTTAGCCCGGGCAATCAACGCGGGTAATCAACGTTTCTCCGGATAAGACTTGGCTTTGGACAGATACAATCAATGTCATCTGCGGTGATTTCTGGTCTCCCGATACAGTATGTGGTCAAACTGTTAAACGTACATGGATCAGATTGTGATAATGGTACAGCTCTGATGGCATCCTACTTTCTTGATCATTATTTACAGAAAAGCGATCGATTTAACCTACCTACATGTGTCTGATTGCTTGCATTTAATCCTCTATTTTATAGTTGATTTCTCCTATACCTTATTTAGAACTTGAATGATCATAGAATTCAGAACGTTACATAATCGGACGATAGCAACGCGGGCGGCGTTTTGTCCATACTAACGTGTTCCCCTATTGCTCCCCTACATTTTGAAACAACTTAAAACCCTCAATTTTTTTTTGATTTTGCCTTGTTTGAACGTTATTAGCAGACGTTCAGTATCAACATAAATTTGACAATGTGTTCAAAAAATACAACACAACATACAGACATGGTATAGTTTCTTCTAATGCAGTTAGTGAAAAAAATTGGTCCAGTTTTGGAAGAGAACAAAACCTCGATTTTAACGATTTTACTTGACTTATTTTTCGCCACAAAGCACTCTTTTTAGGGTGAATTGCTTATTTAAAAAAAATAAAAATTTGCCTGTGTGTAATCAGCCTGAGGTGCAGTTAGACAGAGACAGACAGCATCAGTTTTGTACAGTACCTATTTTTCAAATTTCTTGGCCCTTATTTCCTCTTAAGCAGCGTATTCTGAAAGTATTCTCTGGTAAAACTTGTGTTTTTAATTATTTTCAATGAATATTCTAAAACATATTGACAAAGGTACACGTATCTGATTACTACGTGTACCTATTTATTTAATTTCTTTTGTTTCCTAATGCTTAGAAAGTTGCAACATGACACAACATGTTAATTTTTCTGAGGTTAACTAGTGTTTTGGCTCACGACCCTAAATTCTTTCACAGATTCTTGGATCGCTTATTATTTCCTCCAATTATCCACGAATTTCTTTCAAAGAATAATGTTATGTTGACATGAGAGCTCTGACAAACAAATTGGAAATCACTCAAATCACGTGACTTATAATTTGACAGCCGCTTCTGAAAATATTTAAACCGTTATCCATTTAAATGATTCATCCGCTGAACAGTTTGCCAATTTTCATTTTTTGCGTGTCTTTATGCTTTGCCTGACTGATCTATTTATTCCCAACCTGTAAATTTTGATATTGAACAAACAAATGTGCTTTTTCACCGTCGGACAATCGTAGTCGGTCTCCGATTCGTGGCTAAGTGTATTGTAAAATATAACAACGATTTGACACGTTCTGTCGGCAAAAAACTACTTGAATTCACACGATACAAACTGTAACCTAATTGTGATATAACGCAAACTATTTTAATAGTATCCAGTACCGAATAAATTCAATAACTTTTATTGAAGGGGATACAATTGTAGGCGATTGGATCGATAAGGTTCCTTAAGTCAACTGTATCGGCGTTGTCCAGAGTAGGAAGCTAATCGAAGTTAGTGAAGGCTTTATCAGTTTAAATGTAATCTGTCATGTTGAACAGGTTAAAAAAAAAAACAAACTTTCATTCGACTGCACGGCTGCAAAATACCCGTTTGTAGTTATTATCTTTGCAAGTCTAATGGCATCCTCGAAGATTGATGATTTGTTTATTATCATTATGTAGGTATTTAAATTAATTTTGTAAATACTTCTTGGAAAGTGATGTCAGAAAAACAGACGAGTTGTTTGTTGTTCGAGACATTCGTCGGTTATTGACGTCTCCGGTAGCGGAAAGCAAAACAACTTTTTATCGCAAAAAAGCTCACGGAAACGCCGAGAAATAGTGGCCCAAAGCTCCCGAACTGCGATAAACTTGCGTCTAGATTTTTGGTATGTTTTTTGTCGGCTCCTTCGGTACTCGTAGCTTTGAATATTTGATTGAATCTTGATTAAAAGGGACAAAGGAGCGAGTGTCAAACAGAAGAACGCCTTTCTGTTCCGTCCGAATTGATTTCCTCACATTTATTTCTTTGAAGATCATTCCAATGTTTGCGTCGGACAATTCTTCAATTACTTTTCGGTGTTGTTTTTTTGTGTCTTTGATTTACAGTAATTCCTGAGAGCGCGTCTCGCAGTACATGTTTGCCTCTGTAATGGTACCAAGAGATATAAAGCACACCGTTTCTCAACTCGTCTAGGAATCCGATGTTATCTGTGTCATTTGCATTATCTGATCGGATCAACAAACAGACTTATCAGGCTCCGTAATAATGGAAGATGGACGAACATCTGAACGTGCGCATTCCAATCAAATTTCTTATCCAACTTTCTATCACAGTTGTGTCTTTAAATTAAAAACAGAACATAAATCACTTTCTTATTACGCATGCGCTTTCGAGCTTCAACATTTTTTACGGATTGGCACGAGGAGAACTTCTTATGAAATTTGCCTTCCCAAGTATTCATTCCAACATACCACCGAAGAAATAAGTGTTGTTAAGGTGTCCGTTTGTCCAAAGTACTTAAGGTCAATTTTTTTTAACAAACATTTTGTCTACATTTTAAATTTGTTATCTGTAAAACAGCAAGCATAAAATGTTATTTATGGTTTTAAAATGACGGAATAAAAGTGTTTAATGACGTATCCGTTTGTCCAAAGTAAGTAAAAAAAAAATTACAATTTATATTTCTTCTACATCTACATTTTGAATTTCTTTCTTTAAAACAAAAAACAAAAAATATTGTATGCGGTTTTAAAATAACAGAATAAAAGTGTTTGTTGACGTATCCGTTTGTCCAAAGTAAGTTTAATTTTTTTAACAAACATTTCGTCTACATTTACGTTTCGTCTACGTCTACATTTCATCTAAATCTACATTTTGAATTTCTTTCTGTATAACAGCAAACAAAAAATATTGTTAACGGTTTTAAAATCACGGAATAAAAGTGTTTGTTGACGTACCTATCAGTTTGTCCAAAGTAAGTTCAATTTTTTTTAACAAAAATTTCGTATACATTTACATTTCGTCTACATCTACATTTCGTCTACATCTACATTTCGTCTACATCTACATTTTGAATTTCTTTCCGTAAAACAGCGTGCAAAAAATATTTTTTACGGTTTTAAAATAATGGAATAAAAGTATTTGTTGCCGTATCCGTTTGTCCAAAGTAAGTTCAATTTTTTAACAAACATTTTGTCGACATTTACATTTCGTCTACATCTACATTTTGAATTGCTTGCAAAAAATACAAGTCTTTTACAATTTAACACAAATTCTTAGGTGCTAATTTAAATTGCTTAATTCACGGACTACCATTTTTAAATTCTACCTCACATCACTCTTTTGCTCAGAATTCAATTTATTTATTTTTTCACTCATTTTTATGGGCGTGTTTGGGAACCTTAGAAAAGAGCTTCGGATGCCGCGGCTCGCGGTCGCGTACGAAGGAATAAAGAATATTAATATTACAGTTGACCGGTCGATAGCATTCATCTCTTAGTTGTTTGCCTTCCAGTGGAGAGATTTACATGAATATTCTATTAGAAATATTCATCAAATGAAAACAGAAATGGCCGGACCGTTTTTTTATAGACGAACCATTATTTATTATTCGGGACTGAGTATTCTGATACGAATAGGTACAAAAACATTGAAATTTCAGGGAAATATTTATATTCAAAAGGAAGGGTTTTTATGGATCATCGCATATTATTTTCTGTTGTTCCCTTGAGAAAACTGGGCTGCGTTTTGTCCATACAAACGTATTTCCAAATTTCCTCTCTAGACTTTGACACCAGTGCAAATATTTTTTAACGTCATATATGTAGTTATCGAACACTAGCGTTTCGGTACTTTTGCTTTTTATTGATAAGATACTTCATTTAGGAGTGAGTACCGTCCAGAAATCGTTTAAATTAGCCGATTTGAACGCCATCAACAGACGTTTAGTATAAAAACTAAACAATGTTTAAAAAAAAATCAAAACGTACAGACATACAGAATATTAAATTAATATTATTAAACGCATATTATATTTTCTTCCATGAGTCCAGTTTTGGATGAGAAGGGGGGGGGGGGGGGTTTAAAAGCTGCAGTGACAGCAACAGTTTGGTAAAATACTTATTATAAAAATTTCCCGGCGACCGTGTTTCCTCTTAATAGATGTTCAAATTTCGACAACAGAGATACCTACCTACTGCATGTAATCTAATAGGAAAGTGTCTGTTTGTGGGTTTTTAATAATAGAAATCCAATTTTATTCCGACATGAAATTTTGTACACATAACCTTTAAAACAAGAGGAAGGTCACTTCTTATCTTAGATTTTATAAAATAACCCTCATCCCCCTTTCCCACCCCTTCAAGCATAATAAAACCAGGGCAACGCTGGGTAATTCATATCTCATATTGTAATATCAAACATTTTTCGTTTGTTCCTCCAAAACTTGTTGCAATATTGAATACTTGCGTTATCTAATAAATAACTAGCACTGGTGAGAGAATCGAAGAGTTACCTTCTAGAAATCGCTTTAAATTTGTGTGGTGATTATATCTGAATAGCTAGGTACTTTCTAACCCAATTCATACTTCCTCTTCCTCTTCTACCATCCCCGCTTCAATTAGTCTGACCACATTGCATATGGATTGCCGCAGTTCCCACTGGCTTCGGGCAGTCGAGTCTAATTAAAAGTTAAATGGTTTACTTAATATAATATGCATGTTTGAAACTTAACGAGGTTAATGTATAACTCAATATTAGAAAAAACTTTTACTAAGATCATACCTAAGCGGAAAATGTTACTCATCTCATGATGTTTTACTCCCAAACTATCGAAACTAACGGCTGTTGTTCCCAAACCTACTGATCAACTGTTGAGCTGAAATTTTGGCTCAACACTCCTCAAATGCGCATATACGTTCTTACCGATGCAACTCTCCGACCGACAGATAAATCGATCATTACTAAATAAATCACTTAGCTGATCTGAGACTCGGATTGATTGATCGAACGTTGGGAACAACGGACATTAGAGTTATAATTGATAACAAAATTTTAAATAAATCTATTTAATTCTGATCCTCCTTGTAGCTGGTAGGACGGCTGTCACAACCGACAACCCCGTAGTTTTCGCGGTAAATCAAAAATTGCAATAAAAATAATTAAAAAGCAAACACTATCATATTTTTTTTAATTCGTTCGTAAATTTTTTCATTAAAAAAAAAAACTGGAAATTCCTTACGTCTGGTCTGTAATATGTCGGTTCAATTACTAACCAATCAAACTGTTATCCTGTTATGATACTGAGTCGACCCTAGCGAATGTACGAGTTTGTTGAGAATTTGAGCCTTCCTCGTCTTCTTATTCCTTATTCCATGCACCACCTTCGACACAACCTTCCTGCAGCCAACCACGTACACGTTACACGTGGGGAACAAGATGACGAATGTACTAGAGATGGACGCATCGTTATTGCTTACCCTCCGGGGTTAAATTTCGTGATATGAATACGAAATTTGGGTAGACAAAGAAATGGGATATTCCTCTGCCTCCATAGTTCCAAAAGAATACACGTAGAGATTCGTCAGCCGATCGCACCGTTGCGATTGTAGACCAAATTTTCGCTCCGAAGATTTCTTCTCAAGATCTTTGTTGGGGGGAATCTTTTATTTGCTATACAACAATGGAAGACTAATGAAGAAGCGCATTCCAGGATATCTCGCTTCTCTAGCATGACTGCAGATCGCCAACGAATAAGTAACAGTTCACAACTACTAAGTGTTCTTAATATATTCTACGACAAGTATTGTTTGTACGTTAGCGATCTGCAACTGTCTTAGGGAACGTTGAGAAGTTACCGAAAGTTATCCTATCAATCCTTATGGACTGACTGTGCTAGGGGCCCAGAACTTCGTTATATAATATCAATTTTAATGTATGATCATCATACTAATTTCGTTTGTGTAACTCTGGTTCAATGAACTCGGATGGGTTCTTAATTTAAGGGTTATTTTTTATAATTGGAACTTATGTTACAAGAATTTAAACAAACGATAAAGTTTTTACCAATGTTAAAAAATATTAATATTTTAATTGTTGTGATTTTCAAAATTAGAACTGAGGTGTTAATAATTCAGACAAGCGATATAGTTCCACCGCCCCAACCCATATATAAATTAGTAAATTTTCTTTTTAATATTTTTTTAAATCATTCTGCAACAATTGTCATTGTTATTGTTTATCTTTACATAAACTTTTATCTTCACAGATCCTACATTATTTATAAAATCCAACGATTTTTCATGGGTCTGCTGCACGTAAATAATAAAAAATACATTACTTTTTACATGAATTCCATCAATCTAACTGCTCGCAACTGTCCGCAACCAGTGGGACTACGGCATCCCCAATTAGGGTAGAGTTGTTGCGTGGATTAGGGGAGGAGGAGGGGAAGGATACAAAGAAGGGGAAGGATGGGAAAAACCCTACTACTTGCTTGCTTACTTTTTGATTACCAAAGACGGTCATGTAAAGTCATTAAAAGCAAAATTGCGATACGTGATACATGAATGGTGGTCTTTCAAAAGAGCAGTAGTGAGAGTAACCGCCACGCCTTTTTGAGGGAATCTTTTTTTTACGAAAGAGAAAAAAAAACAATTAGTGTTTGAACTTTTTTAAAGTCAAAACGCGAATCCCGCAGAATATTGCACTTAGGATTCTTCCATGCCACAAAACACACATAAATAATATATAAAACTTTCTCGTTTCTGTTAGATTTTAGATTTTTTTTTGCTCAGTTGTAATTCTGCAGTCCTGGTGGCAGAGGAAAAAATTGGCCTTTTGGGTGCGATAAGCATAATCCTTGTTCGACCATCTTTTTTATTTTCTTTAATATAATTGGACGGAGGTCGCCGCGGGTGCTGTAATGGCGGTCAGGTTTGAAGGAAAACGGAACGAAAAACGTAATTACATCTGCTTTTTGCACTGACATCGAAAACACTAGATAACCCCATCACTAATCTGCCATCAAATCAAATCGAATTCACTGATTTATTATTTCATATTTAATTTTTATTAAAACTGACGAAATATGAAAAAAGATATCAAATAATAATAGTTTAATGTACATATTGGGACGGTTTCACTAAACATGCGAGGATTTCTGGTTCGAATCGCGGTTGCGTCGAATTCCATTTATTTTTGTATGCTTTTGTATATTTTACATGTTGTTATTTGACTGCTATTGCATTTTATATTTGACACTTGTAACAAGAAAGATAAGTTGCAACAGAACTTTAAAACCTTGTGCTATTTGTTGTCAACATTATTTATTTATTTATGATATATTGTCTTATTTTCTATGCGGAAGTTAAGGGACGTACTTGACTTACTTTAGTAATTCCGGGAGCCGGACTATTTGGAGTAAAAAATATAATTGAAATTTTGGTCTCCAGTGACATATTTGAAGTTTATTTTTTTATTTTTATTCAATCATTTCCTTTATTCCTGCCCATCCTATATTCCAATATTGGCTCCAGGTTGCCATGTATACCGGTCGATTAAACTCCAACCTCCTTCCTATCCTCAGAGCACGTGTTCCAGTCCTAACAAACAGTGCCCCCTGGTGTACCGGTCTCACCGGGACAGGAGTGCTCCTGGCTGGGGTGGTACAATCGTATCGTATTGGGCATTTAAGATCGGGGTGAGGGGTTGAGGGGTTACTCGACTGAGTGACCAGTGATGACATATGTAGATATGAAAGAAAGATTTTTTGTTTAGTTTTGAAGAAAAAAAAAACAAAAACATAACGTCGCGTCGTCGGAGACCAAAATCTCATTAACATTTTTTTACTACAAGTAATGTCAAGAATCACTGGTTAAAGTAAGTGAAGTACCTACGTCCTGTAACACCCTATATAATAAAAAAAATAAGGGTGAATGTCTGTGGGTTTGTCTTTTAAACAAATCTACAGTCTTATCCCAAGATTGTTCAAAGTTTGCACAATTCAAAACATGAGGATGGTCACTATTTCCAAACTACATACTATTTCCAAAAACACCCCATTCCCCTTTCACGGAACTTATAGCAGAAAAATCACGTACAATGGTCTGAGCTCTTCAACTAGTTATAACAAACTTTAACACGATCAATAGGAATTATAGAAAACGGATCTTTTATACAAGTGAAAGCAATGAGGAAATGCATCAAAAGATTGAATATTATCACATTTGCTTATTATTATGACCGATATTGTGTCATTTTTGTTGTAACAGAGTTCAATCTAGCATATTCTATATTCATGGCTTTTAATAACTTTCCGACCGGATCGAGTAAGTCACTGGCGTACTGATTTAGTGATTTCACGGTAAATTATTTTCGTACCCAGTGGGACGGACTCAACCTCTACACTACTCTACAGACTACGGACGGTGAACGCTGGGTTCAAAGTGATGGGCTGCGTGCTCTTGTCATCGCGCGCCCGACGCCTGCCGTGCCCTACATCCCTTTATTCCGTTCAATTATTCTGCGATTTGCTTTATCGCATTTATAACTCTTCGCCAAGGTGTGCTCCTGGTATTATAATTACGTGATTATGGTACTTTGTTCCCAAATATTTCCTGCATTTAATTTAATCCATTGTTAACATTGTGATACCTACCACATGCTATTACTACATGCTTTACTCACTTTGTTATCTGTAATTTTTACCTTTCGGTAAGGTGTGCTCCTGGTATTTAATTACTTGATTTTGGTATCCGGTAATTAATGGCTACACCAAAACTAAACGCGGAAACTTACTTATTAAACTAATTATTATAAACTTCTTCAATCTTTGCAAAATAACTTTGTGGCATTATTTATTATTTAATTAATAAGAGATAACTTTGTATAAACCACTTTTAATAAACAATATCGACATGTTTCAATTTTCAATTTTGTTATTGAAACATGTTGATATTGTTTATTAAAAAAGTGGTTTATACAAAGTTATCTCTTATTAATTAAATAATTATTATAATGCCCGCCCTAAGACGATTAACGCTTATAACACGGAATCACTTTTAAAATACATTAACACACACCTCACTTCACATCTGCTCTGATGATGGACACTATAATGCTGTTCAAAACGGTGACCAGACAACTCAGAATGAAACCAACTCAGAAGCACCTCAGAAAGGTCATTAAGAGTGATAATAAAAAAAATATAAAAACATTGGTTGAATAGGTTAAGTTAGGTTAGGGTTGCCGGCTATTTTAAAATTATATTTTCATAGCTTTTAACGACATTTCTGAGGTGTTTCTGAGTTATTATGAGTTGGTTTCATGCTGAGTTGACATGGAACCGTTCAAAACTTCTGCTAAAGAAAGAGGAAGTGCAACACGACATGAAAATCCATAAATTAATTTCATTTGTCATTGTGTACTGATTTTCTTCCATTAATTCCGTTCAATTTTACTAATATTTGCTTTAGTATATTTACAACTCTTCGATAAGATGTAGACACCCCTGGTATTCTAATCATTTAATTATTGTTCTTTGTTCCCAAACCTTACTTATTTGATCCATTCGGTCTCATGGATCTCATTTCTAGTCTAATTCCATTCAGTTCCATACCTCACTACGACTGTCATAAACCAGTGTTGGCATCAGCACTCCATTACCCACTGCCCAGCCTCGGTTCTTTTGACAACTTTTTATCAGCAACTACTATGTTCAGTTTTACGTCAATAGAATTATCTATTTTCCCAACTTCATCGTTCTTAGTTATTTTTTGTCTAATTATATTTTTTATTTTGTTCCAGGTAAATACTACAATCCTCATTTCGTCGAACGGTTTAATATGTCTTCAGCATCCTTGGGTAAGTAAAAAAAAAATAACTAAAATGCTTAGACCGCTTTTGATAACCTGAATTCTGGAACGGTGTCATGGGTTAAATAGAACACTATTTTCCATTGAGAGGAAGGAATTAATGATTCCGCGCAGTTCCCAATAGCACCTGGATGTCAATTTATATTCTACCCGCGCTAAGCTCTAAAATGGCTCCCTCCTACAAATACAAACTTTTATTTTCTTCCATTTTTATGATAACAATACTCAATATTTTATAAGTTTTCTACGATATTTTTTTATGAGGGTATTAGAACGTTTTTCTCATTACTAAACGCCAACACAACAATTAACGAATCATTAAAAAATATTCTGCGTTATTTGATTCGTTCTCAACAGAGATTTCACTAAATACATTCTATTCAAATTGAATAGTAAACAGACATAATGCGCCTAAAGTGTAATTAATGTTAAAGGCGCGCTGGATACTAAATCGTGATCCCAACACTCGAAAAATCTGAATACAATTTATGTGACAATAAAACCTTACACGAAATTCGTTAGTTAAAATCCGCCCACTGCCCTCGTCTCGCTTAATTACACAAATAGACTGTATATAAATGTTACTCTGAAAACGTTTTTAATTGACTCTCAATACTCTAATGTCGACTTTTTATCTCTATTCGTTATATTCGAATTAAATATGAACGTCATTAAATACGAATAATGCTCACTTTTGTGAAAGGAATCCAGATGTAACGAGGAGGTGTTTTATTTATTTTCTTCGGGAGAACTTTTTATGCTTTTATATGTATGGACTATCGTTACCTTGCTCCCGGAACTAATACGCGATTTGTATGCAGATGGGGCGTTGTCATAAGTTGTTTTAGTAAAACTGATACCAGGAGAGCAGACGCGCTGGGAAGGTAAAATCTTTAGTGAATATTAAGCGGATTTTTCTTTCTCTAGGGCCGACCGGAAATATTACCTCTTCGCGTAAGCGAAGATTGTACTTATTCGTTTACTGCTTTTCCTGAATGAAAATCTCAGATGAAAATTGGAGTAAAGCGGTTGGTTTAGGAAACTATTTGTACAATTTAAGATTTAATTTTTGCCTTATTTAACAAGGAAAAGGCCCCTGAAACAAATCTCTTTCAAACTTATGTTTTCCTGTGCCTTATTTCGTACGATTTCTTCCTGGATGCATAAAAAAGATTGGAATTCTACCGCCAATAATGCATTATTAATTATATCAGTGACTTGAACAATATGTTGTTGTATTTTTGGGTTATTAGGCCACGTTGTACTACCTCCTTCTTTAACCAACATTTCGGACAGCATTACAGAGCTAACATAAGAAATAGCATGATTCCGTGATTCAAAAGTCTAACCATTTTAAATATAGAAATTAGTTTCATCATCAGTATAAAATTTTAATTTCGATCGAGTATAATATCGATATACGATGTCAGATTATGCAAGAGAGACAAAGCGTATGATAAATTACCTAGAACCAAACTAAGCCTCCCTTCAAATCTACGTGAAATGCATTTTTATTTGGTATTGTCTATTTAGTTTCTAGATAGAGTTGAGTAGGTAAGCACCGTTGTCTGGTCTCTCTTCATTATTCGTTAACATCTGTCATCCAAGAGAATACATTGTGTTTACTGCAGTTTCTGGACTACTTTTTGCCATCGCAATGAAACCTTAATGTAAAGGAAATTTGAAAATTGTACAAAAAGATTGCACTATTTTAGGTATTGCCGGATTTCTTATCTTAAATTTTTCTATACAAGTGGATCTACTTGTTATCCCCCAAAATATCGATCAAAGTCCGGATCGCACGTTTCGCTAAGTCTTCGTCTCTCGTCTTCCACCTATTTATCGTAATCTCAGTTCGCCGTCGGGTCGGTACAGTAGCTCTCTGCACGGAATTGTATTAATTAAACATTGCGCGTGGGATGACGGGCGGGAAGCTGACTGGACCCGATACCGACAGAGCAGCAGAACTCTCGTTATCTCTGCTCTCGAGTGAATAAGGAAATGGTTCGGATCTTGCTTTTTTAATGATATGATTAGAAGTCTACCTCTTTAAATTCAATTAAGTCAAATAAATGACAATCGATAACATCTAAAATTTTAATGCGTTGTTATGCTTTCTGTAATATCGCCAATGTTCTATCCAGAGACTGTAGTGAGAAGTACTGGAACCAGTATTCTCCTGTACTACACGAAGCTTATTGAAAGACTTAGGTTCTTTGAATCGCAGTGATTGTTTATTGATGCATCATAATTTATAATTATAATTCGGAAAACTAACGTCTTCTCTGACTAAAAGATAGATTTTGTTTGATGACTCTACAATTACAATGACTCTGCCCATCTACCTTCGGTACATCTAGTAAAAGAGACCATATTGCCAAAATTTGGTTAGATTTTGTCTGCGGACCCCTACAATTATAATAACTCTGCACGTCTACCTTTGGTTACTTTCGGAACAGCTCGAAAACGAGACCATGTGACCCGAAGTGACCACAGATAACTTAAGTAATATGAGAACTAATCATAGATTAATTATGATGCATTACACTTTTATTTTGTCAATTGCCATATTCATAAAACTGTGATGGATCTGCAACGTAGATGAAATATACCTAGCCGACAACGAAATACGTGCAGGGCGAAGAGGATGTTGAAAGACCTAAATTTATAATGCTGGGTGATACAATACCGCATCCTTACGTAGAAGCAACTGGTGAAAGATTTACGAGATGTCCCAAAGGTTGTAGCAATCTTAAAAATGACTTCCCTAGGCAACCGCAGAAATACCTACAAATTGAATGAAAAAGTTACGACCGCGAGGAAAGATTTTTCCTTGCAATCTCTGCTTAGCATTTCCCCCCCGTTCCTTTAGAAGGTTTAGATTTTATACCGTCGGTTTTAGAAATGAGAAATAATAAGTGTATACGTCTGGACCTCGTCTTAGATTACCTTATTTGATAATGGCGTCGATAAGCATCTTCTTGCCGTGGTAATAATTAGGCGGCTATCTCTTCACATTGTTTTTAATTAATACTTGCATTTTAATTAATTGAAAACATCTTGATCATGTCAACGGAACTCGCGTGACAAGGAATGAGTTAATTTGTTGCGGGAACAAATTCACTTTTTCCGTCGACAGCTTTTGTAAAAACCCTCGCAGTAATTAGCAAGAATTAAATACTGTTTTGCAATGTAATTTTAGCTGAGTAATTTTGATACTTATTTTGGTTCTGCATAAAAGTACCTTCTTCCTTAATTAATGCCTTCCAAGACTTGCTTAAGAGGAAACCGGGCAAAGTTTTGTCCATACAAATGTATTCCGCGATTTCCTCTCTGGATTTAAACATTACTGCGAATATTTTTAAATTTAATGTAAATATCGAGCACTAACGTGTCGATAAGTTTTGCTTTTTTTGATTACCTAATCAAAAATCGTTAAAATTTAACAGACGCTCAGTATACACACTAGACAATTTTTTTTTTCAAAACGTCGAGACATTAATATTTCCTTCTAATATACTTAGTAATTTTTTTTTTTTAAATCCGTCCAGTTTTAGAGGAGAAAAATAAGGAATACAAAACCTCGATTTTGATGATCTTATTTGGGTATTATCAGCCTGAGGTGCAGTCGTCCCTTTCCCTCAGTATTCGAGGGAGTAAGAGCTTCAGTGACAGCAACGCTTTGGTAAAACACCCATTGTTCAAATTTCACGGCGAGCGGGTTTCCTCTTAAGACGACACTATACCCTAAAATATATCCAGAATAATATAGAAAAACAAAATCTGGTGCTCACCGCTAACTTCATTTGTACAACGTTCTGTTTTTATTAATCTAAAATATAAATAACTTGCATCCCTTGTGAGGCATGGAAATAAAAATGATAATTCAATAACGAATTCGCCGAAATAAATTAAAATGTGAGCCTCGGGCAAACCCACGATAAACGTGATTATGTCTCGCCTTAATGAAAGACATAGCAAAGGAAGACTCCTCGCTTTATGACTTGTAATCTGTGTGGTACGAGTGTAGTTGTTCCAAGCTGTAGCCTGCAAGATGAAGTTTACCTTGATGACAGTCAACCTACGATAGGAAAGGGCACAACATTTATAAAAAAAAGATTACAGTTTACAGTAAATCGGAGGGTTATTGGTGGACTGCCCTAAATGAAGCTAGTTGTGCTTCTCAACCAGAACAGGTAAAAATTTAGTGCTTAATATGGGAGAGGTTAAATAATTCTTTCAAAGTTCTTAAAAAAAAGTTCCGGCAAACACGCTGACCATTTCGGGTCGCGCAAGATCATGAATATAAAGCACATTATTCTAACGAGATTTACGAACATGCGGCCGTGTATTTATTTCCCATTAATTGGCCGGTTACATCACCTTTGATATTGTTTCACACATGTGTAAAAGAATTGACAAGATTATATAATTGCATGGGATGAGGCAATACCTTAATGTACATACTTCATATTTAAATTGCTGTGAACCGTATTACTTCATTTCACGGGAAATAACAGTTTATAATATTAGTTTCGGATGAATGTGTTTCTAATTTACCCACGTAACGTGTCGAAATCGAACGGCCTTACATAGTTAAAAATTCAAGAAAATATATTTTTCTAAGAAAGTCAGAAATCAAAAATCACTGAATTTTTTACGAATCATGTTGTAGGTATATACGTACAGTGTATTATAGCCAGGTAGGTATTTTTACGCTCCTCTGAATTCTTCACGTAATCAGCCCCAATTTTGAAAATGACATAAATTCAAAGCAAATTTTGAGTTAATTGAGCCAGAGTTACGCAGGACGCACAGACACCCAAAATTAGTACTTCGATTATTAATTTGACGTTTGCCCTGATTTAACTATGCTCTATGTTGAAACTCGTAGAATTAAAACCCTTAAAATCTACAACATTTTTAATAACTTTAGAATTTGTTACAATCCATGTAGAACTCGTAATATTCGCAGTAGTAGAATAGTAGTAGTCCCGTTGCCGCGTCAGCTAGTAAATAAATAAAAACCTAATAAGCGTCAAAGTGCTGTACCTACCACTTTTCCAGGTATTGCGAATTATCCCCTCCAAAAGTGGTTTTGTAATACCTAATACCCAAGGAATTACAGATTTAATTAATAACAACACCTGTATATCTGCGTGGATAAATTGCATTCCAATGGTAAATGTCATTGATCGCGCCTAATACTAAAATTATAATCTGCATATTTCAAAATGTACCTACTCGTATTTTGTTCACTTTGTTAAACTTTGTGCAGACGGCTTTCATAGCAACAATCTATTACTTGAATGTAACACATTCTTTATTGTGTTTGAATCACTCAACATTATATACAATAGCTCTATAATGTATTATAATATTGCCTGCATTGCCAAAGCTCGTTAATTATCATTGCATTTAATGAACGTTTATATTGTTGCGCGTATATCCCACACAGTCCTGCCACCGGAGGCAGATTGTCGGGTCATAACTCACTGCGGCCTCTTATTATTTCAACTCTTCGGCTCATAGATCACGAATGGTGTCGGACCATCACCCACGCGAGATAAGTGAAACCAAATATCCACCAGATACAATGAAACAATACCTGCAAACCTGACAATTTAAAAGCACTTTGAAACAAAGTAGTATCATTTAATTGTTGTTTTTGTAGCATCAGTCATTTGATAGTACTATTTTTGGGTTTTTGTACTTCTGACAAAACAATATGCCACCAAGGAGTAAAAAATGTATTTTGCAACTAATTAAAACCATTTTAAAGCAAGGTAATTTCATATTAGAATAAGTTAACAAAAATAATCTAAACGAATATATGAAAGAGAACAAGACACAGAAAAACAGAAAAAGACAATGGTCGCAACTGGGACTCGAACCCAGACGTCTCCGTCTAACTGGGACGAGTGCGTTAACCAATTTCGCTATTGCCACCTTCTGTCAAAACGTCATAATTGTCAATCTCATATTTTCAAATTTTAGAATTACATTATTATCAACTAATTATTTTTCTCCGTAGTAATCAAGGTAATTTCATTCTGATCATTTTTATTTTCCTCTCGGTCATTTGAGGTAACTCTTTTGGCACTTTTGTTTTTTTTTTACATTAACTCCACACAAGAGACCCTGAGGAATATAATTCCCATCAACGCATATGTCATCTTTGGGGATGCTGTGTAGGGGCCTTTTTAGGAGAGGAAGTGAAGGAAGGGAAAAGAAAAATGTATAAAGGGTAGGTAGGTATCTGGGGGTCAGTGTGTCCTGAAGTGACGGATATATGAATCTATCCCTCCTACTGCAGCGCAAGACGATGTTCTGAGTCCTTTTGGAGAGGTCAAAAAGTTTTCCTCAACCAGTCTCTCCCGATCTGGTCTGCACGCATCCGAACAAACCTCACCCCATGAACCCAGGCACTCCTGCTAAGTTAGCCTACCACTTGGGATGACTTATGGCAGAGTTGTTGGTTATCCAATAAACGGTTCCCGGGGCGGCGGTACCCATACCCACATCCCAAATTGTATTCGCGTCAGTGTTCTTCTAGTAATTAGTGATGATAGCACAAAGAAATAAAATAATATTCCAACCACAAAGTGAAAAATCCATCTGACAGAATAAAGGAATATTTTCCTCACAATTTTCATAAAAGTAAAAAATCATTTGAGATAACTCTTTGTTTTTCTGACGAAAAACATGTTGCCATCATGAATTTTAAAAAGAACTCTCATTCTTGGTTCTATAATTTTAGACCTGAGTTAATGATATAACATTTTGATAAACGTGCATTTTTCTAGTTAGTCTAACATTAGTTAAATTAATTATCTCAAATAATCGTAAGAAATTCAATAAAATGTTTTTTTTTCCGACACGAAAAGCTGTCAATAAAAAGTTTGAACCATTTTTCATAATATGAAAGCGCCCAAGGCAAAATATTATACGAATAATATTATGATTATGTATGTGTGGTGTCTCATGCGTTTATTTGCCCTAATTTGACTTGCAGACCCGTGATTGAGAGGCGATATAAAAGCAGCAATATTGCCAGCGAAAATAAATATATAAGCTCCCAACGTGATCGGTTTCAATGGAGCTTTAATTGTGGGTCTCTGGGCGGCACTTCTCAAGAGATATTATTGCCTGAAACGGTTGTATTAATATTTTTTCAAGCAGAAGTTTCAATGCGCGTTAATTCCTGGCCAGTGTAATGCGGACTGCGGCACAAATGGAAGATAATTAGCGAAGAAAATGTAAGTCGGGCATTTTTGTTGTTGTTGGGAGCGAAAGGTTAATTTTCTTTTTCACTGGCAATAATACAATATGGAAAATATTATTGTTGCTTGTAATGATCTTCATTTTAATTCAAATCAATTAATCAATGTACATACACACATTTCGATAAAGCTATACGTGAATGATAATGATCTAACTAATGAAGTCGGGTTTAGGAAGTAGACTCTCCTCTCTAATGCGCTGAGGTTCGGAGCAGCTATGTCATATTTAGGAATGCGTTTTAGTGTGTCTTTTAGTAGAGAAATAAGTGAATCAGGCTATTAAGAGGAAGCCACAAGACAATGGGTAATAGGCAGTGGCGGTCTTTCCCTCAGGTCATTTAGTCAATGACCTCTAATTGTTTGAAATTTATTTTTAATTTTCTCGTATTTAATACATCGGAAACAAAATGATTTCTGAAATCATAATACTTTTAAGTAGGTACTTAAATATCTCCCTGATTAATTTATTATATATGACTTTATTTAATATATTATGTGTATGATATAGGTAATATAATTGATATATCTTGCGTAATATTTTTTTTATTATTTCAAATAAGAAATTATTCAATTTATCCGAAGAAATGTGACTATCGTAATGACGATTCATATTTGAAAATTTCTTCAGGCAGGTAGGTACTAAATAATGAAAAAATGCGATTACTAAAGTTCAATTAAACCCTATAATTTCACATTTGAAAAAGCATTTTATCGTACCATTAACAGGGCCACCAAACATTCAAACAAATTAACGGACAGACGAAGTGCATAAGTGCGAGTTAAAGCAGGATAGTCAAAATCCAGAGATAACCAAATGCATAAAAATGGTGCACTACCATCAAACGTCACATTTACTAACAATATTCAACATAGCCGCAAACTGAAAACAGATAACGAATATATTAATTTTGACGAAATTAGAATTCAAATGCAATATTTTACATTTGTCATCTTTTATAGTTTTCTTACAGAAATCAATTTGGAACGAGGTGTTGTTTTTTGTAATTATAAGTAAAATGAGTCTGAATAATAACAGTAAATCAGTAGCGACATGACTGTTAAAATATTCACGTAAAACTACGTGTTTTAGTTTTAATTAAACATTTGCTGCACGTAACGTAGCTAATGCAAGCGGGTAAGTTGTTTGTTCCGTACCTAAGTTATGCAGTAATGCAATGCCCCACCGTTGGCCATTTCAATATGCACCACTGCCGAGCACTAATCTTGTTCTAGAAAGTCTAGGACGGTATTTTTCAATTACTTTAATACGAGAAACTTCTCTGACCGAGCCCAATAGCACTAAGGTATTTACTTGGTTGCCGCTATTTTACGGAAACAAAATTACAAGTTCTGTTTGCGAGCCTTAAGTTCAGGTGATTGTATATTATATGTGCTGTATACAAACTATTAAACTTACTATATAGTGGAACTTGGTAAGCGCGTAACTTAAAAGCGTTTAACACCAGAATGGCGGTTTTTACCGGAAGCGGATTCCATATTAAAGTGCTGTAAAGAATTTCCTTGTTTTTTTTTAAAGTTTGCATTGTACGGTTTTCTGCCTATATTTATGTTTGTTGTATTGGCAGGGCAGAATTGAAAGTTTATAATAATTTTTACGAATATTCTTAACAATTATCAAATAAAGACGGGGGGTGGATGAAAGTGTTATACATACAGGGTATCAACCCTTAAACTTGTGATAGAACTGTAACGTATCCTTATTTATCTTCTTCAGTTTTTTTTCGTCAGAGCATGTGTTCCAAGTCCTAACAAATCAGTGCCTCTTGGTGTACCGGTCTCATCGGGACAGGAGTGCTCCTGGCTGGGGTGGTACAATCGTATCGTATCGATTCAAAATATCGTTAAATTGCAAATTGTTGTAAAAAAAACTATGTTTACAAATTTTTTTAATAGATGTTATATAATATTTTCCGTTAGCATATAATATTTTCCGATGTTCTATAATATATGCCGAATATCATAGGTACATTATACAATTTTCGAAAATTAAAAAAAAAAGTTTTTATTGTGTACCAGCGATTGATCAATTTATGAAATCGAAGAATACAAATGAATCTTTCATTTTACAACTCTGCTTGAAACAATTTTTTTTTGCAATCGTTTATTATTTTGTTTATTAGTATATTTCCTGAAAAATGTGATTTTTTTGATAAACGGATAATGGTAGTTAATAGTTAAAGAAGCCTATGGTCAAAGATACCTAAAGTTAAAGATACATATAGTTAAATATACCTATAATTAAAGATACTTATATTTAAATTTACCTGTAGTTTAAGTTACTTACAGTTATAATTTAATTACACCCATAGTTTAATTATATTTATCTAAAACCTAACTGCCTTCCTTCAATTTTGTATTTTTGGCACTTCGATGACCTATTAGTCTATTCAGGATGTTCTGAGGAAGTAAATCATTCGTGTCATACCTGAATGCAAAAATACTTACATTATTTTTAAAATTTTCATAATAATCATTTTTTGATAATTTCTATGAAATCAAGGTTGCTTTACAAAGTTAGTTTAAGAAAACTAGTTCCATTCCCATCTCATTAGTAAAGTTCTTAAACCCCCAAAATCTTTTCATATGACACGCGATTCTCTTGTCCTTTTACCCCAAGTAACACTGTGCGTAGGTAATGAGAAGAATACCTGCTGCATGTCGGAAGGCGCTAATTGACCTGCGAGATGGCGTTTTGCAACCTCCGTAAAGCAAAATGCACGAAGATCGTGTTGTTTTAATTATTTGGCTTGTTAATTTCACAAAAGAGCGCTAATCTCAGAACGCCCAAAGTGACACATATTATAAATGATAATAATAGTGCTACAACATTTCATTTCCGATGAGGACAAAATGACACAAAAAGTTCGTTTTTAAAAACTGTAAAATTATTGCTCAGTTATGTTTTAGAAGGTACCAACATAAATAATAATTATTATACAGTCATTAGTTTTAATATTTTTTTATAGCAGGATTCATAAATTAATTTAAACTGCGATTACTAGGAAGTTTTCAAGAACATTATAAAAAAAAAATCTGCGTATGTAGGTATTTGCTATCCGGCTTCAAACTTTTTTTCATTTTGATCAATTTACAAATGAGGAACAAAGGGCGTCGTGTCTTTTTTTAAACATACATTATATTTGAAAGCCCCATAGCTCATATTGTAAAGGTTATTTCTTTATTAAAATAACGGCGTTGATTTAGAATTGCAGATAAAAAAGGCTGTATAATTTTCATGACGAAATTGTTCACCGTTCGAGAGTGGTTGCCGATTCAGATTTAAAAAAAACCTTTTTAAATTACAAGCCCACTATTAATTATTAGGTATTCACATTTCAATCAATGTACAGTCGGTTGTTCTTGAACACTTGACTCCATTGTAATTAACACGATTTCAAGTAAGTCCATATTTTCAATGGGCTTAACCCGTCAGATCACAGGAGACCCTAGTTGTCCCAAAACATCATATGCCGTTATAATCACATGAGACCCAGATTGTCCCAGAGCGACCGTGCCTTATTAAAAGCTAGATATCTCTCTTTCTTTCATTCGATCGTATCTTTTTCTTTTTATGTTAGAAAGAGAGAGAAATAATGCTTCTCATTGCCTTCCGGGTGTATGAGCTAATTTGCACAGATATTTTACAATCTCGATCCGAAGTGACGGTTTTATTTCGCGCCAATTCGTGACTTTCGCCGACTTTGACAGCGCGGCTCCACCCAACAAAAAACGGTTTTTTTCAAAAAATACTTAGAAATGTCCAGTTAAGCTTACTTGTATTTGTTAATTAATATATTTTCTATGTGATCTTTTGAAATTTCGTTGGTTTTGGTACTATAATAACGTTGTAATCTCATTTAGAAAATGAAAAATCTTTGAAATCACAGCAAATCCATTTTTAAATTCATCGTTACTAATTTAATTTCCTGTATTTGATGAATATTTGTATGCATATCGTAGAAACATATATTTCTTTTCAATATTCAAGAAAAACAAGTGTGCCCTTTCTACGTGTTTTTAAAGATTTCTTTATTTTTATCATGTCGAACATCAAAATTTGTCAAAGTTTGTCACTAAGTTGACATTTGAAGAGTAAATGACTAGTGATGGGATCACCAAATAAATTGAAGCAAGATAATTCGAATAATTTTAAGTATTTATGTTGCGGAACTTAATTTTAATTTAATGATAAATATTATTATTATTGTATATAATAAAGTACGTAATAACATTTATATATATATACGTAACAACAGATATACATATATCAATAATGACCTGGAAAAAATACATATTTTGAATTTTATGAAAAAGTATATAAATATCAATTCGTAAAAATATTTAGCTACCAAAATTCAGCGATGGAATATAAAATTCGTTATTTTTAAAATACTATTTATTACCTACATTAAAACCAATGTTCGAAATAATAGATAAAATTCAAAGAATATTTGCAGTGTTACTTGTGAATTGATGATATACAATCGAGGTTATTAGCGCTTTGCATAAATTTCCTTTGAAGACATTGTATTCATACAGAGAGGCGCACGTCGCACCAACGCGATACTCTTAGCATCGCCTTGGTGAAAGTCATAAAAAACCACCAGTCGGAATCGAAAAGTTGCTT
This sequence comes from Limnephilus lunatus, assembly GCA_917563855.2. Lineage (NCBI taxonomy): Eukaryota > Metazoa > Arthropoda > Insecta > Trichoptera > Limnephilidae > Limnephilus > Limnephilus lunatus. The sequence goes on along the minus strand of OU830602.1, from coordinate 52,785,911 downwards.
GAAATGGCTACAGCTGTATTTGGTGAGTGTGCGAGTGGCTACAAACTTCGCCACCTTCCTTTTCCCCATTTCTTCCCCCCCCCCATACAAAATAGCCCAAGCTCTTTTCGTCAAAGCTAAGTGGAATGATAGAATTTACATATTTAAAATAATAAAACTTTTTTTTTTCGAAGTAAGCAAAATTTCAACATGAATATTTTTTATAGAAGTATTTTGCAACTCCACAAAAAATAATATAATAAACCTGGTAAGAGATCGTTACTTTCGGGCTCCAACTGGACCGGTTTGAGCAAACCTTGTTAAATTAATTTTCTAGGAACCTTAGGTATGGCCTCTTTAACATATATTTTAATCTTTATACGTATATAAAAATCCCGTGTCACGATGTTTGTTCCAGATAAACTCCAAAATTACTTAACCGATTTTGATGAAATTTGGCTTACTGTGTGTAATTTGGTCCAACTTAAAAGATAGGATAGTTTTATCTCGATTATTGACCTCGATATGTATTATTGCGCTTTAAATGTTTGTTATGGGACAATGCTTTGTAATTATTTGTAAGTTACATAAGTAATTAACAGATGGCGGTGTGAGTTAATTTATTGACATATTACCTGACATGTTCCGATTACATGTAACAGCATCGCGTCTCAGGGTCAGCTAGTACGTATATATATATATACGGCACGAGAGTTCCTCTTTCCTGATTAGGCAGAATGGCCAATGATGACCTTAAATATAATATTTTGTAAAATATGTATATAACTTGTATTCTTTATATCGCAATAAAAAAAATAAAAAAAATGTGTTTTACCGTATGTACAGATTTTTAACTTGTTAGTTTTCTTGTAATTTATCGCCATTTTAAAATTTATCTTTGCTATAATATTATATAAATATATATTTTATTGCTATATAGCACGAATGAAGAAGTAAGTGTCCGAAAACGGGATTATTTTCCTACTTGGACGGCCAAAGCACTATCATGGAAATGTTTGAAGAATATGAATTTCCAATTAGTACGATATCTATGCTCAAATGTTGACTTACTTTATACCATACATATATGGTATAATATATGTAGATGCATAATATATTTATATAGGTATAATATATATAATAATATAGATTGCCCATAAATATATATATGCATATGGTATAATATATACATATATATATTATACCATATGCATATATATATTTATGGGCAATCTATATTTCATTAATCTTTTGTGTTATTTTATATTGTGTCTCCCTCTTTATTAAATAATGTACTATATTTAAAAATATGCTATGCTAGCACAATTATTATTAATTTACAATTTAAATATTGTACCCAAATGAAGCTTACGCTAAGTGAACCGGTTTGTTAAAAAAATATAATTTCATGGTTTTGAACAAAGTTATTGTTTTATTTCATTATATAAAAAAAGTTACGACTTGTTTAATTAATTTTACGTACTTATTTATTCTTATCAAGTTTAAGTTGTAGAACTCCATTAAAACTCAAAGTTTATACATTGAATGCCAAATATTTTCAACCAACCCCGTTTTCGCTCGAGAATCGATAAATGTTTCGAATTAAAGTTGCACATCCCCACCGATAGACATTTAACCTCAAATTCTCTGGAATTCCTTCCCAAACGCTTGTATTTTGTTGTCGAAACAGGATTCTGATTGAAAAGTTTTTTATGTATTTTGTTGTGTTTTCCATTCCTTTTTAACACTGTGATCGAGTATGTTCTATAAACTATTGAATTTGCAAAATAAAACGATATAATATACACTGGTTTACGCGAATAGTTGAGTTTAAAATGAGGTGATTTTTTTAGGTTATTTTGTCGATTATCGTTCGTTCGTTATAAAATACCTTAAATTTTGCAAGAATTTTATAAAAGTGATATAAATTCATTATATAAATGCCCAAGGCATACGTGGATGGTGATTTTTTTTCGGAAAGACATTGTAAAATTCAAAAAATAAACTTTAAAAATATAAACAATTTATTCAATCTTTTTCGACGCCTAACCAAAACAACAATGTTTAACATTTAATTTTAAAATAAAAATGTATGAATGTGATAAAAAGTGAAGTGACAGTTATATTACAAATTTATTTGAAAAAAGGAATCTGTATTTGAAATTTCAAGTTTCTTTTATTTTACGTACTTTTTTGGAGAAAAACCGCAGGTATGTATTTTTCAGGCCAATTTACGTTTTCAATATCAAAATTTAAATATAAGGAAACAAAATTGTTGATTTCTAAAATACACATTATGAAGATTATTTTATATAGATTTTAGAACAATTTTTGTTTTTGCAGATAGATGCAAAATAACCAATATAATGGTATATTTACAATACATGTGAAGAATCAGAAATTTTGCGCGCCAAACGCGACTGCCAAATAGGGGATGGAAATATTTTTTTCATTATTCGAAGGGTTAAAAACAGGGATTACATTCAATTAAAGATAAATTGTTGCTTGCTCGGAATCCATTCCATGAGTCAACACGTTTAATGAGACTCTCTACTTCTACCTCTAGCAATCAAAGTCTCATTCTCTTCTCACTTACATCACCGGCTCTGGTTGTGTTTGGATGTTGACTGTTGACTGTTTGATCTCTTGCGATTTTAATTGATTCCTCCTTGATAGACCGAGCAGTATTATCGCTCTCTTGAGGAGTCTATTGTAATTCCTATTGATTTTTCTTTCTCCTAGTTTCTCCTGTGTTGACAATAGGTATCAATTATTAAAAATGCCGTTTTCACGTTTTTTTACTCCTTTTTAGTTGATTAAACTTGGACATAATGATATTTAAAAATAATTCCTCGATGATAGGCCTAGCTATGATGAAGACCTGAAGATATTTATCTCTCTAACAATGTTTATATTATAAAAAATAATAATAATATTCGTCATCATACAGGTCACAATCGTAATCATAAAGGTCATATTCGTAATCCTAAAGGTCAAATTCGTAAAAAGCAGTAACATTGTCGCTTTTTTACTATATTATTTTGCTAAATCAAAAGTTACGCGTCCATTACTCCAATTTCCTTCTTCTTGTTCTCTAAGTTTGGACGTTTGGAGACTTAGCAGAGGTGCCCGGGTTCATTGGGTGAGGTTTTTTCCTTCCGACCACTTCCTCTCCTAAAAATAAACCCTCTATACAGCAATCCCAAAGATGACATGGTTCTTTAGACACCCGTCGACATAATCTTTGTAGTTATAATTTATAGATCAAATTATCATACAAATAAACTAAAATATTTAATATACGTAAATTATTTATATTACAAACTTTGAAATATGTAATTAAAAACAAAAATAATTTCGAAATAAATGAAAACAGAATGAGCAAATGAATAAATAATATATTTTACACCCCACAAACCAATACTAAATTATTGCAGACACATAGCAGTTTTATTGGTCCTCGTACATTTAACCTTCTACCACTACAAACTCAAATGATAAATAAATGATAAAATATGTAAAAGAGGTAAAATTATGGCTGAATAATGTAGATATTGAAACGCTTTTTCTATAAATTTATCCATCCTTCTACAAATCAATTTCTGTAACTTTCTAAACTGTAGTACAATATGTCTTCTGTTTATTTATTTTTTTATAATAACCAAAAAAAAAAAATTAAAATCAGTATGTTTTTCTACATATTTTTAATTTTATTTTTATAAAAAAACCTGTTTCACTTATTCTACCTATGTAATACTAACTTTTAAACTTTTTAAACTAACTTTATATTTTATATGTTTTTTTTAAAGTCTATTTTATACTTTGGGTACTTGGAAATATAGTATTTTGTTTTAATATTACCCACACTCAGGCAGTGCCTTAGCGGGTTTTCATTTCTTGTCCATACTAATTGTTATTATATATTATGTTATTATATAATATTTGCTATTATACATTATATGTACAAAGAAATGGGAATAAATAAAGTTTTAAAAAAAAATGTACCTACTTGTCAATAAATCTGATTATCAAAGATTTTATAGAAATTGACCATAAAAACTGTCCCAATATTCTGAAAGAATGGCTCCATCTTATATTAACCTAATTCTGTACCTACCATTATTTATTATAAGTTAAAATTTATAATATGATAATTGTTCGATCTTTTCCTTTCCTCCACGGCTTACACCGTCGCGTGACGAAAGATCATTCTATACTCGAGGCAAATAAATTAATATAATTTCTTTTATAATTAACCGATCGCTATGGCTAAGGCTGTGGCTACGGCTATGACCGGTGATGTATTCTCTGCTGCGGTAAAGCTAACGTGAGAATGCTTCAAATGATTTCGCCGAACGTTCATCTTGCTGTAATTAAAACCTAAAGGAAATTTATTATTAATGAACGAAGATTACGTTTTTACACCTAGATGTTTACTCAGTGATGTTGGATCATATTTCATCTTTATAATAAAAATAATAGTTAGATAATTTGTAGAAGGCCGTTTTTTGTGAAAAATCACCTCTAGGGCGCTGTACAGTTTATTATAAAAAGTCTTAGGCTCAATCTACCTTTCTTATTTACAAATAGATACAGAAACATACTTACCTGGCAGGTCAATTCCGATAAACTTACTTTATTAGAAAGTTTAAGTTTAGAAACTTTAGTTTTTGGAGAAGATATGACTTTGCGCGCGGATGGTATTATATTATTCAAAACACTGGACATTCCATGATTTTACATTTGCTACCATCACCACTGTTGGTATTACATTTATAAGAAGATTAATGCCAAAGTTGAGTTTATATTTATTTTCAAAGACTTGAGAATTTAGGACTCTTTAGGATTGGAGAATTTCCATGAAATGACTTTTACAAATGCTTACAAATAAGAATTTGTTTATAATTTTACACAATTAGTTATTTACAATATCGCGGGCAGAGAAGGGAAGGTGAAAGATTTTTTACTTATGGGTACGACTATCTGAAAAGGTAAATATTTTTTAGTCTTATAAGTATTTGATGAGTTTTTATCATTTATTTGTAACTGTAAAATTGTGAACTTTATTTTTTTGAGACCAATTGGGATGTGTTGTGAGGCTGAAGGTAGTGGGGAGGCAAATGAGATGATTAAGAGGAACGTGGGGAGGTACCTGGCTATTCAAATCTGGTCACTATACTCGACTAAGTCATTTCAAGCAACGTTTCAATTCTGAATGTTGGTCTTACACTATGGCGATCGATTCTGATATTATCTTCCACTCAAAAAAAGTCAAATTTTTTTTAGATAAATACTTTGTCACAAAATTATACAATGCACTTCCACTGGCCATTAAACAAAACACAATGTATCTTAAATATAAATCTGACATCAAGTCCTGGATTTCCAGCCAAAACAGATCCAACTTTAAATGTATTACTAAAACGAACTTATAAGTATGTATGTATGTTTTCGACGATGATTGTCTCGTTACCTACTTTAAATATGTAATATTATGTTATTATTTGTATTTTTACTACATGTGCTATTGTTTTTTTTATTTATTATAAACTGTTCATGTTTTTAAAGCGCATACTCTCAACACAGTTTCTCCTAGTGAGACAGGCATAGGACGTATTAAATTGTAAGCCTTTGAAAATATAGATGAATAAAATAAAATAAACTACTTTTTTCAATGGAAACAATTTTTCGAAAAACTGTTTTGTTACCTAGATCTAGGATAAATATATCCGATTTTATTTACATGGAATACTTATTGACTTTTTTGTTAAATAAATATAAACTTCTCTTTTTATTCTATGTATAAGCTGTTGGCTTCTTACAAATAAATGAATTGAGAAAAATGTTATATCTATGTACCCCCGCACATGAGAAGAAGATAAAAGCTCAACTTATTTATCATTTGAAAAAATAAAATTCTCGATAGTATGTAAATAAAAAAGATTATACTGTTAAGTGAGGAATTTTGGTACTAAACGCTATCTTTAAAAGGGATTTTATCTTTATTGTTTATTAGTTAAGATATAAACTATAAACCATATTTCCATAATCTAAATGGTTTATTTTGCTAAGTACTATTTCTCAAGCTGAAACGGTCCTTATCGTAAGCACCGTGGAAGATAAACAAGAGTCATATTTATGTGTTCATTCCTGGTAAGAAATATTAGACCTGTCGTTTATACTCTCCAGTCTTAATGATTTCAGCTATAACTATCATTTTGCACAATAACGGTTATCTCCGAAGACAATGAGAAAGACACGCGAGATGAATAATCTAACATCTACACACAAAGCGAAACACCAACACAACAAATAAACGCAGCAATATTCCGTTGGAAATCACCCACCATTAAAGAAAATGATACATATATGGTAATAAAAGCATCGAGTGTTGAGATTGACGAGAATAATGTGATGCACTAATACATGCAGAGTAATTACTGCTAGTATCTTATGAATTCTTTATATGTGCTGTACGTTAAGTACCTCCTTGTTTTTATTGTGACCGTGTTGGTAGTAACTTTGGATACAAAACACGCCCCTGTAACCACGACAGCATATTGGTATTTTACAATTTTATTTCAAACTCACCCCGTTTCGATCCGACCAACCACATTTTACCTCTCTTTTTGTTTTTATAGCGACCATGTTTGAACTTTCAAAGTACCATCCGAGCCACGTATCAACAGCGTACACACACAGACATAAAATCAACACAGCCTTACCATGACTATAATACGTATTATTAAAACTATCTAGGTATTTGTGTGCTGCGGAGTGCAAAACCTCAGTGATTTTAACCCTTTATACATAATGTAAGAAGCCCCATAAGCACTAAAACTGATCATACTACATACACATTGTGTTCGCTTGTAGTGGTGTTTTGTGTGATGTTTTCATACTGGGGGACATATTTTATCATGAGCACATGTGTCGGTGTGACGTCATAACGACGACATCTAAATGAAAATAAAAAACAACGCCCCGTAATAAGGACACGGGAAGCCTTTGTGCTATTTCATCGTGGATTACAATACTTTGGATCCAAATACCTATATAAACCGACATGAGAGCTTTTTAATACTTCCTACTTGTATGTATGGAAACAGCCCTTTACCATCCTTAACCGGTAATTTCTTATTAACTGATATGAACAATTATGATATCGCAAGTTTACATAAGACCTATCGGCTCCTAGGCCCCAGACAGGCCAATGAATTAAATCGGTGATTTTCAACCTTGGTACGCGTACCCTTAGGGGTACCTACGTGAAATAAAAATTAAGTGTACGCAATATCGTGGCACGAATGTAGGTTTGTTCGGTTTCGCATGTAGAATCACTGGCTAAAAATGCCTGAAATCGACTTTTAGGGGGGCGGTAGGAGACACTCAGAGAAACCCATCCCACTCCATCCTATCTTGCTCCATCCCATCCCATTAGAGGCCTCCATCCATAAAGATATTTTCCCTATCCCATTATGCCCCCTCCGTTGTGGCAAATTTTTAACCCCATCGTGGTATCCCATTACGCCCCCTTCGTTGTGTTATCCCTTTACGCCCTCTCCGTTGTGGCAAATGTAACCCTGTCGTGGTATCCCATTATGCCCCCTTCGTCGTGGTCAATAGCTGTTTCGGATTCACGAGTTAGGGGGCGCTAGAAATAAAAATATTCCCAAAGTGAGCGGTGGGTAAAAAAAAAGTTGAGAATCTATGGTTTATGGGATACGGTACGGGTACAATAAATTTGTAGTAAGAGTCAAGGGGTAAGGAGGCTCAAAAAGGTTGACAACCACTGACAATTAGATGATAATATTGAAGATTTTTTTATTTTTTAGTATTTTGTTATTGTGTTCAATTCGAATCACTGAATTCCCCTACGAAGAAAGACCCACCCCATCTTTCCCTCCCTGCCGCTCAACTATATGAAATACACATATTTTTCAAACTACTCGCACACTACCTATTGTAATTTTTTTATGCTAATTTCATAACGCCATAGCTCACCATTATATACAGAAACCTTCGTGGGCGTGCACACTACAAATCACCAAAGTTTCATCGCAATCGGATGAATATTATATGAAATAATAAGCGACAAATATAGAAACATTCATTATTACAAGATGTCACTTCTCTTTCAGAATTTATAACACAAATTACCAATGTTATAGCAATTACATTTACCTCTGAAATTCTTTGGTGTACCGGAACAGATATTCAAGTAATGGCGCTAACGTGTCCGTAACAAAACGATTGTGTAAAACATAAACGTTTCAATTCTTTCGGATATCTTTCAATGGCCTTATTAAAGACCAAAGCGAGGAAATTACATCCTCCAGTCTATTGTCCCCAGTTTCAGTTGAGATAATAATTATTATAGAATGCCGAATGTTGAAACGCCATTGTGAAAATTGTTCGGATTGTCTCGTCCAACAGATCTTTGCCTTTCTTATCCGAATATTGGTACTTATGCGCTTGTATATATTTCCTCTTTACCGGTGTATAGTTTTGTTGAAGAAATATATACATGATGTTAAGGAACGTACTTGATCGTACATCAGTGATTCCTGACATTATATGGAGTCTCCGGTGACATTTTTGATTTTTTTTTCTACAAAAACTAAAAAAAAATGGTAAATATAAATAAAAATAATGTTGGACAGTTAGAGGCGGTGAAAGGGGTTGGTCGGTTACTCGGCTAAGTGACCGGTAAGGACATGCGGAAGAATTTTTTGTTTGATATTGAAGAATTTTTTTTTAAAGAAATGGTCATCGAAAAAGTCACCGGAGACCAAAATTTCATTCAAATTTTTTGCTGGGGAGTATGAAGGGGATGATTTTTTACATATTTTGTTGACTAATTCCAGTGTACCTCCGGAGTCGCTAGATGTCGCTTTCTTTTGTGTTTTCTTTCCCTTTTCATTTTGGAGTGGTTTGAAGATTGGATATAGATTTTACAAATACATTTTTTTTGGATTCGTCATTGGTCCGAAAAATATCTGGCTGCTGAGCTTCGTCAAGTGTTTTATACCACTACACCAAAGGAGGCTTGCGTGGAAGCGTGAATTTATCCTATTATATTGGAACCGAATAGGTACTTACCCGTGATTAAATAATTATTTTATTGCTATCTCATTCTCTCGTGTTTGTTTCATCGAGTTTCAAATCACAACGGTGCTAAAGAAGTTTTCACTTGGGGGAGGGGCGTTGAGTGAAGTGGTCCGAAATGGGTCATGGGCAAAAGGTTGAGAAACACTGCTATAGATAGTTGGTTCTATGAACATTTCTACACAAAACACATCGTATCACATTCAACTAGCGGAGCCCTTGTTTATTATTTCACGAGAGTTCCTCCATAGAATTACATGGAGAGGAATTAATATTGTTTTGTTTGATGTTCAGATAACGGTTACAATAATTTCAGCAATGAAGTAGAACGAGACTTGGTAGTGGTTAATGTACATACAATTAACCTTTAGGACTGACCTTACCCAGTCGACAAGTACCCGCTAATAAGTCAGACAGAGGCGGCACGTGGGAAGTCTGTTTCGCTCTCGTAAATATGATTTTATTACGTCATGTCAGATTGAGACGTTACGTGTTGACGTGGAGTTTATTGTACAGTTCTTTGAAATACATTATTTGATGCAAAGAATATACAAAGGAATTTAAATAGATGCCCAATAAAGGACAAAAACAAAAAAAAGGAAATCAAAAACGTCTAATAAAGGGTTCGGAAGTTATGCGCGTACATACATTAGGCGATTCATTTTTAGATTTATAGATGGATAGATTTTTGCAAAAAATGAAAAAAATGTAAAGTGGTGATAAAATTTATAATACATTTGCGTAATAAAAATATGTCGATTGCACGGACGTACAAAATATATGGACATGCCCTTACGTGTTAAAAAACGTGTTATTTCCCCCTCCCATTGGAACCATTTTTCGGAACCGGCTGGGCGTGTCCGGACCAGTGTCGTGCTCTCATCGTACATTTTACGCACGGACGCTGTATGTCTATGAAACACATATTTAGACATCGAGATACATAGCGACGCGAAACACAAAGCCGCTGTTTACTGGGTTAAGTAAATCATGAAACATTTGTAAAAGTGTCTACGGCAAAAAAATATTCCACAATGAAAATACTCAGAACCTTACTTTGCGAATTTGGATTTTACACATCTGTTCATACCGTGGCATGCAATTCGCGCTCCCATATAAAAAGGTCTATTCATTCAAAAGCAGATTTTACTACCAAGAACTAAATAGTGATATTATAGTGCGAGGTGCCTATATACTGTTAGATTGATTTATTGGCGAATCACAAGTCTCTTTCCTCTCTTCGCCCCGCCATAGTTGGTTTTTACCCCTTATCTGTAAGTTCTCGTCTAGTTATTTGTATGTCTATGGTCGATTGCCATTTCAAATGTTTTTATGTTAATTCTCTTCCGTCAGCCCTTGAAGTTAGATAATGACCTATTGACCATTGCAAGCCTTTTTTACGAACGTTTGTGGAGCAATCTGGAAAAACGAGGTCATAAAACTTAAAGTGAATAAAATGCATTATTGTGTTTAAGAGCACTTTCAACGGGAAATACCTGAAATTGCACCCTTAGCCCAGCGTCGATCCGAAGTGCACTACAGGTGTGTGAATTGTACAATGGTGCCCGATAGCTTTGTGATATTGGCATCGAGTCGACCGTGGGGAAATAGTGCAATAAGTGCAACCGGCACAATAATAGGTGCAATAGAATTCAAATCACAGCTACATAAAGACACGCACACAAATATAGCCATAAACGGAGCAGATCGCGCTGCGCAATTGGATTTCCTGACCCATGATGTGCTTCATAACCCAGGAAACTATAGAATATCCACGCTTAAAGTAGATCAAAGTTTAAATATAATCATATAGGCGGACGTAATATTCAAACCTTCTCCGGTGAATAATAATTCTTAACTTGGTGAGAAAATATATTTTAAACTTAAGTGGTAGCTTTATGGTGTGAACACGCATAAATTTATTTTGACCAATTATGCTGAGAAAAATTAATCATTCTTCTTTCAAGCAGTTTCTGTTGAAATTGATAGAAAAAAACAGCGCCTCTCGGGAAACCAAATTAATAGAATTTCACAAGGAAATCAATCTTTATTTCGGAAGACTTGTTTTGTACAACTGGTTTAAACTACTGTCAGTTTGTTAGAATTTTTTTATTTAAAAGCTGAAATAAATCAAATTGGATTTCGCAAAAAATGGTGTGGTTTCTCTACGTACCTAAATAAAATTAATGCTTCTCTAGAAAGGTTTTGTTTATTGTTTTATGTTTGTATTTTACAAGTTTCTATTGCTAGAAGGTTTCTAGTTTCTAAAAGGATTTTAGATACTAAGCTATTTGGACTCCTTTATGGAATGATTAATATAAAATTAATTTCTGTCTTTTTGGAGAAAGTGTTTGATGCAATGAAGTTAATTTATGAATTATGTGATTTCTTGTTTTCCTGTTGTTTTCTGTGGGTGTCGTATTTCAATCAATTATTAAGTTAATAACTAACACCTTTTGTATCATTTACATATTTTCCTTGTAATAAATTGTATTTAAACTTGAAAGGTGTGCGCTTGGGTGCAAAATTTAACAATCTGAAAGTATGTTGCCTGTTGTAAGCTGATGATGCGGTGCAGATTTCTAACAGAATGGAAGATGTACACTCTACAGTTCGCGCATTGCGCTTTTTCTTAAGTGTTGTAAAAGCTCCTAGGTATGGTTAAACACTATATGCTCAATAATATAGCTCACAGGTTATATTGCTACTCATGTCGTAGTCTTCTTCAATATGGAACTCTGCCGTTAGGTGTCCCAGGTCGCCGGCTCTTATTTTAACGGCGTTATTACGGGCGTTGTAACGCCGCCGTTTGGCCTTTTAGGGTGGAAAATTCAAACTATGTCCCGGTTTGAGTTACACGACAGAACCCAAGCCTTGGAGTATTATAAAGCTCGCTTTGAATGTTCTGTATTTTTTCTGTTAAATATTTTATATAATTTCACAAAACCCTATTTGAATCTTCTAAATTGTGCTGTTATAAATATAATAGAGCTAATATCTAATCTTTAATTATAACTCACTATAAAAATAATAAATAAAACATTCACAACATAAACATAAATAAGATGTAAGCAATCCTCTTACTTAAAATAAACAAAACCATCTTCCAAAAAGGACCTCATAAACACGGCACTAAAAATTTACCACGTAATGTCAAACACATGAATTTAATGATCGTACTAAATTCTAACCATAATTAAAATCATTCATTCAGAACAAATGTACCTACTATTTTATGTCTCATTTCACTTTTGAGTATAGCATTTGTTTTAAATGCCTTTTATCTACGAGTATTTCGTCTTTATTTGAATTAGCTGTGAAAAATAAAACAATCATAAAAGTTAGACGCTACGTACATGATGAATTTCTCTCTGTAAGTACATTGTAGAGATGTTTAATATTGTATACAAATTTACCTAAACCAACCCGATGGATATCAAATTTACAATAAAACCGAGAAATTGTAATTTAAATTGTAATTGTACCTATGTAAGTACAGTATAGAGACGTTTAATATTGTATACGAATATACCTAATCCAATCTGATGGATACCTAGTTTACAAAACCTTAATAAAACCGAGATATTGTAATGTAAATTGTAATTGTATCTCTGTAGGCACAGTGTAGAGATGTTTAATATTGTATACAAATATATCTACCTAAACCAACTTGATAGATACCTGGTTTACAAAACTACAATAAAACCGAGAAATTGAACGTAATAAACTCATATTTTTTAACTTGTGACCTTAAGTGTATTAGGCAAAACGTATTTCTGCGTAGCGCCGCTTTAATTCGTTGTTAGTTAGAATACATTTTCTAGTTACAATTTCATACCATTTCCCAAACGAAGAGAACAGCTAATTGCATAAAAAAAACATTAATATTTTTATAATTGTAACAATTTTCTATTATGTATGGTTGGATTATGCAGAGAATGTGAGAGAATACAGCAAAATGTTTGTAATGCTTTTTAAAGCGCTTTGTAATTTAGATTTTTTTATTACACACTTAATATTCAAATGTGCGTGAATTTTGATTGAAAAAAGTAGCCACCTTCGTGAAATTGATGTGTTAAGTACAGGTTTTAAATTAAAATTCACAAACTTGAACTAATGGAATCCTCCCTTGAATAAAGTAATGCATATTTTAAATCCGTTTTGTTCTCATTGTTTCGATTTAAATTGTGGTATTATAAATTTTACGGTCTATGATTTATTACATAATCAAGAAAGAATGAAAAAAATGAGATAAATCGAATCGTTTTAATGTTAGAAGGTCTTCGCTAACGAACTACTGCACAACTTGTCCGATTATGCAAATAATATTAGAAGTTCTGACTTCACTATGAAAGAGCGGGGCAGTAATGATCAGTAGGAAAAGGGGCAAGTTTAAACACTTTTATTGAAGATTGATCACTTGAATAATTTATATGATCGATTTTGTGGGGATGTCAATAATGAATTCTGAAAATTATTGTTTCTTGACATTAAATTTGTAGACAGTAATGCAATATGAAATTGCAAATCAAATATGCAATACGGTTGGCTTTTCCATTTTAGTGACTCGAAAGTAATGGATCAGATGTAAACCTCCCGATGAAGTGACAGCTATTTCGTTAAAAGCTTTCGCTGTAAGTTCCCGGAGTATAAGTAGGTTATTTGGTTGCCAAGCGCCATACTGCAGAGGTTTTCTTAATGTCGCGCGACTGGTTTCACAATTTCAAATTCCCATCGCTCGTCTGGAATAAAAAGCGCCGTTTATTTGCGTCTGTAATGCGCAATTTGTATAAAAGAGTTGGTTCAATTTGAATTGTTGTAATTTATCAACTTCGGGATATCAATTCACTGTCGCCGATTATTAATTATCTGGCTTGAGAATGATTTTTTAAATTCCTTTATTCCTGCCGCTGAGAGCTACGTTGTTCTTTCCCTTTCTGTTTATTTCTGCGGCGCTTATAAAACAATACCTTTACGTAAATTAATTATTCACGAGAAAGAGTCATTTATAAGAAATAGTTCTTTATAAACATGATTCGTTTGAAGAGGAGTCATTTATGCGAAAGAGTAGTTTAATAGAATTAAACATTTCTTAAAAATGTCGGTTGCGATAAAGGGTCGTCTCTGATTAATTGTTATTGATGAGAAAGAGTCGTTTATAAGAAAGAATCGTTTTAGAGAGAAAGAGAGAGAGAGATGTTTATTAAGGGTCGTTTATGAGAAAGTATTGTTGCGTTAAAGGATCGTCTCTGTTTATTTATTTTTTTATGAGAAAGAATTGTTTTTTGTGAAAGGATTGTTTATTAGGAACAATCGTTTGAGAGAGTGAGGGAGAAAGAGACGTTTATTAGGGGTCGGTTATGGGAAAATTCTCGTTTATGAGAAAGGATGTGATGTTTCACAAAAATGGCGCCATACAAATCATCCAAATATTATTATCACTTTATAAGAAAATCCATTTGTGAGAAGACTCGTTAATGAGAAAGACTTCGTTTGTGAGAATGACTCGTTTGTGTGAAAGATTAATTTATGAGAAATACTAGTTTTTTAGAAAGACTCATTTATAATAAAACTAGTTTTTGAGAAAAACTCGATTATAAGAAAGACTTGTTTATGAGAAAATACTTATTTATAAGAAATGCCATTTATATAAAGGGGTTACAACGGAGTAATCAGCGGTAAGCCTAGACTAATAAACTGGTAATATCTATGAACCAGGATAAGTAGACACCAGACTCTTCTCAGAAAATAATACCTTTTGATGTAAATAAACACTGAAGCAACGTCGAACAATAGGTATCACGTTTTCTCGGCTCCAATTACACGAACAATAAGGATCGTGATCATACGATTTAAATATTTCATCTGGTGCGTATTTTTACATGCGTACTAATTATTAGTCGGAGGGCTACCGGGAATAAGATCGTGAAGTTATTACTGAAGTAACCCTTAACGTTAACACAGTCCCAAATTACCCTGTGGGCGTTTGGACCCGCTCTCGCCCGGTGAAAGAGCTAATGGGGTGTGTTACATAGCGACTAGCTTTACCAACCAACCGGTTCCATCCAACATTTGAAATGATTTTTTTTAAAGTTGATTTTTCAAAGTTTCATAGTTCATGATACAAATGACGTAAAGAGATGAAAATACTTGTGTTGCATTCCAAATTACAGACAGATAAAGCTGTGCAAGTTACAAGCTCACAGTTCGAAAGCTTTGGGCGCTGCTTCAAACGGACAAACAAAAAGGTTCTAAAATAAAAATAATAGACTTATTTTGTGTAAAACCACGAGTTTTCATTAATTTATTTACCGATCGGTTTCGCTTTGCTCAAGCATCATCACGGTACAAATTAATACTGGAGTCCAAACGCCCACAAAGTGAATATACGTACAGTAATATGAAAAGGGTTTTACTTTAGGGTTCATATTGATTGAATGCGTGGGTGACAATAATTATAATTAGCAAAACAAGAGATATTTGGGGGAGGTCCAAATTTAGATTCAAGAAGGCTCTTAAAAAAGAAGAATAGAATAAGTTATGATATTATTAACTCATTACAATATATCGCATACAGACAATACAATGCATTACCTAATGAAATAAAGCAATCAGTAGCTAACAAAAAAATATTAGTTAAAACGCTTAAAGAATATTTCCTGAAAATGTTTTTAAACCAGTGAATATTGGCTCGCCTTCATACGTTTGTTTTTTTATGTTTTATGTGTATGGATGTCTCTCAGTATTTCTAAAATCTCTATTCTTGACAATGCATTTTTTTTTTTTTCCTTTTCAACATATTGTATTTTTTAAACGTGTAATATCTGTGTAAAATGTACTTATATCTGTCTGTCCTTCCCGTAATGAGTTTTCTTCTCAAATCATTGGGAATACCTATTATCTCTATTTTATCTGTTAATAATTAACTTTTCTTATTTTTGTTCTTTTCATAAAACCTCCTCTCATTTAAAATCTTACCAGTAATTTATAACCTTATTTTATTTTATTTTGCTGTTCTATTTATTTCTGTTTTATCATCGTACATTATTATACACATATAATTGTTTGTTTATACCTACTAACTAGCTTTTACACATTGCACTTTATTGTATTTCTGGTCTTATTACTGATTTTTTCTTATTACTCATAGTATTTCATTTCTTTTATGATGTTTTTTTTTTATGTTTTCAATTTCTGTTGTAAAAGCCCACTAGGGCATAAATAAATAAATAAATAATGTGTTACTTACCATGTTTTTGTAATACATTATAATTTAATAAATAAATAAATGTTTTATTGTTAAAAAAGTTTTCTTACAACTCCAGAGAGGAAGGTGGTTCGTTGGGAGAAAGAAGGTTGAAAATTAGTGAATAGGGAGCATTTTTGATCCCATCCCCCTTTTGCCTTTAATCCGAGCCTCACGCCTGTACAAATAATTACACACTTTCGGTTAATTTTACCCCCACGGGATGTTTTTTGTACTGGAGTAGACTAGCCCATACTAATTGCAGGCTTCATTAGGACTGGGCAGCGGGTAGGTTTTGTTTTTGTATTTTTATCGAACAGCCAACGAAGGAAAACATAAAATTAAATCCTTTGAGCTACAAAACTCTTTTAGCCAAACTTTTTTCAGTGACTTTTATTATTTATCAAGTATCGTCACTTTTACAGTACAAGAATAACATCATTATTGTATTAAAAAACTTATCATACTTAAATTTACACAGAACTTTAAGAAAATTATCTTTAAAATTTGGATGAATTCTTCAAATCCGTGGAACAACTGGCCCAGGGGACCTATCATCGTCAATTGATTGGAAACTTTCAGTAACTTCTCGTCGTTCCCTTAACCTGCAGATCGCTAACATACTAACAACAGTTGACGTTGAATATATTAAGAACACTTCACATTAGTAATGCTACGGAACGATGAGAAATTCACAATCCACATCGATCGACTGTGCCAGGGGGGCAGGACGCTTTGTTTAAAGTTCTTTGAAAATTCTATTAAAGTTATTTTATTTTATTTATAAACATAAACAAACAGTACATTAGATACATTGGTGAAAAAAATTTACAATGAATAAGAATATTTCGTGGTGGGTACCTATTATGTGTGATGTATGTAGTGGGAAGGTGTATGTGTGTGTTTGTGTAAATGAGTATGTGTGTATGTATGTTTGTATGGTTATTGAAAAAAATATATTATTGACATGATGCTCTATTTAAATTTGGGCAGTGAATCGGAAAAAATGTCGATGTTAGAATTTAGACCAATATTATTTAACATAAATATGCAGAGCACGATTGATTGGCGAATTAGACGCTGCATTATAATTTAAGTTCTCTGAAACGAGTAGCTCCTACTGCAATAATAAGAGAACTTGAATATAACTTTCACAAACCTTTAGTTTTTAAATTTAATAAATTCTGTGAAAAAAACGGCCCTTAAGAGTTTTAATTTCACAAAAGTGAACCTAAAAGGTTACGTGGTAGTAAGTCATAGATTAGCAGGAAAATAGTGTATACTGTAGAGTGGATTTTCATCATTGCGATAATTGTGAGAACGAAAAAGTCTATTATTTCTCTCTCATCAGCGTTGATGCATTCGTTTCCTTGATTATTTCTAAATTGAAACAGAACCCGTTACACAATCAATTTTCCTCCGAACTCATTAAATCGCCTCATCTGAGAACGCTTCGAATGGAGAGGTGTTTCATGTCTTCTTTAACCTCGGCGCCATTTGTTTCTTTGTGGATTCATCAACTTCACCTCAGGACAAATTATATGAAAAAAAACCTCATTAGAATGTTTTTTGTGTCACTTTACGGAAACATTTCGCCCCCGTCATTCTTGATACATAATTTGTCGATTTTTCAGAACACTTTTTCTGTTTTACGTTAAATAATTGATGATTCAACTAGGTATTAGGTTCTGGGTTATGATTTTACAACCCGACATCTCCAAGTCAAAACATTAATGTTCTTACAAACATTTTGGCAACGTGTCTTATTTCTGACAGTAAGATGGATATTTAGAAGTCCCATAACATATAATGTAACGCAGTGACCTGAAAAAGCTGTTGCGTTGATCTAGAAATTTCAGTCAAAAGTTGTTCAAATTTCTTGTAGCGAAAATTCACTGTTCAATATATTTTTAAATAGTAATCTAATCTAACATTCCGATTTTTCCGCCACCGCGTCATTTGTAAATTGTTTTTTAACCTGTCTATTTATTGTAGATATGCTGATTTCCTTTTATTACGGCAAAGCTCACCTTTCGAAAGTGAGTTTTGAGTACTTCAATGCACATAGTTAAATAAGATTTTTTAAAACCATTTTCCTAAATTCTACACGGTGTTATAAGCATTTGGTATCTATGGATGCAAAAGGAAAGAGGTAGTCTTTTAATTAAAATATGATGTGATTTATTTTTCGTTTTGGAAACCTTTTTAGCCAGTCATTTCCGAAAAACATATTTTTTGTTTTTTGTTTTAAATAACGTTTGGTATCCTATTTAATTAATTCATACATAGAAATACTTCATCACGACGAGCGTTTAAAGTGTTTAAACAAACAGAAGTATGAAACATAATTGAATTATGCATGTGTTGTGTAGGCCCCGACATAACCCGTTACAAAAACCGATTAAACTTGATTCGAAATAAGGAGCGAGTTCACAGTCATAAATTGTGTCAAAACGAAATGCCATTTTTAAGTACTGTTTTTATAAAAGCAATCAAAGCCAACATCATATTTGAATCTGGCGATGATGAAGGTATAGGACTGCGGAACCGAGCTAAGCTGAAATTAACCGAACTTTGGATGTATACGATTCCGATGATTACGAACATGAATATAAATTAAAAATTATCTAAAATTGTTTATCAGCCCGGCTGGCCATTGCAAAACAGGTGCTAGAAAAACCACGCTTTTTGCTTACTTACAATTCAGATCGATGGCTATTAAATATTATCTGAAAGCCATTAAATTATCAAATCTACTTCTGAAAAATTGTTCTGGTTTGGGACGACCCCGCCCACACCCATCATCTCCGGCTTTCCGTGTGAATACCGGTTCTGGGTATACTTCTCTACTGAGACACTGTGATTAAATTATCAATTCCTGTATTTTAGAGTATTTTACGCGAAGCATTAATAAAAACTTTTATGACTTTTATTGGTCGTGAGTGAGCCCCCTACTTGTGGAATTTGATATATGTGACACTCTGAAAGAGAATATTGAAAAAGCCTCGTTTAATTATAAGGTATCCATAAAATTCTCAATCATTATGCGTCTACTGTTTTTATAGTCCGTAAATCAGAGATACTAAATTGTGATTCGTAAAAGATTTTGACTCAAAAACTCGTCTGCAGGAATTGCATCCTACTTCTCACTAATTGCTGAGGTACGATGACCCATAATACTAATGTAAAGCTCCGAGGATCCATTTCAAGCTCCGTTGAATCTCCGATGAACGAACTTCTTCATTTGACGCTGCTAGTTAAAATGTTTTATAACTCGTCTGGAATTGGAAACTGGTATTAACATTGTGAAGATCGAGTTTGCTGCAGGTTACATAATAATATTATGTCCACTCTTCGTCATTATTTAACGAGACATGCATCTCGCGTTGGTGTGGTGGTCGCTTTCTGGATCAGTTATGTGGAATTTGTACCTACTTCAATCCAGTCGCATAAGTTGACTCCGTTCTAATTTATCACAATAAAGTGGATGTTGTGGGTTGCAACTCTTGGTACAGCATGCCTCAAAGCTCCAATTGGGGCACTTAAAAGAAAATTGCTATATATAATTCTATCAAATCATAGTTCTGATAGATCCTGGGTTTGCGCCCTTCTGGTGAATTCTCACGGAAAACAACGCTATTACAGTCAACCTACGAGGATGGATATTGTACAAATATTATTGTCTGCTTGCTTAGCACAGTCCAGCCCTTGAATATTCGAGTACGACAGACAACAATGTCAACAAAACGTGCTCTATCTGATCACATATTCCCGTGTTAGCTGTAAACCAAACTTGTAAGGGAAACACAGAACCTTGGTCAATTATGCAATACCCATGCTAAGCGTTTCTTATCGACCATTATGTTTTAATAACAATGTTATTATATAAATAGTTATCGGGAATGTATTATCAGGAAAAATGAATTCTTTTCTCCGTTTTATTTAACATTCCATCTCGGATCTTGTCATGTTGTTGTTTGGATTGAATTCCTCTCTAAACATTAATAATTCTAGACAAGATCAATATTAAAGAGCAGTAGGAAAACGATTATAGATGTTCATCCAATTTCTCAATCGATTTTACCACGAGCAACGCTGCTCGATACCTAAACATCATAATTGAGTGTACACGTTGTTCGGTTGCAGATGATGGATGCATAATGCAGCGTCCTTATCTCCGCAATTACCTGCTCTGGATCAGGAGAGCAGAACGGCACAGGAGGTCGACGATCATTTTTCATTTTTATAGATTACAAGCGTGACATACATCGAGCATCGCGCTCGGCTCGGATTCATATATCACTCGAAAATTCAGCGCTCCTGGCATTTGATGGTGGAAAAACTTTATGGTCTGCGATTATTCTTTGTCAACAATACATGTAAACAGGAGAATCAACCCAATTGGCTTTTTGACGTTGCACGCCACATTCATAATATCTCATTTATGGAAAGCTCTACATTTTCTTCTATCCGCTTTGCGCCATTGTTACAACAAACAGTTAACTTTGTTTGTTGTACATTATAAACAACATTTTCTAATTCCAAATTAATTTGAAAATTGATTTGAAAATGTTATTAATTACTTTAAGAAGTTGTTTGAAATGAACAACCCTAAAACATTAATTCGCATATCCGTCAACTTCTAAATTCCCAGTCGATATCAAATAACATCCCTGAAGGCAAAATTTATGTAAATATTATAACTTTAACTTAATAATTTTACCACTTTGTTTCATCAATATCCGCATAACTGGCGAAAATCCTTCCAATTCTTAACGTATCGAGCGTGCCTTAACTCAATGCAAAGTCTGTCATGTTCATTTACATTGTCAGTATGAATTTCATCCATCTGAGACCCATCCGTTCCATAAATCATAAATAAACCCTGACAGTATCCAATAAATAACAGATACCAACAACAGAGGAGCTCATTGAAGGGCTGTTGAGAACCTTTAGGCGTGTTGTTAAAGGCAGACAGCCAACGCTAATTGAATACCTAAGTAAACTCACCAACAATTATATTATATTGAAGCGACAGCGAGGTCCGGTTTACGCTAGAAAATAGAAACAAGGGAAATGTTTCTCGAACCGTTATTAAAATGAAACCACGTGTCGCCAACATCGTTCACCCATACTACTGCGAATCGCACCTAAGCACAGCGACGCCCTGCTTTTTTCTATAAACACAATATATACATCAAAAACATAAAGCATTTTCACATAAAACTTAAATTTGGATTTGAGTTCAAAATACTTGACCAAACTCAACAATTATTTTTTTTAATCAAAAGGTATAGCAAATACGTAGTACATACTGATATGTCATTTATTTGTGTTCTAAAATCTTCTTCTTCCGTTGTTTTTATTTTCTGAAGGTTTGAGTTAACACGATGCACGTTAAGTTTGTTAAAAAATTGCTTAATTTTTTCACTGCTTCCATCATACTCGTTCGTATTGTGTTTTTATTCTGGATGTTTGTAATGCTTGGCTAGCCACTATGAAAAAATATGATGGTTGTGCCGGTACAACATTGTCGCGGAACATACAATTACGGGCAATCAGCAAAATGTCCTCATTACTTACTATTATAAGCTGGTATGTCGACGAGTTCTCATAGGGTGGTACGTTGTCTTCTTTCTTGTCGGCCAGATAGTCTCGACTAATTTACCAGATTACGTAAATCATACACTGCCATTTATCCGAACATGCAACTGTCGGAAATACGCTACCCGTAATTATCTTAATTATCCATCCGTTTTCGCTGGTGGAGACTATTATTCGAAGCCGTAATGGCCCTAAAGCTGACAGTTTAATAGCGAAGACAACATTGACACGAATATTTAAGAAAGAATCCGACACAACAAAATATTGAAGTATAATTGGTTCAATTTTCGTACAAGCTCGCTAAGAGTTAAAGCCTAAATAGACAGACCATTAATTTTAATCATTTACAGGAATCTGGGTCCGAGTCTGGGAAAAATCATAACAATAGATGATTTCAATAATTGCAAGCAAAAGCATAACCCCAAATGGTTCGTCTAATAATCATCCTTTTCGCGTTGAAACCGCCGGGGTGTTGTTCCCACGCATGCGTGCATCCAAATTAATAGCTTCATATTTCTCTCTTAATTTGCTCCAAGAAATCCAATCAGTGCTGGCATGAGATGTTGGCGACTCGTGTCACAAACATTAACATCCAATCTTTATTCAGTTCCTTCCCCTGGAGCCGGCCATTCATGGAGTTTGCTATCAAATGTCCGTGTTCAGTAAGCATCAATATAAAAATAGTAAATTTGTCCTTCGATCTTGCCGACTGTGTTCATGGCGTGTTGTGATAATTTGAACCCGGACGAATTCTAGGCACGTAAATGTTGGACGGCTTTATAAAACTGTTGCTTTAGTGCTCAGTCTGGGTTTGCATACCAATTGGTTAAGATTAAGTCGTTCCCACTTTTTGTTCAGCCTGATTCTAATGAATAGTTAAGGCACCCTAATTGTTTAAGTTCAGGAACTTTTTTCCGATTTCGGTTTATTTTACTTGGCCAAATGCCCCGGAACTCTCTCTAAGATGTATAATGCTGACGTGTCTGTACTCAGTCACGTATCGGAGTACGTATTAGCAAATCTCCCATCAATCCCTCACAATTAATTTGCTGTCACGTCACTGGAATTGAATTGGACGTATCGTTCTAAATACCCACATGTGCCTTCATTTCTCTCTATTGGCAGAGCGGGTTTAGTCTAAATTATGGGGGGTTTAGGTACATACATAGGTATGTACCTTCCCAAATTCTGCTGAAATTGATTGCAAGCAAACCTATATTTAATGGTATTAGTACCTGGTTAACTACTACTATAAGTAAATGATCGTCTGCTTGACAGCAAATATTATTGTTAGCCATTCGCAATGTTCGTATTCCATTAATTTTATTAATCCGCGCATTCCTCGAGTCTGTTGGTAAAACACTGTTGGCGGTGTTGTACAGTCGTGGTTCATTTAAACATCTCCGTCCTTAAAACTGTCACAACCCCGTGGGGGTGGTGATCCATCACAATTACGATTAATGAAATATAGTCGAATCCTTTATTTTCTGTCGCCCGGATAACATGAACCGCCTTCTCCGTCCGTCCACTTTGTTTTGTTGAAGGAACGTTTATTCTTAGTTTTCTTTCTCTAGATTGCACAAGGATAAGTTCAGGGTGTGAGACTTTGGCGTTGTTGGGGATTAATTTTTAATTTAACTTGTAAATGAGGAAGGTAATTTATATAATAGGACTTTCTGCTTTGTCATCGCGTGCCCCGCAAAGTTCTTCTTGCCAGCTGAACTAAAATATTTTTCACCGGGACAAACATTATCGAAGTATTTTTAATTCAAACATTTCGATTTTGAGGTTTGATTAAAAATACGTATTCTATTAAGTATTGAGGATTTGAAAAGTTTTGGTTTCTGAAGGGGTTTAAATAATATTCACTTTGAATTAAACCATCTATATTTAATCTGGATAAGGGCATCATAAATGAAAAAGAGGTACACGATGAGACGCTGTTCGAAGTGAATTACATCACGTATTTCCGTACAAATTTACTACACCGCAACCGAGATTTGACCTCACTATCTGACATGAAGCGCAGGTAAACACATCACGCACCCTGCTCCCTTGCTCCTATGTTCGCCTGGTTCCCTGGTACCTGATACAGTCTTTACACCTCTAGCTTCATTTCCCCGTAGCCTTTCTTTACCTGCGTACATTGTACCACCTGACCACTGGAGCAATATAACTATTCGATACGGGAGAAACCGCAGGACTTAAGAGCAGGTAATGCGTTCCTATTAGATCTTAGCTTTGTGGAATTTGCGGGCCGCGAGATTTTGTTTGGCTTGTTCGTTTCAATATTTGCTGTTCGCAAATGCCGCGGTGAAATGTCAATGGGCGGTGGTTTTGATTTATAAGTCTTGAGCAAACCGATGACGGAAATATTGTTTTATTCGAATATTGATTCATCTATTGCGAAGGCAAACACTCCCTCGATGAAGGTATCAAGATAATTTCTCGCTCGACATTTATGCAACATACTACGGTCGTTAGCTGGTATTTTACATGGGGGCTCCGAGTTCCAAGCGAGGCGATTCAGTAATTTCTCGGTTTCACTATTAATTGATAGCGCTGTTTATTCCGTATCCAATGACAGCTTTCTAATGGATAGTCTGGTCGTAGGTTGATGTTCTATGCAGTGCCTCGGAACAAGACTCCTCTCATCTTGTAACAGTAGGTTCGCATCAAACAAAAATGTGATGCAAATAATGTATCGGGGATCCGCCCACTCCATTAATACATGTCGAGCGAGCTGGAAGTGTATCGCTATTGTTGTAATTTCTTTGTAGAAAAAATAAATCATTAGAGAGCAGGCGCATGAAATTTCGTGTCTGTTCACGCCACAAAAAAGTGACAATAACAAATTTACAATGGTAATGTCACATTGCGATGAAAAGTATGCCCGTTTCGAAACCGTACGTTTAACATTGATTTATTACACCTTTTTTAAATCTGCGGTACCGAAATTCATTCGTAGAATTATCACACTCTTATAGTTTTTCAGATGTACCAAATACTATAAAGATATCTTTCAGCAATCCTGATTTTGTTTTTCTGAATATTAACAGGTTGTTTTTCCTTTCTTTTCAGGTAAGAACCACATCCTTAAAAGCCAATCTTCACCCAGGATGGATGATTGCTGATCTCGGTAACGTACACTGTATTTTATAATCTATATAAACTATTCATAGACCACCTTAGTACGTGCAAAAGTTCTGCGGTTGCCTTTTGTAAATTACTACAGAAAGTCTATGATTATCATTTTAAGGATGTTGGAAATGTTGACCATCATCGGAAAATGATAAGTTACTGCTGATAATATAAAATATAGAGTAAACACAGCAGCCCGTACGAGATGAATTTGCTAGACATAGGTTACAATATTCTTAATATGTATGTATGTATTCATTTATAGCGCCCGGAGCGTAGACTCGAGAAGGAGGGAGACTGGTAGGCGCAGCCAGGCTCCGATAGTTTTGCCGTCAGAATATAATGACCGTAATTTATGCAAAAACATACTTGTCCCTTGGTATCAGGATACCAACAGTTCGAAGGGGGTATAATATTCAACTTTGTCCGCGTAAGTTTCGCCCGGAAGCCATTCCGTTTATAAATAAAATGTCGTTATTCTAACTGTAGCCATTGCACGCGAGGCTAATAAATTAGATTGTTTCGGGCGCGACGCAGTGCCCCGGCCTAACCCGGGCTGACTAAGATGACTGGAATATTCACTATATGGGTTGATAAAACAAAGTTAACTTCCACCACTTGCTAGTTGTTAGACATTGGTTTTAGCAGAAACCATGAAAATATTCGTGAGTCACGACTGAAATTCGCGCAAGAATTATTTATCGAGCTTCGTACAGAATAAGTACCAACCTACCCGTGGAATTGATGAAAACTCCGTTCCCAATAATCGAACCTACTTCAACTTTCGATTGAGTCGTGAAGTAAGACGGCTATCTCTGTATTGCAATGATTTATTGCACTTGTCGGAACTACTCAAGGGTTTCAAAATAATGCATCCTACACGTCCAAAGTCCAAATGCATTCGGATGTATAAGAACATCTCGGCCACTTATTTTAATGTCCAGATCAGATATCTTCATATCAAAACTTATATTATTTCTTTTTTAATTTATTTTATTAGCGCTGAGATGAATGTATCAATTATTTATAAGTCTTAAGTCTTGATTTATGATCCTTTACGACGAATGATTTAAAAAAAACTGTTATTGCGGTTTTAAAACAACATTATAATAATTCTTATAGATTATGTAAACAAGACAAAATGAATAGTCAAATATGTATGTATTCTTAGTATGCCTTATAACGCTATATGGATGTAGATAATAGGCATAAAAATCGTTTGGCAAATGGAGTCTAGAGATCCCGATTTTAAGCGCAGAAGTGGTGTTTATTTATTTTGTGAATCTTTACATAGTATAAAGCAAAGTTCTCCCGCTGTCTGTAGATCTTTTAAACTACGCAACGGATTTTCATGCGGTTTTCACACAATAGATACAGTGATTCATAAGGAAGGTTTAGGTATATAATTTGTCAAGGTTTTGTATAAATTGGTTGAAATATATAATATATAAAGGAAGCGGGCGGTGTGGATTTGATATGTATGCAAATTAACAGATGGCTATTTTTTAAAAAAATTTTATCTATTTATCTATAAGAAAATATATGTACAATGGTTTTATTTGTATAGGTTATAAAGCTTGGGTAATGGCGTTGTCAGTAGATGGCGTTGTGTTTCGTTAGCGACAGCAACATGTTGCCGGGTCTGCTAATAATTTTATAACAATGAAAACTGTCACAGATAAATTTATCCACAAAATTGTATTTTTTTTTAAATTGTTTCTTTCTCGTATATGCCTAAAATATACATTTTTAGTAGTTTACGCTTCTTATTTTTTCAAAGTACATAATTGACAATTTTATTTTAATTCTACTCAACGGAAACGGTAGGAAAAGCTTCAATTTATCCAAAGCATATTTTTGCGTATTTATAGTGTAAACCAATTCGTGGTAAAAATTAATCTAAAATAGTGATTTAGTATTAAGTTTCGCCTTAAAATAGTGAATTAACATAAAGCTTCACCTTAAACTAAATTAAAACACTAGATGTCCTTTAATTAATCAATTGAATTTATTTGTCAACGGAAATTTAAAGTGACTCCAGCGAAATATCTCTTCCGAGTCCATTATCGAAAAGTTTGTTTGGTGACCGCCATTTCAGACGATACCAACCCATTAAAAGATACAAGGCAACCGTTTTTCTAAAACACATTAAAGATAAAACTATTTCTTCCAAAACATGCCACCCGTTTTGGTGCGAACTTGGTTCTATTGATTTCAGACACTATAAATTCTGCGTAATCTCGATAAAAATTTAAAGGTGCATCGTAAAATGTAAATAATGTGATATTTATTTGCGATTCCGTTTAGAATTTGATCGTTTCGTAGCCGTTTTATTAACAAACACATTAGATTCTTTGTGAATACGTAATGGCCTAATGACGAACATTCAACATGATAACAATCTCGGAATCATTTAAGGAAAAGTTATGGTTTTTGCTTTGGCGGGATCTTTGGCCGAATACGTAGCCAAATTAAAGACAAACTTTATTGGTCACTTCTTTTAGATCAATATTTTGTCATATTTAATACGCCTGTACCATAGACATCTAGATTGATAGGGTTGTCCTAACAAAAAAGACTGGTTATCATTTTGGTCAACTGGAGTCGAACCACGTGACCATATTTTTGGCACCAGGAGGGTTCGAGCAAGAATGCTTTTAATAAACTTCGACACATATATTGACCGCTGAAGAGCGCACATTGAAACAACCAAACAATTGTATCTGGGCAGGACAGTCCACTGCTGCTATTTTTTTTGGTCAGAATCAGATTTTTTTTTACATTAGCTCCACACAGGACGTCCTGAGGAATGGCCAATGTCATCTTAAGGGATGCTGTGTGGAGGGTTTTTTAAGGAAAGGAAGAAGAGGAAGTTCTGGGAAGGAAATAGGTATAAGGGGTGGGTAGGAATCTGAGGGTCAGTGTGTCCAATAGTGACGGACAAATGAATCCATCCCTTTAGCTGCGGTCAAGGCTAGAGGTCAAAAGAGATTTCCAGCCAGAATTTCTTGACCTTCGTCTCTCTCGATCCAGCCCGCCACGCAGCGTGTGGGCAGACACACGGCCGCCAAGATCTTGACAAACATCACCCCATCAATCCGGGCACCCCTGTTAAGTCACCAAACGTAGCGAACAACTTGGGGTGACCTATGGCGTAGGTGTTGGTTATCCAATAAATGATTCCCGGTGGCGGTACCCGTACGATTACGTTTTTTACGCGGCCAGCAATATGCGCAATGTGTCAAATAGAACTAGAGATTCGTATGCATATTTTATTTTAAACTACTGCATGTGGTATTTCAAAGCGAGAATGCCTATATACTGTCAGATTCCTTGATTGTGAAATCACAGAAAGAAAGACGGTCCCTGATGGGCTGCTCTATCAATTGGAATGCCAATGGCCTGTACAGTACAAAACTATATTTTATTTTATCAAAAGACATAACATTTTCTCCGTTATTATTTCACGGAACATAAAATTGTTTCTTTGTTATTAAATGTCGTATTTGATCAGTATTATGCTGAATATTGTGTTATATTGTTAAATGAACTAGCTTAACAATCAGAAAGATATATTATTCCACGAATAGCCAAACTCCGATAGTAAATATTAAAACGTTATTATTTACAAACAATAATACATACTAATTCAATATTTTTATTTGTTCTTTTGGTAGGTGTATCTTGAATAACTTATGCAAATGAGTCGCGAAAATCTACATTTTGTGCTATGGAAACCCCGTGCAGCATTTGGTAATAGTAATCGATTGTTTATGTGGGTCATAAATCATTATTTTTTCTCTCTGTTTGCTTAAGCTTTTTTCGTTTCTTAACAATATTTCTTTACAATAATTAAGGCTTAATCTTCAACACTATCTTATACGATGACGGCTCGTAGGTGGCATTCATTTGAATTCCATCTCCGCTGATACGATCTGGGACCTGGGACTAGAGGACACGGCTCTTAAATATATTTTACCTTTTTGGTCATTTGGATGTTTTAAATTTTTTTTTCTCACTTATATTATTTTATTGTTGTTATACTATGTTTTTGTTCTTCAAGTAATTTATATCCTCATGTGGGTATTGAGATAGTATATTATATTTGCTTAATTCATAGTATTTGCGTGTTGGTGTTATCTATTATTTATTAATCAACTATTTATACAGAAACTTCTGTTATTTATTTCGCAATTAATCAATTTATAATCTCTGCACAAATGTTTTTAAAAGTTAGCGGCAAATTTGAATTGAACATTTTAAACTGAAATCACCTTTTTTATAAATAGTTTGAACTTTTGGGAAATTATATACTTAAAGCAGTTTGATTTATACGCATGATAAATAGTCAGGATGTTTTTCTATCTTGTCGTCTCAAAATAAAGCTGTGGTGACAAATCACCCATTTAATTAATATAGTATCTGTTAATCCAAACGATTAAGACTGTTTGAAATGTGTTGGGAAACTTCCAAATAAGATCGAGGTTTGTTGACATTACAAGTAGCTTTATTTACGTTGTCCTAAAATTTTCAATGTGTATTTAACTGGACTTAACGTCCTCACACTCTAGTAGGTTATTCTATCGCTGCGGGTCGCAGCGACTGATGACGTCTGTCCGACTACCAGATGCCTTCGGCTATCATCGGAACCGTTCGTACACATAGATAATTTCTTACTAACTAACTAACCATCACGCCGTTTTAGGGGTGGACAGAGAGGACGGACCGCCAAACAACTCGGTCTTGGCACACACGATTTGCCTCGTTCACATTCATACATCATCTCATACACACTCTTTTATTTTCTGACTCTTAGCCCGACTTCGGCTATCATCGGAACCGCTCGTACATTAGATACGAACGACGATAGATGATAACTAACCAACCCGTTCACGCCGTTTCCCCGCGGGATTAGGCAGAGAGGACGGACTGCCAAACAACTCGGTGTTGGCTCTTAGCCCGACTCAAGTATCTGATGCACTTGATCGTGCCATGTCTTCCTCGGGCTTTCCGGACTTCTTCTACCATTCACATTAGAGTCATATATTTTTCTTACACTACCTTCTTCACTACTGATACTGTTCTAAAATAATACTGACATCTATCCCTTTACAGTGCTTTAATTAGAAGTAAATTTTGAATCCACATTACTGCAAATATGAAAACATTGTTGAATCAGTTCAAACAAAAATCTGTTGAGAACCACAATACTTCGTATAACTAATTCTACTAACGATATATATTGAAGGATATTGAAACTACACGACTAACTTATACACCACAATTAATTTAATAATGTAGTTTTTTTGCCTATTCGAAAGTCTAGACATTAAATGAAACATCGCATAAGCAACGAGTGTCATTAGTACTCGCCTAGGATGCATTATTATTTCCCTCAGTGAAAAAGCCTAGGCCTAATGGAGGCTCGCAGTCACCGAGCATTATTGCGGATCCCAAAAAAATGAAGAATAAAAACTCCACATTTATCAAGCCAGCCGCCTACTTACCATTTTGGCATATCCACTCAACCCTCACTAATACGATATATCCATCCTCCTCACACGTATTCTATTTGATAAACTACCCCATCTATCTCATTCGCTTTTTTTTTGTAATATCGTACCTTTTATTAATTATGAGCTTTTAATACGTTTTTATAATGGATTTCGAACGGTAGTAACACAATACTAAGAGGGTGATTTTTTTTCTTTTTTTTCTGATCTATTTCGATTAGTAACAACAAAACACTTCAGAAGTCAAATTTAACGTTGCTTGAAGTAAGGAACCCATTGACAGGAATTAATTTCCTCTTTATAATGAGCTGAATAAGACCAAGTATTTAATTGCCCGTACTTTTGGTTAAATAACGTCGGTTTTATTTAGGTTGGATCTGATTACTCTTACGGTTTTCTAATTGCCTGGTATAACACAATACTAAGGGGGGTGAATTTTTCTTTTTTTTCTGAATTATTTCGATTAACAACCATTTCAGAAGACAAATTTAACGTTAATTGACCTTAGGAATCCATTGTTATGATCTGAATAAGACCAAGTATTTCATTGCCTGTACTTTTGGTTGAATAACGTTGGTTTTATTCAGTTTGAATCTGATTACTCTTATGTTTTCTAATTGCCTGGTATAACACAATACTAAGGGGATTAATTTTTTTCTTTTTTTTTCTGTTCTATTTCGATTAAAAACAACAAAACATTTCAGAAGTCAGTTTTAACGTTGTTTTTGATATATAAATTAATTTCCTCTTTATAATGAGCTGAATAAGACCAAGTATTTAATTTCTGGTACTTTTGGTTGAATAACGTCGGTTTTATTCAGGTTGGATCTGATTACTATTACGGTTTTCTAATTGCCTGGTACATTTGGGATTTGGTCTGTAGACAAAAGGAATAAGCCGGGGGATGTTAGGTTAACGTTTGTGATTGGACAGTCTGATTGATGGGCCTTGTGTTTGCACTAAATGCCAGGGAAACACATTGCAAAGAGATTGATTTATGCCTACACTGAGGAAGGCACGTTGCAATAATTACGTTCAGCAGATGAAGCCATCCTATCTGAGATTGATGTCGTATCGATGTCGGTAAGGATGGCTTAATTCGATGAAAGTAAGAATATTCTATTACCATACGAATAACATATTTGACGCTGGTAATTAGTCGTTTCCTCTCTGACGGATCAAACGGGTTTTCAGTTAAGTTTCTTTAGAGATGACGTTGACATGTGACTTTGACTTTTGATATGTATTATTCTTGACAGAGCCTAATTATTATGCACGAATAAAAACTAATCGTTTACTCGCTCAGGTGATTCGAAAAAAAAACCCGATTGTTAACTGTAAATTCTGTAAGAGTGTGGTGATAAGTATTTCGTCTCCAGAAAAAAAAGTAATCATACTAAGAATAGCAGTTAAAAACCCGGATCCACTCTCATCCCACTGGTTCCAAAAATAACCCGTTTCCCAGATCCACTGTCATCCAGTAATAGCTATTCACCGGGAAAAAGTAACCGGGAGGGGCAATGACGTCATATGTAATATATAGCCGCGTGATACAACTAAGTACTACCGTCAATCTTTCCATATCCGGTCCGGAGAGATACTACACTACAAGTACAAATCTACAAATTCACCAATTCGTAGGATTTATACCTAGGGGGGGCACGTCCCAATGCGACCTGATGACGGAAGTAGCGCCATCTATTGACAAGAAAACGACTTACAAAGGCAGCTTTGTTTGAAATTCCACGTACACAAATATTATTGGTGGCGCGGCGCGTTAGGCGTGGCGTCAGACATGCACTCGAAGCCCATGTTCTGAAATTCAACCACGCAGATGCTACCCTAAATATTGTTCGACGATGTTCATTGTCTTTCCCTTTATGGTCATATTATCTTTTCTGATTGTACGTTCCACAATATATACTTTTTCTGGTGTTGAGTTTGTATGGCCATAAAACTAACTAATGTATTACGCGGGATGATTAATACATCTGCAAGGGGATCGTACATTAAGCTCTTTTATCCTGTTCTATGGATTAAAAAACACATTCTTTGTGCTTACCAATGAGCAGCTTTCTAGCCAATCTACTCTAAAGGCCTGCCAACTAAGCCCCCTTTTTCCGCACATGAGACTCTATTCCTTTCATATGAATATTAAACATTCTCCTTGTGCTTTATTATTAAATTTATAGACGTTAGCTTTTATTGTCATCTTTTAGTAACGGTTATATATTATGTAGGTCCCGCATTCTTTGTTGTGTTTATGATCGTCGAATTTGAAAATTTGCAAATTCTAACGTTTTTTTTTTAACATTTCAACTTATGATAAAAAAATGAATTATTTTTATGTTTATTACCTGCATTTTATAGCATAATTATTGACCAGATAACGAGACCTTCAGTCAATTTTAAACAATGCAGTAATTGGGAAACTTAACCAATAGTATTTTCAGTCATTTTGCTTTTTTTTTTTTTTTACAGTAAATACCGCACAAGAATCTCAACTGCTCCCGTCTGGAGCCAGTGAGACTATGGCATCCCCAATTGGGGTATGTTGTGAGGCTGAAGGTAGTGGGGAGTGGAAGGAGGTGGGGAAGAGGAAGGTTGGGAAGTACCTGGCTATTCAGATCTGGTCACCAAACACGGCTAAAGCCATTTTCAAGCAACGTTTCAATTCTGAATGGTGGTCTTACACCAGGGCGATACTGATAGTATCTTCCACTCTGGAACGTGCCGCAAATATATTATATATTATTTTAAATGAATCAATTGTGAAATAACACAAAATAATCAAATAAAATTTATTTGCGCACGCCGGGTTCGAACCCGCGACCCCCGGATTGTGAGTCAAGAGTCTTACCCACTGGACTACGGAGGTCGTCTTGAAAGTTAATAGGGGCGCAGGTAATAAAAATAAAATCAATTCATTTTTTCATCATAAGTTCCTGTCTAGAAATTATAAATACATCGTCTGTTGGTGGTACAACCACAGTAGTTTGATAATGCCTTCAGAGGGCGAAACAGCTGTCACGCATAATAATAATTACAAAGCGGAACTTGTTTATAACAAACGGTTTTTATAGATTAAATAACACCTAATATTATTGAATATATAAAAGAAATAAAATGGAGTTCTACAAAATAAACTTAATCACAATAAATATCCATATTTTTATAAATATGCAGTTACCTCCATAAAAAGCTAAGCTTGTGTGAAAAAGTTTTGGGCGGGTGAGTCTTTTATTTGGTTATCAAGAAGATTTTTATTACTGCTTTTTTTTAGTTTCAATTTTTAATAAAAAAAATTATTTATAGTAGGTGAGTTTAAATTTTCACTAGTTTTTTACTGTTTTTTAAATTCCTTAAATGTATTTAAGGGATCTTATATTTTAGGGTAATTTATTTAAGAATTTTGTTCTTAGGAATTTATTCTTATGTTCTTTTTTATATATCGTTAAAACGTATATTAACATAGATACTGTGTAGATAGGTACCGTATCCGACTCGCCTCGGCTTTTGATACCTAAACGTCACAATCAAAAATTGCCGGCATGCTTTTAGTTTTAACACCTGCCAAAGTTTTGTAGTACGAATGTTTTACCCGGTTGCATGTTTGGTTTTGCAAACTCTGAACTGTAAACCTCCTGGAAATTGTGGTATTTTTAAATGCTGTTCGCGGTTGCAAAATGGCGTTTCTCACAAAGTGTTTATTGCAGGCGGGAGTCGGTTCCCGGATAACAGAAGGCAGAAGGGCACTGCAGGTCTCCGGTCCCACAGCCTTGCTCTTGCAGTAATATCTTATTACAATGTTTTAGTTTGTGCGTCGCGGACGCCGCCGCTCGTGTGACCAATCCGTAAACACACCTCTCCCCGTACTTGTTACGCCCTAATACATACCAAGGAAAATTGAAGTGTATTTATGCCGACTATTATCACTTATAATAAAAGCTAATATTGGGTTCTGTGCGCAATTGATGACATCAATACACCTGATTATATGGTTTTATATAGAAACGAGGTTTTTCAATTGTATTTCTATTATACTAATATCTAACGGCCTCCGGGAAAATTGCATATTTCTAAAACTATTTTACTCTACATTTATACTCCATTTAAACTATATTGAGTTTCGAGTACCTACAATAATACTTTACCGCATTTTACGTTAAATAATATAGATTATTTAACGAGCATAATTTTCATGCAGCATAAGAGTCCCCTGCTTGCAATCAGTGGAATGAAAGGAGTAGGAAGGGGAAGGGGATCTGGTACCATGATAATTGATAATAAATTATATTGTTATAAATAAATTCTTATTAAAACCGTGTAGGTTCCTAAAGTTAGAGTAATGCTGACGTTGTCAAATAATAATCACTTTTTTTTAAATAAAAAAACTGAATCGTTTAACTTGACGTTTCAAAGCGTTGTACTGGCGAACAAATAAATTATGAGAAAATGATGTCGTTTTTACTTTGGTTTCCCGCTACGTCGAAGCGTGTGTGACCAATTTGTAAACATACCATGTCGATTGACCTCTCCGTGGTTATTACTACCTGGTACCATTTGTTGAATGCCTCGAACGTGCTGCTTTATTTGAATTAGTTGATTTACAGAGAGGTTTATAAGATTATCTTCAAAATTTGAGTGTAGACTGTAGTACTTTTGAGTCTTGTACCGAAGTAAGCTCAACTTTTCCTTAATTATTAGATTGATAAAAATTTTCGTGTACGGAAATTTATCTTGAACAGATAATATTTTTCTTTTCTCTGTTTGAACCTATTTTAAACATTCCTCTTTTGAATATTTTTCCACTTCTCCTACAATTTTTCCCTTTCTTACGACTCTATATTTACCTAATTAACTCCACTCACTCTGACACCTAACGGATCAGAAAGGAGAGTGTTGTCCAATGGCATTTTTAGCTGGTTATCTTGCGATGTTTATTTATATTTAACTTATAAGATTTATCCTGATGTAGAGAACATTGTTAACATATATATTTTTAATTTAATATAGTATAAACAAAGTTATTTGATTTTGATTATTTAATTATGCCACTTCAAAGTAAAAATCTACCTTTGGAAGAAGTATTCTTCGAAAAATTTGAATTATATGTGACTACTCTAGGGATAATCTCTTCTGAGGTAGGTAGTACCAGTGTATTTTTTCAAATCTTTAAATGTTGATGGCCCGCCACACGTTGGCGCTTGTACGGGATCCTGAATCGGGATAAGGCCGAATGAAAACATCAAACCTAATCGGCCACGACTCGGTTCCGAGAAATTTAACTTCTTTTGCGCGCCATGACGCCGGCGTACAGATAGTTAAACTGGATTAACAACATTGGGCAATTAAATGTTCTAGTGCACTTGTCATTTAGCCATCAGTTTTAACATGTCTGCGAAAGGGGCCAATTATCTTGAACACTAAAACAGAAGAAAAAAAACTGAGCAGCACTTAAAAAAAGATAAATCTAGATACAAATAGGTTGACAGAATTAACTAAACCGAATTGAAAGGAAACTAAGGTCCATTTTAAATCCATTTTTTGAGACCTCTCGACTCATTGTTCCTTGTCAGGCCAATGGAATTGATTATCTGTTCAAGGGTAGTAGATTTAACTGCGTTTAGTAACCAGATCTAAGTATCCTCCTAAGCTCCTCCCCATCTCGTTTTCCTTCCCATTCCCTTCAGCCTAACAAAATACTCCAATAGGGAATACCGTAGTTCAACTGGTTCCAGACTGGGAGCTGTTGGGAATCTTGTACGGTATTCATATAAATAATTTTAAAAAACTTTGATATTTGCAAAGGGAAAATTGAGGTTACTTCGGGCACACGGGCACACGGACACGATTACACCACACTTCTGTTTCTATTATCACGTTTATTGTTGGTAATGTGGTTATGTTATGTCGCATTTGGTTAGGTTAGGTTCAATAATGGCGGTTTTTCTTAAGCCTCGGCAACCCGAATTTCTACCGATTTCTTAAACATTTGAAGTTTTTAAGCTCTTAAAAACATATGTTATTTTTAAGATAATGTCTAGATGCTGCCCGCGCCGAAATAGAAAATATCGCAAAGTATGCTCCAAAAATTATTAAAAACAAATGTGTTTCTATTGTCTTATAAAATATATCTGTGAAAAAATTCACAATGTTTCTTTAAATGATACTTAAAATGCTCCCCACGAGATCTTTGCTCGATTTTAAACGAGTCGTGTTTTATTAAACATTTTCGCATTAATTTTATCGCTGTAAATGTTAGCGCGCTCCTCTAACATTCGTAATTTCGTATCTCTCCATCTTCTTTTCGAGCCCGGTTGCGGAGCCTTAAGTGCTGTTGAGCAGTGAACTCCCATAAAATGGATAAGAAAATGAGACTGAGTTGTGTCATAATTATTTCGTCTCGCTTTAAACAGCGAGCCACTCAAAAAAATCCACCTGTGTCAGTATTGATACTGCTCGAGACCAAGTCCTAAACGAAACTCAAACGTGCGTTTCAAAATCAGCGAATAATAATAATAATAATTGGATAATTTGTATAGCGCCATGTTTGTGAAAAATCACCTGTAATATGGGACATTCTGCTGGATAAATAGTTCATCATACAACCTATACGTACCTCGTGAACAAGTGTAGTACTGCTTACATTGCTCTTGTAGTTTTTCATTGTTTCTAACTCAAAACATCATTTCACATCGTAAAATTAGTTAAATCGAGTGCGGGACTGTGGATTGTCCATCATCAACTGTTATCTCCGTGTGATTACTCTTATTTTAAGTGAAAAACTCTAATTTGTATATTCAGTGTCAAACTTTCAAGTGTCAACACTTTTTTCGTTATCGCAATTTTATAACAAAATCTTGATTTCTAAGCCTTGAATAACTTTTGAATAGTTTCATCATCAACCCTAATGTTGATTATAAGTGATATTTCGTTCTTTCTCAGCATATTTAAGCGTTTAAACGCATAAAAAGTGCAACTGTCATCCTAGGATAACCATAGACAATTAAAACTCCCACATAGATCTTTAAAACCATAGAAGTATATATTTTATAGATAGTGAACAATACTGTCGTGCATAGATAAACCATAGAAGGACTGCATAGATAAACCGTAGAAGGACTCTAATATCTAACTGATTAATTAATTAATAAATGGACTCACAGGGATTCATCAGTATGGCGAGAGACGCGGTTGAGGCTTTAACTGAATTAATAATAGACCCAAGTAGCAAACTCAACAAGGATCAAATTGCGAAAATGATTCCGAAAACCAACGCTATTCTTGGAACCATTGCGCAAATGGCTGCAAAAATGGCAGCACTCGAGGGTGAGTTAATAGCAATCAAATCATTAACCTCCAAACCTAACTCACTAGAAACTACATGTGAAGCAGCCGATGAACTTGAAGAGAGAAAGATAAGAGCAAACAATCTAATAATTATAAACGTTCCCGAGAGCTTAAAACTGAACCTAATAGAAAAAATCGAGGATGACAATTTACAAATAACAAATATTTTAAAGAAAATAGATAACAACATAGAACCAAACTCAATCAACACCTTCCGTCTTGGGGCAGTGAGGCCTGATAAATCGAGGCCCATTAAAGTTGTCTTAAGAAACTCGACTGAAGCAATGACTATCCTCCGGAAAAAAAACTTTTACCTGAACAACTCCCCCGTCAAAATTTTTTCCGACCAAACACCAAATCAAAGAAAATACTTGTTGGACCTACGTCATACAATGGAAAGTCGGATTCAAGGAGGTGAAGTCGGGCTAACCATTAAATATATCAACAGCAAGCCGACAATAGTTAAGTCAACTCCAAAAAACTCAAAAACATCAATGGATACGGCCAAAACATCCGGGGCTGCCGCACCAAACTCTTAGAGTTGCAAACTAGCATTCCATTATTTCAAAACATCGATGTATTTCTTCTAACCGAAACCTGGCTTGATCCTGATATTCATACCGAGGAACTTGGATTTACATCTTACAACACCTACCGCCTTGACAGAAATCCAGCCACCAGTAATAAAACCAGAGGAGGAGGAGTTCTCATATCTGTTACAAAATCACTGCCATCCACTCTACTAATATGCAAACATCTAGATGTGGAACAGGTATTCGTGTTACTAAAAACTAAATCAGGCAAAATTATACTGGGATGTGTCTACATTCCTCCTGGATCCAACATCACAGTCTACAGAAACCACATTGATGACCTCGAAACCTTTAAAAATAAATACCCTGATGCCAGAACAATTCTATTTGGTGATTATAATATCCCTAGCA
Organism: Limnephilus lunatus; assembly: GCA_917563855.2. NCBI lineage: Eukaryota > Metazoa > Arthropoda > Insecta > Trichoptera > Limnephilidae > Limnephilus > Limnephilus lunatus. The sequence continues at coordinate 52,747,023 of OU830602.1, read as the reverse complement.
TTGACTGGTTAAATAAGAACTCTTATAACAACTTAAGTCTGCCAGAAAATGCTCGCGAAATAATAGACATGACGAACTTACTCTCTCTACATCAAGTCAACAAGTCTACAATACATATAATCGACTGTTGGATTTAGTATTCTGTAGTGACCTCTCAATTCACATAGTTAAATCAGTTGATGAGCTTCTCCCCCTAGACTGCCACCACCCCGCTCTAAGCATAACCATTACGACAAATAACTCACCAGACGAGACAACTATTCTGCCTAACCTTACTTATAACTTTTCCAAAGCTGACTACCCAAACATGAATCAATATCTTGCAAATGAAGACTGGTCATTCCTTCACCACAACAATGACATTAACCAGAATCTTGAATTATTTTATGCAATTATTAACAGGGCCATCGAAAACTATGTACCACTTTCACACTTCAAAGAACCAAAATTCCCGAAATGGTTCACTGGCGAGCTAATTAACCTAGTTATCTGTAAAAAAATTGCACACAAAAACTTTAAAGAATCAAACTCCCCTAATGACTATAAGATATTTCACAATTATAGAAATCAATGTAAAAAACTGTCAAAAAAATCGTACTATAATTATATAAATGGAATTGAAAAATCTATACCCTCTAATATAAAAAACTTTTTCACACATGTTAACTCCCTTAGAAAAAATAAGCAAGGTTTACCCATCTCAATGCACTTTAAAGATAAGAGTAGTACTGATATGAAAGTAAAAGTTAACTATTTTGCTGATTACTTCAAAAGCGTCTACGACGAAGATATCCCAGTCAATTATGTACCACCTCCTTCCCTTCATGGGGGCATACATATCCCTGCTGTACACATCAATATAAACGACGTTAAAACAAAAATTAAATCTTTAGACAAAAACAAGAAGGCCGGACCTGACAATGTGCATCCCAATATCCTTATTAATTGCATTGCTTCACTGGCGGAGCCGATTTGTATATTGTTTAACCAGTCCCTCGACACAGGTTGCTTCCCTGACATTTGGAAACGTTCTTATCTAACACCTGTATTCAAAAAGGGTAATAAAAGTGATATCACCAACTATAGACCAATATGTAAGCTATCTGTAATCCCGAAACTCTTTGAAAAACTATTACTTGATCAAATTTCCCCATGTATTAACCATCTCATTGTTCCGAATCAACATGGATTTTTTTCAGGCAGATCAACTCTAACTAATCTTTCGTTATATGAAAATTATATATCAAACGCATTAGCTAACAGAACTCAAGTCGATTCCATATATACAGATTTTATCAAGGCCTTCGACAAAGTATGCCATAAAATTCTACTGGCTAAGCTACGTAATCTAGGTATTGATGGAAAACTTTTAGACTGGTTTGCAAGCTATCTATCTGATAGGGTACTACTTGTAAAAATTAATTTGTTCCTTTCCAATCAATTTGTAGCTACCAGTGGTGTACCACAAGGGTCTCATTTAGGCCCAATTTTATTTTTACTGTTTATAAACGATATTATTGATATATTCGATAAAGATGTAAATGTGTTGCTTTTTGCAGATGATTTGAAAATATTTAAAATAATTAAAACTGCCGAAGATTGTATCTGTCTACAAAATAATTTAAACAAGTTAATAAATTGGTGTTCTTTTAACAAACTTTTTCTGAACATAAATAAGTGTCATTCGATAAGATTTTACAGAATAAGTCAACCAATAATTCATCCGTATGTACTTGATAACTCTACCCTTACCCCTGTCGAAGAAATTAATGACCTGGGCATAATTTTTGACTCTAAATTAAATTTTATATCCCATATAAACACAATCAGTAACAAAGGAATGAAAATGCTTGGCTTCATTCTTCGAAATTCTAGAGGTTTTAGGAATATTTCTACTTTAAAACTTTTGTATACATCCTTAGTACGTTCAAGTCGAATATAACTCCTCGATCTGGTCCCCCCATTTTAAAATACATTCAGATACAATCGAAAAAATTCAACACAAATTCCTAAGACACATAAATTTTAAACTCGGTATTCCCATTGAAAACATAAATTATAATTACTTGATGAAAGAATTAAATTTAATAAAACTCTCAGATCGAAGAATTATATCTGACTTAATATTTATGTTCAAAATTGTAAATGCTAGAATAGACTGTCCTGATTTAACTAAGCTCGTCGACTTTCATGTGCCTACTAGAGCAACTCGCTCCAAAATGCTATTTAAATGTAACAACACCAGAACTGAGTACATGAAAAACTCACTTGTACCTAGGTTACATGAAGTTAGTAATAGATACGCAGATGTGGCGGATCTGTTTAACTGCACGGAAGCTAGTTACAAGAAGGCTATACTATCAAATATTTTCAATCAATAAGTATACATTTTATTTTACACTAGTATTATATGTTATTGTAGCTCCTTGTGTCACTTCCCAACCAAATGCCACATCTAACTTATTCTCTCTCTTTTATTACATCTTATGTACAACTATGAAATTGTGACATGTAATCTGTATTTATGGTATATTTATACCGTTAATGTTAATAAATAAATAAATAAATAAATAAATAAAACATACCTGTGGCGTTACAGCGGTAAACCGCGCGAGCATGCAAACCTTAGTAGCTGTTAGCGGCCCGGGTGCGCAGAGATTTTAAAATATGTTAACACCAAATTTATAAGGAATAATACTAGATATTTCAATCAATAGATTTATTCAGCACGATAATGTTTAAAGTCGTTATTAAAATAAGCTAGCTAGCTAATAAAATATATGATTAAAAGTTCACGTATTCGTGGTAGCCTGGGTGTCACGGACATAAACAGTAAGCTGGAGGAACGACAGTCGAGATGGTATGGGCACATAAGACGGAGACAACCAGACCACACAGTGAAGCAGGCAATATCCATGGAGCTTCAACGACAGTCATCCGGAGGAAGACCAAAGAACTCCTGGATGACTCGAAGCTCCAAAATATTACAGAGAAACGGCCTGGATGAAAGCGATGCCCAGAACCGAAGAAGATATATAGCCTGAGAATGAGAAGAGCCGACCCCAACAGCCTACTTAGGCAATGAGTTAGGACAGTGCAAGGAAAAAGAACATTAAGCTACTTAAAAATCGAACGTAAATTGAGGGTTTTCGCATTTAAATCAACTTTTTTTTAGTCATTTTATTAATTACGGTCGCTAATCTATTGTGATATGAGAAAAGCTATGTGATATGATGAAATTCCTTGAGATAGGCCATGAAGCGCCATTGGTCGGGTTACTTCTGTCGCTTAATCATTTCGGTGACTTTGATACTAAATCATCCGGTACATATCAGGTCAGGTACCGAATCAACCGGCAGGTAGGTTGACTGGGTATCTACCAAATATACCTGGGTACCAAATTAATTACAGGTACCTAATGGCGGGCGGCTATTGGCCCCGCCACCCGTGTTCCAATCAACGGTTCCTCGTCACCACTGCTGGCTGCTGCCTGTCTTTCCAAATATGAAACGTCATCGTCATCGTCGCGAGAGACAATGAAGAGTTTACCTGCTCGCTCTTTATGATCGCCTGATACCGTCCCGCGGTATACTTTTATATTTTAGTGGGCTGTGTCGTTAAATGGCTTCTTCATTATTAGCGGGTTACGAACGGATTGAATTCAATAATTAATTACACTTTTTAACGGCTATATACAAAAAAATATTAAAATTTTACTTATTTGACAATTACATGTATTGATTGATGATTGTATTGAAGCGTTCAATGCCAACTCAGAATCATGTCAACGAAAATTCATTAAAAGCTATGAAAAAAAAAGAAAAATAGCCCATAACCTAACCTAACGTAACCTATTTGACCATTTTTCACTTTTAATAATTTTTCAAAGGAGGTTTTGAGTTTTCATTCCGAATTGTCCGTTCACCGTATTGAAGTACTTATAATAATTATTTTTATACTAATATCACACCTAACTTAACCGTTCTGTACAAACATAATACACAATAACCGCTCAACAAAGCTGCATTACAACACCCCTTTGAATATTCATTAAGTGATGAAAAGTAAGGTAACCTATTTTACCTATTTTTTTCACTTTTAATGACTTTTCAAAGGTTTGATGAAGTGCCACTTTGTTGAGCTGTCTGGTCACCATACATAATATACTCATGTCGCAAAAAGTCTACTGGTGATATCTCACTAAAAAACTTCAGAACGATGCGATTTAGCGTCATGAAATTTTTACAGTTTGTCTTGTTTAGAATTTGTAAGATATGGCAATTATTTTCAGGTCTCTATGACATTTCAATAGCGAGATATTAAGCTTTGAAGTGTGAATTTATGTATAAAAATAAGGCAAGATACCATATTGTTATTTTTTCAATGATATGAAGGTTTCGGTAAAAGAAAAACTAAAAATCGGATTATTAACCAACTGGTAAACCCCGTAAAATTGCGTTTTGCCGACGGGCTGTATTTTCAACTTCAAAAACGCACCTATTGTATTTATAGCAGTTGTGGGTGAATTGGAAGATCAATATAAGAGAAAACAAAGGCCAAAGATGATGCGGGTATAAAAAATAGATTTAATGACTTCACGGTAACCGCAGTAAATCGGGTTTAATATGAGTTTCTCGTACCCACCAGCAGAACGGAGCCTTCCCTGAAATGGATGAAGAGACTGGGGCTACTGTTGTCTGCTTTTGGATTTCGTTTTTTTGGGCACCAAAGGGGCTGGAATTAACAACTCGAGAAAATTATAATATCAATCCAAAAAAAAACTCGATGACTCGTATAAATTTAATCTAAATATGCACCCACGCTTTGAAATCTGTATTATATTCAACTATTCTTTGGAAACAAATTAAATCGTTGTGGATATTATTATTGTAGATAGCAATTTTTGTGGAGCAGCATTTTAAACTTATAATGTTAAGTTCAAAATCTCCTACTTTATTTGGTTATAGTTTTATCACTTAACGTAGCAAATAAAGTTCTTTAGAAAATAATCGTGAAATATTTCAATAATTGTGCCTGAACTGCGAAAATTAAAATAAACTCCACTTTTTATGATGCGGGAATATAAACCTTATCGCCATCTACATAAGGAGTTTTACTGTGAACGGCCCGATTCCAAATATTAAACAACGTAGTGCATCGCCTTATCAATGGAAACGTTGTTTGAAATGTCTTTAGCTATGTTTAGCACATCCCTACCTCCTTATCGTTCTCCTACTCCTTCCTAGTTAGTATTTACCTTACATTTCATAAAAATGCCTTAGTTTCACTGAAATAAATAACAAAATCAAAATTGAAAATTCTTGGCTTTGCATTATTCACCGTTCGCGTTGTGCAAATAGTGAATATTTTTTACTATTACATTTTAAGAAAATTCTCTGAAAGTAAATTTAATAAAATTCCTTTCCATCTTTTGGAAATACCCCGCTTTCTCCTTAGAAGTTATTTACTTAATAAGCAAGTGTAAGCGGAATAATTAATATCCAAGTTGTTTAGTTTTAGTTCGCAGCGGACTCGGAAGTCAGCTAAGCGAACGCTTAAGTATTTACTTAACAATAATTCCTTTCGTTATTTTCATTATTTCAAGTCACCTTGCCAAGGCAATGTGGCGCGGGCAGTAGCGGTCCTTCCCTCAGGTCAATTGGTCAAAAACCTACCAAAATTATAAGATGACAGTAAAACATTATTTATTATGAAATATTATGCAAATCAAAACAACTGTTATTATTCTTATGTATTTGAAATACACCGCGAGATAGCTGGCAGCGGCAAGCAGTGACATCTAACGTCTTAAATTAAAACTTTCTTTCCCACCACTATGATTGGCTGGGTCAATTTACCGTATGTCCGATATGTCCCGATATCACGTCTTCTATCTCTTTACGCACATACAATAAATGAGATGGCACTATGTCGCGTAGTAAAAATGTTTTTGGATTCTGAAGACAGTTTGGGTCATTGCCGTGAGGGAGAGAGCACGATGGATATTATGCCTCTGAAAGAGATGGTTTGATAAATGTAGGTTGATTTTTCATATTATATGCTTGTCGCATGAAATAATTTACTTTATTAAATGTAATTTGACTCTCAAACTCGTGAGGTACCTACAAATGAATTATATCGTATTTAGTTTTATATTGTTTCATAATATTGTTTTTTTTTAATGACCTTCCACTTCTAGACCCCTAGGACCGTCTCTGGGCCCAATAAGCAATAAAAGACGTTCGCCCGGGCGCAATGTTTGTTCTGTTAACTCTGAACATATTCAGTCCATAAGGGAAATGACTTGCGGATTGTTCCGACCAGCCCGGGCCCGATTTTCAAATTACAAGATGGATTCCAGCCGAAGTAGCCTGATATTTAATTATTTTTTTAGTGTCGGACATTGCCGGTATCAACCGTCGCACGGGGCAAACAGCACATACCTGCATAATTATTTCATAATGTAAAAAGGGGGGGCAATATCGATAGGTTTTATTAACATTTTCATTATTTTGTCTAACATGGGATAACAGTTATACAATTTTATTAATAAATTAAAAACAAAATTTTTGCTTTAATACCTACCTACTTAATTACAAACCATATATTTTTAAGTAACAATTTTTATTTCAAATTTCATAAGGAATAATATAATTTGTTCGAAGTCACCTTCTCAATGCAAATTATTTTTCAAATATTTTTCAGGCAAGCTGGAAGGTAGGTACCACAATATTGAAAAAAAAAGCTAAATACCAAATAAACACCACGATTTCACTTTCATGAAAAGCCACAATCTTGAAATGGAAACGAAACGTACAACTACAAATTTACAGACAGGCGAAATGCAAAACGGTTGGGTTAAAGCTGGACTTCGCTAAGCTGACTCAATTAAAACATGACATAAAAAAGGCTCTCGACTAGCTTTTCGAAGGTCGCTGGTTCGAATCCCGGCGTACGCAAGTAAATTTTATTTAATTGATTTGTGTCATTTCACAATTAATTAATGGTATTTGTGGCACGTTCCACAGTGGAAGATACTCTCGGTGTTCTAGTGAAGTCCACCATTCAAAATTAAAATGTTGCTTGAAATGACTCTAGCCGTGTTTGGTGACTAGATCTGAATAGCCAAGTAGCCACTGATTTAACATTACAAATTTTCTGACAAAAGTGTAAAGGCGCCACAGATTTAACATTACAATTTATCTGACAAAAGTATAAAAGCGCCTTGATTTAACATTACAAATTATCTGACAAATGTGTTACGGCGCCACAGATTTAACATTACAAATTATCTGACAAAAGTGTAAAATTGCCACAAATTTAATATTACAAATTATCTGACAAAAAAGTAAAGGCGCCCCAGATTTATCATTACAAATTATCTGACAAAAGTATAAAAACGCCTAGATTTAACATTACAAATTATCTGACAAAAGCGTGATTTGAAATAACAAATTTTCTCACCAGTCGCCGGAGCTTCTTCTAACCATTATTTTAATTACCTACACCGAATGAGTATAATAATTTTTGCTTGTCACTAAATATAATGAGAAACAAAGCATCGCATATGAACACAATTTAATAGCTTCTAATTTCTGTCGTTTTGCAACATACAACTTGTTGATCAGCAATTATTATCTCTTCAAATATACAGGATGGTATAGGTTCGTATATACCTTTTTAATTAACTAACTAACACGCGTTTCCCGGAGGGATACGCAGAGAAGATGGACCGCCTCACAACTCTCTATTGAAACACGTTCATTGCTTCATTTGCATTGTCTCATACATACTTATGTTATTATAACTTATAATATTATGTATTTGATTCACTTGGTCGTGCCATACACTTTCGTTTCAAATTACACTCCTTTTTCGGTTCATTTGCTTTACCTGTCCATTTCTTAATCTTGCTCATTACATTCTTTCCGGAACTCCACATTTGTAAGCCGGTTATACGTATGGTTTTACCACACATACGCCTCAGATATCTCACTTGCACCATTAGTCTTGCCCATGCACCCTTGAGGTGATTTTTCACAAAAACGGCGCTATACAAATCATCCAAATTTTATTATAATTATTTTTACTCTGCCAGTTCCATGCAACATTTTTTTACATTAACTTCACACGGAGGCCCTGAGGAAAATTATATCCCTCAGGGCCTTTGACATCTTTGGGGATGCTGTATAAAATCTGGGGGTGAGTGGGTCTAGGAGTGACGGACGTACGAATTCATCTCTCCCACTGCGGTTTAAGGCAATGAGTCCAGAGAGTCCGACTGGGGAGATTAAAGCGTCTCCCTCAATCGCCCTTTCCCGATTCTGCACGCCACGCTGAAGATGAGCATACACATCCGCCACCAATACCTGGACAAATTAATAATAACAAATAAGCCACCAAGCATATCGAACCACTTGGGGAAACCTATGGCAGAGATGTTATCCAAAATTTTTTTTAAACCTCATGTCCAATAACTCACTGGCATACTTTTAATAGCGACTGCCGCGTTCAGTCCTCCTTCAATAGTTTCCTGCGTTTACCATTTTCAATGTCCTTCCCCATGCCTCACTGTTATACATCCTTTTAATTAAAATTCAAAATTTCTAATTAGACATGCGTGGCTTTGTTAGAGATTCAATGGCCAGTAGTAACTCTTGATTGACACTGAGTTAACAGGCCTCCAATAAAAACAGAATTTGCAATTCTATATCCCATTACGCAATGGAGATGCCTATCAAATCAGTTATACGAGGGCCTCCCAATTCATTAGCTGCATCGATCAGTGCGTATCGTCGCTGGCATATAAGCCAGCATCCCGAATACAATGACGTCGTATCTTACCGTCCGTTTCTTTGCCAATTACTTCGTCAGCTATTTACCGAGACAATAATTGATTTTATTCCCCCGACACCGCCATGAATCCATCTCCGAATGCACATTTGCATACTGATGCGAGTGGATCTTTACAATCATCCCAATGCTTTTCTGCGCTCCCCGCAACTGAAAGAATACAAAAGGATTTTGTGGGGACTGTTTTCAAATTACATTAGTATGCAAGAGACATTGACAATCCAGAGAAAAATCGGTGATTATTCTTTTTTTTTAAATTTAAACAGGAATTAACTATCATTAAAGAAGAAGATAATACTGATAAATCTAAACGAAAATTTGAAAAAAAAACAAGACAAGAGGTCCCAATCGCCGAGTTAGTTAAGGCATTTGTCCCGGTTAGACGAAAGATCCTGGGTTCCAGTCACAGTTTCAACCGTTACCTTTTTATTTTTTGTGTCTTTTTGCTCTTTTCATATTTTGGTATAGACTTTTTAGTATTATCTCCTTCTTTAATCATTTATTACATTGATGGGTAATGGGTGTATAACCTTCAGAAGTTATTACAAAAATAGTTAGGTATTCCAATAAATATTGATAATGCATTTTTTAAATAATCTCCTTATTACTAACATTCGAATTTGATTGTAGTTTTCGTACGTTTAATACTGTAGTAGGGTCGACTATGGCGTGTATCTGTTGTACTTAATTTAACTCATTTATATCTCACTAGCTGAAGTTCTCTGCGAACACAGAGTTTTCAAAATCAAATGTAGACAGTGACCTTCCTTTGCATACAAATTAAATCCAAACCGCCCGCTTGACAGTCCGCTCGTCCACCACGTACAGACATTCTCCTTTATATATTACTAGCAGACTTATCTGTTGCTAACGAAACACAACGCCATGACCCAACCTTTATAAAATCCACACCACCCGCTTGCCAGCTACCCGCTGCCCGCTGCCTGAATTGAATATTTGAATTTCTCGGCTTTTCTCTACTATAATAAGCATGTATTACACATATAAACCTTCCTCTTGATTTACCCTATCTATTGGTGAAAACCGCATGAAAATCCGTTGCGTAGTTTAAAAGATCTAAGCGCACAAACATTTTGAGCGACTTCATTTTATACTATGTAATGATGATGATGATATATTTCAACCAATTTACACAAAACCTTGACAAATTATATAACTAAACCTTCCACGTGAATCACTCTATCAAGTGGCAAAAACCGCATCCGATCAGTAGTTTTTGAGTTTATCGCGAACAGACGGACAGACAGACGCGGCGGAGGGACATAGAGACATCAATAAATAATACTCAAAGAATATGAAACAGAAAAGCAAACCGAAAATAAACATCTATGTAGGGTGCAATTTTGTACGAGTAGTGTTTTGCTAACAAATAAACAGAACGCTGTCAGTATCGGAAAATTTGATAAATGTTTTTAATAATTTTCAAAAAATTTGTGATTGATAAAAATGGAGGATTTCAAAAATGTTTCAATAGCACAATTGGTTGATGCCTTACAACCGGATAGAGCAGAAGTCCCGAGTTCGATTCTCGAATTAAATTTTTTACATACGAACGTCCGAGTCTCATTTATACTTTAAATCATTGCCCCATCGGGTGGTTATTGCGACACTTTTTAGGTGCCTACGTGCCACGTGTTTGATTAATGTGTTAGAATTTGTCTCAATGGGAATACAAAACAAACAGCCATACAATGAGACAAACCATTAATAATCCTGCTTCAATATTCGAGCCTCTAATTAATTGCTTTAAAATATAAACCGCTGAAGTGTGTGTTTGATTCCAGACACGGTGAGTGATGGTACCAAATGTTCGATGATTTATTGAATGAGAAATCAAGGTTCAATTGTAGAGTTTTTATTACTTACCTTCTATAGCCTCTCTTGGTATTACGGCACTTTTTCGTTCTTGCGTTTCAAATCCTTACAAAATAATAATTCTTCATTCTTTAGGTATGATTGCCATCTCTTCCGTGAGCGGAGTTTCCTGCGCAAGGATTTACGCTTGACGTTCATACGTGGAGTAAGGAACTCGCGTAAAGAGCAAAATGAAACCTCCGGGATAAAAGTGAACAAAACTCCTCTCTCTCCTGAAAGAATTTCTCAAGGAGGTGTATTAAGGTCTTACCACGTGCCTCAGCTAGATAGTGTATCCTCTCAGGAGATCCGGTCTTTGGACGTCCGCTAGAAATTCTTCAATTTTTACTTTAAGAACTTTTAACATTGAGTATAATCCTCAAATAAAGCAAGCCTTCATAAATTCTGCTCATTGTTGTATAAGGCTGGTGAGTTTACCTTGGGACATTTATTATTTCTTGGCTTGTACACAAATTTAATTTCTAATCTTGCTTTCCAATGACGGTGGGTAATATTATTTATTTGTTATGATATCGATTTAAATTTAATTTTTACATTAACTCCACACAGGAGGCTCCGAGAAAAATAGTTTACTGTGTCATCTTTAGGGAAGCTGTGTGGAGGGTAATTTTGTGGAAAGGAACCCGGGTCTTGAAGAGACCGATGTTGTAGGAGGAAGGAAACAGGCCGGCAAATCGTTCCACGACCAAGCTGTTGTAGGAAGTCAAGAACGAGTCGTAGAAACGACCCTTGACAACTTGTGTTAATTAAATATTAAATATTTCGTTTTTTTTTTCGTTTGCGTGTAATTTGGCATTTGTAATAATTATTTGTCACTTCATTTTGAACCAAAAAACCTCCACTCTTCTTTCATTTATTCTGGAAATCTTGTTCAACCTTTTGTAATAAAATATAGTTGATATTCTTTTATCACGAGAAATAATTTTTAAGGATCTACGAAAACTTATAAACCAACAAAGGCCATAAATCTTGACTTTATCCCTGTTTTATTTTTTAAATATCCATAATCCCAGTACCTGCTTAATGATAGGTGCGTAATTATCGTAAGCTAATTTTAATCTTGATTTAAAAATGACCCATGTTGTAACAGGTAACAGTAATAACAAGCCCCAGGTAGAATTCTATTCTGGTTTTGTTAAGTAAATTTATGACTCGGGCGGTAGGCTTCCACTGTAAGGTGTCAGTTAACAGTGATATTATGTGATGGCTCATGGTTGCTATTAACATTTTTATATTAATACTTCAAACTAGTTAATGCTGTTTACTTTATGTGCTTATCTGATTTAAGTTGAGACAATAACTAATTTGCATTTTTTAGGTATTTGATGGCGTATAAAGATACTGATCGTTGGTCATTTTTATACAGCCTTAGGCTTTGTTGAAACACGCGTGTTTCTGTCATTTTTCAATTGGAAGAATGAGAATTGGTTTACCCATAGTAAAATGTCAAAGAAATCTGTTGTTATATACAATATGGTGTGTTTAGTTTTACCTGACAGACTTTAACCGGAGGTTTAAAGAGAGTATTTTGACTTCTTCTACCATTCACATTTGCGTCATATATTCTCCTCACACTCCTTTCCTCATTCATTCGCTCTACATGCCCAAACCATCGGAGCGTTCCTTTCTTGATCTTACTCATTACGCTTACATCCAGCCTTGCATTATTTGCGGATCTCCACGTTTCTCACACGATCATAAATGGTTTTACCACACATACGCCTTAGGGATTTCATTTCTACCGCATTTTTGTTGTTATCTATTAATATTAATAAAACCATGTATGATCGTGTGAGAAACGCGGAGATCCGCAAAGAATGCAAGGCTGATGTAAGCGTAATGAGTAAGATCAAGAAAGGAACACTCCGATGGTTCGGGCATGTAGAGAGAATGAACGAGGAAAGGAGTGTAAGGAGAATATATGACGCAAATGTGAATGGTAGAAGAAGTCGGGGACGCCCGAGAAAGACATGGCACGACCAAGTGAATCAGATACTTGAGTCGGGCCGTGTCAAGTGTCAGAATAATAGAAGAGCATGTATGAGACGATGTATGAATGTTAATGAGGCAAGGAGTGTGCGCCAAGACCGAGTTGTTTGGTGGTCCGTCCTCTCTGCCTATCCCTGCGGGGAAACGGCGTGATGGTTGGTTAGTTAAATTTAAAACCCGCTAAACTACTTTAGTAGTTTGTCATCAGGTACATATTTAAAAAAAATTGTGTTTAATATGGTACCTTTTATTGTATGTTTTATGTATAATAATGATGGTAAATTAACAGTTAGATCAGTAAGTATAACTAACTAACTAACTAACCATCACGCCTTTTCCCCGCAGGGGTAGGCAGAGAGGACGGACCGCCACACAACTCGATCTTGGCACACAATCTTTGCCTCGTTCACATTCATACATCGTCTCATACATGCCCTTCTATTATTCCGACTCTTCACATGGCCCGACTCAAGTATCTGATTCACTTGGTCGTGCCATGTCTTCCTCGGGCGTCCCCGACTTCTTCTACCATTCACATTTGCATCATATATTCTCCTTACACTCCTTTCCTCGTTCATTCGCTCTACATGCCCAAACCATCGGAGAGTCCCTTTCTTAATCTTTCACATCACGCTTACGTCAGCCTTGCATTCTTTGCGGATATCCACGTTTCTCTCACGATCGTACATGGTTTTACCACACATTCGCCTCAGGAATCTCATTTCTACAGCATTCAGTCTGCTTTCATCCTTCCTCTGCCAGTTCCATGCCTCACTGCCATACATCAGGGTAGGTACCAGCACTCCATTATGGACGGCTAGTTTCGCGTCTTTGGACAGTTTTTTATTACCGCCAACGGCATTCAGTCCTCCATTAATGGAGTTACCGGCATTCACCCTTCTTTCAATATCTCTATCAGCCTTCCCATCTTTCTTAAACATACTACCCAGATACACAAACTCATCCAAGTATAAATATGTTTAAAACGGTGACCAGACAACTCAGAATGAAACCAACTCAGAAGCACCTCAGAAAGGTCATTAAGAGTGATGATAAAAAAAATTGGTTAAGTTAGATTAGGGTTACCGGCCATTTTAAAATTATTTTTTTATAGCTTTTAATGACCTTTCTGAGGTGTTTCTGAGTTGATTTCATTCTGAGTTGGCATGAAACCGTATAAAACAGTAAAAGTATAAGTAGATAAATAAACAACAACGAACAGTTATTTATATCAATAGGTTCTTACTTTCAGGTAGGTACTTGAAGTATAATAAAATTGTAGGCCATAATTGTAAGAAAGTTGTAGGTACTGTTAATTCCAATGGCAATACAAGAGCATCAGTAGGGCATCAACATAAATCTATATCGATATTGTTATTTGTGAGACCTTTAAAGATGAAGAGTCGTGCTTATTATACGAGTAGTTGCATCTTATTATATTCACACCTGTTTGTGAAAAAAACCAACACCTCGCGAAACGCGTGTTGTTCTCTTGATCGATACCCGGCTTAATCTTAAATTAAATTATAAAAGAATTAAGGTTGAGTTGCTCCCGTATAAGGAGCTCGGAGAATGATGGAATCTGCTGATCGATCACTGAGAAAAGAAGAGGTGTTTCTCTGTCGATTTTAATTCAGTAGGCTCCATACGGACATCATGTACAACAGGGGTCCGGGACCCAAAACACGTGTGTTTTGGTTTTAATTGGAGATTGATGGGAAGAAATTACAAGCTTTTTTTATGAGTTATTCCTCTGGCTAAAGTTGTCAGGTCTTTTATTTTCTTTTGTATGTAGTTTATAAGTTGTTTAAATAGTTATATCTACCTACTTAGGAAGCTAAGTTTTTTATTTACATTATTTTTATTTTATCCAGTGGAACTACAGGGTCCCCTTTATATACGAAAGAACTGGCGAAGAGTCACTAAACATAGCTATTTCCTGCTTCCAAACCTTCCCCTTTTTGCGACTCTTTTTATGCAATATTCACATTTACAAAAAGCTTATTTATTCATTACTTGATTTTGAACCTTTGACCGCTGGGTCCAGAACCAATGGCTGTGCCATGTAGATCGTCAAAGACGTGAAAAATAATCGGTGTGGGTGATCAGCGATCAGGAGCGCAGCACCGAAGAGAGGGTTGGCGTCATCTGACGCCCGGGAACACTGTCCGGTTCACTACGGTCGAGGAAAGCAAGCGGTAAGCCAATAAATAACCGGCGCAGTGGATGGCTATTATAGAATGCCCGCTATGCATTCTTATTCGATACCAGAATAAAAACGTGCCGGCCCTTGAATGTATAATCGAGATATGAACCCGAACGGTGCAGATGCCACTTGTCCTGTCGCTCGTGTAATAAACTTATTTTTATTGCTCATTTTGCTTTTGTGAAATGACCGTAAATATTCGACGTTATTTTCGAATGGCAAGCTTTTACGTTTAACGAGTTTTTAAACGAACGCCTTATTGATTCTGCGCAAATTTACATATTTCTTCTTAAACAACTGTTGAATATTTTATGATGTCTATTCTTTCTGATTTGATTGCCGGCGTGAATCAATGCCGGATAAAATAATAATATTTTGTAGAATTTGTCGACAAATATTTCCATAAGCTACATTTATTTCTCCGCTCGCATCTTAATAGCTATAGATTATAATTTTCCTTTTTGGTATTTGAGTTTTAATTGCCGGTAACACTGGCGTTTAAAATATCATTTTTCCATGAACACATACCTACCTACATTATACGAAGTCTGTTCTGAGACAGCAAATGTTATTTTATTGTTCTCTCCTTGTGCCAAGATTTTAAATATTTTCAGTTTGAATCCATGCTTGCTCAAAGTTGTGGGTGAATCATTAAAACCAGTTGGTAAATGCTCAATTTATTCTAACCGGAAAATATAGTAATTTCAGCGGTTTCCTTAACTTTCTCCTATTAAAGCAAACGAACCTGTGGGCAGCGCATGCCCGACACGGATTTGAATCCCGCACCATATAATTAGTGTACATTACTCACGAGACCATCCTGGTCCTCAATTTTGAATAACAATTGACCCGGGGACCAGAAGCGGGCGGCGCGGTTCACTCACCGTCGTTTAATTTGGCTGGAGTAAAAGTAGAATGCAGCCAATGACAATGTTTCTTTGTGAAGGGGTGGTGTTATTAGGCAAACAGGCACAGCGGCGGGTAAAGGACAAATTAGTGAGACCCGTATTGTAGCAATACACGCGACTGTCACATGAATTGGTTTAGCGATGAATTACCCGCCCGTCGTCATTCTACCCTGGTAATTGACGCGATCAGGGAACATAACATAACCCGATTTCGGAGAATTAAATTAAATTCCGCCATTCCTTGATGGGATTAAAGCTGTACGTCATTCGTACTTTCGCGTTGTATATTGTCCAAACTACCCACCAATTTCAAAGGGCTGCGTGTACCGTTTGATGTTGTTATACTAAAACCTTCCAGGCTGCGCATATAATAAACCGAAACACCTCAATATCTATTTACGCACCCATATTTACCTTTGTCATACAATACAAACTAGTCCTTCATGAAAGCGTTAGATCTATCTGACTATTTGTTTAATTGTTTGATACAAACCAACGTACATACGGAATAAATACAATCAAAGATAATTTAAATTGAACCACTATTTATTAAATAATTAAGTTTATTTAGTTACATTAAATCAAGAATGCTTTTTAATGTAAGGAGTAATATCTCCTAACTAGAATACGTTTTATCAGGGTATCATCATGCATATTATTAGGTCATGTGTTAATTGACCGATTTAATTATATTCAGATTTGAAGGGATAACTTGGGATGTGAGCCGCATACCAGGGTCATGGAGGGCATTATGGATTTAGGTAATAAGGGTTAGTTATAGATTCAAGGAACTTTCATCCAGAACAACATATTTATTATTATTTAAAAAAACAAAACTCCGACAACAACCGTACTTTATAATATTTTATTTTATTTCATCTTAGTTTTATTTAATTTAATTAAAATTTATTATATAATATTTTATTGAATTTTTCTAAATTGTATAAAATGGGGGCCACAGCATGGGTAGACAGCACCCACTGAGGCCCATATTATCAAAAAATATTGTTTTACAATAAAAAAATTAAATTAATTTACCTTATTTGATTTTGTCAAAAAAGTTTACATTTGTGATACTAAATAGTGAGAAAAAACTCAATCGCTCTGGTGAAAATCAATCATTCTGAATCGAAACTTTGCTTGAAATGGCTTTAGTCTTGTTGATCAGTGATTAGATCTGCATATTCAGGTACGTTCCAAAATTTCTCATTCCTATCTCCTTCCCCATGCCTTTCATCCTCACAACATTGTATTGCAAAGAAATTAACAAAAGCACCTACCTCCAGTTAGTACGCATCTAGAATAGCCATTAAAAAGCAGAGTACCTGCGTACCTATTCAATATGCATATTATTTACACCGCTGTTAACTGGCGTTGTAAAGCCTATGTATTATGTACAGTGTACAGTGTTGCTGGTTCACACCTGTGCTCCAAGATAAAGGTAAATTCACATGAATCGTTACTACGATGCCATCGTAAGTCACAGAGATCGAGCAATCAACAAGCCAACAGCATTAAAGCTTATTTTAGTCCACCGAGTAAAAAGCGACATAAACTTGTAACATAATTCTTTAGAAATATTTTAATTTTGTTGCATGTTAAAATTTTTGTATACAAACGTTTGTTATGCGAAACCTTTTAACACGGTTCATATATTTTTTTGGTAACCGTTACGCATTATAAGGAATCACTTTAAGTTAGATTATGTTAGGTTAGATTAGGGAATTTTTTTTATTTCTATGCTTGTTCACAGTTTACAAGTATTATTGATGATACGTTCAAGTAGTACAAGAAATGTTCATCATACAAAACATTAAAGGTAGTTGTTATATAATTGGCAACTGTATATAAATGGTTAAAACTTAAATAGTTATGTTTTGTGAACACCTCACTAGGAGTACACCTCACTGAGGTGTTCGCACATTTAAAAAAATTGGTTATTCTGCCATCACAGCATCCTCTGTGATACTTAAGGTGGACACTGTGGTTCCACTCATGGAGACAGTATTTTACATATATAAGGTTAGTTGCTGTGTTGAGATTAGGTTAAGGATTTAGCTCAGGGTTAGGTTACGTTACTCGAGGATATATTTCACAAACATATTATTTGCAATTTAAAAAGTTTACTTAGTTTAAATTAAGTTAGGTTAGGTTGGATTATGTTATACTACGTGAGTACAAAGACTACTTGACGTATTATCCTGAATCATTTTGAAAGCCTAATTTAAATATATTATAATAAAAAAAAATTGCTTGATACATTGAAAAAATGTAAATAATATTTGTAAATATGTATAACAGGGAACAGATTGTTAATCCCTTTTAGCTCGGTGTGTCAGATAACATTAAATTTTCAGTATGCACTTCGGTGTGACCTGACAAACATGGCGATTGTGTTTTGGCCACCCTTCCCTACCCCATCTCCTTCCCCTCCCTCTCGGTGGATTTATGGCGGCAATTAGTAATGCTACT
The DNA here is from genome assembly GCA_917563855.2 of Limnephilus lunatus. Classification (NCBI taxonomy): domain Eukaryota; kingdom Metazoa; phylum Arthropoda; class Insecta; order Trichoptera; family Limnephilidae; genus Limnephilus; species Limnephilus lunatus. The sequence continues at coordinate 52,728,699 of OU830602.1, read as the reverse complement.
AATTGCCGGTTACCACCATTATCGGGTTTTTACCATGTTATAATGTCCGACGTACCTACAGAGTAGGCAGCACGTCGTATCAGATGTAATGTAGAGATATTATAACGTATATTTTATCTAAAGATTTGAATGTTAAATGGAGTCGATACGTATGATATTATTATTAATTTAACTTAGATGGGGTGAAATTCGTAATGTGTAATGTCTATTCTGTCTGTCTGATCTTATCTGTCATGCTAGAGTTACACCTACATTCAAATTAAAACAGGAAATTAAGTGCCCACCCCTTTGGGGTATTTTAATAGACTAAGTACACCGTTAAAAAAAGTGTCCAAGATTTAAAGTTTATTTCTGTGATTCTGATCATTATACTAAAAATGTGTTATTTTAATAATTTCATTCAAAACCATTGATTTGAAATAACGCACTTCTAAAACGGTTCCAACCCTTTACAACGTCATTATGACGTAGAAACCGCTACTGGCTATTAATTACGGGTGGTACCAAAGTTGCCCGGCGTGACGTCACCGCCGCCGAATTCTCGAATAAAAACGAACACGTTGTTTTGGCGGCCAATCGAAAGTGGTACATTTTAAATAATTTAAGAAAATTTATACATCTACATAAAGATACCTTCGCCGTAATTTTTTTCTTATTTTTTCTGAGAATAAAAATAATCGGTGAATAAATCCTATTATATTATCACGCTACAAAAATTCTCAGGTGAAATAGTGAGCGTCATGAAATTTGCTCAGATTTTTCTGTCTCGATTTCGATGTTACAACAACCATATATCCAACTATGGAGATTCGAAATATTGATTTTTCTGTAAAAAAAGTGGACGTAAGTTGTAAGGTTAAAAAAAATTGTTGAAATAGTAGTTTAAAAAAAAATTTATAATTTTATAATGGCTTTAATCCTTTTTAAACAAAGGCTCTCTTATTCACCGAGCCTAGAGCAATTATTTCCTTCCCATGTCCAGAGTCCTGGGCAGCGAGAAACGGCTAACAATCTCTGATGAACTCTACTAAAATTTTATGCACAATACTGACAGCTTCGATGAAATCTAGACAGAGTGGAATGGATTTAGCGCCGAACGTGTGTCAAAGGGAGTGTAAGTCTATTAATGACAAAAGCTTTGATTATGCTCTCAAGCCGGGAGGTAAGACAATATTTAAATATGCAAAATTCATCGCACGTTTGATACTAGCTTTGAAAAATGCTCTTGTAGATACTACCCCGTAAAAGCATTTTAAAATGTATTTATAGTTTTCAAGTTTAATTTGAAGAACTCCATTTTGTAATATGTTTTATTTAAAAAAATATTACTCATACATTATTCTCTATTTTCATACATATTAGCGTATAATATTTATCCATTTCTGACATTGATGTCCTTGCGAAATGTCACTAAAATAGCCTTATGTCTTGCGATAAAGGGACGACAAGCTTAGGCGTACGTTGTTCTAATTTGAATTAAGTATATAATGTATTTTTTAAGTACTAATATGTATTTTTACAGTATGTCTTTTTTATTATATTCAAATTAATGTTTTTTTTCACTAGAATTTCTTTGATGAATTCTATACCAGGTTTGAAATTTTTTGAATGCAAGCAGTGCATCAGTGAGTGCCGTTTTCGTGTTAGCTCTGGCAACGATAGCTGTACAACTAAATTTCATATTTAGTTTCAACAACTAGCAAATTTAAATCAAACCTTCTCACATTTATTTACAATTTAGCTTTATTATCATGCCTCCCTTGTGTAGTAAAAGATAAAAACAAGTTTTCTTTTAATGTTTGTCCTATCGTTTTTTGTGTAGTAGGTATGTAGGTGTGTAGGTACCACAAATCAAAAATCCTAATTAGGCCACTAGAAAGGGCAGGTTGTTTTTTATTACCTATGTAGCTGCTGGGTATGAATTAACATTTATATCGTTTTATGTCTTGATAGCCCCCGTATTAGAAGCAGAGGGTACAATATAAATTATTGAATACAAGACGATTTGATAGCGGTCGTAAATAAAATTGTTCACATACTCCTTCGTTTTACCTTTGTACTATTCTCAATTATTGATGTATTCATGAGAGAAATTTTTAATTTTTTTAATGTATTTATAAATACCTATCCCAACGGTACTGAATATAAAATAATGGACTTATTTCACACATATATGTGAGTTGGACGTTAAAAAGGTATCAAAGTTATAATATAATATTTTTCCCCTCTAATCTTACCTTTTCTCAACATTTGATCAATCTTTTCTTTTGGCGATCCATTTCAACACTCACTAGATTTTTTTATGTATTACCGTACGTTTGTAGTTGAGTATTGTTTAAATATTTAAGTCATGGACTTCAGTTATTTTTCTATCTTTGTTTCTTCATGGAACGGAATGAAAGAAGTTTGCCAAGTATTATTCTCTAATCTAAAGGTCTACTCTTACTCGTAAAAGCTTTAACTAACTTAACATCATTGCGTTAGAATAAATTGAATATTGTAAATGCATATACCACTTTCCAGTAAACTATGGATTTCTGCAGGGATCCTTACTGGGACCACTACTGTTTTAAATGTACATCGATGATATTTCGCAATTAGATTTAATGGTGAAATTTTTTATATCCAGAATTTTCTACTGTGGTAAAGATTTAAACATCTTACTGGAAAATGAATTGAGACCTAAAACATTCTCCAATCAAATATCCTAACAATCAATTATTGTAAAAGTACCATCACGGAATCGCTTATACTTATTCCGTTATGTTAACCAATTAAAGCTCTGTAATACACTACTATTGTTATGCCTCCAAACATGTTAAACGCGAACATTAACAAAGAACCATTACACCTCTTGGTGATGCGTTTTAACATTGTGTATTTCCTTTTTCATTTGTCTTCATATTTCCAAGTCGAGTTTATTGATTATCTTTTTACGGCGATCATTAAAATTATCACTTAGCCAGTTAAAGTTTTTAGAAAGGAGTCAAACGAAAGGTTGAAAGAGTGATTACTCACAGGGTGATTAAATAATTTGTTATAAATTAAACCGTTCACTTTTCCCCGCAGTTGAACGTACCTGTAACAGGTATGTACAGATTGCACGGGGCTCGGGGCCTTCAGTAGACGTTAGATAATTACACGGAGATGGCACTAATTGAATTCCGAGCATTTAAGCTTTTTGCTGCAGTTACGTCCAAAACTGGACTTTGCTTCATAATGCTCTGAATAATTTTAAACATTATTTAATAATTTATATAATGCAAAATTCACTCGACTTTCAACAATCTTTATCGAATAAATTGGAACAAACCATTGTATTTTAATTTTTATGTGAGTAACGCACAAGACTTGCAATTGCTTCCAACTGTCTAGAGCCAGTGAGACTATAGCATCCCCAATCGGGCTGTGTTTTGAAACTGTAGATATTCATATAAAAAAATATACATTATGTAGGTTGGCATAAAAATACTTTTGTTTTTTCGTTTCTTGAATCAGGGTTGAGGGGATGGCGGGACTGAAGGGCTCAAATCTCTACAAGTTCTACTTGACACATTTTAACCCCTTCGCTTCCGGAACTTTCTTACTTTTCCTTTATCGTCTAGCAGGCAAGATTGCCCTCTCTATGGCGTTTTGTACCGGGAAGGCATCCTTTTCAATCGGAGGCAGATTTGCGCGACCGATAAGGCTTGTGTGCGATAAAAACTTGCTGCAACTCATTTTATGCCATAAATAATGTATATGGGCGAGGGGGTGGAACTCATAAGATGAACTTTCATGGAAACAACCCTTGAAGTTTTTTTTTTTTTTACTTTATACATATTTATCTCACCCCGAGTTTTATTTTCTCACCTTTTTCAAAAACTTTAACTAAAACTAATAACAAGAGGTTGAAATTTTTATTCAATACTAGCGAGTTCCCGGCATGCGTTGCAGTACCACTTCAATTATTTCTTTATTTAAAGAAAATGTTTCTCCTTGCGTGTCCTTTCCTATTCGTCCCCGTTCCCCGTTCCCCTTCCGCCTCCCCTTTCCCTCCCATGTCCCCTCCCGCTTTCCCCATACTCTTTCCCTCATACGCTTTCCCCTCCTCCTCTTCCAGTCCCTCCCTCCAAAAAAATATTTCATAACGCCAGATCTCACTATTAGATATATATAGAAACCTTGTGTACATCAAATCACCAAAGTTCTATCGCACTCGGAAAATAATGGTTTAGGAACGCATAAGGGACAAACAAACAAACAAGCGAACAAGCAAACATACATCCATTTTTATATAATATATAAGTAGATAGTTTTACCTTCATGATGAAAATTAAAGAAAATATACTTATATAATTTATGTAGCGCGATTTTAAAAAAATAACTTAAGAAAACTATTTAGTTAAATTGCCAATAGTTATAATTGGATTTCGAAGTTTTTCTACTTATTTTTAACAAAGTTTTATGAAATAAACTATTTTAATTGTAACAGATGTTCGCGCTGTGAAAAAAGGTTAATAATAAGATGTTACAAAGGTGCACTATATTGTAGTCCCCAGCGTTGCCCAGGCTTCGCAGAGTTTTTCGAAATAAAACTTACACAGTGACATTGTATTAAAATAAAACTGTAGATTTGTATAAAAGTCTAAAAAAGGCTCCTGTACTTGCACTGTAACGGTTGAACGTTGAACTCTTCGTGTATAGTGGATTTTTAAAATTTGAATATTGACCAATTTGACTTATTTTTTCAATTTGCTAAGTTGAATCGTTGGAAGTCGTTAGGACCACTTTAGTTAAAAATTCAATCCGTTTCCATTGCACGCCATGCCACCATAAATATTCAGATATATGAAATTTGACAACAATCTCTTTTAGCTGCGGCTCCGTAAATATTTCAACTTTATCTGAATTTGTTACGTATGAGGTTCATCTCTTTTCCTATATGACTAAACCGCTCCGCGCTATTCCGAGAGCGGCTAAACCGGGTGTATTCCTCTGAATAATCCTAGGGAAATCCGTGGTAGTAGGGTAAACGTCACGTTTTTGAATGAGGCTGAGCGGGGCATAATCGCTTTTGGAATCACGCCCGCGTTTTTCCCAATAGCGCCGGCTGAATGCTGTTGTTATCTCGAAGCGCAGGAGCATTTTTGAATATAAATGATTATATTTTGTACGGATATCTCTCTACCTTTCCTGCTCTCCGGGTATTTTGTTTAGTTCGTGGCGTACGCTTACGTGTAATGTCACTTTTGAAATCGCAACTACGACGGTTTCGCCTTTGGATTCTACCGATATAGCTTAAAGGAACCTGCGCTGGTATTATTCATACAATGCTGTCTCTGAAGCATTAAAACCAAATGTTCCAGCATTCTCCAAAATCACCTGACAATATTTGAAAAACTCCTACTACCACCACTTTAAGCGGAGTTGTTGCCTGCACATTGGTGGAGAATTTAGCAAGCAGATGAATTGAACCCACGACTCCTGAGTGGTTTCCGACGCTTTTGTCAATTCTGCCACTAACCGATCGATTAGAAGATGTCTTGGTCACACTGTGTAAAGAATGACATACCTGTACAAGATACCCATCGGACAATTCAGAGGAATATTGATAGACTAGGAATATTGATGGTACGACCACAGTTCTGCTATTACGGGTAGGGCGAAGAATGCTCTGATGATTGCCAACCTCGGATAGGAGATGGCGCCAACAAAATAAGTTTCTTCCTAAAACAATGAAAATTCTTTCATTATAAAAACACGGCTCGTCTTAGTAAACTACATATTTAACCTTCAGGCGATCGTGTCTTCCGGGGTACCGCTGGCGGTCGCAAAGCGGTGTTTACACAGCACTTTTATTTGACTTAATTTTTGTAGGAATTTAAACTTAACATTGCGTAAATTGTGGAATTCATTAATACAACTTCATACATACATTTTTAACACATAATTTTGTTAATAAACCCGTAAAATACAATAAAATTACTACATTAACAAATAAATATCCAATTTTTTTTAATTAGAAACCCTAAAAAAGGGAATTAAAAGTACTGAATTCGAGAACGGTGAAATACTTAATTGATAAAATTGTATTAAGTATAAATCTTCGTCCTCATCAGTTTTAGCAGATGTCTAGGCAATGACTGTGATTCCTACCCACATTTAAAAAAAAATCTTACTCTTTACCACTGGATACCGATTTGACAGGAAGTAGATACCTATCTGTGTGCACTATTTCGCACTTCAATGTGTAACGCTAATTAACTGTAACTGAAAAGCAGAGGACTGAATTTGATAATAATGCTTTATTCTTTAGGCGCCGTAACCCCGCCCAAAAAGAAGAAGATGGAGAGATGTAATTACGAATGTTGGAGAGAATGCGCTAATATTTAAAACAGTAAAATTGATGCGAAAATTGTGAAAATGTTTAATAAAACACGACTTGTTTAAAATAGAGCCCAAATCTCTTGAGGGATGTCTAAAACAGCATTTAAAAAAAACTTGTAAAATTACTGAATCAGATTTTTTTCTATCGATGGAATTCCATGTAATTTGCGTTTCGGCGCAGCGTAGGGAATGTATATATATTATCTTCAAAAATAACATATATTTTTTTAAGAGCTTAAAAACTTCAAATGTTTATGGGGGGATATGTAAAAAAACTGTAGAAATTCGGTTAGATGCGTAGCGGCTTTAAGTGCTGTCCAAACTCCGCGAGCGCGAGTGCAAGAAGGTTAAAAAGTCTTATCTCTTTTTTTATATTGCCTACGTGAATAATACTCGTAGATAGTTACTAATTTTAAACTTCAGCGAACTCCTCCTAATCTAAGATGATGTATCTATTAGGTGATATTTTCAAAGATTGTAAGGCTTTATCTCGGGTCCACCATTACCGGCCGGTGCGGTTGGAGCCTAACAAAGGTTTCTCTTTCCCCGATGACAGTAATCCGACTTTATATGGAATATTTCTACCAAAGCCTTATCCTAAAATAAAATATTACAAAAGCTCAGAGCGGGCAATCAAACACGTAAATTTTCAGATGATCAATATAACACCACGTTATTCAAAAATGCTTTTTTAATACCCGCATTTTTTATGGTAATAAAATAATTATTGTCTCTCAAATCTTTATGACTTTTATTTTGTTATTCATCACTATCAGTTAAGACTGCCTGCTGTGTAAGTATTAAAATTATTTTAATTATTAATAATTCCTGAATGTGTATTTTTTGTTTAAATTTTATCTGAGCTAGGAACGTAATAAAATCAATAAATTACCTCTCAGTAAACATTTGCCGTGAGATGGTACTGCCGCTGATAGCTCAGTTGTAACATGTAACAACACTTTCTATCATATTCGTCGGACTAACAGCGCTTATGCATAAACGAAAAATTGACCTTAATGCGATGCACCGCGTCGTGTAATATTTGGAGTCGGTAGCGATTATTCTAACAATACTACTCCTTATGTAGATGGGGGTAAGGTTTAAATTCCCGCTTAACACCGTGTGTTTTATTTTATTTTGCGAAGTTGAGGCACAAATATTTAAATGTTTTACGATAATTGTAAGTAGGCGATTTTTAACTTTATAGCCGGATTTTTGTAGGTCAGATTCGTTATTTTTTTCTAGGCTTATAAAAAGTTTGATTATTTCGTAGGCCATTATGTGTTCTACCTGCAGTATTTAATTACAAACTTTTGAATTATTTCTAAGCGATCAAATTTTCAAACAAAAACACATGATTTTGGCTTTGCCTAAATCGAACAATTTATGGAACCTTTTATACTTGTTATCTCAAAGCTAAATGATGCCGTAGTCCATCATTTGAAAGTACACAAAACACTAAAATTAGCATTTAAATAATATACATTTTATAAATTAATGGTATTACTATTCGGATTTAAATATAATACATCTTGCCCCGTCCAATATCCTGGACACCTTTATAATAAAACAAGCAAAATTTACGTGGCACCGTAAATTCACTCTTAAATGGAAATACCATCAAAACACCGTAAGTTTATCCGGAGTTTGTGAAATATTATGAAATTATTTTAATTCGATGGAATTGATCATTCCGGCGTAGGATTGAAACGGCATTTAGACCGAGCAATCTAATAAATATCGTTTTAATGACACGAAATGCGGCGAGGATTGAATTTTAAATGGAACCAAATATCAATTTACACGTAGAGAGATTCTTTAATGTATTTTTGTATCTAGAAATCTTAAAACGTTTCTATTGGGGAATTAATTATAGAATTATTCAAAGCGATTTTCATTTAGTAATGGTAATTAAAATATTTTTGGCAATAGCTAATCCTTTTAGGCGTTTGTAGGTATATCAAACTCCTTCTTAATTTGATCTGTTCACCTTGATTTTATATTTGCTTGTTGCTAGTATAGCACATTACATCTAATAGGTACTTTTACTTAGAATATGTTTATTTAGGTGTTATTATTGACTATTTTTTTAAATGGCATTTACAAATAAATAAAGTCTGTTAACGACTGAGCTCGTACATTATGTAAGTTAAAATTCTATGTTCCAATATGCACATTTATAATAATTTATTTATCATTAGCTGAATCTATTATAAGTTATGGTATTCCTGCTTGGGGACTTTCCTGTAAAACAAGTATAAATCATGTTCAATCAGTTCAAAATTCATTTGTTAACTTAGCTAAAGTTTATACGAACAAAGACGTAATGTTCCATACTTTTACCAGAATCTCAAAATTCTCTCAGTAAGAGCCATTCTCAAGTAGTTTATTGGGACTTTTCTTTTTCTGTAATATATATATATATATATATTTTTTTTTTTTTTTTCGTATTATATTGCAGTTTTAAAAAAAATACTAATTATACTATAATTATATCCTTGTCACAACTATGAAAATTATTCCTTCATCAAGAATTACGAACTTACCCTGATAGTTTTTGTCTTGTCAAGCCACTCGCTTGTATACAAAATACTTTTGTAAGAATATCAGAACGAATTGTTTTATTCACTTCTTAAATTTAACACTTGAGAATCCTGTAATGTTAAGTAAAGTAAAGTAAAATCATGTTTTTTTGGGTTGAAAATTAGATTGCTCAGATGAAATATTTTAAAAACTAGAAATATTTTAGATGCTTTAATTAAATATTGCGAGTAAAACGCGTATTGGCCTTTTTAATAATCGATTTTTATTTTGATTAAAAAAACAGCTTTAAAGTTTACAATCTCTTACTTACGAACCCCTTTTGGGTAGTGGTTTTATTGTATAATATGGAAAATTTAATTCTTTAGAAAATTATCGTAAAACTTTCAAATATTTGAGCCTGAACTTCGCAAAATTAAATAAAACACGCTTTTTGGCGATATTTTTTTCTTGAATAAATCATAATAGGCGGCTGGTGTTAAACGGGAATATAAATCTTATCGTCATCTACACATGGAGTATTATTGTTAGCGGCCTGATGCCGAATTTTACACGACGACGCCGACGCGCGACATAGTGAATTGCCTTTGTATGTATTCTAAATAAAATCAGGTTATTACTACTGCAGATTTTTGGATAAGCTATATATTAAAAGCTAAGTCTGTACTTAGTAGTTAAACAATAATTTTTTATACACGAAATGCGTTTCATTCACAAAAATAACATTTTATTATAAAGTTAGATACTACTTTTTGAAATACTTTTATGAGTGTTAGGTTTATTTTATGTTTTCATGAAAAATCCCGCTTCAAAATGTACATGATGGGATGCTGCGTTGATTCTATACAAGAATCTTATAAAACTACGAAGAGAAGCCTTTCTAAGTAGTCCCGGGTAGGCTTTGTTCATTGGGTCATTTGGGCAGTAACCTGTCCGGTCAAGTGATAATTGCCCGCCCCAACCCAACAGAATACCTGCCTTTCTTTAATTTATGGTCCCCTGGGTCCTGTTGCCGTTCTTCGTTCGCTTTTACCCCCGAGCTACTGAGCAAACCCCAAAGCAGTTAAAATAAATAACTAACCAAAATCACGTTGTCCGCGTTTTGCTTTAATTCGTGTAATTTAGATAATTAGCATTTATCTATCTTGGGTCCTTATTTAAAATTAAACGAAAATTAATCGCATGTAATCATAAAAAGGCTTTTATAAGAGAATATGATATATAAAGTTATTATTCTTTGAGGATAACCCGGTATTAAATCGTATATTACCCAGAAAATACTTGCGTTGGGATTAATTATTATATTCTGATTTATTCAAAATCGATCAAATATCTGTATGGAGTGCTTAGCAACGCGAAATATGTTTTTATATTCATATATAATACATTTTAATCCAAAATTCGCTCAAATAGATTAACACAAATTTCATAGAAAGCTATCACCCTCTGATTTGACATAATTTTATATTATATTGAAAAAATAAACAATAACTTTGTAAAACCATATTTCTACGTATTCTTAACTTGTGTATGAACATATATTTTTTTAAATATAATATAATGTTTAATTATTGAAGGTAATATTAGCCATTCTCAAACGAAACTTGTATTTTTTGTGAATATCACAAAAGAGTCCCAATTGCTCCAAAGAAAAAACTCAACTCGATAAATCCACAAATTATGTAACCATCAAAGCAATGAAATAAGAGAAATTTAAAAAAAGCACCGAGAATTACTCTAATTTATCAAAATTACTCTATGATTAGTTCTCGCATTACTTTAGTTGTCTACGGGCTCTTCGGGTCACATGATCTCGTTTCCGAGATAGATGAAGTACGAGATCTCGTGCCGAAGGTAGATGTGCAGCTTTCAGTAAAAAAGGACATTATTCCTCCAAATTATAATTATAAATTACGATTCGTCAATAAACAGTCATTTTGATTCAAAGAACCTAAGTTTTTCAATAAGCATATCTACTGGAGAATATTTTTCCACTACTTGCAAATATCGAATGTCTCTGTAAAGAACATTGGAGATATAAACAATAAATTATTGACTCACCTTTGTTTATCTATCGACCTTACAGATTTGTGTGCAGCGTATCCAACTCGTTGCTACTATTTATACCAATGCCTACATTTATATTACAGGTGGTAACTTATCTACGTGAAACGTAAAAGATCATTAAGTATTTGGGCTTTTTTGTTAGGATTGATTTTATCCTAGCGCAATCATCATTCGGACATTCATAATTTCCTTCTGCTCCCGATTAGGTAACCGAGGGGACAATTTTGTAACGCGGCGGTCGAGCAACGTGACTAACGACATTTAAGTTGGGTTCTTTGGTTCTTAGCCGCATTATGGCATTAGATGGAAGTCCAAATGCTTGATTTATTACCCTTTTAATGCATTGGCTCAGCCAGCGCTGCCTCCGGAGAACGTTTCTCAAATTAATCTGAAATAAATACAGACAGGAAAGAAGTGTCAGGCATTTGAAACGAATCTTATTCTTATATTACAGTTTTTAAAAATGATTCTTAATATAATATGGTGATTTTATATCAATATTTGCTGAAGTCTCTGGCTTTGCCCAGGCTTTAAACACAAGTGTAAAAAATCAGTCTCGTAATAAAACTGTAGATCTGTATTTATATCAAATCCACGCTGCACGACACTCTTCTTTATATTAATACATTACATTAATTAGGAATATTTTAAATCCACTTAACATAGTTAAAAGATTGATAAATTATGTAATCTTGAAAAAAAAACATCTAAATTTTATACTGATATACTCTTTTTAATATTCAATGTACCTTACAATAGACAAAATGTATAATACATATTCAATACTGTATATTTTTTTAAAGAAACATAGTGAAAAAACTTACAATTCAATATGTCAGCAACATATCAGAATAGTGTTAAAAACCCAAATTTTAATACTAATTCAGAATACCTAAATCTCTAACTAGGTATGACCTATTTTGATAACATCCCATCAAATCTAAAAATTATCGAAAATATTCATCCTCACCAAACACAAAATAGCCTTGTCTCTTTATGGTAAGAAATTTGCTTATTTTTATATTCCTTTACAATACGACATAGTATGTAAAAATTGTATATTTATTGTAAAAAATATGATTATTACTTAAATACATTTAAAAGATTATATATATATATATTGAGGTGCTTCAAAGTCTATTATTACCATAGACATACAAATAACTAGACGAGAACTTACAGATGAGATTTTGACCGGTCAGTGGTTGAGTGGGCATAGCGCTTGGGTCCCACCCGAGCGTCGCGTGTTCGATTCCTCGGCTGGCTAAGTCCTCCATCACAACACAAGCGACATTTTCGGCTTTCTGTGGTGGTAGTAGGAGATTTTCAAACATTGTTGGGTTATTCGTAACCCGGGAATGTTTGTCTTTCTTTTTAAAAAAGAAAAAAAAAAAAAAAGAAAAAAAAATGAGGGGTAAAAACCAACTATGGCGGGGCGAAGAGAGGAAAGAGACTTGTGATTCGCCAAGTCTTCTTCATTGTCTAAGTATGTGTTTCATAGACATACAGCGTCCGCGCGTAAATGTACGACGAGAGCACGACATTGGTCCGGACACGCCCAGCCGGTTCCGAAAAATGGTTCCAATGGGAGGGGGAAATAACACGTTTTTTAACACGTAAGGGCATGTCCATATATTTTTTACGTCCGTGATTATTACCTTTGATGACTATCAGTTTGATGATCACCGCCATTTTGACTTTTTAGATTCTCGGTCGGTTTTAGCTTTTGATTAAATTGTGACCAGCTACCAAGCATAAGGGTCATGTTGTTATAATTTACAGTTTACCAACTTTTGAATCAAAAGGCCGGGAATCGCCGAATCAGCGCTCATCGTTGACTTGATTATCGTGAAATATGATAGAGTTTGAAACAACCGGATTTTTATACCTATTGTTTATTTGGTTTTCATTAGCACTAAATATCGAAGGTTAAGACAAAGAAACAGCGTGGTGTATTGAGCTTTGTAATCTTGGAGCTTTAAGCTTTTTATAGTGCCGAAAACTCATAACACAACACCTTGTTTTAATATTTTTACTGGCGCATAAAAGTGTTATGACGGGAACCTTTATTTTATTACGATACTCTTTCAGTAAACTTTTTATTTATGTTTTTGTAGCTTCCCGGTAAATTTAAAAATAAGTTCAGAGTGAGCCGTGGATCCACCTGTACGCTTATTTCCTTACAGTAGGTAGTAATTAACTTTTAAGGAGTAATTGTTATTTTATAGTTTTCAGACATTAAAATTTCCGACTCTATTTCGGATGTCTTCTTATCGCAAAAGCAGGAAACATAACAGACTTTTATGATTTTCTTATACATATATTAATTTATTATCTTCAGAAGAAATCCACAGAGACGGTAAAATACATTATTATTATGGCTAATTAAAATTAATTCTTATCTTTTGTATAAATATTGTGATTAAGTTATCTAAATGGGCTGCTTCCAAGAGCACTCGGCATAAATTGATGTTGATTTGAAAAATATTTCTTATAAATCTTAGCGGAAGTCCGTTAATGTCTTTTTGTGATAAGGTGCGTGACTTTATTAACGGGTGTAATTAATGTGTGTGTCTCATAATTATTTAGTGATATGACAGAGCACACGAATCAGAATAATGGGTCCAAGAAATCACCTACATCTATTGATAACTAGAATGATCTAATTATATCTGTGTTGTAGGTACCTAAGGGTTCAATGCCAACTCAGAATCAACTCATCTCAACATCTCAACATCTCTTTGAAAAGTCATTAAAAGCTGTGATTTTTTTTAATTTGAAAAATAGCCCATAACCTAACTTAACTTAACCTATTGAAACATTTTTTTATATATTTTTTTCATCGCTTTGAATAACTATTCAAAGAAGGTGTTGAATTGAGTAAATTCTGAGTTGTCCGGTCACCTAAGTAAGACACACGGAACACAGCTTATGAGGTAGAATGCTGCGTAAATGAAAAACAGAAAAAACGCTGTTGAATTGAATAGCGAATCTAAATTCCAACTGAAATTCAGTATCTTTATGCTTTTGCGGGGTAAAAGGGGACTGCGAGCGGGTGTTCTCTGTGTCCTCTTTAACGTGATTTTCCTATACAAAACCTTTTATCTCCATTTGTTTTTATGCTAATACAGCGCAAGAGTCCCAACTGGTGTTCCGCACTGTAAGGAGTCTCTGGGACAATGCATCCTCAAATGGGATAAGTTTTGAAGCTGAATGGAAGAAACTGAGTAGGGAAGGGAAGAAGATGAGTAAAAGGAATGTTGAGAAGTATCTAACGAGATATTAGTAACGAACAAACACGGCTAAAGCCATTTCAACTAACGTGCAACGTTTGTAAATTCTGGAATTCTTTCACTGAGGGGATACTGGGAATATTTATCATACTGTGGTAATGTTCTCGGTATATCTCAATTGTACGATACACTACAAGGAAACAGTTAATGAAGCAAAATACTGGTGTAATACCTCGTAGTGCGAAAATTACATGTCATTTCGTAAAGTGTATCTCCGTTAGTTATAATCTTATTCTAACGCTGTTTTACTTGTAAAAAAATACAGCGTTCAATGCAATACTAGGTTTGATGCAATACAACGAAGCTTACCGGCGTATTTAAGTCAATTTCATGTAATTATTTTTTTGCTTTTTAACAGTTTAGAAAAAGCCCCGTCCGGTTTGCTCGTTTTTATCACAAAAATTCCCCTTTTTTCGTTCGAATCTAATTCCTCAATAATTATGACAAAAAACAGTCGTCCCATTAATGTAGCAGTCGTAAGCGTTTTTTAAAAGCAGCGTCGCCACACTAAAATAAAAACGGACAAATTTGGTCTACAAAAGGACTAATTGCAATAAACGTCTGAGTTCCTCCAGGTTTTCTTTGGGATAAACGCTTGCGCCCGGGCACGACGCTCATTTACGGGGGTGCTTTTTTAAGTTTCTAGCACCCAAATTAAATATATTTACCAGTCTTAATTTTTTTTTAATTCCGCTGAATTCTTTCTCATCTTTTATGTTAGCTTTTCGTAAAAAAAGTTTCGTCTTTAATTGATTTGATTTCATAATATTGTTCTATTTTACTGCTCTTATTCATCACAATTTGGGAGGCGGGAATAGGTACCGCCGCTCCGGGAACTATTTATTGGATAACCGACACCTTCACCGTGGGTCATCCCAAGTGGTTCACTGCGTTTGGTGACATAGCCGGGGTGCCCGGGTTCGTGGGGTGAGGTTTGTCTGGATCTGGCAGCGGATGACCTGTATGTATACGTACACCCTGAACCTTAGATTCCTACCCACCTCTCTTACATTTTTCCTTCCCAGAACTTCCTATCCTTCCTTTCCTTAAAAAGACCCTCTACACATTATCCTCAAAGATGATATAGGCCCTGAGGGAAATTATTTTTTAGGGCCTCCTGTGTGGAGCTAATGTTAAAAAAATTGCTAATTGGGACATTGAATTTTGTCTTTTTTTATACAGCCAACATGATATTTTAAAGCACCGTAGCTCATAATGGAAATGACGTTACAAGCTGTAAATAGTTACGTTGACCTAAGAATTCCACACATAAAATGCTGTGCACATTTCATGATTCCAAAGCTCACCGTTCAATAGTTTTAACAGCTTTTAGTAAACGTTAATTTAAAATTAGCGCAATTATTGGTTTGTGTTGAGTTTAATGTCAAGACGAAACAATTTAAATTTAAATAAACCTTCTAAATTGTTGGTTGCCCACCATAATCAAATAATTTGTAAATTTTCATATAAAATGTATCGATTTAGGAGATACCTGGCAAATTATTGCCCCGAATAACAAGGATCATAAATGTGTGGCGATTCCAAATTACATAGATCGTCGGTAAAAACGTTCAGAAAAACAGATACCCTCTCTGGTGGAAATATGGACTATAGGGCACTCTGTTATTATTATAAATCAGGTATGATTGCCTACCAATTATGTGATCCTGATACATTATAATATTATTGTTATTAGCATTTTCAAAATGGGTCAACAACAGCCGGTGCCGATCGCAGACTATTTTAGAAAATAAAAGTTTTAATAATGTAACTACATAATCCATAATACCTAATTGATAGCAACATATGGTATTGTGGGATGGGGCAGTTGGCAGAATCCATTATTCTCAATCCAATTATTACTGTTCAAAAACTCATTTTGAGAATTATTTTTAAATGCTAATTTACCCACTCTCGAAATAATTGTTTGCTAAAATCAGGGTCTTAGAAATACGACAGTTATTTACTAAGCTAAGCTTATGATACGTGTGGAAAAAATAACACACTATATCCCCTTTTACTACCTTTGAACGACATTAGATATTTGAAAGAGAGCGAGCTTTTTTTTAAAGATTACACCAATTAAAATTACACTTCACATATTTTATAATGTTTTTTTTTTTTATTTTAATACATTTTACTTCGCTTTTGAATTAGTCGGTATTCCTTGCGAGCTCTTCACTGCCCTACACGGTTGTAATGAGCGCTGTGATTTTAATTTCGTTCAAAAGGCGTTTACTCAAATTTACCAATTATTGATGTCTGTAAAAAAATGCTAACATTATTTCTTCTTGGGATTATCTTTTTAATGCTATCTTACCATGAAATTTAAAAAATTAAAATGTTTTCAATTTTTGAGCTGTAGATCTTTACTTAATTATTTTTAAAGGAAAGGTAAATATGTACATTTTTACTGCGCGTTATTAATGGTACCTCTGAAAGAAGAACAATTATTTAAATTACTACAAATAATTATATAGTAACGGGCTTGGAATCATTGTAGATACGAGTATAGCCGGAGGCCTTCGCTAATAGACTCATCAAGTCAATAACGAAATTCCTACATAATAATAACCTCATGCGCTTCTGTGTAGATCTGCAGATTTGGGAAGATACGTTATACTTGGACTTATCTAGATTTCTATTCGCTTTGGGAAATAGTTCTGTGCCTCACTGCCATACTTCTGGTTTGGTATCAGCACTCCATTGTGGACTGCTAACCTCGCTCCTCTCTTCTTTGGACATGTTTTTATTAACCACTACAGCGCTCTTCTGCATTTACTTTGACAATATCTTTCTCAGCCTTTCCATCTCTCGTAAACATACTTCTCAGATATACAAACTCATCCACTAGGTCCAAGTATTCATCGTTCACAGTTATTATATTGCACTGTGTTTTCGTGGTCTCTCTTGCAATATTGCAAACACCGTGACTTTGGACTCTTACGTTCATCATTAACTCATTCTGCATACTATGTATAACATACTTTGTTCATCCTAGATATTAAAGACGGTAGATCTTCCATAGTGTTAAAAAAGTTGGTGAAACTGCCTTTTAATATTTCTTCTTTGATCCATAAAGTTTTTACAACGACGGCCACCCGCAAATGTTTTTCGAAGTGTTCCATTAAATTCCCATTAGACGCGAGCCGTGCTGTGTAGCAGGTGATATAAAATAATTGACAATGTTCTGCAAATTTTATTAACTTTGTAGCATCCTCGAAATCTATCGTAGTAGAACCCGGAAACAATTATTATTTCATATACCCCAGCACCCAATTCTGGGAATTCTAACAGTGCGGGAAATTAACACGGTAGAAAACAATTTACCTTAAATATTTTGTACAAAATGTGTTTTATACAAGTGGTTTATACAAAGGTTGTGTCTTTATTTTTTGATTTTGGTGTCATGCACAAGTTTTAACTTTTTTCTCTTTTAATAGTGGATAGAATGACCACCTTTTAAACGTGTTTTAACTATGGGTAGTAAGTAGTAACCATTCTATTATCTTTGATAGTATTAAAATTTATGTTAGCGTCTTTTTAATGTGATGTAAACACAAACAGTGCTTCCGAATTTAGGCATGAAATATTTATTTACTTTATTGTATTTTTGCTCGACACATCGTGAATATCTTCATCCACCATATGTTTCGGAAGCAAACCGCAGTAATCAAACCTTCTTGGGAAAAAACGTAATATTTATTTTAATATGCTATCGTATTATTTATTCTTCACGCTCAAAAGTCCGGATTCCATTTTATATCAAATCTCTACATCTATCTTGTTCATCACCGTATATCTTTTAAGGTTAAATCGGCACCGTGTAAAATAGAATAATGTTTTATTGCCTTCTCACGATTTGACAATTTAGACGTTAGATCATAAAAGATATGACAACAATGGCGGAGATGATTTGACGATTTTTTGTACTCATTTGATCACAAAGTCCGTCTGGGTCATCAGGAGAACATGAAAAAACAGATTAACCACTCAGAACATTAGAACGTCAAAAGACGTGAATTTAATAATAGCAGTCAAGACATTAGAACGTGTTTTGACGTAAACGCGCGAGATTTTACAAAAAATGATTTATTTCCATCACTAGTATACGGATTACCGTGAAATAAAAAACGGAATATCGATAATGAACAACGCTACGCGTTTGTATTCAAAAATATCTATGGAACTTAGAGATTAATTTTCTGAGCCGAATGGAACTTCTATATTGTTTGATTCTAATTCTCTTTGAGTTTGCTCTGACACCCTAGTGACGTTTTTCGTGTTTTGAAGATAAATACCCGATAATGGACAAGTAAGTAATTATTTTATTGTTGAGATATATATCTGCCACTCTTTTGTCATGTATTTAGTTGGTTTGAAGTGTTTATCTTGTAAAAATCGTTATTTTCCGGCCAACTTTCATGTAGTTAGAATATTTCATCGTGTTGAACGTTGATTTCGTAATAAATCGCCGCTATTACTGCTTGAAATTGTATATATCCATAAAAGCATGTATTCTATTAGAATATTTACCAAAAACATTAGTAATTTCATGACACAATTGTTATTTTTGATCGTTTTTGTGAAATATTGGCAAATACAGTCGAATATGTCATAATCCGCCATTTCTGATCATTAGTGATGTCACTTCCATTTTTTTTGAAAAATTCGAATTCGAATTTTTTCTGTGTGAACTGATATTTTTGAGTAAAACATTATATTTTTTCTGCGAATAGCCTTACATGGAATTCCGACGAACCCATACCGGATTCTTTTCAACAGCTGCTGGAAGCCGAAGACGAGAAGGCCGAAGACGAGATTTCCTCTGGAGCCGATAGCAACAACAGCAGCTTTGGGGAAATTCAGGAGGCCCCCGAATCTGACATCGAGGAACCCGAAGAGACATTTGATGACGAAATTTATATAATTAAAATCAATACTTTGTTTTATGTTTATTTTTTTTTCCGTCAATAAAATAAAATGTTTTTCAAATTTTTTTTCAGGCTACTTTGTTTTTTGCGAGAAGAGCAAAAGCGAATCAAATGCTCTTGATGGATGATCATTCGATGGTGGCTCCTGATACCCAAGGCTCCAGTGGAGATCTGGCAAGCGGCGGTGGGCATGTAGAAGGTATATACATTGTAATAAATATAAATATATATATTTAATATTATTAATAAAATTGTATATATATATAATTTTATTTATGTTGCGCTGCCTTTGCATTATATTTTCAGAATGGGAGCAGATGGAGCAGCAAAGTGTTGACAGTGATGCAGAAGCTGGACAAGCAAGCGGTAGTCACATAGAAGGTATATGCATTATTATATATTATATTAATACATTCTGATTTATCTTTTGCAGCATTTGTCCATGAGAATAATAATAATATATGGATGACTTGTATAGCGCCGTTTTCTACCATTCACACTTTTAGAAATATACAGGACCATACTTACCTGTGTCTTATTCTTATATTTTCAGATTTCCAGTTTCTGCAGCCGCTATAGATAATAATTCTAGACAGTCGTATCCATAAAGTCAAAAACCTTTCATCTTCACCTTACCTGCCTACGACATTGTAAATAACTAATTAAATAGAGCCTAAGAATTCAAAATAAGTTTTTCAGCGCCCTTGAGGTGATTTTTCACAAAAACGGCGCTATAGAAATTATCCAATTATTATTGTTAATAACTGTTTATTTTCTTTCCGAATGGCACGAAAAAAATTATACCTGTCATACTCTCTGGAGCTCCGCACAGGACGTCATGGGTCACTGTTTTGTATGGGAATTTTCACTGTAACCATGTTTAATTTGTATGCTTATTGTAATACACATAAGAGCTTAATATTATATAATATTATTAATAATCAATAAAAAATAAAAAAAACTTACTCTTGCGCACCTATTTTTCAATTTCTTTTGTAGAACGAACTACAAAACTACTCGAAAGTGACCATAAACATGTACTCTCGTGTAGAAGAATAGTTACCAAATTTTATTTTTATTTCAAGGAGAATAATTCTTATTAAAAAAAATTTTCCTCATTTTTATTTCTCAGCATTCTGTTTATATTTTTATTTATAGTAGTATTTTTTAGTTTTATTTATCCTTAAATATGTTCTTTTTTTTCTCCTATTCTTATATTTTATTATCTGTTTATATAAAATAATATTTCATGTATGACTACCACAATACGGGCAATAGCCTAGTATGGTAGTTTAAAAAATGGATAACATGTAAACATTGATGAAATAATAAATAAATTAATAATTGTATGTGATATATTCTGTTGGCGAGCTAACAACAAACAATAAATAAATACATAAATCATGTGTTTTTATTTTTGTCTAACTACATTCAATAATAACTATGAATATGAAATTGTTTCGAGCCGGTTGCAAAAAAATTTGCCGGTGTGCGAAAAAATTCGAACTATTTCAAAAGTTATCACATCCCTATTAGAAGCTAACTTCACTTCGGTTCCAAAACCAGTAGTGAATGACATATTTCGCGCGCGATTTCGTTGTTTTGATTTTATAGTAAATAAGTGTATATTTACATTTTTTCAATAGATTTCAACAATTATATATAATTCGACCTGTGTGCTAACGTTTTTGAGTAAATAAAATATTCAAATGCTAAGTTTCAGTGTGAAATCACGACGTCACAAATGTGTCTCGTATTTGTAGGTTATTTCAAATTTACGGAATTTTAGGCATTACTTTATATTACAGTAATAATAATTGTATATCATCCCATATATACGACCATAATGCATCTGTTGAAATCGATTTCCGTTGTAATTACGTATTATAAAAATAGAAATTAAATAATTTAATATTCTCCATACTGAATTCAAATCGTAAAAAAAGGTGATAAAATTATTTACTAAATAATTTTTTTTAATTTTTTTAGTTTGGACGGTAAATATTTTGAGGTGGCAAATAGTTTTTAAATATATTTCTTCAATATATAAAGTGTTATTTCTTTACGTTACTTTAGAAAAAAGTACATTTTCAAGGCTTTGAAATAATGGTAAGCGATTTTTTAATATTTTTGACGTTTTCATAAAAAAAATGTATATTTAGAAACGCAAATATTTACTTATAATAACACAATGTGATAGTGCATTTCATAATCTTTCCAAAACAGTTTTTAGAATGAGGCTACGTTTCCCAAAACGTGATTTATGAAGCTTTTAGTAAAAATCGTAAATAACACAAATATTATCACGTTTTGACAGTCTTCAAAGGCACACATAATATACAAAAGCCTATGCCTGAGAGGTTAATACAACGTTAATGCTTCGTTTTACAATACCGCCTCTTATTTCCCACTCATTACGAGTTACGAGGCAGCCACTATCGTGACAAACGACAGTGGCTTCCTCTTAGGCTGTGTTGTCGATTTAATCGTCCCGTCATTTTCTGTTTTCTTGGGAACGCTCTTGTGTCTATTATATTGCCTATTAAGACTAACGCGCTGGTACTATTATTATAATTTCTCTTTATATGAACGAAAATGTAAGAAGGACTACGATGATTAAAGTGAACAATGTTTTTGATGCAAAATGTTCTTTAATCCATTAGTATTTTGTCATTTTTCGTGTAATATACCTACGACCGGTCAGTGGCTGAGTTGGCATCGCGTCTGGGTCCCACCCAGCCATCGTGAGTTGAATTCCTCGGCTGGCTAACTCTTCCATTACGACACAAGCAACATTTTCCGCTTTGTGATCGTAGTAGAAGATTTTCAAATTATTGTCAGGTTATTCGTAACCCGCGAATGTTTATCTTTCTTTAAAAAAATACACAAAGTTTCCTAGAAGCGTATTGCTTTTCGTTCTACAGGGATGAATTATTATTTAGTTTTTACTGGCATAATGAATGATATATTCATGTATTTTTTTCACATTTAAGGCCACAGTTATAGTTGTCATAAACTTATAAAGCAATATTTTTATGTTCTATTTTAATAATAATAATAATAACGTAATATTTGTATAGCGCAGTTTTGTGTCATTTCACTTCAAGTGCGCTTAACTATAATAAATTTAAAAATAATCCTACAGTGTTCCTTACGAGATCATTACAAAATATTTATAAAATAATACCTATGAAATAAAGAATATACAGTATTTACAAAATAATGACAAGAGAACAGAGATTAACAAAACAGTGCTGTTATAGCACAGAGGAAAATAATAATATACAAAAACAGTGTTATTGTAGCACAGGACAAAACAAGAACTTTTAAACTAAAATATAATACACTAACTTCTTACAAAAAATTCAGATATTAAACATAAAAGTACAATTAGGAGGAAACCGAAACCAAACGATTACCGGATACTTGAGAACATGACTTATTACTTGTATTGAAAAGATGTTAGGATTCATGAATGGTACGATTTTTTAAATAATTTTAAATTTTGCCACTCCAGATGCCTAGATGGATCACACGATCAGTCAAAGTTACCAAATATTTACCTCTGAAAGTTGCGTTTTCACTGACATCTTGGATCCATCTTAAGTCGCACTTTTATTTGAAAAAGAACACCCAATTAGGCTTACAAATAAAACCTCTGCTTTTGATAAATGCCTAAATATTTTGTAATGTCCGAATCGGTTGTACCAGGCGAAGATAAATGACGAAAAGAAAAAAAGATTCGAGCTTCTGACAAAGTAAAGCGGGCCGTTTTGAGCCCTCCGACATTATTTGTCACGGTTAGCCGTAATTCATCACGCGAGGAAATAAACGCGTACCTACGTATTACATTCAAGTTAACGTGTATTATAAGCAGGACATGGAGAGACTAATGTGGCTATCAGAGGGAACGCTAACGGCCTCGCGAGGGGCACAATTATCGTTAGCAAAAGAAACAAATTACGGGATTAAGACGCGGGACAAATGGATCTGTTTGTAATATTTTTTTGCGTCTGAATGACGACGGAGATGGACGTTTGATGATATTTTGACAGGATTCGTATAATTTGATTCCCACCGAAATACAGATTTGGTCCTGCCGTTTGAGAGCTCAGTTTTAACCTCTCTTTTTGTTGCGTACGTCCTTTGTGCAAAAGAGGGAGAAATTTGAGTAGTAGTAGGTCTGTATTTTTGTATTACAAAAAAAATAAAGGTGATAATAAGAATAATAATATTTGGATAACTTGTATAGCGCTGCTTTTTTAAAAATCACCTTAATGGCCCTGTACAAACTTATAATACCTACTTCTACAATCTTACTGCTAACTACAAACTAGACAAACCATTACAACAACCTATGACTAAAAATTGCATCCACCGGTTCATCGATCACCGATACGAAACTATATGTACAAGGATGACCAATTAGGAGGTCACTTGAGATTAATACTGTTATTGTTTATTTAGAGAAATGATTTATAGTCTTTTATCCTTACAATCACCATTTTAGATGTTATTTTTTGGTTCTTATAATTTTCACTTCTGCCAAGCCTATACGACGATATTTATTTACGACGTCGCCAGCCCACATATTGATTTACAAACCATAATTATTAAAATATTACAAATTAAAGTGTCATAATGGTTTTACCGTAGCATTTCGAAGATCGAATACCCTATTTTTTATACAACATTTCCAATCGACGACCTCCGTAGTCCAGTGGCTAAGACTCTTGACTCACAATCCGGAGGTCGCGGGTTCGAACCCGGCGTGCGCAAATAAATTTTATTTGATTAATTTGTGTTATTTCACAATTAATTCATTTAAAATAATATATAGTATATTTGCGGCACGTTCCAGAGTGGAAGATACTATCAGTATCGCCCTGGTGTAAGACCACCATTCAGAATTGAAAAGTTGCTTGAAAATGGCTTTAGCCGTGTTTGGTGACCAGATCTGAATAGCCAGGTACTTCCCAACCTTCCTCTTCCCCACCTCCTTCCCCTCCCCACTACCTTCAGCCTCACAACATACCCCAATTGGAGATGCCATAGTCTCACTGGCTCCAGACGGGAGCAGTTGAGATTCTTGTGCGGTATTCACTGTAAAAAAAAAAAAAAAATCGAAATATGCACAAAATTCTCTGCTCGGACGTATCTGAAAATCTTACAACGCCCTAAGAGATATCGATATTTTCCACTGTTCTCTTAAAACGTTTAAAATTAAATTAACCTTAATGTACTTAAAACAAAACTATTATTTCTTTATTATTTCTTTATTGTTTTCTATTTCTTTTTACTCACTTTTTACTAATACTATGTAAAATTATACCTAGCAATATCTACTTGCTTCCTAATCTGTAACCATTTCTTATTTTAAATCATAAATGGAACTTCACTGGTTTATTTTAGAATGTATATTTACAACTGTATGTTTACTAAATAAACTTTAAAAAAAATAATAATAAAAAACACAATTGTAATTTGAACCCAGCCGAACTTAAGTACAATGGTCTACATTGTTTTATTCACAGTCATACAGCATAAAACAGCGGTAGATAATCTAATAATATGACACGAAATTGTTTGACGTATGCTTATTGATGCCTCAATGATACCCAGATGCGTCTTGCATTTCCGATACCCTTCCTTCTTACTGTATTTGACCTTCTCCAGCGCCATACATTTCCCAAGATTGCCATAGGAATACTGGCTCTAATCAGTTAATATTATGTCAACATTAAAAAATTAGCAAATGGCAGCCGCTATGGTCTGTGAAATACAAATTCTTACCCCTTTTCAATGTGTGTGTATATATTTTGAGGTCAGAATTATTTATTTCGTTTTTTCTAAAAATGTTTAAAAACTTGATTCGTTTTTGATTAATGTCATTGAATTGTATTCACGGAAACGAATAACACATTTGTAAAGGAACATAAATATAACCAAGGCATCACAAACACCTAAACGAATTGTCAACATCGTTGCTAATTTACCTACATCACATGGTAAGATTTCCGCATTGAATACATTTTGAAGACGAATGTTTAAATTTCCATAACAATACATCCAATAGTGATATATGGCCTCAGATAGAAGATAACAAAACACCAATTAATAAATTGTGCTCAAAAATATGTTCGTAGAAAGCATTTATAATAATAATTTAATTTCACAATTCTTAAATCTTTTTAAAATGACATTCCTTCCTAAGAAATAAATCAGCCTCGCTAACGTAAACATAAATGAAACCTATGTTATGTTTAACTTGTAATAAATCTTTCTTAATATATTGTTTTTGTACTCTGTTTTCATTTCTTAACTCTTTTTTTTCTTGTTACAGGTACCTAAGTGAAAAAAGCTCGCAGAAAATATTCGAATTCGGTAAGAAATAAAGCTTTTTATTTGGAAGTTCCGTCAATTATTCAAACAGAATCTATTTATAATAAAGTTCGCAATAAATTATTAATGCCAGACCGAATATAAAATGCAATAAAGTTTAGCCTTTTATCACAAAGAACTCGTCGCTTTCGGGAGCTTTGTCAATGTTATCAATGTTTAACATTAACCAAAGTCTTTTATGGGGGAATTTTCTTCGCAAAGCTTTCTTCATTATGATTACGGGGAACAAAAGCCGATGGGTTAACTTAAGACGCTCAGTTGATCCCTTTTAAAACTTTATATTATCTTTTATCATCCCTACTTTGAGAATTTCATCAAATGTTCATTGTAGTGTTAATTATTATTTTAAACTTTATAAATCTCCGTATTTTAAGTCTCATTTTTCTGTGCCGCATTATTTTTGTTTAATTTGGAATTTTTTGGTTACGCTGTAACACGTGTACTGATTTTAAAATACAAGTAAATTGTGGTAAATCTTTGATGTGATACTCAAATTGCCCGAATTTTACTTGTAACGGCCACAAAGAAGACCGCTTATTTTAATGGCTTAACTTTACATGCAAAGCTTTGAGGGCAACCCTGAACCTCTTTCTTATATTATTTTACTGATGGCAGTCTTATATACATGGTTAATAGGATGTACTGTGAAATTTTCTTATTAAATGATTTAAGATTATTAGTCAAAATTCGGTTTACCAAGATTTTTTTCTTATAACATTCTTTATCAATCTAGGCATAAAACCTTTATATGTCAGTTTTGTTTTAAAATACGGAAGGGAATGTATAAAACATTGTTTGTTATTCTGTTGCCTATTTTAAGAACTATTTTGGAAAACCAGCGACGCTCGAAGCATGGTGCGCCGAATTACTTTATATTGCCCCATGAATATTAATGGTGGAATTGGAATAATTTTATGCTTTTGTAAAGTAATGTTCTAATTTAAGATAATTACTTACACGTATGGAATACAAAAACATTACCGGTGAATAAAGCTAATAATAAAACGAAACTGGGAACAGTGAAATTGCTGGCTAAATGGCTTTTCAGGAAGACATAACACTTACAAGAATATATTAAATTAAACATCCGATTCGGTAGTTCATCGTTTAATTATATTTGAATTTTAATTTAATCGCTTCCCCTGAAATTCACAGGTGATAAAACGAAATATTTTACACCTTTCCGCGAGGCGATAACGGAAAATAATGTAATTTAATTGAAATAGGAACCGAGGTAGTAAAAATATTTTTTATCGTCCTTTTTCAACGTAGCGAAAATAAATTTCGTTCATGCCAATAACGGGAAATCGTAACGAAAGCTTTGGCGTCTTATCGCGATACCTTTTTATGCATATTTTTGAGTATACCAATATTTTTATGGTGCCTCACCGGATAGGCAAAATACGCGAACTAGGAACAAAATTTTCGATCAGGGGGACATAAAAAGAAACAGATAAAGTGTATGATATTCCTGTACGGGCTTCGTATCAAGTGATTTAGTTTCTGGCTCAAATGTAATAAGATTTTTTTTTTATGGGACTACCATTCCAGCGAGTATTTGAATAACAAGCCATACATTGTTTTATGTGTCCAGTGAAATAATTCCTTTAGATTTCTCTTTCTATTTTTCTAATTTTGTTTCTTAATAAAGTTCGATCTTGTGGGGACATGCCTTGAGCAGATAGTGATGGGTAAAATGCGGGGAATTTATTTTTGGGGAATATTCTTGAAACAATATTGCGGGAATTTTTACTAAATGGTGAAATTTCCGGATGAACCAATTAAGTTGTCTCGCATAGGTCGTTAGAGTATGCTTAGTTTATGGAAAATACCAAGTAATACCGACAATATAATTAACCTTCAAATATAAATATTTGTGACAGGACGATAAGCGTGCGAAGTCGCGGTATATGCATTAGTTCAGCACATCCATTGGATTTATGAAAATTGAACTGAATTGATTGTGTCTCGCGTGATATCCGAAAACTAATTTTATTTCGTTATTTCATGAAATTTTATTGGTTACAGATTTTTGTTTTTTTTATTTTTTATTTCTACCACATTACGTTAATAACTAACGACAGCCTCCGCGGTAGAGTGGTAAGGCTTTAGCAATCCGAAGGTCTCGGGTTCAAATCCCGATGTGCGCAAGTCAACTTTTATTGATTTGTGTTATTTAGCAATTTAATCATTTAAAGTAATAAAAGGGAAATTTTTGGCACGTTCCAGAGTGAAAGATACTCTCAGTATCGCCCTGATGTAAGACCACCATTCAGAATTGAAACATCGCTTAAAATGAAAAGCCTGGTACTCCACGCCTTCCTTTTCCCCATTTCCTTCCCCTCCCTTCTACGTTCAGCCTCATATCATACCCCAATTGGGGATGTCATAGTCTGACTGTCTCCAGATGGTTGAAAGCAGTTCGGACTATTGTGCGGTATTCACATAAAAAGAAATAAAAAATGTTTAAGTGTAGTACATTTTTATTGAATTAAAATAAATAGTAATGTAATATAAATAGTAAATAGAAATAAACCTCTAATGGAAGTACTTAAGCCCAGTGCGAAAATCACAGTGTATCTTTATATGCAACTTTGGCATTTGTCAAGAAATTTTTGTTCTATTTTAAAAGAGTGAAATGTTTTCACAATTTTCGGTAAAAAAATATTATTTCTTTTTTTTTTTTAAATATTAGCGCGCTCCCTTTAACTTTTGTATTTACATATCTCTCTTTCAAACCATCTTCTTCTTTTTGAACGCTTACTACGGAGCATTAATGCAAAAATATACAAATTCCCGGCTTTGGGGAATTTGTATTACGTTGGAAATATTCCGGGGTGCACATCACTAGTCATGAGTGAGATTGGGTTGAAACTTTATTACGCACAGCCGTCCATTACGGTTTCCTCGCTGATATCGAGTTGCGCGTATTCCGAAAGTTTCGTTTTATTTATCGGTTGATCTCCTTTATTTTCTGTTTCCCTGTCGCCTCTGCTCCGGATCTACCGCAAAAATTTAGATGAGAGGTAATGAAAATAATCGCATATAAAATTGATTCAGACAGCGGATACTTTTGTTTCTCCTTTGTTTTAGTTTTCTCTGTTTTCTCGTGCACAATTTACTAGGGATTCTTTTGTGGTTATTTTCCCAATTTCGGGCAGACGTATAATTTTCTCGTTTTTATCACGCCCGCTTAGTTATCGACGCTTACTTACTACAGTGTAAAAATATACCTGATTTATTGGGAAAGCCGTATTTTTGTTCCGCAAAATAAATAACTTTTGCCGAAAAAATGTAAACAAACATAACCTTTCGTCAGTTATGATTAGAGATTTTTGCTCACAAATTTTTTATCTTGATTAATATTTAGGTTAAAGCGGTTATTACGGTATCACTTCTGTATACATTAACTATTTTGCTCGACTGTAGAAGTGTGAAATGATTTGCAAGCATCTGTGATTCCTCCCTACGTCAACATGGGTCTCTTCAAGACACGTGTTCACTCCTTTCTCTTCTCTAAAAGACCCTCCATATGGCATCCACAAAGATGACATAGGCCCTGTGCGAAATTATTTTCCTCAGGGTTTCTTGTGTGGAGTTAATAAAAAAAAATACACACCGTTCACTACTGCCTTTGCCCTTATCTACATCTGCCCTAATGTCCTGATAGAAAATGTAACTCTGTCCGAAACGTTGGCCAAAGAAGGAGCAACGCGGCATAATAACTCAAATATATAGATAGAGTAATAACATAATGGGATTATTTTTGGCAATTTACAGTTTACCTTTTTTTTTTTTATTATTTTAAGGTCTATGTGACGGCCGGCGCAGCGCAGCGATAAGACGCTTGACTCGCGCACCGAAGGTCGCGGGATCGAATCCCGGCGTGGCAAATAAATTTTATTTGATTAATTTGTGTTATTTCACAATTTATTCATTTAAAATAATAAATAGTATATTTGCGGCACGTTCCAGAGTGGAAGATACTCTCTGTATCGCCCTGGTGTAAGACCACCATTCAGAATTGAAACGTTGCTTGAAAAGGCATTAGCCGTGTTTGGTGACCAGATCTGAATAGCCAGGAACTTCCCCACCTTCCTCTTTCCTATCTCCTTCCCCTCCCCACTACCCTCAGCCTCACAACATACTCCAATTGGGGATGCCATAGTCTCACTGGCTTCAGACGGGAGCAGTTGGGACTCTTGTGAGGTATTCATGTAAAAAAAAAAAAAAATGTATTTACTACACAAATTTAACAAAATCTTGACAGCGTTCAAATCTCTGCCTAAGTTTTTTTTTTATCGTTTGCTTAGAAAATGTTGCATTTCGTACTAAGTATACATGTACCAGTAATAGCCTTCGCTTAATTTAATACTTAGCAGATAAAAAAAATACATCAGCGAAATTGCGATCCCAGGATATCCTTGCGGTCAAAAAGCCGCAGTATCTAATTTATCTAAAAATATAATATATCCGTTCGTAACTCTTGTAAGTAATTAACAAAAATGAACCTGAACTCAAGTTCCTGAGCTTATCTGATGATTTTTTTACAGTTTGGCAATTAAGTGTAGAAAATAAATGATGGCGCTGCGATCGATTTCTTGGTTTTAAATGGCAACACCGTGATGGCTCATAAGACAATGAATGTATGTTTTAAAAAACCCTTCAGCCAAAATGCATATTTCATAACGTGTTTGTATTTTCATAAATTTTGCACAAAAACACATAATTTAATAGAAGTAAAATAAAACAAAACAGGTTTTAAGTGGGCGTTTATTTTGTTATAAAAACGTAGGTACATAGGTATTTAAAAATCTGAGTATATTTATTCAACACCCGACATGTAATAATTATTGTCTTAGTCCTCATATGATTCTTCTTCTTCCATATCTTCATCTTCATCTAAACGTTTTATCAGTTCATATATATCATCATATAGAGTACTTCCTCGTGCATAATAATCTGCCTCGATTTTCATCACGTTTTTGCAACAATTTTTTTTAATCATCAACACTTATGCTCTTTTCCGTTTTCCCGGTGTTTCAAATTTTCCATCTGCCTTTTCCCTTCCTTGACGATTTATCTTACTTTTCAGATTTACCTGTATGTGGAAAACACCATTAAAATGATTATTCTACAGAAGGCAGTTTTAAAAAAGCACACCTGATAATATTCATTTAGAAAGAAAGAAAGAGAAAATTAAGAACAAGTTACATTTCTATGAGTTTAAAGAAGTTGCATATTATTATTTTTTTTTAAAATTGAGTTATTCCATTTTTCTTGTGGCCTAATATTAACTGTCAAATGGAAATGTCAAATTCGGACTTTTAAACATAACCTCAAATCAGATTGTAATGGTTATAATCGCACAAAAATTGGCATAAATCTTGTAATACTAATGAAATTTATTAAAAAAAACTATACCACGTACCATTCATTTCTGCAGTTCGTTTGTAAACTTCTTTCAAATTGGATAGGAGCTTCTTCGCACGATATTCAGCTAGGCAGCGTTGAAACACGCAGTTTACAACTTCTCTTGCACCACTACGTATTGGTTTGTTCATTTTAATTCAATTCAAACAATGCACAGGCAAACAATGAAAAAAAAAACACTAAACGAGCGATTTTCAGTGTGTTCTACATGATTAAAGTCAGTAAAGCCAAGAGCCATACAAAATGTCATTGACAAAACGAGTATTTCGGTGTTACCATAGTAATGAAAAAATTTAGTTCCAAATTAATTAATTTCTACACTTTCTTGCCAAACTAATACAGTATTCACAATAATAAAATCTAAAATATTTGCAGAAAACAATAATAACATTATTAAATTTGATTTACATTAAATTTAAAAAAAAAATACTATGAATTAAACACAAAATCAATTACCAAATATCTGACGGTATTTGTCATTTTGTAAAACCTGACATATATACTGTTTTCTTCTCTTCATTGGGAAATATAATATTATATTTTCACTGTAAGTTTTAAGATAGTATTAACTTTGAAATGAAAAATTAATACTTGAAGTTAATATTTTTACCATATATTATTTTTCAACAATCTTAATTAAGCAATTAGGCATAGTTTCTGTATTTAATATTAGGTCATTAAAAAGCCTTTAATTATCATTCACTGGTCGTCGCCCGGGCTTTACAGAATTTTTCGAAATCTTTGTAAACAGTAATTTTCCTCTTATTTTGAACGTCAAGTGTGCAAAATTTCATCAAGAAATATCAAAATTTGGCTGGGGTCGGAAAAGAAGACGGGGGTGATTTTTGAAAACCTCGTGTAGACAGTCACTTTCTTCTTGTTTTGCAGGTAAAGTGTGCAAAATTTCATCAATCTCGGAATAAAAACGAAGCCTCGCCGACCGCCACAGATGATCTTCTTTATATAGATTGTTAGGTTCGATTAGATTCTAAATAATTGCTAGTTATTATTAAGTATCTTCTCAACAACACGACAAAGTGTTTCTTATGTCACAGAACAATGACAAAATGCTGCTAGTGGCAAAAGCAATAACTAAGTGGACTTGAATCATTTCAAATTGCGAAAAATTCAGTTATACATTACATTTTGTGAATGTTTTCTTGTATGCATAATATTTGTTATTATTATTTGTGTGAAAACGATCTTAACAAACTTGCTATTAATTAGCACCCATTTTATTGGTTGTTATTTACAGCAGAGAAGTGGATGCCTTTAAACATACTTCACACCTTCTTGTTAAAGTACTTAAATCATAAAGAACTTACGTCAAGGATGCTCGCATAATTAATTCAACCAGCGGGAGGTGAAGATATATTTTTATGTAAAACCTCAGAAATTAATTAAAGGTAGGATGGTGGTAGCTCGTTGTGACTTTTACGAAGAAAAAACAGCTTCTTATGTAGAGTTCTATGCTTATATTTTAATGAACCTTAATAGCGTTGTGCCAATATATGTAAATAATTAAATGGGAAAAATATTTTAAAGGTTACATATTTTTCAAATGTTTTTGATGAGTTTTCATCATCACAATGGACATTTAAGAACAAGTAAACCCACAAAATATTTTTTTCCTTTGCGAGGTCACACTCTTTAATATTGTCGTTTTTGAAAATAAGACTATTTAATGTTGCTTTTTAAAATCTAAGTGAGATCTCTTTGACATTATTACCATCATAATTAGCATGTATCTAATATTATAGTGGTCATTTGTTAATAAGTTATTAGTTAGAAAATATAAGTTCAAAGAATTTAATATCGTACTAACTAATTTCTTACTAAACGAAGACTAGTACTATTCCATACACGTAACATTTCAAATATACAAAAAAGGCTTCGAATGGTCCACAATGTGCTAGAACATTCCACAACATTCGAGAGTGTTCTGGAATGTGCCACAATGATCTGGGATGTTCCGGGATGTTCCCGAGCGTTACATACTATTCCCGAACATTCCACAACATTCCAGAATGTTCCAGGATGTTCCGGAATGTTGTGGAATGCTCTCGAATACTCTCGAATTTTCAGGACTGTTCTAGAAATTTCTAGAGGGCGAAACTTCAAGCCCTTATATCTTCAAAATGGGAATCTTCTTCATGGATGGGGGATAGAGGGCTACCACACCATAATATAACTCCCTTGATCGTACCGGGGCTCGTTTCTGACTATAAGCGGCACGCACATTATTGTACACTTTATTGTATACCTAATATATATTGATTATTTACTTCCTACATATTATTATTTTTTTTTGTAAATTAATCCACGTAATGTAATACACAAATGAATAAGCTTTTCTGGAAATTGTAAAATCTAATAGTTTTAAGTTATCACGTGTAAAACATGTTCATAAACGTAACTTAGTTGATTAATACGTTAAAAGCGAAGCGTTTTAATCATTAGTTGAAAGTCGCAAGTTCTAATTTATAAGTTCCTAGTAGTGTGGTAGGTTTTAAGATTAATTATTTTTGGATTTAATTTCTTACCTTTTAACTTTCTTTCGGCATTTGACTAATTGCGGAACGCCCTTTTGGTGATTTTTCACTAAAACGGCACTATATTATCCGTTTGTTATTACGTTGAGAAACTTGGCGTTAAGTTTTCAGTAAATTGGTAGAGAAAATGAAATAGGGGTAGGTGGCTAACGCCTGTATCTAATGCCTGTTGCCTGGTGCCTACGTGCCACGGCACCTAGAGATTTGAGTAAACCCCGGTGTTTTGCTGAGTTGAGAACATGTATCTACTTTGGTACATGATAACCCCCCACGTCCAGTGACGTGTTGCGAATATTGTTAAATCTAATTTATTTAACAAATTAATTAATATTAATTAAGTAGTTGGATTGTCACATCACACCGTTCAATAATATTAAAACTGTACAAAACTATAACAATAACATTGGGTAGGTACTATAACAATAACGCAACGGAAACTAATTGTTACCTCAACCGCTCATTAAAGCTTTTAACAAAATTTTAAGAGTATTCCTAAGGGTTAGCTGAATGTATTACAGACCTGCCGGAGATTATTCCTTGAAGTTGCGCGGGTGGAACTGGAAGGCAACTTCACTTTTTCGAGGTGCCTATGATTTTATATCGGTCATCCCAGCTGTAACATCTGAGCGGGCGGCGGGGTGAAGATTCTAACCAATACTATCCCTCGCCCCTGAAGGACGAAGCGATGCAGGAAAGAGAAGGTATTCGAGGTTGAATAACTCTCAATATACGCTCGAAATTTAATAGATTGGTTACATCTCAATTTTTATCGACTTTTAGCGGATCTCACTAGACAAGTCCTTTTAGGCCGTGAACCCATGTCGTTTGTGCATGTCCTGTTTTTTTTCGAACCATATGATAATATTGGCATCCCATGAACAAGATGGTCATTGCTTGAATGCGGAGGTTGTGCTAGTAACTTCTTTGTTAAAATGTAGTCATGGAAGGATTACATAGTAGAGAGGTTTCTCTTTTTTTTTAAGTTCTATTTCTAAGTTTATAAGAATCAAATAATATAATGGTCAAATTGCGTAAAGTCGCCATTTTACGACGCGGATGTCTTATCTGCGCGGCACCCTTTACGTAAGGCAAAATATACGATGTTTTGAAAGCAGAATACGATTTATATGACTAAAAGTTGTAAACATAATCGTCCGTCCATATTTCGAGATGAGAAATGTGTTTTTCCGTTATGCAACGGACCATCTGGAAACTAAGACGCAGATTAAAACAAGAATAAATTAGCGAGCAAGAAGGTAAGTCTCGTTATAAATTGATTCTACGCCCGTGCTTGGTTCAAAGAGAAGTTTGTTCCCGAGTCTGAGAAGCTACTCTGCAATATAACAAAGTAAATATAATATAGGTAACTAACACGGTACCGGCTTAGAGTGTTCGCTAATTCTGGATATTAAATTTTCCCCGAGATTAGATTAAGAAAGCATGTTGAGTTTGTTTTATCAGGTTAAACGACGAACTTTGGCGCATTTGAGCCGATATTCCCTTGAAATGTGAACCTCTGTGTGCTTGATATCTGAAGAACGTAATGCGTTTGATGCAAATTCCACGTAAATACATTTCAACAATTTTGTTACTAAAGTTTTCCAGACTTCCATTGCGAAACGTATTCACTTTGTATAGTACTTTTAGTCGTAGTTTTATTTATAGTAGAAGTCAGTCCGAGAATAAGCAGAGAGAAATATATATTTAATATAGCCTCTACGCGCCTCCAAGGGAAAAGAAAAGTGAATGAAAATAAATCATATATTTTCTATCACGGTTCTTAAGATTGTGTTCACACAATTTCCTTTCTTATTAACGCTTGTGACATTATTAGTTCCACGAAGTAAAGCATGAGAATTTCTTATTTGATTAGGTTACATTCAATGATTGGATCCAATCCGCAAGAACATTGTGTTATAGATTTTTCTGTTGATGGTTTGTTTTATTTTGCAATAAAACGCGAGCGGCCGCGTCGAATTCACCGGACGGGCGACATGGATTTGATTCTTATATAAATCTACAGTTATTTTACGAGATTAATGAAGTTTTTTACACTTGATGTCCAAAACAAGAGGAAGGTCACTGTCTTTATATTTAGAAAAATTCTACGCAAAGCCCGAGTAATGCCGGGGTTCTTCTTCTAATCTATAAAATTGATTGTCTTTTTGTTATTTAATTTGTATAAATCTGCAGTTTAACTTCGAGATCGATACATTTTGTATCTCTTGACATACTTAAGGATATAGCACGACGTATTTGATATACGACGAATTGGGTTGAAGTTAATGGTAGAATCAAGCGATATAAATTATTTTTTAAATTCTTAACATTAATATTATTTTCACCTTAAAAATGTACCCAGTTTTCAGGTACACTAGAAGTTACAACATCAAATCTTTAAGTACTCCAAACCATCCATGACCCCGAGTAATGCCGGGTACATAGCTAGTTGAATATAAAAGAGAAGGGTTTTTTGTTTTTAGGGTTTATGATAAGCTATAAAAGGGAACGGATCGATGGAAACGATTGATGAAACACAACGAAGAGACAAATTTAAGATGAACAAAAAGAAGAAATAATAGTCAAATTGGATTTATTCTAGATGCATATTATTTATGGATGATATCATTTGTTAAAGTATATAGTAGTATTTCATATTAGATTCATAACTTACAAACCAAATTAGTAGTAACACAACTTTAATTTGAAGTAACAAGTCCCAAAAGAATTCATTCTGTTCTTTGATTCTGTGGGACTATTTTAATACGACCGAAAAATTTGTTGTTCTATCTTTCACACTTCTTCTATGAAAAATACCTATTAAGACCATCTCTTTAGCAGAACTTACATGGACAAACTGGCCCAACCTCCGGCGCTAATTGCGAGGGCCTTAGTCAGAGAAAATTGTAAGATTTTTGGAAACATTTTTCTTTTGCCCGAGACTTTCATCACTCTCTTTGAAGTAATCCTTACAAATATTTGATCATCGGAAAAATAGGTGTCACAATTATTATATTTAGCCTTTCATTAAAGAAGGTCTTTCTGATTAATCAAAGAAAGTTAATGAGTATGAAAACGATTTCATCTAATTATAATGGATTCGCTTGGAGAGTTTATCGATTCTTATAATCAATATATGTTATAAAATAATGTGTATGTACAATGTGCGTGCCGCTAAAACTGAGAAACGGATCCCGGTACGATCGAGAGAGTTGGTAGCCCCCTGAAGAAGGTTCCCGTATTTACCTGTATGGCGTGCTTTTGAAGATATAAGGGCTGAAAGTTTCGCCTTCTAGAAATTTCTAGAACAGTCCAGAACATTCGAGAGTATTCGAGAGCATTCCACAACATTCCAGAACATTCCGAAACATTCTAGAATGTTCGGTAATAGTCTGGAACGTTCGGGAATATCCCAGATCATCGTGGAACATTCCAGAACACTCTCGAATGTTGTGGAATTTTCTAGAACCTTGTGAACCTTTTTTGTATGGGGGGGGGGGCTACTCATTGGCATGGGTAGGTATATAAAGCAAGATCCGTCGTGGGTTCGAACGTCAGTTTAATCTCATATCTGGGTACCCCAGCTAGTAAAATATAAAAACTTTTTCTTCTGCATACGTAAATATGTTACTTCCAACGTTAAATTTAATGTTCTCGCTACTTCAATATTTTTTTACTGTTTAATTAAACGAATACATGAGTAAAATTCCTTGGAAATCACAAATGATTTATCTATCGTATCCCATTTTATTTATCATCAGACAATCCAGTTGAGAGGGCTTTTAGAGCTAAACTTTATCCGAAGACGTAGAGCGTGGAACGTGGAGCGTGGAGCGTCGGGCGTCGAGCATCGCCTTTGAGCGGTGCGGGGCGTGTGGGGTATAGGACGTAGGTACTCGTACAGAGCGAACAGCCTTCAAAGGGGATCCCCTCGCGAATTCTTATTTCTCCGCCTAACACTCGCCGACTAAACATATACATTATGGAAAGCGCCCAAATTGTTACCCGTTTCCCCCGCCATAATACCATAATAAAATTCATATGCATAACTAAGTTAGCGCCTTTGTTTAGACGTCTTGCGAGGGGAGAAAGCCTCCGAATTTAGCACCTAAAAGCAAAATATTTCTTGTTTCCAGTAACGAGCCTTTCACCCTCGCGTTACTTTTTCTGGAATCTCTCCCTTTTTTGTTGTATTCCCACCTTTTTGCTGAGTCCGGGGCACGTAAATATCTGTATCGAATCTTAAAAGGAAAAGGTAAAGGATATTTTTAAGGGATGCAAGTTTGCAAGATATTATTTATCTCAAAACATATACGTTCTTTTGTCTGAGGCAGGATTTATCGGGGGATTTTCTTATATTTATTTTTCTCGCGTAATATTTCCGTTAACTTAGATCATTTTATTGCGTGCTATAAATCAGGGGCTTTATTTTGTTTTAATCAAATGAAAGCGCTCTTTTGTGTTTTCTGTGTTATTTGTACGAGAAAAATATAGAAAAAATGGAATAAATCACAGCGTGTACTTTCTGTATCTCGTTATACTTTACGTTATGCCTTGTGGGTTTGTTCGATAAACACATCTTTTTTCACCTTGAAAAAAATTCACTGAATAAGATTTTTAGATTGGACAAACAAAATATTAGTTTTGAAAATTAATATCACTTACCTTTTAACTTTTAACCGTCTACGAATTTCTCGTAAAATAAAATAAAATAATAGATTTACATGTTTCATCAATAAAAGGCACCATGGGAGCATATGTTTATGTTAATTTCTCTATAAAAAATAAACAGTATTAATCACAAGTGACCTCTCTGCTAAGTATGGCCCTGTATGTTTACTGCCTGTACAGAATATGTATATGTATAATAATATATGTATATTTTAACGCAGCATCGCTTTCATTGGTCAATGTATATAGTTTTGTATTAGTGATCGACGAACCGGTGGATACAATATTTTAGCCATAAGTTGTTCTGATGGTTTGTCTAGTCTGTAGTTAGAAATAAGATTGTAGAAATATGTTATAAATTTGTACAGCGCCCTTGAGGAGCTTTTTCACAAAATCGGCGCTGTACAAATCATCCAAATATTATTATTATTGTTCAAACGAAACCTTATTTAATTTTTTATAATAACAACTGCCTTTTTATAACTCTTGAAGGTTATTCCCATCAATGTAATATATCTTTGAAGAAGAAGATAACACTAATAATCTAAATGAAAATATGAAAGAGAACAAGACACAGAAAAATAGAAAAAGAAAATGGTCGCAACTGGGACTAGAACCCAGAACCTCCCGTCTAACTGGGACTTGCGCTTTTACCAATTCAGCCATTGCCACCTTCCGTAAAACCGTCATAATTGTCAATCTCATATTTTCAAATTTTAGAATTAACAATATTATCTTCGACTAATTGGTAAAAGCTCATGCCCCGGTTAGACAAGAGGTTCTGGATTCGAGTCCCAGTTGCGACCATTATCTTTTTCTATTTTTCTGTGTCTTGTACTCTGTAATATTTTCGTTTAGATTATAAGTGTAATCTTCTTCTTCAATGAAACCTTTTTTTTTTAAATTTAATTAAATGAAGACAATATTAGCGAAACTCAATAAAAATCTGAAGACAGAAAAATCAGAAAAAGATATTAGTTCCACTGGGACTCGAACCCAGATACCTTAGCATTCATGGCCAACTGCTCTACCGATTGAGCTATGGAACCCATTTCCAATTCGATCACTTTTAACTGTATCATACTTCGACTAAGAACTACCAACACTATCTTCATTTTTCTTAACGCGCATATTATTGGCTGCTATCTGTTTTGATGAGATTTTCCAGTTGTGAAATGTTCCCTATTTCTGGAATCAATACTATTTTCCAACAAAGTGAAACTGGGCGACCTCAGAGGCCTTTGGAGTGACACCATACTCCGTTTTATTTAAGGGATATAAACATAACCCAAATTTTTGTGGCTCCGTCCCCAACTATAAAACAGAAACATTAGAGAAGCCCCGGGGCCTTTGGGTTGCTTTATTGCATCTCCTACGAAATGGAGCCACAGTCCATTTGATATACGAGCTGAACCCAGGGGGTTATTCGGTCCGAACTGAATTTTTAATCGCCGTCTTATGTCGCTTGATATCTGAAAAGGTAGTATTCTTCAAACCTCTAGTTTCCCATCCAAAGCAACCACTTTCACATTCGGTTGGAGTATTGTTTATTCAAATTTATTGAAATTACACCGTCAAAATGTGTTAGGGAGGAGATCTCTACATGGTACCAACGCGAGATGGTTTAAATTATTTTGAAATATTTCAAGTTCGTGAGAACTTTACACAATAATATTTAGTATTACTAATCGTAATCGGCTTCGTCCAACATCTGAATTTAAAAATACTGAAATTTTTTTCTGTTTTTCGACATTAAGTTTAAAATTTCTATAGCTCTTGATGGAACTGGCATTGTCTGTCGACTTAGAAATTTCGGACAGAAAATTTTTTCTTAGTTTCATGGCGCTGGATTTCACTGTTCTAGAGTTTAAACTGATTCAGAAACGGAGTTCTCTTTTTGTTTTATTACATAATATATGTATTCTTCTTCTCCTCCCACTGTTGCCTTCTCTTTTTGAAGTGAAAACTTCTTTAGCACCGTTGTGATTTGAAACTCGATGAAACGAAAAGGTGACACTAAAAGTAAACAAACACATACATCTGTTGGATTTAACCTGCGAGAGAATGAGATAGAATAATCGGTCTCCTCTTTGGGCGGTGCTTCGTAGCCTCCCCATTCTTGTCTACTTTAGTTTTTTGAAGGTTTCATTTCTACCGCATTTTAACTGCACACGCTGAAGAAAATAATTTCCCTCATGAGTCTATGCCATCTTTGAGGATGTAGTGTCTCTTTGAGAAGAGAAAGGAGTGAACATGGGTCTTGAAGATACACATATCGTAGGAAGGAGTAAACACGCCGGGATATCATTCGGCAGCCAAGCTGATGAACTCAAGAACGAGTCGTAAAAACTACCCGTTCTTTTGTGACAAATGTCAACCGTGTACAGAGGATAGGCGGGTTAGATTATCATATTGAAGGTTTGCTTTCTTCAGGACTGTATCTATTTTGCAGGCTGCTAGCTAAACAACTTTACTTGATTGTATCGCGGTCCTTATTTTGCGCTGGGGTGCACTCAGACCCATCGATTCTTATTTAATTGACAATCCTAATACAATTATGACAATGCTTAATTGACATCATGATATTTAAATGACGGTTGCTTAGAATTGAAATGTCAACGTTGTCCAAGAATGATTGGTTGTAGTAAATTGGTACCTTCCTGATTGGAAATTACGGTTAGGCAGATGAACTCCCTAAAGCGCGAAGGTGATTAATTTATATTCAATTCACATCAGTCAAGACTACTGGACACTG
The DNA here is from genome assembly GCA_917563855.2 of Limnephilus lunatus. Classification (NCBI taxonomy): domain Eukaryota; kingdom Metazoa; phylum Arthropoda; class Insecta; order Trichoptera; family Limnephilidae; genus Limnephilus; species Limnephilus lunatus. The sequence goes on along the minus strand of OU830602.1, from coordinate 52,687,682 downwards.
GACATAGCTTTGGAGAAATGTTACCTACCTTCGGACATACTAGTTTTCAAGGAAGCGGTACCGCACCTTCGAATTTGCTTATCTACTACACTGGATATTAATTATATCTACCATGCCGGTAAATATTTCAAACATCAATTCGTAGATCTACTATGAATTCTTTCGCCTAATAAAATACGATATTTTGTATTTTTAATACTTTTATTCCATAGAACTACTTTTCACTGCCAAATGTTTTTCTTCTGAGACTTTAAAAATATACCGTTTTTGATTTTAAGTAAATATTTTAACGCGTCGTTTAATTAAATCTAAAAGTTTTTAATCAAAAATTTTAACTTTTAATTAGAAAATCTGTGTTTTATAGCTCCCACGAGGGTGAATTCTGATATCTGGAAATTTGCACGGCCTTTTCTGTCTGAAATTTCTAGGTCAAAGCAACTATTTCCAACTTGTTTTATGCACGGTGTCCGGAAACTCGTAGTACAAGCGGAAAATTGGTGAATTTTCTTCACATTTGTGGTCGATTTTTTTGCACAACTTTTTTGATTTCAGCTTTCGTTTCTTAGTACCATTTAGGTACATGTACTGTACAAACAAGTCCGAAATTGGAATGTTTTAGGTCAAATTTGAAAAAAAGCGGATGCAAGGGGATAAACCAGCTGTTATAAAAGTTTTTTTTAACCCTTAACTATGCCGGAAAAAATGTAAAAAATCGAAATGCTCAATTCGAAAAATAAAGTATTTTCGGTTCTCTACGTGATGTAGATTCACGAGTTTCCCGCTCGTACTGGGATTTTATAAATATTGGTATTAGGAAAAACGGATTCAGCACCATTTTTCATGGAATACAAAATTGGAAATCAATAATATAAAATCCGTTGTTTAAATTTTGAAAGTGAACTCCAAAATTTCACATTGTAGTTCAAAGCACACAGGAACTGCTAGTTAGTGTATCCCAAAATTCCTAATTCGCCGAGATTCTGAAATTCATTTGATAACATTAGGGCGGCCATACGTGGTCGCATCCTAGCTGGATGATTATAGAAGAGTGAGTATCAGGCACCAGGGTGGCAGAAGACTGAGGGGGTAGACGTTCTTATGATTGTATGTACAGCCGGACAAGCGGCATCATTAAGTCACGGAGAGCGCAGCCCTCACGGTTCAGGTTCACCAACAAGCAGAAAAGATACAACCATTTATTAAGAGATCCTGATTAATGTATCAGTGGCTTGATAGCTTTTTCTTCGTTTCCTTGCTGGTGAGATTGCTGGGAAGGGTCGGGATCAGCCATTACTGCCGACCGCGCGTCCGCCTCAGTAGCTAGGACGTGCCCTCCGAACAATAACCAATCTCGTTTCTTCTTTCTTCTTGTTTCGTTGTCTAGTTGTTATTCTTTTTCTTCATTTGCTTTCTTTCTTTGTTCGGAATTACACATTTAGAAATTAAATATAAACAATATCACAGCTGTGATCGTGTCCCATTAATGAGATTTTTCCATAATATTGCGTATTTTTCTTAATCGGGTATTTTGTCTTTGTTAAATTGAGTACGATTTTGTTTACGAGGGCATTCCATTGTTGGTCGATGGGATATTACCATGAACTTTATTATTATGTTTATCCCGCTCACTGATTTATTCCGATATTATTCGATGTTCAAGGAGAAAGTTCCTATCTCGATAGCGACTTATGAATAATATTTATTTATTTATTCAGTAACACTTTCTATCAATATTCCAATGTTATCATCTTGATAAAACTGGATTGTACACGTTGTAATTTTTCTTTCCAAACCTCTAGATTCCTCTCTAATTCTATCAAAAAAATTACATCAATATCGTCTCAAATTTATTGTAGTTAATTTCGCTGCTAAACAATTATACAGGGGGCCTAGTCCCTATCTTTTACGTTTTACTAACAGCTTGTTAGCTTAACTTGGTGGTTTGAGCAAAGTTGTCGCAACTGGTTAAAAATGGTAGTCAGTAACTTTTCTGTTAAGTTTTAGTTTATTTTATAGTCGCGACCGACAGAAAAGAAACAGAAAAGTTACTGACTACCATTTTTAGCCAGTTGCGACAACTTTGCTCAAACCACCAAGTTAAGCTAACAGGCTGTTAGTAAAACGTAATAGATAGGGACTAGGCCCCCAGGTAATATAACGTCGGTCCAATGCCTATTGTCCATTTTTGCCAGTTTTGAGTTAAGCATACCAAAATTTTTAAAATTAAACGGAGCATACCATGCCTTTTATTCGTGATAATTTTGAAGTGAAAACTTCTTTAGCACCGTTGTGATTTGAAACTCAATGAAACGGAAGCGAGCGACACTAAAAAGAGACAGACATGCAAATCTATAGGATTTAGCCCACGAGAGAATGAGACTAATCGATGTCCTCTTTGTGCGTTGCTTTGTAGAATAAAATGTAAAATAATTTTTAAACTTGGTAACAATATTATAATAAATAAACCCTACAATTATCCTACTCCTGATACTTTGCATTCGTCTCATTCTCTCGAAGTTCAGTTTTATGAAGGTTTCGCTTCTACCGCGTGTGAACTGCATCCTATAATTTTTTATTACACATTATTATGTACAAAGTACAGGATTTATTTGAGCTCGTTTAGTAAAATGAGATAAATCGAATTATGTTATCAATTCTATACTTTAATACTCAATATCCCCGAATGTTATTTTTTTCGGATTTTTCGGATTCATGACTTTGGAATTTATCCCTTATTATGTAAGAAGGTAATTGTGATAATTTTTCAAAAATGGCACCGTCCTAAAACCTTAACTTTGTTACCGAAACTAAAATGCTAAAGACATATTCCCAACCCTCTAACTCCTTTTGTTCAATGAAAATGATCAGTATCTATCAAGGATAGATATTTAAGCTATTAAAAGTATTGAAGTAATTAACCCCTCGAAGATGGCTTTTATTGGGAGACTATAAAAATACCTCAAGGATATTTCGGTCTAATGAGAGAAGGGTAGCTACCGGCTACAGGGTGATGAGAGAATTTCTATCACCATTTGATTTTCACAGGATATAATGCTACTGGGTGGCTTAAGATTAGGGCGGTTGTTAAAAGGAACCGAAGAATGTTAATTATCGAGACACTTCGAAATTGCTAGGAGTTTTCGATTAATGCACCTGGAAAATATTCGATGTTATCATGAAGATGTTAGCCACCTTTCTCACGATATTATAACATTGTTTAATTTGTTTTTTCATCTTTGTTTCAGGTAAATTTGATTCTACACTTACCACACAAGTTACACAGCAGCCTTCCAATGACAAAGGTAAAATAATTGAACCAAACACATCTCTTTGTTTGACTCCAGATACTAATATCTACAGCCTGTATGTCGGACGAATATCTACAGCTCATATGTTGGACAAATATCTATGAACTTCAGAGTGAAGACTAATATCTACAGACCTAAGGTCGGATAAATATCTATGACGGTCACAGTGGTGACGAATATTTATGGAGCGTAGGTGGGACTAATATCTACAGAGGGCAGCTGAGCACCTAACCTAACTTAACCTAACCTAACCCAACCTCTGCCAGTACTATAGATATTCGTCGACATCACCTGTTCCATAGATATTAGTCAGCACTTTGAGCTGTAGATATTCGTCCTCACTTTGGTTCCCATAGATATTGTTCCAACATACCTCGTATAGATATTAGTCAGAACATGGATTCTCATAGATATTAGTCCGATTTGTTCAGTTTTTGGAATTCCTGTAGATATTAGTAGACGCTTCCCTTTATTTTTGTACCTGCATACTTAGAACTTTGTTACGTTCATGTATGATTATACTGATTTTCTAATGATTATAATGATGATTATAATGATTTTCGAATCTTGAAATCGATTTTTTCCGTTTCTAAATCTTTTTCAGTACACTGAGATCTGCCTTGCATTGCTTATGCTAAACCGTAAAATAGTTGAAATTACTATAAAAATTAATTTCATTCAGAAATAGTATGAGCTATCCTTAGTATGCGTAGTCTTTCCTTCAGGTCAATTGGTCAAAACCTCCCAAAATTATAAGATGACAGTAAAACATTTTGAAATATTATGCTATTCAAAACAACTGATATTATTCTAATGTATTTGAAATGCACCGCGAGATGCGCAAGCAGTGACATCTAATGTCTTAAATGGAAGCTTTCTCTCTCACGCGACACGCACTTTGATTGGCTCGGTCAATTTTTCAAATGTCCCAATATCGTGTCTTCTGTCTCTTTACGCCTTCATACAATAAACGAGATGGCACTATCCCGCCCAGAATTTTTTTTTTCCGAATTCTGAAGACAGTTTGGGTCATGGCCGAGAGCGAGAAAAAACATGATGAATATTATGCATCTGAAAGAGATGGTTTGATAAACGTGGGTTGATTTGACATATTTTAGGCTTGTCGCATGAAATAATTTACTATATTAAATGTAATTTGAGTCTAAAACTCGTGAGGTAATTAATTACAAAAGAATATTATCGTATTTAATTTGATATTGTATCATAATATATTTTTTTTAAATGATCTTCCACTTCTGGACCCCTATAGTCGCCCCTGAGTATGAGTATGTTCACCAGATTGCATATATATTTCCCGCCAGAATCGCATTCGGAAGTAATCACAATATTTTCAATCTTATTTTCATCTCTTATCTAAAAAAACCAGCCGAGTGTGCGACGGGTCTGGAGTATTGTTCCCTATTTGGAACGTTCCCAAATGCGCTGTTCCACCAACTGTTCTGTTTAGATAAATGATGTGGAACATTGGAGATGAGATAAGGCTTGGCCTACTAGGGTAGCAGAAGTTGCGGCGGGCTGGTTAATCGGGTGGGCGGCTGTCGGTGACATGCCCCGGTCCAGCCGGACCGTATCGCGGTTAGCCTCTTACTGCCCTGCGTGCCGCTGCCGGCCTGTGGGAATACCTGATTAACTTTAAGCGTTCCCGATATCCAATACATTATTGGACACTCTATCCACAATCGTAATAAAAAAAAATTTCATCTAAAATTAATTGATTTTTAAACTTTCAGAAGCATTTTACAAAGTGAAAGCTCAGTTGAAATACCTCCTTTTAAAGCGTGCTTTTCGAAAGAGGGAGAGAAATTAGGATTTTATAATATTACTTTAGTTATCGGTGGGAATACCTGATTAACTTTATGTGTGATATATACTAATTGATCACTCTTTTACTTCTGTGATTTAACCGTAAACAATGATTTTATCGGAAATCAAATTGATGCGCTGTATTCGACAATCAACTAAACTATTTAAATACCATATTGTGGTCCTACCGGTGAAAACTCCGTTGTGACCTCTCTTTCAGTCACTGGCGTCATCTTTAAGAAAGAGAGAGATGTTTTAACGTAGCACTGAAAGAGGAATTTATAATATTCCTTTATTTTTGTCAAACATTTCGATACGCCAAATTCCTTTCGCATATTAAATCGACTCAAATGTCTGTGAAATGTGAACATGATGTGAATTTTTTCATTATTTAGAAAGCCATCTAACTTTATTGTATGCCCCGTATATTTACTATGTTTTAAAAGATTTATAATGCTATATTTTATAAGGCTGGAATTTCAATTACACTCTTTCTTCCATACCCTGGAGATAATTCACGCAGTCGAGAAAGGTCTGGCCTAGTTTGACGTGAATCTTCGAGCGCCAAAAACTTTTCGTCGGCTCTTGCCCATTTGAAGACGTCAATTTATTGCCCGACCCTTTTTTGTCACATTCCCTTAGAATTATAAATGTAGAATGAAATCTCTTTCGGATCACGGAGCCCCGATGTATGTGTATAATATAAGCTCTTCTCTCGACAGAAGTATCTCGGAAGAGATATCTGACAGCCTTATCGAAAAATTCCTTTCGGCTATCTCGCGTTACCCTTTGATGGATTTAACTTTTATTATTTCATATCATTATCTTCCTTTTTATGCTTCCGAGATCCGACGCGACGCTTCCAAATTAATGAAATCATAACGTACAAGTATTCGAAGAATTGTAATTTTATCATAATTTTCACTCCATAAAAAAAATTCTACGAATCTGTTTATTTTTTATGGAATCGAATATTTTCATTTCATAAATAAAACTATGTTAATTTTCATTCCCATTTCGTATGTAATATTTTTATTCTTCTTATTAGCATTTTATGTGCGTTATTTCTAAGTCGCTTGTCTAGTATGCTATTGGTGTGCCTTAAATGTGTATATATTTATTATTTTGAATAAAAATGGCGACTAATGATATCTCACGGACATTATGGATGGATTGTTGCACAGAATTTGAACAATTAATCAAATTTCAAATTAAAATTTAAGTTCTTTGAAAAGCTTTTCTAATTCTGTTATTATTTCATCGTGGGCCGGTTATTTTACAGTAGGTACTTGGATAATAATGAACTTGAATAAAGCTTTCACAGAACTAGAATATTACCTTTGAAATTTGATGAATTATTCAAATTCTGTTAAACAACCCGTCCTGAAACTTAACGACACCTGTATAAATTAAATAAAATTCATTTCCTTTTATGAACCTGCAACTTCCCGACTTAAGATTTGATGCTTAGACCATTACACTACGGAGGCATTAATACACTTCTGAAATAGGATGTTATAGCATTAACGTAACGTGTAACGCAGGATCATCATTTCATTATTACGCCTTTCTAATGCTCGCCCTGTGCCGGTCGCACTACATTAAATGCTTCTTCTGACGTGTTGATTCCCAAAGCACAATAATTATTCTCTTCCAGCCTTCTACATTCCTGATCTATCAAATTATTTATATTATAATGGTCCGTCAGTGCTCATCTCCATTAAACCAGGTGTTTTTACTGCGAGATGCACACACAACGATACAACCATCCACATAAGACTGATAAATGTAGCATTCCATACAGACTCGCTTTCACGCAGGTACGCCTACTTTATTATTTAATATTTTTTTCTTTAATGGCAATTCGGAAGCAACCTACTTAACCTAATGATTTAAGCTTCTTAAGAGGTTGCTCTGGTATTTAAAAAAAATAAGTTTATCTCTTTGTTTTCTTAAGAATGGCTTATCCACTTTTTTTACTCAAGATTTTCTGAAATGTTTGTCTTAATATTATTTATTCTAAGAAAGAAAAAACTTGCCAAGCGCAAGCACAAAAATGTTAAGCGATGTTTAAATTAAATATTAAAACCGTTACATAAATTAGAAGGATTCGTCAATTTTTATTAATAATTTATGCGTTCTTAAAACGCGTCGAACATCATTTGAAGATTTTTATTTAATGTTTACAGAAAAAAAGCTGCATAAGAAATGATAGACCCCAATTTGTGTGCGAGCTGTCGTTGGAACCCACCCATTCAATTAAAATTTACGACTTGGAACTTTGGAGTAGTATTAGGATCGCAGAAGTCCGCCGTATTTTTAAATGGCTCACGTCTCTAGTGATTGCATATTACCAGCATTATTTATCTCCCATGGAGATGAATTCTTACCGCATAATTAATTACGTAGTCATTCCAGTGGCTTTCATTATAAAGGTATTACCATATAAATTACCTAATTTATACCATACACATGCGCACTAAATATATCTTTGGTGTGCCTATAAAACGTCTTCGGTTATTGATTTTTATTTTTGAGGTTTCGATAGGACGGGTTCTGTCGCCGTTTAATGTGATCTGTGTTGATAAAATTATTTAATTTAATATTGATTTCTGGCTATCCATTTAGAGAGCTAATGGAGATATTATGGCTGGAAGAATTCAAGAAACTCACATTAATTGTAATAGAATTTGAAATCGAATCCTATTTAGCGTTAATTAATAAGCAGTTTTAAAGTAAATTCAAACATTTCCCAAAAATATGCATTCTCTCTGAAACCATAATGACATATTAAAATATAAGTGTTTAATAACTTCCTAATTGCCTTTGAACATACCACCATACAATACTTATTAAAAAAATCAGTACCTATTTTAATGAGAATTTTATTGTTTTTCTTTTTAATTAAGTAACACATTAAGATATACGCATAATAAATACTGTGTGTTTGAGGCTTTAGGTTTTTATGCGATCGTATTCGCTCACCAAACAATTTGTGTAATTTCCCTTAATCAGTTTTTTTCGGGAAGTGAAAACATTTAAAATGTCGTTAAATAATTTTATTTATATTTAAATTGAATTTGCCGGCAGCCCTTTAAAGTAGTGGGATAAATTGGCAGCATACATTTGCGTACGTTTTCTGATAAACGTGTTCCCGGAGAGCAGAAACACTGAGTAGTTGCATGATTTATCTTGTCGGCCGCAAAAGGAAGCGTTTGCAATAATACTCGTATCGATTTGATTGAATATGCAGTCTTGAATGTGGCCGCTGGCCTTTTATTTTGAACAGTCGGACGTGACGCACACCTGTGTCCGTTTCCTGTTATCCTAATACATCACTTACTGCGAGTTCAATGATTTATCGAAGCATTTACACGCAAAAAATACGTATACTGAATTCAATATGAAAAAGGAGCTCTGGACAGTGCATACACCCCTTTCTTAGGGAAGGATTCATATTTTTTTATGAAAATTCCGCACAAGAGTCTCGACTGCTTCCGAATGTCATTCCCAATTGGGCTGTTGCAAGGATGAAAAAAGTGGGGAAAGGAAAACGACGGGGAAGAGTTTTAAACAACTTTTGGATTGTGAATGGTAATGGCGATACTTACATATACCACTCTGTAACATGTCGCAAATGTATTAAATAGATACAACGAAAAGCATTTGCGACCTCTGAATTTGTGTGGAGGATCTTAATCACTCGACCACGGAGGTCGACGACTAAGATCCCAAGCATCATAAAAGTGATGTAAATAAATAAATCTATTATTTTGTAACACATTAAACCGTGTTCAAACGTTCATTTTGTCCCCTAAATTTAAATCCGAAAGCTCTAGTTATGAGGTACCTAGTTATGTTTCCCGTTCTCAGGCGAGGGCGGGAAAGGTAGATTTCCGAACGCGATAAAACAACAAGCGATCAAATTAGGTTTATTAGGCGGATAGAATGGGCGGCGCCCTTGGACGCCCGCCTATACTTTAATTAATCCGCCCATTTGAAGTTCCCCCGGAATGGGGATAGATTGCGCTGAATGGAGTTACTCTGAACACTCGACACTGAGAGTTGAGAGGAGTAGAGGAGGGCCGTCAACACCTCAGATCAAGTGGAAAAATCTCAAATCATTTGCTTCGTTATTACTTTTTTAGCATTGTTTTACGTTTAGTCGTTTCCTATTTGCTGGGACGTTGGACCTTGAACTATCTCACGATACTTATATTAATTATGTTTCGTGTATAAAGTAATATAAAAGTAATGTTTCACAATATAAATAGTTCAAATAGAAATCTAGGATTCCATGGCATGGAAAACGAACAAAGAAACAACTAACCTAACCTATTATGTTATCATATTCTGTTTTACCAAGTTACCGAAATCAAGAAAATATTTAAATTGTCTAAATAATGCCTTCAAATATATATCACATTCTGGAAATTTTTACATAATTTATTTGCATTCTTCTTCTTCGATGGCGCTACAGCTGATATCGAGCTTTGGCCTCCTGCAACAGTCGCCTCCAACTCCTCCTGTCCTCAGCGGCTGTTTTCCAGTTTGGTACCTGGAGAAGCTGTGCTACATCCCCTCTTACCTCGTCTTCCCATCTCAGTCTGGGTCTTCCCACTTTTCTCTTTCCACCTGGGTGTCCAGTCAGAATTCTTTTTGGGACGCGGATTTAATTTATTTGTATTACTCATATTATTATTATTATTCATAAACCCTGAACTTAGGAGAAAGCCACAAGCAAAAAATGTTTGTATTCTTAGTGTGCCATATATCGCCCCAATTACAGGTAAAAGGCATAAAAATTGCTTGGCAAACGGAGTCTAGAGGTCACGATTTCAAGCGCAAAAGTGGTTTTTATTTATTTTGTGAATATTCTTATGGGAAAGGAAAAAGTTAATAAATGGAAACTGTCACAGATAATTTTAGCTATATAATAATTTTTTTTAAAAGTGGTTACTTATATGCTTCATAAATATCCAATGAAAAAAAAAGTTTATGTTTATATTTATTTATAAGGTAATTAACAATTTTATTTTATGTCTACTCAATGGAAACGACAGCAAAAGCTTCATTTTATCAAAAGCTTATTTATTTGTATTTATAATGTAAACAGATTCGTAGTAAAGATTAACCTAAATTAGTGATTTAGCATTTTAATGTCTAATAGTTCGGTATTTGGGTGAAAAAATGTTTTTTCTACCTACATCTAGAAAATTAATAGCAGCTTTTAGAACCAGCCCAACTATTTTAAAACTCAAACTTTTTTTTAATTATCCATATTATAACAATATGGTTCCATACTGTTGTGAAGAAATTTATTGGGTGCTGTAATAAGAATGAAGCGGATATTGTTTTGGGAACTATCTTGATAATTCAATGCGAACCTTTCTCTAAGCAAAGGGTTTAAATTAAAAATAACAACCCTGCGAGGAGACCAGATGTTGTCCTTTATGCCAAAATCCCAAGTAAAACCAATAAAACTATCGTGACATTTTGGAGGAATAATTCAGTTCCCATCTTCAATTTTTTCATAATATTACATTTGATTATTAAACGATCTCATTTGTAAGAAAATACAATAAGTTTCTAACTACTCCAGTTTTATTTTAATCAGACAGACAGAAAATGTAATTCTCTTAGGGATTATTATTTGTAGTATTTATTTTCTTGTATAAATTAAAGCTTTATTGTATAAATTAAAGTCTGGTTTGGTAATGTCATGTCATAAACTGTACAAATTTGCTTATTAAGCCTTTGGATTTCGTGAAACTCGTGTCAAATTCAATCAGGACAAATAAAACGTCCTAGTTCTGTTTGAAATTGAAGTAAATGATGCTTTCCCAAATAGAAAACCTGAAAGTAATTCCTGGCTCTGTCATTAACACAACATGCCACCCTTGTAAATACAATCGCTAATGATCACATCACGTGCCCGGGGGGTACATATCTCCTCAGAAGCCTTTTCCAGCCCAAATGAAATTAAATAGATAACACGGAAAATTGTTAAGCTCTTCAAATTCAATTCACAAAATTTCATAATGTTAAGTGTGGGTACACGGACAAAGGGTGTTTAAACCATGTAAAAAAATAATAATAGTCCTTCACGTAGTTTTTGTTTTGAACAAACAACGTTTAAAATAATGTGAAAATGATATGTTGTAATTCTATAATTTATCGTAACCTTCATAAAAGTTAACTGTATTTTCAAAATTTATTTTAATAAGTAGGGTTGGTTGAATTTCTCGCAGTAAAAGAGAATTTGCACTTCATGTGGAGCGCCCATAGCTTTGTAATATGCGCCATTACTTAGATCTAGCGCCCGGGTTTTCTCCATTGTTTATCCTGTGTTCATAATAATAACAATAATACTAAACATGTGTTTGGGATCGTGTAGGTACTAATACCCCATTATGTCCGCCATTATCGCGCGAATGTAACGCGGGATATTTAAATCATTCCGGTTCAATCCCGCCCACCGACCAGAAGTGCTAGAGAGCTGCTAGAATTGCTACAATTGCTAGAATCGGAATGGAGCTCGTAGAAACGTCATTATAGGGGAATATGGAGCAGTATAGGAAAAACCTTCGCATTATTGCCTGTAATAATTGCAGTACCCGACACTTAGGCAGCCGTATCTGGGTTTCGGGTCTCAATCGGTTATCCCTTGGCAATTTTGTACAGTTTCGTATTGCGATTATGATGTCAAAGTCTCGCTGCTAACATTTATAACTTCATTCCGCCATACCGGTGTATGTGAGCTTATTGCCGCATATTATATTCGCGTGCGTAAGCCTAGTAACGCTATGCCTCAGCGAGTAAAAGCTAACAATCTAGCAATACCCGTTATAATGTTATGTGCCCCGCTTACCATCGCATAACCAACACTGTAAAACGAACATGTGTCACGTGGTCCTTTGCAGATTAAAAATATAAATAATGACGGACGAATTACGCCCGAAAATGCTTAACACGAATGTAACGCGAATGGAAGTAAATTTTATTCCATGCTTTTGTGTAATCACCGTGATATTTCATCCAAAACGTGCTACAAAAGTTAGTTCTTCCCAAGAATTTTCATAACTTTTCACGTTTATTTATTACTGCGGAGGAATGTCGCACGTAATTTGGAGTATCTCTTCACAATCTTTTGAATTGCGATCGCTGAAGGCTTCAGAAAAGTTTGCATTAAAAATAATTTGCATTATTTGTTTCCTTGTGAAGAAAACAAATCTCCAGATGTGAAGAAAACTAGTTTTCTTCATTTTTAATATAGGGTTAACCCAACATTCGATTTAATTGCAATGATTTAGGCTGACCCAATCGTTTAATTATACAGTAAATAGAGTAAATCGGTGAAATCTTTAAGAGGATTGCAGAGACGAGATTTCGTATAAAATGCAGTTAATTAATCACATTCTATTATGCCACAAGTATTCATTAAACAATAATTAAAAGTTCTGTAATTAATTCTCCTTCAGATCTCCGTTAATAATATATATCTCGCATTCATGGTCTCTTGAAATGAATCGTAGATGGTTGTTATTGAGGTTGGCACTATTTTCAATCGAAAATGTAATTAAAAAGATATTTAACTCTATTTGCCGCTAAAGACTTTTCCTTTTCACCATGAACATTGTGGTTAAACCTACATAATTTTATTTTTATTTATTCTTAATCGATTTTATAGATAATAAAATTATGGTTCAAGGCTGTTTAGAAGATATATGTATTAATAGGCATAGGTATGTTGAGAAATCTATTCCCGTTTTGAGATGGGGAATATTGCCATTACATTTTTAATTTAGATTTGAAATATAACACCTAATAATATTCTTATACGTACCTCAATTAGAGTTCTTCAATTCTTGTATTCAATTAGGGTTAATTCAAATAATACAGACTTATGATTGTGGGTATTGGTGCGTATATATTACCTTCACTTTCGACCAAGACGAAACGTCGCTGAGAAACGCCTTTTTTTACCTCGACTATGGTAAGGTTGTTAGCGAGAAAACACAACAAATTAACACATATTATACGATCATCAAATGTGAGCAAGTATTTGAAAAGTTTTACAGCATGTCCAATAAATTATGTTTTCTTTTTTAATTCGAAAACCACGTTTAATATTTGCTGTATGCAAGCAATCCATTTATGTGAGGTATTTGTTCGATTTAACCTTGGTTGCTTTACGTGTTACTGAAATATTAAAAAATTATATATTTACTTACATTTTTCGGCTTTCAAAGGCATTATCAAACCGTCTTTTCAAATTATCTGTCTATGGAATTGGTCTTCAAACCCGAAACAACTGTCAAAAAATTAAAAACTGAAATTTTTATAATAACATTTTAAATTTAATTTAGTTAGTTAAATGGACTATAGAAAATAAAAAAATTAAGTGAATTACTAAAATCACAAAAATCCTCAAAGATCGTCATACGTTTCTTCGTAGAATTTAAAATAATATCTATTCTTATACCTCTACATATTATAATACTCTAATAGTATTGAAAAATGCCTCTTTAATGCACAGTCAAAATAAAATACGACGTCGCACTTGTAAGGTTGTACGCATTATAACTCGGCGTGTTCGTGATTTTCATTTGTGAAGTTTCACACTCAAAAAGGCTTACAGCGGCCCTATTTCCCGGGCAGATTATTATCGTTAGTGTTTTTCGTTCGCGCTTTTCCCGAACGGGCGCCGAAACGCCTTTGTTATGTGGAATTGCGTTATAACAAGTCGAGAGCTTTATGACGAAGCTCCTTTCGCATTATTCGGAGCGAGTTTCGTTTTTTCCACTGGGCTTGTATGTGAATCTGTAGATTATGTGGGTTCTGCTGGGGTGTTTTTTTTGTGACCAATCGATTCTATTCCAGGGGCCTGTTACGACGTGATGAATATTTATTATTCGCAAATATCAAATATTATTTTAATAATTCTGCCTTTATGTGTGTTTTTTTTTAAATTTTCTTCATTCATTGCATAAATTAATTACATTATTAAAGGATTTTTCGACCACCATGCTAGGCTGATGCCCATTTTATTGTGGTCGATTTTACATATAGTGCAATAACAATCACACGTTCGTGTAATATTTTTAAAGAAAAACACTGTAAAACAAATTCAAACCAAAATGCTTGCCTGGCTTTAACATAAATATGATAACATTCTATCTGATAAGTATAGATATTTTCAATTGTGACGAAAATAAGTATAAAAACTCTGTCAAGAGTGCATTAAGTAAAACTGTTTTAAATGAGTACAAAACTGCATAAATGTAATGACATATATTTTGTACTACTTACCTCCTTTTAAAATAATGTTATATTTTTTAGTTGCAAGATTACTGTTTAATTTCTAGACACATTATAATACTATAATGAGGAAATCTATAATTGGTTTCTCGGTTAGGTAAATTATACATGTATAAATTAATCCAATTGTAAACTGTTTACATCCAAAATGTTATAATTGAAATGATTGTTTATGTGTTATCACATATTTATTTGTTTTTACATTAGTTCCCACACAGGAGACCCGAAGAAAAATAATTCCCATCAGGGCCTATGTCATCTTTAAGGATGCTTTGTGGAGAGTCTTTTTAAGGTAGGAAGGAGAGGAAGTACTGGGAAGGAAAAGGTTATGAGGGGCGTATAGGAATCTAGGAACCAGTGTGTCCAGAAGTGACAGATAAATTAATCTATCCCTACTACTGTGGTGCAAGGCTATGTTCCCAGAGAGTTCTGTTGGAGAAGTCTAAAAGTCTTCCTCAACCAGTCTCCCCCAATCTGGCCTGCCTCACCAGTTCGTTCCAAAGCGTACGATAACAGTTTGCAGAATATAATATAATATGAATAAGATTTTTTTTTAAATTGATATACGAAAACATCACTGAGAAAGATGATTTGAATTCACATGTCGACCACATTACGAATATAATGCGGTTAGGCCATTTCGATTTATGTTCTATAATTGATATGTTCTGTCAATCTAATGACAGTTTGTGTTTATAAACACAATCTCTATTATTTATAATAATACGCTACCAGTCGTAATAGAACATGTTATGCAAAAAATGTTATTAAATAATACAGTGTTCTTGCAATAACACAATATTAATATAGACTACTATGATGCTTTACCGTTAAAATTACTTCTTTACTGAATTCTTACTTATGTTTTAATATTCCTTGTTTCAAACGCCCATCCAAGTTTTTAGGTATCATATTATTCACATTTGTAAAAATAGCTTCTCGAGGACGCTTTACAAAGAAAAAATCGTGAAAAAAACGCCTTTAAAATGTACAAAGGATGTATTATATTATTTCAAACAGATTTTGTATGTTTAATTCCAACTTAATTCGAATTATCGTGTTGTGAAAATAATATTAAATAGGTACCAAGATTCAAGATTAAAAAAGTATGAAAGATACCAAAAGAATATGTTATATTATCAAAGACGGTGAAATGTGTAGGGAATTATTATTTTTAGGTGGTTTGAAAATGTTTTCTGATAATATTCCTAATACCTACTACATATTTATGGACGAAGGTTAAAGCTCTTGACTCGCAATCCGAAGGTCGCGGGATTGAATCCCAGCGTGCGCAAATAAATTTTGTTTAATTAATTTATGTTATTTCACAATGAATTAATTAAAAATAATATATAGTATATTTGCGGCACGTTCTAGAGTGGAAGATACTCTTAAGTATCGCCCTGGTGCAAGACCACCATTCAGAATTAAAGCATTGCTTGAAATGGCAATTGGGGATGACATTGGCTCCAGACGAGAGCAATTGTGACTTTTATGAGGTATTCACATAAAAATATGAAGGATTCTACCCATTTGACAAATGGTTAAGCCCAATACTAGTAGCAGTTCCAATTTGGGAGGCGGGAATGGGTACCACCGCCCCGGGAACCTTTATTGGATAACCAACACCCCTGCCATAGGTCACCCCAAGTGGTTCGCTACGTTTGGTGACTAAGCAGGGGCGCCCTGGTTCATGGGGTGAGGTTTGTCTAGATCTTGGAGGCGGATAACCGGGACACACTGAACCCCAGATTCCTACCCACCCCTTAAACCCTTTTCCTTTCCAGAACTCTCCTCTCCTTCCTTTCCTTAAAAAACCCTCCGCACAGCATCCCCAAAGATGACATAGGCCCTGAGGGAAATTATTTTCCTCAGGGTCTTCTGTGTGGAGCTCATGTAAAAAAAAGTTTATTATTACGTATTTTTATTGCACTGTACTCGTATTGCTGTTCCTTAATTATATAAAGCTAATTGCCAAAATGAACTGTTATTAATCAAAAGCACGTGTGCGTGTACAACTGCACATTAAATTTACAATGCTTTTATTTCTCACTGTAACATAACCACGCTATTTGCTGAAAATATGTACAACCTTCCAACAACCATATTATAATATATTTTTTGCAATGAGAGTGTAGATCCACTCCTTGATAATAAAATTCACTGGTGGATACAATCCTCGTTATACTTTATAGCACTGATAATAAGAATAACCATTTAATTGGAATATTATTTTAATCTAAATTAAGACAAGCACAAATTTAAGTCAGGGAGTCAGAAATGAGATCCTTGAGGCGTATGTGTGGAAAAACCATGTACGATCGTGTGAGAAACGTGAAGATCCTCGAAGAATTCAAGGCTGATGTAAGCGTAATGAGTAAGATTAAGAAAGGGACGCTCAGATGGTTTGGGCATGTAGAGCGAATGTACGAGGAAAGGAGAATATATGACGCAAATGTGAATGGTAGAAGAAGTCGGGGACGCCCGAGGAAGACATGGCGTGACCAAATGAATCAGATACTCGAGTCGGGCCATGTGAAGAGTCGGAATAATAGAAGAGCATATATGAGACGATAATGTGAACGAGGCAAGGAGTGTGTGCCAAGATCTAGTTGTTTGGCGGTCCGTCCTCTCTGCCTACCCCTGCGGGGAAACGGCGTGATGGTTAGTTAGTTAGTTAGAGTCATCAATTAAAATTAATTTTAACTGTACGAAATCATTTTTAAATCAGCGAATGGTTATTAGATGGAGAACGATTTTCCGGCCTCTGTGTATTCACCCTCCCACAACTAGAGTCTCTTCGAGACTGTAAGGTTAATGTAAAACAATTTGGAGTACCTACGTAGGATTCAGCAATCAGCAGTCTAGTTTTCATATATAAATAGCTAGTACCCGGTATGCGTTGCAAAGCAATTCAAAGAAACAAATTGATTCTCCCTGCATGTCCTTTCCCGTGCGGCCCCGTTCACCTCCCGAGTCCCTTTCCCCTCCCGCGTTCCCCTTCCACCTTCGCCTTCCCACTCTCTCGTCACCCTTCCCGCGAACCCCACCTCCCCCGTTCCGCTCCCCCTCCTGTCTTCCCTCACAGCCGCTAAAATATATAAAGTACACCCATTTTCATTGATACATATTTCATAACGCCGGATGAACGGTATGGCAGCGCATAAAAATCGAACACACAAACAAATAAATATTGATTTTCATATATAAGAAGATGGGTTACAGTTTACGTAATTCCATG
The DNA here is from genome assembly GCA_917563855.2 of Limnephilus lunatus. NCBI lineage: Eukaryota > Metazoa > Arthropoda > Insecta > Trichoptera > Limnephilidae > Limnephilus > Limnephilus lunatus. The sequence continues at coordinate 52,669,988 of OU830602.1, read as the reverse complement.
ACGCTATCAGGGTACTTGAGAAAAGGCAACAACTATTTAAAGATTGTTATCGAAAAAAAAATTGTTCAAACATAGCACTACAAATTCCCTAACCTTTACTAGACTTAACCATATGTTGTGTACTATTTTGTCATTAAACATTAAATCATCTCCTTAGAACGTATTCCACATACAAACGCGATTGCCACATTAGCAGCACAACCAGCTAAGATATTCGTTGTAAAGTTTATTAAATAAGAGATATAAACGTCTCTGGCGTTGTTTGCGATTGTTGGTTGAATAAATGACAGAGCGGGTGTGAAATTTTCATTGAAGCCAGCGTCGTATAAGGTAGCTGTAACTCCTATATAAGTTATGGTTTTATTCCTCCGACACCAGCGGTTTTATTGGGGTGTTGTAATAAGACTTCTTTAATTAATTATTACAGAACTGGTTTCAGCGCCTCGACTAAAGTGTGAGATTCTTCAGCTTGATAAAGATGCGCGATAACTTAAATATAACTACGTGCTTTTATTACACCTCTTCATTGCTCCGACTAAACTCTCCACTAATATATCACTCAATGCGGGAATCACCTAACTCAATAATTGGTTCCCTCGGATGCCTACGTTCAAAATAGACATTTATGTTAGGATGGTTTATTCATTTACTGCCTTGAACGTTCGTAGTATAATTCATTATCTCTATCTGTCTATCTTTATAATGTAATATATTTTATATTACAAGATCAGTGCATGTCAATGAATTTGTTGCCCCCTTAAAATCATCTGCGTGGTTGAGGGGAGAACTGTCTGGGGATCAACTGCTATGGAACCAAAAAGAAGTTAATACTGATAGCTTGTTCTAAGAGTGTATGTTAAACACGGTAGGTACAGCTGTCGGTAATTATTATTGTTATTTATACTTAGTCAAAATCCTCAAATGAATATCATCATCATCAAAAATACTTTGTCTATCTTACTAATTTTATCTTATTAATCTTACTTACAATGGAGTATTTCCACTTTTTTATTGCTTAAAAAAATTAAGGAAAAGATAACGAAGATTATAGCATTTTTATTTTATTTTTATGTTGACGAATAAATTTTGGACAGCGAGTTAAAGTTTCCCATTTTCGAATTACCGCCAAAACGATATTTTGGGGCGTGGTTATCGTGTGACGTTATGAGCGTGGACGCTCACTGATAGTTTTTATTTATGTTGGCCAGCTGAGCGACGCTTGTGACGTCACAATCCGATTTGCCAACCACGGGCCGTTTTGATTTTTTCTGGTTTTAGATGGTTTTTAAAATCGATAATATTTAATGAAAGCATTAAAAAAACACATTTTTAGTAGGATGATTAAAATCAGAAAAATAATCTCTAAATATTCCGTACATTTTCAACAGAATCCCTCGATTGCGGAAATACCCCTATGTGATATCTGATTCAATGAACTCAATTCGCCTAGAATTTTATTGTCACATTAAAAATTGTAACGGATTGTATACCAAAAATCAGACAAACGACTATGTAGGCACCTACCTTAGTAATATAATGTTTTAACAGAAAATAATTTTAATTGTCATCTTCAAAATTGGAAATTATTGTGTGAAGAATTAGGAATAGCGATAAAGTACATATTTTTGTACCTATTCATACTATAATATTATAAATGCGAAATTGCGTCTGTTTGTTTGTTACGCTTTCACGCATAAACCACTAAACCGGAAGCTAAATTATCAGCGAGTAACATAGGCTGTAAATAATGGTAAGCTCTGGCGTTTGAAATTTGTATAAATGAAAATGTGTGTATTTCATATATTTTAGCGGAAGGGAGGAAATGCAGGGGGAGGTGGGGTTCGCGGAGAGGGAAGAAACGAGGGAGGGGGAAAGTGGAAGGGAACGAGGATGCACCGGGTAGGCGTAGCGCAGCGGTAAGGCGCTTGACTCGCACACCGAAGGTCGCGCGATCGAATCTCGGCGTGGCAAATAAATTTTATTTGATAAATTTGTGTCATTTCACAATTTATTAATTTAAAATAATAAATAGTATATTTGCGGCACGTTCCAGAGTGGAAGATACTCCCTGTATCGCCCTGGTGTAAGACCACCATTCAGAATTGAAACGTTGCTTGAAATGGCATTAGCCGTGTTTGGTGACCAGATCTGAATAGCCAGGTACTTCCCCACCTTCCTTTTCCCTATCTCCTTCCCCTCCCACTACCCTCAATTGGGGATGCCATAGTCTCACTGGCTTCAGACGGGAGCAGTTAGGACTCGTGCGGTATTCGTATTTAAAAAAAAAGCTAGTATAAAATAATTTTACAAATTGTTACAAGAAAATTGTTTTCATAATTCTTTCTTTGAAATACATTTTATTTAAACGTCTTGGGGTGATTTTTAAGCGTCTGCGCTTTTAAGCGAATATGCAATTGTCAATCCTACATATAATATCCCGTGATTTTTCACAGGTTTGCCCCTAGTTAAATACTGCATTTTATATACATATTTTGCTCTTTTTCCCAAAGTTTGCTTTGACAAGGCCGAACAGATGTTTTAACTGTTAGAGTCATTAGTGCCCCGGATAGACGCGAGCGAAAACTCCCTCGTAGCGGCGCGATATTGTACCCTGTACTGTACATTGTACATCTCTCTTGCGAGAGCAAATGATTCGTGATAATTGGCGGAAGAACCATTATTCCTATGGAGGTATCGGCCCGGAAAATGAACCTACCCCACCTACACCCGGCTTGCTCACCAACCCTCGCTGTAGCATGTAGCCTTTAGCCCGATACACGCTGTGACCGTATCGTAGCCCGTAGAGTATCAAACAGTCAGGGCACTACGAGCTACGACCTACGGTTCTTGTCGGCAATGGATATTCTAAAATAGATATCTTCACTACACCATTTCACTCATTTCTTCTAAATTTCTTTCTTATACGTTTTTTACTCAAATTCACCAAAGTCCTCTGCACTTGTTTTTTATACAAATAGTAGAATTAACAGCCAAAAAAATTGTATGTACAAGTGCAGGAAATCGCAGATTTTATATCGCCGTCAACAATGAAAACACATTGTGTCATTGTGGGTTGTTTCACATAACTTCAAATGTAACATTGTCATGAATTGGCCATTCAACGCCATTTTGATTTTTGACAGTTGAAAGGTTCCCGTTAAATGCCAATTCTAAATCCGTTTTAGCTTTTAAACAAATTGTGATTATGAGAAGAGGTGAACTTTCATGTTGTTGAGCTTGTCAGCTTATTATAATTTTATAGAAAGCTGAAAAGCACATAGAATCTGCATTTAATGGGGACCTTTCAAACGAAGAAATAAACAAAATGGCGCTGAATGGCCATTTAATGATTATGTTACATTTAAATTTCTTTGAAACAACTGGGTCTTAGTGTTCAGGCGTTGTTCCAACCGAAATTGAAATACGATATCGAATTGAAGGTAAATTAGCAAAGATTTTATTCCTCAGTAATTAGCTTGCAATAACATCTTTATGCAGCGAATTATTTCTATTCAAACTTAAGACAGACGTTTTGTAAAATAACCTTTTAATTAAATTAAAAATAATATCAAGGAGTAAAAATTCAGTCTTGTTTTAATAATGTTTACACATTTGATAATTCCTAAGTCTTTATAATACAAAACATGCTCCATATTAAATATTTACGCACAAAGGGCTGAATATGTCTTGAACCCTATTTTTTTCCATTGCAAAGAGCCATTTTGCTTTCCACACACACTCTTCTCGGTGACTTTTTTTCTGGGTTTCAGTAAAATTTCACGTTATTTCATGAAACAGCTCACTCAAATTAAGGCTTTTTTCGGCGAATCCCGTTGACTTTTGAGAAAATTATTATTTATTAAATTTTTCTTGTACAAGGGATTACTTTTATTCCATTTACACTTTCCCACTATTCAAGGCGAATTGTCGAAATGCCTAATATTTTTCATAAAACTTCTGATGTTCAGTTTTTGACACGGACAAGGCATCCCTCAAATTATATTATTTTCGATTTTTATTTATGGATTCTCGGCGTTTCTGACTCTCCTCTGTGAATATTGTGAGAGTTCCAATTTTTCTATACCCGTTTTTGTTAATTTGTTGATTGCTTTGTACCTTATTTCATATTCATTATTTTGTCGTATTCGGATCGGGGACCCATCGCTTCGACAGGTGGGATTGGGAAGAAGAAGGCTGGGAAGTACCTGGATATTGAGATCTTGTAACGAACACGGCTAAAGCCATATCAGGTAACATTTCGATTCTGAATTGCGGTCTTTCATCAGGGCGATTGTAAGGGTTTGAATAAAGAATCAAATTTCATGTCCTATTCAAGTTCTGTTATTTCCAAGTATTGGGAAAAGTGGTGTACTGTGTTTCCTCTAATTAACAATACAACTTTGTTGATTGGGAGTTTTCAATATATTTCGGTTCGTCTAAATTACGAGTCTTGTTTACTATCGTCGTGTTTACAGTGAATATATAACTGGATTTAACGTCCGTTATAAAGATGCTCTGTGTTAATATTATAGATCGGATATGATCGGCTATCTTCATAACCGTTCGGCTTTTAGACCCAAACGTCCAACAGCTGTCTCTATCCTGTACTACTACTACAAATGAAATGTTGATCTCCATGAATTTTTCGATGACCTTTTTTTTCAAATTTCTTTTCTTCAAAATCAAACAACAAAAATCTTCCGCATTTCGTCACTGGTCACTCAGCCGGGTAACCGCCCAACCTTTTACCCCTCCCCCAACTGTCCAAAACCTACTATTTTTCATGTTTTTGTAGAAAACAAAACATGATAAAAAAATGGTCATCGAAAAGTCAGCGGAGACCAAAATTTGATTTTTTACTCCAAATGATGTCAGGAATCACTGGTTATAATAAGTCACGTACGTCCCTTAACACCCTGTATAATATACATATTTACATGAAACTATGGACTCTGAAACTACGTACTTATTCACACATACTACAGGAAACAACCGGCTCATGACGAAATCACAACAGAACTTGAATTTTAACTCTGAAATTTGATGGATTGTCAAATTCTGTCAAACAACCTATCCTAAGAGTACTACTTGCCGAGTGGTAGATACTCTATATGTTATTAATTCTTCTATACTAGAATAATTTTCCTTAAATTCAAACACATAATAACACAAAACAATTATTTTGAATACTCTTGTTTTTCTTCCGCAAAGCGATGAAAGTTTGATTGTTTGCTTCCTAGTCCAATGTTGACGAAGTGTTTGAACAAAGTTCCGGCAAACTAAATAGTTTCGGTTGCGTACTTCAAATTTGCAAGGGCTCGCTGCTGGGTTTGAATTTTATAATTCAAGTCAATACGGTCCTGACCTCCAGCAGGTGTTGATCTTGGACTAGCTTCTTTGTTGTTTGTTGTGGTTATCTTTGTTTACAATATACAAAACCAATATTTAATGAAATAACTTAATGTTTAGCATAAAAGTTTGTTCAGTGGGAAATTGCTTCCGTTTCATCTTGATAAGTGATCTCGTTTCTACAGGCTTTATTTTGGGATGTGTTATTTTTAAGTTAAAATTTCTTTAGCACCGTTACGATTTGAAACTCGATGAAACGGAAAAGAGCGACACTAAAAAGAGACAAACACATACATCTATAGGATTTAGACTGCGAGAGAATGAGACTGTATAATCGGTCTCCTCTTTGTGCGGTGCTTCGTAGCCTATCGGTCTCCTCTTTTTGCAGTGATTCGTAGCCTCCCCACTCTTGTCTACCTAAGTTTTCTGAAGGTATCACTTTACCGCGTGTGAATTGCACACTCTGTTTTATTCACCACTTACCTCTAATTAGGTAGTCATTAATTAATTTATTTGTTATCAATTTTTAATGTTTAATTTTAAATTATTTTGATTGTTTTTTTTCTTATTTTCCAATTATTTTTGTACATTTGTTATTTTTATGTTCTAAAGCTCTCTACAGCTTGTTGGTGTCCTCGCCCAAGTTATATTTTTTTTAACAAAAAACTAAAGCTCGAGGTTTTCGATACCATCTAAAAACTTCTGAAAATCTTACACCTGACATTTCTGGCTCCAAGGTCACAGATAGCCCAAATAAATGGATTTTGCGGTTCGAGTAAGAATTTCGATATTTAAAAATGTTTTTAAATATCGAAATCAATTTCATCCAAGCTAAGATAAATTTGCCCTTACTTTGGGCACAGAGACACGCCCACAATACACTTATTATTAGTGTTGCAGAGGACTCAACTTCTAGACTTACGCCAACAACTTGACACAAGGAAAAATAATGGTGAAACCAATATCACTATCAAATATGTAAACTCCATACCTAAAATCATTGATTGTACGCCAAAAAACTAAAACAACAAAAAATAAAATGCTACTACCAAAATGTGAGAGGGGTCCGCACTAAACTTCCCATATTACTGACTTCAGCGGCAACTATCAGCAGTGATATTTTCATTTTAACCGAAACATGGCTCGATTCAGGAATTAATTCTGCCGAATTAGGCTTCCCTAATTTCAACATTTATCGTATGGACAGGAATTCTAAAACAAGTGCCAAATCAAGAGGGGGTGGTGTGGCCATTGCTATCTCAATAAATCTCAGCTCCTCAAAAATATCCATGAAGTACCTATCCATCGAGCATCTTTTTGTTAAAGTAAACATTTCTAGTGGTAAATTAATTGTGGGTTGTGCTTACTTACCTCCAAATTCTGACGTCCAATGTTACATTGATCATTGCGATGAGGTTGAATCAATTTGTGCTAAAAACCCTAACACTAAATTACTTCTAGTTGGTGATTACAACCTGCCACATTATGATTGGAGTAATATGAATTCTGATAATTATTGTCCTAATGTTAATATTCGTGTAATTAGAGATATGGCTTTGTTCTTAGGACTAACTCAGTGTAATAGTGTTCATAATATTGGTGGTCGTACATTGGATTTGGCATTATCTAATGTGTCAGATATCTGTGTTGCGATAAGTACCGAAATACTATTACCTGTCGATGTTTACCATCCACCACTTGAATTATGCTTGTCTAACCTAAAACCTATTCCTATTGTTAAAAGGGTAGTAAAAACACGAAATTTCAAAAAAGCAGATTATGAAAAAATCTCCAACCATCTCAAACAGATTGACTGGTCATTCTTGGATAGTGAAGCTGACATTAATGTACAACTTAATATTTTTTATTCTATAATTTATTCTGCAATTGATAAATTTGTTCCTTTGACGACGTACAAGGAAACTCATTACCCAAAATGGTTTTCAAAAGATCTGATGGACTTAGTTTACCTCAAAAAATTATCTCATAAGAGATTCAAACAAAGTCGCCGGGCTATCGACTATATTGCATTTAAAATGAGGGAAGACTGCAAAAAGCTTTCTGCTGAATGTTACAAAAAATACATAAGTGATGTCGAAGGCTCTATCATGAACGACTCAAATTTATTTTGGAAATATGTCAAATCTCATAAAAATCACGGTACTTATATACCTACTTGTATGTCATTCGATTCTAAAGTATCTCAAAATCTCCAGGAAACTGTCAATCTGTTTGCGGATTTTTTTAGCGGTGTATATGTTAATGCAAATGTAGATATTGTAGATAGCAATATCACATGCTCTGATATGGTTGAGACTCTTGATATATCTGACTGTACTGTAACTATTGGTGATATTATATCCAAGTTAAAGAGTCTTGATTCCCGTAAATATGCAGGACCTGACAAAGTTCCACCCATGTTCTTAGTTAATTGTATGCATACATTGTCATATCCTATACATAAGTTATTTACAAAGTCACTCTCATCAGGTGTGTTCCCGGATCTTTGGAAGTTTAGTCTTTTGACGCCCATTTTCAAAAAAGGTAATAAGAGGGACGTAAAAAATTACAGGCCAATATGCACCATGTCTACATTACCCAAACTTTTTGAAAGTCTAGTACTAGACAAGTTGATATCCCGAATTAATCCCACCATCTCACCGCTTCAACATGGATTTATTAAAGGAAGATCAACCCTTTCCAATTTAATATTGTATACGAATGATATTGTTAATGCCTTGATTGCATCACATCAAACTGATTCCATATATACTGACTTCAGTAAGGCATTTGATAAAGTAAACCACAAAATCTTATTAAGAAAACTGAAATTGTTGGGATTTAGAGGGAATATTTTGGAATGGTTTAAGAGTTATCTATTGGGAAGGTACTTAGCGGTTAAGGTTGATTCGTTTACTTCTTATACATTTGCAGCCTCGAGCGGAGTACCACAGGGATCTCACTTAGGCCCGATATTATTTTGCTTATTCATTAATGATATAGTTAATATTTTTAGTAATGTTAAAGTTCTGTTATTTGCTGATGATCTGAAGATATATAGAACAATCAAAAACGATGATGATCGCGCCATTCTACAGTTGAACCTGAACAAACTATTTACGTGGTGTTCTGTCAATGATTTACAACTAAACATTGGTAAATGTCAGATTATTAGTTTTTACAAAGGTAAAAATCCTCTTAAGTTTTCCTATGATATGAATGGTGTTAATCTTCTTCGTGTATCACAGATTCGTGATCTTGGTATCATATTCCATGAGAGTCTACAGTTCAATGTTCACATCGATGAAATAACAAGTGATGCAATGAGAATTCTTGGTTTTATTTTGAGAATGGGTGCAAATTTTAAAAATGTATCAACATTAAAAAATCTGTATTGCTCGTTAGTACGAAGCAAATTAGAGTACAATTCCACCATTTGGTCACCATTTTACAAAATCCAATCTCAATTATTGGAAAAGGTACAAAACAAATTCCTTCGGTATATTAATTTTAAAATGAAAATTCCAATTGAACTTATAAATTATAATAACATACGCGCAGAAACCAGACTCCTTAAATTATCAGATAGAAGAGTGTTAATTGATTTGTTATTTTTATTCAAAATTATCAAATCTTTAGTTGACTGCCCTAATTTATTAGAATTAATTTGTATTAATGTACCTGCTAGACTAACTCGCATTAAAGATATTTTCAATTTTAACAATACCCTCAATACTAACTATTCTATTAATTCACCAATCCCTAGAATGCATAGCCTTGCAAATAAAAATTGTGAATCTATAGATATATTTGGTGTTGACAGTTTTGCAATATTCAAGAGACAACTCATCTCTATTTTATCTGTTAATAATTAACTTTTCTTATTTTTGTTCTTTTCATAATATATCCTCTCATTTAAAATCTTACCAGTAATTTATAACCTTATTTTATTTTGCTGTTCTATTTCGTTCTGTTTTATCATCATAGATTAATATACACATATAATTGTTTGTTTATACCTACTAACTAGCTTTTACACATTGCACTTTATTGTATTTCTGGTCTTATTACTGATTTTTTCTTATTACTCATAGTATTTCATTTCTTTTATGATGTTTAATTTTTTTATGTTTTTAATTTCTGTTGTAAAAGCCCACTAGGGCGTAAATAAATAAATAAATAAATAAATAAATAAATTATGGTTTATTTCTTCGACGGGGAACCAAGTGATTTCAAAATTATTGTACAAATCATGTATCGTTCGAAAATTCGTTATTTTTGATGTGAATACCGCACAAGAGTCGTAACTGCACCTAACCGTCCAGAGTAGTGATTCTCAATAGGGGCAGTACCGCCCACCAAAGGGGGGTGTTGGTGAGATCCAGGGTGGCGGTAGTGGCCTCGAGGCCAAATGGTGGGCGGTGAAAGGCTGAAATGGTCAGAGGAATTAATTTCAAAGGTACAATTAGTCATTAGGTGCTATTGATGGATTATTTTTTTTCTTGTTTTTATAATTTTATGCATAAATTCTTAGAGAAAAGAGTTTTTTAAATTTCTAACTACAGCATTCCCGGGTTACAACCAATCCAGAATATTGACAATCCACCCGCTTCCATCGTTATAAGCAGCAAAATGTGGCTTGTGCAATGACGACAAATCTCCACTAAACTAGTGGAGATTCGAACCCGCAACGCCCGGATTAATTTAAAAAAAAAACTATCGCTCCTTACATGTTAATCGTGATAAAATGTATGGCGATCTTCCCATTTCAAACATGTAACTTACATTTTTACAAAAAAAATCGAAAAGATTAAAAAAATATATATTTAAAAAATGGGCGGTTTAGCCAGATAAGGTTGGGAGCCTCTAGTCTAGAGCCAATAAGAATATGGTATCTCCAATTGGGGTTTATTGTGAGGCTGAAGATCGTAGGGAGGAGACAAAGATGGAGCAGAGGAAAAAGTGAAAGTGCCTGGCATATCAGACCTGGTTATTCTGATCACCAATCACAGCTAAAACCATTTAAAGCAAATATTGAGAGGATCTTTCACTCAGGAACGTGCCGCAAAAATACTACATATTATTTATAATTAATAAAATGTTATATTACACCAATTACTTGCTCGCACCGGTATTTAAACCCGTGTCCTCCAGATTCGTAACCACTCAACCACGAAGGCCGTCGTTTACGACACTAAATCCAATTGCCAAGCTAAATAAGTTTTTTTTACTATCGAAACTTTATTCCTGGTTGTATTTGTCCGTGTTAGTACAAAAAACTATTGTCCTTTTTAGAATGGTTATCGTTTCCGGGAGTGCGGCAGGTGTTCTCTTCGTTGGATAGTGTGTTTTTAGTATCGATTTGTTGTAAATCGTTTGGTAACACGTTCTTCCCCCATAAAACATTGTTTATGTTTGTTTTACAAATTGAAGGGCCTTCTGGAAGAATATACTAAATTTCGATGTGTTCATTTTTTTAATTTTTAGTTGATTAATATTATTTAGAAGAGGAAGATAATGCTAATAAATCTAAACGAAACATTAAAAAAAAAACAAGATATAGAAAAATAAAAAAAACGAGTATGCTTTAGACCACATGACTTTTAAAAGAAGAGAGAAAGAAAATATGCGCGCGCACTGCTCTCTCTTGCTCCTAATAGGCCTGCACTGTGTCTTAGATATACGAAACGTAACTGGCTATGAGAGAAAGAGAGAAAGATAATGTGTGCTCGCACCTCTCTCTCTTGCCCCTACAGTAATATACGAAATCTAACTCTCTCTCTTTCTATCTTCACTAACTTATATCTCCCTCTCAACTTCCGTTCGCCTCGTCCGATCACACCTTTCGTAACGCTCTCGTCACGCATTCACCAGCTTACTCCCCAAGTCAAGCGTGCGTAAAGAAGTTTTACTTCAATCACTACAACTACAACACGGGCATGTGCCTAGTGTGATGGCCAAAAAATTACCCATTTACTGTAATGTATAAACTTTACTGAATAAAGAACATTAAAAATATATATATAAAACGGCAATGTTTGCAACAGTTTTTCCTAGACCACTATCTAGGTTACAAATGTATTAGTCGAGAAACTTGTAATCATTCGCCAAAAATATATGTAAAATTAGTGGAAGATTATATTATTAATTCTGAATTTGAAGTATGAGATCGACAAAAATGGCCGAGTTAAAAAAGAATATAAAATTGAATTTGTAATAAATTTATTTTTATTGTAAGGTTACCCCAACAAGTTCATCTCCAAATTTGGCCCCGATAAAATTAAGATGAGTTAACTAATTAGAAATATTGTATCAACCTTCTCAGCAAATGTTAAACGTGGAATATTAGATTGTACATTTTAACACTCCTCACTAGAATATTTACGAGTTGCTGAGCCTCCGGATGATAAATGTATTTAGTATTCCTGCTAACTCCTAGCCGTTTTCATTAGTTTAAGATGTCCCCTGGGATCCATCAAACATCCATACTTGATCGTATTAACTCCGTGTATCTTCATTCACCGTACAATTCCAAGCAAATATCCTACGGGAAGCAAATGTAAATCAATTTGATATTGTGGGTATTCTGTTAAAAGCTATTTTAAGTTTCCTGTTGTATAAATTCGTTCGAATTGCACTTAGGCCGCATCCCGTCGGAGATTTCGGTTTAGTGGAAATGGGAAAGTATTCCCAAAAATATTTCGAAACCAGAGATCAAACACATTCTTCCACAAAGGTAAGAATTCCGAAAAGCTCGGTCTTTCTGATATTATTCGCCATGTAGTATGAGTCACACTCCACCCCTGAAAAGTTAAATAAAAAATATCGGCGGAAATTCGGCAGCATTTTCCGCAGACGGGATGTGGCGTATACGGCATTCCGCTCAGACTCTGCGGGCCTCGCAAATTTGAAGTTATAATTTGGCGATGTCTTCAAGGAAGACGGCGGATCCAACTCGCTAGGAGGAGGGAGAAAGACTACGCAGAACAAATGCCTGGAAGGAAAAGCGGGTTTGGGGTGTTTTCATCCCCTCTCTGAATTAGCCCTCCCTCGAGACGGGCGCAGGCAGACGAGACGGGGCGCGACAAGATTAGAAAGGGAAGACATAACTCGACTCCGAGAAGAACCCCAACGCACTTGCTCCCCCGAAAGAATAATTTCCCGAGGTAAAAATGTAACGACGGAACGTAAATAGCGGTGCAGACGGCGAGCTTACGCGCTTCGTTCTCTTCTTCAAAAGATAAATAAGTTTAAACAACGGCTGAAAATGGAGCCTCCAGTTATTCTTCAATTATTTCAGCTTGAGTTAGTTTAAACAAAGACCGCTTTAATTTGAATTGTCTTCCATTAAATATTCTATAATTACTCTCTGAGAAATCTTGGAAAATATGATGAATTGTTTACATCCGAATGGAATGCTTTTCTTGGGGCGCATTTGGTGAGCAAGAAACATAAAGAATGCCCGAGTATTTGATGAAAGAACTTTTTATCGTTTGTTTGATGTAGCGCCGCGAGAAGAAAGACGTAATCCATTAAAAAGAAATAAAAAATTATAAAGTGGACTGGGAAAACTTTTTTCATTTAAACGATTGTTAGTGCGGGAGTTTTGGGTACTTCTGTGGGTAGGGGCGGCAAACGAATTTTCATATTAAACGGAGATCCTGCTTTGAATGAATTAATTACGTTGTTTGTTTTACATAAATCTTCTATATAGATTCTTTGCGAATGCAGCATGCGTACCTACATTAATATTGTTGGGCATTTCTTTAAACGCTTTGATAAACAAAATGAATTCAATGAATGATTCGACGGAATATCAAAACAAACCAATCTTGTTCAATTATTAAAATTGACAGTAATTTATTATTTGGATTTCGACATCCATCCGCCATCTCCCAGGGAAGGTAAGCGGAGGACAGGAGAACATAAGTAGCGAGGAGGTAATTTATTCTCACGCTGATCTTCGACACTGCCTGTCTCGGCGATGTTTGTCAGTTTGATTATTTTCTACGTAGGTAAATGATTACGCCGATGCTGGCAGACGGTTATTCCGCGAACTCGCCATGATTAATTGATATGGAAACTGTATTGACGTTGATCCAAACATAGAAATAATAAGCGACCTTTCAAAACAGGGAGCATATACAACACATAGATTTTTTTTCAATTTCAATTTCAATTTCAGTGCCGGCAACCCGGGCGTTTATTTATAATTAGTTATGTACATCAGTTTTTTTTCCTTACCCTCCTCACTAGACAGAGTCTGTTCTGAGGCTGGTAACTAACAATTTTTAATTACATAAAAACAAGTAAGTGGTAAAAATAAAATAAAAAAAGAAATATATATATTATAGTAAAAATAATAATAATAAAATAAGAGGATATCAGAATTTAAAAACAGAGTAGAATAAAAGAAAATATATAATATTAGATATTAAGAATATTACTTATCTCTCTTCTTTCTTTGACATTCAACCAGTTTAAAAATCTTTTGAAAACCCAATTCAAATTATTAGATGCAACGTAGGTCTTTGTTTGGGCTACAAACTTATTGAATATATATGGTGCCAAGTAAGATTCATGTTTTTTTGCAAAATTTGATTTGATATGTGGTACTTGTAATTGATTGTGTGTGTTTGCTCTTGTGTTTTGCGAGTGAGTTATGAAGTGTGGTGATATTTTTATGCAGTTTTTGTAGATGATCTTCTTTATGTATAGTTTATTTATGTCTAATAGGTTATTGTTGATCATTAGCTGTTCTGTCGGATGTTGATAAGGCTTTCTAAACATAATTCTGATTATTGTTTTATGATTAATTTTAAGTGATTTGAGGTGAGTCTCTGCTGCTGCTCCCCATACTGAAATACCATACATTAGAATACTTTGACAGAGTGCATAATATATATTTTTTAGCTGAGGTAGTGACATAATATTTCGAATTGTTTTGAAGATGTAAGAGAGTTTCCGTATTTTTTTTGTAATTAGGTTAATTTGGAGATCCCATTTTAAGTTATTGTCAACAGTTAAACCGAGATATTTAATATTTTGCGCATAATCAATTTTGTGACAAACACAGCGTGAGTTAGTTAACGAGGTAACTGTGCAGGGGTGAAGATGTAGTTGTGGGCGACTATCTGGCTGACCAGATAATGTTTTACTGAAAGTTAAGTATTTTGTTTTAGAAATATTTAGTGTCAGTAGATTATTTATTAGCCAGTTATTTACTTCAGTCATCCCTGCTTCCGTGTTTTTGAAGACGTTTTCCCATGATTGGGCTTTGAATAAGATTACAGTGTCATCTGCATAACTGATTACTTTGTACTCTATGTTCCCTAGGCTTATCTCCGTTAGACTGTTAATGTAGATGAGAAACAGTATGGGACCTAAGACGCTGCCTTGGGGTACTCCATACCTGGTGCCTACTTTGTCACTTTCTTGATTATTGATTTTTACAATTTGTTGTCTATTTTCAATGTAGCTGATGAACCATTTTAGTGGTGGACCTGTTATGCCAATGTTTTTGAGTTTTTGTTGGAGTAATTTGTGTGAGATGGTGTCGAAAGCTTTTGCTAGGTCTAGGAACACTCCTAACACCTTTGAACCGCCATCTAGGTTTTTCACTATGTAGGTGGTTAGTTCCGATAAGGCGTCTTCTGTTCCCATTTTCGCTCGAAACCCGAATTGACGGGTGGAGATCAGTTTGTGTTTGTCAAGGTATGCGAGCAGTCTTTTTTTCATAGTTTTTTCTAGTAGTTTCGATAGCGAATTTAGGAGAGTGATTGGTCTGTAATTTAAGATCAGCGTTTACCAGATCAGATGATTATATACTCATGCCGCACATAAAAGCGTGTTTGTTCGCGGATTTTTAACCTGTAGGCAATACATGGCGCTGGTATGAAGGCTAATTCCCTTAAAAAATGTATTATTAAGCTAGGAATTATATGAAAGACTTAATATTGTAAAAGAAGGTGTGGTTTGTAATGTGTAATAATATATAGTAAAAATCCTCATTGAAAGATGGATAAGTGCAGAAAATTATTTGAGATCTAGAAGTATGTAGTCTGCGCTTGTAAAAGTTGCCGAATAAAAGACTAGCAGTGGACCGGGGAGTTCTGATATCAACTCTTTTGTTTTGCAATGAGGCGTGGAACTAACGTAGAAACGGCGATAGTATACGAATTGCATTAGAAATGAGATTCCTGAGGCGTATCTCACCATACTGTTAAAATGAAGAAGACTGATGCAAATTTAATATCAGGTAAATAAATGAATGCTAAGACAGTTTTTAACGGTGTACAAAGTGAAAAGTAATTAACCAAATAATCTGGGAATACATAAAACAATTGGGTGATTAAAATACTTCACTAGGATAAACTTCACTATTATATGAGAGTCGATATACCATAATATTATGTATAAGATAAATAGTGTGTGCAAAGACGGAGTTGTGTTGCGGTTCATCCTCTCTGCCTACTCCCTCGAAGAAATGGTGTGATCATTAGTTGAGCACACCTAAGGAGATCAAATTAGCGAATAACTAAGAATAAATTTGTATTTATACACGGTGTCCGAAAACTCGTTTTACCCGATGATATCAATAATATGTTTTCCGCTTGCACTACAGTTTCCGGACACCTTGTATATTAAAGTAGGTAGCTTTTGATGTTGTCCCAACCACCCATCATCCCACCAGCAACAATTTGATTTAATGCACTCGCAAAAACCGAACTAAACGCATTTGATTGATTTCAAATTAAAACTAAGAGATTTATTAATTCGTAACAGGTTTTTTACCGGCCAAAATATGCTAACGCGGATCCAAAACACGTTTCCGAACGAAGCTAATTAACATTTCTACATGGTTATCCGTCAGTCCTTTTTTATTTACTTCTTCCACCGACTTGACGATGTCGACCGGCGTATCACTTCGACAAGACGTAATGGGTTTGGGGAGACGTAACGCACATCGTCGGAAGTCGAAAGGGTGCTCTATTTATATTGACCATTAATTATTGCCCTAATAAACAATGATTCTACGCGGTTTACCCTATTGTCAGTTCTTTTTATTGACTTCTTCCACCAACTTGTCGATTTCGACCGGCTCGGCGCGGCGTATCACTTCCACAAGACGTAATGAGTTTGGGGAAACGTAAATCAACTCGTCTTAAGTCGAAAGAGTGTATTTATTTTTGCCAATTATTGCCCTAATTAGCAATATTACTATTTTTATGCAGTATTCCATAAAAATTGATTATATTATATTAAATATTCCATGTAAATAGATTATAGATAGGTTCATTTTGTTTTTAATTTACAATCTAATTTAAAAAATCAATTATATTGTACTGTGACCCGTGATCAACTAAATATTTTGAAACGAAAAAAATTCCTTTATCTTAAGATAACGCCAGAAATTTAATTGTCATAACTGCTGCATCGAAAAATATCGAACATTAAACATAAATAAATATAATGTTTTATGAGTCATAGTTTGTTACCATTATATACAATATAAGGGGAGATCTTAATCAACATTCTCCAAGATTATCAAGTTCATGATAAAGCCTAACATGTATATATTGTATATTTAAGCACATTTTTTTCTAATGTATATTAAAATTAATAACGTAACTTAAGAGGGCGGTATTCGAATTTCTACCGATTTCTTGCAAACCTCCCTTAAACATTTGAAGTTTTTAAGCTCTTAAAAAAATATATGTTATCCTTGAAGATAATATCTAGACCTTTGTCTCGCCGAAACGCAAATTTTATAAAATTCCCTCGATAGAAAAAAATCGCAAAATATGCTCCAAAAATGATTATAAATACGTTTGTTTATAAACACGGTTATTTTACAAGTTATATGTAAGAAATTTTTTTTTTTAAATAAAATTAAATACAATTATCGCGAGAGTTTTGCTCTATTTTTAACGAGTCGTGTTTTATTAAAGATTTTCATGATTTTTGCATCAATTTTATCACTGTAAATGTTAACGCGCTCTTCTAACATTCGTAATTTCATATCTCTCCATCTTCTTCTTTTTGGGGCCGGGAACTGAGCCTTAAATGAACAACAATGTTTAAGCAATTATCGCGAGATTTTTGCTCTATTTTAAACGAGTCGTGTTTTATTAAAGATTTTCATGATTTTTGCATCGATTTTATCGTTGTAAATGTTTGCGCGCTCTTCTAACATTCGTAATTTCATATCTCTCCGTCTTCTTCTTTTTGGGGGCGGGAACGGAGCCTTAACGTTAGTGCCTAACACACTAAATACAAAATTATAATTTAGAATTCACCGTTATGCAATTACAATTAAAATCTTCATTAGCGTTTAATGATTATATTTAATATTTCAATTACTACAGTTTGTACACCAATCTACCTAGTAATCAATTCTGAATCAATCAAATCGGTATTATGTGTACTTACAGGGTGATTAAACCTGATGATGTTCAAAGTGTAGTGCAAATATTTTCCATTCAGTCTGCCGAGCTCTGCCTTGTGCGTTGTTGACTGTCTGAAAACGTTTATCCACTGAGCCCAGCACACAAAAAAATCAATTTAGCATTTCAAAGGTTGTAAGAACTGCTATTAACCGTAGTTTGTTTACTTATGAAAGCTATACACTGGAATATTGAATGATCTTATTAAATAACCAAATAAGTAGTAGATACTTGATAATGTACATCTGGGGCCAATATTGATACAATAAAAGTGTGTAACTTTCCTCTTACTCTCTTCACCCCATTCACACTGGTTTTATTATTTTTTATGTGAATTCCACACAAGAGTCTCAACTGCTCTCACCCATATGGATCCAGAGAGACAAGGTATCCCCAATGGGGTATTTTCATAAACTATGAGTACCGTTAAAATGTGTGGAAGATTTATTTTCTGGTTCTGACCATTGTACTCCTGGTGTACCGATCTCACCCGGACAGGAGTGCTCCTGGCTGGGGTGGTACAATCGTATCGTATCGTGTCAGTTCTGACCATTGTTCTAGAAATGTGTTTTTTTTTATGTTTTCATTAATAATTATTGATTTTAAATACCGCTTACTGGCTATATCTTCACTATGACATAGAAAAAGCACACTGGCTTGTAAGACGGCTGTCACCGTCGTTGCCGAACGCCCCCGAATTCACGAATAAAAACGAACATGTCATTTTGACGGAAAATCAAAACTGGTTATCGTTGCAAATTTTAAATCGTTGTAGAAAATTTTTATTCATTAACATAAAAATAGAATTAAAATTTAAAAAAAAAAACAGTGAAAATAGGCCGAAGGTAGGGAGGAGGGGAAGGAGATGTGGCAGAGGAAAGGCATATCAGATTTGGTCTCCAAACATGGCAAAAGCCATTTCATGCAAAGTTTCAATTCTGAATGGTGGTCTTACACCTCAAATATGATATACGTACAAGAGTGTGGAATATATCAGGATGATCTCCTATCCTTATCCTATATTTCTCTTCCTCTCCCCCTTACCTAAAACTGATTTTAAGATGCAACAAAACTCCACCCCTGTAAGCTGTTTGCTTCTTGCAAACAAATAGGTAAATAAATATCACTTCTTCAAACTTTGCACAATAACCTTGTGGCATTATTTATTATTTAATTAATAACAGATCACTTTGTATAAACCACTTTTTAATAAACAATGTCGACATGTTTCAATAACAATGTTATCTTCTTCAGGATATGTTAATATAAAGAAAAATAAATAACAAACAAGTATAGACAAATTAGAATAAACTATAACAAAGACGAAATATTAAAAGGTAGAGGTGATTAATTGCTTAAAAATCATAAAAATAGTTATACAAAATTAAATATAAAAATTATTTAGGGAAAAATAAAATTGCATTTAGATAATAAAAAACTTTTAAAAACAAATAATTAAAATAATCGGTCTAAATCAAAAAATAAATAATTATTGTAAGTATTAATAAGAAAATAAATTTATAATGTTATTAAATGAAATGTTATTATTTGAAATGTTATTATTTTTTAAATAATAACATTTAAAAAATAATAACATTTCAAATTTCATTATTAAAAGCATGCCAAATAATGTACAGCCAGATTTTTATATAAATAACAAATTAAAAAATTATATATAAAATAATAAGGATAAATGTGATTTTTTGAACAAATCTGGGGTTTATAAATTAATTTGTAATGATTGTAACTTTTTTTATATTGGAAAAATTTCTAGAAATTTTAACATTAGAGTTCAGGAAAATAAAAGATGTTTAGATAATAATAATTATTCTGAATTTGCCAACCATATTTTGTCATTCTTTTGATATAAATACAGGTCTTAAAATTTTACACACTACGGGCATTCAATTGGATAATTTAGAAATTTTAGAAATTAGAAAAAGCATTAATAGTAATTTAAATATATAATATATGTATACTAAGGGCATTACTTATATGTTACCTAAAAGCGAACATATTAATAATCCCTCTCAGTATAGACCCATTACATGTTTACCGACAATATATAAAATTTTAACCTCTTGCTTGACAGATTTAATATACACTCATTTAGATGAAAAAAATGTTTTATCTGAACAACAAAAAGGTTGTCGCAGAAAACATATGGGATGTAAAGAACAATTAGTTATTGATTCTGTAATTCTAAAACAGATTCAAACCCAAAAACGTAATTTACATATTTGTTATATAGATTACCAAAAAGCTTATGATAGTGTCCCGCACTCGTGGCTGATAAAAGTTTTAAATATATACAAAATTAACCCAATTATTATTAGCTTTTTGGAAAAAATTATGGCATTTTGGAATACCGATTTGCTTTTGAATTGAAAGGTAAGAAAATTATAGTACCGGGCATTTCAATAAAAAGAGGGATTTTTCAAGGAGACTCATTGAGTCCTCTTTGGTTTTGCTTAGCATTAAATCCTCTATCTAAAATGTTAATCAAAAGCAAGTTTGGAATAAAAATTAAAGGTAATACTAGAGAGAGAAATATAATTTCTCATTTATTATTTATGGATGATTTAAAATTATATTCGAATTCTGAACCAAATTTAGAGAAAATGATTAAAGTAGTTAAAAATTTTTCAGATGATATTAAAATGACTTTTGGTTTAGATAAATGTAGAACGATCCATATAGAGAAAGGTAAAATTGTAGATGGAGACGAGGGTATATTTAGAAATTTCAAAATTGAAAGTATGAAAGGGGGTGAGGTTTATAAATATTTAGGATATCCGCAATCAAATAGATTAGATCATACTAGTATTAAAAATGATATTAGGATTAAATTTAAAACTAGCATCAGAAAAATTTTGAAATGCAATCTATCTGCTAAAAATTTAGTAAAGGCGATAAATACTTGGGCAATACCTCTATTAACTTACTCATTTGGCATAATTAAATGGTCTAATACAGATTTAGATAGCTAAGAACGATTAATTAGAACTACATTAACAAAATTTCATTGTCATCATCCAAATTCAGCTATAGAACGTATTAATTTACCCAGAAATTTAGGAGGTAGAGGTATAGTCAAAATAACATCTTTAAAACATAATCAGGTAGAAATGATAAGAAAATTTTTCCATGGGAAAGCTGATAGTTCAGAAATGCACAAAATAATATGCAAGGCAGATAGAAATATTTCACCATTAAATTTATACGACGAGAATGCCAGCATTCTTATAAATACCAACCAGGAATTATTAGATTCCTGGTCAAATAAAATTCTTCACGCAAAACACTTCAATTATCTCAACCAAACATATGTTAACAAATTTTCGTCAAACAAATGGTTGAGTATTGGAGAGTTGAGCGCAGAAATAGAAGGCTTTATGCTTGCCATTCAAGATAGAGTCATTAATACTAAAAATTATAGGAAGCATTTCATCAAAGATGCAAATCAAATTGATGATTTATGTAGAAAATGTTTGGCTTTTCCGGAAACTATAGAACATATTATATCGGGATGTTCTGTATTAGCGCCGTCCGAGTATACATTTAGGCACAATCAAGTTTTAAAAATAATTCACCAAAGTTTGGTAATTAAACATAACTTGATTGACTGCCGTAATGTACCATATTGTGAATATGAACCAAATTCATTTTTAGAAAATGAATTTTATAAAATTTATTATGATAAAACTATTCTGACAGACAGAACAATTAGTCATAATAGACCCGATATAGTTTTACATGACAAAATTAAGAAAATAACTTATATCATTGATGTCGCTATTCCAAATTCTTGTAATATTCAGAAAACTGTTTCTGAAAAAATAAGAAAATATACAGATTTAGGAAATGAAATTAAAAGAATTTGGCATTCTCAGACTATAAAAATATTACCATTTGTTATTTCGGCTACTGGCATTATACCTAGCTCTCTCATTCAAAATTTAGGCGTTTTAGATTTGTCAAAAAATTTGTACATAAAAATGCAAAAGTCGGTCATTTTAAATACATGTAGGATTACGAAAGATTCTTTAAATATTTATATTGAGGGATCAGTAGGATTTATCGGACCAGTTAGGATTTCATCAGAGCCGAACCCTCTGATATGAAAATATCTGGAGTCGGTGAAATATTTTCCCATTATGTTTCTGGTGGATTGACGTATTGTTCTTGTATTGTTTTATTCTTATATAGTGCACTTACATTGCGTTAATTTACTAGATATTCATTTGTGGAAAAGTGTGTGGAAGGGTTTAGTCTTTCATTTGGGAAAGATTCAACCCGGACATAAAATCTGGAGCACCGTAAAAATAAATAACCAAACTTTTTTTTAAATAGCCATCTTTTAAATTTATTTTCTTTTTAATACTTAAAATAATTATTTATTTTTTGATTTGGACTAATTATTTTAATTATTTGTTCTTTTATTATCTAAATGCAATTTTATTTTTCTTTAAATAATTTTTATATTTAATTTTGTATAACTATTTTTATGATTCTTAAGCAATTAATCACCTCTACTTTTTAATATTTCGTCTATGTTATAGTTTATTCTAATTTGTCTATATTTGTTTGTCATTTATTTTTCTTTATATTAACATATCCTGAAGAAGATAACATTGTTATTGAAACATGTCGATATTGTTTATTAAAAAGTGGTTTATACAAAGTGATCTGTTATTAATTAAATAAAAAATAAATATTATTTTAAATTAATTATTTATGAAATAACATAAATTAATCAAATATATGCGCACGCCGGTACGACCTTCATGATATAATTATTTACGTCGTAGAAATAATAGTGCTTTTCTACGTGTTCTTGTTTACTCTTGTCAATATTTTCCACGGTGACTTTTGTTCGATAACGTCTATACACGTTTAGGGACCTTAAATTCGATCTTACACGTGACGTGTCAGGAAAACATGAAACAAGGAAGGATTGATGTTGCTTTACGGCGTGACTCCTCGAACATTATATTCAGTAATGTTTTATTTTACTGAAAATTTAAACAATGATGGAAGACGTAAAACGAAAGGCTGGCGTAATGGTGGCATTGATACTTACGTATTGACTGACTGGTACTAATGCAGTTCCTCCGTTATTCCGAGCTGCAGTCTTAAAGGTGCAGAAGAGTTCCCGGATGATAGCCAACTTTCGATAGGAGAGAGCACCAGAAAAAGAGGAATAATACGTAAAAACAAAATTATATATTTGTGTTACAATCATAATAAATTATTATTTTTTAATCATTTTAATTTCGAGGGACCAACCGACGGGGAATCAACTGTCGCGTTTTACGTTACTGCGAGTTAAAATAATCAATTTTTTTATTTTATTAAGTATTATCGAAATTATTTTTTTTTACAAATTATCATCATTTGCAGTCTGGAGGCATAGGAGTCGGAATGGTCCCATATAAATATTTTACCAAGCAAATTTTGCAAATTTTCTGTTCACTGTTAAAAATTCTAATCAAAATAAATAATTTATGTTTATTGTCAATTTCGGTTTAAAATTGGGCCAAGAAGGATTGTCTTTGCCAGTTATTATCTATATATATAAAAATCTAAAAATGTTTGTACGTCCGCTATGCGTTGCTAAACGCTAAACCATTCATCCGATTGCGATGAAACTTTGGATATTTGATGTGTGCATGCCCGCGATGGTTCGTATATATGTAATGGTGAGTTCTGGCATTAAAAAATTTAATAGGTGGCACGCGAGCTGTTTGAAAACTGAATGTACCGAGACTGAATGTGCAGAAGGCGGGAGGGGGAAGAAAACTCGGGAGGGGGTTCACAGGATGGGGGAAGCGGGAGAGGGGGTGGAGAGAGGGAAGGCGGAGTAGGAACGCGAGAGGGGAAGAGAAAGGGGAGACGGAAGGGGAACGGGACGAATGGGAAAGGACACACAGGGAGAAACAATTTCTTTAAAGGGACATAGCAACGCATGCCGGGAACTCGCTAGTAGCTTATAATTCAGTAGGTATGACCACACGCAGCATGACTGATTAATTAGTGTCGGTAAGTTTGTTGAACTGCGTTGTTTATGTTAATCAGGTAGACTTTATAAGAACATCAGCTGAATTTCCGGTCGATAAGAGCCTAAGCGCTTTTCCTTGTTGAAAATTTAAAGTACCTGCTTTAAAATAATCATATCAACGTAATTTAGTATTCCCTTATGTGAGTATGATGATAACACGATCCCGATGAATCGAGCGATTATGATAATTATTGTTTGAACATCGTAATTCCTGTATGCAAATGAGGCACGTCAAATCATCAAAGTAATAAATGTGGTGCGATGAGAAAATATTTAGTGTATTCCTTTGTTTTCGTACGCGCACATCAAATAATAACTAGAATGTAGATCGGGTGAAGATAATTATTTAAATGGTCCCCTCTTAGAAATACAATGGTATGTTACCACGTCTCCGTCAAATCTTTAAATCTCTTTAATTATTATGTTTTTTATGAGTTCCGTAGCTTCTAAATTTTATTAAAAAAACTTTCAAGTGTGTTTCTTATTAACCTGATGGATGCCACTATTTAGTTATCCGGACAATGCAACACAGTGACAAATCAACACACTTTTAAAAAGTGGTATAACGTCACGAAAAGTGATGAAAAAACTTGGTTTAAGGTTTCGCACTACTAATGACGGGTTGTTTAACAGAATTTGAACAATTATTCGTAAAATTTCCAAGCTAATTTTCGAGTTCTGTGAAAGTTATATTCAAGTTCTGTCATTATTTAAGTATGGACCAATAGTTTCACAGAACTGAAATGTAATAAGAACTTAAATCAAACATTCACAGAACTTAACCGAATCGTTCAAATTCTGTTCACTCTAAAGCAGCGGTTACCAAACTTTTTTGGCCCACGGACCCCCCCCCCCCCCCCCCGTTAACTGTAAAAATTATTTTTGTCCAAGACTAGGATGATTTGTTGTACGCACTTCACCTGGAGTATATTATATTGAGCATTAGTAACTTAACATAACTGCCATTATTAAAAATTTGTCACTATTATTTTAATTTTATATTAAACCTTACGCGGACCCCCTGACGTTGTTTAAAGACCCCCACCTCAATTTTAATTTTCCACGAACCCTCTGAATGATCCCGGAGACACCTGGGGGTCCACTTTGGGAACCACTGCTCTAAAGTAATATAATATATATTTTTTTTGGAATAACTTTGATGAGTAAAACCTCAAATTGTAATGTTTACTTAATCTTGTACATTTTATTATTTGCTTCATCTTATTAAACGTTTGTATTATAAAATGGGGGCCTCAGCACCGGAAACCCATCCAGTGAAGCCAACATTATTAAACTATATCTATTATAAAATGTTATATATTTGTATTAAAATATTTAAAAATTAATCAATGAAGACAATCTAAACGACTCTCAAACTAAAACAGTGAAACAGATTCTTTGTTCAATCCCTGATTTCGTTTGTATCTTTTTCTGACTTTTCGTTAATATTGTCTGTTATAATGTGTATTAATTTCGTTGCTTAAAAGTTCCGCGTTAAATTTTGAGAAGCTTATTCCCATCCGAGTAAATGAATTCTGTGTCCCATCCGTTGGAGCGTTCTGGCTTCTCGTTGAAGTTAAAAATTCCTCTCTGGGTGCCTGTTTTCACGTTATCCATAATTAATTTGCCGCATTAGAACCGTTCTTTGTGTGTCAAACAACAGGAACACAATCTCAGCACCGAGTCCTCGTCCTTAGTCCCTTCCCGCTACAAACGCTATTGTGATTCATTATTATTCCGACTCGTATTTGGGATTGCAAATATTTACCATGGAAGATTCTGTTTGGCGTAACAAACTTAGATACTGAAATCTGGGGCCGGCAAATTCAATTTCGTGTCTCCCGTAAAAAGTCATTAATATTACGTGGATTTAATTCAATGTCAATATTAATCTTCTCATGCAACCTGTTTTCCTGTTATAAAAAATATCAGAACCGAAAAAAGGCGTTTGCTTTTTGACCGCGATCATAAATCAAACGGAAGAGATATATTAAATTGTTAGATTTATTCAAAATTGTTTCATGTAGGATAGCCAAATGCCATTCGGTCGATTTGAGCTTGTGATATTTAAAATCTGCGGAAGTTTTGGTCCATTTTGCGCCGGGTGGCGTGAATCAATTTGCATCTCAAATTTATCATGTGGCAGCGTTATAGACAACGGCTGGGCAAACCTCTTGTCGCCCGCTGTGCTCCTGGCCGAATCGCTAAACTAACTTATTGTTTATTAGGCAGAGCTGAAAAGGGTTTTGTTTGCTTATTCAAATATATAGCCGGGCGATAATCGCGGGCGTTGCCTTGTTTACGACATTTTTGAACAAGGAGTGAGCTTGTTGGGCCCTCTCAAATTCACTCTTGGCTCTCGGGCAGGCGAGGTGATTAAAGCTCTCGTAAAAAAATAAACTCAACTAAAAGTGTTGACTTTTGCTCGCGTCTCAATCGGTGGTAAATTTTTGTATCGTTTGTTCTTGGCATTCCTTGGTTTCTAATAAAAAAGGAATACATATAACGAACAGTATTACAAATTTAAAAAAAAGCATATCCGTTGTAAAAATAAAACATATATGTGAACAGCGTTTAGTGTTTAACATGTTTGCCATAATTTCTTAGATTTTTTTGGTTCGAATTTTTAGAGTTGTAAAGCTAATTTAGCTCTTCCTCTACAATTCTAGAAGTATGGTTATTCACAAAATCTTTGGAATCGTTTGCTATCTACAAATTTTGAAACCCTTTACTAATTTTAATATTTTTAAGCGGCATATTTGAAGCTCACATTTAATTATTGGCGTACCCTCGCAGACTGCTGTTACCCGGGTTGTGGAGGGGTAGCGGGAGTAAATTATTCCTGTTTGTTCGCTTTCTCTCCCGAAAAGGGACAGTTTGCGTTTGTAACTTTGTCCGTGGACAGAATTCGAGCCCGTCTCTTGTTTTGCCAAACATTTTTGCCGAGCGCTCTCCATGAAGGCAAACACAAATAAAAATATTACGTTGAATATCATATCGTTTACAGTTCTCGGTATTATCCAGCAATTTGAATCGCAAATTTATAACGTGTAAGTTAGGCGCCAGATGGAAGCCGATTTTAATCTTCCTTATAGAGGAGCTGCGAATCGGATAGGATAACAGAATGTACGTTTTTAAAATTTTATTTCTCACCCTTTTCAAATGCTGCGATCCTGTAGCATAAATCAACGTTCTGCTGCTCTCTTTCAGTGATTTTAATTATATATTTTTTATTTTTTCAGGTGAGCTGAATTTAAAAATAATACTCCGAAGACTTGGGCGTACAAGGTTGTTGGGGTACTTAGGATTAAAAGGTAAAATAATTTCTCCCTTATTCTTAAATGTTGTATTTGATTCATAGTTAGTTACTCGAAAACTAAATCTTTTTCAGAGAAGAGAATTAAGTTTGTTAAGTAGAATTTGTAATTAAATTCTCGACCTACATGGGAAAGTTCTGTAGATTCGATTAACTGTAACACTTAGTTAGCAGCAGCGCCCAGTTGCTGTCATTTTCAATCATCTCGCGAGGCCTAGTTACAAATGATATTTCTCAATAGCTACGCCCACATTACATGTTCAACAAAACTGAAGGATATAACATGGGAGCCCGTTCCTGCCAGAGACTCGTGTACGCGTATCCATTATGGGAAAATCGAGCGTATGATTTCATACTTTTCATGCCTTCACATTCAGTGGGATAATTCAATGACTGTAATGAGACATTTACGTATCATAAATCTCTTTTCCCCGTCAATCTCACAGTCGATTTGAGATCGTCTTATTTTCGGTGGAAAATGATTAATGTAGCGAGTCTGCGGATCGCTTTTCTAACTTATCGTTCCCTTTATTGCCGCATCATAAGATGATTTTTTTTCTTTAAAAATCAGATATCATCACTCACGGAATCTTTTATGTGAATGTTTCTGCTTTCTCAGTATTTCTGGATCGATTTACGTACATTTATTATTAAATCCAGGTCTTAACGACTCCGGGTACAGCTATCAGCGATTTGGATGTCAAGCTGGGGACGTATTTACAGCAATGTCTCTTACATCGGATTTTTTTCTAGATTGCTGGAGAGATTCTTGTACAAAACAACCCCACCCCACTAGGAAGTTAACCCTGGAGCGACGGGGGAAATCAAACCAATCAATACGGTCGTAGGCATCGCTTAATTCCCCGCTTAAAATTCAGCACGCACCTCAGTGTGCTGTCATTCGGTTCATCTGAGCGCCTAGAGCCCAGGGCCTGTCGGTGTGGGGTAAGGGGCTCAAGGGGACTTCAATCAACGCGAACAGGCTCTTTTTATTTATCTTGTAATACAATCACTAATTTTGGTTAATCCTGTTAACGTCAAAGTAAAAAATACGGCTAAAGAAAACAAGTTCTTGCAACCAATAGTCCAAGAGCCCGTGACGATCAGACCTTCGTTATTTTATAAAACCTGAAAGTTTCCCTGCTTATGTCCCTAATACAGGTATAGACGATCCCCGACTATGAAGTTTGGATCACGGTGGCTTTGAAAGATATTATTTTAATTAATTATAATTGTACTTACGTTAAAGTATAAAAGCTGAATTTTATATATGTTACTTGATGAACTATCAACATATGTTTTCTCAGTTATCAAACAGTTTCGATGGTTCCTTCACCTTGTCAGACACATTAAAAGTCTACCGTAGGTGCGAGCGCGATATATACATGCAAGCGGGTTGGAGTGAAATAGTGCAAAATTTCGACGCTAGCAGACTAACTAACTAACCTTGTAAAAGTGCGGAAAAAAAGCTCTTGAAATTGAGGTGCAATTTTATACACCTCTGCTACCTCCTATCTTTCAAGGTCACCGTGATCCAAACTTCATAGTCGGGGATCGTCTCTTCCTGTATTAGAGACATACGCAGAGAAACTTTCAGGTTTTATAAAATAACGAAGGTCTGATCGTCACGGACTCTTGCTCTACAAGATATCTATTGATTTTTCTCTTTGCGTCGGTTACTATTTTATGAACAAGAAATTTCACAGTTAAATTATAATCATTTTTGCATTGACACTCGAATACCATCCCTTTACCCTTTAAATGTGCCTTAATCGTTTTCATTCATGTCGAGTTACATATAAATTAATAATGTTTCTAATGGAGTGATTAAAAATCTGTAGAACCTTTCCAGAATTCATAATGCCTCCAAATCTAGTTGAACGTGTCTGAACGTTCCATCAGAACGTTCAGTGGATCCGTCAGTAGTCAGTATACTCTGTGTTGGGGGTGTTTCGGACGTGGCCAAACAACCCCCAGGGGTTTTGCGCGACCCCACTGGCTTGGCGTGGGAGTAATTGGGTTAGTCGCCAGCCGCTCCGATGCTGGGCTGGGGTTCGAATCCCCGACGGGCACGCCGCACCACGCATACATATGTAACTTTCAAAAACTGTCTGGGGTCCACTAACGAGGTTCGGGCTTTTCAGCCGGTTATTTAGGGGTTTTAGTACGGCGGCAAACTCGATTGGTTTTATAAGAGTAAATAGACGTGAGCGACGTGGATAATTTACGCTTAAATCGGTTCATTCCGCTAGCATTTACTATCGGAATCGTAACGAATATCCATCAGTATATTAAAACAGACCTACTAGTCTAAGATCCGATCTAGAAACGACTTTCACCCGTCTGTTTAATGGATGAAAAGTATTTTATATCAAATTTAATATATTAGAAAATATATCTCGAGTGGGTTGTCTAAAAAATTCCTGGCAAGACTATGATTATTAAAAAAAATATTTATTGAAAGAGAGCGCGTATGCTATTTATTCATGCAACAGAGAAGGATAGCGATACATTAGTAAATACTTTAATTAAGTACTCCAAAATAATGCTCAGTATCCTTCTCTGTTGCATGAATAAATAGCATACGCGCTCTCTTTCAATTAATATTTTTTAAATTAATCATAGTCTTGCCAGGAAATTTTTAGATAACCCACTCGAGATATATTTTCTAATATATTAAATTTGATATAAAATACTTTTCATCCATTAAACAGATGGGTGAAGGTCGTTTCTAGTGCGGATCCTCAACTGTACCCACGCGGATTATATTCGTCTGAAGTATATTGCTCTTTCAAACCAAACAAAACATTTATCATCTTAACAATACGCCAAACAGTGAATAATGCCTATAAAGATTAAGGGATCAATTCTCAATGGGATATGTGGGAGTTGGGAGGAGTGTACGAGGAATCCACTGATTAAAACATTCGGTCGCTGCCTCCTTTTCCCAAGACGTTAAACATGTTGCCTGGAAAACAGAATCCGATTATTTCCACGCGAAAATCCCCGGAATTTTGCAGTTATGACGTTTACTCAAATTCCCCACAACTTTACGAAACATTGATCAGATTAGGAAACATAAAATAACATTTTTTATTTGACATGTTTCGAAATCCACAAATAACGAATACGTAATGTGCATACATTATCTCCTACCGTTATTCATTTTTTTGCAGCGAATTTAAATTCCGTTTTTTTGGGGATTTGAGGATTTTTCATATTATTCTCTTTATGAAAATGACGGGAGGAGCTTTGAGGAGTGGGTTGTTTTTTGATCGCCAACATGGAAAGTATTTTATGACCGTTTTTCATTTGGGATTTAACGAAATTCTTGCTATTTACGTTTACGCAAAGCAAATATCTGTGCGGTCCGGGTATTGTATAACGAGACGATAAATCAGATTCAACCAGGTTTCAAAAGAATATTTATCTCGTATACCGAATTCCCGAAAGCTGTGATATTCCTGAAATAATATACCTACTCTGATAAATGACTTTCCTAAAAAGTAGTTCAAAATAAATGATAACATTGTGATTTCCTGTGAGACCAATTCATTAACATATTTATATTGCAACATCTGTGATGGGAGTCACAATGCCCTGAGGAAATTCCCAAATAAACGAAAAATAATCATCAAATGCCAGAATCAGCAGGCGCCCTTAAAAGTAAATAAAAATCACAATAACGGCATCAATATCTCCCCAATAACAATGCGACAGTATTATATGAACACGGTGACCCGTAAATACATATGAATGGGATTTGTCCACACGATTCAATAAAGGAGGACTGTAACAATTGGGAATAAATAATATCGAACCGAAGGGCTGATATTGTAAGTTCATTTGGCAGTCTGTGCAGCAAATTCAGCTAGATGAAGGAATAAATCAATGTCACGAGTCAACCCTTATATATATTTTATATGTATAGTATATCGGAATTGTAGCCGCCCCGATATTTCGAGGAACCGAACCACCCTCCAGCCACAAGTCTCAGGGGATGCGACGATGTTGCAAATGTTAATGATATTAACGCCGTCTCAAGTTTGACGAATTCTTATTTCAAAAATCAACCCCTGTTAAAATAAATTATTATTTATTATTTTTGACAGTTTCTTTAGACATGATATTTTTAATGAATATATTAATAAACTATCTAATATTTTTTTTTATCTTGATTGATGAATAATATTATAACTCCTTACTCAATATATATAACCAACTAAACATGCTAGTTTTTTAATGTAAAAGCTGTTCGAGGAACGCTTCAAATTTTAGTATACATTATTCGATAATCTTTAGATACGTAAAACGTTTTCTTTTCTTTGCCATTCAAGGTCGTTTGATATTCGGTAATATAAATAAATTATAAGGTTTATTGCGTTTGATCACGCACCTATTTCCCGATAGAGAAATTATCCTTTAATATTTTGACACCCATAACTATTTATTCACTTATATTTTTTGTTGTTTTTTTGAAACATGCGATTATAAATTATAGGTACAATACAATTTGTAAAACGCCAAAATTTGCACTCGTGATGTTTAGAGAAAAAAGTGAAGGAAAGACAAAATAATCTATGAAGAATTATTAGAAAATAATTGACGATAAAGCAATACTTTCTGCAGGTATTAAAATCAATAATAACTAAGGAAAGTATTCCACTTCTATACAATTTTACAATTATTGGTCATTTAACAATATTATAAGTAATGTATTATATGCTTAAGTAACTATCTACATGTCCTACGTGGCATTAAATGAATCTAAAAATTAGCTGGATGGTGAGGATTTTTATTACAAAAACTCCACACAATAGGCCCTGAGGATAATAATTTGTCTCATGCCCTGTGTCATCTTTAGGGATAATATATGAAGGGTCTTTTGAAGGAAATGAAGAAGAGGAAGTTTCGGGAAGGAAAGAAGTATAAGGATTGGGTAAGAATCTGGAGGTCAGTGGGTCCAAGAGTGGCGGACTTATGAATCCATATTTCCACTGCGGTTCAAGGCAATAATAGGTCGAGGGAGTCCTACTGGATCCGGTCAAACAAGTGGGCAGACGCATCCGCCTCCAAGACCCAGATATACCTCAAACATGAACCTGAGTACCTCTGCTAAGTAACCAAACGTAGTGAACCACTTGGCGTGACCTACGGCAAATTACCTATGGTAATTATATTATTTTTGTAACGTTTTTAACGTGATTCTGCTGATTATGATTGTGAACTCCGCTTTTAACAATTGCTCATTAAATTGCATTCAACAGGAGATATTATTTGAATAATCAATCAAAGCCTGTTTATAATGTCTGTTCCACTTTCGCTTTGGGCCTAATTAAAATCACCGTGTTTAAAATCTCTGTATATTTCTGTTACCAGATATGAAATTATTTTCCTATCAAACGCGCAATTTTCTGGTTAATAGAGCATTATCCAACACTGGCCACACAAACACACATTTATCTCGTACCATATACACACCTATTAAACGCTACAGGGGGTCCCATTAATTTATTTTGCCGATTTTTCCCCTTAGTTGGATTCGTTCGCGTTTTTTCTATAAATTGACGGATTGCAACATACTGGTATGTGCTATTCCTGCACACTTTTTGAAAATATTTAAAACAAAATAAAGTCTTACTAAGATAGAATGGAAAACTTATTTATATATATAACCTTCGAGGGTAGTTTTTGCTTAAGATATCTTCGAGTAGATAGACTTTTCTTTGACTTGCCTTTCTTGCCTGTAATAGATTTTAAATGTCTGTTGTATATCGATGTATTATTATAATATATTTGCATTCGGTGACACGAGAGTTGACCCCCCAAAATTATAATTATTTAAATTGTGCATTATTTACAAATTTCAATAACCAAAAAATCGACTTCAAAAATACCTTTGATAATAGGTTGGTATGGATATTAACCGAATTTATTTACAGTATCGATTTTTATGCTTTGTTTTGTGGAAGTAGGTTTACCTATTTTCCTTAAACGGACTGCATATTGTATATAAGTATGCCGGGGGACCAACTGCCGGGGAATAAACTGTCGTGGAACCTATACATTCACAATAAAAATCATGAAAGGTGGAAGGGACCAATCCATAATATTCTATAATATATTAAGTATTATGTAAGTAATTTCAAAAACTTATAAAATTTATTTTCATTTGTTGATAAAAACTCGATATTAAATTAATTGAATTTGGATATAACAAAATATTTTGATATAATAACTCTCTTTTATAATAACTTTTAAATGTTGTTCCAATCAATGAAACGCATAATTGAAGAAGATAATTCTAATAAATCCAAACTAAAATATGAAAAAAGAACAAGACACAAAAAAAAATGCTAACAGTCCTACTGGGACACGAACCCTGGATTCTCGCCTTACCGGGAAAAGTTGCGACCGTTAGCTTTTAAAAAAATTCTGTATCTTTTTCTTTTTCAAATTTTCGTTTAGATTTATAAGTATAACCTTCTTCTTCTTTGATAATTTAATTTGATTTTTTTCTACTTGTAGTAGAAAAATAATTCTCTTGCTTCAGTTTACATGTTTTTAAACATTTTTATTTCTAAATACTGGGTATGTCTATTCCCATAAATGTTGGAACTCGGAACACTCCGTAGGCACGGGCCGGGCGTGTTTTGTGTAGCGGGGCCGGGTTATCGAATAAACATCAAAATGTTAGCGCAATTTGCTCTGAGGGATGGATTCCGCGCCCTCGCAGGCTATTTGCATTTTTTCCCATTACCAACTCAAATGCGTTTGAGCGGCCAACGCGTCCTCTCTTCACCCCCGCTGCTCTCTGCTACCCAGGCTCTATCCCCTCACCCCGTACCCTCTATCCTCTACCACTCTGTGCTCTCTGTGCGGGCGCAGTTTTTCCACTGCCTACGGAGAAATAAATACCCGGCACAATTTAGTGTCGTCAAAGGTGACAAATTGTAATTTTCAAACGCTGAAAAGCTTTTGTGTTTTGGGACTGTTTTATGATGCTCATGCAATTATTGTAGGTCATGCACTATTTTCGAAAAAAACTCAATTTTTTTGTTTTTTGGCACGTGAGGCATGCAGAAGGATTTACACAATTCGTGGATTTCAGCGTATTTTTATTTTATTTTAAAGTAAAACAACATTAGTTGGTAATAATTGATTATTATAAATAAGTTGTTATAAATAAGTTTCAATTATTTTAGTTTTTATTATTATGACGACTGTTTCGGCTGTATTATGTTTATTTCAAGAATTTTAAAAGCTGCATATCGAATTAGATGAAAAATGCAGAAAATAAGAAATGTATGTCGTTGGAATTAGAAATACCATCTATTATTTTAAGGAAATTTGTACTGTTTACTCAAAAACGGGTCTAAAAATGAATCTCTGATTTTCAATTGATACCCACACATCACCACCATTGGGGGGGGGGGGGGGGTTTGATGGTAGAATTTTATCGGTTAATGCTTCGGGAACTGGTGAAAAAACATCGCTGTTTTTGTGCAAGGCCTTTTATTGACATTACTAATGGTATTACGATGCAGCGAAAAAGCGCCCAAAATTATGCAAGTTTTATTTTTATTTTATTAAAAATGAACGCAGGTTTTTGCTACCCACTAAAGCAACGTAACTTATACGTTATATTTCACGGTAGTTACTAAATAGGTACTATTTTAATTTTAAACTCAAATGTTAAAAAATCATTCAAAATTGTTTAAATTTGTAAAAACAGGATTAAATTTTGCAAAATATGATAATGCTATTTTTTGTTGCTTACGTTCATTTTGATAAAATTTCATCCATTTGGACATTTGTTTTATCCAATTGTTCACGGTGGACATTCATGAGACGACTCTTTCTTATTTTCAACAGCTCTACTGTGAAATGATTTGCCGGCATCTGTGTTTCCTCTCTTCCACAGGGTGCGGCAGCATAACTTCCTCTTTTAAAATGCAGTCCATTCAGTCGGTTGATGTCGTAGCGGACCGCTGTGAACTCGTTCGAGAGGCGGAACTACAATGCGGCACGTACAATGTGGTTGTCTTCAGGTGATTTTATCACAAAACGTTAAATAAAATAGCCTAATAAAAAACCTAACCAAAATATTAACCATAATTATAAAATAATATCCCTAGAAATGATATAGACCCCGATAAGTGTCCTTACAGGAGGTCTCTGGGAGATATTTAAACTTTTTTTTCAAAGTTTTATTTTCGTTTTCATGATTGTTTGACAAATATTATCGAAAATATCTCTCTCTTCCCCCAGTTACAATATGATGTGAACGGGTATTTTTAAATGTAACCAAACCTTCGCCGTTCGATTATTTGCTAAAAGCGATTTATAATATAAATCTAGGGCTGCACAAAGCAAAAAGCGTTATTACCCTACCGTTCAGATATTCAGTGTATTGACAGATGCGTTATATTGTCCAATTTATTTTTCGTCCCATTTATCTTTTTTTCCTTCGATCATACGCCCTTTGTGATTCTTCCCTTTTGATTGTCCCGTACCCTAAAAGTTTCATTTCACAGGAAACCCATTTGTATTTCAATTTCGACCGGCCAATATATTATGCAATGATGTATGTATTCGAGCGTATTTAGTTCACATTCTTACCCCCTGCTTACAAGACGCGTGCGAACGCTAATTTGCAATAAATCATAACATAGTGTCAAATATATTTTTACACGGCCCTAATGTTGACACGTTATTCATTTGCGAATTATTAAAGATTAAATCATTTAAAATTTATATAGTTTACATGACATAACTATTCCCTAAACTTTAAAGTTTAAACGAATATATTTGAATGATTTCCAAACTCTTTCTTTAATTTGTTTTGCTTGTTTATTAGTTTTACATTTAATCATACCATAGTAAGGTCTTGTATATTATAATATCTTGTACATACGTATATAAATTGATTTATATTGTTCACAAGCTCTCCATTATATTTAAACTGGTGATCGGACTATTCAACATCATTCTACTTCAACACCTCTTTAAAAATTCATTAAAAGTGATGAAAAGGTTAAGTAGGTTATGTTAGGTAAGGTTATGGGCTATTTTTAATATTTTTTAAAGACTTTTCAATGGGATGTTGAAATGCCACTTTGTTGAGTTATCGTGGAACCCTTTAAATTACACAAATATTATTTTAAGGATTTTTACCACAATATAAAGCGGCTGTGATTTTTTTTCATATTTTCTTCCTTGCTCAAGCTCATTTTTCGTCCCTTATCTGTGTTTTTGAAGCGAAACTTCTTTAGGCCCCGTTGTGATTTGAAACTCGATGAAACGGAAACGACACTAGAAAGAGAAAAACACCCACATCTATAAATAAGATTTACCCTGCGAGAGAGTGATATAGAACGAAACCTTACCGCATTGTGCGCTTTGATTCACTTTTCAAGGCTTCAATTATTCTTAAAAAAGCTCCTTTTTTACAGTTTAACTTTTACCGCGTGTCAACTGCACTCCATTTTGTTTATTAATAATATTATTTACATTTTAATATAATTCTCCAAAAAACAGTCTTGAAATTTAGCTTCCTCCCACACTTTAATTTTGTACATTAAATGTAGGTTTATGTAGCTTATATTCCTCGCATTGATTTACTTTGTAGTACAAATTTGTCTACTTCGTAAAATACCCAATAAAATGATATTAAAATAAATTAATATTATTTAACAGGATGGTGGTATTTAAAATTTTATTCTATTTGTGTTGCAACTTGCAACCAACTGTTAATAAAAATGCAGTTCAGAATAGCGACCTTACCTCTCATATATTATACAGTGCAATAACACTAATAGGTAATCATTTTCTACGATCGCTCCCGCTTTTATTTACCTTTGCGAGGAAGTTATTGGCATGGCTATAAATAATAATCGTTATGATGTGCGCATTATTATGATTGTCTGCAGCGGTAAACAAATTGACGAAATGTTAACTATATCTCCATAAACTTCAGTCGACACTTTATCGTTCTCAACGTGGTCTTGTGAAATTGCCTTCACCACAAAGAGTACTCAACAACTACCTATTTTGGTTTCGAACGATAGGCAAACGTCGTTTAAGCGTCAGTGCGTTGTTATTTACTGTAGCTGTAAGGGATGTTAAACTGATGAACTTTTAAATAAATGAAAAGAAAATATTTGATTTTACGTCACTTCATTGATATATTTTCACTGTCTACCGGTTTTGGTACCTCCGTACCATCATCAGGACTATCAAATACAAAAGTACACACATTTTATATACATGTTATGGTTAAGGTTTTCACTGGAGTAAGATGTAGAACAATTTTATTGGTTTACCCGCGTAACGTAGTCCTTAAAAGGACTTTTTTTTAGCTTTCTTAGCTTCTGGACCGAACAGACATGCGCCAGCGATCAGGTTGAGACAAAACTCAAGACATAAGGCCTCCGAAGATGGACAGTGAGAGTTAAAAAGTCCTTTTAAGGACTACGTTACGCGGGTAAACCGAGAACATTGTTCTACATGTATAAATATTGTCTAGAAATAAAGGGACAGTGTACTACAATGGGACAGTGCGTCAGTTGTGAGAGGGAGGTTGGGGATAAGTGAAGTAACGGGGAACATACTTAAAATAGGGCTGAAGGTTAAATTTAGTTGGTTATTAATGATTTTAACTTTTACTATATATGTATGTATGTGTACTTCTGTAAGTGATAGTATTATTTTTATAACAGTCAATAAAGTGACTTAAAACCAAGTATTTTCTATTTATTTATTAAAAAATTCTAGTCACAATGTGTTTTCTTGTTTTAAAAATGATGAACTTTATGTCATCCATTTTGCCAAAGGCGTTGATTCTTTACAAATTGGTATCATTGCGATCCCATTTTTTATCAACACATCCTTCGGTATAATGGTCAGTTCATTTATCGGACGGGTGTTTTTATTTGCTTTTTAATACACGCAATAAACTCACAGGTCGGAGTGTGCGGAATTCAGTAAAGTAAACCCCAAAATGTCGTTTAGCGAGACCAGCCATTATTTGGTAGCTTTCGCCCGATCCGCGGAAAAATATCGCGCGAAAAAAAATGAGGGAAAAAAAAACAAATGTTTTTTCCCAGTTAAAGTTGCGCGCGCTATTCCCCGGTGCGCCGTCCGTTATTCCGCCCTCGGAAAATGGTTTGATGTCGCATTGAAAACCTTTTGTGTTTCACATCCGATCGGGGAAATGCTCGAAGCGCTCGCATAATCGATTCACACCCACCCGGCCTGCTTCACCTATCCGACGTCCACCTATGCCTCCCTCGCCTCGGGGGACTAGGAATAATTGCACTTGCAATTCGATAAAGGCAACCAACACGTTATCTGCACCAGGATTATCCACACATCTCCTGCACGCTATGGACGCCTGGGAAATTCCCCTAAACTTTTCTTCAATAATCCCTAAAATAATAATAATAAGTTTAATGACCTCAAATAATCATAATTATTTGAAAATCTTTGTTCATAAAATTGAAGTGGCTCAATTGAAAATTCAGTGCAGATGTTAATGAATTATTGTAAACTTTTCTGAATTTGATTTTTTTGAGAATGCTTAAGGTCTCATGGACCGACATGATCACCAACACAGAAATTCTCAGGCGGCCTAGAGCAGCTAGAGAACTGCTTAGATACATTAATAAAAATCAAGAAAATTTTATATCTGTGTCATATACTTCGAGGGGAGAAGTATCACTTGCTCCAATTAATATTGAAAGGCAAGATAGAGGATCGCCGAGTAGAGTAGATAGCTAATTTGTTAAAATAGCGAGACTCTTTGTTTAATCGTCTTATTCGCCACATTTAATAGTTTTGTACTCATTCTCCATCAAATTTAATACTAAGTCAATCAATTTCTGGAATCATCCCTACGCATTTATTGTCTTCTCACAGATGCCCTACTTTAAATTAATATAGTTTTCAGGGGAATCTCAACAACCTTTCTTTCAAAATCCTCATTTAAGGATTTATTATTTATTTACGATATTATGAAGTTAATACGACTCGTTATAATGAAATTCAGAATGTTATATATTTGGAGCCATACCTACTTGGAAAGAGGTACATAAAATTATGTCGTTCTCGAAGCTCTTTGGAACAACCACAACCAATCGACAACCTACTTCCTACCTTTACTTTCGTATATTTGCCTGGCAGAATACACCACAAAAAGTCCCTATTCCGGTTCAGTTTAAATGATTTTTTTTTTGTTTTTGTCCGAAACTCCTACGTGCATTTTTACGAATTTATTCATTACATTACTTTGTTTTTTTTTCATATCTAATCTTATTTCGTTTCATCTTTTCAAGATCGAAACTTGATATTATCGTGAAATAATCTATTAAGCACGTAACAGAATCTCTGGTTTAGTGTCCAGTGATTCACGTGGGAATATCTCGTGTTAATCATTATTTGTTCTGCGACCCGAGTTGCTGTGCGTTGTATTTTTTCCATCTAAATCGGACGTCGAAAATGATTTCGATCCTGGGAATTGGGAATTGACTTTCGGACTGGCAGCCGTTCGCTTATGTGGTTTTGATACACGAAGTATGGGTTGATCATGACGGGGAACAGAATATACAATAGATACATTTGTATCTCGTATCACAGAGGGTAATGGTAATTCATGCATATTGAATGAACCTCTTCAACTGTTGTTGAAATGTCCTGCCGTTGACATTTACACGCGTCCATAAGCCCTGCATAATAGGCGTGAAAACACCACACTATTGTGTTCAGAGTTTGGAACAAAAAACATATAATGTTGATGGTTATATCCTTAACAATGCAGCTCTCTAGTTTCATTATTATGCGCTTAAATTTTCGTCATTTATGTAGTTTCGCGAAGTTTCTACGACCTCTATTCTCACGTTCATCTCCCGGGTGTGACCCAAATTCACTTGGCAATCCTTCTTTGGTCGCCACTGCAATATTCCTTCATGTATATACTTGCGTTTGTATGTATTTCTGTGAGTACACTGTGCTGTATGATGACGGCAAGAGGCAGTGTGCTGAGAGTGCTCGGTTGGTTGTGTGCGGACAATAATAAAAGGAGACCTTTTCGTCGGATGATATATCGTCGCTGCCGGAAGAGATGAGCCGGCTCCCCAATCTTCCGGCCCGTGATGTTCTGCTGTATCCACGAACTAACATTTTGGTAGACCCGCTGGACAAATGGCGGGCTAATGTGCCGGTCAACGTCCGATCTAGTTAAAATCGTATAAATCATCTATTGTCTGCACCCCTAGCTTTTGGAATATATCGCTTTCTTGTATTTTATCATTAAATTGTTATGTACCTACGTCAGTAAATTTTATTGAAACATTCTCATACATGTAATTAATTATATTTTATAAAAGCGGCCGTATTTTACTCAAGTAGTATGCATGATCCTCAGTTTTTGTCCTTCGTGGAGATAATTGGAAATCTCGTACTGTCTTAAAAATAAATTTATTTTCCGCCAGACAATGGGAACACTTTTCTAGTACAATAACACTATTCCTTTCTTGGAGAATCCACGAAAGTGGATTTTGCAGCAAAAAAAATGATTCTCTCCCGTTGTCCCTGGCGCAACTTGCCGGGGTCACAGAAGCACTAGAGGATGGAGAAGTCAGGAAATGAGGAAGGTTCCTGAAAACTGCTTTTCCTACGGGTCTGTGTACACACTCGAAAGATGTTTGCCGAAATATTCTGTGAGCCTTCATATTTTCCGGTAGCGCAAAAAAGCCACATAAAGAATTCATTGTACGGCTTCACATAATATGTGGGTACTTTTCGTATATTTTAAGAACATGTTTGAACCACTTTTTTTAAAACTTTAGCGACTTATAAAAGATATTCCCCGAAGTACCTTTATACATTTCATTCCAAAAGTAGATTGTTGGCTCTCAAGTTCATGTAATATATTATTTATTACTCAACCTGACACCTACTTAGTAGGTAACTGCCTACCTACGTTATTTGATATACAAAATGTATTATTCGATTCAAAATTCTTTACTTAATAATTATTCGTATTTCCATAAAGTCAACAAAAATAAGCAAATATTTACGCAGGTATTGGTTTTAACAAAAGAACGATTCCCGGGAGAGTATATTTTGCTTTGAGAGAATTTTCGCAGAGTTCGTTAATTCGTACGAAATTTTATAAATATAAAATTTTTGAACCTTGGCTTTCTTTAAAAAAACATAATTTGCGTTTGCCAATTCTGGGAGCAAGTTTGCCCAGGGCAAATAAATTTATCTTTGTTACATCAGCGATGAAATTATGCAATATATCATATTCAGAGGCAGTGTTTTTTCAGCGATGTTACATTTTCTTTGTGGAATTAAAATGTTGTTGGTTTTGGTTACGGTCTTTGTTTTTCATCAGAATTGTGTTTTTTCGTTTTCCGACTTTCTCATTCATTGTTCATTCAATAACAGAACCTACCCTGATTTAGATTTAAAAAGTATTTCATTTGCGAAAATCTCATAAATATTTGGCTATCGCTGTCCTTTGTAACTTAGGTTCATTTTATCTTTGACTAGGTATCATTAATGCAGTTCCGAATCTTCTCAACGATGCTTGGAAGTGTGCTTCACAAAGTGTGTTGTTTAAACAATTTGCAGGCGGATCACAGCAAGTTTTAATGAAGCCACTGCCACCTCCATTGTCTGGACCTCTTCTCCTGTTCTGTGCTCCTTGCCTGAAACTTATTTAGCTCGGGACACTTTGTTTCAAGAAACGTTTGATTTTCGGGATTTGTATTACATTTTAATGGCAAATAAACGTAAATAACGCTTCTTGTTATTTTTGTATACTTTTGCAAAGCTTTCAAGTTTATAAAAACATCATTTCAAAATGTATCTTTAGTGTCGATTAATTGGGCAGTCGTGTGGTTTTAATGAATTTCAAAATAATAAACAATCAGTGAATCAATTCACAATCAAAATTGCTCCACCATCAACGTATTAGCAGTAAGAAAACACCAATTTGTTCTAAAGGTTCCGCTGCGAAGATGGTCCTCACAGCCTAAGCGCATGTGGTGTCAAACTACAATTTAATTAAATAACCGTGTCCTACTGTGACTGTGACCAGTATGTGGCCTGGCAAAAAAGTTAACTTTATTGTTAATGGCCCGCCACTTGTTATTGAAACAATGAGGCTCGCTCGAAACTGAACAGTGAACTGTGAACAGTGGTCCGTGTTACGTGGAAGGAGCTTTCGGGCCTATTTCATTCTCGGGGGGTTTATTTCGTGACAACAATCTCCATTGTTGCCCGGGGCTTAGCACGCGCGGAGATTTTTCGCCATTATTTAATGTGTTTTGTTAATTTGGTTTGATTGTTCACCATGCGAGTGAAATAATACGGCGCAAAGTGAATTGTATGGTAATTTTATTGCACATATTGCGTGGGGCATTGGCGCGAATCGCTCTGATGCTTTGGAATCGAGACCACTTTTCGTCTTTATTGCTAATAACCCCTTTTTTGCGAAGCCGTTATGTCCAGAAAATTTCAAATCATCGCTTTTTACGTGCAAAGAGAATAATAAGAGGTTTTCTTGTAATCAAGCCTTTGTGTATTCACATCTCGTTGGCTGGGATGCTGTAAGGCTCGTGATTGTTATAATTTTCCGGGATAAATTTACTTACGGCCGTAAAAGTAAAATTATATCATTCTATCTTTTAAGTGGTCTTGAGAATGGATCGTAAAAGATAATTCCCAAATATATTATGAAAAGAAGGCGTCCCCTTGTCCGACATGTCAAACATAATTTGAACCAGACTGATCAAATACGGAATAAAGGTAATGTGGCGTCCTATATTTAAATTCCTACCAAAGTGAAATAATGAATGAAGAGAAATGATAAATCCTCGTTATTTGTCTTCGTAGCGTTCAAAAGTTTCGCTTTTAGATTTTTCAAAACTTTTCTTTATTTTACAAACGTAAATATATAAATCTCCCGCTCGGTACAAGATTGACCCTCGAGGGACTTTTGTAGAAATAAGGGTGAATTGGAATAAATAATAAACATTTCTGAATTGTCAACACGCTAATATAGGTTGGGATAACCTCGAGGAAAAAACCCACACTGGAAAATATAACTATTCGTGACGAAAGCCATTAAATCAATCTTAGATTATCTTTAAAATTTAGGATTTTCGTTTGTGATGAAGGCATATAATTTTTATATTCTGTCGGTGTATTAACAATCTTATCTACAGCTTACAATTTTCAAAGTAAAAAGCCTTCAGTTCTTTGCCTATGGATTCTTCAGTTATGATATAATATTTTGTACGTATCATGATGGTAAAGAATTTAAATGCCACCCTTTGCAGGTATACCTTCATCCTTATTTGCCTCCATTCCTTATTTCTGCAAAATGTTTTGAAAGCGATCCATTTTGGCAACATCCTTTGATATCCTTTCCGCGTACTTGTTATTAGGAGTCAGATGTCTAAGAAAACGCATTGAGGGGGATAAGTCAGAAAGTAAAGCCTTGACGACCGTGCAAACACCCGCACGCAAATCCGACGCTCAATGATTTGAAAAAAGATGTCTATCGGAGATTTGCGGTGATGGATTGCCTCACTGATTCCCTTGAAGGGCCTTTCCCATTCTCGGCACGGGATTGTTACGATTTTATTATTTATCGACGGAGATTTCACAGTAGCTGCGTAAGCTTTTCAACTTTCTTTACTTCTTTTATGCCGTGTTGTCTTTTCATTTGTATCTTTCGGTTGATTGGGCTGATTCAATTGAAAATATATTTATTTTACATCCTTCTTTGTGATTTTGGGAATTACGTAATCAGGGATTTTCTCATCCACCAAATATTATTCTTTTTTAAATTTCTACAGCCGTACTAAAACAAAAACACTTGCCAGCTTGAATATTCACTGTACAATTTCTATTTCGAATTATTACTAATAAAAAAAATGTCTTAAATTGTGCGTGGAAAAAATGACAACATCCCATTTTGGTATACTGACGCACGTGCATACGGAAGAGTTTCCTGGCAAAATGATGGTTTAGGTTTTTGATGTGTGATGTGAGATTCAAATAATGCTTTTTTTAATAATTTCTATTCTAATGACCAATTCACTATTATATCAGTATAATTAAATATATTTACCATTATTTGTATTATTCTTCGTCAGTTTTAATCCAAAAAGCTAGGTTATGTCTGAAACATTTTTTAATTAACTTTTATGGTGTGAATTTAATAACACTTCCATAAAGTAATTATTTTTAATGACATAAATGCCTTATACATGTGTAGGTAAAC
Organism: Limnephilus lunatus; assembly: GCA_917563855.2. Classification (NCBI taxonomy): domain Eukaryota; kingdom Metazoa; phylum Arthropoda; class Insecta; order Trichoptera; family Limnephilidae; genus Limnephilus; species Limnephilus lunatus. The sequence goes on along the minus strand of OU830602.1, from coordinate 52,625,517 downwards.
ACAAATTCAAATTATGTGATTATTGTTATTAACAGTTTGTATATACAACAGAAACAATCCTGCTTGGTTGAATAAGCAATTTATATGCATCTTTCCATGAAGTATTTTATATCAGTTTCTATATTAGTAAGGTTTTCACATATACGGTTGCTTACCAATTGTATACAATTTTCACCAGATTTATTAGTAAGGCTTCTAATGTTATTTTTATTTTTACTCGTGAAACTCCATTCTGATTCAATAGTTAGAATTTTAACAATATAATTTACATTACCCGTACAATTTATCACTCTTATCAGTAACCTATACCAAAATGGGTTAACTTGTTGGGTAGTTATCATAAAAATAACTCTTTCCATTCTAAAATTTGCTATAAATAATTCATTTGCCAGTGGCAACAACACAGTTTACCAACGCGTATAGAAGGTCATACCAAACATAAATCTTTTCTTATTGAATCGTCCCATATCCAAGTAGGTTATAGATTCGTCTTGATTTTATTTTTCCAATTTGATCACGCACGCTGCATTAAAGTCGTGCCACGTGCTTTACATACTCAATATCGAGTAAACTAAATTAAAACCTTAGCCGAAGCCGCGAGAAACTATATAGCCCGTTTAAGAGAATACACGGCGTATATCCAATTATATTGCGTGTTTAAACGCATTTTTAATGCCATCCTTCAGGCGAGAGTTATAGGTAAGTTCGACTAGGAATATTGATTAAGTGTATTTAACAGTGGAGATTCCGGTTGGACGCGACTGCCCCGGGAACATTTCTTACCTCCCGCTGAACATAGTTCCCTGGTACCTGGTACCTGGTACGTGCTGTTCATAATATGTGCCGTGGTCTGATCGAGAACTCCTCGGTGATTGATTATCCTCGCAAGGTGAAAAACACTTTATCAAATGTAAATTAATCGCCGTGTATTATTTTTCCTCCTGTCTCTTTCACGGTTAATTTGTATTTATTTTGTAATGACGTTTTACTTTGAGTTGTGGGTTGCTTGTAGTTAGTTTACCAGTGAAATATTAGATATAAATATGTATTTTGGTTTTAATTCAAAGAAGTTCAAAGCGTAACTCAAAACACACGGTTTAAAAAAGTCGGATCCTTAAATAGTTAATAGGATTAATTATCCGATTTTATACAATGGTACCACCGGCCACCACTCTCTGGCTGGGTGCATGATAACGCACATTCATTCCGGTTCTTCTTTTCCTCCAAGCAAGATAATTATTAAATCTGTGCTAATTATTGTAACACAAAGTTGACTCGCGTTAAATCAAGAGTTGTTATTGAAAACCTCCACAACACACGCATACAGTTTACAGACGTGGCAAGCTTTGTAAGCTGTCGAACCCTCCGGTTAAAATATCAAAATATACCAATATTGCCAAATTTTTCTGAAGGTTTCACTTTTTCCGCGTGTGAATTTCACACCCTGTTTCTGTTCATATTTATATTTTATCTCTCTGGTCGGAAACATTTCACAGCCGTCTACACTCGTATAATTAATTGTACACCAATGTTTGTGATGCATTGTTGAGATGGTGTTTAATAAAAATTGCGCTTAAAAAGTTTCGAAGTCCAATTATTATAATTGTTTGTTAATATTTGACGTCACTCAAATTCTGCAAAGGACAAAAACGTGAAGGTGCATTGAATAAAAAGCAATGAATTGATTTCATTAACGTCTTTTAATTATTTTAGTTGAATCACGTCCAGTGACGTCCGATGAACAATCCTCGGCACATCAATTAATGGCCCCTTCAGAACTATTTCTTGTACTCCGTGCACACATGGGAGCTATTGACGAATAAGCCAATTACGGCTACCATGACGCACCATAGTTTTTCACTTTTACCTCCTACGTCGAAGGAGATTTATAGTCTCTCAACCAAAGCTGTTCCGTCTCCGGCAATTTTTTAACTCATTCACCTCCTCGCCGAGTCACTTCTCCTGGTATTCCGAATCAAAGAGAACGGACGCCTTATTTGAGGAGATATATTTAATCGACACGCTTACGCAATCAACTAATTGAAAAACAAATATACCTTCGTTCGATTCTTGATCGCATACTAAATGGTTGTATATGTTATTACAACGCTGTGAGTTTTTACCAGGATCCCCCGTCGGGTTTTACTCAAAACAATTTATTTAATAAATATCATGACGGGGTATCGAGGAGCAGGCGACAGTTATCGAGTGGGTTATCTTTAATATACCTAGAATCAGGTTTTTATCTTCTTCCTGATGTCACAAACGCAAATTTCTTGCCAATGCTTTGAATAGTTAACACAAGAGATGCCACAAATATTTTGCTACTATTCGGTATTCGGCCTATTCGGCTCCTTTTTTTACGAATACCAAATATTGAAAGAAAAACAAACTGCCAGTTTATTTGTCTACACTACAAATTTCATAATATTCCCAAAGAGGTGATTTTTTCATTAAATGGTGCCATTTCGTAAAGTTTTTCGCGAACAGTGATATTTTTGATATAGGTACACACACAAGTAACACAATTTGATGTAACAATCAACAAATAATGCGTGTTGTGACACGATCTACTCGCAAATGAAACAAATATGCCCAACGAGTATTTACCGCATGCACTTCAATGATGCAGATCGAAACCTGTCTTCCGTGAAATGTACTAAGGTGTCGATGAATATTCGGCCACCGAATATTCGGTATTCGGCCGAGAGCCTAGTCGAATATTCGGTATTCGGAAAAATCACTATTCGTGGCATCTCTAGTTAACACGCTCTCGCTACAAAGATACTATTACGAAGCGCGTACATCATTTTTTAAATTTAATTATTACGCGATTCTAAAACAATTGGACAAGGGGTCAACCGATTTAAAACAAAGAACGCAATGGACAGTAAATCTTGGTCCGACCCCGCACTTTCAATCCCCGGAAACCCTTTTTGAAGGCAAATGACGGGGGTAAATCGGTCCGTTTGCGGAAATTTATACATTGTTCTAGAGTCAAAGGTAAGGGAAACGGTCGCCACGGCCGTTTCGGGGTGGCCGAGGGAAAACTGGAATTCTTGAGTCTATTTCCTTTAAATAACTGTGCAAATACCGTGATCCTGATAAGGGTAATACTCTCATACAAACCGACTGGACTGACTGGCTAGAGGATATTCAATTCAGTGGTCATTTCAGAATTCGCATATATTTTAAACGCGAATCTCAATGAGGTTCTGTCGCGTGAATTTATAAATTCGTGTTTTATACATAGGATTACATTTGTGAAACATGGATATTAGAAGCAAATATAATCATGCCAAGAAAGCTCTAAGTATTGTCTCCCCTACCTTTTCATAATGATGCATGTAAGAAGAGAGCGTCCAGCGGTGCTTTTAGCCTTAGCATCGACCAAAAATTTGGTTTCCTCAAAAGAACATTGAAGGTTATCCACCACTTACCCACCCTGGTATAAGTAACAGATGGTTGGTTACTCCTTCACCGCTTTTGTAGGACTCTATTTTTTTTTAATTAACGAATCTACATTTAATTTTGAACGAATCGAGACCTTCAGTGTCCCTGCATACGTTTTAGTAAGCAGTATGCAAGTGCTTAGCGGGAAATCAAGATACAATAAGTGTTAGTATGACTATATAGGCAAGACAATGGGACAGGTTGGTGATAGTCCAAAAGAATGTTCTAAAAGATGTCCCGATCTAAAGATGTTTGTAAGTTTTGTAAATTATATCTTAAGATTTAAACGTATTTCATCACTCCGACACCTTTACCAAGCAACCGCGCCATAATATCCGTAATCCACATTAATGAATAATTATTCTGGCTTCTCACGAATATAGAAATACTGGTTTCTGTGTACAATTTCAAGTGAACCTCGGCCGATCACGTAAATCTTGCTCCTTGGTGTAGAGAATTGACAGTTCTAACGCCGAAGGTAGCGGGGGACAGGAGTACAGAAGTACAGGAGTTAAATATACCGGACAGGTAACTGAGACATCTCGCTGCCCTGACAAGACCCTCGCCTGATTTATCTCCTCACCGCGGATGCTCTCCTTGTTTCTAGCGTAATGGATCGTCCAGGAAGAGGACTATTTACTTACTGGTGCATATCACAGATCTGCAAAGACTTGGTGTACACAAACACACACTCACACTAAGTTATCATGGATTTTTACCCTCTAAAACCTAAAGAAGGTAAAAATGATATTTAAACTAAGTTTAGCGTATTTCAACTTCTTGGAATGTTAAATCATTATTTTAAATGTCGCCTTATGACCATTATTTTAAAATCTCTCTATATTTAGAAGTAATTTGCCTTCAAGGAAATGCAGTCAATAAAGGTTTGTAAAGCTGTAGGTACAATGCATAGCTGTTGTGTAGGTAAAACTAGGTTCAATGAAAAATTAATACACAAACTATGAGTTTTACATGTCTACCATCTCAAAGTAGCATAAAAATGATATAAAATACACTTTTACTTTAAAATATCACCTTCAATGAAAAATTAATATTATGGTTTGATACAATTCTATTTATGCTTACGATAGGGTCCGCCCTTGAGGTGATTTTTCACAAAAACGGCGCTCTATAAATTGTCCAATTATTATTATAGGAGCACAAAAAGTGATATATAATTCACTTTTACTTTAAAACATCATATGCCCAACATAACATCTGATCAACTATTTTACAACAATTTTATATACTTAACAACCTACTCAACAATTTCCACAAAATTCGTCAACTTCAGAGGTACAGAACTGAGCGTTTCAGCAGGTATAACAGGCCCGGATCGGGCACTTTACTTCGCGCCCCTTGCTGGGCGCCCGGTGCCTTAGCGCCCTGAGCCTGCCGTACTGCCTGCCCGGTAAATCACTAAGTGACACCGGGAGACAAACGGCGTGTTGGGCCGACCACGGCCGGTCGAGGGGGACGCCGAGGGACTTGAACGAGGTTCACTGTTTCGGGATCAAAGTAACTTCTCGACCGGTTACACTATCTACTATCTATTCAAAAAATTGCCATTATTTGATTTAAAATGTGCGATTTATTGCTTTATTTAAATCACCTTTTATTTAGTTCTTCTATTACGCACATCAAATACCAAATAGTACGGTTATAGCTATGACTTACGCAACTTTCAAACTTTTCAGGATTAAACTTTCTTTTTGACCGGTAATACCTATTATCTATTTATGAAGTGATTAACTATTTGTGAAATCATTAACTTAAGATATGCAATTTTTTGTTTAATTTTAACCGTGCCATTATTTATTAGATAATCGACATCCTTACCATAGGTCACCCTAAGTGGTTCTATTTCCATGTACCGCAGTGGAAGGTATGGATTCATACGTCCGTCACTCCTGGACACATTGACTCCCAAATTCCTATCCACCCCTCATACCGTTTTTCTTCCCAGAACTTCCTCTTCCTTCTTTCCCAAAAATAAAAATACCCTCCACACAGCATCCCCAAAGATGACGTAGGCATCCTGTGTGGAGCTAACATGAAAAACAACTTTAGCTTCTTTCTTCTTTGAAGTAAACATCACACCAAAAAGTCAGTGCATGGAAAACGTTGGTATAACACCTAATAACCTTCGGGGTCCAAGGAAAATGTAAGAGGTTTATATGGAACCGATACTTAGGTGTAAATACCTACGACTGATACAAATATGACCGTACTTATTTTTACGTTTTGGATTAGCATACTTTTAATAATTATTATTATTTGTACAGTTCTACCTTGAACATAAATATTAATTTAAAAAAAAAAACGTACTAGTAAAGTACGCAAAGTACTACTATTGATTGTTACAAACATACTCATAAAAATAATGACAACGATTTTTATAAAAAATGACAATGAACCATAGACATATGAATATTCAATGAACCGACCAATCAATCAGTACAAAACATTTTTGCATTGTAATAATTACCGATTTGTCCGCATCATTCCATAATACTAGTAAAACAAGCGCTTTATGTATGTAAAATATTAAACGAAAATAACAAGAAAAAACGAAAACGTCTTTCTTTTATTATTTAATATTCATAAGTACGTCCCTACGTAAGCAGAATAAATTTAATGAATATTAACTTGTCTGAAAGACTTCGGCGAAACTACTTAACAATATTAAAAGATTTCTGACAAAACCTTTCATATTAGAATATAAGATGGCCTTCTTGGAGTAGTGTATAATATATATGCTTTCAATTTTGGTACTAGCGTTTGCGGTCACAATTTTTATATCTCTATTTACATACTTTAATTTATTTCTGACCTTTTGTATCTATTTGCCAATAGTGTCGAATGGATCTAGATTTTACAGCGGGTAAAGATCTTATCAGAACAATTTGTATAATAAGTTTGTATTTGTGTAAAGAGAACGAATTATCAAAAATATTTATTAGACCTTTCGGTTGTAAGTTCAAGTGACAGGAAGCGGTAAATATCACAATAAAGACAAGCGAATAATAATGACAATGTGAATCTATTCAAAGACACTGATAGACACTTCTACCAATAAACAAGATAGGCCTAGTGAATGATCCAAAGTCAGCAGATCTTCAGTTTAAAATCTTTCCTTTATCATTCCATCGATTACTTCCCACGGGTGAATGATCACTTCTGCGTTTGCAAGTTTGTATCTCGCGTATATATTCTCTTCGTCAACAAGTTTAAAGTTTTCCCATTGGGTCCGCGTTGCATTCTCCGTCTCACATCTCGCGACTCGCGTGTCTCTATATTCGATCTTTATTGTCCCTCCATGTAATGGGGTTTCCAGTCTTGTCCCATGATGTATTGTTTAATTCTTCGTGTGTATTTTATGGCCCCGCGTCAGGGCGTGCTAATTTATGTGATTACCCTTAGATCAGTCCCGCACTGTACCTATTACTCGTAATGCTAAAAACGAACAATTCCCTAGGATTAAATCAGTCGTTTTAGTTTTAAATTAGCTATTTTTGTGTAACATTTAGTGTGCCTAAGGGATTTTGTGCTAATTTACTGTCCGACGATAATTGTGTGACCAATAACGTACCCGAATAATTTTACAGATTTAGAACATTTTAAATGTCTGTTTTGTTTACCGGACTGTTATAAAAAAATCAAATTTCGCTAGTTATTTCACAGAATAGTTGTGCATTTTTTATAGTCTGCCTTTTTCTACACATTTATAATAGCATAATAAATGGTACCTGACTTCAACTTGTTATCGAGACATTATTTGTTGATGATTTTAAAAATAAGGTTGTATTTTTTGCTTTTTGTTTCTACAGCTTCTGAATTTCTTGTGTTGTAGTGGTAACAAAATTAAAGAACTGTACAAACCAATCCTCAATTTATTAGCTTTCGAATTTGTTTAAAAACAGTCTTGTTTATATGATTCGAATTAATTCTGGTTGATTTCCTGAAGATTAATATAATTTCGTCCCCATTTTAATGTTTTTATTTCGTTTTGTTTCAGGTAAAATACAATTACTCCTATCGCGGATCTCCGAATTACTGTGCTTCACTTCAACATCAAGAAAAGGCCATTCGCTGGCTTTGTTCAGATAAGTATCAAGTTGTAGAATTTATGGAAAAAAAGTATCTGTATAATTGGCGCATTACAACTAACGTGTGATACCTATGGTTCTACTATTTATAAGTTAGTATACACTAATATTATCTGAAGTAAAAAATGTAATTTAATTTACCGTTAAAAGTAATTCAAGTACGTTCCTTAACAACTTGTGTAATATGTAGCAGGATTTTGTGATAGTTCACCTTTGTGCACTTTGGTCTCCTTTACCACAGGCTGTCTGTCGTTGTGAATCTCTCTTCATAATCTGATGCCGTGTCTCCTTTTGCAAGTTGCCAAAACCACAAAGTGGTCCTTCCGGAGGTAGCATCCTGTAAAGCCCCAAAATTTTCAAGGCGCTTTCTAAATTACTGGATATTCTAAAACATTCATGGAATAGTGGTGTTGCTTGAACCTACTTTCTTGTGGTTTGCTCTCCACCCTGTTATTGTGAAGAGGAAACCCTTTTTATAACAAACTTGCTCCGCAACCCGGCTTCGCTAGAGTTTAAACACTATTTATTCCATCTCTTTTCGAACAATTATAATTGATATATGTCGCGCATTAGTTTCATGACTTTTTAAAGCCCATGATGCAAATGACGTAGGGTTCTTAAAATAGTCATTTTGCTCAATAAATTCGATACAGATAAAGATATACAAATTTCATAACGCCAGAACTCACCGCTCGACAGCTTTTGCTAATCAGATTTCGGCTATATTTTTTATAGGCTATCTTAACATTTAAAAATAAATGTTTCTTTATAATATTATATCATTGAAGATACCAATAATAATCTAAATTAAAATATGAAAGGGAACAAGACACAGAAAAAGACGATGGTAGCAACTGTGACTCGAACCCAGACCTCTCGAGAACCGGGTCGTGCGCGTTAACCAATTTCGCTATTGCCACCTTCTGTCAAACCGTCGTATTTGTCAATCTCATATTTCTATTTATTTTTTTGAATTAACAATAATATCTTTACCTAATTATTTCTCCATACAAAAAGAGAGTTTTTCTTATAAAAAAATAAATGTTTCTTTGTTTGTCCCTTATACATTCCTAAACCATTCATCCAGTTGCGATGAAACTTTGGTGATTTGATGTGCGCATGTCAGCGATGGTTTCTATACATAAAAGTGAGCTCTTGCGGTATGACATTTTTTCCTATACTATTCATCCGATTGCGATGAAACTTTAGTGTGTTGATTGGCGCACGCCCCAGAAGGTTTCTAAATAAACTGGTGAGCTCTGACGTTATTTAAGTGCCATTGCAACGCTTATCAGGAACTCGCTAGTAGGTATATAATTTAAACAAATTTATACACATTTTTAGATGAAATTCCTATGTTTAATCGTGCCGACGAACGTAGAAAACGAGCTAAATCTCTCTTACTGTGCAATTCGAAAGGGTTTCGATTTGTAGACAGCTTTTGGCAAGTTATTGGAATGTTCTTAAGGAATCCCCTACCTTCGCGAAATTGGATTGCAGCATCCCGCATTTACCCTGCCTCAAACAGAACAATACAAACGATTTAGTATTGGATTATTTACCTCGGTTTTGCATAAAACTTTGTGGCGGAATTCTTATTTCATTTCCCCCTGTCTCCTCTCCTCTGCCCCGACACAAATTCCCAGCGTTGCCTCTTCTCCCCTCTCTTCTTAACTTAGATCAAACAACTTTAGAAACACAACACAACAATGAAAGAATGCAACTAAAACATCTTCAAAGATGGCCGCATTTTTATGGCTTGTATTTCTCAACAAACTTGTAATTATTATTTTTTCCTAATTTTAAAAAGAAAGACAAACATTCTCGGGTTCAGAATAACATGGCTGATTGCATTTTTCATACTGCCATCATTATAGGCGGAAAAAGTTGATTGTGAAATGATGAGAGGACTTCAGGTTTTTGCACATCTGATACAGCTTTGTAAAAGCTATATTTCTTCTTACGTATCATTTAAAATCCCTTCAGATGTCAATAAATGAATTGGTACACATATTAGATATTTACCTATGTTATATTAAATGGGATTATATCGTACATCCCATGGAAAAGTGTCGTAAGTCAAAATTTTCTATTTTACGCTTTATCTCTGAAAAGTAAAGTGATTGTGATTATCTATGCCCCACGAAAACCGTATTTAAGTTAGATCACTCCCATCTCCGCAAGATTTCGTTAGTATCTCTTTCTGACGGGAACGCTTGCTCATCATTCATTCACTTGTTTTCGCTCACCTGTAATTTTTTTTTCGATTTACGACATTTTTGTTCACATAAAATTGACTGAATGCACACTTAAATTTTTGAGGCACGTACATTACAAATTACGTATTTCTGTTGATAATTATTTAAACTATGAGAATAGTCACAAGGGGGCATACATTAATTACGTTAGCAGTTTTTCTTCCAATCTAACCCCCCCCCCTTTTCAGGTAACGTGAGATTTTGCTGGACCCCCCCCCCCCATTTTTAAATCATTAACGGACATTTAGACAGTCCTGAGTCCTGACCTGGTGTGTAACTGTGACTTATTATCGCGTACCTAATAAAAAAATACTAGACTCCATGCTCTATTTCGTGTAGTTGCTTCACTCACTATTTTCATGTACAATTCTTTTTCACATAGATTGCTAAGTGAGGGAAATGAAACATGCTCTCTCGACATAATATAGCAAAGAAATTTTTTTATTAACTACCAAGAGAGTGTCCGGCGTCTCTAAAGATAACATCAATAGTCAATACATTGCATATTTTTAAGGTCTTCGAAAACACATCGTGGAAACCAGGTTATTGACGATAGTCTATTTTTATGTAGTACTCCAAACAGGAGACATTTCATGTTGAGGGAATGGAAGGATTGAACCGCGATTTAGAAGAGATCCATGTTTCAGAAGATAGGAAATCCAAATCCGACAAATCATTCCTCAGCCGAACTGTTGATCATGTGGCAAATGTAATGTGTAACCATTTATCATTGTCATGAATCCAAATCCGTCTAAAAGGACAAGTAGATACTACGACTTATTACCTCAAAGACGGACATATCCGCTATAATTATTTCGCTCTCGGTAGGTAGTTCTAAAATCGTTCCTCGCAGAGGATGCGATGCCCGTGCTCCTGAAAACTACATTTGGCTAACTTCTACATGCATTCTCGTACACTCGAGTGCATTTGCTGTGAAATTCAAAAGTCGAAACTATCATTGGAACTAACTTCAGATACGGAATGCAAATTCTTAAGTTTTCTTGTTCTAATTCATTTCAACCCCCTTTAATGTTGCTATAAGTTTCACGTAATACCTGTAATAATGTAAAAATACACATGTGGACAACTTCTATATAAAACGAAATAAAAACGTTAAACAAAAAGCAAATGCAATATAATATAAAGAATAGTTGTCCAGGGGTGATGCTTTTCGCACACTTGACTTGGGGAGTAAGCCGGATAAGGATGAGGATGAGGATGAGGATGAGGATCTTTTTGTAGTTACTATTTTATTTATAGTTACACAACGATTAGTTAGGTTAGTTTAGATGCTTTTTGTCACTGTTTTTCTTCATCACCGTTCTGTCCTTTAATGTTCTGTATAGAACCCTACAAATCTCCAAATAATTCTACTACCACAATTCGCGATAAAAACATTTTCATTCAGTGACGAATCTGGGTACAATAATTCCTCCCCGGAGCGCAGCTTCCCCCGGCGGAATGCCGCCGTGTTTTTGCACAAAACGGACGTTTACCGATGTAATTACGTAATGGTATTTGGCTCAACCCCGGGTCGACTTCTGAGCTCCTGTCGCATGTCCCTGGCTTAAATTAGGCCGTAGAATGTGCCAAGTCGTATCTAAAAACACAGTCGTTAAGGCGATTTCATTAAGAACGTGCCTCTGTATTCAGCAGGCGCTGATACTGAACGCACGAGTTTAAACAAACAGTTGAAACACGTATGAAAAATAGCAGTAATTTGGCGTTTTTTTCCTAAATTTTTCAAAACGTATATACCGCACAAGAGTCCCAACTGGGGTGGGGAGGGGAAAAAAATGAGAAAGAGGAAGGTTGAGAAGTCTATTTAGATCTTGTCATTAACTACTGTTAACACCATTTCAAGCAACGTTTCGATTCAGAGTCGTGGTGTTTCACCATGGTGATTCTTAAAATATTCATAACTGAAGAGTTCCTGATTTTGCTTGTTCGATTGCTGTCAAGGTGCATATTTTATTTATTCACGCCTTCAAGGCTTTTATGTACCTATAGGTGTTCATTGCTATGTCTATTAATCTCAGTGATTAATACAACTTGAAAAGGGTTGGGAAACTTTCAAATAAGTTTGAGGCTAGTTGTGATTGCAAGTTGATTTATTTACGTTATCGTAAAAATTACAATGAATATTTAACTGTACTAGACCTCCTTACTGTAGGCCCTAGTATTTCAAACGCTGTCGGCCACCTTACTGGTGGTGTCCGCCCTACTACCAGATGTCTTCGGCAATCATCTCTTCGGTAACCACTCGCTGGTACTCTTCGGATATAATACCTAACTGACATCTGTTGGGATATAGCAAAACTTCGTATAGGTAACTAACTATACTAACGACATCTATTGAAGGATGCTGAAACTACACGACTAACCTATAAACTACATAGAAGTTCTTCAGGAGTAGGTATAATAAAAAGTACGTAGGTACATACCATAATAAATTGAGTAAGAAATATATAAGTAGGTACAATACAAGTATGTAGTTTCATTATTATTGAAAGTTGTACAAAGGAGTTCAATAAGTGTACATAATAACAAGAGTACAAAATAAATTACCTACTTAAGATACTATGCAAGTAGTTAAAGAGAATTGTTTAGTATCTGTGTGGATATTATTTTAAATCTTAATTGTACAAGTAGACAAATTTAGAATAAGTTGACAGATTTATAGAGAATATAATTATTTATACTTATGTGTGTTTGAATCGTTTTTGCTGGAGCAAACCAACCTTGCATGTTGGGTGGCGATATTTGTCCAGCTCTCATCAGCTCCAATCAGTTTACTTTGCAGATCTGATAAATATTTTCGTACACGGTCCACCTATCTACATCTACCTAAGCGGCTGAAGAAACGCGAAACGTTTTAACATCTTTTAGGTTCACTCACATAATGTCCTGGGTAATTAGGATGTGAAGATATGCTGTGATTCAACTTGTTCATTGTTCTTTAATTTTTTACAATACTTAAACGTGATTAATTTACCTTGCATCCCGTTTTCATTTCGACCCTTTAAAATTTCTCAAATTCTATCGATTTTTAGTAGCAGCGCTCCTCAAGACTCCCACCTCATCCCATGCCGTTCAATTATTTCAACACCATCAGTGTTTCTTGTTTCTTCTGTGTGAGTTTATAAACTGGAATATATTCCATTATACCTTTAGTGAATAGTAAATGTTGAACAGATCATCCTTTTCGCTGCTTTCTTGCTTAAGGTATCATTAATCAAAGTCAGGTGTTTTGCATACATCTCCGTTTCTTCTATTTAACTATGCGCGTAAATTCCCCGCTAATTCCTTTCTGTCTTCCCTCGTCCGTTTAGCGCCCGTAAATACGTTAAGACACGGCCGACGTACATCCGCTGCTTAGGAGCCTCGGGTTATATCTCATAACCTATCTGGGGAAAGCATCTGATACAAGCCTATCTGGCTGTATCGCTGTATCTCTGTATCTCCTTCCCTTCCTGCGCTCCTAGGAGTGGATGCGCCTGGTACCGGCCTGTGAATGCGGTTCGCACGTCCGATGCAAGATACATTGCGCTCGGTGCCGTCAGGGAAACAGAATCTAATGCTCGCTGGACTTGGACACGTGTGTGTTTGTTGTGTTAACCGAATACTTTCATCACCTGTGGAGACAAAGACGTCGCTGAGTTTATGCAGTATGCACTACCAACACAAGTCAAAATACTATTTAGTTTTGAGATAATATAGTTTTAAGATAATTAACATTTTAACTAAATTTCAAAACTAATGTATTACCTTTCCAATGACGATGGCAAGGTTTCAAATACTATAAAACTAAATTAACATGTTATTTAAAAAAAAACCGAATGTCTGGTGTAAAATATCTACCGTTATCTTAGTTTGAAGTGTAGTTATACGGCGGAAAACATACATTATTTCAGTATTTAACACACTGTGACTTCACTTTTTTTTTTTACAGTGAATACCGCACAAGAATCTCAACTGCTCCCGTCTGGAGCCAGTGAGACTATGGCATCCCCAATTGGGGTATGTTGTGAGGCTGAAGGTAGTGGGGAGGGGAAGGAGGTGGAGAAGAGGAAGGTTGGGAAGTACCTGGCTATTCAGATCCGGTCACCAAACACGGCTAAAGCCATTTTCAAGCAACGTTTCAATTCTGAATGGTGGTCTTACACCAGGGCGATACTGATAGTATCTTCCTCTCTGGAACGTGCCGCAAATATACTATATATTATTTTAAATGAATTAATTGTGAAATAACACAAATTAATCAAATAAAATTTATTTGCGCACGCCGGGTTCGAACTCGCGACCTCCGGATTGTGAGTCAAGACTAATTAACTTATAATAATAATAATAATAATACTTGGCTGATTTATAAAGCGCCGTTTTTGTGAAAAATCACCTCAAGGGCGCTGTACATATAAGCATACAATAAAATAAAATTAATACGATAGACTTACAACTAAGATTCAAAATTATAACTAGGTACTTACATTTAAGACTTATACTAATCTTCTGTTTTCATTTTTGTCTAAGATTTATAGTACCTGACGCATTTTGGTTTTGGTGAACATAATCATTGTGATACTAACTTATCCCGCGTATGAATCAGGAGACTCTTGTTTATTGACACAAAAAACTAATGATCTTTTTGGTTCATTGCTTTATTTATGAGTGCGCTTGGTTTGTTAATTTGATTTTTCGAAGATCTGTATCGAATCCAATCAGCTGCTCGCTGACTCATTTTATTTTTCAGAAATATTTCTGTAAGATTAAGAGGAAACATTAAACTTCTTTTAAATTATCCTTTTTTATTATCATTTGGTTTATATGTTGAAAACGATATTCGTTTGTGGAAGCACTTATTCTGACCTGAACCTTAATATAGTCCCTTTGCGGTCAAAAATTCACCAATGCTTATAAGCACTTCTTAAAAATGTTCCATAATTGTTTCTTTTTTTCTGATCAGTGATTATGAAGTGGTCAGTTTTTTAGTATTGGTTTATTCTTTTTTGTCTTCGTTCGTCGAGCATACAGTCCGGTTTCCGTCTACGATAACCCTTTTCATGGGCCTCCTATTGTAACCTGCCATAATTTTTTTTCAGAAACCGATAAATATTTTTCCAACCGCGGAATTATTAAAATCCAAACTGAAACGTGAGAAAAATCCTTTATCAAAACCAGATAGGTAGAAAGAAAAGAAAAACGATAAAATATGTTTCTTTTTGTTTGTCCTTTTTAGATTTATCTACGATCTCGCTTATAATAATAATAATAGTTATTTCTCTATTACTTCTCAAGTCCAAATGTATAAAAACTTAGATAATCGTACATTATTTTTTCTCAACTGCATTATACTTTTTTTTTTATATTTCCTGTGCGAAATCAATTCAAAGAGTTTTCTCAGAAGGCCGAAGTTTCATAAATAGGCTAATTGTCTTTTGTATAGTAAAAATCTTACTGAATCGAAAACAAAGTAAAAGTTTTCAAGAAGTTTCTGTCTTTATCGTTTGTCATGTTCCTCTATAACTAGCGACCCTTTGGCTCAGTGAAAGAACAAACTGGTTGTCGGCGATTGCATAAAGTCTATTATTTAGCAAAGATCACCTTCCGTGCTTTGGGCATTGTGATGACTGCTGACATACTTCCGTGTAATCGTCTCTGCTCACTAAACTTCCAGGGACAGTACTTAATGGCGTCCGTAAAAGGAGTCCTATAATTTTGTAGTCCTCTGTATAACAAATTCATGGGATGAGAGAAAATGTTCAAGATTTAAAAAATTACAATTTTTTTTTGAGAAATCATCATTATGTGCTTATTTTTAATGTTTACAATGATCATAAACGTATATTCATGCATTTTTGAATAAAACTGTGTTTTTTATTTTTATTTTAAAGTTTTTCTTTGTATATTTTTACAGTGTTTTCCACACAGTCGGGGTATTTTAACGTCGCCCCTTGTAAAACTTCAAATTATAGCGGCCGCGATCTTTTCCCTGTAATTTAAAAGTCCCCGTGAACTTTTGAAATAGGACAGCCTTTGACTTCACCCATTTGTTCCCTGGAGCGTGTTTATTGTGTTATTTTTTTCATTATTTCCTTTTACCTTCTTTATTCTGAACTCTGATGGCAGTTAAATAAAGTTTTCTCTGAGAGCTTTGTTACAATATACATTTAGGGTTAGTAAGGACATGCCGAAGTACATATCTACATTACATTCTTATTATTACAAAAATGTATATTTGTATACGCTTTTTTTTACAAAGCTTTCTCGTCTTTAGTAAGTTTTTAATCAGAGAAGAAGGTTTAATAGACATTTTATTCAAAAATTAATAAAAAAATGTCTGTACGTCTACCATATTAATCTCAGCTCTTTCAAACGAAATGCTTTTGACGAAGAAACTCTCTATAGGAATAAAAATAAGGTATGCGAGCAATATGCAACATTTCTTATTCGGCTCACATTCGCATTGGGTGCTTACGCTTGGGTTTTTCTTATTAATAAAGTGAGCCTTATAGTGGTAATATGAACGTCATCTTCGACGGTCTATAAAAGCTTATTGCATTTCGTAAAAAAGCTCCATTGTTTCAATATTCCACGGTTGCAGCGAGGATCATTAATAGTAAATCAAGTTGGCAAAAAGTATTAGAGTTTTATGTGGCTCAACGTGTGCTGAGGCGAGCCGCCCGCTGGGTTTTATTGAAACGATTTTCCGCGCGGTCTCTGTTCTCCTGTTGGATCATCTCACCTGACCTACCTGTTAATAGTTTTAATTATATCACGCAGTAGGAAGTGTCTGATTTGCCACGCCATCGGAAAACTCTTGAATCGACACGATAAACCTTAATGCCCGTAGCGAATCGTACATTATTTCGTTATTAAGGCATCGCTGGTAAAAGTCATTGCTTCCTTTTGAAATACTTGATTTATTTTACGGTTTCGAATTAAGTTTCTTTTAAATTTACTTAAGCACTAAACAATGTAACATTGTATACTTCATTTTGATTTTTACAAACGGTTTCGACTCAACTGTGTTTTCATCAGGTAAGATTATTATAAACAAAAATTTACCGCGCATTCTTCCCAACTGTTATAATCATCGAAATCAGTTTATATTATTTACTCTTTTTTACGCCCCTGGAGCTTTTAAATTGGTTATATAATATTATCTTTTTTTTGTAACAGGGGTTAGTAATAAGCATAAGCAATTGGTTAAAAAAATTATTTCTTTCATCACAGTGATTTTCATTTGGATAAAATTTACAAGAAAAATAAACTGAAATTATCAGAAATAATATGTTGATATAAAAAAATGGTTTAAATATGTTTTAAACATCGAAATTGTTTCATTAAAAATTTAGATATCATTTGTATATTTGTTTGTTCTTTTTTTGTTTTTTTTTTAATATGAATACCGCACAAGAGTTCCAACTGCTCCCGTCTGAAGCCAGTGAGACTATGGCATCCCCAATTGGGGTATGTTGTGAGGCTGAAGGTAGTGGGGATGGGAAGGAGCTAGGGAAGAGGAAGATGGGGAAGTACCTGGCTATTCAGATCTGGTCACCAAACACGGCTAGTGCGTAACGTTTCAATTCTGAATGGTGGTCTTACACCATGGCGATACTGAGAGTATCTTCCACTCTGGAACGTGCCGCAAATATACTATATATTATTTTAAATGAATAAATTGTAGAATAACACAAATTAATCAAATAAAATTTATTAGCCACGCCGGGATTCGATCCCGCGACCTTCGGTGTGCGAGTCAAGCGCCTTACCGCTGCGCTACGCCGGCCGTCGTGTTTGTTTGTGTGAGCGAGGAATTTGCGAGTTTGCTATATAATTTGTTTGAGTGGTGACATTAAAATAGGTCCTTATACGTAATGAGTCTAGTAGGTAATCTTAAATTGACTTCACTCAGGAGTTCGCAAATTTTCATAAAAGATTTTGGCAAAGACAGGGTAGTGCCAACACCAGTTGTAGATGTGTTGCTATGAATTAAAGAGTTTGTTCAAACTAGCAGAGTTTCTTTTTGGAAGAGCTCTATCGCAAACTTGTGAATACCGCACCAGATTTCCAACTACCCTCAACCGTCAGGAACCAGTTGGACTATGGCTTTCTCAGTTGGGATATATTGTGAGGCTGACAGGAGTGGGAAAGGGAAACAGATTAATAAAAGGAAGATTCGGAAGTACTGGGATCTTCAGGTTCACCAATTTTCCCCGAGTCACCAAAACGCCATTTCAAGATTTTAAATGGTGATCTTTCATTAGGGCGATTAGTATCAACCACTGTTAATACGTAATAGGTTTCTAGTTTCTATCTACAATATTACCAATAATACATTGTGGTCAAAGTTTGCCTACATTGAAGCTAACAGCCATCCGAGTAATTACAAAAACCTTTAGCCATTAGGCTGCCTTCATACTTCCTTATTTCTGGGAAAATTCAGAGCTTGCACTTATTTAGTCATTATGCGCATATTATATAGTATACTGTTAAGCAGGTAGCAACTGCCTGCTTACGTTGTGATTCCCCGATCGTACTTAATACGCAACGATAATAGCGGACTAGCGTTGATTGATGAAAAAATATTATAGTCGGACGGCTATTATTTACCTCGCGAATGGAACTCACTCTCGAATGAAAATAGCCCTGCTTTTTGCGCATTAGTCAGCACCCTCTGCAATTTTCTGCATTTTGATATGTTTTTTGTTGTTGTTGTGGACGTGCATTGATCCTTTATTATTTTGCTCAGTATTTAATGCTGGCCATTAAATATGGCCGGTTTACAGACATAACCTACGATTATCAATGATTATCTGCTATCATTTCGTCGTAATCATGATATATTCATATTTCTAATTAGAATTGGTAGAGAAGGAGATGTCAGGATGAATATTATGTAACGTGTAACTGAATAGAAGAAGTCAGGGTCGTCTTAAGAAGACAGAACTATTCCACATCAAAAAACTTAATTAGATTAGGTTAAAGGGTTGTATTAATTGAAGTATGAGTACCTTCGAATGAGTAAGGCGTGTATATCAAGACATTGTTAGTTTGTTACATCTTCCCATCCTCTCTACCAACCTTTGTGAAGAAATTGCTTAATTTCTTGTTCATTAGTGAGTTAAACTTAGTTCGGTGTTAATTTTTACCCTTTTTCAACAAAAATTATCAAAGTGTTACAGAAGATATCCATTACTGTTAAATTCGAATAAAAATACATATTTAAGTGAATATTTTATTAGGATCGCATGTTCAGGCTGTGAATATATGTTCAGGCTGTGAATATTTCGACTATTTTACAATTCTAACGGCACACTTGAACTACTTGCGTATTTCTTTTCTCGTTTCAAAGCAGTGAGAAAACACATAAAATATGGAAGACTCACGCCATGCTATAATACTCCTGTCCGCTAAACATTAATTCCTGATGTTCTGTGTTCTGTGTATAGAAGCCGGGTAGGTAGTCGTGTGGTGCCCGACCTCGGTCGATACTCCATGCATTATCCACTTGAAAGATACTGGAAATTGCATACATGGCTTGACCGCTCTACCTTTTCTGCTATCCTGATATTACTCCGTTCACCAGCGCTCGTTAATAAAGATAATTATACTATTAAAACCTGATCGCATATTAAATTCAATGAAACAATATAATTTTTTAACAACCGCCTTGTATTTATGCTTCCCTCGTTCCTTTATCTGATTATAATGGTTTCATTTCTCACCGAAAGAATTTTTTAAATTAACCGTATTCGCAAACATGCCATTCAAACTACGAAACTAAAGGTAGGTAATAAAAAATACCTTTTCATTTTTTCCGTGAAATAAGGCACTATCAGAAACTAATTTGTTCCACTTTATTTTGTCGGTTTTCCGGTTGGTTTTATAACAACAAAAAGCATTTTATTGCCTTCATGAAGGTAAACTTCCCCTAACCGTCTATTTATAAGCCAAGTTTATATAAATCAATACGCCACTTACATACGAAAAGTGTGTGAATAGTTCACCGATAAATCGGCCTGAAGAGAATCGGATTGTGTTTGTAAAGCCTAATAAAACAAAGTGAAAATGTTGGTGTTAAAGACTAATCGATACTTAGCTTCCAACCTTAGTGTTGTTCTATGTATATTGTATATGTAGGTACTGCGGAGGGTTATACATTAACCCTACGCCCGGGGGCCCACCCGTAACAGATGTTAGCCCGGCTCGCATTTTCTTACGAAAAGTCTTTACGTTATATCCTTGTTTATTTATGTTCCCCTGATACTCCGGGATACTATCTCTCGCGGACTTTTCCCAGAGAAGAAAGCCAATTTTACTAGTTCGCTTCCCCTTTTACTTTCAATGATGAAACAAGACTGGCTATTTCTATTTTCAGATTATTATATATTTTACGTAGTCAAGGACAGTATTACGTATTCAGTAAGAACTGATATCATTATTAAGTAAGGTTTTCTATTCGTGACCTCTTTTTGCGTATGGTGAATAGATGCCGTGTTCTTTGTAGGTTTTAAATATTTTATTTCCCCTGTGAATATTAAAATATTATTGATAAAAATTTAATAAATAAGTCGTGTAAATAGTCAATTCCGCAATGGCCAAAGGGTGTTTAGAGAAGTCTGGAAAATCCTTCATCCAAATTGCGTATTTTTCTCTCTTATATGAATAAAAAATACATTTTAATGTTAAAATGTAATAGTGTGTTAAGATATTCACAACGTTCATGTAATAATTTAATGTGTAGATATTTACGGAATATTAAAGCATCCAAAGACCAAGACCTATTGTCTATTATTTTAACAGTCTGGTTTATTTTTTACGATTTGTGTACAACATCCCGTTGTATTTGAACACATGTCTGGGTTATCCGCATATTTCTCCTCTGGGAAAAAGTGGGTTATGTATTGCTCATACAACTGCCGTCTTGGACCAACTGGGACCCGCAATGGGATACTTTTTTCTTTTTAGTGGGTGAATCCTAAGTAACCGAACGTTGGCCAAACAAAATTGGCCATTGTTCTCCGCTCAATAAACGTTATTTTCGCCTGACTCTCCATCGCGTATTTGGTTATACCAGATGAGCAGCATAAACGCTGGAGTTGAACAAATGGCGTCTCGAAGTGATCGGTTCTTGTGACTTTAATAAAATGCCCGGGAACTAAAGAAATTCGATTCCATTTCAAGTTTCTGATGGCTGTTTGGAACATTGTGTACATAAATGTGAAAATATGGTTCATTTCGAGAACTGCCTGAGTTGAACATATCGGCCTTGTCGTAACGATAATGTCGTTACCGCGATCAAACCATATTTTACAAAACATTATGTTGAAACGACGAAGTATTTTCATGTTTTTGTGTGCTTGTATTTGTTACTTCTACAAGTCTCAGAAATGCAAACGGTTACAACCACCTTTCAACCGTAACTAATCTGTAATGATATGGGTCTAATAAAAATGCATAAATCACAATCGAAATAACTCTTTTGAAAGTAAACTTAAAGTAGTTTAACATTAACAACACTTAAAGAACGGCAAAGGAATTCATTTAACGCTATGCATGGTATCGCATACGTTTGCATAAATTCGCAAACGGGTGCCGTGTAATACGGTTAGAAGACGGATGTCCATGGAAGATAAATATGCAAATAATATTTGAAGTTGTTTTTAAAAGGATTTATGTCCCGAGACTGAACAGTATTCCGGTGTAGTAACTTCCTACTTGCTGCTTATAAAATATTTTATTTATGTCTCTAAATAAATAATACAAAAATGCAGTCCGTTGTTCGCTCCCATGCCATGATGATGACTTCATTTTTCCATTTAAATATTACTCATAATATATTTTTTCATTGGCTATGTCTTCAGTCTTCAGCCACCACAAATGTTATAGGTACAGAGATTCAAAAGTGGCATGTTAAAGAGATACGGTTTTGTTGAGAAATGGTACGAGCACTTCACATAAATCCATAGACTTCTTGCATTAACATGTCATTTGAAATTGGACGTTTGTCTCCGAGACAATGTACGTCCGTGAGAATATACCGCATCGACAATAATGCAACATGATGGCAAATAGGCTGAGAAAATAAAACAAGAGCCATTGCCCATTCATAACATAACCAACCGCACAGCACTTTGGGTTCAGTCCGCATGAGCGATACACGACACGCGATGCGACATCGTGACAATGCATCAATGCAGAAAGGGCGCATTTGAATAATGACGCCGTCCTCCGATTGACAGGATGATGGGAATTTTTTAAATGAGACGTCAATCCGATCGGACGAGTGGACTTATCGGCCGTCCCTTGACCGCGCGATGCGAGAGACCGATACAGGCGTAACACTGACGGAAGATGTTGTAAGGAACGACATATTTGCGTGTCGGACTTGCATTTTGTCCGGAGCGTTTTTCTCTTTTCTTTTGCATCACTCACGCGACCGGAGGAGCAATGACAAGGCGATGACAGGAAACGATAAGGACCGCTTTTATTTCTTTCCTTCTCTTTAAATCCCTTTCGTGAACTCTGTAGTCTCCCTCGTGTATGACATCTTCTTCTGTTTAAACTTGTTGCTTTTTCCTAACACATAATCGTTTTAAAACCAACATTTATTTAAAATTATATTGATTTTCAACAAAATTTCTCAGTAAGTCAAGTCAAGCTACACTACTACTAGCTCAATACATGGTTCAAGGGGTGAGTTCGTCTAGGTCTTGGCGGCGAATTAGTTTGCCCGCAGTCTGCGTGGCCGGCCGGATCGGGAGAGACTGGTTAAGGGAGACAACCTAGATCTCTCCAGCCGGGCTATCTCGACCCGTCGGAGGGATGGATCCATGCGTCCGTCACTACTGAACATATTGACCCCCAGATTCCTATCTTTCCTAGCCTTCCTCTCCTATTTTCCTTAAAAAGACCCACCACACAGCATCCTCAAAGATGACATTATTGTGGAGCTAATGCAAAAAATACAGGTTATTCTAATTTACTAGTTTATAACAAAACTTGCATACGTTGTACGACAAACCCACACTCAAAGCATATATTTTTTAACATTTTCTCTTTTTAATTATTTGCTGTTGATGTTACAATTTATAAACAATTGCAAATAAGTTAGCTCATTCCTTGACTTAAAATAGAAACCTAATTTTCTAGGACTTCGCCAGTAGCAAAGACACCCTCTCTCACCCCTAAACCTGGCGACTCCTTATCTAATAGCGTCGGAGGTTGGATCCCAATTGAAAGCGTGCATTCAATAAATCCTGCAAGGAGTCACTGGCACTAGGAGGCACAGGCTGTACGGAGGGTCATAAGTCCGCCCGCTGTAAGGATCAAAGCTTGCCATTTGTAGGCCTGTAGAGTGCAGATGGCATTGCTTTGCTTTATGTCCCTACTTGGTCTCGAACTGTGTTCCCTGGTCCTGGCGCGGACACCTTTAGCTCCGGTCGTGACCCGACACGGTCGGAGGATTTGTAGCGAAATATGTGCAATCGTGGAACAAACCATTTATATATTTTACGCTACGTAGTCCAAGTGGCAAACATTGCACGATTATTAGATGAGAAATCAGAGACGAACAGGGCGGCATCGTCGTTCATCAGCCACTGGCCGGAAATTCCTAATCCGTGTATTTTATTATGAAAATTTTAATCTGCATTATTTAATTTCTCCATTCATCTCTTTAATTCAAGTAAATCTTTCATGCTCTACGATTGATACGAATGCGGTTAATTTAAAGCATAGGTTCCCAACGTTAGACTAAGAGAAAATTGGGGGGCTTTTCAGACTTTCAGGTGAGCGGTAGGAGTCCCAGAGACACCCATCCCATCCTATCTTGCCCCATCCCATCCTTTACCTATCCCGTTACGCCCCCTCCGTTGTTGCAAATGTAACCCCATCGTGGTATCCCATTACGCCCCCTTCGTCGTTGTATCCCGTTACGCCCCATCTGTTGGGGCAGGTGACCCTGTCGTTGTATCCCATTATGCCCCCTTTGGTCGTGGTCAATTGCTGTTTCGGATTCAGGAGTTTAGGAGGCGCTAGAAATAAAAATATTCTCAAAGTGGGCGGTGAGCCAAAAAAACGTTGAGAATCTATGATTTAAAGCAATATCTGCAATCTAAACGCTTCATGTACATTGGTAGCATGATTATGTACATTGGTAGCATGATTATTTTTCTTTACTGTGGTTTAAGCTTTTAAAACAGTCCTCCCTAAAATTTGTCTGAATATCGTTGACAGGAACATTTAGGATCTTTACGACGTATTGTTTTCGACTTCTGTTTGTGTTCCAACCGACCAACATAGGGTTCGATCTTATATTTTTAATTCCAACATTCTTTGTGCCCAACATTGTCCATTTTGCGTGTTTACATTGTAATGGTAAAGCCGGCAACCTTTATATATTGCTCTTAATCCACTAATTGCTAACAAGGAGTTACCTAGAATGGCGCTTTTCATGGTACTGTGTGCGTTGACCATTTTTGTCGCAACGTTTTTGGTGAGAGTCCATATTAAATTTACGCTCCGAATTTTAGTACCGGTAGTATCTATGCAATTTTAAGATAATAGAATCGGAGTGTTTTTGAGATTATGTCAAAGTTTGCAAAAGACGACCCATCGAAATCTTTTTCTCAAAATTTCGTTGGTCTGTTTTTTTTTAAGTCCAATTTTTGATCATATTTCTTCATCCTATTGCGGCCCTGTCTTCTGTTATCCTACGGGATGTTTCACTGTAGGTTCGAGTTTAAGTACGAAGGAAGCGTTTCCTAGAAGTTAGTTGTCTGTTGATTTATTTGTTTTAAAGTTGGCGAGGAAAGGTCGTTATTCTATTAGGAAATGTACTAGGAAAACATGACGGTGCCTGCAAATGGTTCACAGGGAGATTTTCAATTGGTGCAGTGTTGTTAACCAGGACGTATATCAGGAACGAACCTCGCTATTCGCTAGCAGGAAACTAACAAAGCAGCATGCTTTATATTGAATACCTAGGATGTACTCGACTCATCGACCAACAAAGTCTATATCGATGACTCGACTACCATAATACGGTCTAATGCCTGGTTTAGGAGTCGAAAATCAGTCGAAAAATTTGTACAAAAACTTTATAGGTATATTATTATCGATAACGGAAATTTGAAATGCTGTAAACGAAAATAAATCCAAATATGATATTTCTCCGTTTTTTTTTCTCTTTCGATCTGTGTCGTCGAAATATTTCTAGAAAAATAAGTGCGTATTTTACGACGTGCAGTTTAAGAGGATTTTTTTTGTAAATAATAAAAATAAATTAAATACTGTTATTAAAAAAAAATTATATTTTGAAAAATATCCTGAAAGATCTATTCAATGTTATTTTATAATAAAAATTCACAATTACAGGTCTACAAAAGGATGAGATACTTTGACCAAGTACCTATTTTTGAAAAAATACAAAACTCTTTTTCGCTCTCCTGAACAATTATCATTTTGTACTTTACGGTATTTCAAATTTTCGTGATCATTATTATTTTATTAAACGAAATTTAAAATAAGGTCCGTTAAAAGCAGTTTTCTTATCTTTTTTTAAGATTTTCTTTTATATGTTTAATAATATTATTATTTAATTTATAAAAAATGGAATAACAATTTTGTTAAATATAATATAATAGAAATAATAAAAATTGAAATGGAGTTCTACAAGTCAAACTTCATAACAATAAATAAAAAATAAAATTATTAATTACAATAAATAAAATTTCTTAACTTATTAAAAGTATAAATGTTTATTTGATTAATGAGTTTGTTTATTTTTTGGCCGACTGATGTGAATCTACATAATATTTACTTAATTTCACGGGACCTATCAGTAAAATTTAATTGAATAATCATTTGATTTTGATCGATGCTTCAGCGTGGGATTTTTCGTGAGTGTGGTTATATTCTCACATTAAAAATCATTTTAAATTTATTCACAATGTTTGAAACTTTCGCTCTATAAAAATATGTTGATAATGATAAAATTTTGCTATCGGTTGTGTGCTATCAAAATAAATATAAATTATATTCTATATGGGTATAAATTCAAAATCGTCCCTGCGTTGATTTTCCTCACAATTCTATACGTTATGGAAATATCGACACTTCGAGCCAGCGAAAGAAAGAAAAAAATGTGGTGCTGGAGAAAAATCCCCAGAATTCCATGGACACCCAGACGTACAAATTTGTCCAATCTGGAGGAGCTAGGCATCCACAATACGCTTTTAACTATCTGTCTACAACGTATATTAAGATACTTTGGAGGTGTTGCTCGCCAAATTGAGGACTTCAACTTCAATTGCTGGAGAAAAATGCTCCAGTTTCCATGGACAGCTAGAGGTACAATCGTGTCCATTCTGGAAGAGCTAGCTAGTCATCCACAATCTGCTTTCAACTATCTGCCTACAACGTATCTTAAGATACTGCTGCTCCCCAAACTGAGGACTCCAACTTGGAGAAACTCATAGTCCTAAGTGGAAGGCAAAAGAAGCAGAGTAGGGTCGCCAATGCGCTGGAGTGACTAAATATTACTGGCGGCAGGTACGTCGGTGTCCGCAGCTCTCAACGCAGCTCTCTCGCAGCGCAGGACCGTGAGGAATCCACCATGGAAATTGGAGTAAGTAGTAGAAGATCTTCAGCAATGAATACAACCTTCCTTACTCACTGGCTCCAGACGGTTGGGAGCAGATGGGATTCTCGTGCAGTATTCATATAAAATACATAAATAAATTAATAAACTTTTTTTTTAAATAGTGTGCTTTCGACCACACGACTGACGTAAAACCTCACTAACTTATAGGTATCTCCCTCTTATTCTTACCCTATTTATCCTCATCCTCATCCTCATCCTCATCCTCATCCTCATCCTCATCCTCATCCTCATCCTCATCCTCATCCTCATCCTCATCCTCATCCTCATCCTCATCCTCATCCTCATCCTCATCCTCATCCTCATCCTCATCCTCATCCTCATCCTCATCCTCATCCTCATCCTCATCCTCATCCTCATCCTCATCCTCATCCTCATCCTCATCCTCATCCTCGTCCTCGTCCTCGTCCTCGTCCTCGTCCTCGTCCTCGTCCTCGTCCTCGTCCTCGTCCTCGTCCTCGTCCTCGTCCTCGTCCTCGTCCTCGTCCTCGTCCTCGTCCTCGTCCTCGTCCTCGTCCTCGTCCTCGTCCTCGTCCTCGTCCTCGTCCCCGTCCCCGTCCCCGTCCCCGTCCCCGTCCCCGTCCCCGTCCCCGTCCCCGTCCCCGTCCAATTCTTTCTAAATAGTCAGAGTCCCGCTATCTCTTGTCGTGCAAGGCGGGAGTATCGTCTGTTTAGAATATAATATACACGTAAATCATATCCTTTTTTTTATCACGACGGGATCTCGTTTCGGGTGGAAAAAACAGACCGTTTTGTGTGAAGGGTCGTAATCATGTCAGGAGAGAGGTTATCACCACCAAAAGGATCCCGAGAAGGATAAAGGGTTCTATTTCTAAAGTAAACGTGCTCCCAGCCCTAAAAAATCATCTTGAAGATGTTCAACGCAACCTTAAAACAGGTATAAATAATTTAAGCGATTCTTTTCGAATATATTTATTAACAAAAGGTTTGACAAACATATCACTTGAGATCCAACAGGCACGAAACAAAATGTTAAACGTACACTTATTTGTATATTTATGATAGGACCTTTATTTGTTCATATTTACGATACAGATTTGTATAGCGTTAATAATAAGATCATGGAGCGATTCAACTTTATATATTCCAAAAAATATTTATGAATTTACATAATTTGTTTATATTTTTACTTTTCGTAATATAGTGCCATTAACATAGACGTAAAATAAATTAAATTAAAATTGTATAGTATGTAAATAAAAGCGTATAAATATAACGTGCTTCATGTCATGTCGGTTTCTCTTTATAGAAACATGCATGTTTCTATTTCATTTGTGTATAATATTAAAGTGTGGCTCGATTTAATTCCACAAATAATTATTAATGTCGCGTTAAATTATACCCATATTTTCTTAAAAGAACGATAAATATCGTTTACAAGTTTTTAGTGAAGGACTCATAAACACCTCTCGTCGAAGAATGCGCTCCTAATACCATTTTAATGAAACCACTTGAAAAATTAACATTTAGAGTAAGTTATGTTGGAGCCAAGGAATATAGCATCATGTCTAGGTTCTAAGTGTAAACCGCAAATGGGTTAGTAATAATAACAAAAGAAAACATATTGCTTCAAAAAGCAATTTTTTTTTTATTCTTCTCGTCTTCAAATCGGTCACCAAACCAGATCTGAATTGTCAGGTACTTCCCCAACTTCCTCTTCCCCATCTAATTTCACTGACTCCAGACGAAAGCAGCTGGGACTCTTGTGAGGTGTTCACATAAAAAAAATCAAAAACCTGAAATTTCATACGGTTTCAAATCCCATCGGAGTACAGTATAATATGTGCAATGTGCTGTAGAAAACATTAAGTTAAACTAGACCCTCGTACAGAATACTAACTTCTGCTCTTTTAAAACAACAGCTGAACAGTAATGCGCGTTTTCATCCCGCGATAAAATATCCTACGGATAAAACATCCCCAACAAAATATCTACTAAAACTTAACCTAACCTAACCTAACAAAAAATGTGACAAAAATAATACAGACATCCTGTAAAGATTGTTATAGGATGTCTGTATTATTTTTACCCCATTTTTTGGTTAAGTTGCGTTAGGTTAGATTAAGTTTTAGTAGTTTTTTTTTTTTTATGAATACCTCACAAGAGTCTTCGCTGCTGCCGTCTGGAGCCAGTGAGTCTATTGCATCCAAATTGGGGTACGTTGTGAGGCTGAAGGTAGTGGGGAAGTGAAGGAGACGGGGAGTGGAAGGTAGGGAAGTACCTGGCTATTCAGATCTGATCACCAAACACGGCTAAAGCCATTTCTAGCTTCGTTTAAATTATGAATGGTGGTCTTACACCAGGGCGATACTAACAGTATCTTCCACTCTGAAATGCACTATATGTATATTATTTTAAATGAATTAATCGTGAAATAACACAAATTAATCAAATAAAATTTATTTGCCCACGCCGGGATCTCATCCCGCGAACTTCGAATTGCGAGTCAACAGCCTTACCGCTAGACCACGCCGGCCGTTGTGGTATTAGATATTTTGTTGGGGGATGTTCTTTCCTTAGGATAGGTATTTTGTCGAATGATATTTTGTCGGGGATATTTTGTCGCGGGATGAAAAGTCGCAAAACCCAGCTAAATACCATGCACCGGTTGGATGCATAAACCAAAACACACATCGGGCCGAAATCAAAATAATAATAGACGTGATTTTACTGCATTTAGTGCATTTAATGCCGGAGAGCATATTAAGTGAACTAAATATAACTAGTTAGCAACAAGCGACAGAGTAATTTCGTGCATAAAAACCAATTTGGCTTATTGGGCGCAGTGCGCAGTCCGCACAGTCTGGCCGCGACTGCTACTCCAGCTGCCCTAGGCATCCCATTACAAGGCGCAAACAAAAATGGACGTTATGCGCCAAGAAATTAAAAATTACACTTACAATATCTGTAGGCCTTCTGCAAGCTGTGCATTTACCTACCTTTCTGCGTGCATTTGAGTTTTTATTTGTTGCGTTTTACCCCTCAAACTAATTTGTTCGGTTTTTGGAACATCTCATATAGGTCGCTATAAATAAGATCTAAACGGTGTTAGAAAGAGAAAACACCATGCTTTGTATTCAAATCTAAAAGTTTACCATAACGTAATTAAAATGTACACCTTTATGAAATCAAAGTTTCCAAACGCAATTTCAAAAAAAAATTATGAATCTTTGGGAATTTTGTATTAATTATTTTTACATCAAATGACAAAAAAGTGAGTTGACGAAAACGTTTATAATATATTTTGCTAAAGAAATACCAAACTTCGCAAATGTTAAATCCATGGTATACTACTTTAAAGGTACATTAAATGAATAAATAATCATGTATACTTACAGCATTTCTTGTTTTAAACTAGTTGAAGTAAGTCGGCGACAGCGCTGACAGCCTTGTAAAAAAAGCGATTGCAAGCCATACACAATCACACAAATTTGACGGGTGATTACGTATGGAATCGATGCCGTATCCACGCCTGCGTTGCAGGACGAACAAGTCGCTTGTAAATGTAATCAACTAATCTTAGCCTATTGTTGGCAATCCACTGTAAGTATTGTTCGGATAAAGTTTGCAATTTGAGTTTAATTTTGTAAAGCTGTAAGGTTGTATCATCACCGATTTTCCATCAGCGGCGATTTAACCAAATCGTTGCATAAAACTGTCATTGGAGTAATCATTCTGCATTACCATCGTATGATCTGCATCAAGTTATTGCGTATCATTGCAATAACCTTCCTGTTGAATCAACAGCCATGTAAATGTGCACTTGACTGCACTCAGCACAACCTCAATGGGGCTACAAACTACCAACTATCAATCAGCAATATCTATTTTGCCTCTAAATTGTTCGGCCGATCAATTCATAAGGAAGCGTTCGTACCGTTATGAGCTCGTTTTATGTTCGAGTGATTTTATTGCATGCGTTGCAATTTCAGACAGCGAGATGTATCGATGTTTAGTGCGGAGGGCATTCGAGGCGCAATTGAACATAATATAATAAAATAATCGCAAAACGTTACACATACCGAGCGCGAACCGGTTCCGATTTTAGATCTCACCTCGCTCCGTACTCTGCTCCTCAACTATATTATACTCTCCGGTGAAATGTGATCCAGAAAAGTTCAATGAGCTCCGAAAAAACACATTCGTCTCGCAAGAAATTATAGTATAATTGGGTAATTCAGATATGATTTTAATGGTTTAAAATATTCTTAGCTTTAACTTCAACACATGCAGGAATTGTATGTGATTCAATTGAATTTGCACATTGTGCACAATCAGCAAAGCTCCGCCAGTGCATTGAAGTGTCCGCCATTTAATGTTTCACTTAATTAAAATGCGGAAAATTGTATCGTAATGAGAATACTTGTTTTATCTGTCATTTAATCCATTATTAATCCTGCTCTCTGCCTTCAGTAACTAAATCCTTCCATAACCATTGCAGTTTACTAGCGACAATCTACATTTATTTATAGTGCAGTCCCTTCTGTCTATCTTCTTGGTAATGCCTCAGTAGGAGTGACTTCTAAATAAATGGCCTCCCAGGGAAGCAGCCAGCAATGCGTTAAGATAACACTACATCCAATGCTCTCTGGACATGCGCAAGGTATCTTTATTTGCATTATTAACCTTTTACTGATAATGACGACGCACACAAACGTAAGGGGAAGCAAAAGTCATCAGCTTGATGATAGCTTTCAAGTTTCCCCGGCGTATTAATAATTGACCCAACCGCTTAAGGAACCGAGCAAAACTGGTTGAAATAATCGTCTTGGTTAATGGTATTCATATTATCTGTTTACCTTTATCGAAATCGTTATAATATACAAGCAATCAATCACTTCTAACCTATGTTTTGTTTTGTTACAGGTAAATAATAACTTCACCATCACTACGTCAGGTGTCGGCGAAATTCTCTGCGCAGAGCCCAGCCAATTTGGTGAGATTTTTCTATTCTTCGATAGCCTTTCTTGAAGTCAGTTTTAATGTAACCGCTCCTCGTGTGAGTACACCTGATGGATGTATCAGGCAATCATATTACCGGAGCGGTCATTAAGTTATTGCCCAGCTCCCTAGTACCATCACCTTTAGGCGCTCGAGCTAACGACTCTTCAATTTTTCCCTACAAAGCAAGAATAGTAAACGAGTTGTGTACTATATCATTATTTGTGATATATGTTACTATTAAATTGACAGTATATTACGTTTTTCCGTTTACCGCCGTGTTTTTCGGGCATGGTTCTTTGATTTATTTCGTAGTATATTTATGTTTTTATACCCGTCAGAATAAGTTAATTGAAACACACTTAAAATGATTGAATACATGTGCATGTTATTCATTTCCATATTATGATTTTAATTCACCGGCATTTTAAATATGAATTTGAATATTTTTATGGACGCGAAGCGACATGGTGATTTTGCCAATATCAAAATGGGTCCGGTATGTAACTATGCCGTTAGCCAACTACATGTAAATTGATCCATTACCATTCCATATTACTCGATAATTGTTAGCTTTTTTGCTGGGATTAAAACAAAAACACGGCAAGGTGGCTTGCTAGTTTTGCCACGCGAGAACTGATAAAATCTAACTGTCTAATCACACCATACAGTGTATAGAGATACCTACGTGGATTTGATAACTAATAACATGCATGTATTTTATTGTGCTTCTTCCAGCAGCCTTTAAGAAACAAATACAATTAGCTTTGGTTTTTTTGTTAATTTGCTCGAAAGCAAGTCAATCTCGAACCCCGAGTCGTGGTCAGCCGTCCGGTTAGGCACTTACTTCTCAGAGAGCATTTTGATATCTCGTCTCAATAAATCTTTCTTATATGATGGCACTCTCTTCCATTTGTATTCATTTGACATGGACGTCATGTCTGCCATGATGTTTATATCCACATTTCTTTATTCGGGTTAATTACACTTCAAATTTAGAATGCTCAAACTTGAAACACGCTCACGACTTGCAAATTAAGATCGATTCGCGACGCTTCGTCCCTTGCTTTTTATGATCGGGATGAGATTTTTTTCTATGCATCGGAATTCGGTCTATTATTTTGTGTTGCTTCACTAGTAATTCGGGTCTTTCGTAAAGATTTATACGCGACGTTTTACAATTCTGGGCGTTTGTTTTACTTCTATCTAAATAACTAAATAACCGTCATAAAACATGTTGAAATTTAAATACGAATAATAAATCGTGGTCAACATTAATTGCTTCATGAATAAACTTAATGCGTTTTCTAAATCCACTAACATCTTTTTAAATAGTTGACAGTGTTAATGAAGTCGATAAGTTGGGTTGCCTATCATTGTTCCCGATTCTTAATTGCATTTATATGTAAAAACATTGACAAATATATTAACCGCAGATGAGAGTGCGTAAAAGACCGTTGATTAAGTGACTCCATTAAGGGGCACCATATTAAGAATGCTGCCCGTTACCAGGAGCGCATATTGAGATGTCGGCGCAGGATATCTGCCCGGTATCTTCTACCCATTTGACTAATTACTTACATTAGCCCTGAACGCACTCCAGACCTGAATTAAATAATGAACCTGAAATATATCGAGGTGATTAAAGGTCATCTCTCGCAAAGACTCCCGTTCAGGATGCTCTTACAATTGATTGATAATAAGTTAATAATTGGTTTTAAAATTAAAAGTTAAAAACACAGCTTTAAAAGTATAAAAAAAGCTTTGTGTTTGAGGCTTATAATAAGCGAAGAAAACTTTTATAACACATGTTCAAATTTACCATTCTTTACCCGGAAAGAATAACGTATCGAAGTTTGTGAATATTTTCCAATCAATTGAAGAGTACGTGCTTACACATATCATAGTTCTAAAAAGGAGTATTTTAAACCCCGTCTCTTTGGAACTTATTTCATAACCCTTACTGTCGTAGTACAAAAAAATCGATTTACCTATCTCTCTTCGCCACTCCGTCGGCTTCTTTCAGACACTAAAGCTTGAAAATCGTCAAGTGGATTTGCCAAGCGACAATGGAAAAATGCGGCACCCCACAAAAACGACCAAAGATGTCGCTACCTTAAAAAAAATAAGTCTTAATCTAAATTCTTTGCTTTTGCTGGGTATGCTTCATAATAATGTTTAGTAGCATTTCTGGCCCGAAGCCTTAATGCATATACGGGTCTTTTTTTATTATAATGTCTGTCTTCATGCTAGCGACGGATAATTTCAATGGTTTAATTTTTTTTTTGTAAAAAGGTTGCTCTTGTAAATTTAAAATATTTCTAAAGCTTTGAGAAATTGTGCTGTCTCTTTTACAAGGGGGTGAATTTCACCATCTGGCTTGTGTTTGCAGTCCAATTGGCTGGAGTGGTTTTGTCGCTGTTATCTGTTGCGCTAATGAAGATGGGAATAAATAACCCAGAACAGACGACGGCCTATTATCTGAACGGTTATTTATTGATATGCTCACTTAAGAGTGTCTGCTTCTTCATACACGTAATCCCATTATCGACAATCAGTTAGAAGATTCCAATATCGTGCTGTTGTTCATCAGGTTTGTTGGTTTAAAAGCTGTCATTAGAATGTTGGCTTCTGGTTCAGGTTTGCTTCCCGCTGTGCTAAGTGTGCCGTCTTACGTTTATTACATTATACATGTACTGACACATCATTTACCTTCCGGGTGTGTATACCTAGTGTAAACATTACCACGTTTTGGCTTCTTCTCAGTGAGCAGTTTTCGACGTGCATACACTACATACTCCTGCTTTCCTAGTAATATGACGCAACCTCGCATTACCTTCTGACTTCTCCAACCCTCACGCACTTTCAAATCATGCTCACGGAGATTAGCTACTTCAGTTTATGCTATCCGGGTAATTTCATGTTAATGTCTCGGTAATATCTCTGCTGTTGGAACGATTCGAACTCGTTTTGTTGTGTGGGCATAGGGTATGACTTGATTTTTTTATTAATATCCCTACATTTGCTTTGATTCGCCGCTAAGGCGGGTAAATAATGAGGGATAATGGAGTTACACAAAAAAGCCCCACTAAGTTAATAAATCTCATTGGCCAATCACTAAAGGTTGAGAAGAATTCCGACGACCCAGGCGTTGCGTGGTGAAACGAATAAATCCGTGCGTTGATTCAGAGGATGAAGTCATATACGAGTAAGTACCGAGAGTGAGGTTGCTATCTTGAACGCTTTCAAACTAATCTTAAACTTCATTCTTATTTAGATCATTCCTTCTATTTTGGAATACCTCAATAATCCTTTTACAGTGTTTTAATGTGGAATAGTTGCCGGAAGAGATCGAAGAGAGTGGTGTTACTTTCATAATTCGACTTGGTCTTTCACTCCAGATAGCTCCATTATTGCATTCTGCTGTTAGACGAGGAAGTCTGGTGTTCAAATCAATCGCCAGCGGCGACATCTTAATCTAGACCTTTATCAAACCCCGACGTGTGTGGTTCCGCTGGCAGCCACTTGCTAAACGCTTCTCAGATTAAGAAGTATTATTGCATTATGTATTCCTGGTTGTCTGCAGTTGCTCGTGGCTGGCGATGCTAGTGTTTCTTTGTGCAGTCAGAAATCAGAGCAGTGCGACCTTGTTTCAATATTCAGATATTTATGTTTACTCTTTCTGTAAAATATGAATACCTTCTCAAAACGCGTTCAAGTATCTCTGACGTGAATCCAGTTTCATTAGACCTCGTTTTTTTAGTGTAATACCGCACAATATTTCAAACTCCTGGAGCCTTTGACCATGAGTTATGGGTTCCATAACAACTCAACACAATGATAAATCAACACACCTTTGAAAAGTTATGTAAAGTCATTAAAAGTGACGAACAAACTTAACCTTATAAACTTAAAGTAAAATATTTATCCTAGTTTTTATTCATCACCCTGGAAGACTTTATATCGATTACTTTTCAAAAGTGTGTTGATTTGTCATTGTGTTACCAATTATGGCACCCCCATTTGGTGATCATTGTGAATCTGAATATAATAGGGTAGGGAAGAGAAAACATTGTTTGTGTAAGGTTAATAAGTGCCTAACTATAGTTAAAGCCGTTTAAATAAGTGTTTTTGATTCTGAAAGATTACTGCTTAATTTTACATTCTTAGCAGTAGATATCAGTAACGGAAGACACCCTCATTGGACCTTATTCAATCTCAAAGGTTATTGTCCCATCTTCCGCTCACAAATCATCCTGATTGATTTCACTGGCTGCGCAGTTATAAATAAGTACATATTACGGTTGAATTAGGGGTGTCATATTTCATTCCGAAATGCCTGCCTTCGATGGTAATTGATATTTATGGGTCTGTAACAGCCGACTGAGCTTCAAGTCTCATTTTTATTTACACGTCTCTTCATTGGATAACACGATAATGTAACTTCATTGCCATCGCGAGATTACAAAGTTGTTTAATTTTCATGGACTTATTCAAACTTTCTCCAATTTGCTGGTCATAAACATGTCAGAATGAATTGGGAACATTGATTTCTAGCCCCATTTGTCCAACGCAAGAATCACGTAGGTTCCTAAATACATGGTAATTGTTTAATAATAAAAAAATAACATGAACCTTACATTATACAATTTACTGATAGTATACGTCAAGTACCTTTAGTGGCTTTACTCCAAAACCTGTTAAAAACGTAACGTACCTACTTGTATTTTTTTTTAATATATTGAGAGGTGTTATTTTTTTAGAATTTTTTCCTCAATTTACGTAGTTTTTGTAACCGAAGAGACAATCCGAGAAGAGACGAGGAGATCCCAAAAGACACAAGAAGAAATAGGGGCATAGCGCTTGGGTCCCACCCGGGCGTCGCATGTTCGATTCCTCGGCTGGCTAAGTACTCCATCACAACACAAACAACATTTTCGGCTTTCTGTGGTGGTAGTAGGAGATTTTCAAACATTGTTGGGTTATTCGTAACCCGGAAATGTTTAACTTTATTTAAAAAAAAAAAAAATAATAAGAAAAAGCAAGAAGAGACAAGAAAAGCCAAGAAGAGCCAATCAGAGTGAAGAACAGTCAAGAAGATCCTAGAAGATGCAAAAAGACACAAAAAGATCCAAGAAGAGCCGAGAAGAGGCGAAAAGAAGGAAGTCATAAAGAAGGGGGAAAAATAATATATATATATAACGCTCAATCCATTCCTTTATTCCTGCCATCCTAAATTCCAATATTCGCTTATTAGGTTGCCATGTATACCGGTCGATTATGCTCCACCTCCTCCCTATCCTCAGAGCACGTGTTCCTAGTCCTAACAAATCAGTGCCCCCTGGTGTACCGGTCTCACCGGGACAGGAGTGCTCCTGGCTGGGGTGGTACAATCGTATCGTATCAATTTACGTAGTTTTTGTAACCGTTTTTTACACTAACCCCACGCAGGAGACCCTGAGGAAAATAATTTTCCTCAGGGCCCAAGTCATCTTTGGAAATGCTGTGTTGAGGGTCTTTTTAAGGAAAGGAAGAGAGGAAGTTCTGGGAAGGAAAAGTGGTGGGTATGAATCGAGGGGTCAGTATGTCCAGGAGTGACGAAGTATGAATCCATGCCTCCCGCTGCGGTGCAAGACGATAGGTCGAGAGAGAACATCTGGAGAGGTCAAGGGGTGTCGCCAAACTGGCCTCTCCCGATCCATCCCCGCCACGCAGCTGGAGGGCAGGCCTGGACACGCGTCACCCGATGAACCCGGGTACCCCTGCTAAGTCGCCAAACGTAGCGAACCATTTGGGGTGATCTATGGCAGAGGTCGCCCCAAGTTATTATTAACAACAGAAAATAATATAAGATGTTTTAATAACAATAATTTTTCAGTTTTACCCTCACTTACTTGTACTTACCCTTACTTGAACACTTCCATTCCTTGTACACTTAAATTGGTTTGTAAAATAGACAAGTTCATACATTGGTTGGTAAAATAGACAAGTTCATACATTTAACCACAGAAAATAATAGTCTTACTAGATTTTAGGCATGTATGGTAAGTTTGTACAGCGCCCTTGAGGTGATTTTTCACAAAAACGGCGCTATATACAAATCGTCCAAATATTATTATTATTATTAAGTGGTTCGCTGCGTTTGGTGACTTAGTCAATAAATGGTTCCTATAGCTGCATTACCCATTGACGCCTCCCAAATTAAGACTACGTTATAAATTATAATAAATATAAATAAATAATATGTCAAACAATGTAAGAGATATACCACTTTGACTTTAATATATCGCTTTAACTGTGTATTTAAGAATGCTCATAAATGTTAACAGTAAATACAAGAAAAGGAAGCTACGGACGAAATTCTGTATTATTGCTATCTAATATGTTAATATTTAACAACATTATTAAACATGTTTTGGAAGATACGGTTTAACTCACTATTATTTAAAATGTAGGACAGAACTAATAAATAGTAGTAGCAATCAACAAGAAAATAAATTTTTGCAACAAAGTTCTCAAACGAATTGTGAAAATCAGTGTGAAGTAATTTTTAAAATATATTAAAACTTGTTTAAATTATTTGATGCTCTTTATCCTTTCTAATTCTGATGCTTCTTTAAACAGGTTTAA
The DNA here is from genome assembly GCA_917563855.2 of Limnephilus lunatus. NCBI lineage: Eukaryota > Metazoa > Arthropoda > Insecta > Trichoptera > Limnephilidae > Limnephilus > Limnephilus lunatus. Next base: position 52,587,439 of record OU830602.1, on the reverse strand, counting down.
ACGTTTAATCCACAAGTTTCGTTTTAACTGAAGCAACCATCGGATTCCTTTCCAACGATTCATTTGTATCAACTCCACGCATGTTTGTCTAAGGCAGGTGATTATTTGTTACAAGGAAATTAAAAAGCGGACCGATTTGTTAATTCACAGGTGAGTAATGATAATTATCACGGAAATAATAAATTAACAAAGGTTAGAATTAAATAAATAATACTGCATTCAGCAGGCGTGAAATTTTATAAGAAGTTACGTTTTTACATTTTAAGTCGGGTCTTCTCCGATCCTAAACGTGAACATTTGCTAACACATTTGCTTGAACATAACTATAAACATTGGCAATGGGGGCGTGGCCCTACTGCAGATAATAATATTTAGATGACTTATAATAATATTTTGTGAAAAATCACCTCAAGGGCGCTGTACAAACTTACAACATATCTCTACAAACTTACTTCTAACTACAAACTAGACAAACTATTATAACAACTTATGGCTAAAAATTGCATTCACCGGTTCATTGATCACTGATACGAAACTATATGTAAAATGATTTGACCGATGAACGCGATGCTGCGTATAATGTACTGTACAGGCAGAAAATATACAGAACCTTACTTGCCTGGGAGGTCACTTGAGATTAACAATGTTTATTGTTTATTTAGAGAAATTTAGGTACAGTTCGCACCCAGAGGACATAATTGGCATAATAGGTGCGTACAAAAATGTGTAAGGATACGCCCTCATTGCCAATGTTTGTAGTGATGTTCAATCAAATGTTCAGGTTTAGGGTCGGAGAAGACCCGACTTTATGAACTTCTCTGAAAACCTACTAGACGTGTAATATCCAGTGTACCATTGTACAATTCCGCAATAAATTCTCAATGTGTTGTTGTTTTATTTGTTAGATTATATGCATATCTATATATTTTATGGTAATAAAATAATTTGCAATATAAATCTCAAATAATTCAATGTTTACCTCTATTTGTCTGCAGTTCTCTCTCTTACTTGTTCATTCAGTTATATTTTTTCAACATGCCAAAGCCCGCTACGCTAACACGGCTTCCGCATATTGGATTTTATTCCATTTGCGTAGGTAATAATATTATGCATCGGAAAAAATAGGTTACGTTATTTTAATGTTGAACTGATAATTGGATTGCTGGCACCCAAGTGTGAAATACTACGTGAAGTGAGATGGTTTTGTATTACAAGGTTCTACATCTATATAATAATAATAATAACGTAAGAATCCAGCTGGGCTTAAAATCAAATTGAAAAACTCTGAACTTGAAAATACTTTATTCTTATATCAAATCCGTAGATAGTTACTACCTACTCACCAGAAATATCACTAAGGATCAGCATTTACAAATCATTCTGGATACAAGTTAAAAAAGTACATTTTTATCCACCATTTTAGTTAGGGCATCTTCGATCTTGAGAATTTTTAGATTTTCCTTTACATATTTTAGTTTTTAGATTTTTGTGAGAAATTGAACTAGATCCCATACTCCAATCTCTTAACCCCTATGCCACGGTAGTCGTTTTTCTATATACCACTTTATCTATTCTATTTGTTATGGGAACTATTTTAATGTAAGTTGTAAGTGATTTGGTGAGTACATATGTTATTTCTTCCATAAATACTTAAAGTTGTCTGTTACGAAAATTTGAGGATGTCATGGATAGGGGCTGGATTTTCGTAATATTGGACTTGTTATTGAAACAGAGTCGGCTTGGACATCACGGTTAATTCTTCTGAAATAAAGAGAGGTCAGCAATAAGTAATCGCTTGCTTATTTTGTAAATTACTGACACCGTAATGCCAGTTTAACCAACGGATATCCCATAATCAATCACGTGCAAATATTTAAAATGGTTGCAGTGATAATGTTTGGATACAGTGGTAGACTGGTGGAGGACAGGCGGGCATTTTTATAGGAAACCAGACTGATCGTGATTAAGCCCCTGTCTGAAGGCTCTGTAGGAGATTTGCATCACAAAGGCTTTAATCCCGGGCTCAAAGACGTATTGGGACCGTGTTTACAATTTGTCACATACGCCAGGATGTCAACCGTGTACATATTTCGACTTTTAAATTACATCGCGTGTGGACCCTTTTTTGGTCCCGAATATCAAGTGCCTCCATAGAATCATTTGATTAAATCTGATAGGATTTTGACTCTTTATTCACGCTATCATGCTTTATTTCCAACTATCGAATAGTTCAGAGATTTAAATGTCTACATAATGTCGCGTTTATTTTAATGTTCCTAACTTTGTGCCATTGAGTATTCCAAGTTCTTCAGGTAAACAATGAATGGAGAATTTCATTCTAAAGATCCCTGAATCAAAGATCCATAAAAAGTTAATCACTCCGCAATCATTGCTTTTTAGCGCTTAGGAAACATGTCAGTGTGCCCGCGGATACCCAATGAAAGCAGGTCTTTGATTATCCCAAGGCAGCAAGTTCTTTGTGAGAAGTCCCGCTTCAAATAGTTGGGATATCTCTGGTCACCGTGTCGTAGTAAGAAGTAATGAACTATAATGATTCCTCGGTCCAGAGATTGCCAACTTCTTACATTCCCAAAGAACAACTTGTGTCCGCCACAAACTTTGCCGTGTCCGAGGAATTCTCACTGTAGCAAAGTTATTTTTATTTACTTCTGCTCTTCATGCTTTTCCTGTGACGTGACATAACCTGTTGCCACCCATCACACTTTGGTCAAGTTAGTTTATTTCGTCTACCAAACTAAAATATTTATTTTTTCAGTATATTTTTTAAAGATGATTTACGACACTTTTTATGAACTTCTCCCGGGGTTTTTCATCCCTGCCTCCGTCGGTTTGGCCTCTTTTTATGATGTCGTGATACCATCCGGACATTTGCCGTCAGAAGATAATGAGCGAAATAAGAATGAAGACCGAAGGAAAATTGCGAATGTTTAAGTCCAGTTGCAAATGTGCAGAAGCTATCAATCAACTTTTTGCTTTTGCAAGTCTTTCAAGCCAGATTCGCTCTGAGCTAGGTTGAGCATTACACTATTAATGCTGAAATTACATACTCAACGCATTATAATTAAACTAGGTATATTGCAGAAATACCAACCTTTCCGAAGGCATTTAAATAAAATTGGTTTGCATGGTACATGGTACGTTCATAATATCCTGTCATTATTACGTTCCTAGCCTATGTCCATAAATACGCAGTTTCCATTCCAGCGTCAAAATCGAGGTATCGGGAAGTATTAATTTCAACAACATTTCAAAATCATTACAGCTATCGCATTTAGAATCAGCAAGCCCTGCTCAATAGATCTTACTCAGTTCTTTCGATGAATTAAATAAATCTGTATCAAATAACATTGCGATATCAGTTTTCACCACATGAGTCACTGCGAACAAACCAGAAACTGTGGGAGTTGCGGTCTAATGGTACGGAAGAATCGAACAGCGTATTACATTGTTTATTCGTTTTCAGAATAAACAAACCCAGATATTATAAATCCGGTCATGACAGTATCAATGCACTTTTTTGTTGGATTTGATAGAATTCTTTTTCGATAAAAACCGTTTTTTTCCGTAACTTAATATTATACGAATAAAATCAAGTATGTCGTTACGCAACTACCACGAGAACAAGGGAAACACTATTCCCCATTCCCCACACAGACTGGGTGAAGTGAACCAAATAAGGCAAATAATGTAAGCACAAAAAGCGAAATACCAGGGCGAAAGGAAGGCGAGGATATACGTCAGCTCCATATCACACGGACGCCTTTGCTCGGGTCGTGGGTCGTGACTCCGAGTGACAACTGACTCCTTCTGTTTGCGAGATAAGCGCGCCATAAAAACATGCCCCTCCTGCATGTTTCTGTATCCCTATCCCTTTAGGAGCTCCTGTTTTTGTTTGCTTCCAAAATAAATTTCAATATTTATTTCGCTTGTGTTTATTGTGGCCATTGGACGACGGCGATCATAAAAGCAGAATTTTACACGAACTGAGTAACGGGGTCAATTTCAGTTGAATATCAATTTATTTCTTCCTCATCTTACCCCTTGGTATTTTGTACATAGTACATACTAAGTATCATTGCCAAGTCATTTAAAGATATCAAATATACTTTATTTTCGTTTATTATGTTTCATTATGCCGGAGTAATTTTGAATTGCCGTTAAGAGCTACATAATCACGTCAATGGTCATTTTGTTTTTGCTCACAGCTACTTCTTCGTAAATATAGGTTCTATTCGGTTCAGTAGATCGTAATGGGACCGCATTTATTATGATTCTCTATTCAATTTATAGAATCATTAACTTTTGATTGTTTTTTATTGCTACCCTAAAATAGCTACTTATAGATTCTTCTGGGAACAAGAAATTTAATCGTATTAAAACCGTGAACGCAATAATGAACATGACTAATTCGATGGATGAGAATTACAAGACTTATCGTCGGTAGCTAGACTACCTATCTATGTTTGCCGTTGCAATAAAATGAGAACTTTAATGTGCCTACGATTAAATTGTGCATTAAAGTGAGAACGTTCATTAAAAATGCCTTCATTGTATTACGACTCAACAGATGGATTCTCGGGAGTTTATCTGTTGACTTGCAGAAATTTAAACTCGAAGCGCGAACATCTATGAAAGTGTACCAGTTGATTTGGTCGGATTCCCCAAATACTGCGTATCACTAGCACTAATTCAATAATAATTATCGTCAAGGCGTTGGGAATCTAGAATTGGGAATAAAGTCGAGTCATCTCGGGCCTTTGTGGGTACGCCGACATGTTCGGTAGCCGTACTGAAAAACGGTGGTCATTGACAATGGAGACTGTGGACAGAGAAACCGAACGGCCGGCGTATCGGAACGATTTCTCCTCGTCTTGGATACTGATCGCATAATTATCGGCAGTGTACTATGATGGATCTACGGTCTCATTATTTCCTATGAGATACTGTTTTTTCGTCCGGATGGGATGTATCGAACATTTCACTCGGGGAACTGATAATGTACCCAATCAATTCCATACAAAGAAGAAACTGCTGCGGGTATCACGTTTAGACCTTTAAGATTGGTTTTTGTTTCAATTTCATTTCAAACCCCTTCAAGGGTATTAACATTATCTCCTTAATAAACTTTATTGTATGACTTAAGTTTAGTGCTCTCTATCAGTAGCATATTAGAGTTTTTGAATTCGGATTTGACAATCATTCCGTACCAATCTCGAGGACCAACATTTATACTGCCAAGTCCGCCATTCCACTTAGCGTTATATCGTATTTCACATGTTGAGAGGTCTTAAGTTCGTTTATATTCTTGACGAGGTCTGGAGATCAAACGGCGGTTAGCTACGGGGACTTCAAGGCTTCAAGAGTCCGCACTCCGCAGTCAAAGAAAACTCGCCTAATTACAGGTCCTTCTGTAAAAAGTACCTAAGATAACGGCCTGCCGATAAGCTTTACTCAGACTTGGGTATCGCAGACCTTTGGCAATTTGAAACTAAGGACTAAGTCGGATCTCTTTCGGATTGAAAGCAATTTTAAAGGGTGTTTCTTTTCATTGACAATTTTATTTTTTGTGCTGCCTAAAACACATTTTGGTGCGTGCTAACATATTTTCAGAGACTCGGCTTTATGAATATTTTTCTCAGTAGGTACCTTTATCGGATAGTTTGTTAAATGTAAAACTTATTATTCCAAGTCTGTTTTAATTATAATACCATTTATACTTAGAGGGAATAAATGAAAGTTTCTAATTCTCTCGTAAAGTTTAACGAGTTACATTTTTATCCCAGATCACCATTGTAATTTAAATAATGGCACATCTTGATTTAATAATTGCTCTCATTGTTTCATATGACTCATTGTTCTTGAAATTCATACCTGAAGAACAATGCCGTTTAAAGCAAACACAAAAGTAAGAACGGGAGAAAATAATAAAGTTGGAGAAATTAAGCTTTGAAGAGAAATTACTTAAGCGCGTTTGCGAAATAGCAAATAAAAGATACGAAGCCAGAAGCTTTTTATAATTCAACCATTTTAATGAAAAGTATACCTATCCTTATTTATTTATACTGCCTTCACTGTAATGTACCCATCTTAAATCCACTCCAAATAAAGCGAGCAAAACATTATATACCCCAAACATCCTTTGGGGTTTTTATTCGATGAGAGGTTTGTATGTAATGGAATCAATTAGCTTGATCCGATAAAAAACCCAAGCTTGGAGCTTTGACTTGACTCAGCATTTTATGGACGGTAGTAGTGCTTTCTGTTGCCTTTTTTCCTTTCAATATTTGAGTTGTAGAACCAAAAAAAACTGTATAAATATTCCTCGACTACCATCCGTCAGCGACATGTCGCGGGGCATTATTTAATAATGTTCACGTGGTATTTTGTTTAGGATACCATCTTGCTTAATATACTTTCCTGGTAGTAAAAGCATTTTTTTACCCTTGTAACATTTTATACTTTCGCTACATGTAAAAGTTGTTAAGAGTGGACAATTCGCAACCACTCAGGATTGAAAACGAACGTTTTCACACATACTCGTACGTTTTCAGCATAACTCCACATTTCAATTTCTGCTCATGTAGCACGTTCACTGATTCTTGAGGGGCGTGCTCGTACCTCTGAGAAAATTTCGACACGTGAAGTTAGTTGTTGAGTACTTTTCTGGTAGTCATATAGTGTTCATTTATTCTATCAGGATCCCAGATGAATCGGGAAGTATGGGACTCGTTGCGCCTGGATAAGACACGCATCGCGTGCTGCTCCCTGAAAAGCTTCGATAAACTCTAATGGAGGCCACGCTACCGTTACCCCCCGGGACCCCTTTCATTTTATGTTGTCCTGATAAATGATGCTTTTCGTTTAAAGTTATTAGGGTAACAGATTTCTTTATACCCGTACAGTTTCGGCCCCAGACGTTGTTTTATGTTATATCAAAACTCCGTGAAAAATATCAAAGTTTTTCCCACCCTTTCAGATATTGCGATGGTTTTTCTATGACGCGGCACGCATGTGTCGTGTGAAATATAAAAGTTTGTTTATTTTATTATTTAAGGATAACCCCTATTTCCCAACAAAGGGTCAGAAAACATAGAGCACCCCACTTGGGTTTGGTTTCTCTCTGCATTGTACCCTTTTTTGCACACAGTTTTATGCGACACATTTGATATCGAAAAAAAGATTCCGTACAGAAATACTTCGTGGTTTTCCTTCTTAATATATCTAACCTTCCGATGCCATAATATATTATTCAGGGGAATTAAACGTAATGTGTTCTGAGTTTGTTAACCAAATTCTGTTAGGATTAAGTACGTACTTGCTTTTACCAATAGCCATTTTGTAGGTGGAGCACGCGCCTCTATTGTATTCTGCTTTCAACGCGAGGTTCTCTGAAAATATGTTTCGGCTTAGTTTGATTCTCAGCCTTCAGTATTATGTAGACTTAATACGTGTTAAAGCGTCCCGTAACCCGTAATATGGATATTATAAGTTTGTGTTACTTGAGGAATATTTTGACACACAAACCTACTCAGAATCGCGACTAATCCCTTATGATTGCGTTTGTCTAATGTAGATTGTGTGTTTTCCTACAGTTGAATTGTTTTTTCACTCGGGAGAGGCTTCTCCTTTGAACTGGATAAGGGGTTCAAATGATACACTCGCGTGAAAACCCTGTTTACTACTTTACAATAATATTGTCTTAATTATATTTATTACCGTAAAAGTTAATTGAATGAGACAACAAATAGGTTCCGTTATTTGTTCGGAAATCCCTTGCCACAAGTAGGTGTCGGCTGTTTGTTGCATTATACATTAAAGGAACGGCGGGTTAGAATAGCATCACGTTCAGGAGTGCTTTATATACAAGTCGGAGTGAAAGCTTAATTCCAACGGGACCGCGTGCCTCTCTAAACAACACCTTTCGGTTGTTACTCTAATGAGTGTCGGAAGCTCGGCGAAATGAGATTTAGACAATCTTCCGAGACCCGCAGCCTCTTACGCTCTCCTGGTTTCCTGGAATCGGTTCTTTGTGAGCGCTCAGTATACCCCCGTGTTTGTCTCCGCTTGTGTTATTATGACACGTACGGCATTAGCATTTGTATACCTACCCCCGCAAAATCGACGTTTGAAATTTTAATCTGCTGGTATATTAGCATAATTACACATTTTAATTACGCCCCGAGTTGTTATCGGTGGTTTTCAAAGAAAGCCTACCGAGGTAATGTATTCCTTGTGCTATTCCTTGTGGTTTGTTGGATGATGTTCTTTATGGAGATATTATTTGAAGCTATATGCACGAGTCGGTGTTGTGTTTATGATTGTTAGTATGGTCTGTTTAATATTCCTTTGAGTTTGCCGGACATTCAACAAGTGACGTCCATCCCGTTTGAATGCCTTTCTCTGGCCCATTGAGTTCCCTAAGCTACATGAAGCACCGTACAAAACACGGCCTTCCACGGAACCTACCAGTACAAGTGCGTGCTGCCGCATACTATTTGCATGTCTGCTATCCCATTCAACCAAATCGTAGGGGACATAAAATAATATCTTAATTTTAATTTTTTTATGTTTTCAAGCAAATACTCATAAAAGCTTTTAATAAATTAGTAACAAAAAATGTGTATTGTGTGCGCCATTTTAATCAATAATTATTATTTCCTACTTAAGAATTATTACTCTTTTCAAAGCTCATTATTAATTTACTCAAAGGAACTTTTCAATGCACGCGATTACCATTCCATTCTGTTGCGGAATGCATCGGGCACTAGACAGTGTTCCAAAAGGATCAAGCCAAAAGATTTCTATACAAAATTGCCTTTTAATCTTATTCATGATTTTCTTGATCGCACCTATTTCGTTATTGCGTGGCTGAGTCCTTTTTGCCAAGCCTTGCATTAAGGGTTCAGTGAGTCCTTGCAAACACCCTTCAAAAGGCCATAGTTATAAATGGTTTTAACCTTTTCTACAAAATTGATGTATGTTCATATTTTATTTTTTAAATCTTACTATCTTTCTGCAAACTATTTACTTGGCTCCAAGTTAGATCAATGTTTGCCATTTCTTACCAAACATCGTTAAAAGAAAAGCTCAGTAGCTTATTTGAAATAACCTGATATTTACATAAATTGAATTAATTGACCGGGTCTTGTACTTAACCTATGATTTCACCCGAATTTACAAGTGGGACGTCATTGTGAAGCTTTGGCTTATTAATAACAGTTAAGTGCTCACTTTGACATTTACCAATTTAAAGCCTTTAGAACGTGTACTTACTGACGTGTACTTTATTATTTATTAATTAATTTGTAGATTTATCGACAAATTTAGATCGCCTTTTAAATCTAACTGTGATCGACAGCTGGTATGAAAATTAATGATGTTAATAATGACAGTGATTACAATTAAATAAATAAAGGAGTACTATGGTTGATAGGAGAATCAACAAAATCATAGGTTAGCATTGAATTTATTATTTTACTGCGACAAATGACCCATAAGTAACACATTGCGTTCAAATTTATTGAATATTTCATTGGAATGATTTATTTATGTTTTATTAATGACCATGTATTTTACAAGTTTAGTAGTTTATTCACAGCCATCCTCACTAGTTTCTGGTTCCTGGTCCGAGGTAAACTGTAGGTAGGTGTGTTGATGGTACATCATGATTTTCTCATCTTCATGTGTGTTGATTTTCTCATCTTTATGTTCGTTGGCTGTGTGCTGTGATTGTGTAACTTAATTTTTTTTATGATTTCCTCATCTTCATGTTTACTTAGCCATATTTTGAGGGTCGCTTGAAATTGTTCACCTCCATGGTATTTTAAATTTATTTTGGAAACGAATTATAAATTTTGTAACATGGAATTAAAGGTTTTTATGGCCAAAGGATGTGTTTAATTTTAGGATGTTCAGTAATGGTTAATGTGGTTTATGAATACTAAATATATTATTCAACACCTTTATATTTCAAACGTTTTATGCACTGTTAAACTTGGTTTTGGACTAATTGTATAAAACATGACCTGTTCGAGAGATGAAAATACTTTTAAACTTTGTTTCCGCTTGCTCGAAAAACACACGTAAAATGTCCATTTATTGTGAAACCTGAGACGGATTTCCGTCTGCTTTCTAGTTTAGTCTTAACAAACGATGTAGCGCCTGTATTCCGTCAACCTTTTTTTGACCCCTTTTAAAAACGGCGTTCATTATTAAGTGTTTGTTTGAGTACTCAAGGAACGCGCATTATTATTTTTGGATCGACCTCTCACCGCGACTTTATCCTCATTTTGGTTGACTTTTGACCCACGGAAAAGCATTTAAAAACATACTAAAGAACATAACTTTTATATTTAAATTGGATAAATCGATCTTTAAATACTCGCGTTCAAAACCAAACAGTTTAAATACTTGCTATTCCGAAGAAGGCACAATTGTATCCCAAATTAATGTTGAACTCACGTAAAATGATATTAAACCCAGTATTTACTAGTTATATTTTGAAAAATGTTGCACCATAAAGACGTTTTTTTATGATGTCTAAACACCCAACCAAATCCGTGGCATTGTGGTGGGAATGCTCTTTTTTTGTTGTTTATTTTCGAACGTTCATCAAAATTTTCTATTTTTATAATTGCTAAATATTGTGTCCAGAAAAAAATAACCGCTATATAAGAAAATAAATAAGATTGGACGCCCTTAATTCGGCAGACTATTATTTTGGATTTCTTACTTATTCGTGGTGCAAGGTGCAAGTGATGAACAACTTGTATTTGCCTTTGCTTCTTTTTGTTGTAATTGAAATGCTTTGAGTTCCGCATTACGTTGTATTGAGTCACCTGCCGATTAAACTTGCTCGTTCTAAAATAACGAAAATACTGAACAGTCTAGTGTTCTTCGTGGGTAAAGTCTCATTCGCAAACATCGTTTACTGGATAATGTTATTTTGTATTCCAATCGTATTCTAAAGGTCTAGGTTGTAGTCAATTGTCTTATCTGTACACTGTGTTTTATGAGATACTGTGGTTGCTTTTGAAAATTCCTGACCTTTTGGAGAACATTCAAAAGTAACTTTTGATGACCTTACGAACATTTTTCAAGGTTTCCTATCTTAGTTCACGATTTGTTTGGATTAATTGTTCGTTTGGTATATCAACATGTTATGAAAAAAACGAATCACTTAGGCTTTAACTGAAATCTGACTACGGATGTGACCCTTTCATGAAAATGAAAGGAAAATATTATATTTCCCATTGATCAACCTTATTTTGAAAAAGTGATAAATAATTCCGTGAACAGTATTCAAAAAGGTTATCATCCCTTATCCAACTTTCCCTTTATGATGCCAGATGTTGATTTTAAGCTTTGATCAGAATGTACCTAGACTAAAGATGTTTTATTAATAAAATAGATTTCAATAAAACCGGGAGATACCGTCAGCGATCATTAAAGTACAAATTGCTTCACTCTTTTTCCTTTATATTAATACTCACAAATTCACCTTACTTAAACGCACTGTAAAAACTAATCCGTTATGAGCCTCAAAGAGATGCCTGACTGGTGAATTTAAGCAAGTCATGGAAATAGCCCCATCAAAGCTTCTTCCAAATAATATCTGCTGAAGTTATTATTAATAAACAATTTGCATAAGATCTTTGAAATAATAACAGCGTTCTTCGTTCTCTGCGCAGGTATTTAATTTGCCCGTTTGACTACGCGTTTATTAATTAAAACCAGGTTTCCACAGTGCTCATTTAATAAATTTAAATACCGAGCCTGAATAGTTTTCCTCTGTAGTGAAGGTGTGATAAATGTGTGTACACGTGTGTTCAGGTCTCCATGTAGAACTATCCTGCGCAATCATAAATATCCAGAGACTATAGCAGCAAACAGCCTTACTATGTCTTGCATATCAAGAACCCCGGTTCATTGCCCATCGTTAACTCTAATTGCGATTAACGTGCGGAGGAGCCATTTAACTGCATTCTGTGTGTGCAGCTTGTTATTAAACTTTTATCTCAACTTTACTGTTGTTGCTACAGCAGATAAACTCTGTGCAATATACATTTCTTCTTTTAATGGTTGTTTTAATTTTGTGCTCAACGTCCGGGATCTTTGAAAAGAAAAGGTAATGCTGTAAAAGTTTTACTTTTGCTAATGTTATTCACGGAAAACTTATCTTTAAACTTTTGATGCCGTGGTGAACACTCGGCTTAAAACACAGGTATGTATTACTCAACTTTATTTTACACCTGTAAGTGGCAGAATTTGATTTGTGTTTGAAATAATTTAAAATGTAAATTAAGATATTCTTTACAGACACATCGATTTCTATGCTACCCGCACGAGTTCTCAAGCAAACGAATTAGCATGTGGCGTTAATGGTACCTTGAATCATTTTTCAGATAGTTCTGCATCTCTGAATTATAAAAGTACAGTGCCTTCGAGCTCTTGTGAAATTTTTGAGAGCGTTTGTATTATATTTCAGAAATACAGATATGGTCGTTCAGAAGGTTATGTGCTGTTTTCAGCAAATCAATTTTCTTCAGTTTCCTTCTATTTGTGAGTAATAACTATTTTCTTGTTTGTTTATTATATTAGAATTGTTACGTTTCTCGCAGTCTTTCACGAATGCATATTGTCAAGATCAGTATGCAATCATTGCTTTGTGATCTCCCTCAATTAAGCAAATAAAATGTCACCCTATTTGAATAAGAGAATTCAAATAAGGCTAAATCGTACATAGTCCCGACCATCAAGAATATCCATCGACTTCTCGTGTCGCCTCATTATTATCTTGTCTACAGTTTATAAAATTACACTGGAGCCATCGTGATTGGCTGTCTAGGATGCCAGCTGTGGACCAATCAACGGTCCGGTCACAAGTTTTCAGTTAACAGTTGGATTATTTTAGATTTAAACTTTAATTGTTTTAATTATGCCGTGAAAAAGCGGAATCCGATCGAAATAATTCGACCATTTTCATAAAACGGTTAACACGGTATTTTTAACTAGTAGTTCTGTGAACTGTAGACTTCGCGTCAAAAAGTATGTTTTTAATTTTTTTCTTATTTAACAAATCAAAACCAAATTTTTCTCTGAAATCATAAGATTTGTAAATAGGTATTAAATTAAATATAAACCAAAATGTTTTACGTAAGATTTTTAAATTAACAAATAAGGAATTGAACAATATGTCCAAAGCAACGTCGCCGATTAATTCAATGACGATACATTTTTTCAAACATCGTTCAGGACAGTAGGTACCAAAATGTTGATCATTCGGATTTGACAGCTCGTAGTATAAACCACGTTCAGGCGAACTCCAAAGGGATAAAAATGTAGCATATAACACGAACGGGAACCGAAACACAACAAACACATTTATAGACACATGAAATGCTAAATAGTCAAGTTAAAATAGGACTTTGCAGTTTTGCAGTCAAAAATACTTGACACAGCTTTGATCAAAGTTTGACAACGTCAAAGTAATTGTGTCTTCTAATCTTGACACATCTATGATATTTTAATGCAAGTTCGTATAACAATAAAACGTTTTTGTTGGGCACTCAAAGGGTAAAGTCTACGAATACGAACGTATTCGAACGTACTACGAAATACGAAGTATTCAGTACATCAGGATAAATGCACAGGATTTTGAGGATGAACACTGTACAAATCTCTGCCACCCAACATTCTATATGAGGTCGTGTCCACCGCTAAGAGTAAATACCTATATCGTATTTTCTTCTACTTTGACTAACTCTCACTATCGGTTTGATTGCTCAAGATAATAAGTGATATCTTCTGGAATGTTTATAAATATATTCCACAGGTTTAATTTATTCATGTTTTAAACAAGTTATATCCTTATACCTTTCATAGTTTGATGGTCTCGTGTGCTGCAGAAGAGTAAAAACGTGTTACCAGCAATCCAACTGATAAGCATTGATGAAATATTGAACAGACGGAACACCACTAAACGGTGCCGTGAAGTCATGATACAGTACAAATGTTCAAAGAGCAGTCCCGGTTCCCTGACCGAATTCGTGATCTGGTCATAATATGTGGTCCATTAGATATTCTGTATGCCACTGAATGTTATTTTATGAAGTATTGAATAAGACTCAATAGTCGACCTTGCGGAACGCCTGTCGTGTTCGGTGCACACGACTTTTGGCTCTGGTCGCTGCCGAAAACTGCTACGAATTAGGATATTATGTGGAATTTGGTAATGATTGATATAATTCAGTTTCAATATCACGATCTGTTTACACAATTAAGAAATTATTCTTTTTCGTGAGTCTGTGAGATTTATCAAGGTCTCGAGAATGCTTTTGGCATGTGTGTTCTGGTTCGCTGCATAATTAATTTATGATTTTTTATTTTAACTTTTTCTTTTTATCAGCTAAAAGTTTTTAAATGTTGTACCTTCTACATAGTATTAGTAGGACTATTCTTGCCAAGTTATTTACAGATAATCTTAATTTTATTTTTTTATTGGAAATTAGGTTTAAGTCTTGTAATTGGATATATTCTCAACTTGAAATATGTCTTTCTTATTATATAACTACCATTAAACATTTTCAACGTACCTCATCTTTAAATTAAGTTAGTTAAATATGTATATTGTATGAATATTTTTTCATCATTGCAGGATTATATTATTTATAGGATCTCATTGTTTGCTTTGTTATTTACACATGTTCTTAACTTCTATTTTCTTTTCTTTGCTGTTTTACATGCTCATTAGAGCTGTCTTTTACTTACGCAATTGTCATTTAGACATCTTTTTAACTTGAAATATACTCATTATCTTTCTACCGTTATGCATTTACTAAGTACCTTATCTTCATCTAAAGTTACTTTTTTTTTTCTTTTTTTTTTAAAGAAAGACAAACATTCCCGCGTTACGAATAACCCAACAATATTTGAAAATCTCCTACTACCACCACAGAAAGCCGAAAATGTTGCTTGTGTTGTGATGGAGGACTTAGCCAGCCGAGGAATCGAACACGCGACGCACGGGTGGGACCCAAGCGCTATGCCCACTCAACCACTGACCGGTGTGAATATGTGAACATATCTATATCTATATATATATATATATATTTATTTTTTTTTATGTATGTATAAGTAGTTTATTTTGCTTTGATATTAACTCTCTTTCTTCACTTCTATTTACTATCCTTCTTATTACTTACGCAATTCTAATTTATCTTATATTAGTTTATGTCTTATACTATAAGTTTTTTACGCGAAAGCCGAAAGGTGTTGATGATTCAAATAAATAAATAATATTTTACGCGCTCCATGGTAGCTGTTGGAACAATAAATACATAAAATAATCAATTCATCACTCAGTGGTTGATTACCTTCGCTGAGCTTTGTATTTTCCTCTCAATTAATTATAGGTCAATATGTTTGAAAGCGTTCTGTATTTAGCCGCCGTTTTTCATTTCTCGGGTCTCCCTTTGTCGTTGTAATTTATATACACGTCTCCGGTGCGCATTCACAATCAATCACCCGCCAAACACTTGGAGATCGACGTCGCATCTACCCACTACCCCACTACGGTCCGATCAATAATCAAACCGCGTTTGCTCCTTGATTAATGGCGATTATCCGTCAATTAATTAAATCTACGATTGGCTAAGAATGTCAGGGGCTCGGCCAATGGGATCACCCGCGACTCGGGGCCTGCCGAACTTGTCCGAACGTCTCAATCTTGTCATTCGGCTCTACTCTTTATTTTATTCCTTGCTTCCATTATATTTTTTGTCATGTGGTTTGCCCTCAGTACCGCAGGGACGGTCTCTTCTTACTTCAGGGCTTCTTTGTTGGGAGTCGCCGCGCTTAACCCTCTGACCGCAGAATGCCCAACCGCATTTCTGTATCTTCTGTAATTGAAATGCCGAGACTGCTCTACGCTTTCAACCATTAACAATGAAAAAAGTAATATCTATTTTAGAAACTAATAGCCATCCTCCTCCAGCTTGGTCGACTCTTCGGAAAGTGATTTACAATATGATACAATGGTTCCAGCCAGTCAGGAGTGCCTGCTGTTATCCCGGTGCGACTGATACACCAGGAACTTATAACACTTGCTACAAATAAATATTGGCAGTTAATAATTTATTTACGTGTAATTTTTAGTAAAATTTGAAAATTGTTGAATTTTTATCAGCCATAATGCCAACATTATCAAATAATGTTAAAAAAGAGATTCTGTAACACATATGGACAAAGCAATTGTGGCAAATTTAAAAATTTTGGGTGGATATGTATCATGTAACGAATTAAACGTTATTTTTAAAAAAAGTGCAAGACGGTAATCATTGAACCCTGAGTTATATATTTTTTCGTTGAAACACCATAAATTTCTGTTGCACTCGTATAATGCAATAGAATCCTATTCCTTGTCTCCAAGGATTTATCGTCAACATTTTATTTGATTCTAGGAGATTTCTTTGATATTCCTCGGGTTCCACGTCTCGGCGATTACGTTGATTAGATTGCTCCTCCTGCGTCGTAGTTCACAATGTGTGTCTCCGTCTGCGTTCCATCCAGGTTCTTTCATCGCATCAGCTGCAGTTGCAACCAAAGGGTAAACGACAATTCGCTTATTGAGAACCGGTTCTCTCCTCTGTGACGGGGCATTTCAATTGATAAAATGGATTCCTAACGATGGACGGACCTCTTCTGCCAGACCCGGGTAATTAAGCTTGGAAATCTGTTTTCATTATTGGAATTCATTGTTTATAATTTAACGTAAATGTATAAAGTTTCTGACAGTTTGACGTCTGTATCATAATGATCCCATTTAACAAATATATACGAGCTTTATTTGCAACACAGTAAATCCGAATTTCAGCTTGTTCCAAATATGATTCAAGAAACGGAGCCAGTGGAGCTATGGCACTCCTATTTGGGGAATGTTTCCAGTTGTGACGCCAGAGTAAGTTGGAGAAGGATAAATGGGAATGGCAGATTGGGAACTGGCTATTTCGATATGGTCACTACTATAAGCAACATTTCATTTCTGAATTACGGTAAAAAATAGACTGTATTCAACAACGTAAGGAGGTGTAACTTGGTCAAATAAAAGTAATGTTTTTGAAAGCCCTGTCACTGTACATCGAGTTTTTATTTCAATTGCCAAAATAATGTTGCTTAATCATCGTGGTGATCATCTCCGTATCGATACCCCGCAAAATGTATTAAATTAGTTTAAAAAATCATTTAATGTTTTCCGTCCTTTGCTTTATCTCACAATGGTCTCAGGTATGAAGAGAAAAGCGTAAAATGCTAATGCGGTCAGCGGGCGGAATGTGATAAATAAATTTAATGGAACATATTTATCTTATAACTCCGAAAGCAGCCTCCGGTCTTTCCCGATTGGCCGAACGTTAAACCCAGTCCAAACGCCGTGCCTTGTGGTACCCCGAAGTCTCGATTCTGCCGCTACTTCCATCCAAATATCCATTATTTTAAATTCGATGACTTCTCGGACGGGTGCTTGACCACAAGCTTCCCAAAAAGTGACGCTTAATTGTATTTTATATCGGATTCTATAATGATGTCAATTTTTTGATCTCGTTGTTTACGGTTACGCCTTGAGTGCTTACTGTTTTTCTGGGGAGAGATAACTTACTCAAATACCTGCGTCTGATGATTTTAAACCACATTGAACATATTGCATTTATGGTTTGCTTTAACCTTCATACGTTTTTTGGCTTTTACTTCTTTATTAAAGCCAATCGTGTCTTTATTATTCAATATGCTTATCATTTTTAATGCAATTAATTTCTTAACAAATCTTTTTTAACTTATTCGGAAGATCCCTTCCTACGCCAGGATAAAGGATAAACTTACGATTAACAGCAAACACATTGAATAGGACTGACTGTAGGTTAAACGTAATTTTTCCTGTCTGTAATGTTTTGACGAACAGTGAATGATTTAAATAATAACTTATGTATTATATAACCGCTTGCATAAATTATTTAGTTTCTCTCTACAAATACTTATTATCTATTTAAATGACATTGCTGTACGCATTTGCATTATTTCTACAAGGCCGTTTTATCTCAATGTATGCAAACTAGAACGGAAACCAATTGCAGAAAATTATTTATGCAGACATTGTACCTACCTGTTTAAAATGTTCTGCAAAGTTAAACGACCTCATAAATTATTCTCGTTTTCAGATCATTAGTATTAGGTGGATATATCAATGATACATATCTCAAACCCATTGCTAAATACCCACAATAATAATATATCCAGTTAAATGAGCACAGTATTATTGTGAAATGCAACCATTGCCAAAGCGTGGGATAATAACTTGGTGATATGAAACTGGAAGCATTATAAATCCGTATTGAAAACAACATTTTCAATATCTATCTGATTTGACAGGAGTAACAAACATCTATAATGTATACAAACCAGTATTTACTAATTTGATTTGTGGCTTTGAAGCGGACTTCATTACGAGTTAAGTACTCAAACTACAATATAAATAAATTATACATTCAAAAGCAGCGCTAAGCTTTGTATCCGGGATGAGCTCCACTAATTATTTTGTAGGCGTCGAAAAGCTTAAAAGGTTTCTTCAATATAAACATACATTTAAAGTGTATAATCTCTTCTAATCAATATCGGCAGTATTTATTATTATTGATTAAATATGATGACTGCCTTTTCAAGTCCATGGACTACTACAACAACTTTTTTGCACGAATTTAAACTTATAAGAAAAGCACTAAATATTTACTTTGAATATTAGCAGTATTGTAATAAATCTTAATAATGTTACAATCATTTTGATTTACAGTTGTTATTTACAATTTTAACAATAAAGCATAAAATCTATATATTGCAGGTGCTAAAACTTTCTATCCATGAGTTTGTTCAGGTATATTGTGTATAATGAAACTTGTACACCTTTTTTTCTAGGTAGTAAATGTATTTTATGCGTTATTTTAGTGCGTCCAGTAAGCGCTTCAGATAAATAATAATAAACGGCATAAAAAATATTGTGACTAAGATTGATATCGAATAAATCCGAGAAGTTAAAGCAAAGGGAACTCGCGAATCAACTGCTCGATAAATCTCTCGGGTCCATGTAGGTACATATTTCTTTGCGGGGAGGTCTAAAATACGTTTTTTTATTATTTCGTACAACGGGAAAAAATATGTCTGATTCTCAACAACGCGAAACCATCAAAATAAGCTTATATAAAAATATGAATCAATAAGTTTTTTGTTGCGGATATGTGAAGTTGTTTTATTTTTATTCTTCAATCCCTTCATTTTGTTCAGAAAAAGCTCAGTTGATAAGCTCTCTGTTTGTTCTTGAATTGATCTGAGGTTTCCTCGGAGCAAAGAGCTTCCCGATATTGGCGTTCCTTTGGAATATTACGGAGAGATCTTATTAAAAATTCAATGCGATCTTTAATAAGGCGCCCTTCCGACCGCCGCCGACTGAATCTGTGCCTCTAAATTAAAGCCAAGTGCTGCCTTTGATTTATTATTTTTCTTCAGAATATTGAAACATGTTCTTGGATAGATAATTTTCTTTAATGATGTTATTCCGATACTACTAAACACCAACCAACTTAATTTTCTTATCACCGCAAAGTCTTTTAACACAAAATTCTTCCTTGTAATCCTTTTCATGTTTTACACACAAATATTCTTGCATATAATAGTAAAAATCGTTTCTTACTATCTTCTTTCGCAAATCTTTTTGAATATCAAACCTAAACTAACTAAATTTTTAAATGTGTCATCCTATACAAAAATAAATCTTTGTCAAAATCAAACAAAAAAATTCTTCTGCAGGTCGACACTGGTAACTTAACCGAGTAACCGCCCCCAATCGTCGATATTATTACCTACTATTTTTTAATGTTTTTGTAGGAAAAAAACATCAAAAACGTCACCGAAGACCAAAATTTCATTTACATGTTTTACTCCAAATATTGTCAGGAATCACTGGTTAAAGTAGGGACGAAATAATAAGTTTGGACGTAAGTAAAATAAACCAGTTGTATAAAAAATAAAAACTACAATAAAAAAAAGAAAATAAGAGACAGAAATATATTTTTAAAATACCAGATAGGAACAGGGTTACAAAATTAATACACAAGGGCCACCTAACCTAACCTATCGTAAACTCTGTGGGGTGAGTGCAAACCAGTAGAAAAGTTGAAGTTAATTTAAAAATCTTAAAGGTAGCTTAAACAAATTGTAAAGTTTTATTAAACGCCCACCGCTTAAACTCTGTTAAGAAATAGTTAAAAGATTTAAAGTATTGCGTTGTTACAAAAAACATATCTTTCTAAACTTACAACAATACTCTAAACGTTTATGGTCTAATAAAAAACGATTTCATTGGATACAAACACGTAAGCTTTGAAACAGTTTTAAATTCGAGTCTCGTCCGATATATGCATAATCACTTGGGGCCCACTGTGCATGGGAATGCTGCTGTAAAGTCACTCTATATTCGATTGATCTTTTGATTGATGTATTGATTGGACGTAATGGTTGAAATACAAACTGGAGATACAAATCTTTCGAAACATTCAAACATTTAATTGTTTGAGCGTTAGCACGACTGAATTTGAATAAAGCATCTTGTTGGGCCTTCCTTTTCGGTCTCAAAGTATGTTAATAAAAACCTTGAATTTGGGACCTATTTAAACTTTAGAAATGTTTCAATTATGTTTTAAATATTTTTGTTTTTATTGATATTGAATTGATTTATTATAACCAATTACTGTTATTCCCCAGTTAGATGATGCCGACAAAAAGTTGTTTGGTTAAAGTTTTTTCGACGTTTCTAAAAGTTTCTCAATTCGACGACTGTCACAAAAACCCATGTTTTGAATGTCGAAGACATCAAGACGTCAACAAACTTTTTAATATGTACAAATTGTTTAATTTATTCCAGTGGGACCCACAGACGGAATAAAAAATCTTCGTACTTTGTTCTCTGTCTTTGAACCGCGGCCACTTGAAGCCGGGACGTTTTGTGGTAGCCTTTGTCCGGGGTTATTTAGGCACTTGTCTCGGCAGACGGTTACTCACTTCGTTAGTGAAGTAGTTATTAAGAAGACCAATCGAAGAGGAATTCTTAGAAGAATCTTCATATGAGAGCTGTAGCGCTAATATAAACATCAGACTTATATCTGATTACGAAGTGACACTCCATTTATTTATCATCCGTCACTACGTGCCGTCGTTTGTTTTCTTTAAATTTTCATTTTGACTCTTGACTTTTAAGTGATTGCGTCTATATTTTTGTTTCGGACACTTAAATTCTCTCTCGAGTGTGATATCAAAATATTATTTCTCGCGGGAATTCTATTCGTCAAGAGTTCTTAAAGAAGCGTCGCGCTGGAATTTATAATTGAAACATTGTGCTTGTTATTTCAAACACACGCACATAAATAATGCTCAATATTATCACATTGAAGAACGGAGGTTTATTTTTCTGTACGCAATTGCATTTATAACGATGGTAAACGTGGTAAATACCTTCCAGTGTTGATATTGCCGGTCTCCGAATAACAAAGGTACGTCTCCCGCTACAAGGACCGACAATAAAGTGTCGAGAGACCTGGACATAACGTCAATTGTTTTAAATTGAGCGCTCTGCGCAGTTTTCATATATCCAATACATTATAATATGAACCTACTTCAATACAGTGCACAATCTTCGATACACTTCAGCGTAGGACGTAACTGGGGAGCAATCTTTAGAAACGTATTTGGTCGACTAGCCATTTTGTGTGCAGTAGAGTATTTCATTTTGACTGGCGTCGACCATTTTTCTGTAATAACGTCACAGTTGCTATTCGCAGAGTAAACTTATTGCCATTTCTAACTCATTATATGACAGTTGTACTCTAACAGAATAATGCGCAGTCATCGACCAACCGTGGTTCATACATCGATGTGTTCAGTATTAAGATATTCTAGTAGTAGTTTTATTGAAATTTCAGTTATCTCGGTTATGTTTATTTCGTCCCATCTAGCAGGTGTATCGTTTATACGAAACCACGTGTACAGCTCGTGGAATTCACGAATCTCTGGACCAAAAATTCGAGACCGCCCTCATCGCCAAGCCTACAGGATTCTGTTCAGAAGTTGCGAAGAGAATGTGATCGCCGTAATTCATCAGCGTTGTTAGCGCGTTCGGGAATCTCGACTTGGTACGATTTTCGATTGGTCTCCGGCTGCCGATTGTTTTTTCGATTTGTTTTTTGCTTCCTCTTCTTTGGTTTGTTTTTGTTTCGGAGGCTCACGCGTGATTTCTTTGTGTTCACCCGGGAGCGGAATTATTAACTGCCTTACACTTTCTGGTTTTCTCCAGGACATAAACGCTCATTTCGGCTTCGCATAATTTTACCTGCAACCGCAGAGAATAAATATGCCCAAAAACTTATTTAGGTTCCTTTAGGCTTCCGAAATAAATAAAACTAATTAACTCTCATTAAAAAACTACGTATAGTAAATTAAAATACATTATTTTTTATAAATATCTCAAGGGCATTTAACAAAGTGTAAAAATTCCAAAAAATGTGTTTTCGTGAAATAAATCAATTATTTGTACTATTTGTAGATAGCACGACCTACGAAACGATTTTAATCTGTGATGTTTATTAAAAAAATATTTTATTTTAGGTAGGTACGTGTTACGGGATAGTTCTGAGAAAATGAGGTTATGGTCCTGTATATTTTCTGCCGGTAGAGAATATAAATAAAACAATGTATGATTTTAACGCAGCATCACGCACGCATTCTACATAATATAATTTTGCATTAGTGATCGACAAATCGGTAGACCAAACTTCTACCTATAAGTTGTTATAATAGTTTGTCTTCGGTCTCTAGTTAGAAGTAAGATTGTAGAAATATATTATGCATTTGTACAGTTTTTTTCACAAAAATAATGCAGTAAAATCATCCAAATATTAGTGTTGTTATTATTGAAGTAAAACTTCTTTACGCACGCTTGACTTGGGGAGTAAGCTGGTGAATGCGTCACTAGAGCGTTATGAAAAGTGTGATCGAGCGAGGCGAACGGTCGGGCGAGGCGAACGGAAGTTGAGTGGGAGATATAAGTTAGCGAAGTTTTACTTCAGTAGTGTGGTCTAAAGATTTTTTTTTTTTATTAAGTTACCTTTCTACTTTGCTCTATTTATGAACGACTTTATCTTCATCCTATCTTTTCTAAAGATAATGTGTGCTTTGAGTCTTGGTTCACTTGGGTGTGATAATTTCTTCCCATTTGTAGTATTTATTTTCATGCAGGGATGAAATAAAAAAATGGTTTTATTTGTCAGCGTTACATCGATCCTTATTTTTGACACCTCCATTGTCTGGAATACGGGCCGGAGTTCGTATGATTTTATTGTCACGGTCCGTGCAGTAGGTTTTGTGCACGAATTTCCCACAATAAAGCGGGAAAGTCTTTGACAATAGAAACGAAATGGCCACAATGATTTAACGTGTGGGGTTATTTATTCGGCGACGTCCAGCCAACAATGCGGCCGTCATATTAGTGTCACCACCTTCCGCCACTACCATCGACGATACAATACTCGTACGCTTTATAAGTCACGCAGTTCCGCCAAGATATGAAACAAAACTACGTAGGATGGCTTTGTTACAATGCTGTCAATCAGTTTAATAAGTTTTATTTCATATTCAGTGTTTATTTTACGGTTCAAAGGAAAGGAAACAACAAACAGCGAGAAATTGTAAAATGCACAATTCACAACAAAGCTCAAAACTCAATTCTTCAAAAAGCGTATTAACTTTAATAAATGGATTTTAGCTAATAAATGCGACATCGTTTCATCGGCATTGGTTTAATTTAAACAGTATTGCCTTACAACTACAAATGTTAAAAATCAGAGTGTGCAATTCACACACGGTGGAAGTGAAACCTTCAGAAAACTAAAGTAGACAATACTGGGAAGGCTACGAAGCACCGCACAAATAGAAGACCGATAGGCTACGAAGCATCACACAAAGACGAGACCGATTATACTATCTCATTCTCTCGCAAACTAAATTGTATAGATGTATGCGTTTGTCTCTTTTTAGAAATCACAACGGTGCTGAAGAAATTTTCATTTAAAAAAATTGTGTGCAGTTCACACGCGGTAGAAGTGAAACCTTCAGAAAACTAAAATAGACAAGAGTGGGGAGGCTACGAAGCACCGCACATGAAGGAGTCCGATAGGCTACGAAGTACCGCACAAAGAGGAGACCGATTATACTACCCCATTCTCTCGCAAGCTAAATCCTATAATGTTTGTCTCTTTTTAGTGTCGCTATTTTTTTTTCATCGAGTTTCAAATCATAACGGTGCTAAAGAAGCTTTCACTTCAAATATACGATATTTCTTGCACTAACTATGCAAATTTTGATCTTCTCAATCGTTCTAAATTTTTATTAGTTTATATTCTATTCCGTATATTTTTACAGCGACATCCATAAATATGTAGGTATATACCAATCCAATAACCTATCGTTTATTTCAGAAAGTACAAGTAGATAGTCTAGCCAGAGTAAAATGTAAAATAATAATAATGTCTTTATCACGGGACGTGGGGAGGAGAGTGCAATCCCACACATCCCATACAGAATATAAGTACAGCATATAATAAAATCATAGGTATTTATAAATAAATAAGAGTTACGATGCAACAGTCAAGGCTAAAAAATAAGAAAAAATAGATTAAAAATAAAAATCGAAAGCAAAGAAAAAATAGGAAAGTAACAATAATATAGTAAAATTGAATTTAGAAAGATAAAAATAAAATAAAAGAAGTAATATCATTAGATAATAATAAGGATTCAAAGATGTATGATAAAATCTTTTACTGAGCTTTTATTGGACTATCGGATTTGATATTGTGGGAGCCAGTGTCTATGACATTTTATTTTTAGTTTAAAAGTGTTATAATACGCCTAAGTTGTAAGATTTCACAAAAATAGACAAGTTAGTGCTAATTATGAAACAAATCGAAAATAACTCTTTAGGCTTTCCTGTGAATCATTTTAGAGTTTAGAACGTTTTTCTCCCATCGCTACACTTCATCGCCCGGCAGTTTGCTGTTTCTCACCAGACATTGTATGAATAAGTAATCCCCAACACCTATCACATAAAGTGTTCTCAATCAAGCGGCCAACATAAATAATCCGAACCACGCGCATCCGTAGAGCCTGTGACGCCACAAGTCACAATATTTTATATGTAATCATCGGAGAATAAGTCAGAGGTTCAACAATGCAACTTGAATTGTTATTTATGCCCCCAGCTGGACCCGGGACAATATACATAACACATTTTTCATGCGGGCGCACTGCGGCGGAATTTTTGAGGACAGTACCCTTGTTCAGATGTTGCGTTGACATAACCCTTTGCTCGTTAAAACGAAAGAATATCGCACTGTCTTTTATTTATGCATTCAAGCTTACAATTTATTGTTTTGTTCGTTTCTTGCTATTTGCTCACGTACGGAATAAAGGCTTTATATCAGTGTCGTATATAAATAAATATGCGTGAATGTTAAGTACCTCTGCATCAATATATGACTAAAAATATCATGATGATCATTATCGATCGAATCGGAATCATTTGCTATGAGCCTGGAAAAGTGTTTTCGTATCATTCCTGTTGAATAACAAGCACAAAAAATAATATAAGGATGATTTGTGTTGCGCTGTTTTTTTGAAAAATCATCTCACGCTGTACAAATTTATAATATTATACGCGTTGCTGTGGCTAATTACAACGCCATCTACGAAACACAACGCCCTCTACTGGATGGTTACCCAATCTTTTAATTTGCATAGATACAAATCAAAACCATCCCGCCCGTTTGCCAGCCCGCACGTCCAGCACATACAGACATTATATTTTGTATATTATATATTGCAACCAATTTACACAAAACCTGGACAAATTGTATACCTAAACCTTCATTATGAATCACTCTATATATAATATGTATAGATTTCTACAATATTACTTCTATCTACAGAATAGACAAACTATTATAACGACTTATGGCTAACAGAGTTATATAACTTATGGTTCATATCTCATATCATTCACCGATTCGTCGATCAGTTATGCAAAACTATATGTACAATGCATTTGACCAATGAAAGCGACGCTGCGTTGATGAAGTTGCACACAAATTGACAAAGTTTACCTCACCTTTGTTATTTTAAATATATAATATTGACGGAGTGATGCTTTCTTCTGATTTATCGATTGCTGCACTTGAAATTTTACGACAAGCATAATCGTAAAAGGAGAATATCGTCTTGGTCCTGAACCCCCCCTTATGTTTATTGGCACCTGTCCAAATTTAAAAAGCTACGTCGAAAGTTTAACGCGGCAAGTTTGCTTTTCTTAAATTTTCAACTTTTGGAAGGGCACTTAAGAATTCTCTCAAAAGGTCTGCGTGTGTAGGCCAACAGGTCATGTCACATTCTTGGGACGAAGTATTTTTTATTGTCGTTACAAAGTGTTCACGTATCATTTTACACGAAGTTCTATCTTTGTACGTCCCTCTCGCATCCAGATAAATTATAAAGTGGGAACAAAGAACAGACGTCATATCAAAATACAAGTAAAAGACGACACCGAGAAACACAGTTCCATTTCCAATTCGCTCGGGGTATAGCCTATCTATCACCCTCGGAGACGGAGTTGACATAACGTTTTGTTCTGATAGGCACACGACGTGAAACATAAAGCCATTCATTCTCAGCAGCAATAAATACACGAAAGTATATCGTTTCCACCGAGTTGTATATCTAAAGCGTTCCTGTGTAATTTATTGTTAAACAAAATAACGTATGCGCGTTGTTTATAATCAACGGCCTACGCTAACTCTCGCAGTATGATCGCTCGTGTATGCCACTTGAATACTTAATTACTTATGTTTAATTAATTAACTGATTTGTTTGTTGGGAACGCGCCACTTTTGTCAGTTAACATGGGAATAATTAGCTAATTCGATTTGCAGGGCGGAATACAAGATTCGAAGGGCATCTCATATTTGTTCAGAGGAAGATCTTACAAAGTAACTGTGTGCCGAGTTCCAGCGTTACACCGAACTTGGGAACACGTTAACTACTGTTCTAAATTATTAATTTAATTCTGAAACATTTCATTTGAAGTTATGGAATCACTATATCGAAATACGTAGTATTTGCTAAGGTTACAGAACCCTACTAGATACAGTTTACCGATACTCAATTACTGTTCACTTTACTTCTGTACTAACTTCAAGATGGTGTGTGCTTACTATAACAAATTCTTTTTTTTTTAACCGCGACATTATTTCTCATTTATTGACTGTCTTCAGAAACCACTATTTTGTCAGCAGTCAAAGTAAACAAATTATGGTAAACTACATGTAATGTAACTTATTTAGCGAGTTTGTATTGCGTTTTTCTTTGCTTTTATCTATCAGTGTATTGTACTACTTTTGATGGGTGGACGTAAGTTGTTTTTCCTCCTGCTGATTCGCTTGCACAAACACATTTGCCTGTAACGCTAATCGCTAGAGACACGGACAATAATGGGTGCACTTTACTCTAATGGTGCATACAGTCACCTCACCACAGTCTGCCGTCCACTCGGCTCTGCCTAGCCTAGGCTTCAGTGGTCACCGCACTCCAAACTTTCCCACTGCATTCGGGGGCCTTCTTTACAAATAATAATACACTGGCCATTCTCCGCATAAATGCCCGTGGATTTGAGATCGTTTAAGTGGCCTTTCCACCGCTGCATTGTCAAGAGGCTATCTGGAAATGGTTCATCGAGAGCCACTCGGGTTTTTTGCGACATCTGGCGGTGATGCCTGCGATAGAGACTTTCCACGCGATATCCGTTGTATTACATTTCCTATTATCCTCTTGTTTCCTGATACTTGGGTCCACGTTAACTCTCTAGCAGGAAATGAGATCTCAGCATTTTCTTTCCCGGGATGTCTTCATTTTTGCACCCTATATTAAGAGCTTAACCGAAAGCGTTGTTAAAGTTTACAGTTGAAATAGTTAATGACAGATAGTTTATTAGATAAGAGTGTTTAAATTTGTACGTGGTTTATATCTATACGTTCAAACAAGAATCATTCTACCTACAACTACGACCTTAATTTTCACAAAGTCATCGTGAAATATGAAAACGTCTTAGTACCTTCATAAATGGACCCTTAAGATTTCCTCTAGAGAAATTTAACTGAAATAAACTCCCCGTTTTTCTGAACAGTTGCCTTTGGGTAGGCACGTAGTTACTTAAAATTACCGTCTCCGAAATTATGAAAGTCAGTCAAGATCAGACCCAATTTTTGTCATCGTATTTTGCACAAAAGCGTTCTCGCCACAAAAGAAGTAATTACTCTATCCTTAATCTCTTTCATTTCCATTACCGCCGTCGTTAGAACTTTTCCCCGCTTTCACCTTTTTCCTCCCTCGTAGGCCTTCTACCTTCTTCATGTATATTTCAAGATTTTTTATCGCCCACTCGCGTTAGATTAACCACACCTTTTGTTTATCTTTGAGAAATAGCCCAAACCCTATGAACATTTCAGTTAATGTTGGCCTTCGCCTTTATCTCTTACGCAGAATTACATGAAAGGCTGAGGAAAATTAACGCGAAAAACCATTCCTTTTTTCTTCATTATGTTCCCTTATCAAGGAATCTTTTCATTAAGGCTTCTTTATAATTTCGTTGGTATTGTGCACATACTTTTCTACTTAATGAATGTCATTTAATCATTAATACATGATGTCTTTTTATCTTTTTCCTTTTAACACAAATATTTTCTTTCAGATGTTCAGCATTATATTATATTATGTCAGAATGAGGTATCACGGCAACATACTCACTAAACATTATTCGGTTAAATATAATATAAGAGACTGGCCTGATGCTTGGTATTGTTCGGAACCGCTTGACCATTTCTGGCATTACCCATCTGATGTTCGACAGTAAGCGTTCAGTGGCATTCACAGAAACATTTCAACCTACCATTTCTGCGCTCCTGGTTTTATTACCGACAAAAATGAAAGCTTTAAGCTTTTAAACAAACATTATAAAGCGCCATTGTTTAATTTTAATTCCGTAGTTAAGTATTAACACACATAATTAAATGTACAGGTTTATTCGTGTGTCGATAAATTTGAGAGTACCTGTGTTTTGTAATTCGGTGCTGTTTCGCAATTCGCCTTTTGAACGAGGAACCTTTTGCGGTATACAATTCGAGTTGGTGAAAGAGAATTACTTAACAATAAAACTTGGATGATTTTACAGAACAGTGAAAAGGTTAAAATTATTAAATCGTCCCAACATTTGACTCTGAATCAGCCTGCATATTTCGACTGGTTTGAATTATTTAGCGGATGTGTGTGCTAGAATTTAAGCTGCTTGAATATTAGGGATGGGGTCGCCTGATGTTCGTTCATTTGGGTGGTTTCGACCACAAATGGCCGGCCGGTGTGACGCTGCCGCTATGGACCAATCTGTATTGCTCTCCGGAAAGCCCTTTTGGCGACAAGGGCTTTAATGCTGGGAGATTTCACTTCGGAACCTATGCGAACAGTGCTATCAGAAACTCTGTGAGAGATACTTCTACGGGTTCGAATTTCGCAGAAATAGAATTTATTAACCCTTTTTGAGGCTTGGTCTTTTGTAATGACATTAATATTTCGTTTCGGAACGTAAAACTACTGCAACTTTCTGTGCCCAGTCCAATATGTGGCTTGGAACATATATTTTGTTCAAAATAATAATATATTTAACGGGTACCGTAATTACTAATTACAATTGCCAGTTCACCTGTCTGTCCGTATAGCAGGTTAAAATCAAACGTCAACTGCATACAAATGTAGAACACAGTAATGGAAATTTCGAATTGAAAAAGTAATCT
Source organism: Limnephilus lunatus (assembly GCA_917563855.2). NCBI lineage: Eukaryota > Metazoa > Arthropoda > Insecta > Trichoptera > Limnephilidae > Limnephilus > Limnephilus lunatus. The sequence continues at coordinate 52,557,440 of OU830602.1, read as the reverse complement.
AGTTCCTAAACATTGGCAGGTAATTAGGTTTTTACACCATAACAATTTTTTCCTACTTTGTGTACTTATTTTAGTATTAACTCTTTCTCGAACATACAAATCTATCGTCAATAAATATCTACCTACATAACTAATTACTGAACAGGATTTTCATGAAATTTTGGGTTTTATTTTATTTGTATTCATAAGAAATATGAACCTAAAATGTGAATTTGAAGTTTTAGCTTGGGAAGTAGTTTGAAATGAAATAGCTGTTTTTGGCCGGGGTGCCGAAGCTCCCACCGCATTTAGAGCTTAGTGCCGACTTACGTTGTTGCTCCCGTATCATACATAATATAAATAAATACCCGAATGCCTGATTTACATTCAATGGGAGACATTTAGTGTTTATTTCAGTGGCATGTCGGCTCTCTGGCCCCGGTCACTTATATTTTATTTCCCGCGCATATAAACAAACATAAGTCGGCTCCGAAATCTTTTGGCCGCTTCTTCTTTCTTCTCCCGTACGGGAATAACGCTACTATCCCATATTTATTGTGACTGAAAATAAGAACAAAGCAATTGCGACTTCCACGTATAATGCGGCAATATAAAACGCGCGCTGCCGAATTCGATAGCTGTTGGAGTATGAGAGCAGTTTGAGATTTTTGGTGATTGTGTGACACTTTTTATCCGAGTTGTCATCTGGTTATTTACTGCAGCGGGTGGCAGTTCGGACAGGACGCTTTTTGTGTTTATCGGGAACACTATCCTTCGAGCATTTGTTGCAAACGAGCTCCATAATGCAGGACCCCTAATAATATGGCAGTATAATTAGCTTTTCGCTACTTCCGTTATAAAGCCTTTTAATTAGGTCATTACCAGAATACATCCAGATTAATTAACATTAATTCGATCGGATTAAAATTCTAAAACATTGAATTATATAATAATGCGACATCCAAAATGGTTGCTGCATTAATGATGATCACAGAGAATCTAACCAAAGCGCTCATTAATTATGATGCGAATTAGTATTTCGAGTCAATTTGTGAATGCAAAACAATAGTACAAATTTTCAAATTAGTTCCCGTGAACTAATGAGAGGAAGTAGGTTGTACGTTTGGTTAACCGCGATTTCGCGTTCCAGCCCGGCAGCCTGTACCAGTTCCGCCCCCCGCTTCCACCCACCCTATCCAGGCCGCAGATACCACCCGAATACGCGCTGTTGCATCCTGCATCTGTCATCTTCCCATTGACATGTTTGCCTGGTAGCGAGAGTCTCCATCGTGTTACAGACCGAGACTCAAATGCACACATAATCATGATTAATTTAATGCATTAAATACGTGGATACCAGTATTATACAACTCCTTGAAGTATCTTTCTACCTATGTTTGTGTTATGAATCAATACTCTTCAATTCTTTAAAAAAAAGGACAATAGGTTCACCCAGGTGGTTGCTTGCTCAAACGAATGAAATCCTTACTAATTTATACTTCTTTTATTACAGGTATGATCCAGTTAATAACAAATAACTACGGGGCAGAACTCAAAGTGGCGCACTTGAAAGTAAGTAATACATAATATATCACTGGAAACAATCTTAAGCATATTATCACGAATGGTCAAATGCAAATTTCCTTCACATGGTCGTAATTTTACACGGTTTATAAGCGTCTGAACACATTCCCTATAGAATATCGCCGTTCTGTGTTGTGGTCGGTGCTTTGGTCTCCGAGATCCATAGATAACCATTTATAGAGTTCTAGCTCGTTTCTGCTCCCCGTGCGTTATTATAGTATGCGAAGACCATTTTATTTTAATTCCTGGTGTGTAATTCTTCGGCTTATCTCTAGCGCTTGGTCTATTTGAATTAATGTAAGCCTTTTTTCCCCGCTCTCTCCTGCGTAAACATGTGTTCCTGGTGCCTTTTTCGCTGCCTTCCTGCTCTACTTAAAGTTCGCGTTTAGCAATCTGTTAACGACCATCTCTACTTTAAAGGCTCTTTATGCTTTATGGGCCCTTGATAAGGTCCCGTTCTATAAAACTTTCCGTGTGCATATCTAATTTATTCATTATTCATGATGCATTGTTTTTGATTTGCATTGTTTTTTTAGCTGCATCGTGGAACTTATTGGTTTATTTGTAAAAGATATCATCAAATCAATTTGTTTTATCTCAACAATGAATAATAATTTCTAATTTCATTTGGAATATCTGAATCAAACCACGAATGAACTTATCAAAGTATTTATTTTTTTATTTAACCGATATGTTGTTATTTGGCAATGTGTTCTTTTCATGTGCCGATCAAATCTCTAAACATTGGCTAACCTCTGACTTATTGAAGGCACATTCATACTTTCGAAATAGAAAAAAGCGATATAATTTGTACGTTACGGAAGCATTGCATAAATGATTGACGCAGATCGTGACTGCAATTATTCACCTAAATGTTTTATGTTTGCCTGGTCGCTCCAGCTGTAACCACTGCCATCATAAAACACTCGTAGGCTTTAGGTATATTAATCACCCGGTATTTGCGTTTGTTTAACGAGGTGCTATTTGGAAAGAATCACATTAATGATTTTAATGTTGGAAGATCGTATCATTGTTCGAAGAACTATTGGTTGTGTAAAGTATCGTGTGTTTATGAAGTCACGATTATTATAAAAAAGTGACAGCGGAGTTGAAACCTGCCTTTAATCAATAAAACAACCTTGGCTGTTATATTTATTATACCGACACTCCTTTCGAAACGCTGTTCAACAATATTTAATTTTAATATATTATTTTAAACAATGTAACCATTAATTTTACAAACTTGTTATAAATATCTCATTATAACACACTTCTCGTTAATCCGAGTGTAAGATTGTACGTTGAAACTTTTAATTGAATAGTGATTCCTTAATTCTAATTTTGATTTCAAGATACATTCAACGCTATTATAAACGCCCACTTTTTGATTAATGTTATTTTATTTGTGTTAAATAAGGCTTTTAATTGGCTTTCAACGTAATAACGACAGTACCTACTCACACCTTGGTGTTTAATCAACATCAAATTAAAGAATTAAGTAGATAGGTATTGTTTCAAATAGTTGATTATGCTGTCTAAACGAAAAGTTTAAATTGAAGCATAATACAGCGTTTTAGATTAAACTTTACTACAAATCGGTTTACGTTATAAATACAAAAAAATATACTTTAAATAAATGAAGCTCTTTCTAGCGTTTCCATCGAGTAGAATTAAAATATAATTGTTAATTACTTTTAAAAAATATATATGCGTAAACTACCAATAATTTTTTTTTCATCAGAAATGTATGAAACGACGTTTTAAAACAGTTTTATGGCTAAAATTATATTTGACAGTTTCCACAGATTAAATTATTTTTTTCATTCTTATAAAAGATATTATTCAAAAAATAAATAGAAACCATATTTGCGCTTAAAATCGTGACCATAGATTCGGTTTGCCAAGCGATTTTTATACATATTACCCATATTTGTGGCTTTATAAGGCACACTAAGAATACGAACATTTTTGGATGAATGTTTTCGTTTTGTAATAATACTTCATCATAAAGTTTCGTTGAACATCGATCAATCATTCGTGTTATTTAATTTAATTGTATTGACTTGTTTACATGGACGTACTTACAATTAACTAATACATTTTTATATCTGATGGTACATTATAATTAATAGTTAGATCTGGTGAAAGGAATTATTATTAAATTCCAGCGATGTTTCAATTAGGTGAGCGAAATTATGTTATCATACTAATATAATAAGCATCGATATACAGGGCGTAACAGGATTTTTACCAAAGATTTCTAAGCATATTTGGACTAAAAAATATAGTCGTTTTGCTGTCCGATGATATTTTTTTCAATTAAAAACAATAAAAATATGTTTACATTACACGTCAAAACTGAGTACTCGGGTAATGCCTAGCGTGTCCCGTGATAAATTTTCCATTTCCAGCAGCACGGTAACTCACGAAATAGTCGTAAAGGGTGATCAGTGGCGACGTGTGATAGAAAAATATTTTATTTGTTTTTCATTGAAAAAAAAATTCAACGGGCAGCAAAATGACATCAATTTTTTTTACTGCAAATATGCTGCGAAATAGCTGGTTAAAATCCTTCGGGTATGTGCTTTTTCACCATGTAAATGAACTAGAGTTGTTGGTCGATGGAAAAAAAATGAGCAATGATTATTTATAATAAGCAATAATCATGTTAAATAACAATTTATCACTTTGACTTTACGAAATTGTCTAAATTACTTTCTTAGGTGTTCATTAGCAATGGTTTATTGAGTTAGGCTTCAAGGAATGAATAATGTTGGAAATGGTTCAATGCCAACTCAGAATGAAACCAACTCAGAAACACCTTAGAAATGTCAATTATTATTTTTAATTGATAAAATAACGTTTAAGACAAGATTTTATGCATAGCACAAAGGGTTTGAGTATACGTTTTATCCTGATGAAGTAAACATTGTTTACGAAACATGTTGATTGTGTACCAATAAAAGTGATGTAAACAAAGTTATTTGTCTTTTTCTTAAAATAAATAATGCCATCACAAAGTGAAAACCTTTCCGAAGAAGTTTTCTTCGAAATATTAATTAAAAATAATAATTAATATTTGACAAGTTAAAGTATTTCACCAAAAAAAATGTAGACTTAATTTGTCTCGATGCCAGTTAGCGAGCGATTTAGCATTAACAATGCCTCTCTCACAAAAAATAAAGTTGGTTGTTTTCATGTGGGAAAATGTAATAAGCAGTAATTGTTGAATGAAGCACTAGTATATATTGAATCATTTGGCGGGTATTTGATAAGCCGCCATAGCTCAGTGGTAGAGCTCCTGACCGGCAATCAGAGGGACACGGGTTCGAGTCCCGTTGGCGGCCAGTATCTTTTCTCGGAAGATTTTTTCAATGTAGATGAGTGTGCTGATAATTAGAAATGTCATTAAAAGCTATGAAAAAATAATTTTAAAATAGCTGGTAACCCTAACCTAACTTAACCTATTTAACTATTTTTTTAATATTTTTTTATCATCAATCTTATTGACCTTTCTGAGGATGTTCTGAGTTGGTTTCATTCTGAGTTGGCCGGTCACCGTTGGAAACATAACAATCAATTATTTTAACGACATCAAATATAATTGTGGAAGATCTTTCTTACGCTGAGTAAAGTGCCTTAATTTGAATAGTTGTTCGAGGTTACCCAACGCTTCACACTGTCCATTTCATAATATTAGTGAATTATGTTTTTTTTCTAAATATTTGATTCATTTTCCAATACGATCCAGCAGCAATTACTTTGAATCGCCTCGCGATGTTCACACGAACCCCGCAAGCATTTCGAAATCGCGTAAAGTATTTCACGACGTAAAAATTTTAGCTCTCAATTTCAACATGCTGATTATTGGCTAGTCACCTCGCCATTTGCAAACATGCCCGTTTACTTTCATACTTGTCGGAACATAAAACAAAAACGCGAGTATAATTCACACACGATAATTCTCGTGTCGGCTTTCTAACGCGACCCCTGACCCGACTGTGAAAAAGCCAGTCGACAGCCGCGAGGATTGTTTGGCGTTGCCCATCGATCAAAATTACGCTGTATCAATGTTATTGTATCGCAAACGAAAGTTTGGCTGAAGGTCGAGCATGACCCGTTCTGAATTATGCCCCCCTGTGAATGATTTACCCAGCGCAGGATTTGTGTTCCCACTTTACACGACCTGTGTTCCGTTTCGGCGCTTTATGTAGGTTAATCAGGTGCACAGTCGTACGTACCTGTATTTGCGGAGTGTATCGTGAATGTCGTGACCCCGCGGGCGTAGTCAGAGACAAATGTGTCGAAAATCCTGCCCAATTATGACTACATTTTGCCTCAATGTAAAATATTATCTTTGTATATTTTGAATTGTTTACTCATAGGCAAAGGCCACTTATAGTTCTGCAGAAATCAATCCCCCTTTCTCATGAATTCTATTTAACTGGAAGATAGGTTACAACGATGCTCTCAGCGGCGGCAATTGGTCCTGACACGGGAAAAAGTGTTGTAAAAAACTAATTTTACAGGATGTGTGCATCCTATCGTGTAAAATTAGGGCGCTGACAATGACACTCATTATGTAGATAGCGATAAGATGTAAATTCCCATTTAACACCAACCGCCTGTTTTGATTTATTAAAGAAAAAACATCGCCGAAAAGCGTGTTGTATTTTTTTTTGCGAAGCTCGGGCACTATAGATTTAATGGTTGTACAACCATTTTCTAAATAATTTATTTTTCTACATTATACAATAAAACCATAACCGAAAAAGGGTACGTAAGTAGAAGTTTTTCAAGTTGGAAGCAGTTTTTATAGGCCTGATAATGAAAAATACTCGATTATTTCAAAGGCAAACATGTAGAATTTTAAACGATTTTCATACCAAAAACACACGATTTTGCATTATTTAGCAGTGCATCGCCTTAAACACCGTTTCTGGCGAAATAAATTTGATTAATCCTTAGGTATTATTTAATAAAAGTAACGGGTCAACAAAAAAAAAAACAATCTTTGTTGCATGAGATAGCTCATGCAATAGCAGTTATGTTTCCTTATTTTGAATTGATCTATTGAACAAATAAATTTGTCACTTGACAGATATTGCTGTAGCAACTGTGTTATCTGCATTAAAAAATAAATCTTAGACCACCACGGTAAATAATATATTACGATAAAATGTACTTGAAAGTTATTATAAGGAAGAATCAAAGCATCGATGTTGAAATTGAAATGATACTGCACAAATCTGACTCTTATGTGTATAAAATTTAATGATCGATTTTATTTCTCAATTGATCCAAATCCCATGGGATTTGAGAAGAATAAACTCATAAGGTGATTGTGTGCTTTGATTATACATACTCTTGTATTATTACAGCACATTCCTTAACCTGCAGACATACGGAGAAAAATGTAGACACAGTTTGATTTGTACTCATTTTCGTTACGTGTCGAATTATTGCTCACAAGACTTATAATCCGCATTTTTTCTGACAATTCATTACGTAACATATTTAACGAAATCTTCAAATCGGCACAATCAAAGGGAAATGTAATCAACTGGTATGTAACTAGTCATCCAAGACCAATAATATTAATAATATAAATCCAGCCATAACGACGTAACACTTTCTGAAATGCCAACATAATTAATTATCACTAGTTGGTGCCATTTCAATGGAAAAGTTTCTAAGCAAAAACATACGGAAGAAACTTCAAAGAGGCTTGTTTTGACGTGTGTGTGAATAACGTCAAAACGTACATTGGCTCCCCGTGACATGTTACTAAATAATTTTAATACATACAATTTAAAACCTCTCAATTAGCGGGTAATTAATGATGCCTGGGCTAATACTATTAATAATAACGCGCCTTATTCATATTATTCCAGTTGGAATAATTAATCTTAGATAATATAATTATAATCAACCCTTTGCGGAAATATGGCCTTAGGCAGAATGGTTAGCATTCTTGTTTTAGGGATCAAAAGGCAAAGTTCAAATACCCCAGCTAAATGCACCTTTTCGTGTAATTTTAAACACAATTCACTAAAAACTAAATTTAACTAACTATTTGCTTTCGTTTGTATCAGTTTTTCCGACCCTTTTAACCCCAGGGTCACTTTCTCGCTATTTTTAGGTAACATTTTTTCAGTCTAGTACTTCGAGGTCAACTGACGTGTAACGTAGCCTTTGTACGTTATTAAAGGTTTTAAATATTATGTCACTAGAGTAGACCCGCTGGTTGGCAACAGGAAAGCCATTCAAACAATATGTAGTATTTATTTTTATTTCATACAAAAAAAATTGTACAGTAAATACATTTTTTTATATTTCATTAAATGCAGACAATATTAGCGACACTCAATCGAAAATCTGAAAACAAAAAAAATCAAAAAAATATATGGGCACATCTGGGACTCGAACCCAGGACCTTCGGCTTTCCGGGCTGCAACTTTACCACTGAGCTAATATGTCCCCATCCGATTCATCGTTCCGTATTGTACTTCGACCAAGAACTACCAACATTATCTTCATTTTCTTAACGCATATTTTATTGACTGCTAACTTTATGTACGATCGCAAAATTCAACTCGAACTAAATGCTATCTAGACAGTGTCGTGGATAAATTTTATCCAATTTTATTTTTAATATTTCTTCCCAGAACTTCTTCTCCTTTCTTTCCTAAAAAGACCCTCCACACAGCATCCCTAATGATGACACAGGCCCTGACGGGAATTATTTTCCTCAGGTCCTCCTGTGTGGAGATAATGTAAAAAAATACAAAAAATATACGTGACATCTATTGACTTTTTTCTGCAAGATGAATATTTATTTTTATTCTTAACTTAACCTCGCGAACTGAATTACCTATGCCTTAATATTCACGAAACCATTGCCGTTTTTGTTATATTATTTTGTCATCATCCGAGTCTTACGTACTTAGTATTTTAAATTGCTATATTACTATTCAATTATAATTTAAAACGCCATAAACAAACGAGTCGTTAACCCCTCTTTGTATGCACGACCTGTAATTATATCCGTAAGCATTTTGTCATACAACTTTCCTTCCTCCCACTATTGGCGAAGCCGTCTTTGCTCAAGCCTGTCATTATCATTATCTTCCATATGAGAGACAGGGCGCATTGTGAATTATAATAATATAACAGTTGTGGAAGATACCCTCAAAATCGCCCCGGAAGAAAACCGCCATCGAGAATCGTTTGCAAAGGTTTTTTATAGTTATTTTTGGATCAACACCATACTTTCGGTATCTGCGCGTTGTTCTTCCCCATTTTTAGCCAAATTTTTGGACAGCGTTACAGTTTCCAAAACCAAGGCAGATGTGTTCCTAATGCGGGGTCCATTGCGCCGGCAGACTCCAAAATTTTGCTTGACAGTCCTATACAACAATCAAGGTCACAATTTTTGCCAACACTCAAGGCCGCAGTGTTTGTGCTTCCCGTGTTCGGCGGAAAACAAAAACATCTCATCCCGGGTGAAGCGTGAAGGCAGGCGGGGTCCAGCGGGGGGGGGGGGGGAGAATTCATTTTTTGACAGAAGTCGCGCGGTGCGGTCCGTGTATGTAGAAAAATCGGAACGGATTTTTGTGGTTATGTGCTTTGTATGAGCGAAAATAATCACGAGTTTAAAATATTATTATACCTAAATATAATATAATAATAGAAATATTTGATAATATAATATCAAATATTTATAATTATTCTGTTGTTGACGTAAATATTTACGTACTTTATAGTAGAATTAGATTTTAGATAGATAATAGAATTTAGATTCTATAGTTCTAAATTAGGTCGTGCAATAAAATGACGATATTATATAATGTCTGTCATACTTCCTGGGGCCAGGGTGATACTGAAGCCACGTAGGGTCCAGTGTTATACTTCCGGTCTCCAGAAATATGTCCCTCCCGGGGGGGGACAAGTGTTAAGCAGGCCCCCCGGGGGCCATATGCCTCGGCTTGGAAGGCTCAGCTCAGGGTCGTAGGGCTCCTCCGAGGCTGTCGATGGTTGACTCCAATGAAACAAGGTTTGGGCACAATTCAAATGTATTCAATAATGCAAGGGTGAACAGTACAGGCAACCAGGTAAGCTGTTTAAGGCCTAGCATAAGAGAGAGAGAGGCACTAGAAATACTACTGAATTTAGGCTCGGAAATACTATAAGAGGGTTTAAAATCTCACGTGGCGTCGTACGGATGCAGGCAGCTTCCTACGAAGTGGAGAGGTCTAGAGCAAAGCTCATAGACTGTGTGCAGGAACGGGGCGGCTCGGGGTGCGTGGGCGGCTTCTCGGCGTCATGGTGGGCGGATTCGGTCAGCTTACCGAACCGGTGGGTGATAACGGTGAATTAAGCGGCTATCGGCAATGTAGGCGGATTAAAAGCCGGGCGGCCAGGGCTGCCATGGTATTAAGTAGGCGGCAGTTGTGAATTACTCGGCTCGTCGGCACATAGGCGGATTAAAAACCGTGCGCGGCCATGGCTGCTATGGTAGGCGGCAGTAGGATTATACAGGCGGCTGTGGTGATAGCGCCATACTTGGTTCGTAGGAGGAAGACTTAATTAGCCGCGTCGAAGGGTGGCATACTGCCCGACAGTACGTAGTAGTGCGTACGACCGCTCGCGCCGTTGTCTGAAATATGTCTGTTGCTTTGGCGATCGGTGGCTGGAACTCTCTGCCCGTGATGAGCGAGACGGAAGACTCGAACGCGTGCCCTATAAGGTAATGTCTTCTGCCATTGGCTGGATTTCGCGCCGTGTGGCCATATATGGTAATGTCTTCTGCCAGCCTGAGAGGGACAGCAATAAACATGCGATATTGAACATGTACTGAGCACGTGACACACAGCTGCCTGCCGCTTGTATAGTCCGTTCGTAGGATTTATGGGCAACTCATAACACTACCCTCCTCCCCCTGAAAAATGAAGGGAAAAGGCAGCGAGGCTGATGCAGGGGACCACGACCTTCCATACAGCATGTGATGCGATGATTGCCACAATGTGAGGTACAGAGCTACCTCTTCACCAGGATTTAAACACTCCCTACCTAAGAGCCAACAAAATTTTAACTACCTGTGAGCCAAGCTAAAAAAAACTAGCAATAACTGAACAAAGGTTGCCAACTCTCTCAAGAAATTAAAAAAATGTGACGTACCTAGTGCGATACAAGACACGCTAACGAAGGTGCATGAAGAAATAAAGAAAACATGACCCTTCCGAGAAGGATTACTACCATGTAAAAATCTTAAAATTAGACAAAAAATTTCCAACCCTATTCCTGTTATGGAACATTGTACGCTGACCAATGTCATGAAATGATCGAAACCAACTCATATTCGCGTCTTACAATAGAATTCTTAAAATTATACAACTTTGTTTTTATACACTTTATTCCTGTTATGGAATATTGTACGCTGACCAATGTCATGAAATGATCGAAATCAACTCATATTCGCGTCTTACAATGGAATTCTTAAAATTATACAACTTTGTTTTTATACACTTTATTCCTGTTATGGAATATTGTACGCTGACCAATGTCATGAAATGATCGAAATCACTCATATTCGCGTCTTACAATAGAATTCTTAAAATTATACAACTTTGTTTTTATACACTTTATTCCTGTTATGGAATATTGTACGCTGACCAATGTCATGAAATGATCGAAATCACTCATATTCGCGTCTTACAATAGAATTCTTAAAATTATACAACTTGTTTTTATACACTTTATGCTATTTTCACAATTCAATTCCAACCCAAATGTTAGTTTCCCGCACTCTCAGCTTGTCATGGTTTGTCTGGTTTGCATTTAATTATCAGGCATAAACGACCATCCTCTCATGTTCGCATATAATTGTAAGGTAATGCTACAAAACCTATCATGAATATTAATTTTCAGGCATAATATGAATCCTCTCATGTTTTCTCGACTCACCCTCGGTGACCCGTACAGCGCTGTACTTGGTATACTAGAAATATACCCTTGCCGCAACGACATAGACAACCGGATAGATCCCTTGGAATCCTCACGGTGAACTTGCGTTCGACGAAACCACATAGGACACCCTCTAGGTGTTCCCACCAAAATAACCAGACGAACCGTACTGACCATAAGTGCAATTACATTATTCTCTAATAAGAACAATACGACCCGAATGACATAACTTTATGACATTACCGAGCTAATTTACTCAACTGGGTGCATACTCTTAAATCTTCTTACTACGAGAAGTACTACTCCTTATTTGAATACAGTGATATAGCAAGTTACAAAACACCGTACAATTGCGTCCTGATATGGCAAGGACTTTACACGCTGGCTTACCATATTGATACCGAAGTAATCAATTACGTGTTTACAAAATATTTATATAGTAATTTAATTAATTACATTTATCATAATTAAAACACTTGAATATACATTTGTTTACCCACCAAAAACTCTATGTGTGTGAGTACAATTTTGTTAAATAACTTTCAATTCGAGTTTGTTTCAACTCAACTTAAACTCTCAGGGTTTGACTACGTAAGGAGAGAAGAAGGAAAAAAAAAAAAAATTAAAATAAATAACAACAACGCCACGTATTTTTACCAAAAGATACGAAAATTTAATACTACCGACAATGTTATTAGAAGAGGAAAAAATTTTTAATTGAGTAACGAATTTCTTCCTAACACCGGAATCATATATACTTTAATTGTTCGGAAATTCGCGTTTCCAACAATCCTTCTGCTCTAATTCTAAGGAGTTTAGCCATCCTATCACGCTTTGGATTATAGTTACTTGCCGAATGACACGTTAGGTCGATACCCAAGTTCCATCCTATCGGACTTGTAACAGCTCTATAATACCACACAACGAGTAACCGTTGTTATATGATCGCGGAAGAAGGTTAAAATTCGATACCACCACAACCTATGTGAACCGAATAGTGTTGTCTATTGGGCCTATTCTGATAACAAAAATGTGGTAGTATTATTATTACATTGCCTTTTCATCGTGAATTCACTCCAACCTATGCTAGAATTGAGACATACCCCGTTAAGGAGTGAGTAACTACCCGATTGTGAACGTTTTACCGCCCCAATTTCTCCTATATCGCAACGTGTGAGATGTCCAATACTATAACGATTTAACCTACATGTGAGAATAATTCGACAATGAAAGAGATTGAAAAACCCGAGAAAAAAAAAAAGGACAAAAAATAAAAAATTTTTTAATTGAAATGATATTTTCATTTATACATGACCTTATATTAATATATACACAAGGTTATTTACAACCATAAGGTTCCTAAGTTTCTTACTACCCAATGACCTACCCCAGTATGATGAGAGCTAGGTGCCTTTATACCTACCACTTGTACAAGAATTTTCTTATGCCGTCTCTTGCCAACGAAAAGAAAAGAATATGCTTGCATATTCTTTCATTGCATCTAAAATTAAGTACTTTTTAGAATGCAAATTGTTCCACGAAAATAGAAATTAGGTCTCTACTTCGGTCCCGGGCAGGATACTGAATACCTAACGCAGTTTTTTCTAATGAAAAACCTAGCCTAATTTAGGGTTCCTTGAACTACGCCCTCAATCAGTGTATCGTGTCGTGTTTCTTAGACGAATTTATATACTTATGTAACCATATTCATATATAAATTTTAAAAAAAATTTTTAAAAAAAGAAACAACCTAAGTGGCTACGCACTAGGATGGAAAAGTAATAAATTATTACTACCAATAATAGTCATTACAATAAATGAACTAAATATCGCATCAGTAATTTCACTAGTGTAAGGTGAGTTACCTCTTTTTTTTTTTTTTTATAATGGTAATATTAACAACAAGTCTTCACGTGGAGACATACCGGCGTCCCAGATTGTCAACACTTGTGATGACGATCCATTAAGAAGGGAATTGTATACAACTCTAATAACAAAGGTTAAGTTATATGCGTTATAACCTCGTACTAACCACTAGGGTTCATGACGTCCTTGGGTTATTATATAAAGGACAATACAATACATGTACCTCGTGAATAAATTTACAATTTTTTTATTAAGGTCATCCAATGATGGACAATAATGCTGACTAAGTCATGTAATCAATGAGACTGATACATATTCGCATTTTACAACCTTATGTAGAGGACAATACAATACATGCACCTCGTGTTTAAATTTTACTGTGTCATTATAATTTGTAACCAATTTCTTTTCCTACTGATGGACTAATTTCCATTCCCTGTTCTGTTTTTCTGTTTTCCTCTCCGTGTAATTCTCAGGATACGCCTCCTATAGCGTCGGTCATATTATAAGGATATCTCCTATAGCGTTTGGCATATTATAAGGATCTCTCCTATAGCGTCGTATAATTATCAGGCTATACTATAATCCTCTCGTGTTTTCAAGAGATACGTTTGCAAACGTCTATCTCCGTGTGGCCACACCGTTACGTTCAGAGAACCGTAACCTTGCCTTAGTTCACCAACACAAATGAGAAAAATACAGTACCCTTCTCAAATGCCTGTGCTTCGGCAAAAAAACAACACATAAAAATAACACAATATCCAAAAAAACAGAACTTCCTTAATTATTTTAATATTTTTGTTACTACAATTTCTATAAAATTTCTCTATAAAGGTAACTCTATATTTAACAGGAATCGTTTCCAAATTTTAATAACACAGATTTTATAACACCGCTATACGATGCGTTATACACATTGACTAAGTCGCTCAAATACCTAAGTATTCAATTCGTGTGTTTACCTTTAACATTACATGTTATAAGCTAGCAATTTATATACATAAAAAAATTGAATCATAATTGAATTGCTAACGACGTTGCTTCTTACTACAACTTCCAAAATTTAAAACTTTTACCTGTTTGACTGATTATTTGAAAATTTCTTTAAAAAAAATTCCATGTCTATTATTTATTTACTTCCTAATTTAACAATATTATCCGATGATAACTTTTTTTACTAATAACTCTTCACTATAATTCTCAGTTTAATCTCAACTTTTCTGTTCATAACTTTTTTATCTTTTGTTTACTTTACTATCATCATGTTTAAAAAAAATTCCATTGTATTTAACTATATAAGGGCGCCATGACATTTTTCTAAAATAGCTATGTCAAAACTATACGAATTTACAATTACCTAAAGCTTACTTGAGGGGTTAATTCTCTAATTCCAATTCTTTCCTATATCACAAATTTCTTTTTTTTTTTTGTTCAAGATTTCACATCTTAACAATCCCACCTTGCCCTAATTCTGAGGAAGGCATTCCTATAACGGTTCGAAACCAGAATTGTATACGTGGGTACCTATGTATCCGTAGTACATTTCTTGAGTCTATTACTCAATATCTAATATGATATAATTTCTTAACAACGATCACGTTGACATATTTATGAATACGAGAAAAAAATGAAGAAGACAATTTCTTATAATTTTATAACCCTTTCCTTCATTACAAGTAAGACATTATTAATTGGATTCTATTCACTATTTATTTTTGTTACTAAATGACAATATCGATTTAACTGTCGTAGTTTACTTTTTAATTCTATATTTTAATAATTTTCCACAGATGTTTCAAAAAAAAACTTATTTTATCTTTTCTATCCTGAAGTCCATTATACTGTTATTCATTCACGTAAATTTGTTGCCGAAATCATTCCTAAATTCTTATGAAAAAAAAAACTTAATTGAAGCTAACCGTTTAAATGTTCTTTGTTCGAGAGATTATTCTGTTATTTTTGACAAGATTTTCCTTTAAAAATTCTTCGTTATTTTTTTTTTAAAACGATAATTTGAACATATGATGCTATTCACCTGTTTCTTTTGAAGTGTCTTTCCCAACGATAGTTTATTTTATTATCCGCATACTACTATTTAGAGTGGGATAGTCCCGATTAAAAACAAAACATGTTCCAATACTGTCTCTATGGTAAATACCTATAGCATATACAAAATTTTATTATTAAACCTTCCTTAGATAACCATTCGAAAAATCAAGTATCTAGAACATTTTTTTTTATTTTTATTTATTAACCAATACATATAATATACAATTAAACAAAATACATATAATATATAATATTGGTGGTAACAATACCTCCCTAATTGAGAAATTCTCGTGTTTAGAGAGGGAGCACTATCAGATTGACAGTACTATACATACTTGACAGTTGTAACAATTTGGATGTATGTAGAACTACTTTTTTTTAAAATATATACAATGGATAATAAGTTGAATAATAATTTTGAAATTTTTTTTTTTTTTTTTTTGTGCAAAATGGAAAAATTTTTTACAATGAAAATATAAGTTGGCATTTTTTTTTGTACATAAACATAATGTGAATTTTCATACATAGAAAAAATATAAGTTGACATTTTTTTGATCAGAATGGAAATATAAGTTGGCACATCGTAACACATACCTAAATCTAATAAAAAGTAAAATGTCTTTTAACTTTTTGTTTAAAAATTTCATAATTCCTTTCGGATTGTATTTCTTTTGGGAGTTCGTTAAAGCATTTTATGGCTGAGTATGTGTAATGATGTTGGGCTGTTGTTGTATTAAGTTTAGGGATTATTATTTGTCCTAAGGTTCTCGGCCTGGTGCTAAATGACTTTATTGTTAGTTTATCTTTGTGGATTTGAAGTAATGCATTTTTTTGGTAAATTTTATTAAGTGGTAACACTTTGAATTCATCGAATAATTTTTGGGTTGAATAATCTAATTGTTTCTTTAGAATAATTTTGATGAGTCTTCTATGTACTATTTCAAGTGGGGTTAAGTTGGTTTTATACGCTCCTCCCCAGCCTATTATTCCGTATTGTAGAACTGATTGGGCTAATGCATAGTAAACCTTTAGTAGCATAGATTTTTGTAGAATATTTCTTAGTTTGAGGAATACGTAATAAAGTTTACGTATTCTGTTTACAGTTTGTGCAATATGTTCTGTCCATTTAACATGTTGATCTATAATTATGCCTAAATATTTAATATTACTTTTTTTTGAGATTTTTGAGCATTTAGGTGAATTGCAGTTGTCCGTATAATTATTACAAGAGTTATGAATAGTAATATAAACATATACCTTGTAGTTTGGAATTTATTCTTTAAATGATGCTCTACTGTTTTTCTCTAATTTATTTAATTTACTACCACTTTAGTACGAAAGCAATTCAGATAGATTTCAAGAACTTAAACTAACAAAAAAAACACTTAGCCAATTATATACATTGATATACACGTTGCCTTGTTTATATACATTTTTATATACAAGTTTGTTCCCTTTCCCGAACGTTTATTACTTTAACAACACTGTGTTTTCTAATTTGTGAAATATGGAATATTAATTCAATGATGTACGATCTCTAACCGTGGGTTCATGACACTCATGATTTACAACGAAACATCATTAAACTTCTAAGAACTTTACTATTTTTAACCGATCTGTACCTAAACTTTTGTTTCTTAAAAAAAAACTTTTGACTGAATTTGTTTATTCCTTTTTTTCTACAATTTATGTTATTAATCTACATTTGTCCTGAACTGTTCATTAATCCAATTCCAGTTAGCTACTCTGTTCCTAGATCAATCAACAATCAAAATTACAATTCTAATTTATTCTAATGTATTAACAATAAATTAAAACTTCTATGAAGAAAAAGAACAATTGTGGCTTTAACTATTATTACAAGGGAAAACTTTCTATATTAACCTATGTATTCTGTTTTGGATTTTAAATTTTGTTGCTTTAAAATTTCTCTTTTACAACCTTATGTAACGTCGTTTTCCATTTTGTGTTTTAAAACTACCTATTGAGAGAAAAGAAAACTAACTTTATAACTTGTACTCATTATTTATTGAACTTTTCGTTTAACGTTTATTTTATAATTCAACTTCCGGGATTCGTTAAACTCAACACATTGTTTCTGTAAAGTTAATAAAGCCCTTTTGGGAACTACGCCTCTATTTATCAACATTTTTCTTATTACCGACGCGTTTGCTTTCTCGAAATTTAATATTCTATCCATTATTGGTATGGTGGCCTCCATGATTATGCGTTATTATAATGAACAAAGCAAAAAAAAAAATTTCGGACGATTATAGAAGACGAGAGCAGTTGCTGGCAGTCGACATTATATCCTCCTATTACAGGGAAACGAGCGGACAAACCTACTCGACAGCAGAAATTTCTTTTTTATTGGAAACAACCGCTGCTCTTCAAGGAAGAAATAATACAACTAACACAGCCCCAGGTGGAGAATTTAAAATAACGAGATTCATTACTCAATTAAAAAAAATTCCGCGCGAATGACGAACTACTCTGACTGCCGCGATAGAAACGTAATAGCGTGAGAATGAATGCTACGGTAGTAAGCGATGTTTAAAATACCTAACACTCGAATAGCACTAGCCGACGGACTCGCGACGTTTGGAATAATTCACACAGAGCTACAACGTTACGGTAATAAGCGATGTTTAAAATACCTAACCTCGAATAGCACTAGCCGACGGACTCGCGACGTTTGGAATAATTCACACAGAACTACCGTTGTTGATGGGAGCACAAATATAAAATATTTATAGCTAAGATTACATAATTATGTTTCTAGGGAGACAACAATCGACAAGACTTCGGCCCAGTTGGCGCGCCAGTGTCATACTTCCTGGGGCCAGGGTGATACTGAAGCCACGTAGGGTCCAGTGTTATACTTCCGGTCTCCAGAAATATGTCCCTCCCGGGGGGGGACAAGTGTTAAGCAGGCCCCCCGGGGGCCATATGCCTCGGCTTGGAAGGCTCAGCTCAGGGTCGTAGGGCTCCTCCGAGGCTGTCGATGGTTGACTCCAATGAAACAAGGTTTGGGCACAATTCAAATGTATTCAATAATGCAAGGGTGAACAGTACAGGCAACCAGGTAAGCTGTTTAAGGCCTAGCATAAGAGAGAGAGAGGCACTAGAAATACTACTGAATTTAGGCTCGGAAATACTATAAGAGGGTTTAAAATCTCACGTGGCGTCGTACGGATGCAGGCAGCTTCCTACGAAGTGGAGAGGTCTAGAGCAAAGCTCATAGACTGTGTGCAGGAACGGGGCGGCTCGGGGTGCGTGGGCGGCTTCTCGGCGTCATGGTGGGCGGATTCGGTCAGCTTACCGAACCGGTGGGTGATAACGGTGAATTAAGCGGCTATCGGCAATGTAGGCGGATTAAAAGCCGGGCGGCCAGGGCTGCCATGGTATTAAGTAGGCGGCAGTTGTGAATTACTCGGCTCGTCGGCACATAGGCGGATTAAAAACCGTGCGCGGCCATGGCTGCTATGGTAGGCGGCAGTAGGATTATACAGGCGGCTGTGGTGATAGCGCCATACTTGGTTCGTAGGAGGAAGACTTAATTAGCCGCGTCGAAGGGTGGCATACTGCCCGACAGTACGTAGTAGTGCGTACGACCGCTCGCGCCGTTGTCTGAAATATGTCTGTTGCTTTGGCGATCGGTGGCTGGAACTCTCTGCCCGTGATGAGCGAGACGGAAGACTCGAACGCGTGCCCTATAAGGTAATGTCTTCTGCCATTGGCTGGATTTCGCGCCGTGTGGCCATATATGGTAATGTCTTCTGCCAGCCTGAGAGGGACAGCAATAAACATGCGATATTGAACATGTACTGAGCACGTGACACACAGCTGCCTGCCGCTTGTATAGTCCGTTCGTAGGATTTATGGGCAACTCATAACATGTCATTGGTGCAATAATCGATATTAGTCGGAAATCTTTCCTGATAAACCCTGATCTGTGTTTTCTTCCTGATGCAGGTAGCATCTTTTCTACATCGAACCCATTTTAACATTTATGCAAACGATAAACGTCAAATTTTTTGGTACGCGGACCTAATAATTATGATTTTAAGTTGTAAATAAACACACTGTCGTAATGGATGATTATTTCTTTCGTGAACTCACTTGTAAATAAAGTCTATTAATTTATTAATCGGTTTCAGAGACACGGGAGAAATTGACCATTGTAAATCGATATTCTATTTTTGATGCTACGTAATTATTTACGTAGCAACAAAACGTATTCACTCTAAATTCTTAATAAATAGTAACTTTAGGTCGTGCGTATTAGTCGGAAATCTTTCCTGATAAATAAATATCTGTGTTTTCTCCCTGATGCATCTCTTTTGTCATCAGAACGCATTTTAATATTGATATAAACGTCAAGTGTGCGTGCCGTGGACACGTCCGTACCTCAGACCACTTGTCAAATTGTGTGGACCGCGCGAACTTCACCCCAAACGATGTTGGTGTAAAGTTATGGCCTTGAGTGTTGGCAAAAATTGTTAAACATTTATGACCTTGATTGTTGTGTTGGACTGTCAAAAGTCTGGCGTTTGCCCGCGCAATGGACAAAGCTTAAGTATGTCCTCTACGTGCAAACTGAATCTAAATTTCTCTAGTAAACAATGAACATTGTTAATCTCGAGTCACCTCCAAGGAAAGTATGATCCTGTATATTTTCTGCCTGCACACAAAATAAATTAAACAATACATGTACTTTTAATGCAGCATCACGTTCATCGCTCAAATGCATTGTATGTACGTTTTGTAATAGTGATTGACGAACCGGTGGATGCAATCGGTTAGCCATAAGTTGTTGTAATAGTTTGTAATTAGAAGTAAGATAGAATATTTTAGAACTACATCGTAAATTTTTACAGCGCCTTTAGGTGATTTTCCACAAAAACGGCGCTATACAAATCATCCAAATATTATTATTATTTTTATGAAGTGTGCGTTTATTTATGCGATACAATTTCGCAGGCGGTCTTACGGCCGTTATTCAATATGATATTAATATAGTTTTCGACATTTAGTTTTGGTAGCCGTCAAGTACCTGATACCAAGAACTATTAAGCTTAGTCCAATCGTCGGCCCTATTAATATAAATGGGGTTTTTATGGATTTGAATTGCCTACGAAATTAGATGATGGTGGAATTTGTAACGCTGTCCAAAATGTTGACTAAAGAAGCGCAACACGGCAAAATAACCCAAAAAATATAAATCTGTTATTCTTTTGGCCGTAAAAATCTTAATTAATAAAATAATATCCAATTTCCAAAATCCAAGAACGAAGAAGTGGTAATAAGATATAAAAAGAAAAGACACGAAGAAAAAACAATGCTTAATCCATTGATTTATCCATTTCGGTACATCATTCCTATATTGTTTCAAGATTGCATTCTCAGAGAACTATTAATTCCTAAGACAACGCTGCATCCTGTTGTATCGGTCGCACGGGGACAGGAGTGCTCTTGGCTTGATACAATCATATCGTAATGGTACTGACACACATGCTCATAAATGAGCGTGCTCATTACCCCTTCCACCCGCGAATCAATGAGTATGCTCACAATTCAACAGCCGGTTGATTTGTGAGCATTCTCATTTGGGCGTGACACACTAGGTATCATTTGCTCATTAGTAACAAGAGAGCATACTACTAATGAGCATGTCTATCAGTAGCTTAGCGTACCGCGGAAAGATCTCACCTACCTTATAAATATAATTTTAAAATGTATAGGTAAGTTTATTGTTTATAGTCACCATTTCTAATTAAATTCCTCAAGTGTGTCGCAAGTGGTCAGCGAATGCAGAGAACGTAATCTCCTTATAAAATAATCTGCTAATTGGGAAGTGAAGTATGCCGTGGGTGGGCCGCTTCGATTATCAGGTGAGCGTGGGCGGATACTTAATATGAAAATGATTTTTTATTACTATTTAGCGATAATGTGTAATTACCACCTGACAAGATTGCATTAAAATTCACTGTGACTTTGATGTGAAATACATTTGGGTACAGATATGGCTATCTTGAATGAGCAGACTACCGTTACTGTGGGAGATACCTACTTCAGAAAATATTTAACTAACCGTCACACCATTTCACAGGTAGCCAGGTAGGATGGACCATTACGAAACTCTGTTATAATTTACTAGTTGAAGTCTCCGGGGTTGCCCGGGCTTTAATATTCGTATTTACGCATCGTTCATACATCTTTATTAATCTTCTTCCAGTTTTTACACTTGTACAATTAACAATGTACATGGTTCTATCTTACCACACAAGTGTATACTTCATGGATTTCATTTTTACAGCGCTTGTTCTATTTTTTAAATATGTACATCAATTTCAATGTCACCTTTATTTGATTTAATTATTGTATGAATGACGCGGAAACTTGGGAAGTGGAAATTAACCCCATTCCCGACATCCTATCCAGCTGCAACTCGGCAGTCGAATTGTCGATCACAATCCATTCTATGAACCTTTGGTGGCAATCACGCACAAACACGCGGACTTTTATGTATTTTTCTTTAATTCAGAAAAAAAAAATCGGAATTTGCGAAGGTTGATAGAGCGGTTTATTCCGATCACTGGGAAGGAAGTTTAAAACCAAATTATTTTAAATAGATGTTCTGTAGCAAAAAAAAATTGTTTTTACCGGTTGTTTTTTTCCTTCTTTGCTACTCCTAGATCCGTGACTCACCGTACATGAACGTTTTGAACAATTCTGAATTGTGGTCATGGCGATACTGAGAGTGTATACCGCGCATTGTTATGTAAAACGATCTCTGTCTCTGATATCACAAAACCTACGAATTTCAAAATCCCCATTGAGCCCATATTAGTAGAAAAATCAGGCCAAAGTCAGTTCGTGCGCGTGTCAAACAGCTGTTTAGATTCCAAGTGGTTAATTCTTTTGTTTTATTTTAGTCTACTTGGCTGCGGGTCGCGTGGTATTTATTGTCTCATGCAGCGATTTATCCGTCACCGCGGCGGTAATAATGCATTCCAAGTCAGCCATTTGCCAACATATTGAATTGTCGTTCCCGTGTGGGTTTGTCTTTACCATCTCGCCACACGCCCCTAGCCACGACACACACAGAGCCTTGTAACAATACACTCGCTTCTCAAACATTCGTGCATCACCTTTAATGTGAAGAAAATCAGAACCAAGGAAGAAGTGCCGTGAACAAATAATAGTATGGCACAAAAGTCATCACTCCCGAATCTTTTTTACCATTCAAATGCCATCCTCCCTCTCTCGAGTATACAGTAGACCAGGGGTAAAATACTGATATTTTATACATACATTTTCGTAAGATTTTGATTTTTTCATATGTGGCAACCTAACTCTATTTATATTTCTGGTTTTGTAATTATGTATAGGTATCTCTATTAAAAGCAATTTTATCCCTAAAGTATTTTGGCATTTGGTTTTTCATAACTATATGCACAAAAATAACACATTAAGCAGTATTTTTTTTTAATTGGAATCCAAATTAGCTTCTCTCTCATTTGATTAACCCTTGCGTATTTGCCTTTCCCCAGTATACATATCAAAGCTCTGTTCTGAATAACTTCTCGCTTGTTCAAATTTCCTTCATTGGCCAACTATAACATCGTAGAGCAGTAATCTAAATGTGGAGCAACTATAGTTTTATAAATGAGCTCTGTAGTATTTCCATTAAATTTATTTCTTGGTCTGCTAACAAATTTTACTTTTTTGATACCTTCTTAAGCACTCTTTCAAAATTTGCTTTGAAGGTTGGTTATGAATCGAGTTAGTTTTTTTTATCCAATATAAACGTAATAATCCAATATAATTTAATACCAATAACTTATTATGTTTTTTTAAATTGTACTGTTTTACCAGATAATGTATTAATACATATTTATAAAAATTGCTATCCTATGTTACTTCTCCAAGATAGCTTCTTATATTTAGAGTTTTTTTCTTCTTCTTTCTTTTGTTATTAAAAAAAACTAGTATTACGAAGAACATCAAATATTTTGATTTTTATTATATTTTTCGGCTAGATAAGCGTTCTTCACAATAAAAATAAGTCATATGAGACTTTCTGGACAGTTCTTGTGACTTTGGAAAATAGAAAATAAAACAATTGACAAGGAATTTTGCGACGTGTTTTTTTCACAGATAAATGAAACTTATTTGCAAGTGACGATTCGAAAACCTAGAATAAAAATAAGATACATTATTTACTTGCCAAGCGAATAAAGTATATTTTAATATGCGGGGAGCATTGTTACGGTTCAAAAAAACCACCAAATCGATGCAAGTGCGGTGAGTTAAAGCAAATCCACCGTGGATTCGCCGGCGCACAACGACGGGTACAAACGTTAGAAATGAACGGTGGATTTTTTGGCATACTAAAGGTTAACAATCAGCTGGGTCTGAGTAATAAAAACGTTACTACTATTAAAAATGATTCTAAACGTCTCCGACATCGTTCACCAACACTATTGCAAATTGCATCTACGCACACCCCGCTTTTTTTCTACATACCCACCAAAAGCTTGATTTTCATTGGTTCCGACGATTTGATAGTCCGTGCGGTTTGGTATGATATTCTCGCCCGATGTCTTTGAAATTGCAAAGGCTATGAGTGAGATTGAGGTAATGCAAAAATGCATATTTAATCCATTTACATTCTGATCGTTATTAATTATATTAGATAGTTGAAATCACCTGATTTTTTGCAGACGTCATTATCCTTGGCATTTAAATGATGCCTAAATATCTTAAATGCTTCGGTCTACATAATTAATAATTTATTGTTATTTATTGATTAACACTCCACAGGCTTTAAGATGACCTTAATTAAGAAAGAAGAATAAAAAGTTAAATTGGAATGCAATAAATTATAAATACCTGCTCTTGGCTAACATTTTTTCACAAACTAATGCAATGGCTGACGCAAGTAAGTTTTTTTTTAATCGAAAATCTTTAATGTTAAATTCGAAAGTTTTTATTTATTTCTGTTCTCCGTGTTCAAGAATCATAGGTCACCTCTTACGTAGTGTGATAGTATGTATGTCTAAAAAAGTAGAATTTATTGTGGTGCTGGACGTTGATAAGTATCTTTTGGACTCCAAGCCAGTCTGAGTCCCTTTAATGTAGGTATATCTACAAGGAGAAATTATTCAGAAGCACTTTGTGTTTCGCATTATTGCAGTGGAGCCTTTTAAAAGGCAATACTTTTCCATGACAAATAAGAACCGCCTTGAAAAGTGATATGAAGTCATCAAAAACATTTTTTAAATAGCCGAATCTAACCTCTCCCAGTTAAACTAATTTGTTTTCATGGCTTTATATCAAATTTGTATGTATTGTCTTTTCAGTTGTGATGCCACTGGCTGCTAGCAATTGGGAAAATTGTGCACTATTCATATAAAAACATATTCATTGAAAATCACTAACATGACTTTAATTAATTTTGTGTGAGGCTTAATGCGATCTATGCATCTTTTTTGAAATTTTAAATTGAGATCTTGTCTATTGTGAAATTCTGAATCTTGTCAATAAAAGAATACCTGCCCGACACAACACTAGACAAAAAGATCTATTTCTATGTCACCATTCACAAACGTATTGTGAATTAAACTCGCCAATTCCTCACCTACATACATACATGCATAGTTTAGCGAAGGAATATACCTACAAATTATACCGACATTTTTAACAAATACGATGTTTAAAACATACCGTTTAAAATATTATTTGTGATAACTTTTAGTTATTTTTATTTTATCCAATTATAAACCATATGCAACCATTTATTACTAACCCTTGTGTAAAAAATTGTCATCATTTCATGTAACCAATGTAAAATCTCCATAGTGGTATAAATGGGTAATTTTTTTTTTTTTTTTGTATGTAAGTAAAGTTTCGAACACGAACTAAATCGCACAAGTAGATAGTATCAGGATAAACTACCTATTTTTATTTACGGAAAATCTTTGACGATTGTATAGTCTGGAATTAATATTTATTCTTTCAATAAAATTAATGACATAATCTTTAAAAAATTACTTTTCGTGTGAATGATTATTCAACCTTCTGAAGTCTGTTGATTTTCTTTTATTGAAGGTTATTGGTTATTACGTTATTATTAAGTAAAATCTCGCTTGTAAAATATTCTTCGCACCTAACGCAGGGGTAATGAGATCCCATAAAAGTATTTATAACCCCAATAAAGATTTTTAATATAACCTGTTTGTTTCTAGACAGTGCGATAACCATATCTTTGAAAGTTTATTACGCAATTTGCATAATTATTACTCACAAATGATATAATTACAACCTCAGAACACTTAAAACGCAGCGTAATAGGTGTTACGTATATTTTAATTTTGAATTTCTTGTTGTTTTTCACTGTGAAAGAAGTTTATCCGGACTTCCTTTTAAAAGCATCTTATTTGCAACATAAACTTTGCAAATAACTGCGTTGTTGTTAATTATTTCCGTTAAATAAAAGGTTTTATTAAAAGGCAGGTAGGTATGCATCGTTAAAGTCATTCCTTACTTTAATCTTTAATTAATTGCTATTTACGACTCTCAGCTACTGCTGAAAGCTACCATAGTAAAAATAACGTCTTTTTGTCGCACCTACGAAACTTTTTGGTAGAATCGTGGGGGTTGAAATTAAATTAATTGTAATTAATGAATTTAGTTGTGTAAAGCTATTCTGTGCGTGTATTAATGCAAAAGCTACCGCTTAGTTAAGTTTCACGGTGGTAAATACATGAAAGCTCCTTCTAGACTCGTAGGCTCCGGGCGCACAGTATTAGGGGAGCAGAATCCGGCAGAAGGTCTTGGAGAGATGTGGGGGCTAATTCCTGCCTAATGGCGCTACATAACTTTGCTCACCCCTGCCGGCTGAACGGGTCCTGAGGCACCTTAAATGTCCTACCTGGATCGACTCATACTTAGTGCTTCTAATGCTGCGTGACAAATTAGAATCTATTGTAATTATATTTCGAAACTTTCTCATTTAAAACTGAAGATACATTGTTTTCTGTACACCTCACTACATAATTGTATATTCCTTGTACAAAGTTTAGATTGTTTTCTGAACACCAAACTGAATTCTCTACGTTAATTTAAGCATTTGTCACCAATTTCAATTACTTATTTAAAACAATGCATTATTTTAAATAAGTAATTGAAATTGGTATAATCGGAATCCCGACATCTAAATTTGTTCCCGTGGCTGTCGGCTTTTATTACGGTGAAGCGATGAAAACACAAACAATGTTGCCATCAATGCCTATACGAATCAGGACGCTTTTCAATTTCCACCTGCTGTACCCTTTGATCTTCCTGTGCTTCTGGTACATAAAATATAAAGTCAATCTTCCCACAGTTGAAAGGATCGATGTTATCGCTCCTCTGAGGCGCTTTTGTACTCTTGGGTATAGATGTTTCAATAACATCCTTTTATACAGATTTCAAAAGTTTGTTTTGAAAATCCGGCCATATTTCATAAAATCTGGTTCAAGGTCGAATGTTTTATTGGAACTACTTTGCCAAACAACAACCAACTATATCAAAGTTGTTTGTTACTAGCTTACATTAATATTATAAACAACAACCAACTATATCAAAGTTATTTGTTACTAACGTACATTAATATTATCAAGCTGAATCATTCTCTTCTAAATATTTTGTTCATAAATAGCTTTAGAGATGCAAAATTTCCTGCATTCATTGAAATATATTTTATCGCTGCTAAAATTTCAGAATGGTGAATCGAATTAAATTTATACGGCTGGGTGATTTTCTTGGTCAACTTAACTATTTTTTTCCTGAAGTAAATTTCCATTACGAGCTATGGAGCTTATAAATATCCATATGTTTGTTCCTTATATTTTAATTATTGAAGAAACAGTATATTTTACTACTGTAAAATTTACTAAATATTCAATTTTACGTAGTCCTCAAAATGTCAAGGAAATTTCGTCTGGAATGAAAATGATTATTCTTAATTCTTACCTTACTAATGATGTACTTAGATATGATTAATATTAACAAAACATACTAAATAAGACGAAAGTATGTGAAGAGGTGAAGAGAAACAATTTAAATCAGGAAGAATTTGTCTGGAGAGATGAAGAGACTTTTTTTAAAAATCAAGTACTTAGTATACGAAGCTCACGAATTATTGTAAACTACCATTGATAAAAGTTTTACAAAACGTTAAGTTTAAATAGTTTTAAAATGATTTATATCACGCCGTAAAAACAATATACTATGCGTTGACAAAAACCTGTCGCTTTAGCATATAGATTAGAGAGCTGCAATAATCTCAACGTTCACATTATACTTCTTCAAGCACGCAGAAAAATCGCTGCAATAAATAAAAGCGTGTTATTTGTCGTTGGGTTTATTAATATATTTTTTTACATGGGGATCCTTCCCATACTAAAAGTAAGCGTATCAAATACGCGCACGTGTCTAGGAGTACAATTGGCACTATCCATACACATAGCACAGGCCTTGCAGAACACCCTTGTGGAACACCCTCGATGTAATTCCTTTTTATTAGCTATTTGGGGTGGATCTCCGATCTAAAAAGCCCCACTCCCCCTTTATGATTCCAAAACTTTTCAAATAATAAGACCCACCAACCTACAATGGTTCTGTTATTAGATTCCAGGCAGCGATGTTTCAATCCATTCAAGTTAATTTAACACTTTGCCTAAATTAAACTTCTCGAGATTTTAATTATGCTGTGTTGATAAGCTTGGTATTATGTTTCCTTATCAGTAGAAAATATTTGCCAATTTAAAATATGCTCTTACTTTCTACGTATTTATCGATAACCCTAACAAAAGTAATCTTTAGGTCGTTAGGTGGTATATTTAAACCAGCATTTTTGATATCTACCAGTGGTTTTATAATATCTTCGATAAATTCAGTGTATTTTTCCTTCAATATTATCATCTTTAGAGATGCAGTGTAATTGGATATTTTAAGTAAATTATGGAGTTTATCAGGGTCTTGAAGTAGCAATGAATGCGGGATGAAACAAAAAAGTCGTAAGTCGTTCAAATGTCTTCTGTGATGATTTAAAAACCCTGTAAATAATATAAAAATATCTCTAATTATTGTAAGAATGAATAGAATAAATGTCCAAATGAACAAAATTTTGTGAAATAAACAAAAATATTATCATATTTACCACGAATCACCATGCTTTTTTACAACTTTTAATCATATTTTACCACATTTAATCATAGATTTCAATCCACCATTTGCGATATGGGTGTTTATTAGAGTCAGACCCGTTTTATGCACAGGGTCAAGAGGTTTTTTTATTAAAGGTTAAAGGTCAGAGGTTAGGCTACCATCTTCACTGAGATAAAACAGATGCCGCAAAAACTTTGAAAAGAAAATCTAGAATCGCGCAGTTCAAACAGCGCCCAGCCCGAGGGGGTGCAAGCCACCCCTATTTTCGGCAACCTGCACTGTTTGCTTTTAGGTTTTACCCTGTAATGTATCTTTCTGAAGTGACAGCCCCGAACAATGACTCATTAGGCCGCTATATCTTCCCTGCCGCCATGAGCCAGCCACCAGCCTGGTGCGATGTTAAATATTTAAGCACAATAAATAACTCGGACTTATCAAAACCAACAAATGTCCCGCTAACAATGTTATCTAAATGGTTTTACCACTGGCGATGACGTATGAGCTATTACTTTATATTGACCAATTTATATGGAAATATCAAGACGAATGTTCGTAGTCTATCATTCGTTGATCAGATGAGGCCATGCATCACTGCGGTCATTACGGAACGTTGCTTATATAGTTATTTTTATTGTGATGCTGCGCTAGAGTCCAAACTGCGCGGGGTCAGTGGGATTGTGGCATTTCCAGTTAAGAGGCTGAAGAAATTGGGGAGAAGAAGAATGAGAAGAAAGGGGAGGGTTGTGAAGAGTTGCAACTGTCTGAAGATAGTGGATCTAAAGCATCCCCATTTATGGCCAATGTCATAAGGTTGAAGGAATTGGGGAAAAGGAAGGAAAAGTGGAAGAGGAAGTTTGTGGGTAAGAAGTTCAATACAAGTTCTGTGCGAGTTATCCAGTTATTATTATTAAGTACATACCTGGCTTTTCAGATCTGAAAACTATGATCTTTGAGGCAGAGCATTTCGATTATGAAGCAATCTTTCATCAGGACTTATGCTTTTACATTACTTTCATTTTTCTTCAATGAGTTCAGTCAAGTTCTTACCTGTATACAGTCGTAGATATACATCTAGAATCTATATTTCTGTTTTCATTATTATTAGGGAGGTGTTTATTTTGGAATCCACTAAAATGTTAATTTATACTGTTAACTTGCGTTATTGTTCTTTCAAACATATTCGGAATGTTCCATCCTAGTCCCGATACACGAAGGTTGTCATGGTTCACGTGTTTGACTAGCGCAGTACCTATACCTATCCATGTAGATTCTTATGAAGGTACTGGCGTTCGCAACATTCAACATAGATCCTAGGAACGCCCCTCCTTTATTAGGTGTCGACTTGTTAACTCTCGCATCGGCTGCGGTCAAGTACAACTCCGCGGAAATGCACTCGTATCAGTTATGTAGAATTTAAAGTCTAGCTTTAGATACCTACTCTTGCTTTTCCTAAGATTACGGGCTTCTGTCATATTAGATCGTGTTAGCAAAATACCTGTACATATATTGGGGTAACGGTTGACGGGTTTGACGGCCTCCGTGGTCGAGGAGCAAGGCTCTCGACTAGCAATCCGGAGGATGTGGGTTCAAATCCGGTATATTTCACAATTTTATTAATTGAAAATAATATGTATGTAGCATATTTACGGCACGTTCCAGG
Organism: Limnephilus lunatus; assembly: GCA_917563855.2. Classification (NCBI taxonomy): domain Eukaryota; kingdom Metazoa; phylum Arthropoda; class Insecta; order Trichoptera; family Limnephilidae; genus Limnephilus; species Limnephilus lunatus. The sequence goes on along the minus strand of OU830602.1, from coordinate 52,527,118 downwards.
GTGGATGATACTCTCAATATCGCCCTGGTGTAAAACCATTTAGAATTAAAGCATTGCTTGAAATGGCTTTAACCGTGTTTGGTGTCCAGATATGAATAGCAGGATACTTCCCCCATCTCTTTCCTCTCCCCGCTACCTTCAGCCTCACAAAATACCCCAATTGTGGATGCCCTAGTCTCTCTGGCTCCAGGTGGGAACACTTGCGACTCTTGGGAGGTATTCTATTAAAAAACAAATTTTTAAATAATTTTCGAAAAATTGTTCTGTACCTTACATTTTCATGCGTAATTAATTGTTTGGTATCCAAAGAAATTTCGTGATATGAACATAAAATACAGTGAGTAATAATCTACGCAATTCGCCTTCAGCGCCATAAAATTTAGAGTTTAATGTTTAATTAAATTTTTCGACTGAATTATTTTCAAACGTGATTTTTTTATTGAAGTTCCTTCCGCATTCTTGGCCTGCAGAATTTTTATTCACATTGAACGGTGCACTTTTATGGCGTTTCTGCATTTCTGTTGTTTTAGCTCATTGCACGAAGACATTAAAAACCCCTTCAGAGCTTTTTAACGTCAACATCACTGGCAAGCGCTGCGGGGTCATTAAACATAAAACTGTTAACTGCCTCCTCATAAACCAGCACTGATTAATCTTTGTTTTATTGTATTTGAAGATACTCTAGATGGAATTAAAATTAATGTTTTTGATAGCGGAAAATACCTGAGACAAATTATCAAAGATGACCTGAAGGACATCGAGGTTATGACGAGACGGAGAAGATCTGTTAGAGCAGGTATGCTGTCACTTTTGAAGCCCAAACTTCAAAAGAGTCACTGTATTACGTCAGAACTGTAGATTAATTTACACCCAATGGCAAAAGCTTAATGTATCTATTTTACAATTTGTAGGCGGTTATGGGTACCGCCGCCCCGGGAACCATTTACCATTTACTGGATAATCAACCCCCCTGCCATAGGTCACCTCAAGTGGTTCGCTACGCTTAATGACTTAACTGGGGTGCCCGGATTCATGGGGTGAGGTTTGTCTAATGCATGGTGGGTCGGATCGGGAGAGTTTGGCTGACGGAGACCTACACTAAATCTCTCCAGCCGGACTCTCTCGGCCCATCGCCTTGCACGTCCATAACTCCTAGACACATTGACCCCCAGATTCCTACCCACCCCTCATACCTTTTTCCTTCCCAGAACTTCCTCTTCTTCGTTTCCTTAAAAAACTGCACACAGCATCCCCAAAGATTACATAGGCCCTGAGAGAAACGTTTTCCTGAGGGCCTCCTGTGTGGATCTAATGTTAAAAAAATCTGCAGTAAAGAAAAATCGCCAACTCTTCCGCCTACCGATGTACTGCAGCGATGCGAAAATGTTCCCAATGGGACGAGTGCACTGTTTCAGGGTACTTCTCCGCCACCACATGGGAAGGTTATGCCGCAGACTACGCCAATCCAAGAATTCCATAAATAATAATTACTATTTATTTCACATAAAATTGTACAATAAAACAAATGTGGAAACTTTGACTAGCCAACTAGAAATGGATCCTGTTTTAGGCCAGTCAAATTGACAAATTTAGTTCATATCATAATTTCATATTACATTGTTTAATTATATAACATATTTTTTATAGAAGGAAAAAAGTGTTACGATTGATTTCCTCGTAGAAGCTTTTGTTAAATATACAATTTTGTACTTATAAGAAAAATAATAAGCGGAGCGTAAAAATAATATCTTAAAATACAAATTTAGTATCGAATGCTTATGTTTAACAATAGATATAGGTTTGGTTATTTAAATCGCTTGCAAAAATTAATAATTGTTACTGCCATTTGGCTGTCTTATGTCAAGAGACGTATGTACGCCAAATATCCTACATAAACGAATTTTTTACAATTGTTTTTATTATTTCACGTATGAATTAATCGTATATTTTATATTATCTATCTATGTTATTGTCATATAAGGGAAGTATCAAATAGCACTTCTCCTGCGTACCTTCTAGAATAAATTATTATTATTATTATTTGACCTCTCGCGCAAGGCTTTTAGTTGCAAGTCAAGAGTTAGGACTGCAATTATGATGCCCCTTGACATCCAGGGCAGGGTGCCAGATCTCCCAAATTGTTTACTGCCATACTCTTGCAAATTTGGCTCGGGCGGTGCTAGCTGCTAGCTGTTATGGGCATGCGCAATATGTGAATGTGGTGTGCATCTTACCATAGTGCACAAGTGCAGCGGTGCTTGGATTATGCGGAATTATGCACTTGGGTTTCTGGACCGTTTGGCTTAGTGCTCTTGATAAATTATGACTCGATAATGGACACACGCGATGATGACGTGTCTATTCCCAAATTACCCATATCACTTGGGTTTTAGACAGCTTCATAGTAATAGTATTCAGCTTTCTGTAATCTTAGTAGTTAGTAGTACGCCTGAGTTATTTAACGATTTTTCTGTATTTTCCCCCGATTTCAATGGGATTTCTGAGGTATGTTTTGAGGCTCCAGAAAGAGTGAAAACCAGAATCGTTGAAAAAAAGTGTATTTTTAACAAGAACGCCATTTTAAGTTTTGTAAATCGTCCGTGCGGTCGACAAGTGTCAACGTAAAATCTATCTATCTATTCTATATAAATAAAAATGAATCGCCTAAATGTATGTACGCGCATAACTTCCGAACGACTTTACTTATTTCATTCAAACGTTGGGGATTTGATGTATGCATGCTCTCGAAGGTTTCTTTATATACTGGGGAGCTCTGGCATTATGAAATTTGTATAAAAAAATTGCATCAGGTGGCACGCGAGTTATTTGAAAACTTATTGTACCGGGACTGAATGAATGGAATGTGGGAAGGGGTAGGGGAACCTAGAAGGGGGGTGGGGAACTGGGGAGGGATAGGGGAACTCGGGAGGTTCGCGGGACGGGGGAAGCGGGTGGAGAGAGGAAAGGCGCAGTGGGAACGCGATAGGGAAAGAAGACGGGGGAGAGGAAGGGGACGAATGGGAAAGAACACGCAGGGAGAAACGATATTTTTTATTAAGTGGCAAAGTAACGCATACTCGCTATAATAATATAAATGAAGCGACTGATCGAATTGATTTGTATGCAAATTAACAGATGGCGGTGTGAGTTAAAAGGTTGAGTAACCATCCGGTAGATGCCGTTGTGTATCGTTAGCCACAGCAACGCGTGGCTGGGTAAGCTAGTTATTAATAATTATAAATGCAATTTGGGTAACATAATTCAATGTACCCTAAAGTAGTAAGTTAAAAACCTGATAAGGCATATTTATTTTAATCTTCTATAGAAACTTATAAATTATATATTACATGGAATGTATACATTTTTTAATCCCTATCTTCTTACCGAAGGGTACCATCAGAAATATAATGAATTCAGCTCCAAGACGATGCAGTCATTACCTTCCTCCGAGGTTGTTTTGAGCCCTGTACCCGCCCATGAGCCCAGCACCAAGTAAAGGAGTGGCCCCATAGGGCATTGTATGGTAAACGCAATATTATTGACACCAACGTCAGATGAGAGGATAACAAAAGAGCCGGTAACGCGTTTGACATCATTTTTTACGTTCGGAATAATATTGAACTGACTGAGAGCAATGACTCTGCGGGGAATGTGATCGATGATGTGTACGCGTGACAATGAATCTCATTGCTTATCATTATTACTTGTGACGCGGTTTTCGTACAGATTTTATTGCGTATGTATTTTTTGTTGGATATTTTTTGTTGTTTTGCTTTTAATTCATGTTTGTTGTTTTCCTCATCTTCATGTTTGTTTGTGCACCTCATATTCATGTTTGTTGACTGTAGGTTGTTGTGTTTGAATGGTTTTTATGGATGTTTTATTAAACTGTTTTAATTTTAGTGTTCTAAAGAATAAATTTTTTCGTCACTTATTTATTCAAGACTAGACGGTTTTCAGACTCGTTGTTCTTCTCGTAGATAAAAAACTCTAAACAAAAAACGGAAGATAAGATTATATCTAAATATTTATTATTATACTGCATTTAAACAGATTGTACGCACGTGAGTGAGAAAAATTCATTAATAAAAAACTCGGTTAAGGTAGGTACCTTTATAAGAAAAAAAGAGAAATAAACGAAAACAAGAGAAGAAAATGCAAGCAATCGGAAATTAAATAGAAGAAAAGATAAACGTTTATAATAAGGCAAATACGAGAAGTGAAAAAAAAGAGAGATACACGATAATAACCTTTATAAGAAAAAAAGAGAAATAAAAGAAAACAAGAAAAGAAAATGCAAGCAATCGGAAATTAAATAGAAGAAAAGATAAACGTTTCTAATAAGGCAAATACGAGAAATGAAAAAAAGAGAGATACACGATAATAACAGAAGATTATACAAGCACTCAGAAGAGAAAATAAGAAAATAGTAGAAAGGATAAACTTCTTCAATAATTTCAAATACATATTGTGTGGCGTCATTTTAATTAAATGAAAACAAATCACATTGTATAAAACAATCATATATCATAGGATGAACACTATCGATTAACGATAAATAAGGCTTTTGCCGGTCATGTTATAAAAATGATAATTAGAGAGCTTAAATACGTGTAGTTGAAGCGTATTTGTCTGTTATAATTTTAGTTGTTTTATCTAAGTATTTAAAGATACACTTTACGCCTTTTTGATCAATCTATCCATTTAATGATTTCTTAATGTGTTTTATAGTATTTAACCTAGGATTAAAATGTATACGTCCTATGATATGATATCACGCGCTATAATAATAATATTTGGATGACTTGCATAGCGCCAAAACCACCTGCAGGGCGCTGTCCTCAACTCGTTGAAATAATACCTTTATACGAAGGACGAACTTATTCAACCACAAGTAGGTAGTTGTAGGCATAAAATGGTTTAGAAGTATTGTGTGCAAGAATATTGGATACCAAGCCTCTATGTATGGTGGCATGAGTTATGCCGAGGTGTGGTTGTAAAGTAACAATATTGCATGTTTTGACATCACATCCTGAGTACCAAATCAAGGTGGTGTTTTCAGCTCGAATTACATGTTCATGATTTGCAAACACGTCTTGTTGTTAACATTTCCTTGATGGTTATATTAAATTTGATGTAATCATCATTCACAAATCATATCCCGGTGGTCTGGAACATTTATCACCACCCAAAATATCTTATTAAATTGTTTAAAATATGTCAATTTTTTGACAAGCTTCTTTCATTCGAAAAACTCACCCTATCATAATAATATGAGGCGTTAGAACACCTTTTTCAGACCGATTATTGTAATTTCAGAATTGATTCTCCTCTGGAGTTAATCAAACGTACTAACTTCGTTGTGGTTCTGTCTGTCTGCGATGTAACTCTAGTACAATGAACTCGGATTTGTTTTGAATTTAAGTGCCATTTTTGAAATTGGAACTAACGCTGCAAGAATTCAGACAATTGATAAAGTATCTATCAATACAATAAAAAATTTATGGGATAATTATTTTAAGTGCCATTTTCTAAATTTTAATCTATAAAACAATATCTTAATAGAAAATTATTTTAAATGAAATTTTCATAATTGGAACTGATGTGACAAGAATTCGGAAAAGCGATAAAATACCTAAAAATGAATTAGAACACTTTCGTGGATATTTTTACTTGGTTTATTCTGCGGCAATTTGTCCTCGTTCTTATGTATTCTTAACATAGACTCTTGCCTTCACAAATCCTACAATTATTATACAATCCTATAATTTTCATGGGTTTGCTCTCTAATATTAATTATAAAGCATTTTTGGGGTTCATTCTACATACACCGCACACGTCAAAGAAACAGTGATCCAGATTGCTGACTCCTCTAGAATTTAGTGGTTTTAGTTTTAAATCTTAGTCGTCATCATCAACCTTCAATTTGTTTATCTTTTTTCCATCTGCTTCAGATTTTACGCCCGGGTTAAATCTTCCCCATATGAAAGACTAAACCCTTCCACACTCTTTTCCACAAATGATTATCTAGTCAATCCACGCTATGTAAGTGCACTATATAAGTATAATAAATACAATACAATACAAGAACATCTACAAGAGACCAAATGGGAAAATAATTCACCGAATCCAGATATTTTCATATCAGAGGGTTCGGCTCGGTAGAACTCCTAACTGGACCGATAAATTCTACTGATCCGTCAATATAAATATTAAAAAAAAAAACGTAATCCTACATGTATTTAAAATTTTGTAACTTATCGTTAATGTGTTTTTTTCTATTTGTTTCAGGTAAAATTTCATCACAATATTCACTAGATTCACCGGGTAGGAAAGCCTCTAACTCTAACCGTAAGTGTTTATTCGATTAACGGCATTAAGTTTCAACGTGTTTACAAAATTACTCGGACTAAAAGAGACGGGAACATTTAGCAAAGGGCTTACATTATTAATGTATTCAGTACAACCTTATTTGTCCAAATAAATATTTTATTGAATCCCTTTCCCTGAAGGATCAAAGTTGATAAAGGTTTCCATATTTTGATGAATATTTAATGGTTCTTGCTTTGAATCTCATGAAAATGTTAAATACGCAATAAATTATGTTGATTTTATTCGGGTGTTTGAAAATAAATATTAATAATAATTTTAAAAAAATAAATATAACCGTTAAATTGTTTATTATATTCACTTTCTTCATTTTCAATGCCAATTTCTTTTCAAACAGTAATTTTAGACTTCACGTAATGTTGAATACTCCGACTGACAGCTTTAAATGCTAAAGTGCTCTGGCGGAATAAAAAGGTACCATCAAACACGGCTACCATCTTGATAGGATTTATCAAACTCCACTTAATTATTCACTTCTTTAATGTCTTACAGAAAGACTTGGAATTCAAGGACTGATACAAACAATCGATATCTACTAACCGCAGACGCATAGTTATCATAGATAAATCATCTAAAATAGACATCTCATGTCAAAATAACATAGCACTCCGTGTACTTCTATCTCTTCTTCCTTCTTGCGCTGTCCCAACTCATTGCCTAGGTAGGCTGTTGGGTCGGCTCTTCTCGTTCTCAGGTTGTAGCTTCTTCGGTTCTGAGTATCGCCTTCATCGAGGCCGTTTCTCTGAAGTTTTTTGGAGTATTGAGTCATCCAGAAGTTCTTCGGTCTTCCTCTGGATGACTGTCGATGAATCTCCATCGACATTGCCTGCTTCACTGTGTGGTATGATGGTCTCCGTCTTATGTGCCCATACCATCTCAACTGTCCAGGCTACCACGAACGCATGATCTTTTAATCTTATCGTTTAGTGATACTCCTGCCGACCTTCTAAGCATTCGCATTTCTGCTGTTTCGAGTTACCGTGTACTTCTAGTATTCTCTGATGAAAAATAGCAGTTTGTGAATTCCAAGTCTAAAATCGCGAAATTAAGTAATGTTATTATTTATTTTTTTTATACTTTTCAACGCACAATAATTTTAATCTTGTTCACAATACGAGTCTAATTTGTATCTCCATCGGATTACCCCTCGTAATGTACCCCGCCGAGTGTGAAAATGAAATGCCACCAACAATATTACCCCATTCCACTCCAACCCTCCCGACTCCCCCAAAGAAAGAAGCTCCGACCATTATCATAAATATCAATTTTAGAGAAACTGAGAGGAGGTACTGCTGTAGTCCATATTACATTCCACTGCATACTTACCACATTAAGTAACCCCACAACTTTACAGGTCAAGAAACTCAAGGAACACTGTTAAAATTTATTCATCTACGCCAAAAGGGTGGTATACAAACTAGTGTTCTGAGAATACGCCAAACATTTAGTAGGCACATTTTTACTTTGATTTTGGAAGGCGATTCGCCTCTTTCTTCTCCCCATAAATACTTAAAATACCGTATAAAGAAGGTCTAAATCTCCCCACAGTTTATGTTCTCCTGATACTTGCATATTAGTTTTATGAATGGTGAACAAACTCCCCTTTTTCTGTATAGGCATGTCGGTACATTTTCATTAAAGCAGCTTTATGTTTTGAAGGTACCTTATGCGCGATGTGTCTGTATTTTATTTGTTAAGAAAGTAGGTAGGTGCCCGTGGTCCAGAATTCTTAACTTTCTTTAGTGATATATATTAATTAATATATAGTTTGAGTGGAAGATGCTCTCAGTTTCGCCCTGGTGCAAGACCACCATTCAGAATTGAAACGTTGCTTGAAATGGCTTCAGCCGTGTTTGGTGATCGTATCTGAATAGCCAAGTTCTTCCCCACCATCCTTTTCCCCATGTCCTTCCCATCCGCACTTCCTTCAGAAGTCTTACAACATACTCCAATTGGGGATGCCAAGGTTTCATTGGCTCCAGCCGGGAGATGTTGGGACTCTTGTGATGTATTAACAAAAAAAAATGTGAAATTCACTTTATTTAATTTTTTATTTATTTTATTACAGGGTAATAATAATATTTACAACTTTCGCAGTCCAGCAGAAAATCACAGAATAGACTAAATTCTTTTAAAAAGAAGCAGATTTTTTACAAGACCAACTAATGTATGCAAAACAAATTAGTATATTCGATGATGATACTCTTGTTATCTTGGAACCAGCTTGCATGTTGAAAAACAAGCAGTACAAGTTTTACTCTAGCCATGTTATTATTATTTAAGTTATTATTGTCTAATGAATTGCTTTTATAAACCAAGAAGTAAAAATCTGTGTTAACAGAACTACGTCCATTTGCAATAACGAAATGGATATGAAGCTAATAAATTTTCCCTTCACATTCTTTGGCAAGCTTATTTTATTAGGTGCATTTATTATATTTCTGGTAATTTAATTCAACCTCATGCATTTTACTCCCATCTCCACTCCACTGCCGCGTTGTGTGCTTGTGCGGCCGCAAAGAAATGTGCTATTTTAAAAACAATAACTGTTATAAAATTGAAATATAACCCCTTGAATTTGGGTAGCATGTTGAAAGTTCCTTTATTTCATGGACTTAATTCATGGAGAAGAAAAACTCTTTAATTCCGTTGCACACCCCAGTTTGAAATTGTCAGATTTGTTAATAATTCTAGGTTTTGCACAAAAACAGCTGTTTTCAACGCAAATTTTTGATGATTTATAATACGTTGTTAATTACAAAATAAAATAATGTTTACAAATAATATGTTCTGCTAAACGCTAAGTTATGAAAATGTCTTCAAACTTTCCGTTTTTGATTTTGTAGCAAAGCATGGATTAGGTATATTTGGCCAATTCCGAACAAATAGAAAACATAATTATTTTGGTATTTTCCATCTTACGCAACTCGAACGGATAATGGAATCCATCTCTGCTCTTCCATGTGGCTAGTTACCTCATTCCTCTCTTATTCTCGTTTTAGAAAATTGTGCCGATAATATTTGTCCTCACGTTTTTTGTGGAACCACTATTCAAATGTTCATAACCACAAATTACGAATAAGTAGGTAATAAATACTATTTTAGTATTTTTTATTACATGACTATAACTATGTACGGATTATTCTTGTAAGGGGTAGCGGTATTTACACCACGAGATCGTGTTATAAACTCCCCTATCAGAAGTGATCCTCCTTCGCACCCCTGCTACTTTTTTTATAAATTTCCACATAAAGTGACTTGGACATGTGCTCAGGATGCCAGTGGAATAGCTACCGAACAAAATGCTATCGGAAATTCCATAGGGTAGACGTGCAATTGGTCGTCTAAGACAAAAATGGTGAAAACAAATACAGAAGTATAGAAAAATGTGCAGAAAAAGAAACTGAGCCTGCAATGGACGGAGGTCACCGAAAGGTGCATAGTCGAAATAATGTATCCCACATTATTGCATATAATAAGTTACTCTCTTAATTGTTTATTTTGTTAGCTTTTTTAAAACAGCCCGCAGTCATAACTGCTTTTAAACACAATAATGAACTGTATAAATCCACGGCCCTTCCGCAGTTGACGCTTGCTGAAGTGTTCAAAATGAGGGCATTAAAAGTTCTTTCGTCGGAGAGAATAAATTATTTAGGTTGAAAGCCTTAAGTGCTTATATTGCGGTGCAGAAGCGAAAGTAACTACATACATACACCTTGATATTAGATATGGGCTACCTTATACATTATACAGTCTGATAAATACTTTGGGATATTTCTACTAGTGGACATTTTCACCGGCAGATTTCAATTTTCATTGAAATAATATTTTATTGATACCGCGGGCAAAATTTGGAGACCATACTTCCAGAACTATAGTATTCTCTTAAAATATGCTTATCGTTTTGGTCAGGGAATTTATAGTGCGTATGGGTAATATAAACTTTACTAAAATTTAAATTCAGCGTAATTAAATGTTAATATACGTTATTTATTTAGGCATTTTAATTACTATCCCGAGTTAGGTTCTATATGACGTCGACCATTCGGGGCCTGTCACGTCAGATTCCACTTTGACCAGTTTCCAGTTATATAATATTATTTGTTTATGGTAATCGACTCATAATGGCACAAGTTCTACCTCTCCACTTTATGAATAATGTATTCGAATAAATACGTTGATATAATCCGTTTGAACTGGATTTATTTTACTGCGGGATAATTAACAATTTTGTCATCTAAAGTGTTTGCTATCAGAACTTATAAATTGAAAATGTAAATTCCGAATAGTGTTATTAATCTTGCTTTGTGGCAAATATATCCATAGTAGGTTTCCCTCTCTGATCTGTTAGTTCGTAATCCGGTTATTCTCAATCAACTAACAGAGATGTATTGATTGGGGAATGATATTACGTAAGCAGATATATTGGTAATATTATCATAATTCTAATTCGTAAATGTCGTTCTAACCATGGTGCCATTCCTTATTAATATTCTGATTAAATACCACACAGGTGCGTATTTATGGTAAGCTTAGATAAATACAACAATTTTGTAAGACAAAAATTAACGATTTCAGTAGTTATATCGTCACCAGAAAAATGTCAAGGATGAGAAAGTTATCAAAAACTTTATTTGAAACCTATAATCTTTCAAAGTATGTTTTTTTATGTCGTTTTAATCTATCTCTCGATATTTACCTTCCCTACGAAGCCTTAATAGTGAGGTTAAGATGTAAGGAGTTTTGTCAGTCAAAGCATTAGTAACATTTGAACTAATCATGTAAAAGCATCAGATAAAGTTGATTTTGGCTATCACACTCTGACCCCCGATTGTTGGGGCAGCTTGGCGAGGATATAGGACCGTTTACATTTTTTATATCTCTCCTGTGCAGATGAGATTTTTTTATGGGCTAGATCAAGGTATGCGTACCCTCGGTCCATTTCACCCTCCGGAATAATTTCCCCACTTCCTGAAGTCTGCAAACTGTTCCATTTTCCCGTGTTTTCTTATTTCCCGAGTATCGCAGCGCGGAGATCGACATCATTGCTTTTGGAAATAAGGGAGCCGCGTAAATCTTACGAAGGCGTTGCTTTAACGCGTATTTCACTCGTATGCCTTTTGTTTCACGAACAGTGGCTTCTGTAACTGCTCTCAAAATATATCGTTATACTTTTTCCCGCTGTCCTATTTCGGGAAATTTACCAAATATCTCAATTTGCTTTTGTGTAATAGAGCAGACGCGGAATATATCCTCGCATTTCAATAAACATTTCTACCCGATACGATATCAGGTAGATAATGTCGGATACTCCAATAAATAAACATTTATTTTGTTCGGGAATAAAAGATAAATAAAATAATGTTACGGTTCAAATACTTTTTCCGATAGTTACGTAGTGTTGTAGTGCGTACACAAAATAAACAAAAAAGCTTCTTCCTTCTGTTTTCAATAAAATACATGCTTTTAAATTTGGACTTACTCTTAGCCACTTATGAAATGTGAGTATTTCGATTCTATTAAGTTTTCAAATCAATAAAGCAATTATTGATCTTCTCGAGGATTTCTTAGCATTGTTATTTCATACGTACTCAACATCTCGCTTCACAGTGACAAAAGGACTCTGCCTAAATAATATAAATTTCCGTACACATTCGAAGTGGAAATCAATTCTCTGTGGACCGGCGAGGGAGCGTAGAGGAATCACTCCCTCGAAATATTTCACATTGTGAAACATTACTAAAGTAATTCAGAATCGCTGATGCGGAAATCATTTCTGTTGACACACCCGCCATTCCACATTTTGCATGTTAGCTCAGATTCCCTGAATAAGACCCAAAATGCGCTGTTTGCAAGGGACCCGTGGACGAACTACTCTTATACATTATAATGTTTCGTATTGCACTACCAGAAACGTGGATGAAATAATTTAAATAAAATTTTATCACGTAAATTTGCAATAGAAATGCAACTGATCAGTATTTAACTGAATATATACACATTGTACGCAATTGGGTGTAAAAATAATATCATAAAATACTCGTATAGAGGTACAGTGCAATTAACTGATTTTAACCCCTTATTTAGGAACTCAATAAGGTTAGTAAAATCGCTTCCGTACTCTAGACATTGTTGATCTTAGCGCAAAAAGTGGTTTTTATTTATTTTGTGAATAATTTTATCAGAAAGAAAAAAAGTAATCGAGGGAAATTTTCACAAATAACCTTAGCCGTAAAATTATATTGTTTTAAATTAGTTTCTTATATGTGTTTATACATTTATGATGGAAAAACGCATATTTTTATTCTATTCAAGCGAATGATAGGAAAAGCTTCAATTTATCCAATACGTATTTTTTGTGCTAATAATGTAAAGCGATTCGAAGGAAACATTAATCGAAACTAGTAATTTCATATTAAGCTTCGCCTTAAATGGTAATTTAATCGATGATCATTAAAAACATTCCAAAAAACTTTTGACTTTAGTGTGAGTTAACATTGAATACAACATTTTAAAGTTGTGTTAATTAAAAGCCTCAAATTTCCACTAGGAATTCCTGAACCAGCTCTTGCGGATTAAATAATTTGGCTTCAGCTCTTACTTAAACGCAGGATTAATGCCTCGGACGGATGGAGGTAAAAATGTATATGAAAGCCTCTAAATATCAACAGACAAACAAAAAAAAATCTTCCGGCGCTCGCAGCGTATTCCGTTTTGAATATTTGATTTCTCGGGGGATTTCCCATCAATTTGAACGGTTTGCATTTCATTAACGTATCCAACCGTGGCTGGGGTGGACATAGACAAGTGTAATTATTTATGGTAGCTATACAAATCATTACCATAGAGGTATGTACATTAATTTTTGGTACATTATAAATATGTCTACTTAATATGAGAAATTCCACTACCACCTGGGTGGCAAAGCATTATTTTAAAATTGTAATAATTTACAGTGTTATTAGGTTCATTAGTAACACTTGTATCTTAGGCCTATCATGTTTCATTAGATTCATTATTATATCTTGCAATTTGCAAACAATAATTCTCAAGTTTTATATTTAAATGATTTCAGCATCATTAATTACAACGCTTTCGATATAAAAACACCTAATTTCAAATAATGTATAATTATATATCTTGAAAATTTGCGATATTTAGAATCTGTGTGTATATATTTATGGTGATAAAGAAAATTATTGCGAAAAGGTTTGGTTTTAGTGTTGTAATTCTAAACTATGCCTACTTTAAAACGATGGTTATAACCATAAACAATTTATTTAAAACGATGTTTTATTTTAATATCCACTTGATTATAATTAGAATAAATAGTCGCGTATTTAATGTCATTTAGCGTATTGGTGTAGGTTTCTACCTGATAAATTACTTTTAATTGTCGTGACTCGAGACATCGGGATGTCTCAGAGGTTCGACGTGTCTATCTTAAAATTTGTATAAATAAATATCGACAGTTGATTCTCGAACTTGGCTGTGAGAGACTGGGGTTATTAAGTTGCTACTTGTGTTGCGGCGAGTAGAGACCGCATTTCGGATATCAATTTGAATAACGTTTCGGTTCCCAGAAGAAATCAACTTTATGATTGGATGGTTTTCAACAAAATCCGGTTTGTTTTTTGAGTGATGTAGAGGCGTAGTACTTATTGCAATATGGATGAAAAATTAGATACATTGTAGGAGCCTGTGGAACAGATTATGGGCGTTCTTGCACGCATGGTAAAATTTTCAGTACTCACTCAAAAATAAGATTTGAATGAGCTTGTTAATATGAGAAGTCTGAATTCAGTTGAATAAAAACTTTGTACCAACCAATTGTTATTCTTTCTTTATATTGCGTATATGGAAAGCATAAACAAATCCTTGATTCTACGTTATTACCAGTCTTTCCACGAGGTTTTTATAAAAAATTTCCTTTTTTAATATTTTTCAAATTTTCACAAATCAATTTTGATTATTTTTTTTAATATTTGTAATAATTTAACTCGTCTGTTTCTATATATTTTAAAGTTCATAGATCATGATGTTAATGATGTTTTGAGCTGAAAATAGTTGCATTGACCTCTACCATAGGCCACCCCAAGTGGTTTGCTACGTTTAGTGATTTAGCAGGGGTGCCCGAGTTCATGGGGTGCGGTTTGTCTAGGTCTTGGCGGCCAATGTGTTTATCCACCTACTGCGCGGCGTGCCGGAACGGGAGAGATGAGTTGTGGGAGACCCGATCTAGATACCTTACCTTACACCGCAGTGGGAGAAATGGATTCATCCATAGGTCCGTCACTTCTCGACACATTGACCCCCAGATTCCTACCCACCCCTCATACCTTTTTCATTCCCAGAACTTCCTCTCCTTCCTTTCTCCACCCAGAATCCTCTAAGATGACAAAGGCCCTGAGGAAAAAAATTCCTCCTTTGTGGAACTAATATAAAAAAATGATTTTAAAAAAAAACTGACCTACAAATTCCAGGCATAAAAAGTTGTATTATTTCATGACGCCAGAATTCACTGTTATTGAGTTTTTGCTGCTTTGAATACAGTTGTCCTGCTTTATAGTAAATTTAAAATAACTGCACTGTGCTTTACTCCACTTGGTTTAAACTCTGAGGCCGTGTAAAATAATTCACAAATCCCAACTTCGATTCTGTTTTCGAAAATGAATTTTCTCCATTTCCCAGAGGCTGCTTTTTTTTCTACTGCAGTACCCTATTTCTGCTGAAAGCATTTTAACCAGCTAAGTGCAGTAATGTTTAAAAGCTTACGTCGATATAAAATACGATGACGCTTTTCGACGTATAAACAAGTATAGATTCGAGGCCTTTGCGCCAACTTACCGCCGCGAAAACCCTTATTGGGCATTTGGAAACCGAAAATATATTCCGCATACGCAATAAGCCCGAAAGGGTTGATTGATGCAAATGATAAAATGCCAACCCCTTGGATAAAAAAAACCTTTGATATTGAATGCTTTTTTATATCCATTAACAAAAGTTTATATTTAAATACCGCCATGTACATGATATACATGAGACTCAAACAGCCGCAAATTTGTCGATATCTGCGATTTTTTTTTTACATTAGCCCCACACAGAAGGCCATGAGGAAAATAATTCTCCTCAGGACCTTTGTCATCTTTGGGGATGCTATGTTGATGGTCTTTTTTGGAAAGAAAGAAGAGTAAGTTCTGGGAAAGAAAACGATTTTAGAGGTGGGTAGGAATCTGGGGGTGAGTATGTCCAGGAGTGACGGGCATATGAATCCATCCCTCCAACTGCGGTACAAGGCAAGGTTTCGAGAGAGTACGGTTGAAGAAGTCAAAGGGACTCCCTCAACCACTCTCTACCGATCTGGCCTGCCTTGCAACTGGTACGCAGACGTATCCGCCGCCAAGACCCGGACAAACCTCTCCCCATGAAACCAGGCACCCCTGCTAAGTCACCAAACGTAGCAAACCATTTGGGGTGACATATGGAAGAGGTGTTGGTTATCCAATAAATGGATGTCATAATAATAAATGGACGATTTTAATAGCGCCGTTCTCGTGCGTTAAACAGCAACCGATTGCGCCCTTTCTCTGGATTTGCCGCCATTATTTTCACCAGATTTATTTTGTCACATATCATTATTTATTTATTTATGCTTATTATTATCAATATCCGTGAATCAAATATTTGTCAATCCATATCTTCTTTGTTAATATAAAATGTCAATAGCTTTTCAACCGCATGATCGGCCATTTAATCCATTTTCCAATTAATGCCCCTCTCCAACCTGTCGAATTTACCCTCGCCCATACCACCCCCCAACTCCCCTCCAAACCCCTCACCCACTGTCCAACACGTCTGTTAACTTCCAGTGTCCAGAGAAGATTTCTACCCTTTACTGTCACCCTTGAATTCGAGACGGATCCAATTTGTATTCATCCCCTTCTTTTTGTTCGAATGGGTGAAATCCAATAATAAAACTCATTTATATGCATGTATTTTTATTCATCGACCTTTTGTGGCTATGAAAAGCCTTCATCAAATTGACGCGGGATCCGCTCAGTTCTGAATAGGCAATGTAGCTATTTAAAAAAAAAGTTTAATTATTTATTTAAAAATCACACCTCAAAGATATTTTTTTTAAGTAATGTCAAAAAATTGTTAACCTTGTTTTTACACAATGTTGACAACTTCGAGGAAAATATTTTTCACCACAAATGGGCTTCTACGTGATAATAATTCTTCTAAGTGTAAATAATTCGCTCATACAAACAGTAAGATAATAAATAAGTTTAGCAATAAAGTAGTTGTTGGTTCCAAAGTGCTTATGAATTACTGCTTCAGATGCTTTGAAAATGGACTTTGAATAATTTAAACGAAACGAGACGTAATGGTGTTTGCTGGAATTGGGTGATAATTGGTGTAGGAAAAATCAAGGTACGCAAGGAAAGGGGAATGACCAATCACTTACCACTGTATCTCTGCGAAGGAGATCACGCGAATAACTACGAGAACCACTATACAGTTCCACCGTGTTGAGGTAATTATCGATATTATATACTTCCCAGTTGGTCAAATTCCTTACTTGAACTAAAAAAAAATTCTTGCCATTGTTCCAAATTTCAATTACTTTTCGAGCAAGCAACTCGTTAAATGACATCCCAGTAGGAACCAAGCTTAATCTCATTTAAAATCCATATAGTAGTTAAATAATAATATTTAGTGACGAGATTGTAGAAAAAAATGGTTACCTAGTACGTCTATACCTGCACATGCACATTCTTGCAAGAAAAGGGGTTTGAACCGACTTAAATGATTCTGGACATTATCTATCCATTACATAACCATAGTATTTTGATTTTAATTAAATGGCATGTGTCTAATTAACTAGAAAGCTCCGACAGTTATTGTTAAACGAATGAATACGGCCGCCGCCGTTACAGCAATAGCGGCAATGTTCATTAAATTCTCCTAACTTCGTGTAAAAGAGAGCACGGTTTCCACACAAAATACCGCAAAAATCCATTTGAATCAGCGCTACGAGGTACGTGTAGGTTAGAGTACACTATACAGAGTACGGACTAGAGTTCTGTGAGTACAGAATATAGTACAGTTTGTACACACAGTGGTCTTTGTGTGTACCGGATTGCTCCCAAAACGGGAGTAGGTACGTCTCCCTCCCGTATGACACGCTCAAAGTCTTTTGTGCAACGGAAGTAACGCGGTAGTGTGAACACACCGCCCAGGTTTTGTAAGATCGTTGGACGTTGGGCTTGTGGACATTTTTACTGGCATTGCATACTATTATTTCATCGAAAGGATTTTCTTAACAAAATTTCATATCGTCAGGTTTCGATTTTGGTTACCTACTTCAATATAGTGCTGACAAACTGCTAATGAAGATTAAAAGGTATCTATATTTAAAAAATCTGCCAGAAAGAATTCGCCAATTTCCTAAACTATGAATCCGGAGGTCGCAGGTTCGAATCCGGAGTCCGCAAGTAAATTTTATTTAATTAAATTATGTTATTTTATTAATATTTATAATGATGTTTAGGGCTGGTTTTATAACCATCTGTTCGTTAAGCTTGTTAGCATTTTAAAAATATTCGGTTGGCGGTAGACCGAATATTAGTTAATAATATAAGTAAAATTTTCGAAATGTAAGCAACCCCCGACTCAAAAAAGAGAAACGCCTGAACAGATTTTCATGAATTGTAGCTAAGAACCATCTCGATCACGTCAGCTTTCAAACAAAAAAACGCACCACAATCGGTCCGTTCGTTTAGGAGCTACGATGTCACAGATATACACACACACACAGACGTATAGACATACAGAATATCAAACTTATAACGTCGCTTCTTGCGTCGGGGGTTAAAAAAACGGATAGTTTAAAACCGGCCCTAAGTATTTTTGCGGCACGTTTCAGAGTCATAGATTCTGTCATTATCGCCCCGGTGAAAGACCACCATTCAGAATTTAAAATTTGCTTAAGGCTGTGTTTGGTGATCAGATCTGACTACGCACCTTCCTTTTCCCATGTCATTCTCCTCCCTATACCCTTCAGCCTCACAAAAGTCTCCAATTGTTGGGGATTCCATAGTCTCACTGTCTCCAATTAGCGGGGAGCAATTGGGTCTGTTGTGCAGTATCAACATAAAACATACTAAAGTTATCTCATTTTGGAGTGATTTTACAAAAATCGCTTTAAAATATGAGCTCGTAATTTTTAATATTTTCATCAGGCTGAGTATTTTTCATTTAAAATCGTAATACCATCGGTTAATTTTAATAAATCTGCAATTGCATAACATTTAATATGGAGAATTTTTGCACGAATCCGTGGCATTTTAATTATCTTGGTACCTGAAAGTGATCCACTCAATTCGATTTGGTAATTGAAAATAATAATATCACGTCGGCGTTGCATAATTTTCCAAATTGATACTGTTTACTTAAAACTTTATTTATTTATTGGTTAAATGCTCCGCTCCATCGATTTTAAATTAAAATAAACAATTATCCATATCATCCTAAATGAATACCAATCAGTATAATTAAAAATTATTAAACGATGATCTTTAGTATCATGCAATTTTCGCAGATGTCTACAAAAATTCTACCCTAAAACCATCAATGTCCATTTTTTGCTTGTAATTCAAAATGGGGAATTTTGATTTTAAACACGGGCGAAACGGGGTAGTAACTAGTGAGGTACACCCGACAATATTTCTCCACTTAATGTACATATATTCCCCAAAGTCGGCAATTTTTTTGTTTGTTACGAAAGTTATTCTGAATTAAGTTGTCTTTTTTATGAAAATGTATTACAGTTAAAGAGTTAATAACGACGATAAAATTAGTTTTTCAATATCTCAAAAAATGGCGAAGTTATAAGCTTTCAAAGTAAACTTGGGTAAAATGTATATGTCTTATGACGTCATACTATACACAGTATATTTCATAATTCGAATGGCAGTGCTGCACTACTGCTGCACTAGTTATTGTATGCATGCTGTATTAATATGATGCATTTGTAAGTAACATAAAAGTTCGTTGTAATTGAAAATTCTTGCAATATTTCTCGTTTCTGTAATGTTCGCAAAAATAAATTCCCAATAATTACCCATCACTAGTAGTAACTAGTAACTAGTATATACTAATATGTAAAATTTAATGACCTATTTGCCAGTAAATTGGGCATTGTTTTTGCGTTGGTAAAATACATAATTTTAAATATGCGAAATCGATTTCAGAATGGAGGGTTAGATTTTATTTTAGAATAATACACGTCAAACAATTATGTTTTATGATCAACATGAATCCATTTCAAAATAACCTTCTACAATTCTATACAAAACAATCACAAATTTAAGACTGCGTTTCACCAGTATTCTGTCTGTTAAAACGATAAATTACGATTTTAATTTGCTATTGTTCTAAGATGAAACATATTTATTTGTGTGGTCGTTCGGGTGAATTATCGAATATGAACAATTGTAGGTATATATTTGTACGTTTGTAATAATCATTAATGAAATAACGAGTGTTTGTAGTGAGGTGTAAATTTTTACGAGTGGGTTTTAATATTCATTGTCGCAACTTTTTCATTGTGAGGCAAGTTAAGTGTATCATTTTATTCAAATTTTATGTACCCTGTAATTAGTGTTGTAACCGCTTTATGTCATATATTATGGAAGGTTCTATGTATGTAAATGCCGCTTGCGTTTGATTAAAGTAGAATCATAAGTCCGGGGTTAAAATATTTAACTTTAATAATATTCTCATGGGAAAGATTTGATTAATGCATGGGATACATGCGTTGATAGTTTGATCTCATTTGAACCCAATTTCGGTGCTTTCATCTCAAAACAATAAAACGGAAATCACTCACCTCATTTAATCGTTGACAGTGCAATCAAGACGAAATACCCAAGTAGTTGATTTCTGCTTTGGAAGAGCCTCAAGGAACATGGTTTTAAGCCAGTTTTTCTAACTAAAAGAAAGTAAATTATTCTCGTGTTACGAATAACCTGACAATCATTTGAGATTTTTACGGCCTAAAGTATTATTGCGATTTGTTTTTGGGGTATTATTATTTTTTATTTTTTATAGAGTGTCGGTTACCTCTTTCTTTAGCCAAGGATTCGGACAGCGTTACAATTTCCATCATCAGAGCAGATGTGTAATCGTGTCCAGATGTAAATGTGTAATCGATTACGCATCTGCCCTGATGATGGACACTGTAACTGTGTGGGAAACCTTGGCTAAAGAAGGACGTAGCAACATGGATAATACCCAAAAAAACACAAATCACATTAATCTGGCAATGTTTGAATTTTTCTACTACCTTCGTTAAGAGCGGAGCATGCACACATGAGGCTCTGAAGAAAACATCCCTTAGAGCGTATGTTATCTTTGGGGAAGCCCTGTGGAGCGTATTTTTAGGGAAATGATAAAAGGAGAGGAAGTTCTCGGAAGGAAAAGGTTTGAGGGATGAGGAATCTGGGGGGGGGGGGGGCAATCCGTGGATGAGAGAGATAGACGAATTAATTAATCTTCTGAAAAAGGTCTCCCTCAACTAGTATCTCCTGAACCGGCCTGCCACGCAAAAGGTAACCACATCCCAAGAACCCGGCTACTTTTGTAATGCTGGATGAATAAACTAGCAGAGAATTAAATCCACGACTTCTCGATGGGACGCCGACGTATCCTGTATTGTTTAAGAATCGATCTTTAAATTTTGGAGTTTTGTAATTGATTTTGTGGGAATATAGTATTCGATTCCATTTTAATTTTTTCCTGTTAAATTCATTTACTTATATTTGATTGTAGGTATTGTTTTTTTTTATGTGAAACGCTACCACTGGTTTGTGATTGTATCGGTATATCGCAGATTTACATTACGTAACATCGCGGTTATCATATATTTTTTAAATTGCTTACCGATGCCGAAAGTTTACAGCGATCATTTCAAAAAGTTCCCTCCCGCCATTGCATGGCGCAGTTTCGGAAGCGGAAAAATTGGACCACGAATGTGGAACGATGAACAAAAGATGGCCGGGGAAACAGGCAAAAAAAGTTACGTACCCAACCGGCGGAAATCTATCCAAACTCGGCAAATATTTGAACCGGATTTTTACAGTCGGTAGTTGCGCCGGTTTAATGACAGATTGCCAGCGATTTTAAAGTTTAAACATATGTAGACATCTACTGTGAAGCTTACAATGTTTTCTATTGTTTACGGCACCGCTATACTATGCCTGAATGTCTCAAAGGAAGACAATTTGTGATGCTTTGGGTAGTTTTAAAAATGTTTTTTTTTACCGGTCAAAATCTGTCCAAAATCGGCGCCTATTTAAATCGGATTTTTAGCAACACGGCTTAGAACATGGGGTCTCAAATTGAGACTCTCAACCTTATTTTACCCACCGCCCACGTTGTCAAATTAGGTCGACTTTTATAGTTTTTTTCTAAATTTGTCAAAGCTTTAAAACAATTATTATAATAAAAATGATTTAATTTCAATTTTGTGAAATTAAATTTATATAAAATGTATTTGTTATGTTTATCGTCCAAATTAAGAAAAATGATAGACCTACATACAAGTTAAAAAAGTATTAAAATTTGCAAATTATTAAATTAAATAAATTTATACTGACATGAAAAAAAACGAGTCTCGCCAGTCAGTCGCCAAATCAAAATGATTATCTATTCACGAAAGATTTTCGAATAAATAATTTCAGAATATTTTATTGATTTCACCCGAAGTAAGGGAATATGGATCCAATTCGCGAACAGCAGATACGCTCACAACTGTATTTTTAAAAGTTTTTAGTAAAAAAATATTATTTTCCTTTGAAGTTAAAAAAAACAACCAGAACAGTGCGTAATAAATAATAAATATCGCAAAATTCTTCCTCCCGCATGGCGTTTTATTCTTCAAATAATATCGATTGTCGTACGAGAAAGACATAGATACAGCTTGTTCCGCGCGTCCATTGTTCTGGGACGCCCGTATTATGTTATTTATTGTTATTGATGGTCTTTGTCATAATAATTTTCGATTCTGACATTTTTAATGCAGCCAGACCATGCGATGTGGCTTTGCATGGGCGTAGGTGTACCTACATGATATTATAAATTTTTTTATCATTTAAGCGATACCTTCCATGATTCCAGATTCAATACAGATAAATGTAAGAAAATGTTTCTCTAAAATAATCGAAGTATTTTTTAAAAGTTTTTCAAACTTTCAACACAGTTTTCAAGACTTTCATGAAAATTTAAAAAGCAGTTTTAAAAAAAATTATAAAGAAAAGGTGTGTGTGTGTTTTTTTTTTAATCATTTCAAATTATTTTGTTTGTCTGCGTACCTACACTCATTTCAAAAAGGGTGTGGTGCAGTAATACATTTTAACTGGGGAAACCTTACCGTTTTACTTCGAGTATTATAATAGTCCTTTTTCAATGTCCTTTTGTGAATGTAGAGGTAACGCAATTAGAGTTGATCTAAATAACACAATCTGCGAATTGTATATAGGGCAAATGTAATGACTTTCGACAATTATTTCCTTAGCAAAAGTCGCTGAGAAACAGCTTTTTGTCTTGTTTACACCTCCTTATTGTTTTTAGCACGAACGAGACAAGAGTGTTTACATACAAGTCAAATAACGATGTCGAAACTTGCTGTACGCAAGCAACTCACCTATATTCTGGTCACCTCTGGTTGCGGTAACATTTGAATTTTGTTTTCGTCATTGTTTGTCTTACATATCATTTGGCAGTTCCCTTTTATGAATTGACTGCTAATAACGAATGACCTCCTTGTTATTGTACTTCTACAGAATATTTGTTTCCAAATATGGGCACTATACGAAAAGAGTCGATCCATTTTCAACAGTTATTTTTATTCCGTATGTATCCGGTGTGTTTGTGTCCAAACACGCATTCAAATGCCTCCGATCCCCAAAACTATTAAATAGATCATCGACATCGTATATTGCCGGATCGACATCGTATGTTCACGGATCGACATCGACATCCGTACCACTTTGTCATGCATCGTGTTTTTCCGCCTACGTTATGCATCCGATCCATACATCCAGATTGATCGATTCACCACCAATGTTTTTTAGGTAATTGTTATTTTATGGATCCGTTAATGATTGGTTCGCAAATAAAAGATACACATTTGTTAATTGATATAGCACGCAGAGGATTGCCCTGATATTCAACCTCCGGTAGGAGAGAATACCTGTAAAATACTTTATTTTACTGATCCGATGCGATTCATAAATCCTGATTGATTGATTCACCACCGACATTTTTAAATTACAATTATTATTCGAATAGAATCTAATATCTATTATAGATCCTGTCCATACATCCAATTATATTATTGATTCACAATCAATATAATTGCCATTTTAACCAATATTGTTGTATTTTACGGATCCGATCCATTTCCAGATTCATTATTTCTCCACCGACATGTTTTAGGTAATAATTTTTTTATGAATATGAATCTAACTTATGTACATGTCGACTGTTTCTCCACCAGATGAGCGATTCTGTATATTTTGTGAATACGGAAAAGATTCCATACGGAATTGTCAAATTTGTGTGATTTTCTATGGCTGTCAATTGCTCTTTCAATGACAGTTGTCACCGATTTTAACTAGTTTGAAACACAAAATACTGTATGTATACATGCTTATTTATTAATTTAATCTACGTTTAAAGTTGTATACCATAGATTTGACATTTGCGAAGTTGGGTTTCAATCTAAATAAGTATGAATTACATGACCAAACTAAAGACTTCGGTGACTGGGTCATGGAGAGAATGACTGAGCATCAAGCATCAAGCACCAAAGTCCCTGCTGAACTCAAGACCGTTAGAGGAAGCATGGGAAGTGTGGGAAGGCCAAAATTAAGAAGGAGCGACAACGTCCTCAAAGATGTATCTACCTTGGAGCTTCTAAACTGGGGACAGCTGGCACAAAACCGAGATGAGTGGAGGAAGACTCTTGAGGAGGCAAAGACAAGCATGGGTTGCAGAGCCAAGAATGATGATGATGATGAAATAGTTGTTTCTTGTAGTAGTTGTTGAAATGAAGTGTAATTTCCATAATATGTGCCTAAAAGTGCGACTGTTAGTGGAATAATAAATGTATTTCATCTAAACTAAAATATCTGCAGCCGACATCTGAGATCGGCTCACGTCACCCATAGAAAATCACACAAATATAACAGCCGATTCCATATGGGATCTTTCCCGTATCCATAAAAGATATGGAATCGGTCCTTAGTATTGCTTAGATAATTGTAATTTTATAGAATTCGTCCACATTTCGTGTTTTGATTGATTCCAAGCCAATATTTCTGTGGAATTACTATTTTGCGGATCCAATCTACATCCAGATTGATTGATTGATTCACCGCCAATATATTTTTGAGGTAATTGTTATTTTACGGCCGGCAATTGTATATTATCGATTCGGTAATGTATTTCCGACCGTTTCGGTAATGTGTTCGTGCGATTAATCGAAACATATCGACAATAAATTAATAAGCGTCAAAACATTGATGGCTTCGGGTGCGATGTGTTTATGGAAACGATAATTCCAGTGACCCTTTTATGGGCGCCTGGCGGAATATCTGAAATTGAGATTTAATGTATGAAATTAGCAGTTAATGACTAAACATTAATCACGAAGATATGGTCTGGATATTAATGCCTGTGAATTATTGTGTTAGCTAACGATCAGATTGGAAATTGCGCTAAAGCTTTCTGCTTCTTGTGATCTAATTATTACAAATCAATGATTTTAATAATGAACGCTCTAAGCCGTTTTGAGTACGTACTATAATCTATAATGCAACCCTATCTCAAACAATAAATAATTAAAGCCTCGTTTATTTTGCTGAACCGTAATGTACCTTTAATGTATTCAACTAAATTTGCCTGAATTCAAACGGTTAAATTATAATTATTGTAGTGCTGTTTGTTGAAAAATCACGAGATGTAACTTAGACTTTATGCAATCATCACCGCCATGACTACCTGGTTGGAGTCCCCCCTGATGGCCCTCTGGAGACGGGAGACTATGAAATACCCTCCGTAAACAGCTGCATGAATTAATTTTACTGTTTATTATTATTTTTCTCGTGTTTTTCATGCTTATTCGCTTTTTTTAAAAATTTATTTATATGTTGTTATTTACTTTATTTTTATTTTTAACATTAACCCATTTTTTGTTTCAAAATATGGAATGTATTGCATTGCACTACCCCTGCATACATTCTGGAATAAACTATTTTTTTACGGTGCTCCAGATTTTATGTCCGGGTTGAATCTTTCCCAAATGAAAGACTAAACCCTTCCACACACTTTTCCACAAATGAATATCTAGTAAATTAACGCAATGTAAGTGCACTATATAAGAATAAAACAATACAAGAACAATACGTCAATCCACCAGAAACATAATGGGAAAATATTTCACCGACTCCAGATATTTTCATATCAGAGGGTTCGGCTCTGATGAAATCCTAACTGGTCCGATAAATCCTACTGATCCCTCAATATAAATATTTAAAAAATCTTTCGTAATCCTACATGTATTTAAAATGACCGACTTTTGCATTTTTATGTACAAATTTTTTGACAAATCTAATACGCCTAAATTTTAAATGAGAGAGCTAGGTATAATGCCAGTAGCCGAAATAACAAATGGTAATATTTTTATAGTCTGAGAATGCCAAATTCTTTTAATTTCATTTCCTAAATCTGTATATTTTCTTATTTTTTCAGAAACAGTTTTCTGAATATTACAAGAATTTGGAATAGCGACATCAATGATATAAGTTATTTTCTTAATTTTGTCATGTAAAACTATATCGGGTCTATTATGACTAATTGTTCTGTCTGTCAGAATAGTTTTATCATAATAAATTTTATAAAATTCATTTTCTAAAAATGAATTTGGTTCATATTCATAATATGGTACATTACGGCAGTCAATCAAGTTATGTTTAATTACCAAACTTTGGTGAATTATTTTTAAAACTTGATTGTGCCTAAATGTATACTCGGACGGCACTACTACTATACTTATTATTATTATTATTTGCCGCTGGTTAGTATATTTGCCAATTGTATATCACATTTTTTCATAATTTTTGGCCTATAGAAGGTTTTAAAAACCGAAAATTTTATATCCACAGAATCGAAAAAAATTACATTTCACATAAAGAGTAAAAATAATCGTTATGTAATAAATTACTAACGCAGACCCGTTAAAAATCACGTGATTTTATAATGTTATTTTGAAAAAGACTATCATACTTTACCGCTTTTCTGAATTCGTCATATAATCAGTTGCCGTTTTGAAAATATCTTATTCAAATGACCAGTCGGTGGCTGAGTTGGCATCCCACCCAGGTGTCACGTGTTCGGTTCCTCCATCATGACACAAGCAACATTTTCCGTTGACTGTTTTGGTAGTAGGAGATTTTCAAATATTGTCGGGTTATTCGTAACCCGGGTTTGGTAATGACGATGATAATTAGAACCTATTAATATAAATGCGGTGGTGCGTTATGTTTGTTTTTATTGAGTTTTTTATGAATTGTGTCCAATTTGTTTGATTATATTATTATTATTCTTCAAAGTAGTTAGCACTTTTTTGGCGAATTTGCAATAATTCTTTTGATTTATTCCGCTCGTCCTCGTACCTGTCTCCGTTTGCATTATGATGCTTCTCCACTAATACATTCTGCGCTCCTAATACATTCTGGTCATCCTACTTGTTCCCCTCATAATCCTCGTCATCTGCACACCTTCTCACGGCTCTCTACCCATTGTTTACAAGAGCAACTCGCACTCGACGATTACTCCTTTGTTTGCAGGAGGGCTTACGAAAAATCCTACAAGCCTTAATCAATGCTGGGGGTGAACATCCGAGTCAAGCTTTACGAAAATGCTCTCTTTTTTATAATGTTAGTCTTTTGTGGACGCTCTTTTAATATAAAATTCCGCTTTATTAAATATGCAAGTACGTCAAACTAACGTACTCACTCATAAATTTTTTGAGGCCGCTGCATAGGATTTTTTTGATGTGATACTTCTTTAGCCCCGCTGTGATTTGAAATTCGGATGAAACCTGGTCCTGAAATTCGGTCCTGGAGTTTTAATATAATGCGGTAAATATGCGGATATCGAAGCGGAGTAAAGCGCGTGACAAATCTCAGTGGCCAGAGACATCCAGCGAACGGACGTTCGAATCCTACGAAATCCAAAAAAATAAACAAACCATTTCAAAATAAACAGGCAGAAGAAAAGATAGCGGCATCTAGCGACTTTCTAGTTTCACTTTAACCGCGTGTGAATTGCGCACTCTGATTTTTTTCTCTGTGTACTGTAACTCTGACATTCCAAATTGGGTTATGTTATGAAGGTTAGGTTACCTTATTAAGGTAGTGGGTAGTCTGTTACCAGAGCGATATTGAGATTACCTAGCACTGATTAATTAAATAAAATTTACTTGTGCACGCCGGCATTCGTAGTCGAGGATCTTAACCGCTCCACCACGGAGGTCGTTCATTTGTTTGGTAATTAAATATATACATCTGAGTTCGGTTGCTTTCGTGATGAATTGGTGCCCTGTTCGTTAAGTGAATCCACCTACCCACCCACAAACGGGACAAATTAACATAACTGAGTGAAGTTTCCCGTACCAGTTGGTTAGGAGCATTCGTGTCATTTTGCGGCATTAGTCAATACCACTGATGCCTCTATTGCTCGGTACTACGGTTTACCTGGGACACTGTATTAGGCGGGCATAAAGCGTCATCGCTCTTAATGATAATGCGCTTCGTGATGTGATTCGTTCCCGAGTTTGCGCCGCGTTCGGGGCTAAATGTCATCTAATTAAAACTCGCTTTCAGCTAGTCCCAATCTGGAATCTACATGGGAAATGGGAAATAAACTTACTTCGTTAGGTGAAATTAGAAGTTAGAAAAATAGCCAATTACGGGTTGACGTCTCCGGCCGACCGGAATGGAATAATTTAAATTATTCACTGATCGCTTTTCTTGTCTACTCTCGGCTCCCATTGCAAACTTGATTACTATAGCGCTCTCTGATTGGAGCCAATTATTTTCTATAAAACTAATCGCATTTATACTTCCGTGGGCTAATGGAAATGGTTTTACTCCTTTATCAATTGTATTTATCTCGGGACAATGAATATTTTAGGGAGGAATATCACCAGCGAAACTTGGAATAAATAAAGCGTATCTTATTAAATAAAGCGTATATTAAATATAGCGAAACTTGGAATAAATAAAGCAACTTATCTGCTTCTTATCTCTATGGTAGAGAGTGTATGTTCCAGCTACGCTATTACACAACTATATTAACATTACCTTTCAGATACGTTACCCGTTTTTGTAGGCAGAATAGTGATTATTTTTAATTCATAAACTAATGTTAAGAGAAGATTTTTATGCATAGAACAAAGGGTAACAATTCATTTTACGGTGCTCCAGATTTTATGTCCGGGTTGAATCTTTCCCAAATGAAAGACTAAACCCTTCCACACACTTTTCCACAAATGAATATCTAGTAAATTCACCCAATGTAAGTGCACTATATAAGATAATAAATACAAAACAATACAAGAACAATACGTCAATCCACCAGAAACATAATGGGAAAATATTTCACCGACTCCAGATATTTTCATATCAGAGGGTTCGGCTCTGATGAAATCCTAACTGGTCCGATAAATCCTACTGATCCCTCAATATAAATATTTAAAAAATCTTTCGTAATCCTACATGTATTTAAAATAACCGACTTTTGCATTTTTATGAATAAATTTTTTGACAAATCTAATACGCCTAAATTTTGAATGAGAGAGCTAGGTATAATGCCAATAGCCGAAATAACAAATGATAATATTTTTATAGTCTGAGAATGCCAAATTCTTTTAATCTCATTTCCTAAATCTGTATATTTTCTTATTTTTTCAGAAACAGTTTTCTAAATATTACGAGAATTTGGAATAGCGACATCAATGATATAAGTTATTTTCTTAAATTTGTCATGTAAAACTATATCGGGTCTATTATGACTAATTGTTCTGTCTGTTAGAATAGTTTTATCATAATAAATTTTATAAAATTCATTTTCTAAAAATGAATTTGGTTCATATTCATAATATGGTATATTACGGCAGTCAATCAAGTTATGTTTAATTACCAAACTTTGGTGAATTATTTTTACAACTTGATTGTGCCTAAATGTATACTCGGACGGCGCTAATACAGAACATCCCGATATAATATGTTCTATAGTTTCCGGAAGAGCCAAACATTTTCTACATAAATCATCAATTTGATTTGCATCTTTGATGATATGCTTCCTATAATTTTTAGTATTAATGACTCTATCTTGAATAGCAAGCATAAAGCCTTCTATTTCTGCGCTCAACTCTCCAATACTCAACCATTTGTTTGACGAAAATTTGTCAACATATGTTTGGTTGAGATAATTGAAGTGTTTTGCGTGAAGAATTTTATTTGACCAGGAATCTAATAATTCCTGGTTGGTATTTATAAGAATGCTGGCATTCTCGTCGTATAAATTTAATGGCGAAATATTTCTATCTGCATTGCAAATTATTTTATGCATTTCTGAACTATCAGCTTTCCTATGGAAAAAATTTCTTAGCATTTCTACCTGATTATGTTTTAAAGATGTTATTTTGACTATACCTCTACCTCCTAAATTTCTCGGTAAATTAATTCGTTCTATAGCTGAATTTGGGTGATGGGAATGAAATTTTGTTAATGTAGTTCGAATTAATCGTTCTAAGCTATCTAAATCTGTATTAGACCATTTAATTATTCCAAATGAGTAAGTTAATAGAGGTATTGCCCAAGTATTTATCGCCTTTACTAAATTTTTAGCAGATAGATTGCATTTCAAAATTTTTCTGATCTTAGTTTTAAATTTATTCCTAATATCATTTTTAATACTAGTATGATCTAATCTATTTGATTGCGGATATCCTAAATATTTATAAACCTCATCCCCTTTCATACTTTCAATTTTGAAATTTCTAAATATACCCTCATCTCCATCTACAATTTTACCTTTCTCTATATGGATCGTTCTACATTTGTCTAAACCAAAAGTCATTTTAATATCATCTGAAAAAATTTTAACTACTTTAATCATTTTCTCTAAATTTGGTTCAGAATTCGAATATAATTTTAAATCATCCATAAATAATAAATGAGAAATTATATTTCTGTCTCTTTTATTACCTTTAATTTTTATTCCAAACTTGCTTTTAATTAACATTTTAGATAGAGGATTTAATGCTAAGCAAAACCAAAGAGGACTCAATGAGTCTCCTTGAAAAATCCCTCTTTTTATTGAAATGCCCGGTACTATAATTTTCTTATCTTTCAAATTCAAAAGCAAATCGGTATTCCAAAATGCCATAATTTTTTCCAAAAAGCTAATAATAATTGGGTTAATTTTGTATATATTTAAAACTTTTATCAGCCACGAGTGCGGGACACTATCATAAGCCTTTTGGTAATCTATATAACAAATATGTAAATTACGTTTTTGGGTTTGAATCTGTTTTAGAATTACAGAATCAATAACTAATTGTTCTTTACATCCCATATGTTTTCTGCGACAACCTTTTTGTTGTTCAGATAAAACATTTTTTTCATCTAAATGAGTGTATATTAAATCTGTCAAGCAAGAGGTTAAAATTTTATATATTGTCGGTAAACATGTAATGGGTCTATAACTGAGAGGGATTATTAATATTTTCGCTTTTAGGCAACATATAAGTAATGCCCTTAGTTAGAACATTTGGAAAATTTTGAGGTTCTCTGACAAATTTTGAAAGATTTTTTGCCAAAAGGGGATGTAAAGTAGTCAGACGTTTATACCAAAAATTATGTATCCAATCGCAACCCGTGGCTTTCCAATTATGAGTACTTTTTATAATTTTGGCTAACAATTCAACCGATATATCAGAAAAACTCATTTGTTCAATGTCTGAACAATTGAGTTCTTCATTTTCTATCCACGGACCTGACTCATTATGTTTTATATCTTTACTCCAAATATTTGTCCAAAAATCGCGCATATCTGATTCAGATGGCAACGGATTATTATTATTCGAAATAATATTTTGTTTATCGTCAAGTTTGGAATAAAATATTTTCTCATTTTTCTGAAATAATAATTATTATTTTTTTTATTATACGTATAATTATATCTTTTTAATCTACTAGCTTTTACACCTAATTTTTGTTTTAACAAATCTAATAAATCATTGATTATATTTTCATTATTATTACTACCAATGCTATAACCAAATTTTCTCCCAATTACATCTACATGTCTCAAAATATTCCTACTTCTATTTCCGTTTTTATACTCTATTACTCTAGCTATGCTACTTCTTAAAAATACTACATCACTTTCTAATCTACTCTGCCATTCTGGTTTTCTATAACTATATGATCTATCATCAGAAGACGTTAATTTAACTCCTAACTTATTACATATAGTGATACACTATTGTATGAAGATCTAAAAAACTAATGTCATCAAATATAATTTTTGGTAAAATATAAGTAATTATTATTAACCTGAAACACTCATCTACATTGAAAAAATCTCCCGAGAAAAGATACATGCCGCCGACGGGACTTGAACCCGCGTCCTTCTGATTCAAGGATATCAGGACAACAGAAGGACGCTGGTTCGTGTCCCGTCGGCGGCATGTATCTTTTCTCGGGAGATTTTTTCAATGTAGATGAGTGTTTCAGGATAATAATTATTACTTATAATAATTGTTATCAGAATAGTGATAATTTAAATTCCTGTTGTGCTCCTAGGGAACACAACTTGAACGATACTCAGTAAAATTAAATTCCAAGCACCTATTTGTTCCATCCTAATTTTGACAAAACAAACAGGCACCCTGCAAATGTGAAGAGACATTATCAATCCAGTAAAAAGTAAGTTGCTCCACTTGTGAATGCACGAATACTCCTGAATCTACAAATGCACATTTCAATTCCAACGCTGCTTCGGATATAAATCCGAATTAGAGTGTTCTGCAGCTGCTCGTATGACGTATCCAGGATACGTGACTCGCGGAACTTCAGACCACTACCACTAGCGTCTGGGACTATCACCAGCGACTAGCGCCTCTCTCACACCACCAACTGAAGCAGCAGTGGAGTCTAGAGTAGCACCCAGCATCCTGGCTATAGACACATTGTCACGTGTTTAATATTATATCCAGACCGTAACTAAGAGAGATTACGGCATTATCTCCCATCGCGCATCGTTCGGAATCTGCGAGCTTTCAACGCCGACTGAGAAATATGTGCCGTATTGCGGAGTAAGCTTCGGGAGAAGTGTTTGTGGAACAGTTTATTCACTTGGGCGGCACTCGCGTGCGATTCGCACTATGCTAGGAACATAACACAAGGTAGTTCGGGCTGTTTACGAATGATCATAACACCAACTTCATAGCCCTGCACTCGCTCTCTGTGTACCGTGTGCTCGCTTGCATGTTTCAACACTAACTCCTGTTAGTGTTACCATGTAAACTGTAAACCATCTGTTACAATGACAACATTTAAAATTATGAAATCCATTACAATTTTAATTAAAATCCTTTAGCTTAATTTCTTCAGGGAACGGAATAATATTGAAATTTGCGTTTTCTTGGTAGAGGAGTGTAGAAAGTTTTCTGTGAATACGTTTAAATTCAGATTACGATTCAACGGTGTGATTGACAGAACCGAAATTGAAGAAATTGATCTGGGCTTCTGGATTAACGCGACATATTTTCTAGGAAATATAATCGCATACAATATTATGGCTTAAAATGAACATCACATAATAAAAAAATCCCAATTAAACAAGTAATAATAATTTAAAATATGAACAAACAAGTAATAATAATAATTGGGTAATTTGTTGAGCGTCGCTTTTATGAAAAATCACCTCAAGTGCGCTGTACAATTTATAATAATAATAGTTTATTCCAGAATGTATGCAAGGGAAGTGCAATGCAAAACATTCCATATTTTGAAATAACAAAAGAAAGAAAAATAATAAGATGAGGTAAAAAGTAAATTACAACACATAAATAAAATAAAAATTAATAAACACGAAAAACCTGAGAAATGAATCTGAAAAAATAATATACAAGTATTAAACACCAAAATGAATGCAAACAGCCGTTTACGGTGGGTATTTCACTGTCTCCCGTCTCCAGAGGGCCATCATTGGAATGAATTCTTAGGCTCTACCTAATTTTATTATTTACAAATATGATACAGAATATACAAGTTGAAGGTTACGTTGTAAGATTAAATTGATGCTAAATACAAAGGTTTCTTTGAATAAAGAGAGTTAAAACAATACAAAATTTCAAATTCACCGGCTGTTGTATATTTCTAGTCACAGAATTTGCTGTGTTTTAAATAATATCTGAAACTTTTAGATATTAAAATAAATGTCCAAGCACCGCCGAAATAAATTAAATAATTAACTTGTGCGACAAATGCGACTAAAATAGAAAAACTTTTTAGAATTTATTTAGATTTAACACAGACTGCTAAAGCATTAAGAAAAAACCACAAGGCTAAAACGTATGTACCTACTTGTGTGCCGAATGTAGATATTAGGCATAGATAAAAATCACTTGGAAAATAGGAGTAAAAGTTTTATTTATTTATTTTGTTAATAATAATTGGCGCCAACTGTCAAAAGAAGCGAAGCTAGCAGTCCACAATGGAGTCCTGGTACCTACCATGATGTATGGCAGTGAGGCATGGAACTGGCAAAGGAAGGATGAAAGTAAACTGAATGCTGTTGAAATGCGATCCGTCTTGTAAAACCATGTATGATCATGTGAGAAATGTGGAAAGCCTCAAATAATTTAAGGCTAATGTAAGCATAATGAGTAAGATTAAGAAAGGGACCCTCAGATGGTTTAGGCATGTAGAGCGAATGAATGAAGAGAGTAGTGTAAGAAGAATATATGACGCAAATGTGAATGATAGAAGAAGTCGGGGATGCCCGAGGAAGAGGTGGCACGATCAAGTAAATCAGATACTTGAGTCGGGCCATGTCAAAAGTCAGATAATAGAAGAGTATGTATGAGACGATGTGTAAATGTGAGTGGGGCAAAGAGTGTGTGCCTAGACCGAGTTGTTTGGCGGTCAACCCTCTCTGCCTATCCCTGCGGGGAAACGGCGTGATTGTTATTTAGTTAGTGAACAATTTTATAAAAAATAAAAAAAGTTAATCAATGGAAACTGTCCCAGATATTTTTTGCCATAAAATACTATTTTTTTTTTAAATTTGTTTGTTTTTGTCCGTTTGTTTATGCATTTCTAATGAAAAAATAATTTTTAATAGTTTATTCTTATATTTTTTATAAAGTAATTAAGATTTTTAATTTAATTCTACCCAATGGAAACGGTAGGAATTTTTTTAATTCATCCAAAGCATATTTTTTGTACTTAAAATTAAACCGATTCGTAGTAAAGATTATTCTAAAATAGAGATTTAGCATTTATTGATTCAGGTAAATTACGTTTTGTTGGTTTAAATTGAAATCAATATTATTATTATTTAATTAAATCGCGTCTCAATGGGGGGATTGACTTGGTTTGGGGGGGGGGGGGGGGGGTTATTCGTGTGGGTTATATGAATGAAGCGGTTACTGGAATTCAATTTCAATTTTATTATTTGTTTTCGATACGTCAATGCTAATGATGGGATAATTGAAAGAAAATAAAGGGCTACGCCCCCCTTCCCCGGGCACTCAGTTTACTAGAGCGTGAACTTTATTGGTTTGAGGCTCCAAAATCGGGCCAATCATCATGATTATTCGAAAGGTTGAAGTATGAAAGCAAATAATGCAGTCTATTTCTATTTGTATCGGGTTTATTAACGATATAAACATGTTGCATTATGTCAAATGTAATTAATACATCAAACAGCGTTTATTTTACACAACAACATAATAATTTTATTTAATAATTTTATTATCAAGTTCTGAAAGTATTTGATTTTTTTTTTGGTTACACCTGTTTCGGTTTACAGGGTCATTTTAAAACTGTGGTTAAACCACTTTGAGACGACTTATTTAAAAATTTTAAGACTTATTACAAATAAGTGGTCACAAAGTGCTTTCACCACGGTTTAAATATGGCCTTGTACGCCGAAACAGCTGTAACAAAAAAAAACTTAAATCCTTGCAGAACTTGATAATAACATTATTAAATTAAATTTAAATTATTTTTTTTAGAATTTAAATGGAGTTCTACGAATTAAACACAAAAATATCTATTAAAATAATAATTAACGAGTTCCTAGATAGAGGGGTAAGTACATTGACTCCAGTCCCAGAGATCGCAGGTTCGAATAAATAGTATACATAGTTATACCTTATACCCTCAAAATCCCAATGGTGAGCGACAACATGCAGAATCGAGGCGTTACTTGAAACTGATTTATCTATGTTTATAGTCACTAGATATGAACAGTCAGGTTGTTTCAAACTTTTTTTTACTCTTTTCTACTTCCTCCACATAAAAAAAATCACAAAAAATAGAATTCCATAGTCCCACTAGCTCTAGTCGGGGCACTTGTGTGGTATTATATAAAAATGAACAATGGTGATTGTTTTCGCTCGCTGATGTTTGTGCCTTGTTACCTTTAGATAAAATCTTAATGATCTACGTCCGCGGATAATATATATCTCAGATTATTATATTTATTACGCGATAAAATGATATTACGCTCTTAACAAATTATCGGATTTTACTCTGCCTATCCGTAAGTAGGCTTTTACTAGTAACCAAGTTTAGTTATCTATATTTATATATAGATAGGGTATATCTTACCTACCCGAAACCAGTGATTTCTGAACTTGTTTTGAATAAAACATGTAGAAGAGATTGGTCTCCGGTGATCTTTTTTGTCAAATAAACTCAACAACGTTACTCAGCCGATAAACATTCCCCTTTCTCTACAACTCCTTGAATTATTTTATTGAATACCGCATAAAGCTAACAACTGCTCCTCACTGCCAGGATCATTGAGACTATGGCACTTCTATTATGATATGTTGCGAGACTGAAGGAATTGGGGAAGCGGAGAAGATGGGGAATAGGAATCTTCGGAAGTACCTGGATGTCCTGTGTGTACCTCCACGTGGTACAAGTTGGACTTTTTTATTTTCATTTTAAAAGAAAGACAAATATTCCCGGTTTACGAATAATCCAACAATGTTTGAAAATCTTCTACTACCACCACAGAAAGCCGAAAATGTTGTGATGGAGGACTTAGCCAGCCGAAGAATCGAACACGCGACGCTCGGGTGGGACGCAAGCGCTATGCCCACTCAACCACTGAACGGTCTACTTGTACCGGTCTGACATCTACTTGTATTATTAATCTAATCATAATATGATAATTTGTGTAGCGCCGTTTTGGTAAAAAATAACCTCCAGCGCTTTGTGCACATATTACTTCCTAGACTCTGTATTGGATGGACACTTATAAAGAGGCTGAACATGGACTAACTGTACTTCAAAATTGGCTTCGGATGAACTCTCTTACGCTCAATGTAATTAAAACTAATTATCTAGCCTTTTCAATAAACTCAAGAGGTCAACCGGGTAAAGAATACACTCTCAAATTGCACGAGTGTCAAAAAAATAAGTCACATTGCTCTTGCCCTATTATAACAAAGGCAAAAAGTATTAAATATCTAGGAGTGGAAATAGATGAAAACCTTAGATGGGACATACACATAAATGGAATCACTAAAAAGCTCACGAGACTTGTATATTTCTTCAAAAACCTAAGAAACATACTACCTAGGAAAGACATAAAAAAAGTATTTTATGCCTTATGTCATTCCCGTCTTGAGTACGGAATTCTAGTATGGGGATCTGCTACAGCCAATCATATTAACCACTTAGATATTGCTCAGAAGAGCATTATAAAAACCATACTAAAATTACCCATCAGAACCCCCTCAAAAGATATTTTTAAGTGTTTTGACGTTCTTAATTTAAAACAAATATATGCCAAGAATATTCTTATACATCATTTTAAAAACAGAAAATCTCCTAATGAAACTCGGATACATGACACAAGAGCCTCAAAAAAGGATATACGAGATGTTCCAAAATTCAAGACAAGTTTTGGCCAAAGAAACCACATATATCTTGCAACTAAACTTTACAACATCCTTCCTCCAAGTCTGAAAAAGATAGAAAAGATAAATAAGTTTAAGGAAAAAATCAAAACATGGGTGAAAGAAATTAATGCAGACATACTAGAGAATGTATTAAAAACATCATAGAAACTAAATAACGGAAAATCAAAGAAATCTACCAGTCCGCCTCAGCACAGGACCACCTAGTGAGGAGGACTAAGAACAAACGGATTAAATATTTATATATATCATAAAAAATAAAAAATAAAAAATAAAAATTATGTACAAACAGATACAGAATAATAATACTCACCTCGTAAGTCACTCAGATAAATACAGTTTTTTTATTAGAATTTTTTTTTAAGAATATACCATTTTACAAGCCGATGACGTAATATTGAAAACATTACACATTACACTTGCGCACACACATTACATTACACTGCACATTACAGTTGAGATACTCCAAATACGCTAAGGAACCACTAGTTAGGTTAGGTTAGTCTGTTGTTTGTGATAAAACAGCACATACCCGAAGTATTTTAACCAGCGATTCCCGAGCATATTTGGAGTAAAAATGTAAAGGCTTTTTTCTGTTCGATGTATTTTTTTTCAATTAAAAAAAAATATTTTTTTTCTATCACACGTCGCCACTGATAGCACTGCTAAACGTCGTGACAGATCACGTGATACGTGCTCTGTAAGGTCTGTTACCGTGCTGTTAGAACGAAATAGAGTGCGTATCACGTGGCCCGCTAGGCCATACCCAACCAGTGGCGGTTTGTGATGCATTTTTTTTTCATCATTGGACAGCAAATCTACATTTTTACTTCAAATATTCTCAGGAATCGCTGGTTAAAATCCGTGCTGCAACTACGTGTCTACCTACATTATATACCATATATGTGGGGTGTAACGCCTATTATTCGTATCTTAACATGGACATGAATTAAGTCCCGGCTCGCTGAAGCTTAGGCTCGTATCGTTCCTTATGGGTAGTTAGTACCTAGTTAGTTACCAGTCGTTAGATGTAGCCTGTGTATGGCCAACGCAAGGCGCCGAGAGTGCCTGTAATTCACAACACTGAAAAATTAAGTCCGCATCCTTCCTCAATGAACACGCGATCTTCCGCTGGGGTGTAATTTGTAAAAACGATACCGAATCCACTGTATTTTTAGGAACTTAGTTGCATTAAAAAGTGTTGCATACATGTTAATTGTCTCAACTGCTCGAAGACAGGAGTAAGATGATGGATGAATATTGAAGAATGTCGTATGAGGGTTTATTTTTTTAATGAATACTGCACAAGAGTCCCAACTGCTCCCGTCTGTAGCCAGTGAGACTATGGCGTCCCCAATTGGGGTAAGTTGTGAGGCGGAAGGTAGTTGGGACGGAAGGAGATGCGAAAGAGGAAGGTGGGGAGGTACCTGGCTATGCAGATCTGGTCACCGTTTCAAGCAACGTTTCAATTCTGAATGGTGGTCTTACACCAGGGCGATTCTGAGAGTATCTTTCACTCCGGAACGTGCCTGAAATATGCTATATATTATTTTAAATGAGTTCATTGTGAAATAAAACACACTAATAAAAAAAATATATTTGCCCACGCCGGGATTCGATCCCGCGACCTTCGGATTGGTTGCGAGTCAAGAGCCGTTCCCCTCGACCACGCCGGCCATCGTATAAAGGAAGTTGAGAAGGGATGGAGAACAAAGAGAAATGTTGGGAAGTACTTGGCTATTCAGATCTAGTCACTAAACATAGCTAAAGTCAGATTTGATTTTTGAGGTTTTCACGGCTCATCTTTTGGTTGTTATTATTAATTATTTTTCGGTTAAGGTCTGAACGTCTGTTAACGATGATCACTGTTAAACTGTCTGAAACATTAGCTAATGATAATTATGTATAGCTATAGCTAAAGTGATTTAGAGCCACGTTTCATTTCAGAAGTGGTGTTTCCACTCTTTGACTAGATTAATGTAGTAGAATATAGAACGTTACAGGATGTTACTTCTGTAAATTATCCTATTTAATAATTTGATTAAACTTTTATCTACCCTTTTCAACTCGCCACCTTTAGGTTAAGCCTAAAATCTTACCTCACGTCCGCGGAGGTTAGTAACTCATAATATCATCGAAACTCACTTTGTTATTTTTTGTGAAGTTTCAAAGACTTCATTTCCAAATGCTTGTTTGATGAGAAATCAATCTGTGATTAAACTCGTTCGCTCTAAATTCGACGGGCACTTAATGTACATCCCCTATTTAAATTACATAATCCTTATTTAATACTAATTGCTTCCAAATTATACGGTTTTATAATAGTCAGTTTAATTTATTCGCGGAAAAATAGCATCGCCATCGGAAATATATTCATTCACGCCTTTTTCTACTTAGCTATCTTATAAAACACATTAAACATCATTTGACTGCCATAACTTAACAGAAATGACTACTAATTAGTAGAGAATAAAAATGTTTTAAGAGAAATAATGTATAATGGTGGAGGGTTATTAGTTCTTATGAATCATTTACACGAATCATTAAGTTTCATCGCCGAGAAGGAATATTATTCCATACATCTGCCAGGTTAGTACTTAATCAAGAGAGCCCCTTTCGACCGTTTGTAAGAATGTGTTTGTTTTGTGTTTTTATGTGTAATTAACGTGGTTCCACGTGTCAGCAGGATATTTAATGTGGAATACCCTCGCCGCTGGAAGGAAATTTATCTGTACACATATGTGGGATAGGTCCTTTACGATGAAATTAAGGATTAAGGGCGAAACTCTCTTCCCTTTGTTATTGTTATAATGAATGTAAATATATTTACCAAGGACGTGGAGCCCGCGGTATCAAAACTTATTTTATTATCCTGGGCATTTTATGTATTGCTTTTATAGGCCAAGTTATACAACTGGCTATAAATTACGCACTACAAGGTTAGGTAACAATTCACAATGGAACATACGTGACGGGGATGATGGTAAGTCCTGTGATATTAACGATTGCTGCATGATTTCTGAGTTACGTATTTTGCTTTTAGTGTTTATCCACTTTGTATCTTCTTACTTTTATCTTTTGAATGTTACATCACAAAAATACAACCTGGAGAGCGTACACTTTTTACACTCCTCTTTGAACACTTAATTTAAATTTCCAGGTTAGGATTAACAATGAATCATTAATGACCGGTTAATAAATATTTTTTATTAGCATTTAATAATGTATTCATTAAATTATCAATTAATTGTTAATTTATTATTTATTAATTAATTAATTAATTAAATTGCCAGACAGGGTGCATTATTTGTATTGGTATCCTCCTCCTTACTGAGCTTTTTTATTTTGCACTTTTGCTTGATTGTTTTTGATATGTTTACGCCCACGATGCCACGATGCCCCGGGTAGCATGTTATCTGAGGAGGTAAAAGCTGCGCTGTCTCCTTGTGTTATTTCCATTACGCAACCATTATCTAACCTCGCACTTAAGTGAATGTTTCCCCGTATAAACCTCTGGTCTCCTGGTGTTTCAGTTCTCCAACGATGGACCCAGCGGGGAGTCCATGTGCCTGCAGGGGCCTGACTGTTTCATGGTGAGTACATCCGCTTTATATGATGATGACCGCTTTCTGCGCTGTAGTTTGCCGGCTGGATTTATTTATTATTTTTGTAGAGTGAATACCTCCCTTCAATTGTACCGATGTTCTCTCATGAACCCCTGGCTTACTAATCAATGGATACTCTAGCAGAAAAAAACTTTTTTTTAATTAATATGCTCAACAAATTGTTTATTTATTTTATGCTTGCGCATCAAGTTTGAATGAACTACGGAGTATTAAAAAATCCTTTCAATTTATTATTTACATGTTGAGCCTACAGAAAACCTGGTCCATAAGCATTCAAACGTATTCATTCTACTTGTCATGTTTATCGTGCACTATGCGTTATACATTTTATTTTGATACCTATTTGAATCAAATGTGTAAGTATGTTAACAAGACGAGATATAAAAAGAAACTAATCGTTTCCCTTTCAATCGTTTAATATGTTCGGACGCCCCGTGTTATGAATAAAACGAACATAAACGTTTTATAAGAGTTTCTTTGTGACGACTGGATATTGCTTTGATGTTTTTTCTTCGGTCCATTTAAACCTACACTATTAAGTATGAAGTTTATTGATAACTAGCTTCATGCTTCATTTGGCTATTCGTGGCAATCCTGCACGTGGTAAAATTTATTATTATTATACGTAGAGTATACAATATGCATGTTGTTAGAAGGCAATATATGAGTGTATGTAGTATGTTGTTATATCGCCGTAAAAATCAAACGTGCCATCCTTTTATTATCGCTGATATCCGTTTGTTATTTTCATTGCTCCCAGTAGCACAGTTTGTCTCTAAAACATTTTTATTGCAGTTCTTCCCTCCGAATATAAATGATACGTTATCTGCCCTGGGCCACATGTTCCAAACCTTTTCTCTCCACCATTCCCACCCCAAACCCCTAAAAATTCCCCCACGTTGTGCAAAAAAACATGTTGTTATACCACTGCAATCTGAAGAAAAATTGGGAGACATTTGCTCTAAGAAACCAACGTCATAATGTCTCATTATTTTCCTTTTTTTTTATCCTTTATCGAATGTATTCGCCGAATCAAGAATGTAAGATCAGGTGTAATGATTCCCTCCACATCTCACAATATAATATTATAGTATTCTTGGGAACGTCTCGTATAGAATGGGGTAAAGATAAAGGCTTAATCTGCATGTAGGTAGCAAGCAGGCAAGAGTAACTCTAGTGACATTTAGTAATCGAATCAATTAGAGTTTATTACGAAGAAGGTACTTGGATATTTTCAATTCCTTATTATATATGAATATTATTATATCATAAATGAAAGTGCGTTTACCAATGCACAGTGGAATGTGTTAATTATAAAGCGGTTTAAGTTGCATCACTAATGTGTTAAAACACTAAATGTATTTTAATACGTCTTGCGTTGATTTGGTATACTTTATTCGTATCATCATCACTGTTTTGAGATTTTCTTAGCGTTTTTATTTATTTATTAATATAATATTATTCATATTAATATGTCGTTTGAATAATGGAAATGAGGGTTTGATCTTATACTGTTTACTGAGCAAGACAAACGAATGAAGGACATAATTAGAGATTAAAAATAGAATTCTTTAAAATATTTCGAGAATTTATCAAATACTTCATAATTTATTTTCGTTGCAGAAGCAACAAATGGTAAATGAAATTTATGTCATTTAAGAACAATTCGGTCAAATCTGTCATCATTGAAAGGGAGGAAACACAGATTTTATTGGCAAGTTCGCCACAGACTAATGAATTTCTTTTATATGGATATTCGTGGACGCACCAAGCGGACAGACTAAAAATATTGTTTAATTAAATGAATACAATATTATCAAAACTCAATCGAAAATCTGGAGACAGAAAAATCAGAAAGAGATATTGGTTCCACTGGGACTAGAACCCAGGGCCCTTTGCTTACATGGCAAGTACTATTTTCTGTCTCCAGATTTTCGATTAATTTTCGCTTATATTGTCTTCATTTAATTAAATATTATAATTTGAGATTTAACCAAAATAAAAATATTGTGTAAATACAAACACTTTCTTTGAGTGGCATGCCTCACTCTGGGTACTCGCTTGTTATAAATAAAGTATTGAATACTTTTGGTTACTTGGGCGAAACTGCACCAGGAATTTTGGTGCTGGGACGAAGAACTAAAAAATCAGTTCACGTATTTAAAAAATGCGCTTTGAAATATATCGATTGTAACCTATCCTATTTTAGATTTGTGAGCATTTTTGATCTTAGAATTTACTAAAGCTATTAGAATATAAATCTCTGTTCTTCATTGCATTCCGCTGCCGACTGATTTAATTCCTCGCCTCTGAGTAAGCACAAGCAGCCCTGTTATCCAAAGAACAATATGTCTCCAGTCTGCTGCCATATATCTCTATTACTAAACTGCCAAACGGGACGGCAAGAAGCGAGTTCTCTTAACCCTTCTAATCACAGGAGACCCAAGTTGTCCCAAAACATCATATGCCGTTATAATAACAAGAGACCCAGATTGTCCCAGAGCGACCGTGCATTATTAAAAGTTATATATCTCTCTTCC
This sequence comes from Limnephilus lunatus, assembly GCA_917563855.2. NCBI lineage: Eukaryota > Metazoa > Arthropoda > Insecta > Trichoptera > Limnephilidae > Limnephilus > Limnephilus lunatus. Next base: position 52,483,259 of record OU830602.1, on the reverse strand, counting down.
TGTCATGCGAATATTTGTGATTTCTTTTATGTTAGAGAGCCAAAGAAATAATGCTTCTCATTGTATTAGGATTATATGAGCTATGTTGTTGAGATATTTTACAAACCCGATCATAAGTGACGGTTTTATTTCGAGCCAATTTTTGACGTAACAAACATTTAATTTTAAAATAAAATTGTATGAAAGTGATAAAAAGTGAGGTGACAGTTTTATTACAAATTTTGTTAAAAAAGGAATCTGTATTTAAAATTTTAAGTTTATTCTATTTTAAGTACTTTAATTCCAATATTCGCAGGTTTGCATTTTTTAGCTAATTTACATTTCCAATATCAAAATTTTAATATTTAGAAAAAAAAAAGTTGATTTCTCATAAACACATCGGAAAGATTATTTTATTTAGATTTTAGAAAAATTTTTGTTTTTGCAAAAGGGTTAAAAAATAACCCATAAATAGGAAAATTTAAGATGCATGGCAAGAACCAGGAATTTTGCGCGCGAACCTTGACAGGCAAAAGGTTACAGATATTATTTTCTTATTATTCGAAGGGTTAACATCTGAGCGCCTCTGAACAATCTTAATTCGCTATGACAAGGCTCATTCAGTGAAAGTCCGATTGCTATTCTTAGGTCGACTCGCATTGCTTTGTGAAGGGTAATTTGTCACCGGCTTCTATTAAGCCGGTATTGCGATGTTCCGATCGACGGAGAAAGGACGCTTACAAGTATAAGTGACTTTAAATAGAAATGACTACAAACTGGACGTTATTTACATTCAGTCTCCTAAGTATAATATGGTACCTACTTATTACCTGGAAGACAATAAGGTATTCTTAGATCGGGTTGTTTCATCCTAAAGCTATCGATGGTCGAGCCGTATTTAAATTTAGCATCAATTTCCAACATTTAAAACTAACCAAACAGCATTTCAAAATAAAGGATAAAGTTGTTTTAAGCCTTCTAGTGAGATATTTAATTTATAAAACGCAGAAATTTTTTTGTATTTGCTCAATTTTATTAACGTGAATTTTGTAAGATGGAGACCAAACTACCGAGTTATATTCAATTTGCCTTCTGAACCTCTACTAGAGATACTTATAATACAGTTTATGTAGTTTAATGACTTGTATGTGTTTTTGTATTCTCCATTTTTCTTCTCCAAAACTGGGCCGATTTTATTTTATTTTTTACTAATTGTATAAGAAGAAAATACTCTATGTAAGTACGTTTTGCTTCTTTTAGAAATACATTGTATAGTTTGTATATTGAATGTCTGTTGATAGCGTTCAAATCAAGCAATTTTATCGATTTTTGGAGGGTCTTACTTGCTTTAAGAAGTAACTTACCAAAAAAAGCAAATCGTATTGACACGCTAGTGGTCGATATCTATATAATGTTAAAAATATATTATATTTCAGATATGTACACTGTACGGTTTCATTTCAATATTTTTTATAAAGGATTACCCAATCGATGAATTGTTTTACAATCTCCAGAATTCTCCTTATCGAGAGCGTGAAAATCCAACTTTAAACTTTCCGTTCCGATAAATCCACAATAGTTCACGCCATTTGTGGATATCAATGTAACGTGGGTAATGTATACTATTCGCTTACCTAGATTCAAAAGCTCGTGAGAGCGGTATAAGAATTTGTCTTCTCTGGTGCGACAAGTCTCGCGGTATTCCGATACACATGTACGTGTACCTGTGTACATAACCTGTAGAACGTACCATCTCCTTATGGGAAGACTAGCCGCTAGCATGCTCTTTACAGCCGGGAATGTTAAATGCGCATGCTTAATGCTATATTCGTGAGGATTTCATGCTAAATTATTTAGCTTTCGATATGTGCACGCGCGGTGCTCGAGAGTACAAAGGACGATCGATTAGAATCGACACTGTAAACTACTGATCTCGTTTATGGACTGTGGGGAGCAAATTGAACGTGTTTCTTTAAAGAATTTTTAATTTACTACTAAAATGAATGGATTTTAAAATGTATAATATAAAATTTAACAAACATAATATTGGTTGCATAAAATATAAGAGTTGTCACAACGTAGGTAACGTAAAATGTAACGTAAAAGTTAAGTAAAAATGTATGATCTGTTAATATCCTCCAAATCAACAATAATATTACTAAAAGTGTTTAAAATTGGTGTTCACATTAGTTTATGAAAAGGTAGAAATAGTTGGCACATGCGGCGTTCAAAGTTTGCGTATTAATAATTTTAATAAAAAGTAAGGTCGTTTATTTTTAGTCTGTTTTCTAAAGTTGGAATATTTAAAATATTCATTAACGACGAATAATGTATGTGCTCCAAAGGGATGTTAAGTTCAAAATTTACGTATATTTTCATTGAATTCTTTCAACATTGTGAATATGAATTTTGTAGATGGGCGACCAGACTATTTTTGGATATTTGATTGTTACACAAGAAAAGGATTGGTAGAAAGTACTCAAGCGGAAGAAGCTAAACATGGTACCAAACATTACATTTTATCAAGCATTTCCGTTTCATACCTTTCAAAATCCCATCATTTTGATTCTTACAATTAATCATTCGAGTGATTTTGTATGTAATTGAAACAGTTTTCTGATTATTCACATCACTAGTTTACAATCAGCTCTTTAATTTATTAATCTGATACCATCCTACGTAGATTGTACAAATCTATTCTTAGTTTTAGCTTTCCTTTTTTGCAATCACACCTACATGTAGGTATCTATCAAATGGCATTCGTTTTGTTCACCTCGGGTCAATCCAATTCAAATAAATCAAGAAGAGAAACGTTCACGTTGTCAATCAATGACAGATAATCTGGTATCTGTCTCGCGTGATCAACAATGTTATTTTCATGGTGCACTATATGTAATTATTACAAGCAATGCACTCACCATCAGGACGCTGGAAAGGCCAAACGACTGACGTGTGAAAAAAATAAATTACGACTCTGAATGGTCAGAATGGTTTCTTTATTCTTCTGTCAAGTGCTTGTAGTAAGGTGCTGACGAAAAGTAACAAAATAATACATTTACATAAAGTATCTACACTTGCCTTAGAATAAAAAAGGCACAAGGATAAGAGCTTTTGAATTGATGATATATATAGGATTGTTCTCAAAATATCCTGGATAGCTTTGGTGACCAATGTAGACGTTCTTGGTCGATTGGGCAAAAAGAGACAAATTTTTTTGATACAAAAAGTTAATAATCCAATATATCGATCACCTCAAAAAACATGCATGGGCAAACACCTTACACAACCACAATACCAGAAACAAACATATAGTCATATTAAAAATACCTAAGTGTAATTCTATCTTTGGACAAAGAAGCTTTGATTTTTTAGTTGTAAAGTTATATAACTAACTCCCACACAGTATCAAATAAATTAAAACAAAACAAAAAAACTACATTAAGGACAGCAAATATTGGCTTATTGAACTATCTGGAAAATAACTTACTAGTAGGTGTATTGAAAACATTGTAACAGAAGTCACTGAAAAAAACCTTACCGAACCTTACCTGTACTGATAAAATCATGGTCTCCCTCACCACAGGATTTGTTTATATTTCATATGTGCCTTTATTTAAGTAAATATTAAAATATAAGAACACACGGATAATGAGTAGTGAGAAATAAATTATTAACAAACTGAAAATTGATAAGCAGATAGATAAAATATGTGGATTTAAAACAATGCAGTGTCAATTGCCAACCTCCATTTGGAGAGGTCACCAGATGAAAGAGAAGAATGATTAGTAGATGTTATGTTTTGTGTCTTGCAGCTATTCAACTTGTTAGAAAGTCCGTGTCACATCTTCAGACATCTTTCAAATAACAAGTTTCTAAATTATTACTTAATAACTACCTCGGTATTTTACGACGGGGACATCGTCTCTTTGAATAGCAACAGGCCACTCCGTTCCCCGTCTCGAAAATATCTGCTACTAAACATTCCAGTTCCAAAATATCTCAACTGTGTAATATCCAATTAGTTGATCGTCAAAGTCATAACCCTTTGTATTCGTAAGTTGTTTAACTACTACATTATAATGAAGCGTGTCACTCTACTTTGTAGTTCAACGTACAACCATTTTTAAACGAGTCTAGTCAAATGTTGGACTAAAATACATTAAGACAAACACTACAAAGTAATGCAAAATCGTGGGTTTTTGGTTTAAAAAAGCGTTCGCTTGGAAATGTTGAGTCTTTTGTTAGCCTAGAAAAAATAAAATATCAGGCCTACGAGTTTAAGAGCTGTAAAGTTCCAAATCTTCTACTTGAAACCCTTTTCAGTTTTGGGTTTATTGTAAAATGTTGCAAACTAAGTTCTTTAGAAAATGATCGTAAAAAAATTAAATATTTGTACCTGAACTTCGCATCTCTACATATTATAAATTAAAGTCCTTCGCCGCCTCTGTCTGTCTGTTCGCGATAAACTCAAAAAATACTGAACGGATTTTCACCAATACGTAGAGTAATTCATTAGATAGGTTTAGGTATATAATTTGTCTAGGTTCTGTGTAAATTGGTTGAAATATATAATTAAAGGAAAATGTCTGTTTGTGGTGGACGAGCGGGTTGGCAAGCGGGCGGTGTGTATTTGACTTGTTTGCAAATTAACAGATGGCGATGTGAGTTAAAAGGTTGGATAACCATCCAGTAGATGGCGTCGTGTTTCGTTAGCCACAGCAACGCGTTTCCGGGTCAGCTAGTAATAAAATGAAACACATTTTTGGCGATGTGTTATTTAAATGAGGAGTATTATTGTTAGCGGCCCGATTACAAATGTTATACGACATACTCGTTGGTGATGCCTTAAATGATTTCATGTTGTTAAACTTTATTTAGGTATTATTTTTACAATTTGAAAATGTCTTCGAAGGTGATACAGCTGCCAAGATTCAAAATGAATTAAAAATCGTACATTTATGTTTAGATTCAAAATATTATGTACGTATTTCTATTCTTCAGTGGGAGGCATGTATCGTGCTGTTCCTACTTCTTGGGAGAAATTCATAAAGCTCATTGAAAGTGTAGTCCTAACATTACGCACGCCTATTTCACGTAGTTGCCTAGAATTTATGTAATAAACTCGGGACATTACCCTACCCGCAAGCTCTCCGAATTGCTATTTATTTACGCTTTCAACTTCGCGGACCATTACTTTGTTCCTTCTAAGATTCTATTATAACTTGTACGAGGAGGCAAGAAGAGACAAGATGCAAGAAGAGATTAGAAGAACCATGAAGTGGCCAGAAGAGCCAAGAAAAGCCAATAAGAGGCAAGAGACAATAAGAGGTAAGAAGAGAAAAGAAGACAAGAAGCGACAAGAAGTACCACGAAGAAGCAAAAAGAAACAATAAGAGATTAGGAGAGGCAAGAAGAACCATGAAGAGACGAGAAGACCCAAGAAAAGTCGAGAAGATCAAAGGCAAGAAAAAGGAAGACAGAAAGAAAACAAAACCATACTTACTACAAAACCATAAACCATGAAACTATACTAAACCATCTTGCAATTCCTTTATTCCTCCTGCCCGACCTAAATTCAATAATTGGCTTATTAGGTTAACAGTCGATTAAACTCTTTATCCCGTCAGTGGCTGAGTTGCCATCGCGTTTGAGTCCCACCCAGGCGTCGCTCGTTCGATTCCTCCGCTGGCTGAGTCCTCCATCACGACACAAGTAACATTTTCTGCTTACTGGAGTAGGGTTTTTTTCAAATTTTGTCAAGTTATTCGTAGCCCGGGAATGTTGTCTTTCTTTAAAAAAAATTTAAAAAAACCTCCTTCCTATCCTCAGAGCACGTTGGAACACGTCCTAACAAATCAGTGCCCTCTGATGAACCCATCTCACCGGGCTGAAAGGCTGGGGTGATACAATCGTATCGCATCTAAGATTCTATTATATCTTGTACTTTATTATTATTTTTAACCATTTTGTGACTCACCTAAACTTATACACTTTGTTTTAAAGTTAGCAATCAAGCACTTAATTTATCAATTTTGCAAACATGTAGTTAGCCACATATTTTATCGCGAATCTGATTGCGTTATAGGATAATATGCCGCATACAATTATTCTTGATTCTTTTACATCCTCTTACATCCATAAACCTTCTTTCACTCTATTTTAGCGTTAGTCTGATGACTTTCGGGACAAGCAATCATTAAAATTGTTTCGATTTCATATGTTTATTTCATATTATAGAACATGTTATTGTATAAAAATATATCTGAACGTACTGTAAAAAAATCTATTTTTGAATGTTTTTTCTCTCTTCTGAAAATTCTGAATAGAACTCTGAATATGACGTTATCTCACTTCATTCATTTTGACAAATATCCCGAAAACTTTCCATGTAAAAATATTTTTTGTTTTGACCGCATTTCGCTGATAAATTGCTGGAATCTGCTCATTTGAAATTCCCTGCACGTTCCCGAGACAGTGCTCTTAATCTTGCATCCCTCTTTATCGACGGGCTCCCATTTGCGAATTGGGTTGATTAATGTCGAAAGCCTACATATCTCTCATAACTTTATAGTATACATCCCTGAAATATGAAAACAGAAAATGTCTCCTTAGCGAAAAGAGGCACGAACCATGAGACGAGTGATGTAAATTGATAAGAATCTCACGGTGAAGAACTCTGCGATATCGTTATATGACTTATCGCTACTCGTATGAAAAACGACGTCGTTACAACGAGAAAAAGAACTCCCGTTGTAAGTTGTAACGGCCGCGACACACCGTTAAAGAAAACTGTCAAAAACACTGCTCCTGGAAATTTAACGATCAGATAAAATGATTCAGGGAAATATAAAATAAAAATATAATAAAACTGTGGGGGGAATGTTCCCTTTGCTTTTTTCCGCCATTTCTCCGGCTTTTCTTCCCCCAATTACTGCATTTGTTTTGCGGACAGGTGTATATAAATTATATCCCCGGTAGTGTTCAACAAATCTGTCACAAACATAAACTAGAAGTTGAAACGTAAAATGATATATTTTCTTCCTTATGTCACGTGGTGTGATAAACATTATCGAGTTAAATACGGCGTTTTTTATATCCTATTTTTTACAAATCATGTTTCAAGCCAAATATCAACATGACATACAATTTTTTTCATCTCGTTTATTTTCATTCATGACAAAAAATAATATTATCTCTGGTATTTTTTTATCTGGGGGAAAATACGCCAGTCAGATTCGCGGGAAATCTACCTCGAAAAATATTAAAATTCCTGAGGTGGCTCAAAGTGTGATTTTCGTAATATACCTTGGATAATCGTAAAATCACTCTTAGAAATATTCACTCTGGATGTTAAAGTTACGTGTTCTGGCAGCGTATGTGCGATAGCGTAGTATCTTAATAAAAGTAATAGACAAGACTTGAAATACTTTATCAGTCTAATAATTTAGTGTTTGGTCATAATCACGGTCACGAGCGACGACGTGACCAACAATTTACTTTTAACAGAAAATTATAATTGCGATTTTAAAATTGGAAATGAAGGGTCTAGAATTCAGAATATTATATGATTTTTAAGGGTACTGCAATACTGCGTAACGTTTTACTTTAAGCCACCACAATCCGAATTTCTACCGATTTATAACACATTTCCTTTGAACACAAGTTTTAGAAATCGCAAAGTATGCTCCAATAAAATTATAAAAACTACATTTTTTCTGTTATTTAACTTGTCATAGGTATAAAAAAAATCACATTGTTTCTTTAAAGGCTACTTTAGACATTTATTCGTTAAGAGATATTTGCTCTATTTTTAATAAGTCATGCTTTTTTATAAATATTTTCGCATCCGCTTTATAATAGTTTTTTTGTAAATATTAGAGCTCTCCCATAACATTCGTATTGACGTATCTCCCTTTTAAACATCCCTGTTATTCTTTTTGAATGCTGACGACAGAGCCTTAACAGAAAATTATTTTAATTGTATTTTTGTAATTTGGAATTATAATAAATATCTTGTGTTTTTCACCGGTTTGCCCTAGTTACTAAATAAATAATACATATTTTTTTTCTATTCTTTACTTACTTATCGTTTTGCATTTAATTTATTTTTAGTTTTCTTCTTTTGCTCCATTTGAATTAAAACTTTCAATTATGTTATCTTTCCTGAATTCATTTATTCCAACTCACCCAACTTTGTGTAACGAATGATACTGGTAATGCGCGTTTTCATCCTGCGACAAAATATTCTCCGACAAAATATCCGATGTACAAAACATCCCCCAATAAAATACCTACTATAACCCAACCCAACCTAACCAAGCCTTACAAAAAATGGGACAAAAACAATACAGATAGTAATAATTTATTGTTTTTACAGGATGTCTGTATTATTTTTGTCCCATTTTTTTAAAGTTTGGTTAGGTTAGGTAAGGTTTTAGTAGATATTTTGTTTTAGCATGTTTTGTCCGTAGGATATTTTGTCGCGGGATGAAAAGTAGCAGAACCATGATACTATCTCCTTAGAAGTTATAATGAGACAACCAATTCAAACTTTAAAAATCTACAAAAGATTTTCTAAGAGGACTCAGTTTCCCGAGAAGAGTTGGGCGCTTTCGAAACTCATCTCAGCCACCTCAACTTTGTAGTTATCCCAATAATGTCGTATAATATTTGATGAGACGAGCTCTATTGCCATAAAAGACCGCCAGCGCCATGTCGGTGACACGAGGAATCATTACCGCGCTCAACGGAGGTGAAAATTGCCTTTACATTTTAAGGAGGGAGGCTTCATCGGGAGGGTCTTCAGGTTCTCAGGGAGTTGGGGGTGGTGGTTGGGTGGGGGGGATGGCACCAAGAATTATTGGCAGGTTATTGAAAGAGACGTTTGATCTCCTACTACTTCCGAAAAACGAATCAGAATTGAAAACGGATTGGAATACCAGGCTTTTGTTGCGTATTTAAATATTTTTTTAAAATCAGCTAAAATCTTTTTTTTTCAATAGTAAAAATCTTTTTTTATTTTATTTAAAATTAATTTTAATAACATAATTTTTTTTTACTGTTACCTGACGAAGCAGACTTTATCGAAATCAGATGTTGACAGTAATTCTTTTCCTCATATTTGGACCTTTGCAAAATTTCAACAAAAAGTATTAAATCTGCTTTAAGTGAGTTTTTTTACACATCAAACAGGAGGCCCTGAGGAAAATAATTGGAGGTGTATAGAAAATAATAGTGTGGAGGGTCTTTTTGAGGAAAGGAAGAAGGGAACATGGGTCTTGAAAAGGTCCATGTTGTAGGAGAGAGGAAACACAGAGGCCGGCAAGTCATTCCACAACGTAGAAACGATCCGTTCTCATGTGACAAATGTCAACCGTGTACATATGTTGGGCGCGTGTTTGGCGTGTTTCCGGATTGTGTACCTGTGCCGAAGAAACCAATGACGCTAGTTTCTGTGAGGATCTTCCATTGTAATACCGGTAGAACAAGGACAGCATTCCCACCTGACGCCTGTGCTCTAAAGATTGCAATCTGTTTGTCAAATTAGGAGAATCTATCAAACGCCCAGCCCGTTTCTGCACAGAGTCGAGAGTTTTTTTTAGGTATTTTGGGGCTCCAGACCAGAGGTGACTGTGGAAAAAGGTATAACTGGTTTTTAGAAATCTCATGTATTTTCCTCTTGTTTTGAAGATCAAGTGTGCAAAATTTCATCAATGTTAGAATAAAACCGTAGATTTGTATAAAAACACTCACGGAGACTCTTCTTTATTTATATACAGATAGATGATATAGTAAGTTTACAGGTCATAAAGAAGCAAAATAAATTGCAGAAAATGAATAAGAAAGCAGCCATAGATAGTTAGGAGCTGTTCCGGCGTGCGTCATAAGACAGTCACTATAAACAACAAGACTTATAAGGCAAACTGTCTATTGGTTTGTGGTTTTGAAAATGTCAACACTCTATGAAGTATCGTTAAACAGAAGATATGATCATATAATATCAACATAATTATGACATAATACAAATGAAACATCCGTAATAAACATGAAAATAAAGTATACGTGTAAGGCTTTCACGTTTTAGTAATCAAAACTGCCTTTCTTTGTCAAGCAGTAAATCTCACCAGAAAAGTAATGTTTTTTACTCATAAAAGAATCTTAATAATGTCCCTTTTCTGTTCCTTCTTTCGCATTCTGACTAAATAAGCGTGTTTATTTATCAAAGCCTTCGTACTGTTTTCATTAATAAATTTGTTGAATTTCCATTACTACTCCCCCTCGCTTCTGCATCAATCACCCCTCATTTTCTGACGCAAATTTTCAATTACTGTATTTTTATATTTTGTTTATCTCTTAACTTATCATCTCTAAGCGGTCACAGCGGTAGGAACATAGGTAGGCTTAAACAGTCCAGGATAGGCCGAAATACAGCGGAATGGTCCGGTTAAGGCCGGAACTGTCCGGAATCCAGCGGAACAACCGGAATATTAACGGGAGTGGGCCGTTCGACTCATTCCGTGAATTTCCGCCGGTCCCGCCCGAAATGATTGAGGTTTTCCACGGCGGAAAATTTCCCAAACAAAAATTGAGAATTGCAAATATTTACTCTCTATCACAGAGTTCTCCGTGGCGGTGTTTATTTAATTCCTTTTTTTTTCTCTGTAAATAATAAATTGGTTTCTTTTCTCTGTGTAAACGATACACTCACCGTGACTGTTTCAATATTTGATGAGTGAAATGATTCCCCTTTAATCTCGTCGGGGTAAACATGTTTCTCCTTGGAGCAAGTTCCTCGTTGTTTATCCGCCATTACCGTTGGTGTATTTTTGTTTGACAACATTTGTACTTGTCTATTTTTACATGCGGTTTATTTATGCTTTATGGAAGACATCGTAATTAATTATGTACCCTGCCCGCAATATCTAATACATTACTACGGATATACATTATACATTATATTTAATATTTTTTGTGCCTCGAGCTCGAAAAAAGCAACATTTTTTTAACTTATGTCATTTTTCCATAAAATTCTTTTTATTCTTAACCTTTCAGAAATCGGGCGCATTTTGTCAGAAAAAAAATTCATGTCAATAACATCTAACTAAATGGAATCCGAAAATCTAAAATTGTTTACAAATATTATTATTAGGTACAAATAAAAATATAATTTTTTAAATATTAAATTGTTTAATACCAAACATACAAGTTTAATAAATGGCTCACCTGACGTTTTTTTTCTAAAATTACTGATATTGCAAAAAAAATCATCAATTACATATACTTATTTTATTTGCAAATTTAGTATAAACGTTATTATCAGCTCACCTTTTTGTCTATTCATAAAAAAAAATTTTTTTAATTTTTTTTCGAAATCTTTTACATTTTTCTCAAATTGCTATCGGTATTTTCTCAAATTTCAAAAGAATAATTTTTTTCAAATTGCTAATGGTTTCTTAGATATGCACATTTAATTTTTAGGAAAATATGTAAAAAATCATCATTTTTTTTTTCCAAAGATATAAAGTTTTTTGTTTCGTTCCTTCCTATATCCCTGAAGTTATTTTTTGCAAATACGGCGCTACACAATTTATCCAATTATAATTATTAATATTTATCTGCTTTTGACACGTTACTGTTAATCTTATATGCACTTGCTTGCGTAGATTTGAAATTATATGTTACCTGTGTGATTATTTACGCTTTTTTCTACTATTTCATCAGTGCATTGAGATCGATTATATTTCCATCCCAGTGTAATATCGGTCTTATTCGTAAAAAAGCCATATTATAATAACAGCGAGAGTAAATTCATGACCGCTCGGTGGCATGTTCGGTCCAAGTGTTCATTAAAACTAAGCAAGCCAAAAAGCCCTGGAACCGAGGCAGTAATTGCTAAAAAACCAATGGGTTTGTACCCGAGGAAAAAAGCGGATTTACAAGCTCGGTGCTCACCATACTAGTACTAGAGTCGCAGCGAAAAGAAAATAAAACCAAGTCTTCGGTTATGTGCACGAGGGTGATTGCAAAAAACACCTCCTCGTTCGTTCTGAACTCCCGTTTCTTATTTTTTTGGTACGAATCCACCAAAACCAGTAATGATCGTTTTTATGAGCGATCTTCACAGCATTTCAAGTCTATTTTGAAATATGGGCAAATTCTTGTCATTTTTAATTCACAAAAAATTTCTCCAAGTTCCAGCCCTTTTTGTAAAATAGTAATTAATTTCAAACCAGAGTGCCAATTGCTCTTAACTGTCCCGAACCAGTGGAACTTTGGCATCCCCAATTAATGATGAAGCGAAAGGTAATACGAAAGGTAAGGAGATGAGAAAGATGAACGTTAGGTTATAAAAGTTTTTTAATTTTACAGTACTTACTCTAAATGTTAAAAAATTAAATTAGTTGAAATTAAAATGAATTCCTAATATTAATTCAAACACCTTACTGGTATTTAAATTATTATCACCTTTGATTCTGATCTGATCGTCAAACCAGCTAAAGCTATTTAAAATATTGCAAATTTTCGATTCTGAATGGTCTTATTGCACAAGGGTTAAAATCGACAGTATCTACCAACTCTGGAACATTCAAAAATATACATAACATATTTATAATATTTTTTAAAAATGAATATGGAATAAAATATTATATTGATTTATTACCTATTAATTATTTTTAATTAATTGGCCATGTAGTCGTTCGGGACCGCGTAAAATTCGTAATCGAGAATCTCAGACGAGCCTTAAAGCTCCTTAAATTCAAAATTACTCATGTTTTTCTTTTATTTTAAATATCTTTGGTTACATTTTATGTACTCTAATAATAAATTTGGTCACCCAATCACCCATTGTAGCTCATTTAGTTGCAGTGAAAGTGACAAAACACCCAATGTAAAATAAGCAATTTAATCCATTCACATTCTTTAGTATTCGTTTCAAACTAGTTCCAAGTTTAATTTTTATTGTGTATTTTTCTGTATTTAATGAAAACGACTTTGTTATCACCTTTAATAATCACTAAATGCTATAATATTCATTATATTATTCCACTCCACGTCCCCAATCAGCTGATCTTTTCAAGTTGTTTCTTGGCATTTCTTCAAGCAAACAACATCACACCTAGGAAACATACAGGTAGATAATTAAAACACAAAATAATTCAATGGATTCTTAGATTTCTGATACATATTATTGCAAACGTATTAAAAAGAGAATATTACAATCAGATAAGCTCATGGTCAATTATGTGGATTTTATTAACTGTTTCAAAATGCAAATTCTTATTTTAGAGATTTAATAACCCCGGCTGAGATCAACGTATCAAATGATCACTTTATTATTCAAATTTCGGTTGAAATCTCCAATGAGAAAATTCTCACACATTATTATTTACTTAATAGGCTTATTAGATACTAGACCGTGCGTTCTTAAATATTTATACGTTGAAATTTGGGGATAAGAAACATTATTATCCAGATGATACCTAGCCAGAATTAATTTATTATTTAAAGCGATCATCTTAAATGTAATAAAGAAGAGCCGACAAGACCAGATTAAACAAATTTTAATATCAGGATTGTATAAAGTATAAGTAGGTATTAATTACATGGAAGGTTTGGCTTAGCTGTGTGATTTTGTTGCTAATTTAGCATGACTCATGGGTGACTGTCAATATTGTTTGCAGGTGACTTGCAGGTTGTCACCCTTAGTTCAACAGAACGAGTCGCACAATAGTAATTATTCTTCAATAGTTATTCCTGTTGATTCCTCTTTATCCGACTCATTTCTTCGCTCCTGGCACATGGTGACCACCAACGACTTCTCACACCGACCACGTTGACTTGATACGTGTCTGCACACGTGGATTTATATGGTGGTGTTAGTGGTTGTACGGGTATCGCCATGTTGTACCTTGTGCCTCTGGTATTATAGTACGGAGGGAGTAGGTTGGATTGCTACCACCTCATGATGCCCGCCGTGTCACGCGATGGTCATGACTAAAAACCAGACTAAGTGAAAAACAACAAATAATTAAATCGCAACACTGGACTCAACCCCCATACGTCTTCAATGCTCTTACAGCCTTTTAACACCGATGCTGTGCTGATTTTTGCGTATTCGATAAGGCCTAACTACTTTATTTTACCAATACTCAAACAGCGCTTTTGCAAGGTTTTTAATGTGCTTTTTTGCATCAGTGTAGGTGCTTTGACCAACAGGGAGTTTGAGACAAAGGTTTACCTGTAATGACGTCATTTTATGTATTTAAGGCTTGATTAAAAACAGGGACTGTAGAGGCAATTTATTGCGTGCTTGGTGTTCGATATCTGATAAATATTAAATGATTTATTGGCTTCATTATACTTATTTTAAAATATTATTTTATTACTTAACTATGTAAATGTAAAAGTCTTTAAACGTGCATAAATTTAAAAACATAAATAAAACATACCAAACTTAATCTTCTTAACAATATTAATTAAGGCTTGTTGAGTTCAACGATCTCCCGGCTAATGTGTTTACTCCCTCCTACAACATGGGTCTCTTCATCTCGAAGGGCAAATAAATTTTATTCGATTAATTTGTGTTATTTCACAATTTATTAATTTAAAATAATATATAGTATATTTGCGGCACGTTCCAGAGTGGAAGATACTCTCAGTATCGCCCTTATGTAAGACCACCATTCGGAATTGAAACGTTGCTCGAAATGGCACTAGCTGTATTTGGTGACCAGATATGTACAGCCACGTACTTCCCCACCTTCCTCTTCCCTATCTCCTTCCCCTCCCTCTACCTTCAGCCTCACATCATACCCCAATTGGGGATTCCATATTCTCACTGGCTTCAGACGGGAGTAGTTGGGACTCTTGTGCAGTATTCATAAAAAAAACTTTTTTTAAAAGAACCACCGTACAACATCCTTAAATATGACATAAGTAGGTCCCGAGCGAAATGATTTTCCTCCTGTGTGGAGTTCAATACAAGTAGTTCACAGAGCGTGCACAATAACGTGAGAAAAGTATTCCTGAAATATGTCTCCAGATCTTTTCACCATGGATTATATTAAAAATGGTGAAAAGGTTTATTTTACATATTATTATGCATAATAAAGGTGACTTTCGACTGAATGAGTATAATTATAAAGGTAATGCGAACCTTCATTAAGATTTCTGTATTTATAAAAAACTACCTGCCAACAATAGCTGTGCCCCTTCGTACCTTGAGCTTTAAAATATCTTAGCTTATCATATTTCGTCCCTAAAATAAGTGTTTACAAAAAGTGTCCACATTTCGAGGAGAATTTCGTTTAACAGTCGTTGGGCGTAGCGTCCACAAAGTACAAAGTTCCCCGAGATATTGTTCGTGCTTCAGTCGTAAAGCGTTAATTTATACTTTCCTTCGCCTTTCCTTTATGACGGGGGAGTAGCCGAGGAAATAACAAAATAACCTTTGGAGCGCCACCGCGGCGTATTAGCCCCAAAAATGCAAAATTCATCATAAATATCCCGAATTAAACCGCCGCGAAATGCGGGAAGTAATAGAATGGCAAAAAGATAAAAAGATACGCCAGAGATAAAAAAATACGGCCGCTGCGTGAAATGGGTGTAAAAATGCTGAAAATGTGGAATGGGAAGACTAAGAAATTCACAAACGTGTTTATATTCTGAATTCTTGTGTATCAAATCGCCTGATGCTTTAATGATTATGGCGCTATTCCGACCCGTCCACTTTCGGCTAATAATGCTTTCCTAACTTGTATTTAAAATGATAATACTATTTAATGGAACTCTTTTACTTTAGAACATATTCTTGAACTTTAATTCTGGGTTGTGGGACTTAAGCGTGAGTGATTGTTGATAATGTTTCAATTTCCAGTTTATGTTTTTATTATTATTTTAGAAACAAAAGGTAAAACATGTTGTAAACAGTTAGACATTTGTAGAAGCATCGGTATCAATGATATGTCTCTTTGAAATATCTGGTGAGTATATATATTTTACCGGAAGAGCAAATTATGGGATGAATGAGTGTGTATGTGTGTGTGTGTGAACGTGCGCATGTACTCCGAATTGTATACATTAGTGGGCGTTGTGAGTACGCTTCGATTAAGTTACCAGTAATTCACCCCCCAGGCTAATTCGTTGGTTTTTCGGAACAACTCATACAGGTCTCATAGAAATCGTGGTCTCCCTTACTATGATGTAAACGGTTTTAGAAAGAGAAAACACTACGCATTTTAGTCAAATCTAAAAATTAACGGCAACGTAATTAAAATTTCCATTTTATGAATCCAAAATTTCCGACCTTAATTTGAAAAAAGTAATGAAAATTTTGTGATTTTTTTATTATTTATACATGAAACGTTAAAAAGTGAATTGACGATAACATTTATAAAACATTTGCCTAATGCAATATTTGTGCGTTTTTATTATTTTTCGGTAATCGGTAATCAGTAATTTTAGTTAGAAAAAACATAAGGTGAGCTAATTTTAAACCTTTTCCATATTTGCATTAAAAAAATATATATTTTAAAAATTATATATTCATTTCAAATTGTAAAATCACCTTCCAAAAACAGTTTTTAGTTTTCGGAGCGGTTCAGAAATGTTCCATTTATTTGGATTTTATTGCTAAGGTAAATATTTGGACCTTTCGACAAAATAGGCCTGAGTCCTAAGAGGTTAAATTTCGGTTTATACTTCAGTTTTTATTCATTGTTAACATTACATTCTTACCTATAATGTAAACCTACAAATTAACATCTCTTATAACGTATTTTATAATCATAATATAAAATACCTTCCTATTTAAGTAATATTCATAATTCATAACATTATGTATTACGGTAAGTCTCGGGTTGGTTCAGTTTAATAAGAGAATGAAACCGCGACACACTAAATAATACAGGGATAAGTAACGAAGGTAGGGAAGTACAATAATACACCGCTGTCACAAAAACTTCTCCACGTTTTTCCGACAAAATAATGCCTTTTAAAATTTGTCGGCGGCACCGTGAATTTATATTCATGTCAACGGAATATTCCCTGAAAAATATTTCGGTTACGCGGGGAGGCCTTCCTCACCGTCTTATATTATTCGTCACCACCCCTAAACAACTGTAATCTCGCAGGCTGTAAATCTGGAAAAATACCACTTATAGCATTTACCTACAGATTAGTGGGGTGGTTTAGGGATGCCACCGCCACCCGCTTAGATTAAGTCCATTTCCAAACAAATTGTTTCGTTATTAATATTTTTTAATCCCCACAAATGTTTGACTCTCCCCTGGAATTATTTCCGTCAAATCGTCATTCTGTTATATTGTTTTGAATAATTTATCAAGTTCTTTTTATTCTGTAGTAATTTTATTTATATTTGTAACTAAAATTATTTTTATTTTATTGTTTCAGGTAAGTTCTCTCATCTCTACTACACGTTAAAGAACACTGCAAATTTGTAAGTCTTTATTTTTTTATTCACAAACGTAGTGAAAATGTTATGAAATTGATAAACAACCGTGCTTGTGAAAACTGAAAACCTTACGTATATATAGTATAGTAACTGACGTAAAATAGTTCATGGAAAGATATATACATTGCTTATCCAGCCAAAGGTGGTTGTTTATCTATTATCTATTGTGTAAACTGTGTAACTGATAAAAATAATTTCTTATCGAATTTCGGAATTTTTCCAAAGTATTTTAAATGTCCTGTATGTACTTTTCTTCTTTTGAAGACGTCGTAAAAACCAATCCCATTTTAGAAACTAGATAAAAATAACCTTTTCGATTTAGGAATTTGGAATAGTCTTTTAAATTAAAAATTGCAATATTTTCATTTCAAACGTGAAAAAAGTTGAAAAAAGCTTATAACCAACATTTTAATCAAAACGTTGAAAATTTTCAGATAATAAAATTTTTTTAAAAGTCACTCCTTTTATTTAAGGAATTTATAAGAAAACTGTCACTTCACTTTTTACTTCGTTCAAACAAAAATTGAAACAATTCAACTTGCTTTTAATTCCAAAAAAAGACAACATAAAAACCGATATTTCGAACGCATTGTTTGCACAACTTTATTTCTTGGTTTGATGATTATGATTACCAATTCTCGTACATGCACTAGGACTAGGCATTTGTGTTATAAAAAATCATTACTTTCATGAATTTCTTATAAAATTTAGATCGTAAAAATCAATTTCAATATTCTAATGCCAACAACCCTTCATTTTGACGTAAAATGAATGTACATTTTACAACATGATATTATTGTAAAATCACTTGATTAAAACTGACGAAATATAACAAATGAGCTATAAATATATTGAATTTTACGACTATATTATTAAATTGACCATTTTATGAACAAAAACACCATTTATGGAGATTATTGAAACTAACAAAAACCCTGAATAATATAACTGTACAACACTTCTTGCGCACGTAACGGGCAAAAAAAAACAGAATTGCGCATGCGTGGGATGCGAAATGCGGTGTTGCCGGATTTGATATTTAGCGCCAAATTGAGTTTAAAATTGTACGGTCTTTATACCTATAACTAAACACTGTTTAACGGTTGGGAAGCTTTTTTATTAGTAAGGCTGCCAGTCTGTAAATAGTTGCATTGTATATATATAAGTAACTATGCTGATACTCAGGTAGATCAAATGATATTAGTAAAAATTGAATATCGTGATTCTTAATACCGATAGATGTTTTCTCGTTTTATCTCAGCAAAGATGATCTCAAGAGTGTCTCATCGCAGCACGAAGACACATTATCCATCTGTCAATAAATAGTTTAGAAAAAGTCAGGGTATTATAACTGTCAATTCATGATAATACACATCACGACAGCGGTACAAGGAAGTTGTATTCTCTTAACTATGATCTCTAATCAAATCCAGAAATCAGCCGCATGTTTTATATCCACCACGATTCCCCAAGTAACCAATCGACTGCTGTGTTGTTCCAAATACATAGTTCTTATCCATTTACTTGTAGGAAGCTAGACGCTTGAAATGTTCTGTCAGAACGTTGAACTTGGACTAAAAAAAAGTTTGTACTTTGAAAGGGGTTTTTATTTGTGTTTAAAATCCTTTTTTGTTCATTCGAACCATATACTTTTTACTATTTATTATGAAAGTGACACATCAAAATATTAGTTTACGAAGAGAAAAAAATTACAATTTTATGACCTTTTGACGGCCTCCGTGGTCGAGGGGTAAGGCTCTTGGCTATCGAACCGAAGATCGCGGGTTCAAATCCCGGCGTGCGCAAGAAATAATATTTGATTGAGTTGTGTTATTTCATAATTTAAAAATAATGTCAGTTGCATATATTTGCGGCACGTTCCAGAGTGGAAGATACTTTTGGTATCGCCCTGGTGTAAGGCCACTATTCAGAATTGAAACGGGTTGCTTGAAATGGCTTTAGCCGTGTTTGGTGACTAGATCGGAACAGCCAGGTATGTGCTGCACGTTCCAGAGTGGAAGATACTTTTAGCATCGCCCTAGTGTAAGGCTACCACTCAGAATTGAAACGAGTTGCTTGAAATAGCTCTAGCCGTGTTTGGTGACTAGATCCTTCCCCACCTTCTTCTTCCTCATCTCCGTACCTTCAGCCTCACAATATACCCAATTGGGGATGCCACAGTCTCACTGGCTCCAGGTGGTTGGGAGCAGTTGGGACTCTTGTGCGGTATTCACAATTAAAAAAAAACATTGTTTTTATCGAAATATTATCCAATCAGTGGCTCAAATACAAGTTTTTACCATCATAACAAATTCGCTCCAGTCGCTTATGGCAAATACTCAAATAACAATCTGCATTTTGTACCACCCCGTACTGAATATTGCAAAATTACGTTCCTTATTTGCTGTAGGTAAGTATGGAAATTTGGATTCCCGAATCTTAGAATAAAAGGATTGTACTTTTGCCACATTATCTGTGTTCGTATCATATGTACGAGTATCAGAATGTATTGTAAAGTGCACGCCGCGCCTTGCCGATCTTTTGGCTCGGGCTCAGAATGCCCTCGTGGAACCACTTCGCATACATGAGGGGTTATCATTGATAACACGGCCGCTCGTGTTTTCAATAACACTCCAATAAGAAGGTGCTTCCCTATGCGGACACAGCCGGGGCGATACACAATCTCTGCGCTTTTATTTTCGATATCAAAATCGTGTGCGGACTCGCTCCAAGCTTCGTGGCCTGCAATTTTAAATTACCGAGATCTGGATTGTGGAGTTCCTCAGCATTACTCGGAACTGCTGTAATAGTTGTGAGCTAAAATGCGAATTTATTCTAGGGAAATCGTGATTTACCTGATATCGCCGCCGAGCTGGTTGGCTTGCGTAATATATTTTTACGCAATCGAGCTACTAACTGCTACTGGTTGGTGTACCCTACGTTGTACACAATATCTCGGACCCCGTGGACGGCCGCGGCGGACTGTAATCGCCCGTTTGCCTTATTTAATTGAATGGAAATTATGCGCTCCTGATCATTTTGATTTTCATTTGTAAATACGGCGGGTCGTTTCGTGTTTTATGGCTATTAATGAGATCACGAAAAGCGCATTTGCTTGGTTTATGCAAAAAATCAGGTTTTATTAAAATTATCTGGATATTCAGGGTATCCAGAGGATGCTGAGATTCCAATCTAGTAGTGCTGGCTGGATATAATCTTGCTTATTAAAATTATTGTAAGATAAACAAATAATATAGACTTAAACTTTACTTTATGTTGTTTATGGTATCCACATATTGTTTGCGTACTTTTATGTACTTAATTGTATTACCAATAGCCATTTATCATTTGAAGTTATTTACGGTATGCTAGTTGCATTCTATTCTCGTATGGTACCAGGATAGCAGAGATTCCATAGGAAAGATTGATCTCTAATGCAGCTTCTGCCGACTAACGCGATGCTCCCTGATATGTGGCCTGGTCGGGCCGGCGCGCCTCCCACGGCGCATCAGATACTTTGTGTACTATGTAGTGTGTACCTCCTCTCATCGTCTTATCTCCTGGTAAGATCCGCATTGCCTTACCGTACATAGATAGCTTTTTACTCGCATTTCACCCCGAAGCCCTTTGCATCTCTTCTTTTTATGCCTTCTGCCTTATATGCGCTCTGCGATCAAATCAATATGCGATACGAGAGCCTCATAAAACTAATACTTCAAGTGATTAATTGTCGCTGCTGCCGGGTTATATTAAAATTATGTTCCCTTTTTATCTAGAACTTAAAATTGAATTTTGCTTAAGTTCATATACACGTAAATTGTTTCAAGCGGAGTGAAGTTGTAAATTTAAGTGTTTTGTCCTCTACCTCTTAAGTTTGTGGAAGTTTCAACGAGACCGTTTTCCGATGCACTATAAGCCGTTAAATGCAACTTAGCTCTTTAAGAAAATGCACCGCGCGAAGTATGTGGTAATTTCTCCAGAGTGCATTTTCTCAAAGCACATATCAAGTGTATTTTATGTTAACGTCTTGTAGACCGACAAAGTGCGAGTGCATTTCGGTTGTCGGCGGGAAACACGCTATAGATCCAGTGGGCGGGACTACCACCTACACCCCCCTCCCCCACACCTACCAGCCACCCATACACCCACACCTACTCGAATTACCACACTGAGATTTAATGAATCTTCTAACACATTTTTATAACATAGTGTTGCTTATGTTCACATTAAAAAAAATTATAAACCATTTTTTTTTATGGGTTACTTTTTTTTTAAAACTGCATTAAACCGCGTCGGTCGACGTCTTTGAGAGAAACATCATAAAATTCCGACACCGATGTAGTTATACACAGTATCTACAAAATGTTAGTAAATTGGGGAAATTGGTGAATCTATACCAAATTTTAAGTCATTTTTGTGACCTAAGTTTTTTAGTCTTAGCCTTCGTTTTCAGGTAAAAATGTACGAAGTTGGATTTTTTTGGAAAAATTTAAAAAAAAACAATCATTCACACCAGCTGTTTTCGTTGAAAACGCGTGTTTTTTACCCATTCGTTGCCAAAAAATAAGTGTTTTTGGGTTTCCGGACGTCGTACATAATTCCGTGCAAGTTGTCCAGTATCTTTTTGCCATCACATGACATCTGTAATAATTAATGTATTGCCCTAATTACGACATATTTACTATTATTCCGCCATCCCAATATCACAGTAAAAGGCCACCGACATTACACATAATGCATACATGTTTCCTAATATTACTTCTGTAAATATTGAAAATGAAACCATTAAAGAAATGTTCAGATACCAGGCTAGCATTAGTATACAAGAGATGTTTTAACCTGTGGTGGCCGTACTGGCTATTAAACGTAGCCGTTTGAATCTAAGTGCCGACCGACCCAACTGAGAACAGTTGGGTTATAAATTTGGAATAAAAGCACCTACCTATGTATGGCGGAAAGGCGGAACAAGTGGAATTGGCCATTTTGTATCTCCTCGCCGTGTTGTTGCTCTCGTTTTGTAAATTATGGGTTTGTGTAAGTAGGTACTGCCGATGCACCCAGCATGCTTTTCTACAATGATCAATTTTTACCTTTTTATTGTTTTCGGACGATACAACATAACCTATAACATGAAAAGTATAATGACAACTGGGAAAACGTATATTAGGAAGATATATAAATAGAGTGTGCTGAAATAGATATTTTCGAAAAAATGTTCTGCTGTCGCTAAAATATATATTGCACTAATTATATTATGTGTCTCACTTGTGTCTCTATTTTTTGCCTCTTGTGTCTATTGTCTCTCTTTGTTTTATTAGTCAGTTGGGTGAGCTTTTATATAATTTTGTATTGTCATTTTTTTTTTTTTTAATCTTTGTAAAGATGTATGCAAATTAATGTCTCCTATGTCTGAGTAGATTTTTGAATTGGATGTAACTAACTTACGTGAAAAATCTGTTAAAACCAAAGATAAGTAAAACCCCGTATAAATAAATAAATATTGTTAATTCAAAGCGTAAACAAGGTTTTAATGAAGTCCACGAACAATAGAAAATATTACAAAACAGTTTATTGTCGAAAAGACTGACAAAAGCCATTACTCTTGCACAAAAAATGAAAGGATTTTTTAGTCAGTTTTAATTTTTTTAAATTGTATGAATGGTATTCATAGTGAGTAGTGTTTGAGTCTAAGGGATAAGTAAGGGATGTTAAACTGAATGCGTTACAAGAACGACGCTGAATAAAAAAATAAAACATTCTAATTTCTCTTGCTTAAATAAAGTATTTATAAAATATTTGCCTCTGGGTTGTTGCCTTTCAAAAAACAAATATTGTCAATTTTCTTTATAATATAATTATATTTTTTTGTTGAGAAATAATTAGAGAGACGATCGACGTTCGTAAATTTACCTCCAGAATGAACACCGTTAGCAAAATTGAATAGTCATGAAACTGTCCAAAAATTTAAAAGAAAAGAATACACATCTCAAATAATAAAAATAAAATAATCTTCCGGTTTAGTTGGTTACCCGCTTTATCTCTTGTCTGAACAATCGGTTCTAATTTTGAAATGAAAGCAAATTTGAGTTCGTTGAACTTAAACATTTCACGCAGGAATAACTAGCGCACATCATCACAGACTACCGAAATTCGTATATCTGATGGTGTTCAGTTCACTCGCCTGTTGTTTCGCTTATAAGACATCTTCAATTGTTCAACCCTTGGAACGCCAGGGGTATAATGTCTTTCGCCCGCCGTAAGCCGACTATTCACCATATCACTATTTTCGTAATAAAAACTTGTGGAATTTTGCCATCCGCCTTTTCACAGATAAAATAAATTTATTTAAAATACAATATTATTTCCTTGCCAAACGAATAAAATTTATTTTAGTAAGGCAGGAGCATTTTTAAGGCTCAAAATATAATAAAATAGATGCAAGTGCGGTGAGTTGCTAGGAAACCCACAGTGGAATTTTTTAATGTATTTCAACATATAATAATACAATAACACAAAGAAAGTAGCTATAAGATATCTTAAAAAGAATATAAAAATTATAAATATAAACTTATAAACATATGCAAAATATAAACACTTTTTTTTAACTGTCATTTTGAGATCAAAACAATGTCAGGCAGGTTTAATATTAACATACAATAGTATTTCCTTGCCAAGCGAAAAAAATAGGTTTTAGTAAGGTTGGAGCATTTTTTAAGGTTCAAAATGTAATAAAATTAAGACAATTGCGTGAGCTGCTGCTAGAAAATCAACGGTGGATTTATTGGCGCACCAGGGGTTAAATTATCATATATGAAATCCACGGTGGATTTATTGGCGCACCAGGGGTTAAACTTCATTTACGAAATCCACGGTGGATTTCTTGGCGCACTAGGGGTTAAACTATCATTTATGAAATCCACAGTGGACTTCTTGGCGCACTTGGGGTTAAACTATCATTTACGACCGTTTTGTCCGGTATTTCTATTCCCACTCTTTGGATTAATTTAATTTAAATTTCACGCCGAGAATGATTGAAACGACTGCGGGACCATAACGCGATCACGCGGCCCGTTTTTTATTCCCACCCAAGAGATTTACGCCTCGGCCGGCTATGATTTATTTTTATGATGCCGAAAACAAATTGGCGAGTTCCGTTGGCTGTGTCGTTCCCTCATCTTATTCTCGGACGACTTTTGTTTTTTCTTTTCGTTTTCCCGGTCAAAATTGGCCGCAGGCCGCGGAATTAATCAGTCGTTTTTATACGGCGCCCGTTGTCCGGATTTGCGACCCGCTCGGGATATGGTGGATCTTTTGTTTGGCCCTCTGTCCATTTTGCCTTATTGATACGCTCTCCTGGTCGGCACTTTGTCGATTGGAACTTTGTCCCAATTTAAACACGTGACACAAATACCTATGGCCTAGGACTAAAGATACTGCCTAGTTCGGTGACACCAAATCTGTGGAGACCAACGTTTGGTCGCAGAAAGTATCTTAACTTTAAAAATTGGTTTGAATTTCAATTTTTCCTTTTCCCAACCGTTCTTGTGAGAGTGAGACTATTGCATCCCCAATTGAGGCTAAGGGTAGTCAGGAGAGGAAGGAAATGAAGGTGGGGAAGTATCTGGCTATTGGAAAGTGTCGAAAAATACACTTTAATATCGTTTTAAATTAGTTAATTATCATACAACACAATCATTTAATTAAATGTTAAAAATATTTTTATTTTTTACTAATAAGTAAAACCTGAGGTAAAAATATGCGTTTAGAAAATGAAGACAAAGTTGGTAGTTCTAAGTCGAAGTATGGTACGGTTAAATATCACCGAATCAAATTTTTTTTTACATGAGCTCCACGTAGAAAGCCCCGAGGAAAATAATTTCCCTCAGGGCCTATGTCATCTATGGGGATGCTGTGTGAAGGTTTTTTAAGGAAAGGAAGGAGAGGAGAGGGAAGGAAAAGGGTTTAAGGGGTGGGTAAGAATCTGGGGTTCAGTGTGTCCTTGTCGTAGGCCTTCAAAACCTTGACAAACCTCACCCCATGGATCCGGGCACCCCTGCTAAATCACAAAACGTAGCGAACCACTTGGGGTGACCTATGGCAGAGGTGTTGGTTATCCAATAAAGGTTTCCGGGGCGGCGGTACCCATTCTTGCCTCCCAACATGGGGATAGGGACACATTAGCTCAATTGGCAGAGCACCGCCCCGGCACAGCGTAGGTCCTAGGTTCGACCCTAGATATGACCGTATCTTTTTCTGATTTTTCTGTTTTCAGATTTTCGATTAAGTTTCGATAATATTGTCTTCATTTAATTAAATTTAAATGTACTTGCCCCATGTAGACTGTAAAATACAGATATATTTATTCATTTTTCACAAACTAGAAACATTATTGTATTCAGTATTCAGATAATTGAGTATAAATAAATTGCTTATTAGTTGACAACTTCGAAGGGCTAGGAGTAATGAGTAGTCAAGTTAAGGTTTTTATGTTAATAAGTAAATGAAAGTTCGCGAAAGTTAAGTCAAAATTTAATAAAACTTGGATAAATAGGGCGATGAACTCGTTACGAAATAAATGTTGCGGAGTACTTGCTGAAGTGTTTATTACGTACCTATATAATAATCATAAAGTTAGGTTATGTATTTAAGGTGTTGTGAGTTTTAAGGGTAGTCACAGACTGCCTATGTAACTTACTACACCTGTGGGAGGGAAGGGTAAACTTTATATTAAAATTTGTAAAAGCTTAAGAGTGTATAACCAGAGAAAACCAGAAATATGTCATTTTTAAATTAGTGTTTAGACGTATTGACTCTTTTCCACAAAAAATTATAAATTGAATTCGAAAGATTGTTATTTTATCTAGTAAACGTATGTAAAATTTTTTCAGAAAAAATGTTTATTTTAAATATAATAAGGTTATACCATAGGTCGTTGGCGGATTTGTTAAATTTTCAAAAAAGTACATGTATTATACAACACCCATTTCAAATCATATAATCATGCAGTAAAATAAATCAATATATTATCTGGTAAACGTATGTAACAGAATTTTAATTTTAGTTTAAATAAAATTATTAAAAAATATATAAGTACATGTGTTTCTTGACGAAAATTGGTCCGTTTGTGCATTTATTTGCGCACTTACAGACTAATATATTTCAGATTTTTTTACATTCTAATTTTGCTAAGACATTATTGAAAAATGATAAATACGTATGATCAAAAAATAATTACAAAAAGTACATATTTTTAATAGTTTTATCGTCACGCCTTTCAGCATTTTTGGATGAAGGTATAAATTAAAGCAACTTTGGAATGAAATAAAATCGATATTGAGTTATAATTTTAAAAAGCTGGTACGGAGAATACCTTATCTTTCTCTTTGGAACCGCTCTGTACGATTGTAAGAACATCTTTCGACGAAATGTGGATTTTCGTCCGCTGGCTGGTTATGCGCTCTTAATGAGTAGGTCGCGGTGTCACAAAGTTTGGGAACTTCTGAACTAGTAGATATCTACGGAAGCTTTACTTTGATTACCGAATTAGGAGTATTATGATTTTGATGGTTACCGGTTCAGGATATTGCCTATGAATAGTATTGATACCAATGCTACAGTTGGTTGCCTGTTTTTAACGTCCTCCAAACATTATATGATTTCTTTTACGTATTTTAGTCCTGCGTTGGATAGTATACCTTCGAAAGAACACCCAGAACAAACATCAGATCTCACACTAATATGGTTACTACAATAAACAAAGTTTAAGTGTGTTTACAAAAAGTTTTTACTTTTTCTTGTTGTTTGAATTTTGTTAAACTTTCACATAAGGTACATGCAAATCATTTTAAAGGGGTCCTTTTGAATGTATTTTTGTATCTTTTACATTTTTGGGAAGGAAGGAGAGGAAGTCATGGGAAGTAAAAAGGTATGAGGGGTGATAGGAATCTGGGAATTAATGTGTCCAGGAGTGATGGACTTATGAATCCATCCCTCCCACTGCGTTGCAAGGCTATGGGTCGAGAGACCCCGGCTGAAGGGGTCAAAATGCTTCCCTCAACCGGCCTCTCCCCATCCGGCCCGCCACGTAATAGGTGGGCAAACGCATCTACCGCCATCAAACGTAGATAAGCACTATATATATATAGACCCCTCTGCTAAGTCATCAAACGTAGACAACCACTGGGCTATCCAATAAATGGTTCCCGTTGTCGCGGTACCTATACCTCCCAAATGTTAATACTGGGCGATTAGAGGCATTTATTATTCCTTTTAAATTTAGATTCACGATTCATTTTTTTTGTTTCATTCTTCTTGCTGCCTTGCTTCCTGACAAAAAACAAATTAAATTAATTTTTTTTATTCATCCAGTTTACCGCTTATACACGATAATTATATACTTCGATGGTACCCAATCTAATTATTTTAAAGTCGTAACAATATTTTTCACTGGAGGTCTCTATTCAAAATTGACAACAACACAATTAGCAGAATATATTTTCAAGAAATTCGAAAATGTTAAATATTTTTATTTTCCTCATTTGCCACCGAATGAAATGTGTCATTTAAATAAACAAAACACTGAATTCCGAGTTGGCACGGTGGCACGGTGACACTACACTCCTCGGGTCGCAGTGTGCGATCCCTCATTCATCATAGTCATGTATTCGGTAAAATAAATACGTCAACTCCGCCAAGATTGTATGGTGTATTAACTATTCTGTCATCGTGAACATTCTGAAACAATTTTGCAGCGTCATTATAACGTGACATTTTATTTTCTTTCCCGAATTTTATTAACAGCAGATGTAATGTTGATATAATTATAATTAAATCGGCCTTTGTTTTGCCACCCAACCCGACATGATTTTTATTTTGTTCTTTGCTTGAAAACATTTCAAGCAAATATTATTTGTTTTTGTTGGCCAAGTTTTGGTGTTTTTTTTTGTGGTTGTGATTAATTATTTTTACATGTACTGTAAATATACCTAATACTATATTATGTACCATCCTCTCACTATTTCTTCGCTTGCTTGACAGAGAGAAGAACATGACATGCTAAACGTCCAATTCTTGGCACACACTACTTTCTTAATTAACATTTATATGTACTCTTCTATTGAATCCATGACAGTTTCCCTCGACAGTTGGCTCCCCTGGCATCCTATTCAATATGCAGTTGGTTTAGGTATAATATGGTTTACCTACTTACACAAAATATAATTATAATATTACACAGAATAACAAAAGTATGAAACATATTTTCATTCAAATTCATTAAGGATGAAACTACTTATCTATGTATATTGTACATACCAGCGCGTAAGTACAAAAAATTGATCCTGTAAATAAATTCGTAAGATATCTATAATGTTGGGTATTATTCACATTCAAACACTATTAGTTCTGTGGGGGAATTATCCATAACTTTAGTTTCTTCATAACAAACTGGTTGATGATGAGTTTACGTATTCACAATAATAATGCTTTAAGTCACACGACCTGTCTATATTAGTGGCTAATTGAATCTGTCGGCCATCAATAGAAGCAATTTCCCTGCTGGCATCTGACGGCAACTTTTGGAAGTTTTTTCAATACATTACAACTTATGACTAAAGTTATTTTTGATGTCGATTTTAGGTTTGGTATTGGTATATAATGCACAAAAATAATATCTTTTTTTTTATTTATAATTTCAGGAGGTCAACTGTCAGGGATCAACGTCGGGCTACCTGTTCTGTTATACCGATTCTTGACATGACCCCAATAAAGTATTTGGTTCACTTGATCATCCCACGTTCTCCTGAGAACATCCCCTAATTCATATATTTGTCAAATGTAATATTATTTTTTTTATTACTTTTGCAAACCGCTCTACAAGTCAAAACCAAACCATCTTAAATTCCCCTCTTACATTTTTTCCATATATATCTTCTTTTTTTTTTATTTCTTTAAACAACATTTTTAAAATTTGGTACTTAACTATTTATATAAATATAAAAATACATGCAATAAAATAAAACAAGAATAAAAATCTTTTCCAGCATTGTGGGAGGCGTTTTTTGCTCGATTCGGTCGTAAAAATGTTATATTTCTTAATAACTTCATATTGAAAGCACATGCTTAGAATGTCGAGGCGCCACCGTCTGCGTTCATCGCTGTACACTTACACCATATGAACATCCACATCAAAAGATGTTATATTAAATGTATGAAAATGATAATATTATGACTTCTTTTTAGGTTAGGTTTTAATTTTTAAACGTCTTGTCATAATGTAAATAGTTTGTCTCTCAAATTTAAAGCAATTGACAACTTGACATTAAATATTCATTTGCTTTTTATGTACACTTTTGTTTTTATTCAAACTGTTTAAAGGTTCTTAATTACTAAAATATTTGATAGACCATGTCGTTCTGATATCAAATCAGCCACATCTTTTTCATCGGAAATTCGTCATATTCTTATCTGCGTATTCGCTACTATTTCGCACGCCGTTTTAACCCTTAAGCTAATTTCTTCGCTTTTCGGAACAACTCGTATAGGTCTCATAGAAATAGTTGTGTCCCCTTACTATCACAGTACGAAATTATCTAAACGGTGTTAGAAACTTAAAACACCAGACTTTATACTCAAATCTAAAAATTAACCACAAAATAGGTAAACTGTATAACATTTAATTAAATGAAGACAATATTAGCGAAACTCAATCGAAAATCTGGAGAGAGAAAAATCAGAAAAAGATATTGGTTCCACTGGACTCGAACACAGGGCCCTTTGTTGAGATGACAAGAGCTCTACCAACTGAGCTATGGAACCCTGGAATTTAAAAAATTATATGTGTATTTCGAATTATAAAATTTCTAAGCGTATTTTATCACCTTTCCAAAATAGTGTTTAGTTTTCGGATGCGTTTAGAAATATTCCATTTATTTGGATATTATTGCAAAGCGGAAATATTTTGAACCTCTTACAAAATATGGCCAAGGCCTGGGGGTACATACCCACGACTCAATGATATTATCATATTTACTGCATTTGTGAGTGCAGGAATTTTTCAATGGTTTAAAATGTAATTAACTAACTAACTAACTAACCATCACGCCGTTTCCCCGCAGAGGTAGGCAGAGAGGACGGACCGCCAAACAACTCGGTCTTGGCACACAATCCTTGCCTCGTTAACATTCATACATCGTCTCATACATGCTCTTCTATTATTCTGACTCTTGACATGGCCCGACTCAAGTATCTGATTCACTTGGTCGCGCCATGTCTTTCTCGGGCGTCCCCGACTTCTTCTACCATTCACATTTGCGTCGTATATTCTCCTTACACTCCTTTCCTCGTTCATTCTATCTACATGCCCGAACCATCGGAGCGTTCCTTTCTTGATCTTACTCATTACGCTTACATCAGCCTTGTTTTACCACACATACGCCTCAGGGATCTCATTTCTGTAAAATGTAACTAATACGTCAAATGCACTGTAGAAATTAATGTCGTTTTATGAACTACTAATTTAATTTAAGTTCTTCATTTTAATGATATCTTCAAATCTCCCATAGCTTTAACAGCCACTTTGACACGCTAAAAAGAATCCCATTAACTGACAATCTATTATTTCTTATCGCCTCATTAACATTCACTGTTCCATATAAAAAAAACAATAAATAATATTTTTTGTAAATGTGTTTGAAGCAGCGACAGGCTGTCGCGTGAGAAACGAGTTACACATCAAGTCTTAGAGCATATTAAACTAAAGGGAAGATGTTCAATTCTTTCAGCTGTTAAGTAACTGGAAATATGTCGTGTCTTTGGATGGCGCTTTTCAAGAAAACAGAAAATAGCTTATTGTTATAGACTTTTAGAGCGTAAATGCTCATTAGACGAAAGTTTGTGCTTTTCTTTACTTCATGTAATATATGGTACACGAATTTCAGCTGCTGTGAGGCTAGCAATTGGACGGGCGGTGGAAGGGTACTTGAGGAGCTTTTCGTCACATGTTTTCCACGCTCACTTAAGACTTAAGCCCCCTGTGCTCTTATTACAAATTAGTGTTAGATGACAATAAAGTATTTTAGATATCACCGTACAATTTACTTTAAATAATCACATCTGGGACAGTGTTTCTCGAGACAATAAGATAGTCATTGTCATTAAATAATCGAAAGTCGCACAAAGTCTTTTCAGATGACCGAAGTATATTTATGTAGAATAAATCTTAACTTCTTTTCAATATACTATAATAAGATAAGCCATATTCTCAAGTTTCCGGTAATTTTTTGGTTGCGGTTTCCTCCTTATTGCATTTTTATGTTTAATGTATGTTTTTTCTGAACATAAACTGCCACATTTTTTATATTATGTTTCAGTTCTAATGCTCTTATTTTATCCTATGGTACAATTGTTTCTTATTATTTTCCTGTTTTATAACATCACTGTTATTGTTCATTTGTTTTATTTTATTGCCATTGCTGCATATGCACTGCGTATTCCTTATTTCATTTATCAATATTTTGTAAAAGGACTCGTAAGGAGTACTGTAGGAGTGATCTTAAGAATATGATCAACTGATTACTAAATTATTATTTTTAAGTTCATTATAGTTCCTCAACACAGCTTCCCCTGAGATGACATAAGCCCCGAGGGAAATTATTTTCCTCAAGGCTTCCTGTGTGGATCTAATGTAAAAAATAAATCGTTGTTTCTCTTTTTTTATATTAACTAAGACCACTGTTTGTTTTGTTTTACCACTTACAATTTATAATTTACAACTGAAAAATGTCTTCTACAATACAGGTGAACTCCTAGTGTGGAGGACAATAACTTTACCTTTGTAATGTAAATATACTAAGAATAAATAAAATAAAATCTATTAGTTGATGACCGGCTGACTGATTCATTATTACCCTGACTTTCACTATTTCTTCTCCACCTTACAAAAAATAATGTATATTAAATTGAATGCGAGATTGAAGCAATTATGACCTATTGAATTGTATGACGTTTCATCCTCTCTCTACAGCTCTAAAATGCGAGAGATTTGGTCTGCATGTAATTATTTTGCGAAAACAGCAGTTGTGACGAGCGTTTATATAAAATTAAATTTTCAAGCTTTTTGACCCAAATACGCGCACTTCACAGAGAGTGAAATATAATAATATTCTCGTTCACCCTCACTGTAGTGAAAAAGCTTCCTTGCTCTGCGTTTATAAAAGAATTACAAGGGCTCTTTCTTTCTTCGAGTAGCGACTTTGTAATTCACTTTTAGCAGATACGAGCTCCAGTATCTTTGAGAATCGTGCGAGTTTCTCTGAAGCTTGTGCTGGCTGAAATTAAACGGTGTTTTATCATGTTTGTATTACATCTCCATAAAGGATAAAGGTGGTCTCTGGTATTATCTGGGCACGTGAGGTGGCCATTCCTGGCTGGCCGGGTTGCCGGCCCCAACCCTTGAGAGGGGGTAGTCCAGAATCAACATTATTTAACCCCCTTTGTTGAATAAAACAGCGGCCCGCCCTTGCGTGAAATTAGCGGAGCCCCGGGCGTACATCGGAATTATTTTCACAACATTAGCATAAATAAATCCACTAGCCTAATAAAAATAATGAAAGTGTACGCGCGAGCAGAGCAGAGTATAGCTAAGACCCTTTCTAAAGAGATTTCGTATGGGATTAAACGTTCTCAATAATTCCTTAGGTAAAATGAACCCTTTAAATCTCCTTTATTTCGGCCCTTTTGCGAAATGTTACTTCGTTTGAGTTGCTTTATTTACTACGACACAAAAACCAATCTCCCACTGAGCAGAAAATACTTATAAGCGTTTACTATATTAGGGATTTGAAATAAGGCTGAATATTATATATTTTTTAACTTTTGTTTCGATACATTTTTTTACAAAATTAAAAGATGAATGGATATCTTCGATCAATCATAGGTCAATGATGGATATTCAAAATATTTTTCTTAGTCCTCTTGACTAGGTGCTCTTGTGCTGAGGCGAACTAGTTTTTAAATAAATACTCATTGTTTAATATGTTATAATAATAATAATAAATGTTTATTCCGGTATGTGTGGAGAATAGTGCAATCCCACACATTCCATAAGGGTTATAATACACACACAAAATATTTTAAAAAGAAAAGCAGGTGAATATGATTGTACATGAAACAAAGGTAATAACAAAAGAAAATCATAATAATAAGCTTTTGTTATAACTTGTTTTAATATAAAATGATGTATATCTCAACTTTGATTTTTTTAAACCAGATTCTGATTTTTTTAACAGTTTGCATTACTCAAAACCTTTCGACTTCTGGGCATAAATAGGCAAATATAATTCATTTCATCTGTAATTTTTTTTTTGAAAATATTTTTAATTTCGCAGGAAGAAAGTTAATTTGATTTTTTTTTTACATTAGCTACACGCTTCGCATTTTTCCCCAGGAGGCCCTGGGGAAAAATCCCTCATTGCCTATATCATCTTTGGGGGTGGTGTGTGGAGAGTCTTTTTAGCGAAAGGAAGTAGAGGAAGTTCTGAAAAGGAAAAAGGTATGTGGGGTGAGTGGGAATCTGAGTGGAAAACTTATTCGCCGCTAAGACCTAGACTCATGAACCCGGACACCCCTGTCACCAAAGTCACCAAACGCAGCGAACAACTATGGGTGACCTACGGCAATGGTGTTGGTTATCCAACTAATGGTTCCCGGGGCGGCGGTACTCATACCCATTTCCCAAAAATTGACATTACTTCGGTCACGCTGACACACCTACAACACACTTTCCCGCTATCAATATTTCTAATTTGTTTTCTATCTACTACAATTTGGTCCAAATTAACTAAATATAAACCTCCAGCACATACGAGTAGACCCGTAAAATCATCCAATCATCATTCTGTTTTATTTGCAGATTTCCACGTGGAAATAATACAACGCACGTGTTGTTATTTTAAATCTGTGTTGATTTGGGATAAAATAACCCGGATCCGAATATTTTTACAAACCAAATTCCCGAAACGCTGACATTAGCGTGAAATTATCCCGGAATTCGGCCAAAGCATCCCTTGTTTCCCAGCTCATGATATTTAAGTATAATTTAACATTTATTAATTATTGTAAATGTGTTTTAATGGGCGAGCCAGTAGGTTCTCGACAGACCCCAATTAAATTTATTTCAATGAACGCCATTAGAAGCGTTTATTTAAACTTTGTAATGACTGTTTTCGTTTTAATTGTCTTTGTTTTGCCTCCATTTATGTGTGTTAACACGTGAATTACTTATGCGACCCAATGTGACAGGGATTTACTCCGCTCAATATTTTCATCCTCTTGTAACATATTTGAGGATATTTTAGTATATTTTAACATAAGTCGCAATTTTTATTACTTAGGACCATGTTTGTCCAAGTTTGGTTAAAATATGGTGAATTATTGCTCTTTTTTTTACATTAGCTCAACAAGAGGCTCTGGGAAAACAATTTCCTCCTCACACAACCTAACCCAACCTAACCTAAACCTAACCCTAACCTAACCTAACCTAACCTAACCTAACCTAACCTAACCTAGTAGTTTTAGGGATTTGAAGGAGAGTAAGTAGGTTCTGAAAAAAAAAGAATGCGGGGTGGGTAGAAATCTGAGGATCAATGTGTACAAGAGTGAAGGACGTATGAATCCATTCCTCCCACTGCCTTGCAAATCCATGCGTCGAGAGAGTCTGGCTGGAGAGTTCTAGGTTTGGTCTCCCTCAACCTGTATCTCCCGATCTGGCCCGCCACACATTAGCTGGACAAATGCGCATTCGCCACCGAGGCCTAGACAAATCTCACTCCATGAACCCGGGCACCTCTGCTAAGTCACCGAACATAGGAAACCACTTTAGGGGCCTATGGCAGGGGTGTTGGTTATCCAAAAAATGGTTCCTGGGCGGCGGTACCAATACCCCCCTCGCGAATTGAAAATTACTCTTATTGTGATTTAAAAAAATATAAGCTATGATATGTTGATATAAAGTACGAGTATTTATACAAAATTTTCCCAAAATAGTGCAAAATTCTGATAAAAGAATGTCTAAAATGATAAAATGAATATCAAAATGAACAAAATTACCCTAGAGCTCACTGTTCGGCTTTTATTGAGACAAAAGAACTAGATATTAGTGTTAGAATGTTATAAAACCCATCACATTCCGATTAGTCAGTCCTCCACCAACTCGTTCGTAAAGTGTTTTTAACTTGTATTACTGATTTAAAGATTTACGTTTAGTATTCAATTGATTGTAGTCATAAGAATGGAATTTTGTTTGACTGACCTGCATTGCATGTTTCAGATTTTATGGCTTTTAAATAGGCCTCGATATATTGTGTGTGCTTGTTTCCTGTGCGTGATTGATAACTCCCAATAAATGCACAATCACTCCGGTACTAAACCTGCAGCGGGGGACAAAAGGTTCGCCCTCATAAAAGTGTCACTGGATATTTAAAACCGACATGAGTGACAGGTGGTCACGTGATATGCAACTTTTCTCAGACGGCCACTAAAGCATTACAGGTATAAAAAATGTCGTACGCACTCAATGCTAACGACTTTTACCTGAAATAATCGGTAACATACGAGTTTCACAAAACAGAAATCATTACCGTCCTAGTCATTGTTTTACATAGCTTTTCTTTTATATACAATTTTTTATTTTCTTCATCGGAATCAATTTTGTCTATACATTCATTCAATGACTCCCCTAGTCTTTTTTGAATATAATATGTAATATATTTTAATTAAATGAAAACAAATAACTTTGTAAAAACACCTTATTTAATCAATATTATCAACATGTTTCGAAACCAAAGATTTATTCGTCAGGATAATTCAATATTAATATTAATCTTATCCTGACGAAGAAACGTTCGATTTCGAAATATGTTGATAATTTTGATTAAATAATGGTGTTTTACAAAGTTTTTCGTTTTCATTTAATTAAAAATGATGCCATAAAATGTATTTGCAAAGATTGAAGAAGCTATACATTTAGCTGAAATCAGCAAATTTGCCTTCATCTAGGCTATTTTCTTCCATTCCTCTTATATTGTCTAATATTCTAAACTATTATTGCCTGGGTTCTTTCGACCTTGGAAGATGGTGGGCTTCAAACCGTATCCGATTCACAAACGAGTCCTTAGAATATCGTAGAAGAATGTCCACTCCATCAGTTTCCGCAGGGGGCACATCTGTGTTAAATTATGTCACTCCTGATGCCATCCACTGGCTGAATAACTTTAACATCCCGTTTCCACCTCCGTCAACCGTCCTCCAACATACGAAGAATACCATCATCATTATCTTCCAACCTGTGCCTCATCAGCAGTCAAGGCAGGCCTAACCTCTCTTCGTATTAACACATAACAATTAATCTTCTCACTCAAAAATAGGTCTACCCAACACAATATAACTTCCAAAATTAAAATCCTGCACTTTTTCATTATTTTGTAGCCTACCCGAATAATTTTTGTTTTGGGCTTCTGTCAATTTTATGTTTTTAAGAGTAATATATCTTTTCTGATAGCACGGTAGATTTAGCACCCCTTTGGCGTGTCACGGCCTTATCCCCACGCCGCAAAGTATCCTTTCCATTATTATTGTTCCATTAAACAGAACTGTTCCCGCCGAAGCTTTAATAAATATTCATAGATTTGCCGCGACTGAGGGATTATTCGCAACAGCGGCGGCAGCGGCGAATTTTTTCACCCTTTATGACGATTTTTCCTGCACAAACAACCGTTACCGCCGGCTTTGCGAATGCAGATAAGTCACTGACATGTTACAAATGTGATTTATTTGCATTTTTACAGCAGGTGCGGGCTGAAAGAACTCTGCTATTGTATACTGTATCCGCGAGCTTCTGATTTGTTTTGAAATGATCCGATCCCCCAACGGAGATGGGGTTGGAATTTGGAATACAAATACTTCTCAAGTCTTTCTTTTAAACTTTCAAATCATGATATTCTGTTTAATTTGAATTATTGATGAATTGCCTGTGTCCAACTACAATAGCAGTGCCAAAAAATTAAGCCTTCCTTAGCACTCCAATATGAATTAGATAGTGGTAGAATCAATGTCCCTCTTCCCTACGCTTTAATCCATATTAATATTATAAATGCGAAATTTAAATATTCTTTCGCCAATAGACAGCTACATTATCAGCGAGTAACACAGGCAGTATATAATGGAAAGCTCCGGCGTTATGAAAACGTGTGTATTTCATATATTTTAGGGGAGGGAGGAAAGCCAGGGGGAAGGTGGAGTTCGCGTAGAGGGAAGTGACGAGGAAGGGGGAAGGCATGGAAGGTGGAAGGGAACGGCGACGCACGTGAAATAACATGCAGGGAGAATCAATTTATTTCTTTGAATGGTTTTGCAACACATGCCGGGTACCAGCTAATTAAATAATAAAATTATTGTTTTTCTAATTCCCTGACTGCGACTGAATACAATAGCAGTGCAACGTGTGCACTGTGTACAGTAATAGAGTTTAGTCCCAGCCATAAGAATTCTGTAAGTCTATCGGGATATTCGGGATACATAATATCACCATCTTGAGAAATGCTGTAAGGCTGATGCAGGTAGGGAAGGCGAAAAAAAGTTTCCACATGACAACTTATCAGATTTTTTTCGCTTAATCCAGCTAAAGTCTTTAAGGCATAAAGAATATAAAAAAATAAAAGTGGTGTTTACAAAGTTATTGTTTTATTTTAAATTATAAAGTCTTTTCATTTGAATTAATATTTTTTTCACCAGGGATTCCACAAAGTACCATCACACTGGAGGACTGGAGTATTATTATTATTTGTACTGCCACTTGACTTATAGAACTATTTACTGATGTCGGTCCTTGACTAAATCTGATTTCGTGGGTGGTATAAATATATGTGTTGCCTAAATTATACGAACCTGAACAAATTTGTCATTGACTTAAGGGTTTGACACGGGACCCAAGTGGGACATAATCCTAGCATAAATCATTCCGTTGTATCTTCATTTTATTTAAGTGATTTATTTGGGGATTTGGGAATTCAAATTATTTATCAAACTCGCCAATAAAAGGATCACAAATCGACAATTTAGTAGTTGTATAGAATATCGATAATAAAGACCTTAAAAATACAGATGTTTTCGTCAATGTAAAATTGTAATAGTAATTATATTTTATGTTATCTTTAAGTGTTTTTTTATGAAATCAATCCAATTTATTAGATTTTGATAAGTCTTGGATCCAGACTAGCCAAGTAGTTAATCTCGAAGGCCTGTGTAGCTTTTTAGTTAATTTATTGCATAATATATAAAACAATAAATCGTGGCCTTTTTTGTTCGGTCGTAAAGCTCGTTTTATTGTCGTGGTAAGGTTCTGTAATATGTATTATAAATTTAACAATAGCGAGGTAAGGTCAAGTTGTAACCTCTAAGGTAGTGGCTTCAAAACTGGATGAAAGAAATAGCAACAGAACTTATACGTGTATAGATAAAAATTCAAAATAAAATTGATGTCTTGTGCAAAATCTTTTTGCTGAGTTTTGTAAGTGTTCAATGCAGCATGCAATAAACTGAAGTAAAGTCATGATAGCTAGATTGGGTACTTAAGATATCTTGGGTTTGAATCTCGCTCTCTTGTGGGCATGTCTCAATTGTCTGTGTGTCTGAAGTAAGGTCAATTTATCCCTCACTAGCTGGGGTTCCCGGTTTCGCTCAGGGATTTCATATGAGATTGAATTGATGTTGGAAACCACGACGGATCTAGCTTTATGTACCCACCCATACAAAAAAGGTTTCGAATGGTTTTACAATGTTCCAGAACATTCCACAACATTCTAGACCTTTCTAGACTATTCCAGAATGTTCCGCGATGTTCTGGAATGTTGTGGAATGCTCTCAAATGTTCTAAACTGTTCTAGGAATTTCTGAAGGGCGAAACTTGCAGCTCTTATATCTTCAAAAGCACGCCCTTTAAATAAAACGAGAACCTTCATGGCTGGGGTATAGAAGGCTACCACGCCATATAACTCCTTTGATCGTACCGGGACTCGTTTCTTGGTTTTAGCGGCACACACATTGTAGTACACTTTTATAATATATATTGATTACGGGTTAAATTGATCATACTTTTCCGAATATCGAAATTTCTTTTTCAACAGATAATGAATTTCACGTAACTTTTCTGGGTCCTCAGAATCCAAAATTTTATTTCAATTCTACACCTAAATATCACAATACTTTTAAAGATATTCAGTTTAATGTTGATTTTTTTTTACTTATCAGTAGCGAGCATTTAAGAGTTTTTGTAGAGCATGTATCTACTCATTATGAAATAATAACGTTGTAAAATTACCGCGTTTTAGGTTTTGATTTATCAAATTTATGTCAAACTCGCAGATGACTTTAATTTATGAATTTTACAATGGGATAGCTTTTCATTTTGATCATTACCCATGCTTATTTTGCATGCCTGCGTAAATTATAACAATTCATAATTCACGCGCATTACGTGCACCATTTTGTTGTTATTTCTGTGCATTGTGCAGTGCTAATCTCGTTACAGGGTCGAATCATTATGATAATTCACATTGCAGCATCCATTATGATGATGTGACATCCCCGAAGCGCGGTTATTGCGTAGTTAACAAGAAAAGTGCATTAAGCGGAGTGTGTGTTTTAACCTCATCAATTTCTATGACACCTTTTTAAGTACTTATGACAGGGTAATTAACAAAGTGCACTGCCACCATTTGATACAAAATGGCCACCCCTAACTGCAGCGTGTTCAATGTGCAATGTGCGTTTACCCTGGGGGTAGAGTGTCGCATTTTGTGAAATGTTAAAATCGGGCTTTGCTGTAAATTAAATGTATTTCAGCAACGCAGGGGTGAAATTTCGCTATCAAAATTGATTATTATTCAATGAAGCATTATTATCACTACTACCCTTTTCGCTCTTTTTCTTTTAACATGCACCTCGTTTTTCGCATTGATTCAGAAATTTTTCGAGTAAGAATGTGTGTTCGTAAATTAACTTGGAAGGATTTTTCTTTTTTAACAGCCCATTATTTTTACGATTCTCTCTTTTGTATCGATCCGTGTTCGTTTTATTTATTCAATGGCACCATAGTGTAATTGAACAATGCGAACGAGTGAAACAAAATGGCCGGAGTGGCAATCCAAACACAGCATGTGGCCATTAACTGATTATTCTGGCGACCCCTTTTGTCATTAATAATTTATGCGCATTGTAGACTCCGTAGGTACCCAACGTTCGCGCACCAACATTGATTAGCCCTATCCGGGCGACAGTTCGTGACCTTATAGTACTGAGGCCCTGCCGAAATATATTTTTAATTTCTTTTATAAATCCATGTACCAATCGCCCCGAAATTTATAAATAATTGACTAAATCCATTGCAAGAATGGTGCTATTCGCATCGTTGCACGTTTATTCAAAGCGTCCTCAATTGTAATGCGTGTTTTCAGTACTTGAATACGTACTTTTTCCCATTAATAGTTAAATGTTTTCGAGCGATTGGAGTCAGAAATCAGATCGCTATTTAGCGAATGTTTGTAGCCTGTTCCAAAAACTCAGCCGAACCTATGTTTTTTGGTTTTATGTTATTTACTCCCAATAACACTGATTTTCCGTACCAATGTTAATATGGGCTTGATTTGAGAGTTGGTTCATTGTTTGTAATTTTATGATTCTGGAAATGAATTCATTAGGGATGTTGTAGCGGTCCATATTTGACATTTTAGTACTGTAAATAAACGATTGCCAACTAAATATGCAATGACAGTTAATCTGTGCAATTCTCTCGTATTTCGAATATTTGATTTGTATTGCGTATCTACCTACTATGATTTAAAAAATACATTATTTAATGGCTAAAAATAAATATATGTTATTGACGTCTGCGTAGTTTTTGAAGAATTTCGACGAACTGCAACACACCGGACATTATCAATCTTGATTTACGGGATCAAAAACTGCCATCCACTTCCAGTGACAAAGGATTCTTCTTAATCTCTCCTTTCAAAGTCGGGAGTTTTCTTTAAAAAGTGAATTAATCACCTAAGAAATGACAGATCGCCCCCACCCGACCAAGATAATCTGCGGGACAAACAGTTAAGTTAAATTAATCTCCACTTCCAGAGCTGTCAAGTTAATTCCTCGCTGTCGAGGAGTTTAGGCGCGATCCCAAATGATAGCCATTTTTTCCGTTCTGGTCATCACAATTTTTACACTTCAAAATTTAAAAGTTTTCGCTTGCAAAGTTCCGCTCCTTTGTGAAATTCTTTCCCGTGCTGTCAGTATAATTCTTAGAAGTAATGTGGAACTTTTCACAACTCGGCCTCATTAATTTTTGTATTTGGATAATACTTCTTATAACAAATTGGATTGATTCCTTTTTTTCTTCATAAGAACAATTTTAGTATTCCATTCTGTATTCATTGCGCATAATCTTTATTATTCTTTTGTCATTCTGCTTGTATTTCTTTTAGTATGTATATTGTTTTTCAAATTCATTGTTCTAGTGCTTTTTTGTAGTACCTACGGTCGGATAAATA
Organism: Limnephilus lunatus; assembly: GCA_917563855.2. Taxonomy (NCBI): domain Eukaryota; kingdom Metazoa; phylum Arthropoda; class Insecta; order Trichoptera; family Limnephilidae; genus Limnephilus; species Limnephilus lunatus. The sequence goes on along the minus strand of OU830602.1, from coordinate 52,441,211 downwards.
TTTAATCTTACGTAACATTTGACGCCGCTTGAGATAATCCGAGGTGGCTGTGAGGAACGTGACGGTCGGACTTTTAGAATTATTTTTTCTCGACATTTTTTCCTCTCCCCAAACAAACATAACTTCTTGTTAACATTATTTCTCCGCAGAAGCTGACGCAAAGTTTTAATCGCCGTGAAACTTTGCAACACTGATTAAATTTATATCTCCCAGAGAGATGAGACACTTCGTTTTCTTTTTGACTTACGCTCCTATTCTGGTTCGTCCGAGTATTCTTACCAGCATGTTTGCTTCTATGAAAGTTCACATTCTTTTGGTGACACCTGCTTTTTAACTAACAATATGTCTGATACCTTTTGTTGGGTGGCTTCAAATTTACCTCCACCCGTTTTAGTTTTGATAGTGTAGTCAAACTATTTAAAAAAAAAACAAAACTTGGCTCTGCCATTGGCGGAAAGCAGAACAAACCCATCAAGAACCCAGGACACGAAACAATTTCTAAAAGTATATGAATGAGCTTTATCCTTCAAAAAAAAATTTTCCGGGGCAAAATTATTTATGTTGCTATTTATCATAATATGACTCCAGAGAATCATTTATGATAACTTGACAAGTATACTAAACAGATGTTGCTTTGAGTTACATTCCCTCCACTATCTCCAATGCACATGGCTTATATTTTCCAATTAAAATTTCGGATCGTTTTTTATCGTCCTCCATTTGCTCCCCCTGCAAAGCCGTTAAGATAAAATATTAAACATGAATGATCACTCTTTATTTAAGCGACAATTATACATTTTTCATATACTTACGTAATATTATTTATATACTTTTGATATAAATGTTTCTTTTTCAATCCGTATTTGTTTTGGTTCATTTCATTGTTTTCCCTGCCTCTGACACAGGATTACACGAATTCTCTGAGTAAATTATTTTGTTAAAATCCAACTTTGTTGACGCGTTCATTATTTATTTGTGACAGAACTGTGGGCAGCTGATAATATATGAGTTTGTTTCTGTCAATTTGCATTCCATTTGAATCTCTGACAATACATATAAATACAATTTATTTCACAAGATTCTTCTCATTAGATTTAATTTATGGAGTTTGAAAATAAATCTTTATGCTAATTATTACGGAAACCTACAAAAGAGTGAAACACAATAGAGTTTTAAAAACCTATTCCATGGTTTCTAATACTTTACCTACTGTCTGGTTTCCTTCCTTATGCAATGAATTACATAATAAGCGATAACTTTTAAGTGTTACTTTTAACGTAGTTTCTTTTAACGTAGTTTCTTTAATTTATCTTTGGGATTTTCTAAGCTAAGCTTGATTTGTTGAAATTTGTTTACCCGGAGAACAGAATGTCCATAAATATTCTTTCTGTCGTCAGTTTGTACAAATCCGGGCTTAGCCCCTGAATCCGAGGATCATTGCTCCCCACTCACATTTTTAACTGCACTTTGAAGGCAACATTTGTCTCTCAGTGATTAGCCGTTATATTATTCACAGCAATTTGTCTCGACTTCGTGCTTTCCGCCCAAAACTATGTGCCCTTTCGTAAATAAATTAACGCCAGTCACCAAATCCGAACCACTCTAAGATTCCTGAAGGAAATATTGTCACCCATCTCTTTAGTCACCTCACCGACCACCGACGAGGAAAGAGATAGAGATACCTTGAAGCCTTTAAAGCTCGGTTCAATGCTGTAAAACGTGCTGCTGCTGGTAGATCCATTGTAACCTCTCCTTCTTTCTTTTAAACGACGCGTGTAACAGAAAGAGACGTTACAAAGAAACTGTCTGTGGCAGGACCATAGTTTTCGGTAGGTAATACCGTTAAGCCGATGCGTCGGAACGAGACTTTCAAAAATGGAATCATTTGTCAATTGTCTCGTTTTGTCTTGTTTTTGTGCGTGCCTGCTGAGTGAAAAATTGAATTTTCTAAGGAGCACGAGGATAAATTGGAACCGACAATGATGAATAGTTTCCAATGGCACTCGCGTCGCAAGAACTGCCGTGTTAGTCAGAGGACTTGTCACTATTTTAAGTAATTAAACTCCAATGAAATCTATTTATAATGTGTCAGAACTACACGTATTACTTGGAAGCTTCTTCTATTGTGAGATTTATTTTCACGACATTCGGCTGTCATTCTTTAGTTTCCGTTTAGGATTATAATCAGCATCCGCATGCCTTATGTTCCCGAGAAATGATAGATTGGCATCAGACTATTTCTGTGGTTTCCGAATTCTGTACGACTGCAACACTTTCTTGAAATTTTAGTCAGGAAATACCACAGGAGCTCTCAGCCTGTAATTATTATCAGTGTTGGGTTATAACCCGGAAAGGGGAAAACGATGCTATCTGTAGGCATTCTCAATTAATCAATGAGATCCCACAATTATTCTTCATAGTCCCTAGACGTAGAGATACCCGGTGACAATATTTCCCCTTGCACCGCGGTGGAACCCACTGGGGACCCATAAAAATACCTTCACTCCAAGAAATCACCTAATATAAATATAACACGTTCACCTAACAAGTCTAGTATTTTGTGGTGAGTTTTGGCACTTGGTTAAAAGGTGAGCCACGCTTCATTGCGTTCAAATCAAAATCTGTTTGTTTTTTGAATGTGGGTTGTTTTCTTCCTTATTCCTAGACATTGTTTGTATAATTTTCGAGACTCTATTCACATACGAGCTAGTAGGGCTATCTCCCCGCTCGATCGGCGCTCTTGTGATGCATGGCCGCCTGCGTAAATAAAACCGTACTGTTATAATGGGATTTATAGGCAATTCGTCGCCATTTTAATGTCCGTGGAGCTATGAATAGATGGCAAGATTCGTTTTATAAACATGTTCCTTACAAGCGAGCCCGTGCTTAAGCGGATCTCTGATGAAGTGAGAATACATTAAATCCTTAAGAGTGCATCTTTATATACATTTGCCACTGTGATATTTGATAATAGTGTTTAAATACAATTATTGTTGTCTGATCCATTCACTAATTAGCACTTTGCAGAAACAAGTAGTCAGCTTAATGTATTCATTTATAGAAACGGACGAATTATAGACTTCGTAACATCCACCTCAGGTGTGAACGCTAGGTTTGTTCTTCCGGCTTTTTAATGGAAGGTTCTCATTCTCGTGTTCATTATATCGGCTTTGGAATGATTTATCGACTTTTATATTTCCTCCCTCCTACAATTCGAGTCTCTTCAACGCCCAGGTTAAATCTTTATTTTACTTGAAACACCCTTGTCACAGCCTCCACAAATATGTCATGTCCACATTTGGATTACTGCTCTACGATGTTATATTAATTTGGCCAATGAAGGAAATTTAAACAATAGAAGTTATACAGAACAGAGCTATGAGATGTATACTGGGAAAAGCCAAATACGCAAGGATTAATCAAATGAGAGAGGAGCTAAATTGGATCCCAATAAAAAAAAGACTACTAAAAAACCAAATGCCAAAATACTTTAAGGATGAAATTGTTTTTAATAGAGACGTACATAATTACGAAACAAGAAATATAAACAGAGTTCGATCGCCACAAATAAAGAAATCAAAATCACAGAACTGCATAATGTATAGAGGACTAAAGATGATGAAATGCATGAAAGTATGAAGAATGAAGAAAGAATGAATGTATTTAAAAATAAATGTTATGCCTACTGTAAAAATATTTAAATTTATTAAATGAAATGTTACACTGTGCTTATTAGTTTATATTCATGTAGTATAAACTAACTCAATAAATAATAAAAAATAAAAATAATAATAATCCCTGAGGTATTCCTCAAGGTCTCCTGCATGGTTCCATTTTTATTTTCAAAGCAGTTAATTTTTATTTCAAAAACTTAGACATCAACAAATAATGTGTCAGAAAGTATAAAAATAAAAGAATAAGGTTCTCAGTATAAGGAATAAGGTATGCAGAACGATAATCAAGGACCCAGAGCATGTATGACGAATGGCCAATTCGTCAGGGCAGTGAGTCCTTGCGTCACTTGGCTGATTTTAAAAGGGAACGTTTTAATCGCCGTGCGTCCGGAAAAAAAAACAACCATAATGGCATCTTAAATCTAAAAGGGCATTTCATGGTCACAAAACTGTTGATGTTTCATGGGTCGGCGCGGCGGTGTGGGGACTTTTATGGCAAGGTATTTATCACATTTCGCATATTTAAATTAAACACAAATTCATTCGTATTTAAAACAAAACGATATTCACAATTTACACAATATGATGTCATCAACGTGATCTATTTGTCTTTCGTATATGCGTTAGAATAATTATTTATCCCAATATTTACAGCAAATAGGACATATTTGTAAACGTTCTTGTATTTCCGGTTTATTGGAACCGCCAGTTTAGGAAAGTGTGTTAGAATGTCAAGTAATAATAATATATGATGCGCATGTTTATGAAAGAATTTGGAGTTACCCCTGGAAGACTTTGCGCGATGACGCAAATAAAATAAGTTATTTGAGACACTTCCTGATGACAGAACAGGCAAGAGTGCATGAGGCGTATTATGACAATTACTCTTTACAATTACCGAAGTTCCATCCGTTCTGCCTACCCCTTCGTAAATTTGGTGTGTTGGCCAGTTAGGTAGTTTTGTGTTACATACCGGCACTGAACAAGGAACGTTTGTTAACTGACTAACATTAATCTTAAATAAATAAGTAGACCCACGTACTTAGTTGAAGAAAGAGTTCCACAAAAAAATATTTTTCGCGGAAGTTACAAATAATTTTTAAAATACAAGTTCAAAAGCTTATTTTGCTTCCTGTTTGCCACCCTAGGGAATGCTCGATTATTTTGTTGAAAATCCTCTCGGTCAAAATAAAGTAAAATATTATGAATATTATTTAGAACTTGAGTTGAACCTAGTCCGTAGGATTATTATTCATATTCTCCCGTCCTGATATTCGTTACATCAATCAATTTCGGTTCGAGAATGTTTCCTTTTCAGATTAATCTCATTTTCCCAGAAAAATAAATTGATCGTACTCAAATAAGTTTAGCTTTTGTTCGAGGTATGAATAAGAAACATTAAATCAAATTTGATTTAGTGCTAGGTGGAGGAGTATTTTGATAGTCGTTAAAATACCTGCGATGTTAAAATGCTCAAGTTTGAAAATTCGCTAGCTGATTGACTCGACGTTTCCAAGAATTATAAAATGTTACATAAATCAAAGAATGGAGGAAATACCACGTTTGGTTTAAACTTCGTTTAATTGGCATGATATTAACCTTTTCGTGGTAAACGGTATATGAATCACGGCACCTTCTAGGTAGAACTGTTAACGAGCAGTTCGAGTCGTGAATACTTTGTCCTTTTATATCAAAATTCAGAAAGGAACACTTGGTCGTTAATCAGTGATTGATTTAGTGCGATACTTCAAATTGTGAGCTTCATTTGGATATTAAATAACATTTATTTTAAGGTGCCCTGTAAATTCATCAGCTTGTTTTGTTGCGCCGATGAACATTTTAATAAGCAGTGAATCACTTTGCAATACATTTTCATTGAATTATTATAGTACCAACCTGCTTGTAAAATATTATATCTTTGGTGTTGTAAAGTAATAGGGGAAGATTTGAAATGTTAAAAGTCAAATTATTTATCTTATCCCAACAATTACTTGCTTGTAAAATTTGGATCCCTACCGAACAATCTCATTTTTTACGTAAAATAATCTACATTGAATTCTTTAGAATAAGTACATTATATGAGAATGCTGTGCTTATTCTGTGGAAGGTACTCAAAGAACTATCGCCATTGATCCTTTCAGCACCCTTGTGTACCCAACATTTGTACTATCTCGACTTTTGCCATTTTAAAATGGGTCGCTTTTACTACTCCTTATGCGCAATAGTCCGGCAGCGGGGTAATTTGTCAGCTCCTGTGTTTCCTCCCTCCTAGATCATTGGGAATATTTCAAGATCTGCGTCCACTCCTTCAATTCCTTAAAAATACTCCCCATACAGTGACAAACCCCACACTCCGTGGTCGAGGGCTAAGACTCTCGACTAGCAATATGAAGGTCGCGGGCTCGAACCCGGCGTGCGGCAATAAATTTTATTACATTTTTTTTGTGTTATTTCACAATTAATTAATTAAAAATAATATATAGTATATTTGCGGCACGTTCCAGAGTGGAAGATACTCCCAGTGTCGCCCTGGTGTAAGACCACAGTTACGAAATGTTGCTTGAATTGGCTTTAACCGTATTTTGTGACCAGATCTGATTTGCCAGGTATATTTTAACTTTCTCTTCACCTCCCCACTACCTTCAGCCTCACAAATATACCCCAATTGGGGATGCCATAGAGTGACTGGCTCCAGGCGGTAGCAGTTGGGACTCTTGTGCGGTATTCACATAAAAAAACGATATTTTTAATACAAGAGTTCGAAGCAAAGCCAATGGAACTACAGCGTCTCCATTTGAGTTTTATTGTGAGGCTGAATGAATTGAAGGTTGAGAAGTATAGCCCGAGGGAAACTTTAGAGCCTCCCGGGTAAAATCAACATTAAAAAAATCTTTAGTATGCAAAAAATAATTCCTTTTTAAGTATATACGTTTTTGCGGAGCGACTTAATTATGATTTGCATATTATTTTTATTTAAAAGCGCGAAGACGAGCTTTATTTTCACATTTCATATTTTGTGGGTGTAAAAAGCCTGCCGCATACGTTACGAAGGTACATCCCGTACAATTCCCTAATAATGTTCTGCGCACTTTTACGATGTGACAATCTCCTTTTAACTAGACCGACCCGCGGCTGGCATAAAAAGTACGAAAAATATAATACATACCCCCCTAGTAAATTATAACCCGAAAGAGTCGCTGCGGGTAAAAAAAGCCATTAAAATTTGCATACTTTACGACACGGCAATTAAATCGTTAAATTTCGCCAGATTATTTTTTTCGCTCTATTTTTTTTTCTTGGAGGAGCAATCGGATAACAGACACGCTCTCTCGAAACGTAAATAAATCGTAAAAAGATTTTTGTTGTAAAAAATATCCAATAATTGCGAACTGTTATTTAAAATTATGTTTATGGCGATTACACATACTTTAATACTATAATAATGCAATATTGCTTTCATTTAACTAAATAATATTTAACGTGTATATTTGTAAACTAGACAGGTTGTTACTGGACGTACTTGACTTGCTTTTAACCGTATTTTTGATATTTTTTAAATAAAAAATGTATATATTTTGGCCTTCGGTGAAATTTTCTACTTTTAAAATTAAAACAAAAAATTCATTAGGTATTGCACAGTTAGGGTCGGGGTTAGGGGTGTGACGGTTATTCAGCTGAGTGACCAGTTGAAGAAAGCTTTTTTGTTTGATTTTAAGAAAAAAAAAAAAAAAAAGACACAGCAGACCAAAATTTTATTTGCATTTTTATTCCAAATAATTTCTGGAATCACCGGTTAAAGGAAGTCAAGTACATCTTGTATATTTATTATTACTATTATTTAATGAGCGGGCAACATTCTCCTGATGCGCTCATCTAAAATTTTACAATAATATAGTTGAATATTTATAATTTCAAAATAAGTTTTACAATAATATGGTTGATTTATTTATGATTTCACTGTATATGTTGTACAATAATATAGTTGATTTTCTAAATTTCACAATACGTTTTACAATAATATAGTTGACTATATAAAAAAATGTTAATCTTTTCTTCTCTCATATCTTCTACGATATTGTATGAAGCAGTATATAAGTACTCTGCACAGGTGAGCTCTAGCGTTATGAAATTACTAGGTACAGCTATTTCTTTTGTGGTTTTTCGAAGGGAACACAACTTAACAATTTCCACAATGAGCAGTAGAACATTAAAACATCAATTTATCTGCCTCAACATAAGACTGGTTTTTTCGTAACGAAATTCTGTGTTAATTTAAAAAAATATGTATTTAATAGTGGGCCCTAGAATTTTGAATGTAAAGTTGTATTCTGTCTAAATCTGGGACAGTTTAACGAGACGCATGCTCTACAGTCTACATAATGAAGGTTTTTTTTCCTCCCTTCATTTGAAGAGCAGCCTACTTAATTTAACATTCATGTGGAAAAGTTACAGCGCGCATTAATTTTTATGAAAGGGATGCGGAAAAGCTGGTGTAATTTTCTTTTCCATCGTTCCCAGTTTAATATTTATATTTTAATCCGGGCATAGAGCCTTACAACACCATAAATACCTACATATTTTAATATAATGTACACACAAACCATTAAAGAGTAAACGTTTGGATTTATTTGTGCACATTGGAACCCAAATATAAATATTTACTAAACATAGAATACATAATTGAATTAACAATAATTATTTTCACCTAGAATCAGTAACTACCTTCTCAAGTACTTACTTTTAGAAGTAAACCATTTAGATTCTACTATATAATGTTGTTTGTTATGTTTTTTTTCTTCTATAAGCTTTCTAAGGCTGGGGTCCCACCTGATCTATTTTATAGAACAAACTATTAAAAATGCTCGTCTATCTTGCTCTATTCTATGGTCGCTTATAATATTATAGAATAGAACGAAAGTTGAATTTGATTCAACATCGGATTTTTCTGTCTATCCCGCGTTCTATGGCATAGAAAGGCTGTTCTCACTGATCTATTTCTTGGATTCTATATATAATTTAGGAACCCTGCATAACAAAACAAATGTTCTCCTAAAAAAATCATCGTTAACACACTTCAAAATCAACATTTTTATTTTTATTTTTATTTTATTTTTAATTTTTTATTTTTTTTTTATATTTTTTTATTATTATTATTTTATTGAATATATGAAAGAAATTAAAATTAAAATGGCGTTCTACAAATTAAACTTGATAACAATAAACATTTTTCTTGATAAAATAAGATTGTGTTTTAAAAATAAGTAAACTGTGAGAAATATAATGAATCTATAAGCTGTAGGTATCCTTTGTAATTTATATTTTATTGGTACAAGTAATATTTTTTGAATTTACATCCAAACTATAAGCATTAAAAAGGTAAATAGCAATTATTTTGTGATCTATCCAGTACACAACAATGCAAGCAAAATCTCGTTAAATTGATTTACCTCTATTAATTTATATATTTAATTTTGATATCCCACAAGAGCCCAAATTGCCCGTAGGAAGTGGTACTATGGCATCCCCAATCGGGGTATGTTATAAGGTTGATGAGGAGGGGAGGACGAGAAGATGGAGAAGCTGAAGATTGGAATATACCTAGCTATTGAGAAAACAAAAACTCTATGAACGCAACCCATTATTTCAAAAAGTGACTGTTTTACAATTCTATTTTAATTGCAACTCCAAAACGTGTTTGATTATTCTACGTCTTTTAACTAAATGACTTGGCATTTATATTTATAATAACAGTAGGGAGCATTCTGAAGTTCAGAAAACACGTTTAGATACTAAATCTCCAACACAAGAATTATGTGTTGTCCAAAATTAGGCGTTTTACAGATCGATCCGATAACAGATGATATATTTAACAGCAAATTAAACGTTGTTATTTAATTGGCCTAACTGCTTAATTAACTCCCAATTGATGATCGTATTTTTAAAATTATGCCAAATAATAACCCGTTAGCGATCATCTTGAGCTTAATCTCGAAACGCAATTATCTCAGCAGATTGCTGATCTTTAGTGGTCCGTTACATGCAGGATGATGCACAAACTGCAGTCAGAAGTATTGGTTTAACGATGCAATTGCAATTTTGAGCGATAAAAATCCAAATAACTACCAGGACAACAAGAAATTGCGGAGGTTTGCGAGTGATCCGTTAATCAAAACCTTGCTCCACCGTCTTGAATAGTTACCCATAACTCACGGGCAATTTGAAAGCTCTGGGCAAAGAAAAACATACCAAATCAACTCGTTTATTTAAAAGCTCTTGTATTTGATTTGACCTTTCGACTTGTTCCTGTCTTTAAGTTCGTGATTGTGGAACAGAGGCAGCTTTTCCAGTATAATCCGATCATTACCTGTAAATTGATAAATAAATTTTTACGATGCTAAATATTTGGGTTAAAAATTCTGGGATTATCTGGCATGCCGTAACAAAGGCATATTGTGTGGTCTTCGTTCATTCCAAGGGATTCACAAAGGTTTTGCTTTGTTTGATCTCTCGTACCTCCCGCGTATTTATATAAAATAATAATTATCTGTTGGTATGTTCCGCTTCCCACAAAGCAATGAGAGTTTCGAAAATAATGTTTCTTTATATTGATAAAATAAATTACTGGTTTATTGAGGAAGAATTATTCTGCCTACTGCTTTTTGTACATTGTACTTAATACATTTTTAATTTTTATTATCTGTGCTTATAACAGTTGTACGAAGAATTTTTTAAAAACGTAAGCAACATTTTTATAGAATGAAACTTGTTTTTACCGTTACAGCACGGTAAGACAATGGTACATGTTGTTAATCGATTTTTTTGTACAAATTATAAAACCCTTATCCTACTACAGTTCTCATAATCCAACCGCGGTTTAACCCCTTTTTTAAATTTATTATTATTTTTTTTTTAACATAATGAATAAAACCTCAAATTGCAATATTTTATTAATGAAGATAATTTTAGCGACACTCAGTCGAAAATCTAGGAATCGAACCCAATTTTATCCAATACACTATCTAGGTATCATTTAGTTCGAGATGAATCTTGCAATCATACATAAAGAGCATCCAATAAAAAAATGCTTTAAGAAAATGCTATGCTAAAAGTGTTATGCAACTGCCAGTAATTTTAGTTAGAAAAAAAGTAAGGCGAGCAATTTTTAAAGCTTTTTAAAGTTTATTTCGAATCATTAAACTTGAAAGCGTATTTTATAAACTTTCAAACACAGTTTTTATTTATCGGATGCGTTCAGAAATATTCCATTTATTTGGATGTTATTGCAAAGCGGAAACATTCTGACCTTCAGACAAAATACGCCGGAGGCCTGAGGGGTTTTAACCTTTAGATGGAGTAAACTAAAATTTTAATGTATAAATAGCGCATTTAAAACTAATCAGGGATTCTAAACTATTTGCTACCGTTATCTACAGGTCAAAGCCTTAAACATTATGGACTAGAATTAGTTTGTGAGGAGTATAACCTCATTTAATGTTTGCGGTAGCAGCAGGAGTAGATTTATGCATTATTTGATGCAATAATTTTTGAATACATTTGAATTAAGATCTTGTTATGTATGAATGAATGATTTTAAATCTTCGAAATGGAAAATAACCCACTTCCCGACGTCATATCGAGCTGAAACTCGACAGACTCGCCTACGACAATGCATTCTATCAACTTTTGGTGTCACTCACGCACACACACGCGTATATACACGCATTTCTCTGAAAATGACTACTAGCCGGCTCAAGAGATGTCGTGGCATTCGATGCGTGAGATCCGTGGTGGAAAGTCGAAACTGTTTCACTACTTAGTAAAAATAGATGTTTTATAGTTAAAAACGTTGTTTTTACGGGTTGATTTTTTCGTATTGAAAAATTAAACATGCAATCAAAAATTTGGTGTTCCCGTCGCAACGGTTTAGAATTTTAATTAATTAATTTATTTTAAAGCTTAAAAGCTCGTGATGTAAATGACATTGCTGGCTGAAAAGATGAGTAAGCTTCGAAATTTCATACACAAAAAGCTGTGCAATTTATATGACACCAAAGCTCGCCTTTCGAGGGTAGATGCAAACGAACAGGTTTTTTTTGCTTTGTATTTAAGATAACCCTGCCTTCTCACGGTTAAGGGATTTTCCGCCTTGTTTCGGCTTTATTTAAACAACGCTGACCGCGACCTCTCGACCTTGTAATGTTATATGCCACAACGTGCTTGCGTATTATTTTGAAGCCCGCCTGCCTCGCATTTGAACCAAAAAACTATACCTTGATTCAGCTGCGTTATTGTGTTCTTACTCGCAATAATAAGCTATATAAATAAAGATCGAGGAAGAAAATATAACAACCTGAGTTTCTGCAATGTTGTGTATAATTGAGAGATAAACAAAGCTTTAACCGCACAAAGCTCAAATAAGCTTTACAAAGAAAGACCCAAACCTTCGCCGACTTTAATAATGCTATTATTGTTCGTAAACTTGAATATAATGTATTTCTTTACCTTTTATATAAAACATGTGAAATTCGTCCATCTTTGCTTTCAATCTTTTAAAAATAGTTATTAGTAGGTAATATTAATTTATTTCGAAATTACAAAATTGTTTAATTTCACCTAAATCTCCGTTTTTTTTAATTACTTTGATTTAATTATCACAGATTCAGCGGAATTTAGAGCTAAACTAAAAACTCATCTTTTCAGACAGTCGTATCCATAAAAAAAAATAATAAAAATAAATAAAAAAATAAAATAAAATAAAAAACTTTCACCTTCAGCTTCATGGCTCGCGACATAGTAAAAACCTAATTTAATCTAAACCCAATCTTTCAAATAAATATTAACTCAACTTTGGCAATACTCTTCTTATAAATATAAATGTAAATGTAAAACCAACAGTGATGAGGGTAGCAAAGGTAAAGTCATGCAATGTCCAGTGTTTTAAATATGATGCCCTCCACGTGCAAAGTCGTATCTTTCTCAAGCATAAACTTTTTAATAAAGTGTGTTTTTCGGAAGTGACCTGCAGGTAAGTATGTTTTTGTATCTATCTGTAAATAATAAAATTAAATAGAACCTAGGAATTCGTAATGAATTGTGTAAAGCGCCCTTGAGGTGATTTTTCACAAAAACGGCGCTCTACAAATTGTCCAATAATAATTATTATTATTATAATTATTATTGCTGAATTTGCTGTTATTTGTTTGACCTTTTTATGTGAAAACCATAACCGTTTCACATGTTTTTTTTAATGTGAATATTCACAAGAGTCCTAACTGTTCACGTCTGAAGCCAGTGAGACTATGTCTTCCTCAATTGGGGTTGTGAGACTGAAGATAAGTGGGAAGGGGAAAGAAGATGGAAAGAGGAAGATGGGGAAGTAATTGATTATTCAGATCTAGTCTAGTAAAGCAAAATTACAAGCAACATATCAATTTTTGAATGGTTGTCTTGTACCAGGGCGATACTGGTACAAGACAACCATTCAAAAATTTATTAGATTTAAATTTATTAGAGTATTTGGGAGTCATTGGGACTACGAAGTCACCAATTGTGATATTTTGTGCGACTGGATGGAGAGGGGAATACGAAGATCGGTAAGGACCTACCTGGCTATTTAGATAGCGTCACCAAACACGGCTAAAACATTTTTTGAGAATTTTATTAAAGCATATCATTATAAAATATTTGTCAATGCTCTTCGTATATATGTACTCTCCTTTCATTGTCATCTCTCTCTTTTTTCCGTGTAATTGTTATATTGTTAATGGACTATTTGTCCGTAAATAAATAAATAAAGGACAGTTCTAATTGAATTATGTATGTCGTGGATTTTTGGTTTAGCACATTTTATTTTAATTTTCATAATCCTATCAAAAAACTTTGCCATTTCTAGTAAATGCAACTTTATTTGGCGAAGTAAATCACTTGGACATAGTGTAGCTTCCCAACAGTGAAAGAATTTTTCAAATCGGTTCAGCAGTTTCGGAGCCTATTCAATGCAAACAAACAAGCAAACAAATGTTTCCTCTTTATATAGTTTGTTAGATGTTAGATATTAAATGCCAAATTTATTTGCTAGGTACCTACTGCATTTTACATATAACACACATCTCTTTCACAAGTTATCTAGATTCCTGAACATTTCACATTTAAATAACACAGAAAATATAGTTGTTGAATTCTTTAGCATCCGCTTTGATAATCTTACTAATATTATAAATGCGAAAGTTTGTATGGATGTTTGCTTGGATGGTTGGATGGTCCTTACTCTTTCACGCAATAAATATCGAATGGAATTTAAAAATTCTTTCACTAATCGAAAGCTATATTATTTGCAAGTAACAACGGCTTTATATATTGGTAAGCTGTGGCGTTATGAAATTATGTATCATACGTTTTCTGTCCCTAACAAAATCGATTTATTGCAAACGTCAAAGAAATTGTTACCTTGGAAACAATGTTTTTTTTTTTAAGTTTAGGCTTAAAAAGAGTGCTTTGTTGTGATTAAAAAGAGTAATTTTTGGCGTCGTAGTTAATATCTACATATCTCTAAAAATGTTTATTCTCCGAACAAAAAGCATAACGTTGCTATAAAGCAAAGCGTTTGCAGTGGACTGTCATTTTCTTATTTGTTTAGGTTAGTCTGGATTCAAATATGAATAAAATACTAATAAAGGGAGTACTTACTTAAAATAAATTTCTATAATTTAAATATTTTCTAAAATAGATTTTTTATTTGCGAAATGTCATTCTCAAATTTTGAAATTTTCTATAAAACAATAATTATTTTCTATTAGACAAAATAGCAAGAATAATAACACTTATGCCAATAATTGTGCCAGTAATTTCCCACTAATACTATGCGAGCGAAGCCGTGTGTAAAATCTAGTAATAAATAAATAAATACGCACATATACTCGTGGTCCTGTCGGATAGTTCAGTGGCGTATCTATTCGTTTCTCCTATCTAGCAGGGAGGGGGGGAGGGGTAGGCCAAGTGATTTATGGCCATTTTTTGTACTTAATTCAAACGGCAGCCCATAGACTCTGCGGCGGGAAACGAAGGTAATGGGTGGAAAATGTTGTCTCATTCGAAAGTCCCCCCAGAAGTGTATATAAATATACTATTTTTGTATCTTAGATTGTATGCTTTATAAGTGAATTTCTTATACTTTTGTTTAGTTTTACAGACTCATATCTATTATCATCCTGATCAACTTTCAGATGGTTCCGCGACTTTTCATCCTGCGACAAAATATCCCCGACAAAATATATCCTACGGACAAAACATCCCCCAACAAAATATCTACAAAAACCTAACCTAACAAAAAATGTGACAAAAATAATATAGACATTCTTTAAAATTATTGTTATCTGTATTATTTTTGTCTCATTTTACTATTTTAGAACACTAATTTATTGTTTTTACAAGATGTCTGTTTTAATATTTCCCCCTTTTTTGTTAGGTTAGGTTAAGTTTTAGTAGACATTTTGTTGGGAGATGTTTTGTCCGTAGGATGTTTTGTCGGAGATATTTTGTCGCGGGATGAAAACGCGCATTACCCTTTCAGATTACTTTGATTAAAAAATCCATAAAAATATTATCATGTTTTGTACAGATTTGAAAGATAACTGGTGTAACCAATGTATATAAGATATTTATTTGCCCTCTAGGCCCCAGAACAACACCAATAATCTGTTAAGTAACGAATGTCGTGTTTTTGTGTTTGATTAATTTCACCGGAAATAAGATAGCAACACTTGTTTACCCCATCAGTGATATAAAATTATTTTTTGATTGCAAATTTACACAAAACTCTAAAAATATATTATAATTTTTAAGTCGAATTCAGTAGTTTTTCGTTAACCTAATATTATATTATAATATGTATTTTAGTACCCGCCCACACAACTTCTTGTCACGATCACAAAGAAAGGCAATAAATTTAGCTGAACTGAGATTATCCCCCTATCCTCTGCATCCCTCCTTCATCTCACTCTGCTCTCCTGATAGCCTGATACCCCCGTCTCCCCTTTTTCCTTCTTTCTCCTTCCTTACCCCTTCCCCACTTTCTACCGTCTTCCACTACTTTGGTCTAACCGCGCCGTAGACCGAGAGATTATGCTGCCCTATTTATTTCGCCCGATATCGCCAGATCTTAATTTGGAAGATGGAGTTTTTCCGATCCAATCAAGGTGCTGAGTTTTCAACAAGATCGTAAATTCTCCTGTTTCTCTGCTCTGAGATTCGAAAGCCTTTAAAGGTAAATCCAGGCCATCAGTACATAAGTAATATTTAACGCCTTTTCGTAATTGAGTGTCTGTCGGATTGCATTTCCCGATTTTCCAGGGACGGAACCGTTATCCTAATACATTATAATTTGGTTTTGAAAGCAAAACTTTTTAGAATTTATTTATAATCATCTTCTTCCCCTTGTCATATTCGGGTCGGGGACCCATTGCATCGACAAGGCTTCTCTATACGTCCCTGTCTTGTGCTGATTTTTCGGCCTCCGTCCATGGTAGACCCATCCTCTCCTCACACAGTTTCTGGAGTTGCCTCGCCCAACTGTATCTGGGGCGGCCCAATGGACGTCTGCCCTCTGGAATCGCACTCAGCATCTTACTCGGAATTCGGTTATCGGACATTCTTAGTACATGTCCAAGCCACCTCAGTGGCGATTTTTCTATGAAGAGTAGCAGTGGTTCAATGTTTAGATCTTCTCGGATCGTTGAGTTTCTTATATGATCCCATTTCATAACCCTTGCCAAACAGTACATCATATACATTGGTGAAAACAATTTATAATTAAAAAGTATATTTCATGGTGGGTACCTATTATGTGTTTCGTTGTATTGTCTTATTTATGGTATGCATATTAAGTAATTACCGGGTGATGTGTGTAGTGGGAAGGTGTGTGTGTGTGAGTATGAGAGCATGTGTGTATGTATGTATGTATGCGCATTGAACAATTTATATTATAGACATTTGCTCCTTTTAAATTTGGGTAGTGAATTGGAGAAAATGTCAATGTTAGAATTTAGACCAATATTATTGAACATATGAAGAGCACTATTGATTGGCGAATTACTTGCTGCATTTGTCTTGTAATTAAGCGTGTGGAATAGTTCTGTATGGCGTGAACGTCTTAATGGTATGTTAAAATTAAGTAGGGAAAGAAGTTCGGTACAGTCAATTTTATTATTTTAATTTTTCTGTATAAATGTCAAATCAGCCATTGCTCGCCTTTGTTGCAAAATTTGAAATGTGCATTCAAAGATATTGTTGAATTTGAAGGTGAGATATTTTATAAATTTGTTTTGAATATGTTCTATTATATCTATAGAATAAATAACTTTAGCCGTGTTTAGTGACAAGTCAGCCTTCAACCTTTCTCTTTCCCATCTCCTCTCCCTTTCAGCTTTACGCCTTACTCAAATTGAGGAAGCCATGTTTCACTGACACATTAAGAAAGACAGTGCTATTGTCTTGAAAAATCAAGAGATCTCCGATTCTTTATTACCCATACCTCAGTCATTCGATGTGGACAATTTCTCTCCTTGAGAAAAATCTCGATATTTCGTTCTTCTGTTTTCCAGCACACATAGATAAATAAAAATAAATGGCTATCATTTTGAGCCTCTCGGTATAATGGCTTTCCTTCAATTCATTCGTAAACAAAAACGCCTCGTTTAAACGTTTAATCGAATCCTTTCTATGTCTTTCCGATACCAAATCCACTTTCCCTTACTTAAAGACCATTCAGCATCCCCGCCTATCACCCCCTTCTAACCTGACGAAGTAGGTACGCACCCCACATGTTATTAACACAATTTTCTAGGATTGGAAAACGTTGGGGTTGGGACGTCTTCAATGTTTTCCACCGAAATGGCTCGATTAATTCAATTGGATTCCTTGAATTCTCGTCCTATATTCTTTCGGCAGGAGCTTTTTGTGTAATTGGGTGTCATCTTTATCTTTGCGAAGCATTATTTTGCTCCCAGCAATATGGATTTCTTTCGACCCAGATTTTAAAGACATTGTATTCTTGAGTGAGATTCATGAACAAGGAAGTTCAAATAATATAAGATGGCCTCCCCTTTTTCTTCATAGTATTAAGTATATTCAAATCATAGACAATTTTTTGTTTTCCGTTCGGCTTTTTGAATGTTCACATTTTGCCTGAAAATGCCTTGAGCACATGTTGTTCATACACTTATCCCTCTTTAAGAATAACAACTTTACCTTACTTAGACGGTAGCCGACATAATATATGATTGTTATTCTATAGAAATATTTACGTTTAGGTAAGCGTAGGTACTGTCTTCATGACATTTGTAACGGAAAGTGTTTATTTTTTATTATAATTTCAGTTATTACTTGGGGGCATTCTAGTCTCGATTTCCTATTCCTATTTCCATAGTTTAGGTATTCAAGAATATCTCCTAAAAAGAATTTTTCAAAATTTGAATTATTTTTAAAGTTATAGCCATTTTAGTTTGACCGGTTTAGATGGAATCTATCTAGAATCTAAATATAGCAAAACTTTAAACGTGTGTTTCTCCAAACTTCTGTTTTCGAGATGGTTGACACGATATCTCAAGTTCTACTGAACCAATTACTTGAAATTTGGTGTCTATACATTACTCTATCTACCTTATTTGCCTTTTTCACTTAAGCGCTAACTAAAACTATAACAAAATTTCAAATTTACTCTTTTTAAAAAATTCGGAAATGTCAAAAAAGTGGTAAAAATGTGTCTTTTTATATCATTTTGCGTTTATTATCATTTTTTTTTTAATTTCCCTTGGTTCTGCCATAGCATCATTTATTTGGATTAAGAATTAATTTCGTTTCATTTTTTCAAATTACTAGGATGCTTGCAATCGTGTCAACCAGGGCGCGCCATTTTTTTGAAACCCCCCACTTCAGCATCCTGTAACATTTCGATTTTTTTATGTTTCTATTCTTTAATGTTTAATAAATATTTGGTATAATAATGGCTATTAAAAATACTTTTTTGATTGCACCTGAACAAATACCTACAATTCAGACCAGAATCCCTAAACTTTCGAAGAAAATTAAACTATTACTATGTTAAGTGCTTGGTTTAATAATAGCTTTCAATTTCAAGTCCCCTTCCTTACCTACAGATATCTCCTTAATAAGACATATCATTGCCAGGAGCGCATACTCCACAGAAGATCTTTATCCCCTGCTCTGTCGTTACCACACGCGTATGTTTGATCAAGTGCCCTAGGGTTCGTAGCAATTTGGCATAACCCCACTACCTTCTGCTATCCTGCTACTTTATCACGTTAGAATTGCATAAACTTGATGTCAGTTCCTTGAGCTTTCAGTATATTAAGAAATTACTGCAAGCAGGAACTTATAATTCAATTGATTATTTCATTAATAAATTATTGCTTTTACAAACGAGTAAAAAATAAATAACCAGTATTAATAAAGAGAACTTTTAAAAAAATTGACCAATATCCGCAAGCCACCTATTTTGCTTTCAAATATTAAGTATAATCTATTTTTTTCCCTTCACAAAAACGAAATACTTAGTAACGTTTACAGTGGCAATCTCGCATGTTTTCAATCTGTGTTGTCACATCAGTTTTCCTTGAATCGTTTCAAATCTTCCATTTTCCGTTTCCAATACCGAATATATTACGGAAACTATGTTCAAGTTTCATCCAATAGCTCAAACGAAAGTACCTTCTTTGCCTTTTTCACTTAAACGTTACCGTAAAAACGAATGTTCTTTGACTATTGTATCGTTTTAACGGAACCGATTTTTCCCTTACATGGGCTATGTTCTTTTATGCATAAGGGGAAAACACCTGACGTCTGGAGTTTCTTTTAGCAAGAAAAAGATACACTTTTTTTGGTGGGTATCAAAGGCTATGTACGTTTAATATCGTTGCAGACAAATCAATTACTTTTAGTGCTTTGCGTACTCGCAGATTGTTTCAGTTATAAATTATATATATATATCGACAAAGCTACGGAAGCACACGAAAGTTTAGGAAACTACCAGGCCTACAAGTACATGGAAGCTATTCTAATATGTCTCGGGGGTATGTTACGCTATCATTGTTCGCTAAAATTGACTTCCAATGTGAATATCTCTTACAGCGGAAAATTGGAAATTCTAGATAGTGGTTGTAGTTGTACTGTTGCGCTGGGAAGTCTTTCATTAAAATTACCACGGAAAACGTTTGCATTATCTTCAGAGGATAGATAATACGTTTACTTGTGTTAAATGTCTGCGACTGAATTGTAAGACTTAGTTTCTATGCTAAATTAATGTAGGTGCTTATCTATTCGGTGATTCTAATTGAGTATACATTCCGTTTTAGTAGAAACTATGGCAGTGACAAATCACGGAATAGTCTATATTCTTGACAAATTAGTTCGTCGGATAATTATTTTCTATTCAAAATGTTATGTTATGGGTAGATACCTACTTTATCGCTTGTCTCAATTTTTCACGCATTTAATTCCGATTTTTTAAAATATCGCTTAAATTCAAATCAAATCCATGTTTCAGAGTTCATTTAACCAGAGTCACAAGGAGAATTGGTATTTTTAATCATTCTATGGCAAACGCGTGAAAAATCACGGGATAGTCTAATTCACTTTTATATTCTTCAGAGCTTTTCTGATGTCATTTTATGATCAAATACCACAATTAATTGTAATTATTTTTTTTATTATTTCTAATATTTAATTATGCTTTTAACTCCTGTCATGCAATCATTGGTTACGGTATATTTATACCGTGGATGTTAAATAAATACATTCTTAAAAAATCAGTTCCAATTTTGAAAATGAAAATAATTTTTTATAAAAATATTATATTTCATTGCGTAGGTACTTTATCGCTTGTCTAAATTCTCCACCTAATCAGTTCCAATTTAGAAATTTTAAAACAAATTAAAATTCATTATGCCAGATCTACGAAGGAACACCGACCACCGAAATTAGTATTTTTGATGATAATGGTAGTTAGATGATTCTGATTAAGTATGAATTTCGTTTTAGTAGAAATATTAAAGTTTTATACTTGTTAACTCTCAGCATCAATTGAATCTCTCCGAGTTTGGAGTTTCCACTTTATTTTTCATTTAATTTGACATCCGTCCAACTAAAAATGATTATTATTGGAACTTACGAAACTTAATTCCTCAGCGTTAGTAATATTGCCTCTGGCAAAGTCGATATCAATTTATTTTTTCCCTACTTGTACTTACTCGAATTCTCGAAATTTATTTCTTTAAAAGAAACCAATTTCGGTTAACATTAATAATTTTCTTGGAGAATTCGAGCAATGCTCCGGGTCGGAGTTTCCGAGGGTAGAGCGGGAGCAAGTTTGCTTTTGTAGGAAAAACGACGACTTTCTTGGCGATTTTGTTTAATCATTTCTCTCACTAGTTCATGGCGCTACCACTCCCCCCCCCCGTCTATATCCCCCACCCGCTGGGCGAATAGCTTATTAATTACAAGAGATGAATTTTCCATTCGCCAAGTTCTAAACAAATAAAAGTGAATTAAACGGAGGTTTACTTAATGCAAAGCTATTCCTATAAGATTCTATAAGATCAAGAAGTCAGAAGCCGACACGAGTACATCTATTTTATTGAAGTAATGCGCTAAAGGGCCATTAACCAGCAAGCGGCCGAGAATTCATATTTCTTCGAAAGATGTTCTTACGATCGTACAGAGCGGTTCCAATGAGAAGGATTAATTATTCTCCGTACCAGCTTTTTTAAATTATAACTCAATATCGATTTTATTTCATTTAAAATTTGCTTTAATTTGTACATGCAGTCAAAAATGCTAAAAGGCGTGAAGACAAAACTATTAAAATTATTTACTTTTTGTTATAATTTTTGATCATAAGTATTTATAATTTTTCAATAATGTCTAAGCAAAATAAGAATGTTAAAAAAATCTTAAACATATTAATTTGTAAGACCGTAAATAATATAATTAGACAAACTGAAGTATTTTCGTCACAAAACACGTGTGTGGATCTTTTTTTAAATGATTTTATTATTGAACTAAAATTAAAATTCTAAGACACAGTTTTTCCAGATAATTTATAAAATCTTTTTGTACTAAAAATAAACATATTTAATCAAAATTTAAAAGATAGCTTTACTAGATAAAAGAAAAGTCTTTCGAAATCAATTTATATTTTTTGGTGGAAAAGTGTCAGTACGTCTAAAATTTGATTTAAAAATGACGTATTTCCGGTTTTGTCTGGTTATTCCTTCTTAATATTTTTGTGTAATTAATGTTTTTTTTTCTAGAAAACGTTGAGCAGTATTAATTCTAGAAAATACCTACTTCTTCTCTATGAGGATAGTTTTGAAGTCGTGGAAATGCAGGAATTCGTCTGAAAGGATTCAATTTTCTGAGTTGTATGCTTTGATTGATCTCACGTAATCGCTTCGCTGTCACCTTCAACTTAGCATCCTCTTTACACTGGAGCTTCTCGAAACTAAATCCCGCAACCCTTTCTTAAACCTTCGCCCGGGCGCCAACTGGTAGGTATAAGGAAGAGGGTAGTGTAAGGGTGCAGGGACAGGCTACAGGGCACAGGGCACAAGGAACAGGATAGCAGCCACCTCGGGAGCGTTCTCCCTTCGCAATATCCCTCCCCGCCACGCTCCAGCGGGCCTGAATCACTCCGGATGCACCCTTTGTGAGGGCGGTTCGCTGTTTTGATAGCGGGCGAATTCAGTTTTCATTTCGGAAATAATTATCTCCTCACCGCCCCACTGGCTCAGCCCTTTGTGGGAGGGATTGGCCCCATAGATGAAATGGGAACTTTCTTACAGCGACTAATTGTATGCGAGAGGCAACCAAATCTTCTCCATTGTTGGTATTTTATCCACTTAAACGTCCAGGCATTTCAAATTGCATTCTGTGATTAGTATTTAATACGGTTTTTATTCATTTTATCGTCTTTGAAGTGACTTCACCCGACTGGATACTGGGTAGAAAACTAGATTTAATTATGACAATGATTTTGCCGGAGTTTGCTGCGTTTCTGACTGAAGGTTTATACGCCTACCTTCAAATTTTATTAACATTATTAAAAAAAAAAAAAAGTGTATATATTGAGGCAGCTACCTCTTGTCTGGAGATGTCCCTATATTACCTGAAAAACACTCGAATCTGTGCACAAATGGACGAATGGATTCTCCTATCTTAACAAACGGATTGCAATCACAGAGCGTGTGCAATTTAGAGCAGGTGTGAATGCTGTCCTTGTTCTACCGAGGTTTCAATGGAAGATGCTCCGAGGAACTCGCGTCATTGATTCCTTCGGCACAGGCACGGGAAACACGACAAACCAACATTTATGTATGGTTGACATTTTCGATCGACTTTCCGGCCTTCTCTTCAAGACCCAGATTCTCTCATTCCTTTCCTCAAAAAGACCCTCCACGCAGCATTCCCAAATATGACTCGTTCCACCGAATGGAGGACACTTTTGATATCACCATAGTGAGTGATCACGCTGATAAAAATTCAGAATCGACTCGTTGGATTTAGCTAGGCTATCATTTTAGCTCTGAACACCCAGGAACTTCCTTTTTTTTCCATTCCCCAATTTTCTTACGCCTCACGATATTTCCTCCCTGGAGGAGGGTCACAATGTAGTCCCACTTGCTCTAGGCATTTGAACATTTGTGGTGTCACATAAAACGCCAATCAGACATTATTATATGCATTGGTAGAAATATACATAAATACTGCATTATTAGTACATAGTTGCTTGAGTTGCAATATTGTCAGCGTTGGGTGTCAGACCGCTTGTTCGGGTTGCCGCCCCCTTCATCCCTTCACCACCCTCCCTCCATCCCCTAATCACCGGCGCACAACCAATTTCCCTAGAGCTTATACCTACCATAATACCACCTCCACTATCTACCATACATCCAAACTCACCTACTTCAGTTTACAGTAAGCAAGCCAGCACCCAGCTTTATGGGATTCGGACTTCGGACACATTCAAATTGGACTCTGTTGTAATATGCACGGTGGATTATCTACTCTCATATGTATGAAGACCTATTATTATTATATTATAAAAATCGTCTTCATAAGCATCAGAAAAAGCAGAGTTTTAATATAAATTATAATACAAAAAGCAAAGATAACACAAAAGGTCGAAAATTCTCATTAATTTTCCGTGCATAAAGGAAAATTTCATCTCCAGGGTATATTCAAATCATTGACATTCCCTCTAGGGTAGTAAAGTTCATGCGTTAATTTTACTGCTCAGTGTACCGTAATAATTTGTGTTTATCATTTTTAAATTACACATCGTGAATACTTAATCTAATATATTTTGTTTTCTTTGTTACAGGTAAGTTTCATATCGTGATCAACGTGGGATTCTAAGATTGCCGAAAGCGTATATAAGATAAGAAATATCATTTAACAAAATTTATAAATTATTTTAATTTCTGTATATATTTGATTAAATTTAACGAGTATCTAGCCTAGCTTTTCAGTGGTATAAAATGCGGATTTAATAATGAACACATAAATAGGCTGAGCTCAGAGGAGTGTTCGAGACAAAGTCAACAATCTCGGATAGGGGTGGGCCGGCTACCTTATCTGTCTAAGCCATTCCCTGCTAAGCTCTGGAGTCTGAAGAAAATCCCAGGATCGCAGGAGGGTGCACGCGTGCGCGTAATTCACCCTAGAAATTTTCCAACCGGCTTGTTTTTAACAATGACCCCCGGCGACACCTCCGCGCCTGTTTATGGTCGTTACCTTCCACTAACGTTTGTTCTGTCTACCTCTTCTTCCATTATGTGACCTGCGTCCACGGGAGGAACTCTTTCATCCCGCAACCAAAGCAATTCTAACGCTCGAGCGATTCATGGAAAAGATGAAAGTTATTTACAAATTTCCGAAAGGCGTTTAGTGAAAATCAATCGTAAGGATTTACTTAAATTTAGTTCACATTTGAAGGGATTAATTTACTAGGTCTTGTACATAGAAATAGTGTTAATCTCAATTTACCTCCCAGGTAAGTATTGCACTGTGTACTATCTGCCAATTAATACTATACATATAAACATTCTATCACGTTGATTGGTCAAATGCATTGTACACAGAGTGTTGTATTAATGATCGAGAAACTGGTGGATGCAATACTTTATCTAGTTAGAAATATAACTTGTATTTGTACAGCGCCCTTGATGCGATTTTTCACAAAAAGGGCGCTATATAAATCATCTAAATATTATTACAGCCAGGCAACTATCTCACGTTATTCTAATCATGAAAACTGTAGAAATTCTGAATTTCAGGTGCTGAAAATAATGTCAAAGTTTACACTTAAAATGTACAAATATTACAGTTTTTATCACAGACTCGTAAAAAGAGTCTTACAAAATATTCTTTCATTAAGCATGCAAATAAGTTGACAACGTTGTATACTCGTAGATAGGCGTAGGTTGATATTTTTATTCCCTCCCGTCATTCGATTTTTTATTGCTGTAATGGACGATTTTGATGAGCAATAAAATAAAAATTACATAACTTTATTGATATGAAGCTCGTATCTTGACAATTTTATCGCCCAATATATCCTAATTGCTTCTTCAAACGGTTGACGTAATAAATTACTGCTTTAAATTGAACCAACGATATTTTTTTATAATTTGACAGTAACTAACTGTTAATCATTTCTATAAGTAGATATTACGAATCATCCCACGCAGAAATGAATTTACTTTTCCAGTTAGATATCATTTCGGTAACATTTAGATACTTTTGAGTTGGGTGTTTTTATTTTATTTTTATTTATTTCACGCCCTGTTGGGCTTTTACATTCTAGTTTACAAGTTGATCACATTTATTTTAAATACTTCAAAACTAAAACAATAAAGAAAATATAATGCAATGAAAAAAAAATTAACATCAAAAGCGTATAATAAAATAAAATACATTTGTAAAAATGGCAAGAAGTCTCACATAAATAGATTTTCAATATATACAAAAATTGCAGAAATTATACACATCTATTTGTGACTAGCTATTTAAAAGAATAGGAATAAACACTGTTTTTACTTTTTCATATTTGTCTTTGGGGTGTTATGCCGTGTTGCGCTACCTCCTTCTTTAGCCAACGTTTCGGACAGCGTTGCAGTGTCCATCATCCCGGCAGATCCGACAGATGTGTTTTTACTGGTTATTTTTAAGGTGAAATGTATCTCCCAGATCTGAATATTTATTTCCGAGACTGTGAAGTTTCGGAATCGGAAAATTTTGGTAAGACAGTGTCAAAGTAAAAGGGTAGTAAATGTCGGCATTGTCTTTTGGGGTGTTGATTAATTGAAGCAATTCAGGACAGTCAATTTTTATGTGAGTACCGCATAAGATTCCCAGCTGCTCCCAACCGTCTGGAACCAGTGAGACTATGGCATCTCCAATTGGGGTGTGTGGGCATGGCGATTAGTTAGTTTTTGGTTACGAGTAGTTAATTATTTAGTAGATTTAAAAAAATATACACAAATTAACTTGCGAAAATATTGACTTTAATACATTTTACTCTTAGTTAGTTAAGCCAATACAGTGTCTCATTGTGCCTATTAACGAAAGTAAATTTCACTTGACGACCGACAATTTATTTAAAATTTCCTCTCCTTTCTGTAGAGGGTTAAGTCACTTAGCAGAGACAAATTGCTTTCAAGCGCAATGATTGATTGGATATCGTTTAAGGCTTCGAGTGGATTTGGCTTTGAGTTTTGATAATACTTTCTTACGCAGGCTTCAAACTCAATTTACTAAAACGTTTATGATTAAGTAAATATCTCTGTTCTATTTTGGATGTTTTGTTCGACCTTTGTAAATAAGTAATTAGATTCGTCTTTGTTATCGACTTTAGGTAAATGTTTAAATGTTCTAAAAGTTACTAGTTTTGTAATACTGCGTATTTTCTCGATGTTTTGTTTGTTATTTAATCACGTAGGTACTTATTTAACAGTAAAAAATTCGCTTCTATACAAATAAACCTTCGCATATCTATAAAAAGGAAACGTCATTCCGTGAACACGGCAACCCTGTTACGCTACCAAACGTAGTGAATCACTTGAGATGACCTACGGCAGGGGTGTTGGTTATCCAATAAATGGTTACCGGGGTGGCGGTACCCCTACCCGTCTAATTGTATCAACATGTTATTGAAAAACCGTCTATTTGTATCAACATGTTTAATGTTCATGTTTCATTTTACTACGCAAGAATTTACAGAAAATTCTAAAATTAAACGACAACTCGTCCACTAACTTAATTTTTAATAACCATGTAGTTTCGATTTTTAGAAGTTATTATTCATTCATGTAATGTTACTGCTCTCTTTAAAATAATAAACATTCTACTATCTCAAGATTTTATCTAATTAGGTGATCATGTATTATTTTTTTTTAACTCGTTATCTTTTGAGAGCCCTTTCACCTCCCCTGCGAGCGCACTAAATATATTTTCAAGAAGTACGGAGCAGGATCACATAAAACTCGAGGAGGTCTTTCTTTCCGGGAGGCCGATAAATCTTTGAATTATTGCACAACATTTAACAGGAGTGACAAATAACGCCCCGCGGGAGACCCCCTCTCAGTCTGCTCTCCTGTCAGTATATAACCTTCCTCAACCCTTTTGAAACATAATTATTTATGGCCGCAATGGTTAAGGAACTTTTATGTCTAATTTTAGTGTTTTAAGGAAGATTTATGAACTTAAGATTGCTGCTTAAGTAACATTGTGCTAGGTAGATTGGTTCACCCTTTATATGAAGGTGGTTTCGATTCTGCAGTGTACCTAGGAACTCTGTAATTTTGAATATGTAGATACAATTTTGTATATTTGAAATAATGGAGTGATGCGTGATGTTTCAAATTTGTAGCATGGCGTGCGTCGAACAAGGTTACTCTCAACATTGAATACATAATCTAATAAATAAATATGCTAATTTTTAAATTATTAATTTATGTTTATCTTATTTTGCCTTCTCCTGTCGTTCAGACTTTGGCCATCATCAGGGCAGTAATACTTTGGACAGTCGGTATCAATTCCGTGGAACTGTTACTATTCAAATTTATGTTTAGAAATAAACGATGCTTAGTTCAGAATTTGCACATATAATTAATTATATTGTTTTGCTGCTTTTTATATTCTACATGCGTCGATTATGATAAAAGGGGGAACGGTTACAACTAAGTCATTAACGGATATATTTATACAGCGTTTGATTTTAGAGCCTCATTTAAAATAGCTTTAATGTATATTATTTTTAATTGCGTACCGAAATTCAATATATTATGTAAATAATACTGAAAGATGAGGGTCATTTCAATGATCAAAATAACAGAAAACATGTGTGAATATTGTAAGAACTATTCGTAATTTAATTTTAAACACTGGCAATATTCGTTTAGTTGCCATACGAGTGCGCTTTGGGCCGCACTTTTAAATGAGAGAGTGGTGTCGTTTTAAACAACATCGTACTTCATACATACATATATCTAACCTCTGGTAACATCGCTTTATAAATTTTAGTGCAATAAAAGTTAATCTGTTTGAATAATAAATCTCTCTGTTTAAACGCATCATTATATAGTTTAGCATCCTTTATCAACAAGCAACAAGCAAACACGTTGCAACTCCTCACTTGCGTTAATTTGAATTATAACAAAGCTCCTTGTAACAAAGACAGTCCCCTTTCTTTCCGAAAAATTATGTAATCATCGTGAATATTTTAAGATTAACCACGAGTTTTCTTGTCATGGAAAGACGAATAAAGCTTTTGACTAAATTCAAGCACAACCTCTCAATGGAGGCAACTAAGCTTCTTGTGAACTCATACATAGTTTCACGTCTTGATTATTGTAATGGCATTTATGCAAAACTTCCTAAATGCCAAACTGATAAACTACAATCAGTGTTCAACGCCGCAGCACGGCTAATTACTGGGGTACCCAAGTTTTCGCACATTTCGGAACACCTTCGAAATCTTCACTGGCTGAAGTGTCCTGAAAGGATCCAATACAAGTTATGCTGGATGGTGTTTAAAGCTCTCAATGAAATGGCTCCACCCTATATCTCTGAATTATGCATTCCGGAAAATATTGGTCTAAAGCAGTCAACTCTTAGATCAGCGACATCATCTGCAATCGGAAGGTTGAAAGAACTTAAGCGAAATCCGAACACTAATTTTGGTGATCGTGCATTCGGAGTATCCGGCCCTGAGGCTTGGAATAAACTTCCTATGGAATTAAGATGCATAACCAGCCCAACAGAATTTAGATCCAAACTTAAAACTTACCTATTTAAACACTCATTTCCATAAATTCGCTTTTCCATTCAAATATTTCTATCCAATCTGTTGTTGAGCGATGAATTATCTTCTTGCGGTTGAGATCGACGATTAGATTCATTCATTCATTTAAGATACCTATGCTTTCCTTTATATACAGTTAACCCATTAAAATCATTTTCAAAACCGTGTTATAAAATATTGTAATATTATGTACGAACTTCCTTCTTCTTCTGGCGCTAACAATATTAATATTAAAAAAGGGTATAAAATATTTTGTAAAATGTGTAGAATAAAATATGTATGTATGTATATATAAAATCATCAAACTGCTTCGACTTGCAGCAATAACTTTCTTCTCTGTCTGTACCTATATCGGTAGAGTTTTGTTGATCACTTGGTAATATTAGACGCCTCGCAAAACTAAAAAATATTTATTGTTAAATGTAAACACCTATTTAAATTGTAAATCTCTAACTTTAAGTCACATTTGTAAATATATATGTATGCCACTAGTTTTCAGTCAGTAGTAATAAGTCATAGTCGTAAGTCACTAGCTATGTACATAATATATAAGTCTTAAATGTAAGTACCTAGTTATAATTTTGAATCTTAGTTGTAAGTCTATCGTATTAATTTTATTTTATTGTATGCTTATATGTACAGCGCCCTTGAGGTGATTTTTCACAAAAACGGCGCTTTATAAATCAGCCAAGTATTATTATTATTATTATTATAATTCTGCAAGGTCCTCCTCGCACAGTCGAGTTTTTGAGGCGCCCTGTTTACCCGGGCTGGAGGCATTTGCATGCCGTCGTGTTTGCCGGTCGTTAACGTCGCTCGCAACTCAACAATTACAGCCCTTCATGACGTCAGTGGTTGGGACACCTGCAGCTAAATCCCACTTTACGCTGCCCTAATACACTATCGCGCCGTACAATAATTGTCCGACACGGAAACTGACGACATAATCCGAGATATGTGTCTGATTTCTGACTGGGATTGCGGACTGCGGGACGGTGTGCATGAGGCGTGTCGGCCTAAGCGCAATTTACGAGCCGATCTATTAGATGTTAACTTGCTCACGTAAACTACTTGTATGTCATCCTTTGTATTATGCCATCCTGGTAGCTTGCATAGTATCTTCTGTTTTCTGCACTTTCAAATACGATGTGAATTTAGTTCCCATTGTTTTTACTTTGTTCATTGAAAATAGCTTGACTCTTTTTTATAACCCGCTTTGTAAAGTATCAGGACGCTTTATAAATCGATTAAGTATTATATTAAATATATAGGATTTTAAAAGCAAGACGCTTCAAGCCAAACATATATGTATTCTTATGTGCCTATCGGTAACTAGAGGTCTAGAGGTCATGATTTTCTAGCGCAAAAGTGGTTTTTATTTATTTTGTGAATAATTTTCTACGAAAGAAAAAAAGTTAATCAATGGAAACTGTCACAGATAATTTAGGTCATAAAATAGTATTTTTAAAAAGTGTCTTACGTGCGTTCATACATTTCTAATGAAAAAAATGCATCTTTTAGTAGTTTAAGCTTATATTTTTTATAAAGTATTTAACAATTTATAATGTAAATCGACCCATTGGACCAACCAATCGGCCAACAGGCGCAACAGAATAGATGTGAATTAAGTTTCTCACGGTAAAAAGTAATATGGATCGACCTCAACATCAACTATCCAAAAATAATATAGATCGACCTCAAACATCAACTATCAAAAAGTAATATGGATCAATCTTACACATCAACTATCCAAAAGAAATATGGTTCGACCTCAAACATCCAAACTGTCCAAAAGTAATATGGATCAATGTTACACATCAACTATCCAAAAGTAATATGGATCGACCTCAAACATCAATTATCCAAAAGTAATACGGATCGACCTCAAACATCAACCGCAATTATTTACATAATATTTATATCGAACCAAAATTCACATGTATTATTAAATAACACGAATAGTAGACACTTTATTCCATTTACCTATATCAGAAAAAAATATCCCTTTGTTAATTTGTTGACGT
This sequence comes from Limnephilus lunatus, assembly GCA_917563855.2. NCBI lineage: Eukaryota > Metazoa > Arthropoda > Insecta > Trichoptera > Limnephilidae > Limnephilus > Limnephilus lunatus. Next base: position 52,410,138 of record OU830602.1, on the reverse strand, counting down.
CCTTCTTTCAAATGCAGGCCAATATCCTAAAATTAAGAGTAACATAAATAAATATTATTCCTTTTGTACGGCAGAAATGGCGAACATAAAAGCTCCCCAGCTACCCGCTGTTGGGGGAGGAGGGTTGGGAGTTGGGACTATTAATTCTGTCGGCTTTTTTCGATATCTCCCTTAAACACCTGGTTGCCTGGTCGTTGTGTCGCCCGCACATGAAAGCTCTTTGTGTTTTTACACTATTTGTATGTAGGCTCTAACTAATACCTCTCACAATTGTTTGAGGACTATGTATTTGCAGCTCTCAAATTATCCTCCGAAAAGACCATAATTTTTTAAGACTGCTTTGAATCTTTGGAGAATTATCTAATCACTAATTGGTTTAATGTAATGCTATGATATTAAATTAATATAACAGTTTGTTATGGGAGCTCGATAATTCTAATCTAAAATATATATTTCTAGGGGAATAATGTTTAATCTTAATTGAAATACTCGTATGTATTACACAAAGTTTTATGGTAGTCCCAGAAATAAACCGAACGTGACGTCATCATTCTAGCATCTTCTGTCTTTTTCGTTTTATAAAAGACCTGTGGAAGGAAGAGTACGATCGTCGATGACGCAGGTCCCACCTCTCTCTGGGAATACCTTTCCCCTATTTGGTGGACCTGCTTGTTTGCAATTATAATTATAGTTTTTTTTCCCTTTATTTAATTAATTCCAATATTCTATTAACTGTTTTATCCACCAAGCTCAAAAATACACGGTGTTATATTCCAACACCACTAAAATTACGGGTTTAATTTGCTCTCTTTATCCTTTTGGGTTTAATATTAGACTATATAATTGTGTTCTACAAAAATAATAAAAAGGATGTTCCTACAAAGCAGGTTACAAATAGTCCAATTTCAGTCGGTTTCTATAGCCATAGCCTAAGAAATTCACATTTCAACAAAATTCGCGGCCTACATGTTCTCACGTGCATTTTTTACAACATGTAACAAAAATCTACTGTTTAGGGTCGAACCTTTTCTACAATTACTTTATTAAACTTGTTTTGTTAAAAATTGTATTCAGTACGTAATGTGTATGATTACAATAAATTTGTATTTTAAAGGCTTGTCGAAATTAGCTACATCAGAATACCTTTTTCTGTTCAACATAAAAAGTTATTTTTTATTTTGCCAGTTTTATGAAACAGCGCTGTACAAAGCAAAGGGGTATTTTCATTATAGTCATTTTAACATTGAAATTTGCCTTTCTCTTTAGATTAAACAAGATCTTTGAAATAACCTAAAATTGGTATTTAAATATTTACAGACGTCCCGAAATGGGTAAAGGTTACGAATTGTGGGAAAATTGTCAAGTCAATAATAAAAGATATTTAAATAAACTCTAAATATTCAAATACGCAAAACAGTTCAAATAAAATAACTACATTGGATTGTGATCCTAAAATTATTGCTTGAAATTTCAAAATTGCTATATTATTAAACATTTTTCTTTTTGATTTTGTGATCATGTTTTATATTTTTATCCCTATCGATAAATACATAGAAACACTAAGCGGGTTAAAATGATTCGTCCTATGAAAGGATTTTGAATCTGATTTGAGGGGCTTATTTTGGCTTAGGTACATTTTTATCTTTTCCTCTTTGGTTCAATCAAATGCATCTTATTGGGTTTCTAGTTTCTATTTCTTCTATGTATTTGTTGGAAACATCCTCTTCCTGATTCTTTTGATCCAGTTTTAATGGTTTGAGAATATTGCTTGTAGATCAGAGTTTCATTATTTTTTATTTTCGATTTTTACTGATTATTTTTATTATATACTATGAGATTATTGATATGTTATGCGTCATACGATTTTACTAAGATTTACTAATCGACTTCTGAACTTTTGAATGGCCTGACGTACGTTACGACATACGACAGTAAAATGAATTCTTAAAATCTCAATAACTCTTAAAATAAATGACGTAGAGGGCTGAAAATAGTTGCATTCATCTGGAATTTTTTTGCTAGAAATTTATGTCATAGTTTTATAACGCTAGAACTTACCGTTCATGAGTTTTTGCAGCTTTTGACAAACAGATTTCTATTTAAGCCAGCTTAAGTTTGTCTACGTATTAAGTAATAAGTCTGCCCATTCGAATAATCAAATCATCCGCTCTGCGCAATATTTCATATTAACCGAGGCGCCCAGAGCCCGCCGAGAGTTCCATATATTATTGGCGGTCAGTCGCCTGTTTGTAATTTGACACAAAATACGACAAATTACCAGTTACAGCGACTCGCCTGAATAGACTCTGACACAAAAGCATGAATGCACATTTCACAGTCACGCTCCGTGTTTAAAACGCATCCAAACGCTTGCAGTTTAGTCACTTTATTAATGGATGATCAGTTGTTTATTGTTGTCGGGTATAAAATATTCCCACATCTGTCCATTTTTGGGATTTTTTTGTGTAATTTCTCCGCCCACGCATGCGCCGTCATTGTCATCGTTAGTAATTCTATTTACAATAGTTTATTTTTCGGTTTGGCTTCTGCGGATGGTAGGATTTATCCCGTCACGCTGAAATTGGTCGATTGCAAGCCCAACCCTAATCTGGTGAAATCATGTTTAAATTCACAATGATGACGAAAACCGTTTGGTGATATAAACGTAGGTACATATTTTTCGACTGCAAATAAATCTGTACTTTAAATTATGCAACGCAAAAAGGGGCTAAATAAATAAACCCGTATTAACGTGATGTTTGCCTTGTAGGTACCTACCTACTCTAATTTTCGTTTTTAAACACAATCAACGGCCTCCGTGGTCGAGGGATAAGGCTCTCAACCAGCATTCCGAAGGCTGCGGGTTCAAGTCCCGGCGTGCGCAAGTAAATTTTATTTGATGGATTTGTGCCGTTTCACAGTTTAGTCTTTTAAAATAATACAAGGCGTATTTGCGGCACGTTTCAGCGGAAGTACTCTCAGAACCGCCATGGTGTAAGACCACCAGGGTGCTTGGAATGGCTTTAGCCGTGTTTGGTGACCAGATCTGAGTAGCCAGGAATTTCCTCCTCTTCCTCTCCCCCATTTCCTTCCACTACCTACCTACATTTAGTCTCACAACATACCCCAATTGGGGAAACCATAGTTCACTGTCTCCAGGCGGTTGGAAGCAGTTGGGACTGATTAGCGGTTTTCACATTATAAATACTTTTGTAATGCTACGTTTTATAATATTATACAGATAGGTTAAATTCAATTTACATTTCGACGGCTTAAGAGGCCGGTATTCGAATTTCTACCGATTTCTTGTAAACCTCCCACATTTGAAGTTTTTAAGCTCTTAAAAAAATATATGTTATTCTTAAAGATAATATCTAGACATTAGTCGCGCCCAAATGCAAATTATATAAAATTCCCTCGATAGAAAAAAATCTCAAAGTATGCTCCAAAAACTATTATAAACACATTTTTTTCAGTTATTTTTTTTTTTTTTTCAATTCAATTCAATTCAATTTATTTATTCTTTTAAAAACATTACAAAATTAAACATTTTAATGAGTTTTTAAAATACAATTAATTATAAGAGTATTACATTAAACATAAATATAAATATAAAACAAATGGTAGGCAAAAACTATACAAGCATTAATAGAGCTTGCCTTTTAAAAGCAGCTTCACTAACGCTAAATATGTCGATATCCGAATTAATTCTGTTCAACAGCAAGATTGCTCTCCCGATCGGCATGACCATTGGCAAGTTAGTCCTGCAAGCCGGAAGATAGAACAGTCTATGCTGTCGGTTACGAAGATAACCATCGGAAACATAGAAGTGAATGCTCTCCAAAATAGCTGTATTTTCAAACCATCCACGAATCAATCTGAAGAAATGCGTAGCAATGTGTACATTCCTTCTGCCCGTAGATGGTTCATTCCGAGCATACCCAAAAGAAAGTCGGTAGGATAGAGCCACGGGTAATAGCCATACTCCCTCATGTACAAAAATCTCAGAAATTTTTTCTGAACTCTCTCCAACATGAGGGAATATTTTACTTGGTGTGGACTCCAAATCACCGACTCACTTTCAAGTCTACTCCTTACTAAGGAATTGAATAGGATTATGAGAACCCGGGTATCTCTAAAATTTCTTGCAGTTCGCAGAACAAAACCCAGCATTCTCAATGAAGTGCTACAAGCCATCTGAATATGAGTATGAAATGTCAGCCTACTATCAAACATGATTCCAAGGTCCTTCATGATGGAGACACGTTTTAGACTTCGGGCGTTCATCGTATACCGGTAATACCAGGTATGAAACGCCCTAGTGAATGACAAAATTAAACATTTAGATATATTGAACTCAATCCGATTTCTTATACTCCAGTCAATAATTCTATCAATATCTGACTGGAGTCGATTGCAGTCTTCTGGGGTTAGTATTTCTAAGAATAGTTTCAGGTCATCAGCAAAAAGAAGAAACCTGGAGTGTAGAATTACTTCTGAGATATCATTAATAAATATGGAAAAAATGAGTGGGCCTAAATTAGAACCCTGGGGCACTCCTGATCGTACAAAAAATAGAATAGACTGGAATAGTCCATGAGATACAAACTGTTTTATTTTATTTTATTTTACAAGTTATATGTATGAAAAAATTCGCAGCGTTTCTTTAAATGCTGTTTAAGACAATTATCGCGAGATTTTTGCTCTATTTTAAACGAGTCGTGTTTTATTAAAGATTTTCATGATTTTTGCATCGATTTTATCGTTGTAAATGTTAGCGCGCTCTTCTAACATTCGTAATTTCATATCTCTCCGTCTTCTTCTTTTTGGGGCCGGGAACTGAGCCTTAATGTCACTGTATATCGTTATTTCCTTATCTAATATAAGAGCAAGTAACGCGCTCGAGAACACGGCAAAGTCGTTATTCAATTACTTATTGTACCATTGTTATACAACCTTTAGAATCAATAAGTTACATTTGCGTTTTATCACGATCTAACCTGCAGTCAGCCTCCGTGTCTCATTCAATCGGCTATACTAATAGACCAATGGGATCTGTTGATAACATCATTCAACGGCCTCGACTATCAATTATTATTTTCTTTGCCATCTCAATTTCGATTGAGATAATTGCTACTAGTCATTATTGCTAGTCATAATTAAACAAACACTTTTGTTAGGCTTGTAATTTCAATTGAGCAAGACTATCAAAGGAATATTGCTACTAATTTGTTAATTATGGTATCTGATTGATTGACTGGTGGATTCTAGTGAATTCTAGTTTTGTTGTCTTAACCAAATAGTCATTATTACACTATATGTTTCAAGACGACTCCTATTTATATCATAGACAATTGAGGGCCTTTTATTAATAAATCATTTTACTTTGTGCCTTGGTCAGAAATGTCTGTTAATAAATTTTTATATTATTTTCAGACCATGCTCCGTATGTTAATACTCATCCTAATTTGACTGTCCTAAAACGGGAATCCTCCTAGTTGGGCAGTCAAAAATTTCTTAATTAATGTATATAAATGTATAATCTTTTACTAAATAAAATAAATAAATAAATTCGAAAATAAACTCGAAATCATTTTATTTTGTAGTCTGTTAAAATTAGCAAATTTTTATATTAAGTATATTATTATTTAACTCTAGGTATGGTTTGCCCAAAAAATTGAAGAATAAGGAACTCCAGTGAAAAATACTATAGCTTAAATATTAAAAATATGTATTCTTATAGATCAACAAACGCTGATTCTGAATATATTAGTTTTATTGTACATTTCTTTACGTAGAATTTATAAATCGTCATTAAAAGTGAATAAAGTAGATACCATTACAATGAAACACACCAATATGTTGGCATCCCTGCATTGGATTTTTATAGTGTCACGCCGGAGCCTTTCGCGGTTTTTATTGTATGAAAAATTTTGTGTTATCAGAATTTTGTGAATCCAATAGATTCGCTGTTTTTGAATGTATGCCAAAATGAGTGACTGGTTTTGAAAGCAGATAAAAGGCTATTTCAGATTTTAATATTACAAACGGACGTATCCCATTAAAAAAAATCTGATTCCAAAAATAGAAGTTTTTTTCACAATTGTTTTATCGCTTACCGATTATTTTTTTGTAATAATATATTTTACTACACAGACGTTTTATACAGGTTATTGTTACTTCACTTTTTTTTGTTTCATATAAATATAATTTAATTAAAAATATATAATTGAATTATCTGCGGAAAATAGTTTCTCTCGAGGCTTTATTATCTAAAGTAACCCTGTGAGGATGGTGGAAAGGAAGGAATAAACCTGGGTCTAGAATCTAGAGAATGTTGTAAGAGTCGTTAAAACGACCCGTTCTCATGTGAAAATTGTCAACAGTGTACAAATGTATGGCGCGCGTTATTAGATATCATTGAGAGATTTATTGATTTCTAATGCTTGGAAGTCACTATTTTTTTTTTGCCTTTTTACGACGATGAAGATTACTTAACCCCTAAAACTTTGAGTTAATAGTAAAACCTACACACAATTATATAAAACCCAATTAGCAAAGAACCTATCTCAACATGCTCCCAGCAGGTGAACCCGCTTAGCGCACACCCAATAGAGTGCCTTTATTCCAAAATTCAGCCGTCACCCTCTGATTCCTGCGCCCGCGATCTGACGTCACAGCCGCCGGCCTGAGAAGGTAATGTAATAATTAATCACCGCGCCGGGACATCAAATGAACGTCTCCACTTACAAAGGGAATTAATAAACCCAACCTCCGCCACCCCTCCAATACAACCCCGAACAATGGTTCCCCTTTTACCCCGTTCCGTCCTCGAAGATTCCTGGGGTAAAACTAAACTAAAACGTGGATCGTCCCGGTTCGATGGGGCCAACCTTACTCCTACTTGACTTGTTGATCTTAAAGGGTTAATACGTTATTATACTACATATTTCATCTAATATGTATTAACTTTGACTCGGCTGTTTCAAAGTTCGCGCGCGATTTCATCCGCATTAGCGATTAAGGTAAGCCGCATTTTACTGCTCGTTATATAGGTGTCTTCAGTAAGCATTCTACATCATTAGCGCCTTATTTACACACTCATAGTTCTGGCTTTTCGCCCATTAAGCGTTGAAGCTTGTGTCTTTTTCAATATGCCAAGGACAAAACAATCGAATCGTCTTTGTTGTTATTGTAAGCGTAGAGTTTTTAATAAGCCTCATTTATATGATTTTTTTATTTGATTCTTAGAAGGTCTGCTATGCTATTCAACATCATTAAAAACTATTTCATTAATATTTAATTATGTTAACCATTGTTGATAGAGACCCTCATTTGGGAGATCTTTGTTAGTCTCCATAAGCACTTAATCTACAAATTTTGCCCACTTCAGAATGTCGAGCCTAATTAAGATGTTTGTACCGTTACAAATACCTCCAGTTAAATTCCTCTACCGGGGTTATAATCAATTCAAATCCCTCATGCCTCACTATTGAACCGAGTGAACCTGGTACCTACCTCCGTTTCCCCTATTTGTGCACTTCCTTAGAGTTTCTAATGCTACTTAAGCTTAGTCTGGAATTCGCCAAACTGATCAAGACGTCTTACGTTATCTCTGGAGGTATTGCAGAAACTCGATATTATGCGCTCCTGGGTGCTGCCTTTGCCTAAACGCTCTCGTGGGGTGAAACGCTTTAATGGAAATTGCTGTGTTGTGTGCTTACCTGCTCCCGGTTCTATTTACAAAGGTTTATTCTGAGATCTACTTGTCAGGTTCTGTTTTCCCAGATAGGCGAAAATTGTACCCTGTTTTGCATAGGGTTACTTACTATGTGTGTTCATTTCGTGAACCTATTCTGTTCTCGCGTCTAATAATAATGAGACTACGCTCGCGGGGATAAATAAATATTAAGGTTCGTCGGTCAATACGAAGGTAACAGGGCAGCAGACGTTATAAATCATCAACCCCATTCGGTGAGTGAAACTCATTAACCCGCGCATCGTTAAATTAAATTTCTACGCGGCTTGACTGCTCTCCTGATTAACAAGAACAATTCTACTTGAAATTCTTTATCTTTTCGCCTCGTCTCTAGGAATATAGGAAACACAATAAAACCTACGCTCTAGTTGTAATGTTCTCGTATTGGGACTAATAATAATAATGTTTATTGCCTTTTCCTTACACAGCTTTAGCAATTAAAACATTGCCCGAGGAAATAACATCTACGAGTAAAATAACAAATAGCCTATGCCAAATTTTAAGCTGAGCTAAGGGAATCCGACAAACCTATAAATCAAACATACATAGATTCATATTTTTAATTAGCAACCTGTCACACGTATTGCCAAGCAAATATATCAACTCTCATTAATGGGATCCTATTCTTATCTTTTTCCATTTGTATTCATTTATCCGTTCAGACTGTTTTCAAATTAAAATCTACAGTGATAAACCTGCAATATTATGGTAAGTGGTTTTATCTTAAAGTCTTGTTTTGAGTAGCACTCAAAAGATTTAAGATTTTCTTATCATTTGGCTTCCTTTTTTTATCTGTGCAACGGATGATTTCTTTTAAAACTGGCTGAACGAGTGTATTAAAAATTTAAACATAATCAATTATAAATGTATCCGAAAGGCGGAAAAAACTAATATAAAAAGGTTGAATTATGGCGTGATTGAAAATGGGCATTCCTGTTTTGTTGAGTAATGCTATTTTGTTTGCAATGTGGTTGGTATAATACTGTTTACGTACGTTATAAATTGTGTTTGCTTTTGGTAGGATAAAAAGTTTGTCTGTGAATTAACATATTGCCTACACAAACCGACGCTCTTTCATGTCTACAAAAAATATGTCTATCAGTGATGGATAGATCTACACAGTTTGTTTTGATGAATTGATACAGACCAGTGAAGCGTATAAGCCGAAGCATTAAATTATTAATCTGCTTGACCCTATACCGGACTGGGTTCTGTGTATTAATTATACTGCCACCACGTGACCAGCAGGTTGATTTTTTTATACGTATATCCTCATGAATCCATTAATCTGTTTCCCACCTAGAACTAATTTCAAACACAAAGGATTTTATCGATCCAAATCAATAAGTTTTAAATTGGAATTTTGTACACTGTGGTCTAAAAATGATTCAGAGCTTTCGATCAACATTTTTTTAAAATTCTGTATTGAGGCACCCTGTCAATATTTACAAAATCAATCATTGCCCATTGGCCATTGCCCATTGACTCTTATTATTTTTTCGGCTGTCATTTGCAGGTCATTTTGCGTTTGTTTGAAGCTGTTTAAATTCAAAAAGCTTGCCGCGTGTTGGAGATAAGAATGGTTTAATCCCCACATTGTTCCCGGTTCAAATTAACCCTTCTAAAATATGAAATACACCCCTAAATTGTAAAGAAGTGTAATCTCATTTTGCTTTGAGGGTGCTGCTGTTCGCGAGCAACTTTCGGAAGATTTTCAAAGTTAATTTTCGTCCGAGGTTCTCTTTTTGTTAAGCTTCAGTAAGCTTGTGCCTTTATTCAAGCGACAATGAAACTTTTCGAATCGGTGCTGAGTAGGAATATATTAAATCCGATAATGTGTTTTCGAAATAAATCAACCGTTTTTTAGTTAAATCCGATAATACAGTTTTGACGTTCTTTTTCACATGTTTTGTATTGTCAAAATCTTTAGCTCTTTCCGTTATATTATTATTATAACAGCTAGTACATAATACACAACTGTGTTACAAAACATAATTAAACTATTCTTCAATTCATAAAACGTGTTTTCAAAGGCATCTTTATTATCCAAAACAAATAATGTGATTTGTATAATTCCTAATTATTATTCAAATATTTTTTATTTGTTAGAGTCAGTGATGTATCAGGATAACATAAAAGATGAAGAGATATTTTTACAATACACGAGGCCTTACTTATTACCAGAATACCAGCAATCTCGTTCACCGAATGCATTGAAGGGATTTAACATTTTATTTTTTATGTTTCTATTCGAGATTGAATGAACGCTCTCCCCTTCGTAGAATTAAATAAACGATAGTATCGGGCGATAACGGACTGAATAGAATAAAATCACATGAACTCTTTTGTATGAAGGCTTAGTTGGCATATTGAATTTTAAAAGTGTTTTTGATTAGCTTTTAACTAGCCTGTATAACAACTTGACGAACGTGAGCTCTCTATTATGACAACTATGATGTTTTCACGATAATAAACTTGAAAAAGAATAAAAATACATCAAAAAGTTATTTATTCAAGTTATGTTTTACAATATCTGCTATAATTTGCTATTCTGTTGAAAACGATTATTTTTTTCATGGTGCTTATTTATTTTTTCATCCGATGCTTTTGTGAAGTTCTCGCTTGTTATAAAGTTGTTAATTTTCAAATTCAAATTAATATTGTTCGTGAGCGGTGTATTTTAGGAGTAGCTTTTAAAATAAATAAGGGTTAATTTTTGGGGGTCGGCTTTTTCGGCAGATGTCAAAGGCGATTGGAACAGGGACACAGAGAGGCGAGGAGGTATTTTTGTTGGGCGTCCAACCGTTTCTATAATACCCTTACATAACCTGAGGCACTTTTACCAGGGTTACCAGATCGTGTCCGGATAAAGCTCCATGTTATTTGTACAGATGTTTTGTTGATCACCGGTTTTCAATGCGCCGTGTTTTTTACCCCACCGTTCATTGTGTCATCCCCTGTGATTAAGGGTTGGAAATTGGGTGTTTTTCTAACGCCTTAGAGTTTGATAAATAGCAGGACCCAATCAACGTCCGTCAAGCTGGAAACGTGGCTAATTTGTGGCAAATTAATATGATTGATATACGATTTTCCCACGGTTCTAAAATTTTTAACTCAATTTTTTTTTAAAATAATAACGCACGCCTGCAGAATCATACTTGGATTCAGAAGATATTGCAGTGCATCGAAAATGTTTATGGAACGAGGACTCAATGCGTTCGCCGGCCTGTGAGACACCGGGAAACTGGAGCCAGGATGCGGCTAATGACCACCGATAACACTACGGTGACCGCAGCCTTCCACCAATCAACGCCACTCCTGAGTGAGCGCTGGGCCCGAGCTCACTTAAGGGTCCGCAACCGGGCTCGAAAAGAAGAAGATGGACAAATATGAAATTACGAATGTTAGAGGAGAGCGCTAACATTTACAGCGCCAAAATCGATGCGAAAAAAATATTGTGAATTTTTGAAGACTTGTTTTCAATAATTTTTGGAGCATACTTTGCGATTTTTTTCTATCAAGGGAATTTCTTGTATATTTCGTTTCGGCTTGGGCAGCATCTATACATTATCTTCAAAAATAACATATATTTTTTTAAGAGCTTAAAAACTTCAAATGTTTAAGGGAGATATGTAAGAAATCGGTAGAAATTAGAGTTGCGGCCCCTTAAGACCACGCCCCAAATAATTGATTATTATTATTATTTTTTTAATTTGTTTACTTATTATTTTCTATTCTACCTTTTCCTTTACTTAAAATTTATTGTGTAATTTGTGGGGCTTGTGGGATTGCACTATCCTCCCCAAATCCTGAAATAAAACATTATTTTTATAAATTTCGTTAAGTAAACCGTAGTTTACCTTGATCTTGACATTAAATTGAAAAATTATATAAACGTATTATTACTTGAACTTCTAACAAGTAAGCTGCATTTAAACGGTCCAACTTTCTCAAATGCCCGACTGAAATCATAATATTTTAATTAGTGTAATACTCGTAAATTCGTCCAGTTGATTCAATCCTGCGTATACCAACAACTACTTACTTATTCGATTTGTGTTTATTTAAAATTTGAATAGCATTTGTACAAAATGGGTTTGTCCTGACCCTGCTTTGCATATTAATGGTGCGCGAGTCGATAAATTCCTTCCCAGGGATTTGAACGGGCTCTTCTTCTATCCGAGCCGTTTGTTGACTCAGTAGCCCTCAATTTGAATTTCCAAAGGCTTCGGTTAGCTCTAAATATTATTAGAATCGGGTTGAACTGTCTGCTATAGCGTATTAATAGAATGCTACTTTGTACGATTCGAGTAATATTAATGTTATTTCAGAGAAGAATTATTAATTTATATTCAGAATTAGATCAGCATTTATATAGTTTAAATTTTGGATGGCTCATGGCAATCAAATCACTCAGTTCATCTCGATTTTCGTAAAATAGGAAAATATTTATTTAAATATCAGTAGGCAGTTAAGAATGCAATACACTGTTTATTAAAATGCGAGAGCAAATAATATAACTGTATACACGCGATATCACACAATTAGGGAGACCATTGTATTTTTTTAAAGAGTAACATAAGAGTGAACAAAATATCATCTTAATATATAAGGTCAGTGCATGGCTGAGTGGGCATCGATTTGGGTTCCACCCGGGCGTCGCGTATTCGTTTCCTCGGCTGGCTAAGTCCTCACGACACTAGCAACATTTTCCGCTTACTGTGGTGGTAGGTGATTTTCAAACATTGTTGGTTTTTCGTAACCCGGGAATGTTTCTCTTTCTTTTTATATAATAGAAAAAAATAGATGGTTACTCCCCATAGCCGTAATTTTAACATCAGTGAGAATTTCGTTATAGAGCAAATTGCTTTATATTCGTATGGCAATTTGTTAAATAATGGTACATATGTTCAAGGGTTCTTTCACAATTTTTTTTTTGAAACACTGATGCTTTCCTTCATTTTGTATGAAACGTGTATTGTGTACGTGTACATGATCCACCTTAAGAATTCTCTACCTTGGTATCAAGCAGTGTTTTGCAGATTTCGTCTTAGAAATACCTTTAATATTAAGCAACCCAGTTATATATTATAATCGGATGATCTTTAATTTAATATTATACGTTATCATCTCCTCGTTATTTAATCATAAAAGTAGGTTAATTTAAAACACCCACGCGCACCTTCACGAGAACATTTCATTAATTTTAGCATACATAAAGGTCTATAGTAAATTTTCCCTCTAAAATTCTCTGTCTCCTACATGCGTCGTTTAGTGAGAAAAAGAGAAACGAAGCAACTGAGCTTAGAGGGAAAAGGCGATATAATAGTCTCAGCGAGAGATCGTACGTGACGTCATCGTTCTAATGTGTAACATCATTTTCGTTTTTAAACAAGACTCGTGAGAAGGAAGGGGACGAACGTCAATGACGTCTCTACGATCTCTCGCTGGGATTAGTTTATGAAATGTTGTAAACGTACATAGTTTTGAAGTGAAAACCTTTTTAGCACCGTTTTAGTTTGATGAAACAAAAAATAGCGACACTAAAGAGAGACGAACACATGCATCTATAGGATTTAGCCTGCGAGAGAATGAGATAGTATAATCCGTCTCTTCTGTGTGCGTTGCTTCGTAGCCTCCCCACTATTGTCTGTTTTAGTTTTCTGAAGGTTTCACTTCTATCACGTGTGAATTGCATACTCTGTTTTTTTTAAAATAATATCTCCTTCACAACAAAACACTGTCTTTTATTTGGACTAAAAACGTTTATAATCAGGAACGAGTGATTATACTCTCGACATCTGTCGGATAAGTTTATAACCTTTAAGATCTATCTACACTAGAGCCATCTATGTTTTGTAGCTCGAACTATCATAGTAATTTCAAGCACAGTTGATAGTGTTATGTTTTGCATACAAAATAGTATAACTAGCGTTATTTTAGTAAAATTCGCTTTGCCCGGTGCAGGGGGTAAGCATTAGGACTAGGTAGTCGGAATGCCGCATCCTATCTTGCATCAAGGGGTCCGGTTCCTATTTATATTTGAATAAACGGATTACGGGCTTAGGGTGTAAACTGGATTGGAAATCTAATTGTGTCGCTCTTCCCGGGTGGAACTAACTAATATTAAAGCGCGACCCGAATAAACCCGACTGCGGGGATTCACCCAAATACACAATGATAATAATTTGATATGTTTTGGTTATTTATAATAAATTACACACTTTAATTCTGAAGCGGGTTCTTCCATGACAATTCAAATGTAATAGAAATACAGATCAGAAGCAGTCACCATGATAAAATCTATTTATATAAAGGAGTGTCCATGCCTTGTGGAAGGCGGGCGGTGAGAATTTGATTCTTACATAAATCTGCAATTTGATTCCGAGATGGATGAAATTTTGCCCAATTTGCTTTCAAAACAAGAGAAAGGTCACTATCTAAATAAGACTACGAAAAATTCTGCTTAAAGCCCGGTTAAGCACTTCATCAGGTTATAAATACAGTCACAGTTTTTTTTATACATCCACTTCTATAAATGCAAACATACTCACAAAGTAACAGAGCTCAATGAGCAATAAATTATCTACGCTTCCACTTAGGTTTTGGCAAAGATATTTTCATCCAAATTCCTTGTAATAAGTAAATCGGACAATGTTTCGTTTTAATAATATTAACTCTTCAAAATCTCTTCAACTGATCACGTCATACTACCAAGTAGATAGTTTACCTATATCAACTTCTAAACATCCACTTCTCAATAGTTATTATCTTATTAGTTTTTATAAAAATATTTCTCAATCCTCCAATAACTAATCCTTTTTCAAATACCGTTTTTCAGCAGACCGCGATAAAAAAATCTTTATATTTTTCTCAATGATTAAAATCTATTTTAGTTGTAGGAGTATGTTTTTCGTGTTATGCTCATTCCTTACCCCCTCAGACATCGACCCCATATTTTATTATACAAATATATTATAAACGCTATCATCAAACTTTTCATGTAAAAACGATAAATGAAAAATTCACCATGTTTCATTTTTTTCATTTTGCGGTCGGAAACTTTGGTTTCATAAAGGTGTCTATTTTAATTAATTTGTATTTAATTTTTAGATTTTAATGTACAGCGTTGTGTTTGCTTTTTCCAATACCGTTTAGATCATATTTATCACTATGATTGTAAGAAAGACACAATGATTTCTATGAAACCTATGTGAGTTGTTCCGAAAAGCGAACAAATTAGCACTGACTAACCAAATATGATCAGTGGCGGCTGGTGTTCATAAAAATAGGTGGTGCGCTAAAATAATAATAATAATGGTCTTTATTTCAAGGTGTGGGAAGGTGAGTGCAATCCCACACATCCCATAGAGATATCTAATAAATCTTGGACCTACCTACTCTAATTAAAATAAATTCAATTATGAAAAAATCCTACCTATTTGTAAATTAGGTCGATCCTCCATTATCTCTGGGTGCATGCAACACATTGAGTCTAAATTAATTTTATTTATTAAGATAGATTAAATTCTTTTAAAGTTTAACAACATCGTTCAATCTAAACAGATGTCACAAGGATTGTGAGGAACAACTCACTGAAAAAGCATTCCATATTCCATTATTTTAAAAGAGTTCTAGTAAAATAAATATTGATCCATCACCATTTGTAAAGTCGCCGCGATTGTAAATTCAAATTCAATAACAGTTGACTCCTATCCAGAAAATTGTATGTAGATACTTATTGGCACGAAAATCGAGTCAAAAAATCGTTCAGTTTATCACACATCCGAAAGTCATCCTTACGCTCCGTAACTCCAATGAAATATATACTGTCATAACTCATAACAAATAATGTCCGCAATGCTTATGTTGTTATGCTGTCGTTGGTCGATGCTGAGTGAAACATAGCATGAAAAAGAGTAGATATTAAAATAAAGACACGATATGGATAATAATATGACACAAACGTGTCCCCGTTTAACATGCTACAGAACGAACCATTCCTTTTGATGTGGTGGAAATTTTTGGATCGTCACCCGCGATTTCGTAAAATTTGCAAAGCATTCAACCTACCTACGATTTTGGCTCATTATAGAATTATAGAAGAACTCCTGTGATCGCTTTGCAAAATGAACCACCACTCTGAATATAGGCACACAATGATCTGCTTTGTTACGCGCGCAGTCCAGTAGGCACCTATATTACGCATGCATTATAACCGAGTGTATATTGTGAACTGTGATGAGGCGTGTCGGAAATAAGTATGTTTTTTGGCGCTCGGGAATTTTTAGATTTAAATTAATTAATTAGATTAGATTTAAATTAATAGATATATTTTGGGAGTGCGGCGCTCCTCCGCACCTTAGAGCTGGCCGCCACTGAATATGATAACATGGTTTTTGTCTTTATTTTCTACGTTATGTGTAACAAACTTTTAAGTCCAATATTATTTCTTTGTAAATGACTAATATTTGTCGTAAAATAAATAGAAAACTTCAGTCCACCTTCATGAAAAAGCTGACGTTTCAAAGGAAGAAAAACATTGTTAATTCATAAAAATAAATATCATTTTTTCTACCCTGATATATTCTGCGCTCCTGTTATTTGGCATGAAAATATTATAATATTTCCATATGAGGGATATTAACATTTTTCTTCCTCAAATCTTCCACTTACTTGGCGCCACAAGTCTACCCTCCCGATGTTTGCATATAAGAGGAATTATTATTTTTATTATTATTTACAATACCCTCTCACACTGGTACACATAAAACTTGACCATAAAAATATACCGTATTCTGCTTCAGAGATACGTAGAGTTCTACTCGTACAGTTATGTGAATTATTGGTGTAGTTTAAAGAAGGGTGGTGACAGGTTTATAAGTGTTTATTTGTGGAAGTGAAAGGCGAAATGGAAGGGTAACTCGTTCATTATGGAGATACATTAAATTAATTCATTTATATTATTTAGGGACTCGAGCTTGATGGAAACGAACTGTTAAATAATTATTTTAGGAGGTAAATAAATCGGTTTACACGTGAAACGTTTTGAAGACGCGGGGGAAAGATTTAGTATACGATGAAAGGCCAAGGTACCAAAATAGATCAACTTGTTATGTAGTAATAAATAATTATATTTATTATGTTATACAGGCGAAAATTGTCTACATTATTTCAATTTTTAAATAAACTTGAATAACTAATCAAATCAAATTCGATGCACAAATATTTATTTCTTAAAAAACAGCACATTTATTTTGTGGCACCATTTTAATTCTAAATTAATAAACAGCTGTTTTACAGAAAATCAAGTGTGACGAAGTCATCAAATAGTCATTCAGCGCCATTTTGTTCCTAATCCTCTCAATTGTAGAACAATTGTGATCAGTAGAAGAGAACTATTAAGTTGTTTAGCTTTGAAAGCATCTAGAATCGGCGTTTAGAGGGGATCTTTCAAATGTCACAAAAAAAAATGGCGCTGATTTGCCAATTAATTACAATGTCAAATTTAAATTTCTGCTAAACAATTAGGCCTTAGTTTTAAAACATTTTCATAAGCAATGCTTACTTCATCAGGGTTTACTGGAAGAAAAAATATGTATTTATATTTATTTTCATAATGACCCAATTTCGTTTGTTTGTTGAAGGCATATTTTTGATATAAAAACATTTTTAGCCACTTAAGAAATAAACCGACAGAAGTGTATTGTGGGCGTCAGTGTGACCGCATTTTTTTCTTCTGATAAAATTGAACCGAACATTTTCAGATATCGTTATTCTTCATTCTACAGATTATCAATTACATTGGCTTTTTTAAAATCTGTGAATCAAAATGTTTTATATAAACGGACGAAATTAGCTTTCTTTTAAATCAAAATAAATTAAACTCCTTGTTTAGTGGTTTCAGTGCTTTATTTTTGTTTCTATATAGACTCTGCCTTTTCTGCATTCGTTCACCTTTTGTTTGAAATAGACAGAGCGAGATTGCATCAGCAGTCAGAGATTTTTATATTATTTATCGAACCTAAAAATAGCGACAATGGCGACTGGAATTGTCATTGGGTACACACAATTTCAGGAAACAATGCATTTTCCCCGAACAATTCTTTCTCCAGCTTCCCTCCGAAACAATGTGGCGTATTCTTCCTTCCCTCGGAACAATGAGAAAGCTCACATCACAAAGTCGCACGAACCTCATCGATCCAGCCTATTGTCCCGTCTGAAACAGGCTTTGGATTGCAAAACCATCTTCAGGAATGATTTCAAGAAGAAACGTAGAGGTATAGTGTAGAACTTTTTCTGGCCTACGCTAAGTTTGCTTGTAACTCGGAACTTACAGAATGTCATTTTGATTACAGTAGAGTATTTTCACCGTTTTATTATAGTTGTAAAATTTATGAAAAAAATTACGATAGTGGTGACATTTTATTTTGTTATGTTGAGTAATTTTTTGACATAACATTTTGATTTGCCGTCAAACGACACGTTTTTATTCGTGAATTTGGCGGCATTGATGTCACACCAGTCAACGTTAGTGAGAGACGTCTTACCAGCCAGTAGCGTTTTCTACGTCATAATGACGTTGTAGCCAGTTTGAACTCTATAGGAATGGGCGGTTTTAGATCGTTTTTAAAATATAAATTTAATGTTTATGAAAATAATACAATTAAAGATATATAGAACGATGATTTTTAATTCTGATTTGTAGAAAATCAGAATTATAAAAACATGTTGAACGGCATCCATAGTTTGTGAAAATAGACTACTGCTTAATTCTTTATACTGATCTTTTCGCAATTAGGTCGGGAAAAGAGTAGAGCTTAAAACATATTTTAGAAAATTCACTCCTGTTTCTTACATACGAATTTAATTTTTTCGTCTTTTTAATGGTAAATTAGCCAATTTATTTTTGAAAGTAGAGCTTAAGTGTGGTAGATACTCTCAATATCGCACTGGTGTAGGTAAGACCACCATTCAGAATCGAAAAGTTGCTTGAAATGTCTTAAGCTAATCTGAATAGCCACTTCCCAACCTTCTCTCTCACTTCCTTTGCTTCTCTACTCCCTTGCGCATCACAACACATATATTATCTCAATTAGTGATGCCATAGTCCTACTAGCTCCAGCCAATTGAAACAGTTGAGAGTGTTGTGCGGTATTCACCCAAAAATAAAATGTAGAAAAGTCACTTTTTATCATTATTAATTAGACACTAGCGCCATCTATCCAATGGCGCTCATAACATAAACGATATTATTCCAACACACCGAAAACACTTATGAGCGGCTTAAAAAAGCAATACTGACTTGTTCGAGTCTCTTTATTAAAAAAGTTCCACGAACGTTCAATGTCTCCCAATTTGCTCTCGGCTACTGTGAAGGCAGTTATGAACAAAAACTAATAATGAAATTCCTGAAATCCGAGCAATTTGACCCCTGAGTTGATGTATGTAGATAAGTCATTACGATCGCACCGGGAATCGTGAAATGAGATCATGTTTTATTTCGTCATCGCTGCTTATCCTTTCGAGGTATTGATTGATTGGATAAAAAAACATCGGTAGCTATGTCGTGCGGCTTCTGTGGTGAACTTGTTTCTTCTGGAGACGGTAATAAATATCAGAGTTGATTTGGAATTTGTTTATGACATCATGAACAAAAAGGTAAAAATTATGCGACCATTCGTCTCTGCCTTCGGTGACCTGATTTTGTTTAAAACGTTTCGGCTGTGACACGTGCTAAACTTGCCAAGATTCTTAAAATTTACGCAGCAACATTGAATAATTTTAATGAATAAATTTGGCGTTTTATTTTGTATTTTACCTCTATGGCCCTGATCAAAATTATTTCCCGCAGAGTCCATGTCATTTTTGGACATGTTGTGTGGGAGATCTGTTTGAGGAAAGGAAGGAGTAAACCTGGTCTTAAAGAGGCCTATGTTTTAGGAGGGAGGAAAATCAGGACGACAAATCATTCCAGAGCCGAGCTGTTGAACTCAGGAACATGTCATAATAACTGTCCGGTCTGGTTCTGTGTATTTTGTGCATCTCCTCAAAGGCGCTGTACGAAATTTTATTATATTTTCTTCTTCAATAGGATTTTATTAAAATTAATAAACAAAGACATAACATTGTCATTTTTCTCTCTTCGTAAGAAAGATACTTTAGACTAAAAAAAAATTATAGCGTGCAATTCACACGCGGTAGAAGGGAAACCTTTATAAAACTGAAGTAGAAAAAAGTACGGAGGCTACGGAGCACCGCACAAAGAGGATACCGATTATACTATTGCATTTTCTCGCAGGCTAAATCCTATAGATGTATGTGTTTGTCTATTTTTAGTGTCGCTTTTTAGTTTCATCGAGTTTCAAATCACAACGGTGCAACAGAAGTTTACACTTAAAAAACTAGCTTTAAAAACCTAACTAACCTGTTTAACCTAATTTTTTATCATCACTTTTAAAAAATATTCTGATTTGTTCTGTTGTCATGTTATAACTATATGATAGCTTTATATAAGTGTTTAAACGTGGAAATAACTATCAAACAATATTAATATGAGTGAGGCATATTTTCAATGATTCATTAAATTGCAGTCCAAACAAGCGAAGAGTTACTAGGAGGTACCAAGTTATAATTTGACACATTACATACAATAGTTCCTACATATAGAAAATAGATAATAACTGTCCGCGCCAGTCGGATGTTTCGGGATCCTAGTGACGTCACCGGCCTGTGTGACATAACACGCCGGCCATGCATGTGACGTCACACCATCACGGCTGACCACGTGACGGGATGGGACAGGGGCGCGCACACCCGCCCGCTAATACGGGAATGGGGGTGTTGGTTTCGGGATGAGAGTAAATTGCAGGCAATCCTAGTGCGGTTCCGCACCGCTGATGCCCGAAATCAGGGCTGTCAAAAATTCCAGTTCTATTAATTTAATTAAATCTAATAAAATCTCAGATCAAATTTGGTGAGTGAGTAAATAAAAAGCTTTTGATCTTCGAATAACAAAAAAATGCTAATTTGTACTGGCTCAGAGTGGTAGTGTTAGATACACCTATTATTGTCCTGGTGAAAAACCAAACGTTTCCTGCTTGAAATGACTTTATCCAATCTTATTCTTCCCATCTCCTTCCCATCCGCACTCCTTTCAGTCTCATTGGTTTCATACTCTTATGCGGCAGGGTCTGTCGGCATCTTTGTAACTGTGATGTATATAAATATGTATTTAGTTTCAACAATCCTTCAACAGATATCCTTAGTATAGGTAGTTATCTGTAGTTTTGAGGTGTCCCAACAGATGTCAGTTAAGTAGTACCTTAGTGGTAACTGTCGCCGTTCGTGTCTAATGAACGAACGGTTACGGAAATAGCCGATGATATATGATCGACAACTGGGCTCCGTTAGTGTCGAGTTAACTGGCTTCACAATTACTTAGAACTTAGATCATACAATAGGACGGACGTTTTGTCCAGTTAAATATTCATTATAAATCTCACAATATTAAGTAGTCCTTCATCCCTGGGATTGAAGGACATGACAGTAATACAGTGAAGAGCAACGGAAATATAAGAAACCAACTGATAATCAAAAGGAAGGTTGTTATAAGACACGTTTAGAACACTTTAACACGTGTTTGCATAAGTTCCGGGATGCAGTCTGCAGGATAAAGATTGCCCTGATAATAGTCAGCTTCCGATAACAGAGGGTACCAGACTAAGAAGAAGCATTATCCCAAATAAGCGCAGTTCCTGTTCAGTGTTCTTTTCTAAGTAACGAAATCACCGACGATTTTGTACCACAACCAAAATTAGAACTTGAAATTCGAAAATCAATCCCATTTAGTGTTTTGGAGTGGAGCCCTATCACCCCGCGTGGCGTGGTAGTGGCAGTCACCCCGCGTCGCGTGGTAGTGGCAGCCACCCCACGTGGCGGGATGACATGTCACGTGAAACTGACACGTGGACGTGAACATGTCATGCGCCGCAGCGGCCTTTTTTCGAACTAACGAACTGCGGTCTGGGGAAGAATGGAGAACTGGCAGCGAATTGAATTCCAACTTCTAACGCGAATTCTAACCGACAATAATTGTATTCACTACAAAAATAGCACATGAAAATTGCAAAATAACCGTTTAATTTTTGGCATTTTTAAAAAGTGCAATAATAATTTTTGTATTACGCTGGGCGGTGGGTGGCCAAATTAATGGTTAAACATACAAATCAGTTTGAAGCTGTTCAAATAACATTTTTAAATAGTAAGAATTTATACTTCTTTTTTCTTTTGTCAATTATATTATGCATTTCTTATAACGGAAAATAAATTATTTTATTTAAAATATATATTTTTTTAATTCTTTTAATATTTAGTATTACTTCAAGACTGGAGTCAGTTTTGGTTTTTTCGCTGGTCTACGGCATTTGAACCTCTTTTCCGCAAAACGATGCTTGGTTCTAGCAGACGTAGTTACGCCGGCTTCGTTTATAATATAATTTTCGTCCATCGTACTCGTAACTAGCCTCCAACTCCTGCGTAACATTTTCTCCTATTTTTCAGGCAAATGACACGAATTTGTCATTCTCTAGGCATGTTGAAACGATTTTCTCATCATTTTCCAGTTTAGTATTAACATTTTCCTTTAAAGTTTAATAATGGCATTAGTAATCATATATTAACATAAATATGTTCATTAAAATGCAACATGTAAAAAAACATTTTCCTTTGTGTTTATAATGCTGTTGGGCAAAATAAGTGTTTAGTTTGGGGCGTACAAATATATGTTTGTCTAGTATGCTTTTTAGTTATGAATGAGTTTTTATCCTTTTTCTTTTTATTATTGTTCCTAGATTCAGGTTTTTAATAGGTTACCGCAATGAATTAAGTCTAATGCTACATTACTGTAAATTATTATATATTATAATGATACTGAAATATAATAAGCAATTTGAATGAATGCAAGAATTTCCAACGATGAAAATCTGAAAAAGTACAAAAAAAGTTGTTGATAAAAGAGAATCTGAATTCACAGAAAATTCTAAAATATACAGAATGCAGTAGAAATAAGATCCCTGAGGACCCTGAGGAGTACGTGTATTGAACGATTTACGATTGATTAAGAATTAGGAATCCAAATAGTCAATTTACGCATAATGGTAATGAACGACCAAGTAATTCAAATGATAAAGTCAGAGAAAAGAAGAGAATCTGTAAGATGATGTAAATGTGAGTGAAGCAAGGAATGTGTAGGAAGTTAGTTTGTGGCGTCCAATCTTCCCAGTTATTTTTTTTTAAATATTGTTTTTATAATTTGAATCCGCCTCCTCAGGATTCGTAGCTGATAATCTTAACCTCTCAGCCAATAATGTATATTAATTTAAAAAAAATAAACCAAATCTTTACCCGGCAATCGCTTAACCCGTCAGAGGTTTCGTCAGAGTTGTTTCGGTTTCCGGAACAACTCAAATAGGTCTCTTACAAATCGTTGTGTAGCCCTTACTGTCATGCTTACAAATATGATATAAACGCTATTATAAAGAGAAAACACCACGCTTTATATTCAAATCTCAAAGGTTACCGCAAAAAAATTAAAATATTATACACTTTTATGAATCCAAACTTTCCGACCGTAATTAGAAAAAAAAAATTGTGAAACTTTGAAAATTTTTATTAATTATTATTTCATGAAACGACAAAAAGTGAGTTGACGATAACGTATATCACACATCTTTCTATTACATTATATATGTGTTTTTATTTTTTTCCATCAGTAATTTTAGTTAGAAAAGACGTAAGACGTAAAATTTTTGTACATAAATTATATGTTCATTTCGAATTATAACATTTGAAACCGTATTTTATCCCATTTCCAAACAGTTTTTAGATAAATTCTTAAATATTCCATTTATTTGGATTTTGTTTCAAATCGGAAATATTTTGAACCTCTGATAAAATACGGTCGAGCCCTAAGGGGTTAAGTTAGAGTAAAGCAGAAGAGAGCATTTGAATAAATACTACATTAAACGCAAATTGAATTAATCCTTGCCAATTTAAACCGCGAATGTACCAGTAAAACATGTTGAGATTAATCAATGCACACAGAAACCCGTGTACAGTGTACAGGAAATATCTAAGGAAGGGAAGTGCTTGCCACTGACATGTCAATACACCGCGGTTTGCGGCCGTAAAATTATCTCTCTCCTCTGCTCACGACTTCTAAGCGCAAGTGATGGGAGACGAGAGACGAGTGACGAGTGGGTTAATCGGTTAAGTGAAACCTCCTCATCCGTGTGTGCTCCTGGTAGATTTTCAGCATAAGGGGAAAATATTGGTTCAGGTAAAAATCAAATAATTAGATGATTTGGGCTATCTAATTAACTAACCTTTGTTGTAGATACTCTCAATATCGCCCTGGCGAAAAAGCATCAATTAGAAACTTTTTTTGCTTGGAATGTTAGCCCAACCCTTCCAGAAGCCTCACAACCTACTCCAATAATTAGGGGTGCCACAGTCCCACTGTCTTCGTGCAGTAGGGTACGCTTGTGCAATGATCAATTCAAAATAAAACCCACTTTAATAATTTTGAATCTAAAACCAATCTTTCGATGTTAGCCTTTGGGATTTAAAATAATTAAATACTTTAAATTCTTTTAATCTTTGATCCGCTACTAGTTAGATAAGAATGATTTAACTATCAGTTGTATCACAAACCTCGTATCCAAATAATAATATATATTTATTATGTTAGCATTTAGTTTGTCACGAATTGATCGCGGCCAAAGATTTCGCTTTGCCAAACGTAAATTAAACGACTTCGAAAAGATTAATTATTTATCGCCGCCAGAATTAAAAAATACAGTTGGCTTCCAGATTTTTTGAACCTTGAGATTTTAACTGAATGTCGGAGGCGATCGACGAATTCTAAATTCAATAAATTTTAATTATTCAGGAATACTCTGCCGTTTTCAACAATTCTGACGACTTTGAATGTTAGGTTTGAAGGTTACGATGAAAACTGTGATTTATGAACAATAATTTCAAAATAGAAATTAGATGACAGCTTTTTCGAATAGCTCTTTTTATTGGTTTGTTATTTTGTAAAAGTTTTTGTTCCTATTTTTGCAAGGCGTTTCAAATAAAATAAATGCAATTTTATTATCTGATGATAAATTATTTGGATCGCGATCACAATCTGTTGTGTATTAAATTTTATGGGTGTTTTAAAAAACATACCAGAGTGGTGGATACTCTCAGAATCGCCTTTATTTGGGATACAAACAGTCCTATATACATTTTTTGTAAATATGAAATCATATTTTTATTGGGTTGCATCAGTGAAGTATCCGTATAAAATACATACAATCATCACAGGTCACTCAGCCGACTAACTAAAAAAAACCCTCACCCGGACACCAACTGTCCAATACCTACTGATTTTTTCATGTTTTGTTGAAAAAAAAACATCAAAAATGTCAACGGAGATCGATATTTCATATACATTTTTTCTACGAATAATGTCAGGAAATCTGGTTAAAGTAAGCAAAATACGTTTCTTAATACCCTGTATATGTACCTAGATATGGTTAAATTAAAATAAATAAAATAATAAAACGTTCATAAAAAAATTAGATGGAATAAAAAACAAAATAATGAAATTGAGAAAACTAACTTATAGATCTTACAAACAGCAATAGGCGCAGAGTTCGTAATCAACTTTTAGATATATTTTTTTGAGGTTCATAACCAATCTTTTGATTTATTTTTTTCTAGTTTGTGCATGTTCTTCTGACTTGGATCTAGTTGTTTTTTTTTAGTTTAAATCTCGTTTAGTGACAAGATCTGAATCGCCATGTTCTTCCCGACCTTCCTATTTATTTTTTTTCCTTCCCCGCTCAATTCAATCTAACAACATAACCGAATAATTGGAAATAACTAAATTCCACCGACTTCAGACATTCGATAGAAGTTGGGACTCTCACACGGTATCCACATAAGAAAACAACTATTTATTGTTATTGAAAGATGAACGTTCAAATCACGTTTTAAAGTGCTTTATTTTTTTACCTGGATACCTGTTTTAAATTAAAACATCGTTCATGTTTGTGCTCTTTGATTCAGATTGAGACAAAACTCTTCTAGTTTAGTAATTTGATACCTATGATCAGATTTAAAAATGCATTTAGATTTATTTATCATTTTGTGGCCGAGCCTGTTTTTACTAAAATGGCCTAGTAAGAATACTTGAACTAAAAAAACTTCGTATCTCTCTTATCGCTATTATACAATCTAACATGTCTAGTGTCCTAATATACGCTCGACTTGCATTGCTCGGGTGACATTTATCTAATTTGGTTCTCTTTTTTTATTCTCTAATCCGCGGTGACTCGTTTTTTGTAGGTATATATTTGCCTCAATTCTGGTTACATTAACATTTTATCGTTCCCATCTCATTAATTTAAATAAACCATTAGCTTTTAAGTCTCCAGTTGTAGGTAGATCCCTACGTTTTCCCAATATGCATAATATACACCTTACGTATTTAATCCGATGGTATTAAAATTATTATCAATTAAAATTTATAACATTTTAAGTGCATCAAAGTAAAAGATTTGCGAGTCACGTAATAAATAAATCAGCTTTAATTCGATTAAGTTGGTAAGCTTTTTATACGCGTTTCTTTTGAACTGTCAAATTATCCACTTTATTTATTTAATTCCAAAATTCTTACGCAGAGGCGATAACTTTGGAACGGCGTTAAATTTTAATCAAACTGGATTGGTGTCTCTTTTGTAAGGTATTAAAATTCACATTTAAAAATCTACCCGTTTGATAGTTTGCGATAGTAACGCAGAAGGTAGATGGTGGTAGGTAGGCTGTACTGGAGGTTGGTAGGTTCTGCCAAGGCAATCATTTCGAAGCCTCGACTGCGCAAAACCATTCATCACTTTAGATTAATGGTTTAATTAGACGCGGTCATACACATGCGCGAACTAAATTGTTTATGATGGTTAGCTATCAAAGTTTAGGAACTTGAATAAACCAACTTGTATACCTATTAGGTACGTTCAGGTTGAGATGAGAACTTCACGTTGTAAAGTTTGTCTGTGAAGAAAGCGCATGTAATATGTTTAGTGATCCAACCTCGAAACAACTTGCGCTTGAGCGAGGATGCGAGTATTTAATGCTTTTAATCAAGCTACGCTTTACAATTTACGAAATAATTACGTTTAATACGTTATCTTGGAGATACCTGCGCTTTAAAGTATAACTAAATGTTAGTGTGGTACCATAAAGCAATGTTGTTGTATTTTACCATGCTACTTACAAAGATGTGTATCTACACGCTTGTATGCTATTATGTTTGTAATTTAGTTGTCTATACAACCACTTTATACAACGTTAATCTTCAAGACGTTGATTGTATTTTTCTAGTTCAAATTCTAATAAGGTCGCCTCTGCGGTGACTTGACCGATTTCCACTCACGTCGCTACCGGATAAGATTAACGAAATGCCAAATGTATTAAAGACGTATGATAATTTCTTTATAAGGCGATCTTCTCCGACGCATGCGCTCCTGTTCCCGTCGGTAGATCTCCTAGCAATAGATTGACATTCTTCGATGTCTGTGACACTCGGTTTGACAAGTAGTATTCCTGCCTGTTACTGTCAAGGTTGACAGTCGGAATGAAATAACATTCAAGACACAATTTGATTTGAAACTTATATAAAACTAACCTCCAGAGATCAACGATACATAATAAAAATAAAAATAAAACATTTGTAAGAAACAAGACGGACAGAACTGAGAGAATGAATAAAAGAAAAGCTCTCTAAACGCAAAAGTTCGAGCGTGCTAAAAAAGTTTCTTCAATCGAGTAGCGGTATTTTTCTTAGATTGCTGTATATGATCTGTCAATTTTATAAATTCTTTCATTAGTTATTAATTACTGTTCATTGTGTATCTGTTTGTTCAGTAATCTAAAATGTTAATCATGTGATTAACTAACATCGTTTAAGGTCTCTGGTCTTTAAAATAGATCACATTTTCCATTCCGCCCACAGTAAATAATGTCGCCCGACTGACATTCTACGACAGTTATTTTTAAAGAGGAGAATTCTTTTCTCACATAGACTCATGGCTAGTGCCTGCATGTACGCGGCTTTAAGCCATAGGTTATCTCCGAAGATGCATTAATAATAACAAAATATTAACAAATAACTCCCTGACGGTTGACAGATTAAAATGAGAGATAGGAGCATAGCTCCGAGCATTAGAGTTGATGTATTCTAAGAAGTTTGATCCAGTTACGTGTAATGAACTTGGAAATAAACAGTCTCCATGTGGCTACATGACTGATGATGCAATCGTATGAGGAGTTTATCAAAATAATTCCACGTTTGTCTCATTTACGTGCATTACTGAATATTTCATTAGACATCCAAAACACACAGCGTCTGATAATATATTACAATAATATGGACTATTAATTTTCAGTTGTAAGTTTAGACTGGTAGGTACTCATTTTATATAAAACAGTGTTTGAAAAAAATATAGCTTAAAGAATATCGCGTCTTGAATATTGATTTGGAAGGCGGGAATGGTTACCGCCACCCCGGGAACCATTTATTGGATAACCCCTGCCATAGGTCACTCCAAGTGGTTCGCTTGGTGATTTAGCAGGGGTGCCCGTGTTAGGCTAGGTCTTGGCGGCGAATGCGTTTGTCGGTTTTTGCGAGTCCTATCCTAGACTTCTCCAGCCGGACTCACTCGACTCATATCGGCTTGCACTGCAGTGGGAGGAATGGATTTATACGTCCGTCTCTCTAGACTTATTGACACCCAGATTCCTACCGACTCCTCATACCCCTTTCCTTCCCATAAATTCCTTACTCTCCTTCCCTTCCCTAAAAAGACCCTCCACACAGTATCCCCAAAGATGACATAGGCCCTGAAGACGTCGTAGGTCCTCAGGGCCTCTTTTGTGGAAATCTTCAAAAAATGTGAATAGGTAATCTAATCTATTTTAAATGATCACAAACTCAATGGATTTGGGAATAAATTCCAGGCAGAATAAGACTTGCAAATTTCACCACAACTCTCCGTTTAAAACACTTAACTGCTTCAATCAATAAAATTTTCTGCTTTGTAGAGATGTCTCACAATAATTAAAATATATTCAAATTAATAATTGTTAATCTTTTTAGGTTGGGTGGGTCTCTTTTTAATCGGTTCTTATAAAATGTCACCACATATCTTCTCCAGATCTCCGTCACAGTGATTAACATCCCGGTGACACTTTTATATTCGAATTGGTTTTAGATTAGTAATATTCACTTATGAATACGGACAAGTACTTGATTCGGGTTATTATTAATTTATAATGAGATGTAAATCTCCCGCCTTTGTTCTTCATGTCTACCGCCAATTTTATCTATGACTTCATCCCACCTCATTATTTTTATAATTGGAACATCTAATGATTTATAGCCGTTGCGTGAATATCATTTCATTTGAAAAATGAGATAGAATCGATAACATTTATCATTGATGTCAAATACTTTATTAATTCAAAATTTATGATGAGCAAACAGCGTTCATATTAATTAGATATTTATTTTTAATTTCCTGCTTGCTGCATTAGATGGTACATTATATGCCCACGTTAACGTTCTCGTATCAACGGCCGACTGAAATTATAATTGAAAACGTACCATTTATCTTTCTCCTTTAGTATAGGTAGATAAGTTACAGTTCAATTTAAATCAGCTCGTTGGTTTGAATATTACGTTACGTTGAAAACTGCTGTATTTCTTATTAAAATTTTCCACTTTTTCTTTTCCAAAAAGGTCATCGTGAATGTTGTGAAGGTTGTTTTTAAAATAATAAATAAATATTTTTTAATCTACTTGGGCCTACTCCGATATCATCTATTTGCGTGTTATGATGCTGTTATCTTATATGAAATTATCGTTGAAAATGCGTAGACGTGAATCTACGTGGTTACTAGGTGCAACGTTATTATTTTAATATAGGCACCTATTATTATTGCATGGAAAATATATTTTAATGATGGAAAATCCCTTTTAAACATTGATTGAATTAATTCGTTATAACATTTTAATTTTCTTCTCGTTATCAAATTAGCGATCTCAATTCTTGGAGATCTACGCACCTCCCACCGCGCTTATCGGATCAGGAGTGCATAAAATCTCTCAACGCAAACAAATAACTCACCGCGGTATGATATTACCTCTGCCGGCCTTCTGCTGCCCGGGTACTTGTTACGGCTAATACCAGACTTTCAAGAAGATCGCTGGATGAGGAACGCCGAACAAATTGCATCTCACGAACCGTTTATTATTTTTTACCTTCCATAATGTTTCCCCGGTATTTCGCACGCGTACAATTTAAGATGATTCCACGACGGACTTGACGGAATCCCGAACTATAAACATATCTGACATTGTTTATGCTTTCCCGGTCGGAAATCATTGTTTAAACTCGGCAATTTGGATTCGTAAATCCACGTTTTAATAACATGCAGGCGACATTCGCCGGAGATATTTTACTATGTGCAAACAATAATTCGATTCACAATAGTATCACATTCCAAGTAATTGCAGGTTTTGCCTATGGATTAATTAAATTTATTCGCTGTATCGCAATTATCGTTGCTTTATCGTCTTAAGTCTAAGTTCATCGGATAGGTAACCAGCAATCATAATTATTTTCTAAATTGGGTGCCATAAACACTCAATACCATTACTAATCAATACGCGTACATACATTCTAGTTAATTTCATCTTATTTTTCGTGTTCGAAGAAATAAATTGAGCCCCGATGTGTTCCCGATACATAGTGGCCTGTTAGTATATTATTAATTACAAGAACAAATCGAGTTTCTCCGTACGATGTCGTCGGTACGGTTTTAAAGTGAAAACGTTGTGAAATAATAATATGCAGTTTCCATCGCGGGACATTGCGCAGCCTCCAACACGTAGGATACCAAGATTTATCTTCTGCGTTCCTAACCCACCTTAACGTTTCATTATAGATATTTATAGTTACTTATTCCTAGGCGGGACTTAACCCTTTATTGACAACTTATTTGGATTATAAATTTTGCGTAGATTTTAAGACGATACTCTTATGGACATATTTGAAAAGTCACATTTTACCCAATGTTTAAAAAATTATATTTCTTACACTTCCCTACGGGTAGTTAAGTTCAGTTTTATGTTTCAGTGCCGGCAAACCGGGTGTTTATTTTATTTTCATTTATGTACTTGTCTTTCTTTTACACGCTTCACTAGACAAAGTCTGTTCCGAGATGGGATTTCCGAGTTAAAAACTTATTTGTTAAAAAGTACCTCACGCGATTAAAAATGACTTATTCCCCACTTCTCAGTATGTTCACAAGATCTAAACAATATAACACATTTAAATAAGTTAATAGCAGCCACGTCATTAATTAAGTATGTTGTTGATGATGTGATTAATATTGAAAGAATATCAACATATAAACATTATTTGATTAAAGCTGTTTGTCAAAGCTTCTGCGTAAATATATTCTTCTAGACACTGCGTAAATACATTCTTCTGCTATTTAAACATATTCTGTTCCTAAAGATTTCACATTATTTTTTTTATTTTTTATTGTAACACATATTTGTATCATATATCTATATACTAGCTTTGGTCATACTTCCGTAAACCTAGTTATTTACTATGTACATTAACCTACACTACACTTATTATAAAACTATTTTATTTTTGTTATTATTATAATACTGTGTACTATTGTATCATGTATGTAAAAGCCATTTTATGGCGTTTAAATAAATAAAATAAAAACAGTTAAAAAAACATTACAATTATATGTAGGAAAACCAGATTTCAAGGTAGGTACCCCACAGAATAGAGAATCTATTGTCACAATTATTTTTGCTGACCCGGTCACGCGTTGCTGTGGCTAACGAAACACAACGCCGTCTACTGCATGGTTACCCAACTTTTTAACTCACACCGCCCGCTTGCCAGCCCGCTCGTCCACCACATACAGATATTCTCCTTTAATTATATATTTCGATCAACTTACCAAAAAAACCTTCACAAATTATATACCTAAACCTTCCTCATGAATCACTTTATCTATTGGTTAAAACCGCATGAAAATTCGTTCAGTAGTTTTTGAGTTTATCGCGAACAGACAGACAGACTCGGCGAAGTAATAATAATATAATAATAACATAGAATTTATATAGCGCAGTTTTGTGATATTTCACTTAAAAGTACTTTAATATATAAATATAATTTTTTTTTTTTTTTTACAATTTACAAATACAAGACAAAAAGTCCCGATAAACTACTTTTTAGCAGTTTGTCTAACGGGTTCTTTACGTTAAAGATCTTATTATAGTGATTTAATAGTTACATTTTTACAATTATATAAAATAAAATTTAATTTTTTACAGAAATATAGATGAAAATAAATTTTTGAAAACATAAATAACATTTTTAAAGTCTTTAGAATAATATGTCATTGTGAGCTAATACAAATTAATTCTTTCCGTAAGCCAAGTCTTCAGTAAATTCATCAATTGTTTGTTTTGTGCACAGTTTTTAATTTCAGCAGGTAACATATTTAAACAACTGGGAATCATCAATCAATTATGTAATTTAACGTTCTTTGTCCATATTTATTTGTATGCTTAGGTACAATTAGCCCTTCATTAAAGTTAAAACGAGTATTATGGTTGTGTTCCAGCCTGTTAATATATAAAGGATTATTTATGTGCTGAAATATAATTTTGTACCACAGAATTGCTCTCACTGAAAGAACTTTGAGACTCTGATAAAAGTATGGAATAATTACCAATAATTACCAATATGTAGAAAATTCGTCGCAACGGGGCCTAAACACAGTTTAAAAATGACATTGAACGCCGAAACAGTTGTCACAATAATAAAACACTTCCGATTGATGTCTTCAGTGACTAATTGTAGGTAATCACGTGTAAGAATTTTTATTAGAGATTTTTTTAATATTTAGTTTCATGTAATTTACTTATATGTATTTTGCAACAATGTTCAAAAGTTGCCCCAATCCTCGGCAAAGTGTTAAACATTATTATTATAGGTCCCATAAGGGCGTTAAACGCATCGATGTTTGTTTTATCGATGCAAAGTTTACGTTCGATTAAGGCCGCCCGGCGTTGCCCGGACGCGCACTGTTGCAGTTTATCTAGCGGGCCGAGGCACTGCAATTATATTTATCAACCTTCTCTCCCCGCACCCACCGCCTGGTCGCCATTTATTGCTTCTTCGTATTTGTTATTAATTTTAGTCCGCGCCTAGTAATTTAGTGAGGATGTATTAACGAAGAGGAAGCAGAATAATTGGATAGATTCTCATATGAAATAATGCCTTAAATGACTCTATAATCTTTCTTCGCTAAGTACTATTTAAACAACATCATAATATATTTCAATATGTTAATCATTTTTTTTTAATATGTTAATCTTAGAGCGCCCCCGAGGTAACTTTTTGATATCACATTTTGTTGTCCCCGGATGGAAGTCAATCTTCGTCAATGAAATCAATGTATTTTATACTTTTTCTAAACAACTTCCATGACAGATGGTAGGACGCTTGTCTTGTCAAGGGCTCGAAAACCACATTATTATTTTCTTTGGTTTACTTCGTAAATAAATTGATAATTATATTATTATATTACACATACACACAAAAAACTCACACACTCACCTCTTTCCTTGCATAATATACTAAGTAACTTAATTTAGGTAAAATTTATAATACTTATATCACACAAAATCGTATATATAACAGCGACATATCATTGGTACCAAGTATTGTATTAAATTCTATAACTTTATTACGCTTAAATGCTCTCAGCTCTGGTGAAAAACCAAAATAGAGAATCAAAATACATTGCTTAAGTCCTGATAAGTGAACAATTTTTCAGTAACCAATTTCCAATCTTCCTCTTGCACATCTTGCGATGCAAAATTCTGAAAGTCTTGACTTTTGAGCGGTATTTACAAAAATGTATTAAAAACACACCACTTTCCCGAGAATGCGAGAATTATGAAACCTAGACTTTTTTCTTTAAAATTTCTTTAGCTTTCATTTTTCATGTTTATAGAGTCAAAGCTTCTGCCCCTAAGCCAATTTATACTAATAACTAATAATTAAACCCAGTAATTGAGATTACTTCAAATATATTCGGAAAAACTCCAATAAAGATCGCGGTTCGTCGAGATTAGTGAGCTCATTAAGGTTAACAATGAATATTTAACTGAACCAAACGTCCGTAATACAGGAGGCTCTAAGGGGGCATACATTAATTAAGTGAGCAGTTTTTCTTCCTATAAGACCCCCCCCCCCTTATTGAGATAAATTTGGGCCACTTCCTGTATTCTTTTCAAGTAACGTGAGATTTTGCTGGACCCCCCCCCGCACTTTGAGCTCAAGTAATTAATGTATGCTCCCTAAGGTATCTTAGGCTAAGTTGGGTGCCCAAACACTGTCAGAACCCAGCGGTCTATCATACCATATCGGTTATTTCCGTAACCGTTGGTAAATTAGACACGACCGACGATAAATGATACTCTTCTATGGTATTACTAAACACTTAAAAACTATATATAAGTATCTATACGAATGACATCTGTGGGAGAATGTTGAACTCACATGTCTAATCATATTTGCTACACAATAATTTTTACAGTTTTGATCACATCCAGTTCTCAAAAAAACGTATCTTTTCTAACGTAATACTTAACTGACATCTGTTAAGATACTTAAAAACTACGCATAACAATCTATACTAACGACATCTGCTGTAGGATGTTGAAACTACATGTCTAATCCTATATGCTAGCGTTTTCAATAATTTTTAGAGTTTTGATAACATGCAGTTCTCAAAAGAACCTCTATTCTATGGTACTTTACTGATATCTGTTAAGATACTTAAAAACTACATATAATAATCAACACTAACGACATCTACTGTAGGATGTTGAAACTACATGTCTAATCCTATATGCTGGCGTTTTCAATAATTTTTAGAGTTTTTATCACATCCAGTTCTCAAAAGAACGCATCTATTCTAACGTACTACTTAACTGACATCTATTAAGACACTTAAAAACTATATATAAGTATCTATACTAATGACATCTGTTGTAGGATGTTGAAACTACATGTCTAATCCTATTTGCTACCGTTTTCATTAGTTTTTAGAGTTTTGATCAGATCCAGTTCTCAGAAGAACATATCGTCGCTAGTTATTCCGTCGGATGTTATTTATCGGCGGCAGGTATATCATAAACCCAGAGCTTTTGTTTTTCTTCTGACTCATGGCGTGTTATTAACGCCAGCGGAATTATGATTTACTTATTTAGCGCCGTGAGTTATTTCCTCTTTATAATAACACATTTCGACTCATAAACATTTAAATTTCACGGTTTTGATTGGCTCGCATCGCAAGATTAAATAACCCCGGCATTAAAAAAATAACAAACAGTTATAAACGGTGTTATTCGGACAGCCGAAACCCTTTTAAATTTTGGCTTATGCTGTCGGAAATCAATATTCTTCCCTTATCTTCATTTACCCGCCAACTTATACCAACTCCGAATATGCATACATTATGTTACAATATAGAGAAGTAGTTACTCTCAGTATCGCGCCGGTGAAAGGCCACAAATCTTGGTGACCAGATCTGATAGCCTTCTCAACTATCTTCAGCCTAACAACATACCCCAATTGGGGATGCCATAGTCTCATTCTATTTTTTTTATTTTAAATACATTAACGGCTATATTGTCTTTTATAAATAAACATATAATAGAGTACAAATTAGTAAGAAAAATAATATCATTACATAATAGTAGTATTAAACTTAAAATTAACATACAATCATTTTGTGTATCACAACAAAAAATAACAAAAAAGAACCATGAGAAATATCATCATTTCATTTCAACATGTCCATATTGCGTATATAAAGTTACATTCAGTTGGGAGCAGACAAAACCTCGATGCTTGGATGGGAATCCGACGCAATGTACCCCTGGGCTACTAACCTGTACACTATCATCAAAGTGAAATTAAAGAAATTAAACCTCCTTAATCAAAAAAATGTTTAATCAATCATCGCCTTAGTTCTTAATTATCCAAACGACTATTTTTGTTTTTGTTCAATCTCGATAATATAAAGCTTTATCTTAAACACCTATCATTGAAATAATGAACGAAAACCTTCTCCTCCTTTAAAATTTTAGGTGACGCAATGTTTGAAAAGGAAATGTTATGGCAATTAATTAGGCTCTTTTCTTTTCTATCTTAGTTATCAATATAAATTACTTCCCTTTACTGATTTGGTACCAAGAGTTTCAGGACATTACTGTTTTCTTTCTGTTAAAAAGATGGTATTTAACAAAAATATCTTTTTATTTTATAAGGTGCTCATTTTTTTAAATAAGTTTTTGCACTTCACTGCAAAGTAATACGTTTCCTCTGCTACTTTACTCAGACCAGAAGAATATAATCAGTAGCCATTTTCTAGCGGCCATACCATTAATTTTGTAACTTCGCAGATTGTAAAGTGGCGTTTCCCAAACCATCAACTTTCAATAAACCGAAGATAACCGTTATTGCACTCCCTCTTAACTTACGCGATGGGTTCCTGGTACACGGCGGTCCAAA
Organism: Limnephilus lunatus; assembly: GCA_917563855.2. Classification (NCBI taxonomy): domain Eukaryota; kingdom Metazoa; phylum Arthropoda; class Insecta; order Trichoptera; family Limnephilidae; genus Limnephilus; species Limnephilus lunatus. The sequence goes on along the minus strand of OU830602.1, from coordinate 52,373,643 downwards.
ACACCCGTACATCATCATGGAAACAAAATAATTCACAGTTTTATGCTGCTTTCTGATAACACCCTGTCATTTTTGTACATCATTTGTATATTCAAGTACTTTTTATTTCATCGCACTTATAGAAGTTTTCAAAATATTTTAATGTTTTTTAGCAATATTGTGTATTCTGCGTTGTTTTATTATTTTCAATTTATTATTAGGAAGCCACAAGCCAAAAATGTATGTATTCTTTTTTGCCTTATATCGCCGCCTATCTAGGTAATAAGCAAAAAAAAAGCTTGGCAAACGGAGCCTAGAGATCACGACTTCAGGTGTAGAAGTGGTTTTTTATTTATTTTGCGAATAAATTTATAAGTTAGATAAAAAAATAATCAATGGAAACTGTCATAGATAACTTTAGTCATAAAATTATATTTTTAAAAGCTTTTTCTTATAAACGTTCATATATTTCTAACGAAAATACATATTTTTGGTCGTTTGGTCATTAACAATTTTATTTTAATTCTACTCAATGGAAACGGCAGGAAAATCTTCAATTTATCCCAGGCACGTTTTTTGTTTGTATTTATAATGTAAACCGATTCATGGTGAAATTAATCGAAAATAGTGATTTAGAATTAATCTTTGCCTTTAATTTGTACAGGAGTTCCTGAGGAAAATAATTTTCCCCAGGTCCTTTGTCATCTTTGGGGATGCTGTGTGGGGGGTTATTTTTGAGGAGGGGAAAAAATTGATCAAGGATCTTGAAGAAACCTTTGTTGCAAGAGAGAGGTTAGACAGAGACCGGTAAATCGTTCCACAGCCCACTTATTGAACTCAAAAACGGGTCGTTTCTACGACCTATTTCTATGACATATTTGTACCTTGTGCAAATGTATAAATAATAGATACTCATATTATGTATATTAATTTTACACACTGCTGTTGCAAAGAATGCAAAGCAGGTCCAATAATTTTATATTCGCCATCCTTGAGGCTTTGCAGTTTGGGATTGTAAAATCTATGTAACTTAGTTTTGACGGCAATAATTCTCGTAGTTTTTCGTAGGAGGTCCTACCTTTGTCGTTAAACATACTATTCCGATTTTCTGTGATGTGCGTTAGTCCGGTGTTGAATTTGGTTTAATTATCTCAAATTTGCTTTAAATTTAAGCGTTATTTTGGAATTTGTAACTGGTTGTGTGAAGAATACAAACAAGCGATTATGTTCCTATATATTTTTATAATATAATTATTTTAATTGTCATTTTCAAAATTGGAATATTAACATCAATAATTTTATCACGGATCTGCGTTAAATAGCTATTATTAATAAAACAGAATATTTTTGTTAGTGCTTCATCGGTTTGATTTAGATGTAAATATGGAATTTGAATTTGCTATAAATAATTCATGAATTCGACACATGTTCCTGTCCAGGGTACAAACTACACATTTTCCACGTCTAATTCCTTTTGTTTTCTTCTTATTTCTGCTTACCTCGTTAACAAGAAACAGTTAGCGGCTCGCCCTTGCTCTGTACCCTGTACTGCGTAATTCAATCTCAATCACTTGCTGTTCTCCTTGGATACTGCTTGCTGCTTGTACCTCGTACTCGCTGGCTTGGGTTTCCGTTAGCCGGTAATTATATTTGCGAGAGAACACCGGCTAACGACTTCTCCTCTCCTAATATTCCGGATTATCGGAAATCGATTTTTCTAACTATTTGATTTAGTTTTTTAATAAAATTTATATTTTTATATGCTTTAAACCATGCAATTTTAATGATTTTTGGAGGGTCCTAACTCCTATAAGAAGAAAATTATAAAAAATAGCAAAACGTACCGACGACACTGGTTGATATATTGTATAAAAAAATATTTACACCGTGTCAAAATTCAGAGGGGAAATTGGGGAAAAGCTTTGTATGAATAAAAATCCGCCCGGTTTAGTGCGTTAATTCTCTTAGGTTGTTTCACAGATTTTGAACAATCCATCAAAACTTCTTTGAAAGTTCTTTTCCATTTCTGTTATTATTAATCATGGGCCGGCTATTTATTAGTACTTGGATAATAACAGAACTTGAGGAGGACTTTCACAAAACTTGAAATTTGATGAATTTTTCAAATTCCGTAAATCAATCCGTCTAAATATTAGCCTAGAATTCATAATTTAATTTTTAACAGTTGCTTAAACTACCATTGTTCTACTTGCTTTGAGCAGTGGACTCTTGTGAGGCAATCAAAATATTATAAATGATGCCTTTTGACTTTTAAAATATTAAGGTTTTTCGATATCCGATAAATTTGTTTTATTTTCCTGACTTCGTTAACATGCATACCTTCCTTGATAAATGTTGGTACAAAATAACGTTTATAATAAATATATATGTAGTTCTGCGACTACATAGATTGGGCGCACAAATTAGTATTGCCGCGAGTTATGTTCGCCATTACGTAATTTGTTCCAACCGAACAAACGAGTTGAAGCTCCATCTTGAGAACTGATACTGCACATACTAGTTTATATGGAGCACTCGTTAGTGTCGCCATGAGCGAAATGCAGAAGGTGGCCGTTATCTACCCCGTTTGTCTTCTGAACTCCTTGCACTAACATTTTTGAATTCATTCCCAAAACTACTTGACTGAGTCAATCGAACGATGTTTCTGAGGGTAATCAGTCAAAATAATTCAATTTAATAATTTGGTTGTCTCCCCTGTCAATTTTTCATTTTTGGACAGATGATGAGACACAAAATGTATGTATGTCCTTTTTATCTAAAGAACAACTCTTTTCATTTGGAGAAAACAGACATACGTGCATTATGTGTCTCATCTTCTGTCTCATCATTATTTAATGTGTAAGAAAGAGTTGCAGCATTATTGTGTTAAGGAACGTATGTTTATTGCCTTTTTTGTAGCCGTTCCGTAAACGTGAGAAGTGCTGCTTGCGATTCCTTCTATTTGACAGTATAGTCGTATAAATTATATTGTAAGTTATTAGTTATTAATAAAAATTATTTTCTTTTTTTTCAGTGTTGGGAGAACTGTGAACTTCTGCAATCAAACTTCCAAGTGTGGGGCTCGATGTGCCAAGAGAAAGATATTTGCGTAAGTACCTGTTAATTATTCTTCTAAATTAAGATTTAAGATAGCCATTTCAATGAAACCAGGGTAGCACAATTTACGGCAGGTAAACTTTACTTTCCTCGGTTTTTCGCTTAAATTTATATTCCTAATTATCGTAGTATCTTCAGGTTGGTAAATAGTAAATAAGAAAACCGAGAGTGCAATTTATGTGTGAATGAATACTGGAATAACTTTATGCTCGATTTATATAAACTGATGATAAATGAATTAAAATAATGAAAATGATTATTTATTTATTTATTTATACTGGGTTTTTACAGATTGTTCACACACATGTGAGAACAACCCAGTTATAAAAACTCAGTTAATTATACAAATAAGAATTATATAATAAAGTAAGAATTTATATACAATCAACTAGATAATACAAATAATACAATCATAAATTTTGTAACCGTTTAAATAAAATTTAGATAAAATAAAACATAAACAGTTAGAATAGAAATTGTTAAAATACTAAGTTTACTCAAATAATAATTAAAGAGAGGCAAAATAAGAGACACAATTAGAGACACAAATGATAGGTACATAATAAATTAGCACATATTTTTCAGCAATCTCAGGGCATTTTTTTTGAATCCATATAAATTATTATCGACAAAAATATCTATTTCAGCGCACTCTATCTTATTATATAGTCGACACATTTGGGTCAGAGGGCTAAAATAGGCGATATTGTTTTTAAATATATTCAGGTGAAACATATTATGGCGTCTTAAACAGTGGGAATTGGGAACATTTATATCAATATTGCTAAGACACAATGAAGTATCAAGATGGCCGTGAATTATTTTATGTAAACATGTTAGATCAGTCAATTGCCTTCTGATTTTAAGTGTATTAATTTTGAAGTATTCAAGTCGCTTGTCGTATGTTCTAAGATGTTCATGTAATTGACATTTAAAAGATAACAGTCTTAGCATTTTTTTTTGAACTGATTCTACAATGTTTTCATACTTGCAATAATGTGGATTCCAAATAGTACTTCCGTAATCAAGTTTACTTCTAATTAAGGCATTGTAAAGGGTTAGAATTGATAGAGGATTTTTGAAAAGTTTACATATTCTATGAATAAATCCCATCATTTTAAATGATTTACACTTAATGTCGTTAATGTGTACATCAAATATGAATTTAGAATCAAGAGTAATTCCTAGGTCTCTTATGGAGGACACTTTTTTAAGAATGGTATTGTTAATAACATAGGAAAAATCCTTTATAATTCTATTCCGAGTGAAGTTTATAGTGTAACATTTTTCAACATTTAAGTGCATATCATTGACAATACACCAGTTATTAAGTGTGTCGAGGTCATTTTGAAGAAGTTGATGATCAGAAACAGACTTAATTTTACGAAAAATTTTTAGATCATCGGCGAAAAAAGCATAATCACAGTTTAATTTTGAACCAAGGTCATTTATGAATATTAGAAAAAGAAGAGGGCCCAGATTTGACCCCTGTGGTACACCAGAAGTTACATCTATAGGGGATGATTTGTATCCATTAATAAATACTAGTTGCGTTCTGTTACATAAATATGATTTCACCCAGCGAAGTAGGTCTCCATGTATTCCTATTTGATAGAGCTTTCTAAGTAATATGGAGTGGTTAACTTTATCAAAAGCTTTTTGAAAATCGGTATAAATAGTATCTACTTGTAATCTTTCATTAAAAGAGTTACACACATAATTACAAAATTCCAAAAGATTTGAGGTAATAGATCTGTGAGGAACGAACCCATGTTGCCTAGTGCAGAGAAGAGGCTTAAAGTGAGAAAACATATTTTTATATATCAGAGATTCAAAAACCTTAGCAAAACATGATAGTATACTAATTGGTCTATAATTTTTTATTAAAGATTGGTCACCCGATTTGAAAATTGGTACCACATGGGCTTCTTTCCACAAGTTAGGAAAAGTTCCAGAGGTTAAAGATTCGTTGAAAATAATGAATAGTGGTAAACATAATGAATCAGCACAGCATCTGACAAAGAAAGGTGGAATACCATCGGGTCCGGAACCCTTATTCGAATCAATTTTACTCAAAGAATATTTTATTTCAACTGCACTAATATGAATTTTACCGAGATTGCTTTGGTTGTGTTCAGAAATATTTGACATTGAATCATTATCAGGTGATTTCGACTTAGTATACACAGATGAAAAATATTTGGAGAATATGTTTGCTATGTGTTCTCCATCGTTTGCGGAAATATCATCAAGATGCATTACTTTGGGAATACAGTTTGTTTTTCGTAATGATTTTGAGTATGACCAGAATACCCTTATATTATCTTGCAGACCATTTTCAACAGAGTTGATGTATGATTGATAACATTCAATTTGTACTATTTTGGCCTGTTTCCTCAAATTTGAGAATTCTCTATAATCTGAAACGTTGCCATGTTTTTTTGCCTTAAGTCTAATTTTATTTTTTTTCTTAAGAAGAGCAATCAATTGTTGATTAAACCAAACAGGGTATTGGTTTTTTGATTTAGAAACATATTTTTTAAAAATTTTGTCAATTATTTCCCAAATTTTCTCATAAAACAATACAACCATACTATTCACATTTTTATTTTTAAAAAGAGTTATCCAATTAACGGCTAATAGATCTTGACGACATTCATCGTAGTTTCCCTTTCTGAAGTTGTACTTTGAGTCATTTTTATTAGTTTCTAAGAAATGATTTTTATTTTGTTTTACGATGATTTCAAATGAGGGGTGATAACTATCTAATTTTGTTAAGCCTGGGGCTACATGTAGATCTACGTTAATTTTATCAGATAAGACAAGGTCTAATACATTTTCATTTTTATTTAATAAATAATTGAATTGACTCAAATTACAAATTGAAGAAAGGTTGACAAGACTGTGCGCCTTCTGACTTTTATAATCAGAAGGTGAAAGTACATTTTTTTTAAATGAAGTGTCAGGTAACCATTTAATTTCAGGTAAATTGAAATCGCCGATAAAAATAAACTGTGAATTAGATTTTGAATTCTTTAAATACAGGTCTTGTAATTTTTCAATCTGATTGCAATACTTTTCAACAGTTACACAAGGAGGAATATAAAGGACGCAAATATAAATGAGCGAGTTGGAATGAGAATTGGACTTGATCATAATCCACAAATCTTCATTTTCGCTCTCCCACTCAGTTTTTCTAGACACACGGAGTTTTTTAGACACGGCGATTAAAACACCACCGCCTTCCTTAGATACAGATTTGGTGGACTCACGATCTCTCCTAAATATTACATATCTGTCATCAAACAGTTCTTCACTAAACACTGTTGAGTTCAGCCATGTTTCAGAAAAACAAATAATGTCATAATTATTGATTAGAATCTCATTGCGTACACTTGTGGTCTTTGTACGAATACCCCTTACATTTTGATAAAATATGCGCAATGTTTCAACACTATTAAAAGAAGGTACCTCACAATCTCTTGCGGTATGATCAGACGCCATAATCGATGGTAGAGAGGTCCTTTAATAACGCAGCCTTGTAGGCCGGGCAATCCTTGTCACCGGTGGGATGGGCGCGGGAAGCTGCAGGTTTTCCAAAACGTGCGCATGTGGCACAACTGGGTGCTGCAGCAGCAGTAGGGCAGGCATCGTGCGCGTGACCTTCTATACCGCAGTGGGAACATCTTATTTTTTCTTTGCAGAACTTGTGTGAATGACCTACCATTTGGCAATTCAGACAAACGGTAAGTCCCACAAAGTCTCGTACACCGCAAACAGTCCAGTCCACGAATACTCGTCCTTGTTGTATCAGTGCATGACGAATGTTAGCGGGTACCAGGTATACTCTGTGGCAAGACGGTCCAGTTCGAGCTCCAGCCATATGACTGAGTTTGCACTTGGAAATATACTCTTTGAAATCATTATCTCCAGAGATTCCGGAAAATGCCTTCTCAAGAAAGTTCACGTCTGATAGCTCTCGGGGTACGTTAAAGAATATAATTCTTGGGTGCCTCTTTACTGGAAGTCGGGCACTCAACAAGTCGGAGCTGGTTACAATAGGAGCATTTAAAAGCCGCTCTTGTTCCTGGCTGTTGGCAGTGTGGATGATTACTCCTTTATTTTTTATATTTTTTACTCCTGTTACTCGAACTCCCAATTGCGAAGGCTTCACGATGTCGCGTAAGATCTTTTTTGTGCCATCGCTATCATCAACCTCCGGTAGTTTGGGGAAAAAGCAGACCGATGGTCTTGGTTTTCCTATCTGGATGGTGGTATGAGTGAGTGGTGGAGGCAGAGGAAGTTTTTTCTTTGTAACTTCAGCAAAAGAGAGGCTGGCTTCAGTCGCATCGGCTACTCGACGCATCACTGGTCCCAAGTCTAACTCAAGTTGCTGAATTTTGTCCAGCAACTGTTTTGTGTAGTTATCCGCCATGGTTTTCTCGGCCTTCAAGACCTTGATGTCAGCAAGGGCCGAGTAGAGTTTGCCTCTGATTTCTTCTTTTTCCAGTAGAAGCTGGGCAACGGATCCGAGAACATTTGTCACATTCATGGACACTTTGAGCTGTTGCTCTTTTGACACTTTTGATGGCTTTTCGGCCAACGCATCCTGCAATGCTTTTAATGCATCTTGTGTCCCGGAGAGAATCGTACGTCCTGATATACTACTAATGGGGCCAGGGTCAATTTCAGCCTCAATATCCTCGGCGTCGGAATCGGATTCATCAGAGTGTGAGGTATACGGGGAGGCTACATTAGGGCGACATTTCTTATTTTTACCCATGGTTAGTGATTAAATATCACAAAATACGGTTTTACTAGAGTTTTAACAAAAAAAATAAAATATTTTCAATATGTAAACAGAGATATCACAAGTTCACAACACAATATCAGCCAATAGGAGCCTAGAGAAGTGAGCTCATTATTAAAACGGCCAATCAGCGCGCTAGCTCGCTGTACACAACGCTTCGGTTAACTATTGTACACGAAGAGCGAAATGAATAGTTTTTAACACTCAAAAACAATGTCAAAATGCTAAAAAAATCACTGGATAACACTGTCACTTTCATAACTTTCAATGCTTATCCCGACGATTATCTTTTGTCTTCCGGCGAATTCGTTAAAACGTTGTTTATCCGTATTTAAAGACGGCTTGACAGAGCGCGACAGGCAACAACAATGGGTAGGTATCGTTCTTCTAACATTTATTTGTTTACATGTAAGAAACAAACAGTTTATACATAGAGTACAAAGATAATGTATGTGTATTAAGTGAACTAAAGTCAAGTAAAAAGAGTTTCTTAAAAAAATTTTCCTCTTCATTTCCTTCATATCTGAAATCAATTTTAGATATGAAGGAGATGAAGTTGAATATAGGATTAGGATGGGAAATGCCCCTGTTACATTCCATACTCACGTAATAATTCACATAATATGCTTATGGTTTGTTTTCTCCACAATACGGCGATGACATTGTTACTAATTTATTATGTTTATGACTTGAGTTCCAATAGACTTTAAATTCAATTTCTCGACCCGTTTTAGCTTTTGATAAAATTATGATCAGCTGTCAAGCATAATGGTTATGCCATTATGCTAGTTTGCTATACAGAATTTGATCAAACGCTGAAATGGGCCGATAATCGGTGTTTAACGGGTGCGGATTTTTAAATTTTTAAAATGGCACTCTACGGTCGTTAAAAGTGATAGAAATTGAACCAACCCGTTCTCAAAAACAGTGATATACCTATTAAAATATACGAGTATGTAGTACTTGCATCTCCATCGGTTTTCCACGCTATATTCCATGCAATCAACGGACTTGCTTAAATTGAGCTTTACACAGTAGAAGTTTTAAAGTAATATTAATGAGAATTTCGTAGCTCGTTGGTACGTGAAGACTTGTACGAATTATTGTATCGAGTAATTAAAGTTCTCCGCACATCCCTGGGAACCATTCCGTGAATAAATAATTGATAGTTTCGTATTCTAAGATAGTTTTCTTAAATAAATTAATAACTTAGCAATTCTTATAATTTTTTTATGTTGAATATCGTACAAGATTCATAATTGTCCAGAATCAGTGATAGATATCTAACTATGGTATCCCCGATTGGGGTACGTTGTGAGGCTAAAGGGAATGGGAAAGGATAGGAGATGACGTTCGTATTCGGATATGGTTACTAATGTAGACTTGAGCGGAATCCACAAGCCAAAATGTGTTAGCATGCCTTATTTTATATCACCACGGAAACAGGTAACTGGCGTAAAAATCGTCTGGCATCCGGAGTCTAGAAACGGTCGATTTACGCTTTTTACGTCAAAAGAGGATTTTGTTTTTCTGTCCATAAATTTATAAAGAAAAATAGTTAATTAAGGGAAACGGTCACAAATCTTACTCATAAAATTGTATTGTTTAAATTTGTTCATTTTATGCTTTCGTACGTGTTCTAATGAAAAAATAATTATTTAGTAGTTTTTGCTTATATTTTTCGTAAAGTATTCAACAATTTTATTTTAATTTTACTCAAGCCAAACTTTAGAAAAAGCTTCAATTTATCGAAGGGATGTTTTTTAGTATTCATAACATAAACCGATTTATAGTAAAGATGATTCGAAAATAGTTATTTAGCAACATGTCTATTCTGATTGGTGGTATTTCACCAGGATGATACTTGGGACGGGTTGCTTTACAGAATTTGAACAATTCATTAAATTTAAAATTCAAGTTCTGTGAAAGTTCTATTCGAGTTCTAGTATTATTTCATAATTGGCAGATTGATTGACAATATTTCGATAGTAACATAACTTGAATGGGACTTTCTCAGAACTTGAATACGTACTTTTAAAATTTGATGGATTGTTAAAATTCTGTGGAAAATCCCATTATTAGAGTATCTGTCAATATTGGGTACATTACACGAATCTTACACGAATCATTTAATTCGAACAAATCACGCTTAATTGTTGATTGATTGAACACATCGAAGTTTTTCGCAGTGTTTCCACTACTAACTAATCAATTCGTATTATTATTTTTAAATAATTAAATTAATATTGATATGTGTACGGTGTGTAGGTACATTACGTAATATTATCCTATAATGATTTATCAGATGTGGACAGCTATATTGTATATTTTGCTAGCGCTCCTATTGACAATAACACAATTGTCTTTGTTCAATTCAAATGGCATGCTTCCTTTAATAATTATTATCTTACATTTCAATTAATTCTAATTGAAACGTTGTTCATGTCCCGGTCGGCTCTTAAGACCTCTTCATGTTGTAAATATGTGTTATTTCTTACTGTCTCCGCTGTTCAACCGGAGACTTAAAAGGCGAACAGAACAAAATTGCAAGCAGTACCAAGGATGTTGGTTGTCACACCATTTTGGCGAAGGTATAGCTGTTGCAACGCCGAGTAACATGAACCCAACAATGCAGAATATAGGAAAAGAAACAACTTAAAAGGAATACGCGAAACTATTGTAGCAGTTGAATGCTTATGACTAACTAAATTCCTTGCCTTTGCTTTTTTGGCTTGAAAGTGATACCTATTGCCTATATAAGCTTACACTATTTTACAAATAACATGATTGTTAAGAATTTGAACAATGATGCAACTAGGGACATCTATATTCTTGTTACTATATTTAATTGTTTTTATTTACCTTGGCATCGTTATATTTCGCACTGTCGTTAGAGCTCTCAAGGTACTGGCCCTACTTACCGACTTCATTGTTATTGTGTTGGATAGGGTAATGTCCGCGTTTTTATTGGTATAAAAAGTCTGATTCCCTTAAAACAATCTCTCTCGCATTATTATTGTCCTTGTCAAAGGTTCTCTTTAGTAGAATACGTAGGGGTCGGGCTGTATATAAAATTTATAATGTGTTGATTCAAGTTCAAGTTGTTAAAAAGTTTATTGTGAATAAATGACTCGGGTATTTAATAAGTGTTTGGAATATAAAGAAGTCCATTATAGAAATACCCGATCATGAAATAAATATTAACAATGATATTGGCCTGCTTTTATAACTTGTAACCTGTCCTTTAAAATAAAAGATTTTCGTCGGTGAAAACATACGAACTAATTCAGTAGTTGAGTGGGCATAGCGCTTGGGTCCCACCCGGGCGTCGCATGTTCGATTCCTCGGCTGGCTAAGTCCTCCATCACAACACAAACAACTTTTTCGGCTTTCTGTGGTGGTAGTAGGAGATTTTAAAATATTGTTGGGTTATTCGCAACCCGGGAATGTTTGTCTTTCTTTTAAAAAAAAAAATTACAAAAACACTCAATTTTCCAAAGTTTGTGATGTGTTGTAATATGAATCAACTCTCAGATAAGTAACATTATCAAATTGGACGTTGATGGAACCAAAGCATATACCAGGTACTAAGTTAATCTCAAGTGACTTGACATGTAAGTTTGGTCCTGTATATTATCTGCTTGTACATAATTTAAATAATAATGTGTACATTTTATTATTAAGTTTATTGGTTCTTAAAACTTTTATACACAAAAAAGTACTGTTAAATTACCTTTCACGTGATTTTTATCACAATTTAAACCATTTACATGTTGATATAAAAAATGTTTTTTCTTTGAAAGCTTTTAATGTATTATAATGCACGTATACTTACGTTCTAAGACACATGATATTAGATTTTATGAAGTGCAAACTTCAATTAATTTTCTCGATCAAATAACGACAACAAGTACGCTCTTTGACATTAAAATCGCAAAGCTGGTACATCCTATCCACGGTAACACAAGCCATAGACAAAGTATTTTTTTAAACTTTTATATCTGCTAACAATTATTTTTTATTCGAGATCGACATTGTTACTCCCACATGAACTAAGAATTAAAGTAACACCTTTGTTGTATTTATTTATTGTATGCGAATAAGTAAGTGTTTTTATGATTCTTACACTATTACTGTTTTATTACTTTATTGCACTGTACAATTGCTTGTAATATTTAGTAAGTTTTCAGCAAGTGATATTTCACAAAATATCCTTTAAGAGTTAAACATGCTTTATTATTCTATTATAAATTCTCAAACTGTCGGTGGAAATCTTACGCGGATTACTCACAAGTAAATTATTTAGGAAGCCTGAACGTCATGTAAAATAATATACGTCTGAAGTCGTGTGTAGTAAACTGACTGAGAATTTTAGAGCTCGTTCTGAATAAATTAAGTCTGAAAGCGCTGATTAATACTACAAACCAAACCTTACCCAACACGATGTGGGTTATTACAACATACTCCCGACATTTCCTCCATTGCCGAAATTAACAACCCTGTATCTCCCCTCCTTCACCCCTAAACCAATCCTCCTGCGTTCAAAGTTAAATGGTTTTATTTAAGCGTAACAAGTGCTTGTTATTTCTGAACTTGTTCAATTTGATCCTACAAACATTATTTCTCTAGCTCTTCTCAAAGGACCAATGATCTGAGTAATTGATTGTTATCGTATTTATTTTTAAGAAAGTAGGCGTTGTAAAAGGATTAAATACTAAAGCAAATTTATTGATTCTAGTTTTTAAACCCATCTATTATTTTAGTTTTTATTATTGAGCATTACATCACATGCACTCACTGTCATTATCTTTCAAAATACAAATGTAGCTAGAAATGGCTTCAGCCATATTTGGGGACCAGATCTGAATAGCCAGGTACTTCCCAAACTTCCTCTTCCCCATGTCCTTTCCCTCCACGTCACTTCAGCTACGCAACATACCTCAATGCTGGGAATGCCATAGTTATACTGTCTCCAGGTAGTGGGGAGCAATTGGAGCTCTTGTGAGATATTAATATTTTTTTTAAAACTGCAATTTGCCAAAGGAATAGTTTAAACTGAATATTATAATTTAAAATAAAACAATAACTTTGTTAACACCACTTTTATTTCTTATATACTTTATGCCGACCGGGTTTCGCTACAACCGTAGCTTCTTCAGGGCAGTATAATACTCTACTAACATTAAGTTACATGTGTGTTATAGATAATATTTGATTTAACAAAATGGGATGGACTCCTCTAGTGAATGAGGAAGAATGCATAAGAGTAGTGGGAACGGAACGGGCGTGTTCTTTGTCAATAGGGAACAATCTTAGTATTGGACTTTTATTTAAATTTAGTTGATTATTAACTACCTTACTATTAGTGTTTATGGCTTTCCTTAGTTCAAGTGCCTCTAAATTGTCCAACCTTATACCTATATTGTTTTTTATGAATAATGTAAGCGCCAGAGTTTCTATATTATAACTTATCTACTACGTGTAAAAATATTATTTTACAATAGATAGGTACTTTAACGCTTGACTAAATTTGTTTAAACAAAGTGTTTAATTTTTGAAAATGACACTTAAATTCAAATCAAATCCCAGTCCTAGGATTGGTTGAACCGGAATTACAGACAGTCAGATGGACTTTCGATATTAGCATTTTTATAAAAAATAATGGTAGCATTTATATTCTTGGTAATTTCCTTTCATAATACAGTTTAAAAAATATTTTAGGTTCCAATGCGTTAAATTAAATTTTCCCGTTTGCCTTAAATAAAATTCATCAGAATTCAAAACGAAAAGCTTTGCCGGCTCTGATTGGGAATTAAATTTTTTCTCTAGAATTTAATCAAGTGCTCATTTTTAATAGGGAATCAGATCACGGAGACGATTTTTTAGAAAATTATTTTCTCAGCCGAATTAACTTTGACGATAGTTTTTTTTTATTGCGCGAATCGTATCGATATTGTTTTCTGCGAAAGTGGCACTAAAATACTACTTTGAATTTAATTAATATTGAGGTATTTTGATTTTATTTTTGGTTTATTCCGAAAATCCACCCTTAAAAACACTTCGTGAAAAGTTTATCTAGTAGTAATTTAACACCTCGTGAAGACTCAGAGTACGCCCACCCGAGCTATATAAAAACCATAGACTTAAATACAAAGACAGGTTTTATACATCCTAATCGAACAAAATATAGAGCACGTTCATGTTTTATGTTTCAAAGCTAAAACGAAACGCGTAAGAACAGGATAGCAATAATTTTTTTTTTAATTAAAAGAAGACAAAATCAGAAAAAGATACGATCACATCTGGGACACTACAATAGATAGCCAATTAAAATAAAAATGGACAAAAATTTATCAACGTAGCATCAAATAGCTTTTAGTTCGGGTTTGAATCTTGCAATCATACATAAAGATAGCCAATAAAAATGCATTAAGAAAATGAAGATAATATTGGTAATTCTTAGTCGAAGTATGATACAGTTAAGTTTAGGGACACATTAGCTCAGTTGACAGAATTGCGCCCCGGCATGGCGAAGGTCGTGGGTTCGTGTTCCAGATGTGACCGTATATTTTTCTGATTTTAGATTTTCGATTAAGTTTCGCTAATATTGTCTTTATTTAAATTAATATTACAATTTGAGATTTTACTCATTAAGTTAAAAAAAGTATTCCTATGAAATAGATGTATTATAATATTATCAACAGCTCGCTTTTCTGTTAGCTTGAATCGTAGTAGAAAGACGTACTGTCACTGGGTTGCCCTTCATACACGTTGTTTCTGCGTTCACTATCTCAAAGAACTTCTGTGCGATGCTAAACGTAGTAAATCTCAAGTATGTCCGCTGGACTTAGGTCATTGAAACCACGCGCGTTGTCTCCGTAACCTATCTACTATTTTATTTCATCTAAGGTACAAACTAAGAGGTCTCCCCATTAAAAATTAAGATTCCAACACTTTGAGGAGAAATCCCTTCGGTGAATATTCACATACAATGAGGGAGTGACGAGTATCACTAATTCCTCAGATTTTCTCTTTATGAATGAGACTCAGGATTCCGTAAATGATTTAACAACTCGAGTTCCTTTGTTAGTTTACTTAAGTACGTTGCATTTAAGGCATATGGAATATAACGTACTTATTTATTTATTAAACTTAAAATAGATCCACTTCGTGTTTAATCAGGTCTAATATAAACATGCGTTTTTAGATTTTATTGTACACTTTGATTTTTTCTAATGTTTATTACTCTTATTGGCATCCATTGATTGTATGCAAGTAATCTTATGTATTATATTATGATTGTGATTGCATGTTGTGTGTCTTGGAGTATGTGTATGCCTGTGAGTATGTCGTCTGTATTATATCTACCTGCCAATGTATTTTATGCCTTTGTATTGTAGTCACTTGAAACGTTATTCTTCCATGTCTTTTTTCAATATTATGGTTCCTCGTTATTTGTGTGCTTTAGTGTTATAATTAATATTGTGAAATTTTCTCGCTTGCAAATTGCTTTGGCAGTTTAGTGGGTTCTTATAATGAGGAATAAAAAATAAAAATAATGTTGCATAATTTTTCTTTTAATATCTATGCATAATCTAGATACATTTGGATGTCTTTATACAGTAAACAATTCTTAGTTTTTAATTTGTTCATTTTTTTAGTCTTATTTTTTCTTGTTATCTTTTGTGATGTGTGGAGGACTTTGTTGTGATGTAGTTTGTCGTCCTAAGTTGGTACCTAGGAAATTGTTGAAAACTTTGTCGATAAAAACTAAAGCGCAACAGAAAATTATATGTGTAACACTCATGTCTATTTCCTTAAGTTTTTTCTGTATTGACTTATATCTATCAAACTTCAAAACTTATCTCTATCAAACTTCAAAACTTATCTCATTGTTCTATTCTGGATTATTTGGAGTTTTTATAGCTTTTCAACCTTGAGAGGGGTAGATAATTTCATTATCGCCGTTTTGAATGACCACTATTCAGAATTAGCCATGTTTGGTCACCGTTTGAATGACCACCATTCAGAATTAGCCATGTTTGGTAACCATATCCGGTATTTCCACACCTTCCTGTTCCTTTTCAAACTCCCTTCAACCTCACAGCATACCTCAATTGGGGTTTCACCAGCTTCGGATATTTGGAACTGTGAACTGTGTGGAGCTGTGAACTCTTGTCAACATCAGTTGTGAAGTCCGGCGTTCCCCTAAAAAGTTGACTGTTTTAAAGAGTTTTTTGTTTGTTTTATTTTACATTTGTAGATTCTCTAAATCTGAAGTGATATTTAGCAGGAATACTTTTGTCGTAAAGTTTTTTTTTAATAATTTTGTTTGAGAAATTCATTAATCTTTGCAATTGAGAATTTTCAACAACTCTGATTAATTTCAAAGCTTTCAAGAAAGTCTGTGTCCATTTTGAAACGCATCAATCAACCGGAATGAATGTGTCTCATTGGGCCGGCTGCTCATTTGCAGGGCGCGAATTGCGTTTGAGTCTTCGCTTGATTTTGATGAATCAAGTTTAATTTTGGAATCTTCGTCCCGTCGCCATCTTAATTACGGAATCAAATAAACATTCATATTCAAAAACGGTTTTCGCTGTGCTATTTGTTTTAAAGATTGCTTTCTCCCTATAGCGGAAAGCGGGGAGCGCTGGGCGGCGAAGGCGCTCGGTCCTTTTAATTACATTATGAAAATTCCATATTCAGAGCCGTCCTTTAGGAGACGAGTAAGAAACAGAACAGAAGTAAGATTTACAATGTTTAAATTAAAGCGAAGGGAATAAATGAATGCGGCATGCGATAGGTGGTGTCTGGTAGTTGGTAGCTATAGCTAGTAGCTTGGCCCCGTAACGTAATGGCGTCAACGCTCCATTAGGAATTCCATTGAACCTGAATGAATTGGGCTGCCCGGCGCCATTTAAATTGTAAGGCAGTCACGCTGAATTATTATTCCCATTAAGGACTGAACAAGCTATCTCTATACGGACACAGGAGACAGCATCGTATTTGCTAGAAGAAAGTAGACGCTGCGCAACTTTTTCATCGGCTGTATTTCCTAGTCTCCTGGGAGTCGAGCTTCGGAAAACTCCTCAAAACTCCCTCCCTTACTCGCTGATTTGAGAAGTACCCACGGTTAAAGTTTCCTTTACTCTTTTCTATGAAAATCCTTTCTTTATCTCTATTCATTGTGTTTGCTATCGTTAGATCCGTATCCTTTTCAGTAGGTGCTATCTAAACTTACACGCTTTTCCGAAACCCTTTCAGTGTGTATACTTAATGTGTTTTAAAGAACATCGTCCAGGATTTATTTCCTTCACTTCATTATGCTACCACTAAATCCGTACAACACATATTCCTCGCAGTTCATCTGTATTCTCCAACAAATCGACTTTAATCGCGCGGCGTTACTTAATCGTCCTTTCTCTCAACAATTGTTTCTACCCTTCTTCGCAATTTATCTAGCGCCATCTATTACACGTTAACACGCTCTCCCCCTTCCCCATCTCCGCTGTTCTCCTGTGCAGATCAATGGAAGAACGCCATTACCCGGGATGGTGCTAGAACTTGGAATGTGAGAAATTCACCGTCTGCCTTAATTAGGAAAGGAGGCCCGCCAAGTAAAAAGCGCCCATAATTGATGCCGGGCGAAATTCCTTCACGGCTCGAACTAAATCGACGAGTTTTAGCATGAAAGTACAAAAAACACTTCTCATGTCGAACGACAGCTTCCGCGTTTAACGGTCGTTTAATTAAAAGTGTTTTAAATTAAGCAATGATTCCCGTGAGTTTCGTGGTTTTCTTTGCTTCCCCCCATTGTGAAGCGTCTGAAGACAAAGCTTAGTGCTACTTTAACAAGTACACCGATGAAATTTTGCCATCAAGAAAACCTCCTGACACTATTTTTAGGTACCTACTCAAATTGAATTATCAAATTTAGATAACTAGGAAAATATCTATATTTTTATCTTAATCTTATTTCCAGATTACGTTTATTTATGGCCATTAAAATTATTAATTCCCAAAACCACCTGCAGACGTGTTTAGCCAAACAATGAAATTACGGAAACGAGCCGAAATGCGGCCAAAAATCCACCAGACCGTTGCGTGCCAATACTAGTTTTGTCTTTGAATTGCCTTCAAAAAATAATCAACCCCTTCCTATGTTCGGTTCGCCTAATTAGACGCTAAGAGGCGTCGAGAAAACGCCCTTCAAATTAATTGGGGGATGTTTGGAAATTGACTACCCCTCTGCTCAGATACTTTCAGCCGCTAAGAAGTAATGGCAGCTCGAATTTCAAATATATCAAGCGGTTTTTGAATTTCTCCCCCGCTGAAAGATTATGTTACGCCACCCTCTGGCAGCGTTAAATTTTAAGTTATCTGTTAATTAGTTTTAGTCTGCCTTTATTACACTTGAATTTTGTTTGATTATACTAATTTTTGTTTTATTCAGCTTTCAATTCTCTTCTATTCTTGCTCAGACTTAAGGATTAATCCTTCTTTTATTTACTTTTCACTTTTGATGATTTTCCTTATTACAATAGTAATTGAGGATATACTCGTTACCACTTGTGATTTTTAATTATCGTACTCAGTATGATGATTTTTCTACTGTACTTTTATCATCTGCTAAATTGTCTAATATTATTTTATGTGAAGTATCGAAATTTTTTACGAGAGTCTCAGCTGCTCCCGTCCGGAGCCAGTGAGACCATGGCATCCCCAATCGGGGTATGTTGTGAGGCTAAAGGTAATGGGGGGGGGGAAGGAGATAGGAAAGAAGAGGGTAAGGAAGTCGACGAATAGTCAGATAATATTTTAATTATAAGCGGAAAATATTGTTTAGCAATGCTTTTGGACCTCGCTAGGCAGAGAGGGTCAAACCCGCGACGCCTGGGTGAGAATCCGATTATTTGAACCGCCTGAAAATCTAATCAATTATGAATAATTTACCTTAATATAGTTTTTTTTTTCAAATAACTTTATGAGTAAAACCTCAAATTATAATATTTAATCATTGAAGTCTATATTAGCTACTCTCAAAGGAAAATTTGATACAGAAACATCAGAAAAGGGTTCGGTTGCATCTAATCACATTCGTTCTAACCTTCTTCTAATCCTTCCTAGATATAATCGTTTTCTGATTTTTCTGTTTTAAATTTTCGTTTGAGAGTCGCTAATATTGTCTTCAATGATTAAAAATTATATTAATCTTTTCATAACTTCGATGATTTCAAATCTAACTGACGAAAATATCTCTTTGTTTTCATAATATACAGTACCTGTACGAGTAGGAATATAGTTCAAATGTCTGGTACTAAAGAAACATCGAATGTAATACGTTATTTATCTCCACTATCATTGTGTAAGCTTTTGTAAACTTTCCTGTTTTTCTTATTTTGTTCCTACTGCGATGTCTTTTATGCTCTGAAATGCACCCTCGCTCTCTTCTCCCCTTTACAACCTTCAACCCCAAGAAATATTTCATTTGTTACGGAGGTCATTCTACCTTTTTTATGGACACGGGTACGTATTATAACACACGTGTCAAATTATTTCTTGTTACGTTCGTCCCAAAATAATAACATCAACATCTTTTGTATTTCAAAAGTTACCCACGCGTTAAAAAAAAAAGAATTCTGCAACAATTTATTTACTTGCAATATTTTTAAACCAAAAATTCGAAATTGTTTTCTCTGAGTATGTTCATGCACAAAATGCCAAAATGACAATATGTAACAATTTAACCTACATAGCTTCCAAGGATAACATAAATTTTTATCGTAGTTTTTTCTCTCTCATGAACAATTTGTTTCATGTCAAATTCGCTATTGTGCATGCCGAACCACTTTGTGATACCCGTTTTGTCTTTAATTATTTGAAGGTGATATCTAAGTCATTAAACATAATCTTTAATTGAAGCTAGTTTGCCTGAATTTCGCCTACGCCCTAACAAAGGTGTACTGGCGCGATGTCGCGATAGCTTAAAACGTGTCACCTAATTTATGCATCCAATATCCCAAGCAGTTAATAAACAGACTACATGGGAGCTACTATTTCAGTACTGTAACTGTGGGGCGGTTTACCCTTCCCTCTTCTGCGCTCCCGTTACGGATCTACCCTCGATTTGCTGTCTAGATTGCAAGTCTTCCAATTCATCACAAAGTAAGCTACACCCCTTAGTGCAGGGGTATTCCTCCCTTACATGCACGTTAAAATAAATATCAACTCTTCTTTCATCTTTCCCACTAATCTTCTAATAAATTTAATGTCAATACCTAGTGAAGAATAACAAAAGGAACCGTAAAATCGCACAATTTGCATTGTTTTTAATATCGTGTCCACAAAATCTTTCTAATAAAACTATGTGACCTGCCATGTAAATAATATGTTTTATGTATCAGTTTGTACGTAATAATTGGATAGACCCTGAGAAGTCATAATATTCTTTTTACAACCCCCCTGAGGTGATTTTTCTAAAATTCTAATAAAAGTTTCTAATTTTCGTTAGTTGTTTTTGGGGTGTTACACATCTGCCCTGATGATAGACACTGTAACGCTGTCCGAAAAGTTGGGACACATCTGCCCTGGTGGTGGATTCTGTAAGGCTGTCCGAAGCGTTGGCTAAAGAAGTAGGTAGCGCAACACGGCATAACACCCTAAAAACAACTAACGAAAATACTTTTGAAAATCTAAAACCATATTCAAAGTTTCCAATTATTGTTGGTAGAATTTTTTCTGCTATTATTACATCTTTATAAATACTTCCTATTATGTATTTTGTCAACTCACATTCCAAAAAGTTATTCGGTGAAATTTTATGTCCTCTGTTTTCCGAATTGATTTTAATAGTCAGTTAAAAGTTTATAACTTTGGAACTAATTAAATTATGTGGTCTATAGTTTGCATTGTGGGTAGGAATATTGTCTGGCACTGGATTATGTAAAGTTCGATGGTCAGAAAGAATCAACTTGCTACTTTTTAACCCGAGGTGTTAATATAAATTGAAAAAAAATATATATATTGTTTCAATTTTATACAGCTAAAAGAATTTATTGACATGTCTAGGGCCTTATGTAATTTGCAAATCAAAGTCATGTAGCTAAAAAAAACTCTCACAAGATTTACGAAGTAGAAAAAAATAACTTGCCAAGAAAGACTTGTGATCTTTCATGTTAAACTTGACCGCGATCAAATATTCTAAGTTTGAACGGAATCATTCCACGTCCCCTAAATCAAGTTAACCCATAAAACTTTATAATCTCCTGATACCACTTCAAATGGCGAAAGTCCTCGAACCTACTTAAGAAATAATATCGAAAACATTTTTCTTTTGACTAGGGGCCGACGCGGACCACCCCTTTATGTTTTTAAGACCCGGGGTAGAAAGGGACGGGAATGGCACCCCTACCGACTGACTGAGTGACTGTTCAAGTGAATGCAAATTGGATAAAAGGAACGAATCAAAAAGTTTCCTTTTCCTGATTCTTTTTGGTCGAATAAACAACTTGACAGTAGAATCTGTGTTATTTTTTTATTATTAAACATTAATGATGCGATAATTATTATTCGTTCCTTCATCTACCCCACTTCCCACTTAATGTCAACATTCCTTAATTTTTTTTAAAAATCAAAATTAAGTTTTTTTATTGTTGTTATTTTTTAATTCGTGAAATTTGCAATCAATTTTATTATTGTTATTTATATTTCTATAAATATATTCGTTTGTATTATTGTGACAGCTGTTTCGGCGTTCAGGGCCATTATCAAACTGAGGCAGATGCTCCCGTTATCGTCCTGCTGAAATATCACCATTCAAAATTAAATCATGGCTTGAAAATGGCTTTAGCCCTATTTGGTGACTAGATTTGATCAACCAGGTACTTTGAACCTTCCTCTTCCTATCTCCTTCCCACTGCACTCACCTTTGCCTCAAAACATACCCAAATTTGAGACGCTATAGTCCCACAGGCTCCGGGAAGTTGTGATCGATTCTCTCGCAGTACTCACATAAAAACGGGATATTTAGACTTAATTTCGTATTGAAAAATAATTAAATATTTATCAGATTGTATACTAGAGTAATGTAGCCTACCCCCACCCCTCGTTTTATTCTCAAAAAAAGTTTTTTTTAATGCTAATAATTTTAAGGTTCTTTTTTATTGAGTTACTTTCGGAATCTTCGAATCCATTGCAGCACTCTGTTTTCTTTTTCTTTGAATGCTTTTCTTAAGGAGGGGAAAAGAAAGTCAGTTTGAGGTACGCCGCTTTGAATTTTAATATACCAAATTACAACCGCCTCGTTACTACTTCGTCTTCCGGCCTCGAGACCCTCCCCAAGCCCTCCCCCACCCGAAACTCTATTATTGTAATGTATTTCTAAATATGCATTAATGCGAAATGTACTACTGAATTTCCTCGGAAACGGTAGGGTAAGTGTTAACGGAAATTCTTTTATTAAAAAAGTGGTGAAATAGTTCCCTAAAATCACTTAACACTTCGCGGAAGGCAGTCGAACATTTTTGGCGTTGTTTAATAATGTAATAATGCGATATAAATTGATATTTTTCGAAAGCTTGATACGTTGATTTATCGGTTGGGAATACTTTATCCAAAAGCTGAAAGCTGGTGTGACTTGCAAAATTTTGAATTATGGGAAATTATTTGAATATGTTGAAAAATACAAAGCCTTTTTTACAGTGGTAATTCGCTGAATGAAAATCGAATAATAGTATCTTAATTAGGTTATTTTTACTTGAATTAATAGCCTTTTCAACATATTTTATAACCTAGTAGGATTACGTATCATCATTGATGATGATTGTCGTAATCAAAATACAAAGTTAAGTTTCTTTATAGTCTATCGTGCTTCTTCATTAAATCCCACGAAGTGCTGTAGTTAGTAGTAACCGTCATCGTAATGTGAATTCCCCCGTTTAACTGTTTATTTTAAATCACATTCTATCTCTCAAAATTAATCGAGGTTCTTATGCAAACTTCGCGAATTGAAGTAGTTCTCAGAATGTCTTTATATCTCCTTGGAAAGTTTTACAGTAAATGCGCTAGTATTTTACTTCCTGGTACGATTGCTAACAAAACATACAATTAACGAGTGTTATACCATTGGGATTTTCGTTTAATTGCTTTATCTATTATAATTCTGATTTACATAAAAAATTAAGTTAATAGGATAATAAGTTAATAATAATAACTCTACGTAGAATTTTCACTGAGAATCATTTTTTGTTTTAAAAAGGAAGTAAGCTAGTACCTTCCTAGTTAGTAACGAACTCATTCCACCTGACTGATAGCCAAGCGTTTTATCCATCAGACTAACTAGCACCAACATTTCTGTCTCCATCTTATGTAAACATATTTTTCTTATTTACTAAATGACAGCCGGCGTAGTCCAGCGGTAAGGCTCTTGACTCGCACGCCGAAGGTCGCGGGATCGAATCCCGACGTGGCAAATAAATTTTATTTGATTAATTTGTGTTATTTCACAATTTATTCATTTAAAATAATATATAGTATATTTTCGGCACGTTCCAGAATGGAAGATAATCTCAGGATCGCTCGGTGTAAGACCACCATTCAGAATTGAAACGTAGCTTGAAATGGCATTAGCCGTGTTTGGTGACCATATCTGAATAGCCAGGTACTTCCCCACCTTCCTCTTACCTATCCCCTTCCTCTTCCCACTACCTTCAGTCTCACATCATACCCCCATTGGGGATGCCATAGTCTCACTGGCTTCAGACGACAGCAGTTGGGGCTCTTGTGAAGTATTCACATTTAAAAAAAAACATTTATAATGGCACACACTCTTCAGCGTCGCCCTGGCGAAATACCCCCAACACTTGTGTTTAGTGACCAGATCTGAAAAGCCTACTTTCCGACCTTCTTCTCCAACGTCTTTTTCCCCTTCCCACTGACTCCAGCCTCACAACATACCCCAATTTAGGATGCGTTAGTCCCACGGTTGGTCCACTTCTGCCATAGTCACGTAAAATAAAAATAAAACCATCCTTCTTCAAAACGTTTGCCACACGAAATATAAACTCCGGGTAAAACCACTGCCGTCAACGTAAAATAGGGTTATCAAGTGGAGTAAAAATCTTTGAATCTCTGACTTTAAATCTCAAAATAGAAACTTTCGCATTACTGACTTTGTCCTGTTTGCCGCGCCTCGTGTTGACTCTACGGAGGGTAAGTAGGCAGTATTTTTCTTTGGCGGAGGTAAACAAATCTAGTTTCATCACTTAGTGTCGAGTTCCGCATTGGATGGCGGAAGCGGGTCACCCCTGTTGACACACCGCTCTCGCCTCATGTTTCCCTGGTACTTTTTCACACAAATCCTTGAACTTTTTAACGTATAAAATGGGGTCATTTTACGAAATATAAATAATACAAAACATGTCAAATAAATCTTAACTTAAAAACCACCACGCCGTTTCTCCGGAGGTTTAGGCAGAGAAGATGGATCGCCACATGACTGTCTTGGCCCACGGCCCTCATTCATGCATTGGTTCATACATTCTCTTCTAAGACTCTGATTCTTGACATGATCCGAGTCAAGGAATTTCACAATTTTAATATGGTCGTGCATGGTTTTAAACACATACACCTCACGGATCCTTCCCTTTCTGATTCTATGCTTTGTTAGCTTTACGATACTTATTTTTATACCACTCCTCGCATGTAAACCATGTCGGAATCCACATAGAAAATCTTTGCTTTACACATTTTCATTTGCTTTCGTATATATGATTTCGGGCAGATTTTCATAAAAAGTAGCCATTAGAAGAAATAATTATTTGCAACTATATTAATCTTAACAAAATGGCAACACATTTAATATTTTCATAGATTATATGAAATATCTTACAAAATGTTAAAAAAATTAATTAAATATACTGAAAATTTTAATTCACAATATCGAAGGGAAACATGCCTTCCTAATCAGTGATAAACACAGTATAGTTGTGTCTGCCTATAATATTTTCAAAAAATTTACAGAAATAAACGCAAAATTTCCATGGGAGGTACTTTCGTAAAATAATAGTTGAACAAAACAATGACACTATGAAAATCTGCTTGCCAAAATGGACGAAAATCAAAAATAGAATAAGTCCTTGCTAGATCCTATATAAAAGTATCGTGACAATCGTTCATTAGCCATTCATCAGAATTGTACTATTTTATAATACGTAATCATATTAAACAATTTTTATGTTTTAAAGTGTTCATTTTTATTTGAAAAAAATATAATAATTTTTTCCGCCTCGTTTATCCGCGGCGCCATATTTTTCTTATATTTATTTTACAAAACCAATTTTTACACCACTTCGCGCTTTATGAAAATTCTCTTCTTAAAGTAAATATTCCGAGGTGAGAGAGAAATTCGCAACAAAAAATGTAAAGGGTAATCGTCTGACACTGTTCTCTTGCTGCTGAAGCAGGTTACTTGTATTGACACATCTCCACTCCCTTCTACTTTCTGCAACCCTTGTCTCGTATATTTAATTTTACAACCTTTGTGTGAAAATTCTAACCGTCTTTATTCCGAAGATTCCGAGGGCATATTTACAATTCATTTCGAGGAGGTAGCCGAATCTAAGAAAGGCGGCCGCTCTTAGCCGCTTCATAAATATTTCATACTAAAACTAATTATGCCTAGTGACGGTCGTCTTGGAACTTTTCGGAAGAATCCCATTGACTTTCATTTTATCTCCGGTTTTTCGTTTTCAGAGAAATTCTGCAAGAAAAGTTTCACGTCGCCCGTAAATAAATTTTCAGATATTTAAAAAATACCTCTTTAGGTACTTTAATACCTATAAGTACTGAAACACACTGAAGACATACAATACAACCTTTCATATCTTATATTTTATGTTCAAGTATGAAATCCTCTAAGATTAAACAGAGAATTGATGGATTAAAGGGTTCTCCCAAAATTCAATATAATAATCCGCAGTATTAGATTCTCATTTGCGGTCAATAGAACTAAGCTCTCACCCTGACATATTTGTATCCCATTTAAACCTCTTTCGCAGCTCGTATAAGGTATATAACAAGTTGTATCCTATTTTCCATTTTAGCTACGTCAGTGATACCATAAATAAAGGAGCTAAGCTGTCTTTTCGAACCATTATCAAATCCATCAAGGCTTCGATGGCTGATACGTTTTGTCTGATCCTTTACAAAATCTCTTCCTCGCAATAAAATGGTGTGTCGTTCCGAAAATCCACGCCCCAATAGAGATGCTGAATACAAGTTGGAATGTAAATTTTTTTCAACCCCACTAGAGCTTAGTCGGGACTTTCGGAGAGAGATAAGGCATTTTACCGTCGAGAAAAAGCGAAGAAAAAATGAAGTTCAAATTCTTTTTACAGCGTTGGATTTTCTTTCCAATTTATTGGTTCATAATCAATTCACTTCTAAAGATTGCTAAAGCTGCCAAGAATCTGCACCACTCACTGATCACTTGTCGTTTCGATTATTTAAATGAATCCAATCACCATGCCTAACTTCATTTGAATTCCCATATTAAACCTATATATTGTAATATCAAATATTAACTCGGGCGCTTACTTGACACATACTTGACTACATGATAATATTTCAGTTGCCCAACATCCGACATTGGAATGCTTAGAATGACAGCATTACTTGTTCCATTACGACTGGGGTTGTACTGTTGAAGCGCTGATAATTTGATCCCCAGGGTAGGTGCCGGCACTGGGATCTGGGGACTTGGGTTGGGTAGGTGGTTAGCCCTCCTGAACACAATCAGTTCTCTTCTTGGGCTTATTGTTGCCGACAAGTGTTTGTATTGTACGGTGCCACCACCCTCCCCCCCTGCCGCTCGGGCACATTTCATCCCCCAATAGTGCCCGTTATGGTGTCGTCTGCTTTATCTTTATGGAAATGAACTACATTTTGTATTCGTACACGTTCGCTCGGGTCTAATGGACGGTCCGTTAAGATAAATGCTGTTTTATAGCCCTTTTTATCAAAATGACGAAGTGCTCATAAAATGCTTTAATGCGGAGCTTTCATTTTCTGCAGCCATTTATTAGAAATTAACGCAATAATGTGTTGGTTTAACCGCTAATTACACGAAGTACAAATATTAATTTCAAAAATTATACTTGGTAAGAATAGTTCAGTGAAATTAATAGTTCAGTGAAAATTATCTATTGAATTTGGACATCATTTTAATGTTTGATTTTTTTACACGGAATCTTCAAATTCACCTTTTCAGTTTATCTTTTAGGCGGAAATGAATCCACTTTTCATACAATTTGATTATGTCGAGTAACAGGAACGCAGAACCCTCGAGTGGATATACTATATATTATATAAGCCACCGCGCGAGACGAGGGATGTCAGAATTGATTCAGCTGTTTGATGAACCGGATTGTTATTGTACTTGCGGAGATACCGGTACGCTCGCACCCTCGTAATCCGCTGGTCTCCTGATACCTTTCCATTATTAAGCGTACAAAGAAGTGAAGGGTTTTTTGACGCCTTCGCAATCTGTAACAACATACACATTTTGACACCGATGAATTTCAGCAGTTGGAAGGTGTGGCATTGATTGATCGCTTTTATGTCTCCTTTAATACCTTTGGAAAATATAAATCCTTCTTAAGTTACAAACATTTCTTCATCGTGCAAATTAGCTATAATCATTACCTAGATGCCTAGTGATTTAACTATTTATTAAAATGGTGCTAACGAGTTCTAGTCTTGGAATTTCTGCAGCCATTGAAGTATTCTATTAAATTGTGAGAAATAATTCCGCATCCCGCTGCATTGATTTAATCTCGGAGTAGTTTCAATTTCCCGGATTCACAACGGATCCGGTAATGGGACCCATAAGTTGTCCGGTAAACGGCTTGAGAAAACAAGTATCAATCCTTCCTCTACACTCTGTAGAAAAATCGCGGTTCGAGTAGTTGCATTTTTTTTTGTTTTAAAGAAAGACAAACATTCCCGAGTTACGAATAACCCAACAATCTTTGAAAATCTTCTACTACCACCACAGAAAGCCGAAAATGTTGCTGGTGTTGTGATGGAGGACTTAGCCAGCCGAGGAATCGAACATGCGACGCCCGGGTGAGACCCAAGCGCTATACCCACTCAACCACTGACCGGTCATTATTATTTACTTCCGAGAACCTGGAACATTTTTCTATCGTCGAAACACGCGTTTTTCTCTCTTTAGTCATTAAACATTTTTGTTTATTAATCTTAATGCATAAAAATGAATATTTCTTTGTTTGTCCCTTATGCGGTACTTAAACCATTCATCCGATGACGATGAAATCTTGGTGATTTGTCGCGCGCCTGCTCGCAAAGATTTCTATGTATAATGGTGAGCTAATCAGTCAGCTGATTGCGATGAAACGTTGGTAAGTTGTTATGCGGACACCCGCGAAAGTTTCGTTATGATGAACTCTGGCGTTATGAAATTTTTATAAACAAATTACAATAAGGGGTGCGCGAATTGTTTGAAAAATGTATGTATTTCATATAGTTTAGCGGCAGGAAGAGAAGGAAGGAGGGGGAGGGGAAGGGGAAATTCAGAAGAGCGAGGGGGATCTAGGCAGGCGGAAGGCGTAGAAGGTATAAGTGGAACAGAAGGGAGGGGAAGATGGGAACGCGGAAGGAAGGGGTTCGCGGGACGAGGGGAAACGAGACAGGGAGTTGCGGGAAAGGTAGAAGGGGAACGCGGGTGGGCAAGGCGACGTGTGAGGGGAACGGGGGCGGGAAGTGGGACGCATAGGAAAGGACACACAGGTGAGAGATGACGGAAGGGTGGAGGACGAGGGAGGGGCAGAGGAAGCGATTGCAAAGGAGACATAGTAACGGTAAGGGAAAGCATCTGACATCTGTATTTGGCCTGCTCACGGGTCGGAAAACCTTTTGTTTTATTCGTGTTCGCACCAGATGGAAATACATCAAAATGTAACAAAAAAACAAATAATATTGCGTATCCAAAAATACTTTAATAAACAGAATAAAAACATAAACATTTTCTTTTAGTGACATTGCAACGCTAGTCGGGTACTCGCTAGTTTAATATAAAAATATTGTTTTTCTTGAAATCTAAGAAGAGTTAATTAAATAACCGCAAAGTGTTATCTTTTCCTTCATTGTTGTAACGAACTTGCGACTGACGTGTTGTACCGGAGACAATATGAGAGAGATTCAACAATTCATGTACATAAGAGCGGTGCAAGATTGTTCGATTGTCCAGTGGCTCTTTGTTATCACATTTCATCCGAGATATAATGTCTGTTGACTACTATTCCGCCATCCCAATATCACACTAAAATCAAACATATACAAGATCATCATTATACAATGGCTCTGACATAAAAGTGTTCTAAAAAAATTATCCAATTCTCCACCGTTCGTAATAAATAAACCGGGGCAATAAGCTACTGGTTATTCCCAAATTCAAGGTATTTTTTGGACAGAGGTACATATCAAATTTTATGCAACCTATACAATATACTACCAAATCAAACAAAAAACAGAAACTGAAATATTTTATAATTAGTCAAAACTGTGTGTGTAAAGATATCTGGATAATCAATACAAAAATATAAATAACTACTACAGGACGCCCCAGAACAGGAAACCCTTATGAGGAGGACTGTGACATTATTCTTAAATATTCCTCAATTATATTCTTTACACAAATTATAAACTTACTGTAATTAGCATTTACTTATAATCACGTAATCTGTGTTTCCCCCCTCCTACAACATGGGTCTCTTCAAGACCCATGTTCACTCCTTCCTTTCCTTAAAAATACCCTCCACACAGCATCCACAAAGATGACAT
Organism: Limnephilus lunatus; assembly: GCA_917563855.2. Lineage (NCBI taxonomy): Eukaryota > Metazoa > Arthropoda > Insecta > Trichoptera > Limnephilidae > Limnephilus > Limnephilus lunatus. The sequence goes on along the minus strand of OU830602.1, from coordinate 52,343,873 downwards.
AGGCCCTGAGGGAAATTATTTTCCTCCGGGCCTCCTGTGTGGAGTTAATGTAAAAAAAAAAAAAAAACGTACACACCTATCTTAAATAGAAAGTAAAGAAACAAAGTTATAATTATTAAAATGTTGGTAATATTTCGATTAAATAATTTCTCGGTAAAAGGTTTATTATAATTTTTTTATGAAATTCGAAACGTTACATTATAAGCCAAGATTACAGTCCCTTCCCCATTATCCAACCGACTCTCTAATATTGTAAGAACATTTACCCCGAACGTTCTTGTTAATATATTTCTTCATTAATTTTAAGTAAGGCATTTCACACCATCGCGCTTTAAAACTTAATGGGAACATTACACCGAGTTAATGGCAAATAATATATGATTAAAACATTAAACTTTACTGAAACCTTGATGTGCCAAAAATTATATTACAGATTGGTAATCCATGGAAAATATATTATGTAATGAACGTGCGACTGAAGTCTTATACGCGAGGCTCTACGCTAAATCACTATTTTCGATTAATCTTTACTACGAATCGGTTTAAATTATAATTAAGAAAAAATATCATTTGGATATAGTGAAGCTTTTCCTATGGTTTCCCTTGAATAGAATTAAATTAAATTTGTTAATTACTTTATAAAAAAATTAGGCGTAAATTATTAAAAAAATATTTTTTCGTTAGAAATGCATGGACGCATACAAGAAACTACTTAAAATTATCTATGAAAGTTTCCATCTATTAACTTTCTTCTTATAACATTATTAACAAAATAAATAAAAACCACTTTTGCGCTTCAAATCTTAACTTCTAGACTTCTTTTGCCAAATGATTTTTATGCCTTTTACCTATTTTCGTGGCGAAATGGTGCGCACCAAGAATACATACATTTTTTTGGTTTGTGGCTTCCTCTCAAAGCGAAACAACGTTACTGTAGGTGTAGAAAGAGTTTACAAGGTTGCCCGGTATCTCTTCATCGTCACCTGTAATGACCATTGTTCCACTAAACCAATTAAGTTACCAGTTTTACCAACACTGGTAAAACCTTTATGTAAAGGAAATTATACCGAATTATATTTTATAAGTTCGAATAATAATCCGTCTTATTCCGAAGAGCTTAATAGTGATAGTCCGTAGTAGAAAATCTTGATTACATTAAGTCAATTTTTCATATTTTTTTTGCAAACAGCAAAGTAGGACTTATTTACCGCAGTAAATTGACAAATTCTTTTCAAATATATTTCTCGACTGTTTATCATAAACAGGAAATCTTTTCCCTTCCCACCGCTTCCGTTTGAGGGAAGTTTTAATCTGAAGATTAAAAGAGCGTGTTTACTTAACTTTTACGAATTTTCGTTCAAATTTTTATTATTTCTTCTTTATCCCGGATTTTCTTCTGCTAGATCAACTTGCAATTCTGATCCGTTTCCCTCAACATTGCTGTATTTTTCTCTATCATTACCGAAAGTAATCGGAAAATGTTTTACAGTTTTTCTTTTCTTTTAAAAATATATATTTGTTTATTTTAATTATGGAAATTCTTTAAAACTACAAAAGAATGTCATAATTGAACTCAAAATAGCCAAAAGAGAAAGGTTTGAAATAAAAATGATTACCAGAAGACTTCAAGCAAAATATTCTTTTAAAAAATCATCTCATTAAAAGTAAATCGCATTAGTTATTCAAAATATGCTATTGGTTATTTTTATTTACGAATAATCGATTAGATCATTACATTGAAAGTTTAGGTATTCATTTATTTCTGTCCCTCGAACGTTAAAGGTCGGTTGTCCACTTTTTTATGAAGGAGAATTATTTATGTAGGTTTTTTAGGGGATGATAGGTAATCATTTTTCGTACGACCATTTTTATCGAAGTTTGGACTTGTCATAAGGTAGAATGTTCAAAAGTATTTAGAAGTAAAATATTATGTCTCCAGTCCAAACACTTGAAGCATTATACTAACCCGCTCAAAAAGAAGAAGATGGAGAGATATGTAAAAACGAATGTTAGAGAGAGCGCGCTAATATTAAAAACGATAATATTTAAACGAAAACTATGAAAATGTTTAATAAAACACGACTCGTTTAAAATGGAACAAAAATCTCATGGGCAATGTCTAAAATGGCATTTACAGGAACACTGTGATTTTTTTCATACATATAACATGTAAAATAACTGAAGAAAACGTGTTTATAATAATTTTCGGAGCATATTTTGCGATTTTTTTCTATCATGGGAATTTAATATAATTGCCGTTTCGGTGTGGGAAATGTATAGATATTATCTTCAAGAATAACATATATTTTTTAAGAGCTTTAAAACTTAATTTAATATTTCAGGAAAATATGTAATAAATCGGAAGAAATGCAGGAAGCCGGTTATTAAATAAAAACGCACAAAATAAATACATAAATTTATCATGAAGTGAATCCCGATTGAAATTGATATTTTACAATTTCCTCTCTTTTCTTCCTTTCCTTTGACTTGAGATATATAGATGTATTAATTAAAATTTCTTATTAAAAGTAGTATGTCTCTTGAAACAGCTTTATTCAGGCGCGTTTTCACATATCTCTTTATTGACACTCAATTTCCTTGTTATAAATCAAAGCGTTAATTGCTCTCTAGCGCTATCACGACATTGAAATTTTCCAATTTGCTACGTGAATAGCGGTGTGGGACCTCTTAAATTGATATTTGCCCCTGGTACCTGGGTACCCTATATGTAGCTGGTGGCTTGTAGAATGGTATTCATTCTGCAAAGCCTGCCGCTACACCTCTGCGGGGGCATTAATTAAATTAACTTTCTTCCCTCGGAATTGAATGAACATTCCTTGTGAAATTTTCATCCATCTCTTCGCGTTTCGCGCCACCCTCCTTCGGGTAGAATTGGGAGTTATTGGGAACATTTATGGAGGTGTTTTGAATAATACACCATGTTTGATGCTCACAAATTATGAAGATCTATTTTAAAATCACGTTTTTTTATATGAATACCTCACTCTATGTGAGTCTCTGCTGCTTCCGTCTGGAGCCAAAGAGACTATGACATCCCAAATTGGGGTGTGTTGTAAGGCTGAAGGTAGTGGGGAAGTGAAGGAGATGGGGAAGAAGAAGGTGGGGAAGTAACCTGACTATTCAGATCGTGACACCGAACACGGCTAAAGCCATTTCAAGCAACGTTTCAATTCTGAATAGTGGTCTTATATCAGGGCGATACAGATTGTCTTCCACTCTGAAACTTGCCGCAAATATACTATATATTCTTTTAAATGATTTTGATTTGATCCCGCGAAGAACCTTACCCCTAGACCACGCCGGTTGTCTTAGGTATAAAATTATTAAAAAGGTCATTAACTTTGAAATTGGATATTTTGCACTACTAAGCAATGTGAAAACGTGTGATTTTGGTTTAACAATTAGATCGCTTAAAAATATTTCTGGTGATTTCATTAAATACTGCGAGTAGAACACATTTAAAATGATAGAGTATTATTTTGAAGTCTTTTTATAAGCCCTGAAAAAAATATCAGCCCTATAAAACTGCATTAAAGTTCAAAATCTATTTCTTACGCACCCCTTTTCGGTTATGGTTTTATTGTATAATGTGTATTATTGTGTAAAAATTAAATTAATGTATTATTGTATAAAAATTAAATAATTTAGTAAATTATCGTAAAATATTTAAATATTTGTGCCTGAGATTCGCAAAATAAAGTAAAACACACTTTTTGGCCAAATTTTTTCAGGCTAGTGGTGTTAAACGGGAGTTTTAACCTTATCGCCGTCGACGTAAGGAGTGTTATTGTCATCGGCTTAATTCCGAATATTACATGACGTGGTGCATCACCTTGCTAATTTTTTTAAACTTTATTTGGTTTCCTTTACGTGAAAGCTCTTTTGTATATTCCAAGCAAAAACTTGTGAAATTCGCTCTACGTTTTTTGTAAGGAATTCATAGGTCATCGCAACTTTTCTACTCGCAGCGTAATTTCCGTCATCATTGGCTATAGAGCTTTTCAATATCCATTTTGCCTGGAAAATATAAGAAAGAGACTGTATTTTTTCTACTATACTTTTTATTTGTTTAATAATACAAATAAAAAAATTTATACAAAGCTGGTGTTGTTATTATATTAAAACAAATACTAACTTTTCTTTACAAGAACTTAAACACATTTAACACTTCACAAAATTCTCGCAATACTAGAACAAGACTAGCACACCAACTACAAATACCAAAAAAAAACATATTTGGACAAAAACACTACAGATACGAACCAGCACAATATAAAACAACTAATATTATTGAAACTCTTCCAACACAATATAAAACAACTAATATTATTGAAATCTTATTGAATAAAAAAAAACATAAGGAACTGGCTATAATCGTTTTAACTTTTAATTTTACAATTTTGACGAATCAAAGTCGATTTTATATTTTAATTTTTATTGTTTCTCTTTTTTATATTAACTAAGACCACTGTTTGTTTTGTTTTACTACTTACAATGTATAATTTATAATTTACAACTGACATTTGTTCTCTACAACACAGGTAAACTCCTAGTGTGGAGGACAATATACTATACTTTTGTAATGTAATGTAATACTAAGAATAAAAAAAATAAAATAAATCCACTAAGATTAAACGTATGTGGTTTTAACGTATAAAAAAAATCACGGTCGGGTAATGATAGTATGTCAGAAAGACCACATTTCAAAATTGATACTTTGCTTGAAATTACTTTCGCTTTGTTTGCCGATCCAATCTTCCTCCATCTCATCTCCTTCTCTGCCATTTCCTTTAGCCTCACAACAGAAACCCTCGCATATTACGCTTATTACAGCCTATTATAAAAGTTACCAAAGTATTTTTCGAATTAACATGATGTATGATCAATCCATTGTCTTCCCAACCCTCCTTCCTTCCTTCCTTTCTCCCCTCTTTACTTCCCAGCTTCCCCCGAAGTGCCAAAAGATATTTAATTTGATAAAGTTTCGGCGGGACTACTGATGGAATTTCTGTTCACGCGGTAACTTGATGAATACTCAATAAATTTTCGATGGTGCCAACCTCGCGCGGCTAAATTACTACGGCCCAACATCTTGGCGTGTGAAAGGAATTTCAATATTTTTACTTCCCTTACCTATGTACTCCTGGTAACAGCGTGCTTTACAAACCCGGAGGAATTCTTCCATTTTCGATTTTTTCTTTTTCTTGAAATTTTCATTTCTATGTATAAATTGAGGTCCAAATATATTTGATTTCGTATTAACAAATTAATAAAGTGGAAATTATTTTCGGGGGGTTAAATCTAAAGCTTCTGATAAAAATGAAACTGTAAGCTAAAGATAATTTTATTGCACTAGAATTTTTCGGCAGGGAAAACTGTGCAATAAATATCATGACCAAAATCTTACCGTTAAAGTGATTTTTTTCAGACATGAAATATTGTATTTGAGAAAATTACAAGGTTTCTTTTGTTATCGTTTTGGATTATTTTTAGATAATCTATATATGTATCTATATAAATCAAAATATGCTTATAATTATTTAAATGAGTATGTTTATGAGATGTCTATGCGTTGCTAAACCATTCTTCCGATTGCTATGAAACTTTGGAGATTTGATGTGCGCATTCCCGCGATGGTTTCTATACATTATAATAGTAAGTTCTGAAATTTTGCGTTGCTAACCATTCATCCGATTGCGATGAAACTTTGGGGATTTGATGTGTGCATGCCCGCGATGGTTTCTATACTGGTGAGCTCTGGCATTGTGAAATTAGTATAAAACAAGGTACGCAAGCTGTTTGAAAACTGAATGTACCGAAGCTGAATGTATGGAATGCGGGAGGGGGGTTCGCGGGACCGGTGAAGCGGGAGAGGGGAGTTGGAAGAGGGAAGGCGGAGTATGAACGCGTGAGGGGAAGGGAACGCGGGAGAGGAAGGGGAACGGGACGAATGGGAAAGGACACGCAGGGAGAAACAATTTATTTATTAAGTGGCTTAGCAACGCACGCCGGGAACTCGCTAGTATTTACAATAATTAAAGCTCATCGCCAATTGAACAGCTTTAGTTCAAGAGGCAAGCATAGCCATTATGTATGTGCGCCTTAATGTAAGTATATATGTATTTACTTCCCAGGTATTAAGGTGATGCTCCCAGTTTTGAGTAAAGCGCTTTCTTAAAGCACCTCAACATTAACCCGTCCAGTGGCCCTTGTCTGAGGCTCCGAGACTTAGTTCAGCATTTCATTGTGGCAGGACTTCAGAAGGCTTCGGGCCACTTCGAAATACTGTTTCCTAGACAATGGTCGTGGCTTTTCATAAAGGATAACAGAGGTTAAATTGCATATTTAATAACCCTCCCAAGCTCTGCTTTCCAGATTGCTTTTCTTAGCGTAGGCCTTAAATATTGTAAATTTAGCATGCGGCATAACTACCCTCCACTCTGCAGAATACTAGAATTTTAAACAGAAACACCGAAATTTGTGATTCATTTTTTTATTTATTTTTGGGCCTATGTCATCTCATCTTTGGGGATGCTGTGTGGAGAGTTTTTTTTTTTAAATAAAGTAATGAGAGGAAGTTCTGGGAAGGAAAAGGGTATTATGGGCGGGTAAGTGGGGGTCAGTGTGTCAAGGAGTGACAGACGTATGAATCCATCCCTCCCACTGCGGTGCAAGGCGATGTTTAGAGAGAACACGGCTGGAAACTCAAAGGAACTCCCTCAATCATTCTCTTGCGATCCGGCCTTTCATGCAGCTGGTGGGCAGACGCATCCGCCGCCAAGACTCTGAAAAACCTCACCCCATGATCCCGGGCACCCCTGCTAATTCACCAAATGTAGGGTGACACCTTGGGCAGAGGTTATTCAATAAGTCATTACCAGGGCGGCGGTACCCATACCCGCTTCCCAAATTGAAAGAGATAAAGCGATGAAAGTGCCGCATGCCTAAAGTAATCTCAATTTAACCTCACTTATGAAATTGATAAAATATTTTTAAATATCGAATTTATTTCTTAAAGAGATGATAAAGTTTATTAGCCTCTCTGAGGCCTAAGAGGATATTACATCCCGGTATTACATGATATTAAAATAAATTAAAATTTTCAATTTTTATAAGAAAAACTTTCTTTTTATACTTTTTTGAAGGTTATTCCCATCAGTGAAATATATCATATTAGAATAAGTTAACAATAATAATCTAAACGAAAATATGAAAGAGAACAAGACACAGAAAAACACAAAAAGACAATGGTCGCAACTGGGACTCGAACCCAGACCTCTCCGTCTAACCGGGACGAGCGCGTTAACCAATTTCGCTATTGCCACCGTCTGTCAAAGCCGTCATATTTGTCAATCTTATATTTTCAAATTTCAGAATTACATTATTATCAACTAATTATTTTTCTCCATATTACGGGCAACTAACCTTTTTATTGGAAACAACCATTCTAAGAATTGGTTTGTAACCTGGATAGAAATTAAAATTTTGTTTCCTATGCTTTATTGCCTTAAATCAAAAACCTTATACTTACAACCAATATAATCCTTTCATACATTTTATATGTGCGTACTAAACTTGTTAAGCCGATATTCTATACTTCCATACAATACAAAACAAATACCTTCCTCACTAAAGGGCACCCCAGTCGTGATCTTTCCTGATCTAGTCCTGACCTCTGCCCTAACTGAGCCATAATAAAGCCATTTATAATTAGCCAATAAATTATTATATTCTTTATTGGCCAATCCTAATTGAGAGCTCCCAGAGACCATAAATACTCGCTTCCTCTTTTGAAAGAGTCAACTCGTGCTGAAAGTGTGATGCTTTGTCTTGAGCTGTTACCCGACTTGCTTTATACTAAACTTTGTAAATTCCATGTATCTTCCTTCATTAAAACTTGATTAAGCTCCAAAAGGTAGCGATCTTAATTTAATTTTGCTTTTCCTCTTTGTATTAAGAATAATAAGGGAGTATCAAAACATCAAAGTTTTGTCTGTGCGCTTTGTACGAGTAGTTGCAACATATACAAGTTTTTGTATGCTTCATAGTTTTTTAAGTTTCTGCGTGGGAAAGTAATTTTGTTGATAGGATAATTTTTGGTTATCGGTAATTTTAGCTTGAAAAATCGTAAGGTTAGCTATTTGAGGTGAGCCTTTACAAACCTTTTTCCTTTTCTTTTTATGTTTTATTTCTGATGTAAGTGTTGATTCACTCATTATGATTATTAATTTTCAATTTTGTTCAGAATTATGAATTTATTATTTATGTAATTATTATTTATCAAAATCTTTGTAATTATCATTTATCAAAATCTAAAAATAAACACATTGTTCTAAATGCCATTTTAATAATATTTACAAAGGACAGGAAATAATGAATATGGAATGTTTCAAAAATATTTTTAATATGCCTACATATTTTGTCAAATCTGGCAAGTAGGTACCATTGAAAAGATTTGAGTGGTAGAGTTACAAAACCCACTTTAGAATTATGTTTTTTTTTAAATCTAATAATAAAATTTGAATGCATATTTTCTCACCTTTCAAAGACGGTTTATAGCTTTCAGATATGTTCAGAAGTATTTTTTTCTTGGGATTTTATTGCAAAACGGAAATATTCTGACTTTGGGGTTATATCGCCTGATCTTAATAATTATCCGGCTATCTTAAAAATCATATATAGGCTGAGAGCTAAGATATGAGAGAGTGAGACTTCCTATGACAATGGTTTTTATTCCCTACAATCTACCTGTCTCTCTCATGTACTCGGGAAGTCTTGTTTCGAACTAGTCAGTCCCAAAGTAATTATTTTCAAGATCCCTTTAGTTCTAAATGGCGCTATTAAAATTGTCCTGTTACAATAATAATGAACTCATTTTTGCAATTGTTTCATAATATCATTTTAACGACTTTAACAGACAAAATTATGACACTTTTTATTTGATTAAAAAATTGCAACGTCTGTGTAATACGAAACTGGGTTTGCTCCCTATTTTTACTACCATTAAATATAATATTTTTCTCAGAGAGCTGTTTCTGATGAATTCAATAAGGGCGAACATCATTAATGAACAAAATTGGGGAGAGTCGGTTTTCAAGCTCTTCTATTAAACATCAATATAAATTCCTGATCCATTGCAAATTCTTTGCAAACTTTCAGAAATTTCATTAGTGAAGTTTCGAATCGATTTTTTAATTTTCTTGTCAGTTTCTTAAAAATTGTGCGGTTTAACTTTTAATTAATTGAAAAATTTTATCAACCAGCAAAGTGAATCGATCTACCAGGTTTGCATAATGTCTTGGCGGTCTTCCTCAACCAAGATGTAACACACCCGTTTAGACAACTTGCAGTTAGCAGTAGGCTCTGGGTATCTGCCGCAGCTGTTGCGATGGAGAGGTTTAATTGTTCGAAGCTCAGCCAACAATTCACAATCCACGCAATGGCGTCCAGTAAATCCTCTGCCCCTGCGACAGGAATATTTATGTCTCAATTCAATAAGTCCCTATTATTTCATCTCAAACTTGTTTTCAGCATCCGCCGCGTATCTACTCTCGCGGGCTTCTGTTTAATTTAATAAGGCGATGCAAGCGATGAGAAAATTTTCTCAACTCAATTCATAGCAGAGCCGTTTCTTCTGTTCATTTATTCAATATTATTTATTGGCCACAAGGTTTCCGATATCTTGACATTTTAGTTTAATTCATCATTTTGTGTTATTTTCAAAAAATAATTCAATTGAAATTATTTTTTGACGTTATCTTAGGTAGGCACATGTTCGACGTGCAATAATGTGACATGACGCAAATTGTTTAGTAGAGAAGAAACCACTATGTAAAACATGTTCGCAATGGGGTATTTCCACAAACGAGGGATTCTGTTGAAAATGTACGGAATGTTTAAAGAAAAGTTTTCTGATTTTAATCATCCTACTAACAGTTTTTTTATGTTTTCATTCAATATTATTGAATGTAAAAACTATCTAAAACTGACAAAATCAAAACGGCCCGTGTTTAGCATCGGATTGTGACGTCACAAGCGTCGCTCAGCTGGGCCAGCCTAAATAAACACGCTCATGACGTCACACGATAGCGCCGCCCCAAAATATCGTTTTAGCGGTAATTCAAAAATGGGAAACTTTGACTCGCTCTGGAAAATTTATTCGTCAACATAAAAATAAAATAAAAATGCTATAATCATCGTAATTTTTTGCTTAATTTTTTTAAGTAATAAAAAAAACGTTGAAATACCCCATTCTGTGGATATACGAAGAGAAAATTTTTAGGAAAATGAAACAATTGCATATTTTTAACGAATTCTTAATCTACATTGGTTTCATTGGTTTATCTTTTGTATTAAATATTAGATTTTTTTAATTGATTGCTTTTGTAGGCAAGGATATTAAATGCTCAAAGGAGACCATCCTTATCAGAGAGACCGCTTGCACGGAAATGTTGTTACTTCTTCATTCTCCAGCACAATGGGTTCCATGTCTGCCCTCGATAATTAATACTTCGTTTAACTAGTACTGTGCCGCTTTGTTTACCTTTGCTTTAACTCTTCACCCTGTGTCCTCCTGGTATCCAATACTACCGCTTCTCGTGCCCCGGGTACCCGGTACCCAGTACTCCCATAAGACCAGTCGTGACATCTTGCTACTCATATTATCTTTGTACATTTGAACTGCGAACATTGTACAAACAAAATACTAATAAAGTACATATTTACCAAATATTTATATCTTTATATTTTTCGCTACCAGTGATTTGTCTACAATGGCTAAAATATGGATAATTTTACGAACTTTTCCTCCCTACCGAATGTGGTTTATGGGAAAAGTAATTGAGATAATGTTTATGTGGATATTAAAAAATCTCTCACATTATTTACGCCGAGCTAGTGAAATAAAACAAAACAGAATCCGTGCGATTCGACATTTTCGATCCTACCCACTCGCACTGGAATCTCCATTATGGGCGTATAACGGTAGTCGTGTATCATCGGATAGACGGGAAATGACTTGGAATAATCTAGAAAAACAGTCTAGTCTTTTCGATTTAAATTCAGCAAACAACCTCGTGTGTGGGCGGCGCCTTTTCGCGGCAAACACCTTCTGCAGTCGAGAACTCCTAAGAAAAATGGGCTGGAATAATACACGGAAAATGTTTCACCCTGACGTTCGCGCAAGTGCTGCTGGCGAGTGCAGCTGAGTTCAGATTGCACAATAACGGGCTCAGATGAATGGCGGTATTTGCAGAGCTTTCGAATGAGCTGGTAGCCATTTAGCGGATGGAATAAAGCGCAGGATTTAATCTATTATTTACATTCTTGTCTAAGACACTACTCATTCAAATCTTAGCCTGGCAGACGACTGAACAGAGTTTCCATTGTATTATTTGCTTTATTTTAGTGAAATGCGATGAACAGCTCGTAGAAAGTGTAATTTACATTGACTTATTACTTTTTTCTGGCTGAAACGTTTTGAAAATAACAATAAATTGATATTTTATTACCTCTGCCGCATGGATATGTATTCACTCCGCGTTTTCTTTATTGCAACCGATATAATGCGTTATGGAAAGTCATAACTTTTGTATTTAATATTCGTCCCATTCCACCATTTCCCACATTCTGCGAGAGATCAAATAAACGGAGGTTGAGAGCTTAAAGGATCAGCGGGAGTGCAGTTAGTTTCCTACCGTTTCCTTGTAAAAGTCTGAAAGATTGATTCATTGGCAGATTATTTATTTTTCACAATAAAAGTTACCCTTTCTTTACTGCAACCGTGCAGCAGTTACCAACTACTAGGGGAAGACATTTTTCTCCACTCGTTTATATACTACAGCCATCATGTGGAGAATGGATTTTATTGCGCAATTTTTTACACGTTTCTCCTTTCGTCCCCCTTGAGTGAGATTCGAAAGTAAACTCAAGAAGGAAATGGGTTTTTCGAAAATGGATTCTTATAAATTGCCTCTCTTTTTCCACATTCGCTTTGACGCAATCTTGAGTCGAAATCAATATGAAGGAATTACTATCTCCATTTCGATTTAATAGCTCAACTGTTGAATGACTAATTCATCTTGATAGTTATCGTAAACGATAGATCAGCTCTAAAGGTACCGACCAAGGAATTGTTAGGTTGGTTCTACGTGTATATTACTGTACGATATATCGCCTGGCTTGCAGACGGCGCCCTGGCTTCCTAAATCACACGCGTCAGCAGTTTCCAGCGTTTCCTTTTGTTTCTCTTACCACTCAGCTCAGTCCAGGCGCATAAAACACCTCCTCATTTATAATGCTCTCCTGGTAGAATTTTTATCGATACTTGCGAACGTCTCTCACATTTCAGTAAAAGCTGACTAGAATTAAATGACCATTAAAAAAACTAACTAGTTTTAATTTGTCTTAGCAGTTTTTAATATTTTTTCAGTAAATAATATTTCAGTAAATGCTGACTAGAATTAAATGACCATTAAAAAAACTAACTAGTTTTAATTTGTCTTAGCAGTTTTTAATATTTTTTTCAGCACCAATTAATTAAATTATTCTGAAATTCAAATATTGAATCTCTATTTAAAATTCGATAATTTGGTATTAAAATCATTTTGTGCGAATGCCTAATATTAATTTTCAACCTTTCAGTCAAGTTTTTAAAACAGTAACCAAAGCGTCACACGTGTATGATGGAGTGATTTAGGAACATGCCTTTCAGTATTAGGTTTTCGTCTGAAAGTTCCAGTCAGCGGAGTATTTCGATGCAGTTCAGGGGGTTATCCATCAAAGTGAATGATGTGTATTGAGTCCCTCCGCCAACCTGACATTTTCCACACCTTTCTCACTTATTTTATTATGAATATACGTGAAGTCGATTCACAAGGTGTTAGTTTGGTACAAGGTTCGCGAGTTGACTACATTTTACATTGACGTGTCAAAGAAAGCGTTTGAAGGATTACGTTTATATTGATTTTACTGTTTTAGGACTCAGTTAGAAAGCAATATTTTTGATATTAGGTACATCTTCAATTTATCTTTAAACAAATATAAAATATTGTTACTGAGGCAGTTCAGTTGTGTACAGTAAATACTTTATATTTCTTACCATTCGTATGTAAAAGCTCCGAAAAAGGGCGTTAATCAATAAATAAATTGGCTAATGCTACAGAAACAATTAATGACATTTTTATGTTAGCTCCACAACGGAGGCCCTTAAGAAAATAATTCCCCTCAGGGCCTATATCATCTTTGGGGATGCTGTGTAGAGAGTCTTTTTGGGAAAGGAAATTCTGGAAAGGAAAAGGGTATAAGGGGTGCGTAGGAATCTAAGGGTCTATGTGTCCAGGAGAGACGAACGTATGAATCCATCCCACTGTGGTGCAAGGCGATGTTCCGAAAAGTACGGCTGGAGAAGTCAATGGGATTCCCTCAACCATTCTCTCCCGATTCGGCCTGCCATACACCTAGTGGGCAGACGCATCCGACGCCAAGAACCGGACCAACCTCACCCCATGAACCCAATGCAATGAAATGAAGTAAATTCTATTAAAGAAAATAACATGCAGCATTTCAACTTAAGATAGAAACAGCATTAATTAATTTAACACTTTGTCTTAAACATGCGAACACCTCAGGGTAGGTTTTCCTAGTGAGATGTTCACAAAACACTACTACCAACACACTTACATACAGTTTCTGAGTATTAATTCTTTTGGTGTTACAATTTTTTTGGGAACCATTTATCGTATAACCAACACTCCTTCCGTAGGTTACCACAAGTGATTCTCTATGTTTGGTGACTTATCAAAGGTGCCCAGGTTCATGGGATGACGTTTGTGTAGGTCTTGGCGGCGGATGCATTTGTCCACCTACCACGTGGCGGAACGGATCGGGAAAGACTGGTTGAGGGTGACCTTTTAACTTCTACATACAGCAGGACTCTCTTAACCCATCGCTTTGCACCACTGTGGGATGGATGGATTCATACGTCCGTCACTCCTGTACACATTGACTCCCAAATACCTACCCACCGCTCATACCTTTTTCTATCCTAGAAATTTACCTCCTTATTTTCCCCATGCAGCCTCCCCGAAGAAATAGACCCTATGGGATTTTTCTCAGGTCGTCCTGTGTGGCGCTAATGTAAACAAAAGGTCTACAATTGAGATTTTATTTATGCTATTAATTTGTAAATATTATTTTCCTGCCTTTAGTAGTTCAAAATGTTAGTTCAAATTAGTAGTAATAATTACAATAATTGAATTTTAAAGCATTTCACATGAAACCCTTGCATATTTTTTAACAGCTATGTGAAGTAGACCTACCTAATTTGTTAAAGAAACAAATTTTTCAACACAATTAGTCAAGAAATTATTACCATTCGCATGTTAAAAAGAAATTATTTTAAATGCTGTTTGAAATCTCGTGAGGTTGAAAATGCCATTTTTCAAAAGAATGCTCGCGTAAGTGACTCGCGGCATATAACAAAGAATATTACCTACATCATTTCAAATTCCATATTCTGTTCCATGCATTGAATTTTATGTTTCTACTATTTTAAATCGTTTCTGATTTTATAATCACTTGTTAATGAACGCTGTAAAACGAATATGGGCAGTTATTATTTTTAATTGACATTTTTGTTGTTATCATAAAACTACGTATTAGGAACGCAGGTACATTTTTTTATATTTTGGGATTGCCAAACACAAAATATTAATTAATACAATATATGTACCCCGGGGATAACAATGCCACAACTCAAAAAACCTCTTTTTTCAGGAGAGCAGTTTAAATATTTTGTTTGAGTGTATTAAATCAGATTATTAATCAATAAAAGAACATTATCTTACCAATATTAGTATTTATTCGGTTTAATATTATTATAATAGTGGTACAATGATCATTGTGCCTCCATTTTTTCTTGAATTTGATTAAAATATTGAAATATGAAAACGACATATTCGCTTTTAAGGCCACAATAACATGTTTAAGAATTGTGCCGTTAGATATCCAGTACCCAAGAACATTTCTGCATACTTAACTCAAAAATGTTTTATTTTTTTTATTTACTTGTGCCACTGTTATCCCCTGGGTGAGAGTTATTTAAAGTTGATTTCGAAATTTTGTAACTTAGTTACGTCGTTTAATACTTGAGTTTCCCTTTTGTTAATTTCCTCGAATTTAAGACATTTTGTAATGAGTAACGTTGCAGTCCGAAATTACCGGAATCAGTTGGACTACGGCACCTCCAATTCGGGTATATTGTAAGGATGAAAAGAGTGGGTGGGGACGGAGTTGCGAAAGAGGCAGGTTGGGTAGTGCTGGCTATTCAGATCTGGTTACTAAACACGACTTAAGCCATTTCAAGCAATACTGATAGCATCTACTACAGATATATTATTATAGGTATTTGTATAATCATTAGAAAAGAAGTAGCCGTCTTATCCTGTTCATTAAGTAAGCCCGCGTTCTTTTATCATTAATAGTGGAATAATTACCTACATTTTCTTTTACTTTGCTACCTAATTATGTGAATTATAATGTTCTGCGATGAATTAAAATTTTAATTAAAACGCGTTCACAGAGACAACGTTAGAACGTCACTCGTCCCGTTGAGTGTTTCTGTAATAATAAAGCGAACCGCCGAGACAATTAAATAAAGCATCCAAGGTTTTATGGTTAAAAAAGCTACGGCGCAGGACTCGAAAAAAATAGCCTATTAAAAATAATTATCCATGAAAAAGCCAGAAAATATTCGTGGGACTTGGTGATTCTAGGATACGTGCTTACTCAATTAGGCGTTTCCATTTCACGGAACATTGTTTCGAAATTGACGAAAAAGCGAGAAGACGTAAAAATATCAAGATTATACCTTAAGGTGCTTAAAAACCCGAGGCACGTTGCTAATTTGGGATTATCATTTCTGGAAATATCTTTACGGTCGGGAGTAATATTAAAGTGAAAATGTAAAGGCGGAAACTGCCATCTTTTATGGCCACTGTTCAGTGTTCAGTTTATCAATATTAACGTTGTACGGTAAGTACCCACTTCTTATAGGCAAAGATAAAGCGGATTATAAAGGGAACTGGGAATTCTTTTTTTTTCAACACTATTCCGGAACACCCAGCCCACTGAACAAATATTTATAGGCCACTTGCATCACATTTTTTAATTTTTTTTCATTAATATTCGAAGACATTCTGTTTTTTTTTTTTTAAATCATATTTTTGAAAACCATTCTATATAAACGGGAAAGACGGGGCATAATTTTATGGGTGCGAAAAAACGATAATTACATAGCCGAAAATCATCAACGTTTTCCACACGAATAGCAATAAATTGTACAGGGTTCTCTTCGTAACATCTGTAAAAACACCGCCATCTTTATCAAAAAAATCAAACCAAAGGATAAGTTCGCATAGAACAAACAATAAATCTAGCTAACGTTAAACGCAAATTCAAAAATTCGCCGGAGAGTGTTTCAATATAAAAAAAAATTATCAGTGTGGAATTTTATAAAATTAAGGGAACATAATCGGAGACGGGACATTTTCATGTAGTGACGTCACGAGCTCATGTAATGGATTTATTCATTTAAAAATAAAAAATAAATTATACATTTCTAAAAATTTTTACTAACTTTTCGTAATCTTAGTAAAAAAATCTATCCACACGATTCTTTCCAAGTCGTTATGAAATCCATGCAAAGGGCTTATTAGAAGTGCGATCTGTACCGATTTGAGAATGATCACTAATCAATTTCAACGCAGGTAAAGAATAATGAACTTACTTCGGGTACAAGAATAGGAACGGTAAAGGGACAAAAATAATACAGACACCTTATAAAGACAATACAGACATCTTTTAAATTTAGGTTAGGTGAGGTTGTAGTAGATATTTTGTTGGAGGATGTTTTGTCCGAAGTATACTTTGTCGGGGATATTTTGTCGCGGGATGAAAACTCGCATTACCAAATGATATAGTTTTCAAAAAATCGGTGTCAAAAACATTAATTGGGTTTCCGTTCAAAATTTTATTACGTTTTGCATACATCCGTTTGTAATCAAAATCTGATTGCGTATTTCATCTGCCTTTAAATATAGAATTTAATTTCGGAATTCGTTCAAAGACTCCATTTCTATTAAATTTAATATTGAATTTCAATCTAATTTATTATATAATCTCCTTTCAGATAACCTAAAAATGGAGAAGAATATAAATACCTTTAAAAATAAGTATTTAAATTTAAGTTGTTCGAACAAAATTAAAAATATTATTATTATTCATTTGTTTGACATAATATTTTACATTTCAAAAATAAAATTAAACAATGTCGGCCTCACTGGGTAGCTCACCTGTGCTGAGGCCTCCATTACTACTTCTATACTATACACTACTTTATTTATACTATATAATATACTCTGTTCTTAAGTTAAGAAAGTGAAATATTATATTTATTTTAATTAAATAAATAAATAAAATCAAATTAAAAAATCGGGAGTATTTCGATACACATGTTGATTTACATGTCATTAGTTTGTCCAGGCGCGAAGGTTTAAATATCGAAGGATCAAATATCTAAATTATAACGATTCTATTTAGATACTCGTGGTACGTTGATTTATACGGTTATTTGAGTGACATTCTTCGTAGGTGTCTAATCCCCGAATGTATAATGAAGACAGGAATCCCGTACAGCGATGTTATTAATTACCCCCAATGTTCTCAGCTGGGAACTCCGAAAGCCTTGTTAGCAGTTAACGGCGGCTGAGTTTAGGTTTCCGCTAATTTTCCGACACACTTTCCGGTTTCCTGTACAGCCAAAGCCTCCTCGTAAGCCTCCCCGTAACCTGCTCAGAGCGGCAAGCGGCGGTAGGCTTTGCTAATATCCTAAATTACTTAAGATATTCACCAATTCTATGGGGATTGCATGGGAAGTAGTGATATACGTTACTGAATACTTCAATGTCTTTAACTTTAATGTGGTAAATGGCGGATGCTTTGTAGGTACCTACTCTCAGTATTCAAATCAAAGTCCACCATCCGTCGTCATAAGTAGTCATAAATCACCTTTACTAACGATATTTCCAAGTAACGTTGACTCCTCCCACCTTTCTCCCACTCCTCCAAAATCTCCCCTCCCACTACCCCCAACTAATTAATTTTTGAACTTGTATAGAATTTTTAAGTTAGTTTTAAGTTTGCTCGTGAATGACACGGATGTGTCGAAACCGGTGGCAAAAAATTTAAAATTTAAGTAACAAATGTACATTGAAAATTAAAACTCTTCAAAACAAAATGTCTAGAAATGGTTACATAGTTAATGCCCAAGAAATACAAACAAATTACATGTCTTCCTTTCAAACCATCTTCAGTAATCTTTTTCTTTTTGAGCGCCAATAACGGAGCCTTAAGCCTAACCGAGCTGTTTAGTGTTCCGTCCTCTCTGCCTACCCCTGCGGTGAAACGGCACGATGGTTACTTAGTTAGTTAAGATATTTACCCATTCAATGGAGATTGTATGGGAAGTAATCTTAGATCATAAAATAATAAATAGATGATCGCAGGAAGCAAGGATAAATTACTGAATACTTCAATGAACTTTGACTTGTAGTAGATATTATGTAGATATTTTCACATCATATAATCGATTCATTGCTTTAAGTGGCTTTAACCATGTTTGGTAACCGGATCTGAATGCCAATCCTTCTCTTGCTCATCTCCATCCCCTCCCACTTCCTTCAGCCTCACAACATACCCCAATTGGGGATATAATGATCAGTCCGGACAGTCGGGAGCACTTGTTACACTTGTATGGTATTTCACTAAACAATTCTTTAAACCATACCCGGTTTAGCATTGGTACATAAGCCTGCTCTAACCCGGTTTAAGGCTGTTTTAACCATGGTGGTAATAAGTCAAGGCCTGCACTATTCCAACTTTACGCGTCTCTTATATTTACAACGCGATTATAATCTCGAAAGGGAGCGCGGGTTTGTACCCCACATCTGAAACTTTTTTTATGTATTTAATATGGAAGTGTAACAGAAAACACTGTTATTAAAATTAAGACTTTTATTGTTTAGGTGCTCACACCATTGACATTACTTCCAGAATGACCATAGTAGACAACTATTATAACAAGTATTTCATCACTATTGATGTGCAACATATAACAATAGTGATGTAACAGTATCTGTATTTATTGCCTGTTAAATTGTGTTGTTTCATTTCCCTAGAAAAATCTCTCCTTTGGACAGTTTCATTTTATATTGTAAAAGGGCATTACCTTCGGACAAAGTTTCTAGTTCTCTTTAATCAAAGTTTCCTAATGCATAATCCATTCGTGTAACTTTAGCGGGACAAGATGCGGTCGGAAAAAACGGTGTCAGCGGGATACCCTTATTCAAACACACCTTGTCGGGGAATAATAGCAAAAGTTTTCTCGTTAAGTGTGCCCGGCTTACTTCGCCTACCCTCACCTGGGCCCTGAAATGCCGGGATTCTCGGGGTATCCCGGCATACCCCCGGGTACAACCGCACATCCCGGCATCTCACCTGTCTGAAACAAGACTTCTTAACTAACACGATTATTTTGTTGTAGTGCGAATATGAGTTAAGGTGGCCTAGATTTTTTTAATATAACTCCAAACGGGAGGCTTTGAGTAAAATAATTGCCCTCAAGGTCTGTATCATCTCTGGGAATGCTGTGTGGAGGGTGTTTTAAAGAATAGGATTGCGAGGAAGTTTTGGGAAGGAAAATGGTATGAGGAATAATGTGTCAGAATCTAGGGGACAGTGAATCCATCCCTTCCATCAACCCCCTCAACCGGCCTTTTCCGATCCGCAGTTGTTGGGCAGACGCATCCGCCGCTAAGACCTGAACAAGCCTCACCCCATAAACCCGGGCACCACTGCCACATCACCATACATAGTTAGAATCACTTGGGGTGAATTATAGCAGAGGTGTTGGTTACCCAATAAATGTTCCCGAGGCGGTAGTACCCATATCCGCAAATTGTTTTATTAATTACTTTTTAATTAATTAATTAAACAATTTGGGAGATAGTTTATTTGGTGCTCCAGATTTTATGTCCGGGTTAAATCTTCCCTACAGGAAAAACTAAACCCTTTCACACACTTTTCCACAAATGTTTATCTAGTCAATCCACGCTATGTAAGTGCACTATATAAGTATAATAAATACAAAACAATACAAACACTTTTAAGATATTTTCATATCAGAGGGTTCGGCTCGGTAGAACTCCTAACTGGACTGATAAATCCTACTGATCCCTCAATATAAATATTTTTAAAATCTTTCGTAATCCTACGACCTACATGTATTTTAAAATGACTGCCTTTTGCATTTTTATATATAAATTCTTTGATAATTCTAATACGCCTAAATTTTTAATGAGAGAGCTATCTATAATGCCAGTAGCCGAAATTAATTATAATTAATGAATTAATTAGTAGATAGTTTAATTAATTGATTAATTTAATTAAAGCACACTTACACGTTACACTGCCGAGACGACAGATGGTAATAAATACAAGGCGTAATAGTTAATATCCGATTCAATCTGATATGATTAAAGGTTTCCTCGGTTGCTACGAAAATTTTAACTTGATGTTCTAAGGTATATTTTTATTATGTATTACGACCCAGTTTAAAGTGGTGGTAAATATTGTACCGCCATATTGGAAAATGCATCCCCAGAGTGGTATTTTGTGAGGTTGAAAGAAAGGGGAAGGGGAAATAAGATAGGGTAGAAGAAAATTGAGAAGTATTAAGCTTGTCACAAAACACGACTAATAATGCCATTTTAAACAATGTTTCGATTCTGAATAGTGGACCCTTTCGTAAAACGGCGTTTATTAAGCGTGCGTTTAAAATCTGCCGATCAAGATGCGCAATAATTAAGTATTTGTTCCGAATTATTCATGTATCCCTGTTATCTGATGTATTCTTCTCGCCCTTGCGCGAGCAAATTGCGGGTACATTTTTGGGATGAGAGCTACCAGAAGCACAAGTCCAGCGGGAGGTATTCCCGTATCCCACCGCACCGCCCCGGCAGCGAGCTCCAAGCAGAGTGTAGAGCGTAGGTAGTCATTACCGAACCTCTGCACGCTCCTGCGCCCCGGGCGTATCGAAACCCGCTACCGGGAGGATAACGAAATAGTGACTTTATTTTATTAATTTTCTCTTTTATCAAAAGCAAAAAAAAAACATTCTTTAGGGAATTAAACTTTGTAAGGAAACGTTATTAAGTTTCTTTCTACCCTTATGAAAAAGCACGATTGACGTTTTATGTATGGTTTTTCATAAAATTGCTGTTTTTCATCTACATTTATTTACTGACAGTCAGCTCTTTTATCTTAGCATTTTCTTTATCTTATGTAGCATTGACGGTAGCGGAAAATTACTTTTTCTTGACATTGGCAGTCGGCTCTGGCATCACGAAATTTATTCAGCTCTTTGTAGTATTATTGGCCGAAGCACCCAGTGTTACTGCTTTAGGTGTTGGAAAGAGGATGGGGGTGATTTGTCGAAAGATCATGTAGATAGTGACCTTCCTTTTGTATTAAAGACTAATTACTTTCATCAATTTCGGAATAAAACTGTAGATTCGTTTAAAAAAACCGAATCCGAATACGGTTTTCCTTCGGGTATATATAGATAGTATAGAGTATGTATAGATAGATATAGAGTATATAGACGAACACGTCTATTTTCTATGGAGTTTTGAATATTCATTTGACTGCTGAAAGATAAGCAGTCTAGAAATCTGAACAAATAATTTTGTTGAAATATGTCCAAATTTCGGACAAAGTGTAAACAAAAAACAAACCCTAAAATTGATATTTTATTAATTTCAGTTTTTGTAATAACATGCTTTTGGGGCGCTCTCCAATATCCCATTCCTACATTTTATAATGAATCAGAACGTTCTAGAAAATTCCCTTTGAGTTACAAATTTGAGATTCCTCATTTTTTATCACAAACGAATAACTTACAAAATCAAACATCTAAACCCATCTTCTTCTCTTAATAGAAACGATTTCTCCCTTTGCAAAGCCACGAGTAGGTATAACAGTTCTCGAACGTAATCTCCCTGCTCCATACTTGCACGCATACTTCCCGCGACAGAATGAAATTCTCAAGGAGTCTTAGACATAAAAGGAACTGAAACTAATCTATAAGGTATTCGAGACTTTTCTGCTTCCAGTGGTGACTGGAAAACTTTTAAAATGCAAACTTCTCTTATTTTACCTATGTGGAAGTATTTGTTTCAGGGCTTTGACACCCATCAAATACATAATTTGAAACACGTGACTCTCTATGACAGTTATAATGACGATTGATTTGAATCATGTGCCGATACTCACCCCGCTTTCAAATCGACCCGTTTTCGATTCGAATGAATCATAATGAAAAATATTTAATAACCAAAAAATGTAAACGCTCTGTTTGACTGGATGATTTTTTGACGTCTTCGATGAATTAGCTACGACAGTTAAAATTTCAACTGACGACTGTCGCATCGCTTAAAATTGTGCCTTTTTTATTTAACCCATCTAATCACAGGAGACCCAAGTTGTCCCAAAACATCATATGCCGTTATAATAACCCAAAGAGACCCAGATTGTCCCAGAGCGACCGTGCATTATTAAAAGTTATATATCTCTCTTCCTGTCATGCGAATATTTGTGATTTCTTTTGTGTTAGAGAGCCAAAGAAATAATGCTTCTCATTGTCTTAGGATTATATGAGCTATGTTGTTGAGATATTTTACAAACCCGATCATAAGTGACGGTTTTATTTCGAGCCAATTTTTGACGTAACAAACATTTAATTTTAAAATAAAATTGTATGAAAGTGATAAAAAGTGAGGTGACAATTTTATTACAAATTTTGTTAAAAAAAGGAATCTGTATTTAAAATTTTAAGTTTATTCTATTTTAAGTACTTTAATTCCAATATTCGCAGGTATGTATTTTTTAGCTAATTTACATTTCCAATATCAAAATTTTAATATTTAGAAAAAAAAATTGATTTCTAATAAACACATCGGAAAGATTATTTTATCTAGATTTTAGAACAATTTTTGTATTTGCAAAAGGGTTAAAAAATAACCCTTAAATAGGAAAATTTAAGATGCATGGCAAGAACCAGGAATTTTGCGCGCGAACCTTGACAGGCAAAAGGTTACAGATATTATTTTCTTATTATTCGAAGGGTTAATAAATCGTTAATATTGTCCAAAACACGTAAACGCTCTGTTTTAACAGATGAATTCTGACGTCGGAAACCAAAACCCACGCTTCTACCTACGACACTAGTGCCATTTTCATGGATTTATAAAAAAAATGGCACTTCAAACTATGCAGTGCACTTCAAAATCACAGGAAAATTGTATTACATCTTGAATATTGATAAGAAAATCAAACAAATTAATGTAATTTCTCATTCGTTAAGGTTGAAATTTTTTTTTAAATTTTTAGCTTTTATCCTTAAAAATAATAAATTATTGTTTGAACATCTTTCGGGATCAGCCTCAGTGAGAGGGTAGGTACTGTTGGAAGCCGTAATTATTATCAAAAAAGGCATTTAGCCCCCGGGTCTTGCGAACCCGCGACCATAGCGTTGCATGCTAACGATAAATTATTATTCTGAAAGACGAAAGGAAAGTAAGTTGCGCTGCGCGTTTATGAATAATTAAGGCAATTATATCGATGAAATTGCGCGAGATATTATTATTATTTTGTCCCTTTGCGTCTTTATCGCCCGAAAATTGTTGCGGTTAAATGCAATTAGTGTAATGGTGGACGCATCACTGTAGCTGTAGTTTGTGAGTTTGCATATCATCTGGTATACCTACATATTGTGCTGGGGATAGTACTTGCCTCGTAATTGGGCCTTTTAAAAACAGTACCACGCTTCATTTCCGTGTTTTGCGCATACTTTCTATGTTGTGTACATTTTGCCTTATTAATATTTTCATAAGGAAGATATGAACTTCGGTTGCGAAATATAAGAAGCTTAGATCTCTCTGCTTTGAATGCAGCTTTTGAACAATGCAGTATACATATTTTGTAAAGAATCAAAAGTGACTGGTGCTTTTCTGTTCCTTTTTAGTTTCCTCACAGAATAGAGAAGAAGAGATTTCTAAGGAATAATATCTCAATTTGAGTGTTGTTTCCAATGGGTTTCAGTTGTATTACAGCTTGGTTATTACCAGGTTAACATCCTGCAGCGAACAATTAAGTGATATTGATTTCCAATTCGAGTGGAGATCGTCCGGTCATGCTGGTGCAGATTCTCCTTGGTATGCAGCCGATTCCACTCTTTTATCGCCTCTGTTTAGCGCTCTTTTATTGCTCTCCGCCCGATTCGCGCGTTAAATTGAATGTGTGGTGTTAAACGCGTCTGAGATCGTAAACAGCAACTGTCGGAAAGAATGGAATCACCGCGCTTCTTGGAATTCATGTAAAATTAAAGGTTTTTGTTGCCGTTCTCAGATAGTTACTCGCTCTTTACATCTTGCTCCTGATTCATTGTAGCGTGTTGAATTTAGGTTACGTTTTTTACAAGATTTTAATATTCTATCTTTCTTTGTTTACAGTTCCCTGGATGTCAAGAAGCCTGCCGGTTCCACGCGGAGGCTTCTACCCGCGCTCAGCAGTCCCAGCCTGTCATCCACACCAAGGGCGAGGGGGTGGTTCGGGTGTCCGGTGCACTTGCTCGCTGGCCCCCACCGGCCACCCAACCCCGCACTCCCCTCGTCTACGTTGTCATGCGCCGATCCGCCAACGGCCCCTGGAGGCAAATCATCCAAACCATCGACCTGGCTACCCGAGTTCCTGCTAATAGTGGAGGCGCTCTCCTCAGGGTCCTCGTGGTCGATCCGCAAGGCCTCGTCACCATATACAGTCCCGACGAGAACTACAACAAACAAGACTTCTCTCTCAAGAAAAAGAAGAAGATCAACACTGAAATTAAGGCTACCACTCCCGAAACCTTCATCACAGATCCTGCCGACCAGTTGTGGACTCTAAAAGAAGTTTCTTTGATTCACCAGAAGGTACTTGTGATTGGAGAAATAGCTTGGGAACCAAGAACCAGCAAGGGCGTATACCTTGTAACATGGGAGGTCGATGGCGGTGGGCTCAAAGGAAACCTCTTTACCGATTCTACCTGTGTTACTTTATCTCTCTGGCCGGACACTATTTACCACATTCAAGTTGAACTTGTGTCTCGAAGACCAGGCATTGAAAACGAGAAGTCCGAAATGATGACCCTCGATACTGGGAGAGCTTTGAAGGTTTCTACAGAAAGCATGGAGGACGTAAAAATTATTCCTGACTCTGGGAAGAGGTCTGCGGAAGACCAAGACACGGTGGATCATCTGTATTCTGTGATCGTCAGCTCCATGAGAGGAGAACATATGGCCGGTAGCAGACAGAACATGGAGCTCATACTAGGGTGCATCACGGCTATAGTGCTGTTTGTCGCAGTTCTGGTGTTCTTGGCCTGCCGATGCAAGCGCCAGGGGACTTTCCCCGGCACGAACGTGTACGTGGGAGACACGAGCATCCGGAGTCGAAAGCTGGTGGAGGACTTCCTGCCGGTGCAAGGGTTTCAGCCCATCCTGACTATGGTGTCGGACATGCCTAACAAGTCCCGGGGAGTGTGCTCGGCCTCCACGAGCCCGGTGCATCCGTCCCGCCAGGAACGCCGCCCCGAGGTTCAGGTTTGACGCCATAGCTATGGATCGCTGATGCTCTTTGATGACATGGATGATGTGGCAGTGTAAAGTTCCTAAACGCTCTTATGTTCATTTGTATTCTTCATCAATTCGCCGTGCATGGGTACTTTGTCATTTGGTCGAATGGAGGGACAAACAATGTTCTCGTGCCACGCGTGTGAAGCGTTTAAAATGGTGTTAGCCAACTTCAGAAAGAAAAACTTTATTTTATAAAAAAAAGTGATAAAACCAACAAAAACACGTTCTGTTTAGCCAAAATGTACTATCCTTAAATGACTGAAATATTCGTCTATAGAAGTGGTAAGAATGACATTAAAGTTGAAATATACGACCAAACAAAACGATTCTGCTCGTTTATTTAAATAAATATTTTTATTTAATATTAAGCTTGTAACTCAAACACTGTTTACGAATAACTTAAACTAAAGCATTAGGTACAATGTTTCGTCATAGTGAAAGATGGTCATCTTTTATAAAGATGGAAACAATTCAAGCCAAAAAATATATAAAAATGTGTTTCAACCTAATTGAAAATGAACGATCAATTTGACAGCCTAGAAATAAATACATAAGTTTACGAGATTAACGAGATTTTATAAACGGGAAACAGGAAAAAAATTACCGTCCCTGCTTGTAAAATGATTTACCTATCTCAAGTCGTATACATTCACATTATTATTTCGAGGTTTTGAGTGACCCGAAATAATGTAAGTAATAATAAATTTTTAAAGTGAAGTGAAGTTTTTCTTTGCAACAAGTTGCGGAAAATAATTTGAACTTGTAACAGTGATATTACCATATTTTAAGATCACGTCGGGAGAAGTTGGACCTCGTGTCGCTGTATAAAAATATTTTAAAATCTTTGTACTCATAAGTTTTGTAATATTTGAAAGAATAAGCTAATATGGATATAATTGAAACGTGTATTTATGGAAGCTTACTCGCTTTTGTGAAAGTTCAATAAAATATATTTCATTCTTAATAAATTTGTTAATGCATTGAAATAATATATAGCATGCGAATTTTGTTCATATTTCACCACACAACTCTGCACTAGTTGTAAAATGGGTTTGTACATTTCAATACAAATTAAATGAAAGATCCCAACAATTACTAATCTTTTAAATCCATTAATGCGCATTTTAAACTTTTGCTGTTACTTTAAAATATTTCTTTCTTAAATCTGAAAGTATTCTTCGTCGAAAAGAATTAGCTTTTTAAAAAAAATAAAAACAGTTACTTTTTGTTTCATCTATTATCAGCTTATATATTACGCATTTCGACGGTTAAGCTACGGTTTTGATTTATACGGGTTAAAGTAACCCTTTCAAATCGCAAGAGAAATTTATTGTTGAACTGTTAATTCTTAATTTTTCGACCTAATGTAAATATTTTTTTCTAATAATTACAATGTTTTCTTTTAATTTTCACATGTAAATGTTTTGTATAAAGAATACTAGTCTAATAGCTAAACCTGTTACGTATTATTTAATATTTTTCTTTTAGGATAGTTACATTGAAAAAATATGTATTCATTAAAAAAAATTAATTGAGCATTCATTATAAATTATTTGTTGAAATTTTTGTTTAGAATTTCAACCATTTTAAACGTTATTAATCATACAATTCAATCAATCAATTTTGTGGTAGAATATCTGTCAGTCCTTTAGGAAAAGCATACTTAAACGCGTGCGTTTCTTTTTTGATAAATGTATGTATAGTTGTAGTTAAAATATATTAAATCTGTACCTAAAATATTGTGTGAACGCTCGCTTCATAATATAACTCTATTTTTCATACATTAATTAATGAATGTACAGTATTTTTAACAAATCAATTGTTTGCTTCCAAAATTATTATTTTCTGCGTTACGAAGGTATTCTCTCGTATTTACATACATTATTTTTTGTTTAAAACAATCATGAAAATTTTTAAATTTATTTCAACAATATTGTGTGAAGCAATGATTGTATTATTTTCACTGTTTATTAAATCAAGTTTTTCACTGGTTTCGTGAGTGTTGAAAATAACTACTTACAAATTTAATAGTAGACAGTAAGATTATTAAAATTTCCAAATTGAATGCTTAATTGTATTCTTTTTTCATTTGCATTCTGTATGTTTCAGAGATGGATGTATTTAATATTTTTACTTAAAAATTAATAATTTAATGATAGTTTAAGTGTATTGTATCTAAAGTTGGGTGACTGTACATATAGTTTAACGCTACGTGGAAGATAATACTGCAAATAATGTAACGAATAAATTACAATATATCAGTGGTAAAATATTACGTCTTTATTATTTCAATGTGTATTTCCTAACAATTTATTAAACTCTACGATGTTCACGGGGAAAGAAGTACCTATGCCAGAGAAGTACAGAGTATGTTTACTCTTAATACAAACATCCGATGATACACCTACTTGTCCGGAATGGCAGATACTTTCAGTATCACCTAGTGAAAAACCACCATTCATAAGCGAAAAGTTGCTGGAAATGGTTTAAGCCGTTTTTTTACGTTATTTCTACACAGGAGGTCCTGAAGAAAATAATTTCCCAGCGAGCCTACGTCATCTTTGGGAATGCTGTATGAAAAATACGACATTACTGATGTTTTAACTGAAAATGTTTTTTTGTTTTTTTTAAATACTTTTTATATGAAGTTCTTTCAGTATATGGATGCGGCGCATCCCTTGAGTGAAATAATTCTGAAGATCTTCCTACAAAAAGTTAAAAATTTGGAAAACAACAAAAAAATCATTTTCAGCTACAACAACGTCAATAATGTCATATTTTTCAATCTTAGCGCTCTAGCTCACTAAAAACTCGCAGAGCGCCACTGGTGGATAGGAATCCGAGTGTCCAGGAGTGAAGTACGTATTAATCCATCTCTCCTACTGCGGTGCAAGGCAATGCTCCGAGAGAGTCCTGCAGGAGAGGTCAATACTTAAAATAATTTCTTCCCAATCTTCCACGTACCTATCTCCTCCACTTCTCAATACTTTCCTCCTGACAAACCACCACACTTTGGGACGCACTAGTCTCACGGCTCCGGGCAGGGGAGACTTTTGTGCGATATTCACAAAAAAATGTTGTGTGATTGTGGGATTAAATAGATTCTAAATTATTTAATTTAGTGTTAAGAGTAAGACGATAATGAAGATGAGCTTCGTATCTAGATCTCACAACACATCATTATACCATGTATACCAGACCATCATCCAAATTAGACAAGTGCTAGCAGTTACTTAAATCAGTGTTTCCAATCAATAAACTGCTAAAAGAAGAACAGAAGTTTCCTGCCTCTTACACAAGCCTAAGTAAAATTGGCGCAGCTGGTAGGTAGCATATTAAAATTATGAGTGAACGACGGCATTGTACAAATTATCCAATTATTATTATGTTTACCTACTTATTGATTGGTACAATGCTGAGGTTAACAATTTATTTATTTTAACGCCATAGAATGTCTTTTACATTCAAGTGATAGGTACATTATATTATAAGTATACAGTGGTACACAGAAGATTATCAGTAATAAAATAATAACAAAATATGAATGTACATTTAACAAGGTATGTGTGATAAAAGCAAGTATTTAGGTATAGGATACTAGTATGTGTTACTTAACTAATAATCAATGTTATAATAATAGAGAACGTATTATTTAGAATAAAAAAGATGTAAACAAAAGGGACTTGTCAGAAAAGTTGTCAACAGTATTAAATTTATAGACACGAAGTAGTAGAGTAAATTTTTATTGAATATATTGTTACCTTCAAAGTTATCATTGTTTGGAATTACTAAGGAGGTATTGCTAATTAGCTAACTGTTTCAGGTGTATCAGTTAAAGATTTAATAATAGTTTTGGTTTAAAAAAAACATTTTTAATAAAATAATACATTTAAAAGCTATCTCTCATTTGTCTGATAGTAAAGATATCTGAAGTAAGTAGTTGAGAATCTATAGTAAAATATTTATTTATTTACGAATATGAAACGACGAAGAAAAACCAATACGAAGGTATCATGAAATTATATCGCGATGGAGAGGGAACGATATCATTAAGTTGAATATAAAAAACAAAAGTTAATAGACGTCAATAATTTATGTAGGGTACGAACGAGTAGGTTGGTAATAATTAATATATGTATATACGTTGAACCCTTGGAGTCCTAAGTACCACATAAATAATTCTTGATTGCCGAAGTGTTGAGACCGAAGGTAAATATTATGTAGGTATACATAAAAGGGTTGAGGGACTAAGGATGACAATATTGCCCTTTATGAGATGAATTCTTTTTAATGTCCTAACGATGCCAACGAGGCGCCTTTTAATTGCCTGGAGGATTTCACCTAATAGTCGTAAACAAAACATTCATTTGAATATTCAAATTGTCCCAGAGCCAATGACCGTGTTCAAAGATTGTCCTATATTCCAAAATTCCTAACCCCTTTTATTCCCTTCAAGAAACCTGTGAGAACCTCAGAGAATGTCCTTATTTATACCCAGTGGACAAAACACCCCCCGGAATACAAAGAAGGGTGAAAGTACCGAAGAAGAAAGGATCTCGTCTTGAGAAATGTACCCATCAAGACCCCTTAATTACATCATTTCGGATTAATTAACTGAATTGGCACCTTTCTTAATTAATATTTGTAATAATCGTAACGACTTAAAGTAAGAAAAAAGAAATTAAGAATAAGTTTAATTAACAGCTCTTATTAGAACGATCGCTTTTGTTGTTCTTACGGAATAAGTGTTTATTTTAAAGTTTTAATGGCTAATGGAAAAATCTTTTTATTTGCGTTTTTTATTATTTTTATAACTATAAGTTCAAGTCTACAACATATTAAGATAATATTTGAAAGCATCAATAACAAAAAATTCCTTTCAGAATCTTTGAAATCTGCAATCTGTTCATCTATCTGATTAAAAAACTTCCCCTCGGGTAAGAACCTTTTCAATGCGAATAGATATTGTTTCCTTCCGACTTAACTCGAGATTACAAATTAAATTTGGTAAAAAATCCCCGATCCAACGCTATATTCACGCTCAATTGAGTTTTATTGAATATATCTTTGAAAAATCCAATACCTTCTTCGTCCCACCGAAGATTACCGTTTGATCTCGATCTCTAGTGCCGTACTCTGCTAAACTAATTTGAGAAATGGTTTCGATTAAGGACCCTCTCCGCTGGTCAGCCCGGGTTTACTCCACGAGGGCTGCGGAACGAACCCCACATAAATTTTGAGGGATGAGGGATCAAAGAGAACCGCCAGACGGCCACAGCGCTGCAATTTGTTATGAAACTCTTAGGAAATATATCTCGAGCATTTTTTAATATGCTTTGCGAGAAACATCCTTGCGGAAGAAATTTTCTAGCTTAGAACTTTAACCTTATAACAACTAAGGTATCAAAATATCCACCTGCAAATATCTATTTTATATTCGTGGTACATATTAATGAGCACCACTATTATTTTTAAATTAGTTTTAATAAAAATATGTATTTTGGTAATTCTTAGTTTGTGTTAAAATGAAACTATTAATATATGTATAAATGCAACAATTACCCATTCTAAAATATATATATATATATATTTTTTTTTTTTATTAAATTTTATTTTATATATTTTTTTTTAATGACAACCTTAACAAATTAATCAACGCTCTTTGTAATATTTTTTTGTCTCTAGATACTTATTTGGCTATACTAGTTTGTCTATTTTTGTTCATTTTCATTTTATCCTGACAAATAAAACCATTCTTTTCAAAACATGTTGATAGTTTGGATTAAATAAGTGGGTTATGCAAAGTGATTTGTTTTCATTTAACGAAAGTAATACTTTTGCATTGTCTCGACACAGAACGTCCTGAGGAAAGTAGGTAATTTACATCAGGGCCTATGTCATATTTGGGATTGCTATGCGGAGCGTCTCGGGAGGAGGCGGAGGGATAGGAAGGAGAGGAAGTTTTGTCAGGAAGGGAGGACAGGAATCTATGGGGTCAGTGTGTCCAGGAGTGACGGACGTGTGAATCCATCCCTCCCGCTGCTGTATAGGACGATGGGTCGAGAGAGAGAAACTGGAGATGTCAAAGGGTCTCTCCACACCGGCCTCTCCCGATCTAGCTACGCAGCTGGTGGGCAGGCACATCCGCCGCCAAGAACTGAACACACCTCACCCGATGAACCAATAAGTCACCAAACAACGAACCACTTGAAATGACCTATAGCAGAGGTGTTGATTGTCCAATAAATGGTTACAAAGTAGGCGGTATCCATAAAGCTCAAAGTTCAAGTTACAATTTATTTTTCCTAAATCTTAAATAATTTGTCTTACTTTATTTTCATCTTGAATTTATTAAAAGCATTTATATTTTCATTTCCAAGTAAACACAGTCAAGCTTCAGTCAAAGGGTTAAAAGTGTTTCGAGTTCGAGAAATAATTATTTTAGTTTCAAAGTAACATGGTAAAGAAAGACTCAAGCATATTTTTGACCCAAACTTCCAATACTGTAAACTGAAAATATAATGCTTCAAATTCTTGGATTCTGTACCTACCAACAATTCTTACTTTTTAAACTAGTAGTTAAGTTAACCTTGCGCCTAAAAATATATTTATGTATTCTCAAATCAAACCAAAATGTTATACTACCTCCTGATTTATAATTATTGTAGAAATTGTGAAACTGGAAGTATTTATAAAACATTTATTATTTTCCGGACGATCATTGCCTTTCAAGAGAAGAAACCTACCCTTAAAATGCTTCCCAACGCCAGAAAATTGAATTAATGATTTAATAATATTTTTTTTAATTCCTTTTATAATTACAAATTTTATTTTAATGTAATAATAAATTACGTAATTATTTGATATCTTTCCGATGAGGTTAATAAAATTTATAAAAAAAACAATAATCGAATGTGGTGGTGTAATGTTATAAACAAAATTATTAATTAATTACGTAAATAAATAATCCATCTACCAGGAGCATAAGAGATTGAAGAGGTAAGGTTGTCACAATTAGCGGTGTCCGTCCTAGGCAGAAAGAATTATGTGGAGTAAATAATTAAAGTATTATGTGGAGTAAATAATTTTGTTTAGTCATTGGTATATTGTCTACTCTAACCGTGAGAATAACAATGTATTTTTGCTAGTAGTCTCACTGTTGGTATTCGGAGCGCAGAACTCGGTGCAGTAATTTAATAATATTTAAGTACCTAATTTAGCGCGGAATTTAATTCAAATTCACGTGTTATTCCTTCAGCATTTTACTCTGCCGACTTCTGCGCTCCGAATACCGAGAACGGTAAGAAACTCCCAAAGTTAGTCGACGGACAAAATTTTAATGACCTTCTTTGAATGCCGGCTAGCATCACTTTTTTGTGAATACCGCACACGAGTTCCAACTGCCCGAAGCCAGATTTGGGTGTCCATAGAATTTGGTTATAAATACGAAGGGGTGGTTGGTGATGAACTAAGAAAAGCAAAATCATGTTATTTTGGTTTGAAAATTAGATCGCTTAGAAATTTTAGATGCTTTAATTAAACACCGTTTAATTACACAGTAGAACACAGCCTTTGAAATAATTGAGTATTTTTTTGATTAGTCTTTTTATAAGCACAGAAAAAAATAAAATTTTAGACCTATAAAATCTGCTTAAGACAAAATCTCCTACTTACCGACCCCTTTTCGGTTATGTATAACGTGGAAAATTAAACTCTTTAGAAAATAATCGTAAAACATTTGTGTCTGAGTTTCGCAAAATAAACCGAAACACGCTTTTTGGCGATGTTTTTTCGTGTCGTGTTAAAGGGAATTTAAACCTTATCGCCATCTACATAAGATGTGTTATTCTTAGCGGCCTTAACCCGAATTTTACATGACGTGGTGCATCACCTTAAACACCCTTAACCGCAGTTTGAGAAAAACAAATTACGTTTTTAAGTATTTTAGTTTCTCAAGCCTTATTTATTTCACAGCATTTCATTACTGTTTCCAAGAAATTCCTTGCAAAAACGTATGTGAATTTTGTCGATTAATCTTTTGTCAGTAAAAAACGTATTTTCGAATACACCAAAGCATTTAAGAACCATGTGAACAGAGAGAGGGAAAGGGGAGAAGGAGAATGGGAAAAGAAAGAAGGGTTGGTTGGTTGTGTTGACGGTAGGGTGGGAATGATTGAAAGTTGAAGAAGGAAACTGACAAGCGAATCCAATATCAGCTGGGTCTCTCTACCAGAGCAGCCGAACATCGCAGAAGTAAACCACTATACGTTATTAGTTATTACAACAGCCTGTTCACTGTTCAATTACTCTTCAGGAGAAAAGCATTGAAAGGTTTTTGTCGGGAACTTATTTACGGGAACTTACCTACTAACTACTAACCTCAGACACAGTAAGTTGTAGTTATTGCAAATTGGCAATTGAAGCTTTTTGTGATTGTGAGCGTTCTACATTTTGGTCGAATATTTTTATGTAGGGTTTCCCCATAATAAAAAACACTGTAGATACGCATAATCAACAACATTTTAGTAGGTAGATACTAGATTTTTATTGCAATTATCAAATGAGCAAATGTTGATATGCTCACATCTATTTCACAATAAGTTTAATACTGAAAGATGTTCGGCAAATTTACACAAAAACAATTTAACTCCTCTTTAAAACCAAACAAGTAATTTTACATAAATACACCTTACATCTTTGAATTATGCGTCCCGGAAAATACCGGTCCGAGGCAATTAACCCTTAGATCGGCAACTTCATCTGCTATAGGCAGACTAATAGAACCCAAACGAAAGCCAAATACTAAGTTCGGAGATCGTGCTTTCGGAGTATCTGGGCCTAAGGCTGGGAATAGACTCCCTCCGGAATTAAGATGCATAAAAAGCCCAACAGAGTTTAAGTCCAAACTAAAAACCTACCTTTTCGGGCTCTCATACCCTTAACTTAATTTAAATATACCTATCTATATACCTATCAGAGAGTATGATACTTGTATTGCCTATGATATGTCTTAATCACACTTTTCTTACTGAATTAAAATTACTCGAATCCTTACACATCAATGTCTCTAGGAATATCAAATCCTTGTACTACTGCACCGCCCACCATTAAATGTTTCTTTTAGTTTCCAAAATACACTCATTAAAGAATATATTACATATTAATATTAAAATATTTTTAGGATTAAACAACATGTGTTCACAATTATGTCCTCTGTGTGCGAACTCTATCTAAATTTCTTTAAATAGACAAGAAACAGTGTTAATTTCAAGCGACTTCCCAGGTAAGTATGGTCCTATGTATTCATTTTTAGGCAGCATCGCGTTCATTGGTCAAAATATTGTACATATATTTTATAAATCGTCCCAATATTATTATTATTATTAAAACATACGGCTTAAAACCAACAAACCCTTACATAAATACCTAAAAAAAAACAACATTTGGACAAAGAAATTTCAAATACATTGTACAAAATAAGACAAAATTTTTTTAACACATTTCGAAATCTAAAAATTGGATTAACAGCAAAGGTCGTGCAATAATTGGTCAACTCACCAAGTAATATTTTGAATCTCAAAAATTTAAATCTCTCCAAAAGCTTAAGAGCGTATAACCAGAGAAAACCTGAAATATGTCATTTTTAAATCAGTGACTCTTTTCCACAAAAATGTATCAATTGGATTCGAAAGATTGTTCTTTTATCTAGTAAACGAATCTATGTTTAAAATTTTCAGAATTTTATTTTTATTTTTAGTACAATAAGTTTATACCATAGGTCGTTGGCGGATTTGTTAAATTTTCAAAAAAGTACATGTATTATACTACACCCATTTCAAATAATATAATCATGCAGTAAAATAAATCAATACATTATCTGGTAAACGTACATTTCAGAATTTAATTTTTTGTTTAAATAAAAAACATTAAAAACTATAAACCTACATGTGTTTCTTGACGAAAATTCGTCAGTTTGTGTATTTATTTGCGCACTTATAAACTAATGTGTTTCAGATTTTTTTACATTATTATTTTGCTTAGACATTATTGAAAAATGATAAATACTTATGATAAAAAAATAATTACAAAGAAGACATCATTTTAATAGTTTTATCGTCACGCCTTTCAGCATTTTTGGATGCAGGTATAAATTAAAGCAACTTTGGAATGAGATAAAATCGATATTGAGTTATAATTTTAAAAAGCTGGTACGGAGAATAATTAATCTTTCTCATTCGAACCGCCCTGTATGATCGTAAGAACATTTTTCGACGAAATGTGAATTTTCGGCCGCTGGCTGGTTAATTGCCCTTAAATCCAGTTCTCTTCTTCATCCTGATGATCACTTTTTATGCATTTTTGGAGTGCTGATAGCCTCCATTCAAAGATCTGAAAAAACCGTAACTCTGATTTGGATTCCTAAATATGTTGTCATCGTGGGTAACGATATTGCTGATAACTTGGCAAAACAACGGGCATCCAATCCTATTGTTATCCTCACAAACCACATTCACCTTTTAAATTTTTTTCCATCCCCAAAGATAGATCTCGCCATGTTTGGGCAGAGTATTGTCACATTGCTAATCAATCCAAGGGACCCTGTTATGCCTCAATACGAAGGACTTAGCGCCCTTGAGGTGTTTTTTTTACAAAAAAATTAAAAATTTTAAGCAACCCCTGACACAAAAAAGAGCTGATGACCTTGAAACGCCTGAACAGATTTTCATGAATTGTAGATAAGAACCATCTCGATCTCGTTAGCTTTCAAACAAAAAATAAACACGTCATACTCGGCCAATTCTTTTAGGAGCTACGATGCCACAGACAGACACACAGATACACTGTAGGCGGTCAAACTAAAAAAAACCGCTCCTTGCGTCGGAGGTTAAAAAACGGCGCTATATAAATTATCCAAATATTATTATTATTAAAACCGTGGTTTCAACAATTATCTCATTTTTCCAAAAAAGAAATTTCCTCACCTATTCGAATAAAAGGTGGACATTGTTTCGTTCTCTGGTAATTTAAAAAAATTCTGGAATTGATTCCCCAGTTTGTACTTTCTATACAAAACATTGATTACAACTACCTCCTGGATAAAACGTCACTATTGAAACTTTCAAAAAGAAGAATAAGTACAGATTTAATACTATTACATAAAATACTGCATTACAAAGTTTACGGTCCTTATCAAAAATATCTTAATTTATCAATATCCATGTTCCCAAAAAATCATGCCGACATTTATTACCCTTTTACTTCAATAACACCAGGACACTAGCTTATCAAAATTCTCCGATTCCGAGACTTCACAGTCTCGGAAATAAATATTCTGATCTGGGCGATATATTTCATCTTAAAAGTAATCAGTATAAATGTTGTATATTCTATCCGTTTTATTTTATAGACCGCAAATAGACCGATTAAAAAAACCAAAAAATTTCTATGCTACTACTATTTTGTTTTGTAGAATTTTTAAATTCAATTATATGCGTGAGGATTCTTAGTTTCTGCTTACATTTTTGTCTATGTATTTGGTTTTGTGTTTTGTCATTATCTTTATAATCTTCTTTATTGTTTAAATTTTTAAGTATTTACTTTGATGCAAATAGTTTGTAAAATTTTATAAGAAAAGCCCAATATGGAGTGTAAAAAAAAAAAATCTATTATCTTGAAGTAGGAACTTAAATCACATGTTTTTGGTTGCCCCTTTTTAAACAAATATCGTCTCTGTTATCAAGCTTTATCTAAAATTGCCTCCGCTATTCCACATCTCATCTCATCTAAGTCTTAACTCTACTCCAATCTTCCATATAATTTTGAAATTTGCCCATTTGAATAAAATTCATATATAAATTCATCTTTCCTCTCTCCAGAATTTGAAACGATGGCCTAGAATATGCTTGAATGGTGAAAGACAGAAACATTTGAAATAAAAATAATACTTGCAGCATGTCCGACAAAGGATAATAAATAAATAAATAAGATTTTTCAACTTATTGGTATTTTTCAGCTACTGAAATGCATTATTTTTCTTCTGAATTAGATGCTCCTCATTGTAATTTAACTGATATGAGGTGTTTTCAGAATATTTTGTCCGTATTAACGATGGCCGGGGATACACAACAAGGCTTCTTTCCTTATCTTTTGAGGTAATAAAAAATATTTTAGGAACCTATCGTGACTGCGTTGGAAACGAGGTTATCTGAGAATATTTTTGACCGATAAAAACGTTACGGATTCGGTAAAGATATGTGATATTCAGATGCTCAGGTCATATCTTTTATAAATTTTTCGGTTGAAGTAATAAAATTAATTTGCTTTCTATAGATTAAATACTCCAATAGTAGGTCTTATAAAATCTGGCATCTAATTTTCTTTGACGCGTGAGAAGTAAAAAGAGAGTCAGGATATTGAAATTAATGAAATAATATTTCAGGATGTTGGAAATTAACTTTTTTGGGAAATTCCTCCATTTAAAAAAAAAACTTTATTGTGTTTTTTTTTCTAATAAAAGCAATTCTATTTTGTCCAGTACAACGACACCGACCACCACAAAAGCAAGGGTGGCTTTTTATACATTTTTTAAGCTATCTCCACACAGGAGACCCTCAGGAAAAACGAAAATTCCTTCAGATGCGATGTGGAGGGGCTATTTTTAGGGAAAGGAAGGAGAAGAAGTTCTGGAAAGGATCAAGGTAGTAGGGGTGGGCAGGAATCTGGGGGTCAATGTGTTCGGGAGTGAAGAACATATTCCCATCCAGGCGGGATTGGCTATCGCCGCCCCGGGAACCTTTATTGGATAACCAACACCTCTGCCAAAGGTCACCCCAAATGGTCCGCAACATTTGGTGATTTAGCAGGGGTACCCGGGTTCTTGAGGTCAGGTTTCTTTAGGTCTTGGAGGCGGATGACCAGAACCCTAAATTCCTACCCACCCCTTAAACCCTTTTCCTTCCCAGAACTCTCCTCTCCTCCCTTCCCTTAAAAAACCCTCCACACAGCATCCCCAAGATGACATAGGCCCTGAGGGAAATTATTTTCCTCAGGGGCTTCTGTGTGTAGCTTATGAAAAAAAAAAAATCCCATCGATGTGCAAGGCGATGTGTCGAGAGATTCTGGCTGGAGAAGTGAAAAGGTCTTCCTCAACCAGTCTCTCCCGATCCGGTCTGACACTTGTTGGACATACGAATGCGCTGCCAAGACCTGGACAAACCTTACTCCATGAACCCGGGCACCCCTGATAAGTCACCAAACGTGTAATCACCTTGGATAACCTACGGCAGGGGTGTTGGTTACCCAATAAATGTTTCTCGGCGCGACGGTACCCATACCCCCCTCCAAATTAATTTTTTTTTTAATTTGGGAGGCGGGTATGGCCACCCAAATTAAAAAAAAATATTTTTTTTTGTCCATTTTTTAACTTCAATATTTTTGGAAAAGGGACTAAGAATGTTTAACAAGTGAGCCGACAGTAATAACTTTCTAATTACATGTTTTATTGTTAACCTATAAAATAAAACTATTTCCTATGAGATAAACATAAGTATCTACTTAACGATAACGCCCTTTAACTCTTCGAGTACCTACCGATGTAGATACCAATTATATTTACTACCTCATCTCATTAAGATGAATAGGTTCTTATTGTTTAACTACAATATTTTAGAGCAGGTATATTCTAAAATTAATAATAATTACGAGCAACCTCTCTCAACTCTAGTAATAAGGTTTTTTGGACCACGATTCCTCTCTTTAACCCTCCGTGCACCAGATGGGGTGTGACCAAAGATATTGAAATATAAGGAGATTTGCTATCCGCCGTGTTTACTAGGTGAGACTGCGCTTCCGGGTGTCGCCGGTGTTGTTTACCAATTAACGAATAAACTAAATGAACGAATAATTAACGAATAAACTAAACGAACGCTAAACTAAATGAACGAATTCTTTCCGTATTCAAACTATATTGTTAACCAATAATAATGCACACCTTCAAAAAATAAAGAAAATGAACAAATTCTTTTTGTATGCAAACTACGCGCATTAGGCCGTAGTTTGGCGACAGTCGCGCGTACATCATAGCATATCTTTTTTGTATTTGAATATCTTTGGGTGTGACATACCCTTAGTTCTTCAAAAAATCGCAATAATTTCAAAACTGTGATAGTGCCGAAATTCGAATTCTCTGTGGCTGGAATTGCGACGTTGCCACTCCGATCAGTGTTGATAAGTCAGTCCGGCGGCAACCGCCAAGTGAGATACACACCACTAAAGTGCGTATGGGTATTACACACCCCACCTCTTAAGGTGCGTTGATAAAAAAGTATATTTATTTCCTACGTTTCATTTATGATAAACATAGGAAAGATAAATGAATATATCTTTTCTATGTTTAATTGTTAGAAAATATATTGTATTTTGTTAAATTAAAACGATTGTGGTAATTAAAAGTGGAATTTAAAATTATTACATAAGAAAATATGGTTAAATTACAATGATTACAGAAGTTGTGTTTTTTTGTTATTTTATAATAAAAATGTTTTAATTCATACTTTCTACGCAGAGTTTTACATAAACCTAAATATTACTTTGTATTTAAAATATATATATATATATATTTTTTAGTAAGCGACTACATAAAATACTTCCATAAGTATACGAAATATAATGGTAATGTAAGGTAAAGATTTTGTATTTCTTAGTCCTCCTTACTAGGGGTCCCTGTGCCGAGGCGGACTGAAATTGTTTAATTATAGTTTATTTGTCTTCTATGTCGTTTTAAGTGTCTTTATCAGAGTGTTTTCGTTGACCTTTTTCAGCCATATTTTTATTATTGATTTGTAAGCATTAATTTTTTTTATAAGTTTAATTTATGAATACCAAATGCTTAATTCCGCCGAAAAAATAAATAGGGTAATATTATCACTTTTATATTATGCAGTATGTCATACCCCACCTAGTTTGCGACGAGATTTTTAGTCATCTGGTGTACGGAGGGTTAATGGCGGCCATAATGTTAAACGGTTTTGACGCGTGGGTGGTCAAATGAAATAAATCATTATTTTTGAATAAACGTCAATTTGTATGCAAGGCTTGGGCCATTCGTCTAAGAATATTTAGGTGATTTTCTTCTAAGGTGATTTTAATTTCGAAATTTGTAGCCACCGGTGGTAATGGTTTGTAGGTACATGTCAAAGCCATCTGCCGTTCATTTTTTACTTGTTGTACCTACAATAATGATAATCAGTCTTAATAAAAATAATAATAGTAGATAAAATAATTAATAGACAATTTGATAATTTTACAAGGTATACAATACATATATGAAGAAAAATTCCGCTGTGGGAATCGATTTGATAAATGCCCGCCTTTTATCCGAATTAAAAACATGTTTTTTTTCTAATTACCAAGCTTTTATTTTTGTTTTTGACAGAAAATTGGAAATTAATCTATGCCCAGCTGCATGACTTATTTGGTATAAGTTCCGTAGTTTTTGGTTTCCTAAAGC
Organism: Limnephilus lunatus; assembly: GCA_917563855.2. NCBI lineage: Eukaryota > Metazoa > Arthropoda > Insecta > Trichoptera > Limnephilidae > Limnephilus > Limnephilus lunatus. The sequence continues at coordinate 52,302,557 of OU830602.1, read as the reverse complement.
AATGTGAATTTGGTTGCATCCACGGACACAAATAGATGGACCTGCCCTAAGTGATAAAAGGTGTATTATTTCCCCCTCCCATTGGAACCATTTTATCGGAACCGGCTGGGCTTGCGAGAGCCTTGCGTGAATCTAAAAAATGTGACGTCATCTTTCTTGTCCGGACCAGTGTCGAGCTCTCATCGGTATATTTTACGGAATAACACGGCAAAAATGGTGACTTGTGTTATTAAAACATATAAAAATAGAAGTGAATAAGATAATAAACCCAATTTTCGTATTACATTCCATAGGTAAGCATTATTTTAGGCTTATTCAGATCATATAATATGATGACACATCAAGATACATGGCGACGCGAAACACGTCCAAATTGGGACTTCAGATATTTGTTCAAATCGTGGATAGCAATTCGCGCTCCCATATAAAAAGGTCGATTCTTTAAAAAGCAGATTTTACTTTTAAGAACTAAATAGTCATATTATAATGCGAGATGTCTATATACTGTTAGATTGATCTATTGGCGAATCACAGTCATCTTCCCTCTCTTCGCCCCGCCGCGCCATAGTTAGTTTTTACCGCTCATCTGTATGTTCTGGTCTATCTATTTGTATGTCTATGGTTGCATCGTTTTTTTGCAAATAATTCCTCGTTTAAATGTCAGATGGCACTATAAACCATGTTTTTATTTTGATAATAAATGGCTTTTTTGAATAGCACATTTCAAAAATACACAAAATAATTTTCTATATAACTATCTTGCTTACAAAGCAGAAAAAACAAATACGAAAATAAATTTACGAACCCTATCTTATCCGATAATTTGAAAAATACGAATTTCGACCAAAGCGCTTTTTTAAAGTACCTAACACTATTTCATCTTTGAACCATCTTGGTGTTGTCATTTAGTGTCAAATTCAAACTATGTATATTTGTTTGACTGTACGTAAAGGAGGAAAGGCTGCGGGGCATTTTTTCATCCAAAAACCTAATTTTGAATTTTAAGAAAACGTACTCAAACTATTGAGCTTTTTTTATTTATTTATGTTTTGAATAATACAGTATGGGTCATTAAAGAAATCGATTTTGAATTATTTTAATAATAATAATCATATTTGGATGATTTCTACAGAGCCGTTTTCGCAAGAAAATCAGAAAAACAGAAAAAGTAGACGTAACTTTGGCAATTATTTGTAAGAATGAGTTAATAATACTTTGACGTTCATATAAAAAAATACATATTTTGCCCTACCTTCTATGTAAATATGATTATGACAAGCCATTAAACGACTGACTTAGGTTGGAAACAAATTTGACGTAGGTATTACATAGATTGAAATTTAAAAAAAAACTCTTTTCTTTTTTTTTTACATGAGTTCCACACAGGAGGCCCTGAGGAAAATAATTTCCCTCAGGGCTCAGGGTTTTTTAAGGAAAGGAAGGAGAGGAGAGTTCTGGGAAGGAAAAGGGTTAAAGGGGTGGGTAGGAATCTGGGGTTCAGTGTGTCATGGTCATCCGCCTTCAAGGCCTAGACAAACCTCACCCCATGAGCCCGGGCACCCCTGCAAAATCACCAAACGTAGCGAACCACTTGGGGTGACGTATGGAAGAGGTGTTGGTTATCCAATAAAGGTTCCCGGGCGGCGGTACCCATTCCCGCCTCCCAAATTGCCAACAAAAATAACCAAAATTGCCTCCATCATCGTAAAAGGTGACTTCTTTAATGGCGTATAATAATTTTGTAATTAAAAACACAAATAAATAAGGTATATCACATCCATACTAGGTATTTGATGTAAATTGAGATTTTAGTTTTAATCAGTTTGTTGGACAATTTTTCTGTATCCAAATTTAAGTTTTGTGTGTAAAACGCCTCGCAGCCGTTCCTCAATCATTTCATCCTCATGAACCGAATCTCATTTTGGCGTAATAACGATTTTCATATAATTTCTCCACGTTCCACTAGATTGATCTTTGTTTCCTTAGCCGTGCACATAACATATATGTTCTTAGCATCCTTCCTTCCTGGTGTATTGCCTTGCCTTGTAGCCTACTGGCACAATAATTGCTCGACCGAGGAAGTATAATCCATCATGTCAGGTCATATAGCATTTACTGAATTAGATTAAGGCTAATCCTTCATCACAACCCAAAAAAGTTACACTTTTCTCGCAAAAAATATATGTACATTTATAATGAAAAAAATCGACCCGCTGAACACATTTAGTTTTCCTGAAGATAATTTTTGAAAGCTTCTCTCAAACAGACGTTAACATTTTATCTCGGAATCTTTTATTTATTTAGTATCAACTACGCCACAACGAATTATTATGTCACAGTTAAATACAATCGTAAGAAAATACTAAAAATAATTTTTCAAATAAAAATTTTAAATTTGGTAGTCGGATATGGGTTCCGCCGCCCCGGCAAACCGTTTATTGGATGACCAACACCCCTCAATGCACCCAAGTCACCCCGAGTATTTCGCTACGTTTGGTGACTTAGCAGAGGTTCCCGGGTTCATGGGGTGAGAGATCTTATCTAGATCTTGAGGGCGAATACCCACCTACAGCGCCCTTGAGGTGATTTTTCACGAAAACGGCGCTATATAAATTAGCAAAATGACGCCATCACCATACTGACCAAAACAAAACGCGGACAATTGCGCATCGATAGTTGCTTGATTGTGTAATGTTTAACTTAATAAAAAATTAATTCAGTTAATAAGTTAACACAACAGTTATTGATTCTGAGGTGGTACGAAGTTCGGCGGGTCAGCTAGTTTGGAATAAAAATAAACCCCCCCAAATGATCTGAAAATGTTTATAGGCTGAATTTAATCTGTACGACAGAGATGGATTCAATTCAAGGGCTTGGTGTTGCTGAAAAAATAAACGTAAGCGTCGAAAGGGTTTAGGTTACAGGATTAATCACCTGAAAATTTGGACAATTAATCTTTCCGGCTATCCCAGCAGCTTTCCAGTGAAGTTAAATTACACTGGAACCTGAGCTGGATAATACAATATTTTACTTTGGACTGTTTGTTATTAGGTTTTTCCAAACTGAATTAGGGGCTCCCAACTTTTCACTCCGGTTCAATGTCACAGGCGTTGGCGGAAAATAATATTACCCGTAAAAATATAATCAAACTGAGCTTTTTACTGCCATACCTTCATAAATTGTACAATGTTTTATACTGCGTAAAGCCGGGTTTGCACGAAGCGAGGTCTTTGTTACCTATTCAATTGTTGAATGTGAGTAAAAAAATATGTGAAAATTCTCTCTATAAAGTTGATTGACTTTTCAATTGAACCAGTGAAGTTGATCGACGCGTCTACTTTAGTCGATTCAAGGGTGAGACCTTTTTTGATTTGACAATCGATCGATACGTGCATTTTTTTCTTTCCGAATGCGATTATTTATTAACTACCGCATTTCGACCACAAATTGACATTTTTACAAAAATTCTTGCGCAACATACATGGTGTTTGCATTTTAGTGGAGCAAACGGGAAACTTGTGAATCTGTACGCATCACATTTGCGGTCAATTTATACGGTATTTCGAGTAAATTGAGTCCAAAGTTACAATTTTTTAAGTTAAATAATTGTTATTAGAAGTTTAATATCAGATGTTTACTGTACTTAGAATGTTCAGAAAGTAAGTGTACTGTGACTATAACGGGCGGTGGTTTTTAGTGTTTTAAGTGGTTGGCAATTAGAGTTGGTAGAGGGGGCTCTCCTGACCAGAATGAGCATCGCAACACAGCCTTAGCCACCAATACGCTCTTGGACTCATTTGGTTGGGATGTTTTGAACCACCCCCCAACTGACGAGCAGGTGCAAAAAGTGGTCCTGCAGTGGGAGAAGGAGAAATAAAGAAACTTGTGCCACGGCTCACCACATTCATTGAACGGGTTGGCATTTATTGGGAAAAATAGCGTTGACAACATGTGTATAAAAATTTTCTTGTAATTTTTTTTCTAATACACTTTTAAAAAAAAAAAAAATCATTTTAAATAGCGACGAAGCTTAGACCCGGCTCATAAAATCGTTCAACCCTTTAGTTACTGAATCCATATGCTCACATGAAAAGATAAGTTTTTTTGGAATTTCTAAGGACGGGTTGTTTCAAAAAATTTGAAGAATTTATCAAATATTTTAAATTAATTTAATTTTCATGTTCTGTGTGAGTTCTATTCGAGTTCTGTTATTATATCATTATATGCCAGTTGCTTCCTAAAACTGTAATAATCACAGAACTTGAATAGAAATTTCACAGAACGTAATAATTATTTTCAAATATTTGATAAATTGTTCAAATTTTTTGAAATAACCCACCCTAAGTTTTGTAGATTTACAAAATTAAATTGGGTTTTAGCTATTTTTCTCAAAAACTACTTGATGTAACACATGTCAGAGCTAATCTTGACTTAATTTTAAATACTGATAATATTTATCCAGTAACCACACTGAGACAGATCATTTTCATTACTCTTCAAATCCGATGCTTTCAATGTGTTTTTAATTATACTGATTTTCTCGAGATTTTCTTCTTCTTAAATCAATTCATTTTAAATAAGTGAAAAGAAAAAATTTTGTTTTAAGTCACTTTATTCATTTATTTTCTCTGTCTTCGTACCATCATCAGGATTTAAAACCAAGTATTTTCTTTTCATTTATTTGAAATGTCAAGTCACAATGTGTTCGCTTCTTTTGGAAAAATAAAACAGATTAATTAATTGGAAATTGAAATATGTACTTTTTTTTTTTTTTCCAAGTAGTTCGCTACGATTGGTGATTTTACAGGGGTTCCTGGGTTCATGGGGTGAGGTTTGTAAGGGTTTTGAAGGCTAATGCACCTGCTCACTAACAGTATGGCAGGTCGGGTCGGGAGAAACCCGTTAATGTAGTCCTTTTGATCTTTCCAGCTGGACTCTCTCAACCTCTTGCCTTGCACCGCAGTCACTTCTGAACACTCTCCCAGATTCGTACCGACCCCTCATACCTTTTCCTTCCCAGAATTTTCTCTTCTTACTTTCTTTAAAAAATACCACACAGCTTCCCCAAAGATGAAAATAAATACCCAATGAGAAATTATTTTTATCAAGGCTTCCTGTATGAGTTTATGTAAAAAATATGTATACATATTCAACAAAAACCGAATCGTGTGAACCAGGCAAAAGCTTCAGCTTAATATGGTGATTCTTATAAAGTATGTAATGTTGAAACATATAATGTAGAAAATACTGTTTTATGATCCCAAGAGTCGCAAATTATCATCGATAAGTCACCAGCTGTAAAATAATTAACGATGCGAAACAGGTGATGATAAAAGTAGTAGAGGTCGACAACTTAACCGTCTACTAACCGGCATCTTTTCACAAATTGGTAACCTAGAATATGTAAGACTTTTGGTTCTGCAGTTAATGAAACGAAGTGACAAGTGTAAGTAAGGAGTGTCTGTTCTGTCTGTGCCAGTTGCGGTTCATACTAAGAGGCAGGGGAGGCTGTGCCTCCTCCAAAATTGAGAAGAAAAGGGGAAAAAATACATGATACACTTATCCACACATCCAAAATACAGTAAACAATAAAAGTAATTTATAAAATGCACAGTTCTGAAAGTTACTTCAGTCTAATATTACCCATGAACATTTTCTTATTGTCTTTTTATTATGTACATAACTCATGACACAAGAGCAACTGGGATGGCCACACGCGGATTTCCGCTCGCCGTACCGAGCTAATACACAGCACAGAACAATGTAACGCTATGGAGGCTGAGATAGGGAACGCCTCCGAGATTTTATGATTTCATATGGGAAAGGAGTGAGGAAGTCGCATGAAATAGAAATGAACGGTGGCCGGTGCGCGGTCGCGTATTGTTCAGTTTGAGGCGCGCCTCAAAATACGAACACTTCCGAAGTAGAACCGATCATTATCTCATCGACCGTGCGATATTTGGTTTTGTGAATATTTGAGATAGTACGCGGCAGTAGGTACCTACGAAGCACAGCTATTTGGATTAATTTTGTAGGGCGAATTTGAAGTTAACGGCCTATTTTGTATTTGCAAATTTATTATTACTATTAAACTTTAATACGAGTTTATAAGTAATGGTTCCATTGTTTTTTTTTTTTCTAGGTATACCTTTATATACTTTATGTCTTCCCTCTTATTGTTATTGCTTCCTCTTGTCTCCTTTTATCTTTTCTTTCCTGTTTTTGGCTATTCTTGTCTTTTACTTTAAAAAAAGGTTTATGCCTCCCCACTTTTCAACCCCGCAAACTGCCACTGGTATATCCACATCTCCCCTGAAGAATTTTTTTGGAGGCTTCTCAGGAACTGGTAAACCGAAGGGGTATAAAGATATGGAACGGATTCAAGGTTGTTAATGAAGCTAAATTTTATATCGTGGTTGGAATTCTATTCTATGTTATTTTTATATGAATACTGTACAAAGGTCCCACCTTCTACTAACCGTCTAGAGCCAGTGAGACTATGGCTTACCTAATTGGGGTAGGTTGTGAGGTGGAAAATAGTGGGAAGGGGAAGAAGATGAGAAAAAGAAAGTTTAGGAAGTTCCTGTCTATTCAGATCTGGTGCCCAAATATGACTAAAGCCATTTCAAGCAACGTTTCGATTCTGAATGTCGGTCTTTCATGAAAAAGGTACTGAAAGTCTAACATTTGAAACTTGCCGCAAATACAATATATATTATTTTCAATGAATAAAATATGAAATAACACAAATAAATTAGATATACTTTTACTTGCGTACGCCAGGTTTTGATCCCGCGACCTCCGGATTCGTAGCCAAGGATCGTAAAACACTCAACCACGGGATCCGTGACCTACCACCCTGAAGAAATTAACCAATAAAGTTTTTATATTATTTGACTATTTAATCTGCCGATTTGAAGAAAACTGCTTTCGCCAATTTACGAGTCCATTAGACATTTTGACTTTAGTCCTCAGACATTTCTGAATTTGATTGAATTTTCAAGAAAGATTTTCGACATGTGTTTTTTTATAAATTTCACCCAATTTGAAAATAAAAATGTCCTTATATGTGGCACCCTGACCCGTCCAGAACACACTTTTATCGGTTTATATTTAGTGCCTTTCACAAAGTTCACATAATGATGCACCTACGCTTAATTTAATTTTTATTTAATTACTAGCTGGTACCCGGCATGCGTTGCTATGCCATTTAATAAAGAAATTGATTTTCCCTGCTTGTCCTTTCCCATTCGTCCCGTTCCCTTTCCGCCTCCCCTTCCTCTCCTGTGTTCCCTTCCCCTCTCGCATTACCACTCCGCCTCCTCCACCTTCCCTCTCCTCATTCCACTACCCCCTTCCCACTTCCCCCGTCCCGCGAACCTCCCCTACCGAGTTCCCCTCTCCCCTCCCAGCTTCCCCTCCCCCTTCTTTATATTCACTTTTCAAACAGCTCGCGTGCCACTTATTGCTATTTTTTATACAAATTTCATAATGCCAGAGCCCACAAGTAGTTTTATACAAACCTTGTTCTGACAATAACGAATACAAAAAAAATGAATTCTCCAATTCGGAAGTTATGCGCGTACATACATTTCGGCAATTCATTTTTATTTATTTAGATATGTTTTTATTTACACTTTTATACACCCAGTAGTATTAGTAATTTTACACTGAGTAGGTAAATTAAAAGATTACAAGTTTTTACACAAGGGTTAGTATAACGAACGGTTGAAAACATATTTAAATGTTTTTGTTAAATCTTTTATTTTTTAAAATTAATTTATTAACCGTAAATTTATTGATAGGCTTTCAAGTAGCTTCAACATGCTTTGTTTATTGTGTGTACTGTACAAAGCAATTTAATTTATCATTTTCTTCGTATTACGTACTGCGTTCATAATGAAATACGAGTTAACCGTTAAAGTTAATTTAAATCGTTGTAAAGACGTTGTTGCCTTTTTCATTAACCACAAACCACACGAAGGATAATATGACTGATCTACAACCTTAAAACAAAGCCTTAAATCTTCAGGAGCAACCTCCGTGTAGGACTGGGAAGGTAGATCTGTGTTTTTGAAGTCCATATTTCAACCATCTCTGACGAATTACCAGCTGCGTTTTCCTTTGAATTCGTTTCCTCTGTGCACGCAATGTACCGCCTTGCGCAACTGGTAATTAGAGATTGCAATTCGGGTCACACGGATTTAAAAAAATCCGGAATTCCGATTAATCGCAATTGAATCAGCATTCGGATTTTCAAAGATGAATATGAATTAGTGAATATGAAATATAAAAAAAAAAAAAATTAACAAATTTTCAAAATTGGCTTCGGATGAACTCTCTTACGCTCAATGTAATTAAAACTAATTATCTAGCCTTTTCAATAAACTCAAGAGGTCAACCGGGTAAAGAATACACTCTCAAATTGCACGAGTGTCAAAACAATAAGTCACATTGCTCTTGCCCTATTATAACAAAGGCAAAAAGTATTAAATATCTAGGAGTGGAAATAGACGAAAACCTTAGATGGGACATACACATAAATGGAATCACTAAAAAGCTCACGAGACTTGTATATTTCTTCAAAAACCTAAGAAACATACTACCTAGGAAAGACATAAAAAAAGTATTTTATGCCTTATGTCATTCCCGTCTTGAGTACGGAATTCTAGTATGGGGATCTGCTACAGCCAATCATATTAACCACTTAGATATTGCTCAGAAGAGCATTATAAAAACCATATTAAAATTACCCATCAGACCCCCTCAAAAGATATTTTAAGTGTTTTGTCGTTCTTAATTTAAAACAAATATATGCCAAGAATATTCTTATACATCATTTTAAAAACAGAAAATCTCCTAATGAAACTCGGATACATGACACAAGAGCCTCAAAAAAGGATATACGAGATGTTCCAAAATTCAAGACAAGTTTTGGCCAAAGAAACCACATATATCTTGCAACTAAACTTTACAACATCCTTCCTCCAAGTCTGAAAAAGATAGAAAAGATAAATAAGTTTAAGGAAAAAATCAAAACATGGGTGAAAGAAATTAATGCAGACATACTAGAGAATGTATTAAAAACATCATAGAAACTAAATAACAGAAAATCAAAGAAATCTACCAGTCCGCCTCAGCACAGGACCACCTAGTGAGGAGGACTTTAAACAAACGGATTAAATATTTATATATATATCATCATATCTTGTAATTGTCATCAAACCTGTAACTAAATAGTCACTAATAAAAAATAAAAAAAAATAAAAAAATAGAATAAAATTCAGAATATGTATATATTTACTTCTTCAATAGTCGCAAATTCACTTTTTAGGCGTTATTTTAATTAAATTAAATCAAATAACTGTGTATACTTCACTTATTCAATCAAAATAATGGAAACATTTAATAAATAATTAACTTTTGTTTTCAAAACGTGTTGATAATTTTTATTAATAGTGTTGAATACGATTTTTTTCCATTTAATATGTATATTTGCAACGCAATGCTCTACGAAATATTACGTCTAACAGGCTAACTCGATATTCAATAGGTCGAAATTTCCAAATAAATTTGTTATAATAATGTTACAGCAACCAAATTTATACGCACAAATACAAGATTTAATATGTTTGCTTATTATTTGTCCAGAAAAATGTGAAGTGTAAAAGATAAAAATAAAAAAAAATTAAATGCAAAAAAGAGAAAGAATCCGAATAACGATTGGAACATAATATAGATTGGATTAAATATTATTCGACACGATACGAATGTATCATCGACCAGGAGCACTCCTGTCCCCATAATCTATGGGGCACTGATTTGTTGGGACCTGGAACACGTGCCATGAGGATAGAGTTTAACCGACTGGTATACATGGCAATAGAATTAGCCTATAATGTAACTTATATTGCAAGTAGCCTATATTGTAATATTATAATGTAGGAATTATTTCTAATTATCTCTCCTTGTCTCCTCTCGTCTTTTCTTGGCTCTTCTTTTCTATTCTTGGCGGTAGTCTCATCTTGAATTATACTTTTAACTAATTACGGTAATGAATTAATAAAGTAATAATAAGCCCTAATTAAAGTGCTTTGTGAAGCATTTTTAAATTTTATGGTTGCGCTCCCTTGAAAAAAAAACATTTTTTCTATAATCCGCGATTAATCAAGTTATCCGGATTTTGAGTTTAGAGAAGTCCGAAAATCCGGATTTTCAAGATCTGTTCCTGATTTGCAATCCCTACTGACAACTGCCTGCAGTGTAATATATAAAACTTAAAGGCTTTATATATCAAATACGTCATACAACAAAGCCAGTCATGTCTTCAATATAACGTAAGTGGGGAGCCCGACATGTTATTAATTACTGCGAGTAAATTGTTTATAGGACTCGTGTGTGATTCAGGCGTTATCCTTTATTTGTATTGCGCGCGGATTTCCATATCTACAGTACCTCATGGAGATGTTATGTACTTTTTGTGCCATTCAGATATATTGTGTTACATTTTTCAACTCTCAAACAATAAGAATAATAGAAAGTTTGTCATCCTTCTCGCTGTTATTGTAAAAAAATTCCTGAATAGCGCTCTTGCTTTAGAATTAGTCAAATAAAGCAAAGAAACTTAAATAAACGATTTAATTAAATGAAGACAATATTAGCGAAACTCAATCGAAAATCTGGAGACAGAAAAATCAGAAAAAGATATTGGTTCCACTGGGTCCCAGTCTATATTGATATCCCAGTGATTTTATGTTCGGGTTAAATCTTTCCCAAATGAAAGACTAAACCCTTCCACACACTTTTCCACAAATGAATATCTAGTAAATTCACGGAATGTAAGTGCACTATATAAGTATAATAAATACAAAACAATACAAGAACAATACGTCAATCCACCAGAAACATAATGGGAAAATATTTCACCGACTCCAGATATTTTCATATCAGAGGGTTCGGCTCTGATGAAATCCTAACTGGTCCGATAAATCCTACTGATCCCTCAATATAAATATTTAAAAAATCTTTCGTAATCCTACATGTATTTAAAATGACCGACTTTTGCATTTTTATGTACAAATTTTTTGACAAATCTAATACGCCTAAATTTTGAATGAGAGAGCTAGGTATAATGCCAGTAGCCGAAATAACAAATGGTAATATTTTTATAGTCTGAGAATGCCAAATTCTTTTAATCTCTTTTCCTAAATCTGTATATTTTCTTATTTTTTCAGAAACAGTTTTCTGAATATTATATTATCTTCATTTAATTAAATATTATTATTTGAGATTTTACTCATAAAGTTAAAAATTAAAATTAAATAAATGAATTCATTTAATGTCTTTTATAACCTTTTCCTACTCGTTAATAATGCATCAAACCCGTAAGAGAAACGTTATTCATTTCCTAAAACACACAACCTACGCCTAAATAACTTATTTCTATTTTCTGACCTGATTCATCACAGAAGAGGAAAATCGTTAGAAGTGTGGTAAGGGCATGTATGTGTGTACATAAACTCACATTTGAAAATATCGATATTCTTTTTTTTTTACTGGAATCCAATTTCGTTGACCTGTCTGATGTCTAGGAGTCGAAAAGTCGAAAAGTCTTATTTCAATTTTCGACATCAGTTTAATATCAAAACTGTCATCACATTTCTATTGACTTTATGTTTATTGCATATAACTGTAAGCAATTACATAATTTTAGCATTAAGGTGATGAAGAATGTACGACCTCTCCCCCTAATCGAAATAAAATGTAGGCCTCAGCACGGGTAAGCCACCCAGTGAGACCAACATTATTGGATGGTACTGTGATACTACGTAAAACATTGTTTAAAAAAAAAACTTAATAACCGATTAAATTTTCTAATTTAAAATTCAGTTGTAAACCAAAGACTCCGGAGATTTAGCACCCCAAGGGTAACAAATGAATATGAAATCAAGGATATGAAATGCCATTTTCTATGATTTGTACACATTTTAAGCGGTAACCGGCTAACTCGGAATGAAACCATCTCAGTATCTCAGAACCACCTCAGAAAGGCCATTAAGAATGATGATGAAATAATATAAAAAAATGGTTAAGTAGGTTACATTAGGTAAGGGTTAACGGCTATTTTTGAATAATTTTTTTCATAGATTTTCTAGACTTTTCAAAGAGGTGTTGAATTGACTTGATTTTGAGTTGGCATGGAACCGTTTCCTACACATGAAAACTTACTTATTCTGTTTTGTACCCTTTGTAACACACATAACTGATATTGTAAGCGCTCACGTACACGCTTGTTTTTCTATGTTATACATTCTATTACATACTATTTTAGACTTATGTTATTATTCAATTTTAATCATCGTATCAGTATTTTACGAGTTTGCACAATTTTGTTATTGGTAGCCATATAAGTGATATTTTCTTACCAGTACTACAACTATATTTATCAAGTTTTACAATACTCTAATCAACTGTAAAATTTGTATGTAAAGGCTAATAATTAATAATTAATGTTAGTGCATATTCTAGCATTTTTTTGTTAATCGATAGGCATTGTTAATTGTTACTGCACATTTTTGCATTTTTAGTAGGTACATATTATTGCATTTTTAGTGCATAATATTATCTCTAATATCTAACGATAACAAACGTTTTATGAATATGTCATACAAGTAAGCATTTGTTGAGTGTGCTAGTTCAAAGGAAGGCGTTAATCCCGGCTGTGCGCTGAAGGGTGTTGCTATCTAAAGCGAATAATTGAAAATTACCTCTCGCCCTAAACAACGGTGTTCTAATGGGGGTGTTTAAATATTCCCTTTCCCGCCCACAGCGCACATTGGTCAGGAACAAAATGGCGTTTAGCAGGCTTACCAAATGTCAAGAAGCAGTGTTACCAACAGTGCTCAGTTATTCCCTTTGCCAAACATTGGCGCAGTGAGTAGTTATATACGCAAAAATTCTGTACAAATAACTAGCTAATCAAGTAAAACTTAATAAACTTTTAAATAATAAAAAATATGAGGCCATATGTACATGTTTTCAATATTTCAATATAGAACTTTGTTTACGAATTTGAAGATGGAAATAGTATCGGCAAAATGAAAAAGAGTTAAGGTGACGCACCACGTCGCGTAAATTTCGAAATCGGGATACTAATCAGCGACTGTTTTGATTTATGCAAAAAAATATCGTCAAAAACCGTGTTTTATTTGATTTTGCGAAGTTCAGGCACAAGTATTTTTTATATATTACGATAATTTTCTAAAAAAACTCAATTTGAAACATTATACAATACAACAATAACCGAAATTGGGTTCGTAGGTAGGTGATTTTGAAATTTTTTACTCCTGGTATATTATTTTTTTCTGGGCTTATAAAAAAACTTATCTAACATTGCACTATTATTTCAAAGCAGTACTGGCAGTATTTAATTAAAGCATATGAAATATTTCTGAGCAATTAAATTTTTAAAACAAAAAAACAGAAATTTGATAAAAGTACGAGATTGATAAAAATTACGGTGAATGAATTAGATGAAATATTGTAGTATTTATGGACATAATAACGATCACGTTTCAATATTATTATTTTCGTATACGTTCTATTTCACAATATTCTTTCAATAATTTGTAAAAAAAACTTAACTATGAAAGTAAAATCTTTAAACAGTTCGCCGATTCATATAAACAACGAAAACCTAAAAAATATTCTTGTTCATCCTCTCACACAAGTTAAAAAGCCAAAAATCTCACTATTCTCATAAAACCAGAGAAAAGCAAATAGACAAATTAAAATTGTATTACTATCTCCCTTTGAACAAAGATGCTCTGATTTTTTAGCCGCAAAGTTATACAACAAACTCCTACCTGATTATCAAATAAATTATATCAAATTTAATAACTGCATTAACTTCTGCAAATCTTGATTTAAGAATTTTTCAGAAAAAAATAAAATCATCTCCATAGAAGTTACTGAAAATATAATACCCAAATCTCGAAATTGAACCCTAAAAGTCGCTGTGTTCTAAAACCTAGTTCCTTTCAGCATAAGATCTCCTAGTGAAGAGGACTAAGAAAATATTGTATTTCTCTTTTTATGTTACATTTTACAAATCTTTTAAAACGTCAAAACCATATGTTTATTTATACAAAATTGTATATAACTTTGCAGTATTATTTCAGATATATATCTTGTGAGGTAGGTACTGTTCTTAAAAACAGATTTATATTAATTATTATTTTTAATTGATAAACTAACGTTTAAACAAATTTTTATGCATAGCACAAAGGGTAGATAACAGATATTATAATCAATAATTATCAGCCTGAAACACTCATCTACATTGAAAAAATCTTCCGAGAAAAGATACTGGCCGCCAACGGGAATTGAACCCGTGACCCTCTGATTGCCGGTCAGGAGCTCTGACCACTGAGCTATGGCGGCTTATCTAATACCTGCCAAATAATTCAATATATACTAGTGTTTCATTCGACAATTACTTATTATTACATTTTTCCAACTGAAAACAACAAGCTTTATTTTTGTGAGAGAGGTATTGTTAAGTACTAAATCTCCCGCTAGGTGGCGTCGAGACTAATTATGTCTGCATTTATTGCTGAAATACTTTAACTTGTCAAATATTAATTATTTATATTAATAATTTAACCTCGGAGGCGATGGCCTTATTGCCAATAAATTAAAAAATCATTTCAGAGTGTGGGATATTGTAAATTCGATAGTCAATAAATTGATGGAAGATATTTAGTATCCCATTTCAGCCCTGACATCCCCGAAATTGGGGGCTTTTAGAAAAGTCCGCGCAAACACCCTTCAGGTCATGGGAAAATTGCATCTCAAATATTCAGCACCCCATCTGGTTAGTTATTTACCTTCATATCATGATCACGGGACACTTAAGCCTTCAATTAGTCTACAGATAGGTAATTAACCAAGGTATGAAACATAATTATTTAATAAAATACATGATAAATAGATTTTCTCGGATAACATTCTCAACTAAACCATGGAGAATCGATTGCATGTCTGAATGTTAGAAATCTGCATCGTAAAAATTCACAGAATCTCAGCAGATGCATGATAACTTCAAAATTTGCCACGTCAATCGTAGTGTGTTCAGAATAATTATTGCTCGAATACAATCCATTATTACGAGGGCCTCTGAATGAGTTACAAGGAATGGCTCTTTGTACTAGCTAACGAATGCACACGAAAGTGTTACTTGGCCATAAATCGTACAAATAGTTTTTGCAGAGAAAGATGACTATTTATTTAGTACTTTTTTATGTAGCTCTGAAACTAAGAAAAAAAAAACATTCTCCGTTTTTGAGACAAAAATTTAATTTAATTTTTTACTTCAAATAATGCCAGAATCATTGACCAAAGTAAGGCAAGTCCTTTAACACCCTCTAATATAAAATTTAAATCTAATAAAAAAATGTCACTGTCGAGAATTGAATTCTGAGTATCTGCTTGAAAGGCAACTATGCTGACCGTCTCACCAACAGCAATTGATTTTTTTAGAATTATAATGTATTTTAATTTTTTTAAATGTTACGTACTCCCATTCCAAATTATTTTGTTTAATGCTTGTGTAGGTAAAAGGTACACGCATACGTTATTCCTGGTGTAATTGAATACTGTTTGCATAATTCCTGTTCCTATTGTGATAACCACCTGCTTAAGGCTTAAGTCTTTTAATAAAGGCATTCAAACAATCAAATCATATAATCACAACCTGTTTACGTTTCCACACCATACGTACATATTTATACCGGCACGAGCGTTCGCGCATGGGCGTTATTAACCTCATTTGTTTAATTTACGGCGTTAATATAAAATGAATTAAAATCCATTGGGAAACAAATATGTTGACGGTCCAAATATATAGAATATAAAAATAGATAAAAATAAATAACTAATTTAAATGAAAACTTTTATAGAACAGTGAAAAGACTATGCCAAGTAAACGTGTTTCGTGATCGTGATATTGGGTATTATATCGTGATATTTGGCCGATCGGGCTTTAAGATGAAGTCATAATGCAAAATCATATGTTTTTGTTTTGAATATTTGATCGCTTAGAAGTATTATAGATGCTTCAATTAAATACTGCGTGTAGAACATACCTTGGCCCTTAAAAATATCGGTCATTTTTTCTTCTAACTAAGTATTTTAGTAAACCTATAAAAAAATAAAGTATAAGGTCTATAAAAACATTTTCAAGTCCAAACTCTCTTTCCGAAAATGTGGCAAATTCAGTTTCTTTTATAACAATCCCAAAAAACCTTTCCCCATTTCCCGGCCGTAGCGAGAAATAGACGTGTGGCTCCGCGACGCTTGGTTTCGTGAAATCAATTTAAAATTTCTGTTTTATTACAATAAACAATACGTAAAAAAGGAATTTATATTTTTTACAGGCCTTTACGAAATCAACATGTAAAAAAATTTCTCAAATACCTATTCCAAACTTTCCAAGAGCTTTTTCTCAAGTATTTTTAAACTCCTCCCATAAAGGGCGTAAAATCCGATTTCGATTTTTTCCTGGACTATCGGATCGCCTTAAATTTCCAATACAAAACTGTTGTTGGAGACTCAAAAAAGGTACACGCAAAGCGGAAGGACTGAGGAGTCAAGGAATTCCGACTTACCCTGTTTTCTTCCTTCGCTTGTCTAAGTTCATCACATTCACCATTGAATTCGCGAGCTCACGATGGTTCTTAAATGCTTCGACACGGTCGAAAAAGTACTCCTTAATCAACATTCACAATATGTGTTGATAGGACGATTATTTATTTTCAACTAAACATGATGAAACATAATTGTATTTATACATAGGTAGGGTTAGTATCCGAATTGAAAACAACAACTCAGTTTCTAAAATACACGAAAAAGTATATATTGTTCTCCCACAACCCCAGTTAATTAACTCGAAACCACAAGAAAGTAATAAAATTATAATTATTAATCTAACCAAGTGCGAACGGCTAGTAGCACCTCGCGAATTGTTAGAATATAGATGTGTTATGTACCTAACATTACACTTTATAGCCGTATTTTATAATTAAAGCGCGTGTACGCTTGCCTTTATAATTAGTAACACTTTTGCAGGGTTGTAAAAAAGGACGTAATTTCTTTAAGCCACCGGGAGACTAACGAGTACAGTAAAACATCGATATAACGGTACTCGATATAACGGACAAACTTTCCGGTTAAATGTGAAAATTGTTAAAAAAAATCGTTAATGTTATACGTGTTCAAATCTGTGTTAACGTTGTATAAACAATAGATTTTCTTCTGCGTGGAAAACGTACCTAATTTTTAAAACAGTAGGTATTACCGAAAGCAAACGCGTCGATCTAGGATATTAAAATCACTGATTTTTGGACTGAATTTATCATCCGAAAATGAATAAACAGGAATTTTGGGCTTAAATATACATTTTTTAAACTTGGCACCAACACAAAACTAGAATTTTAGGAAAAAAAATCAATTCATTCAAGATGTCATATCTTGCTCATCATTGTATAATCACACGATATTTTCAATAATTTTATGGAGACTTCACAGACCTTATTGTGCCTTTAAATTTCAATTTAAAAAAATCAAATGTAAGATTGTCATCACATGGTAATTCATCACCATTTTGTCTTTTCGGCAGTTGAATGTTTTCCTTTAAATGCCTATTTTAAGCAAGAAGAGGTTTAAGGTCATATTGATAAGCTTATCAGCTTATTACAATTTGATAGGAATCTGAAACGCACCTAGAATCGACGTTTAACGAAGACCTTTAAAATGTCAAAACCACAAAATGGCGCTGAATGACCATTTAATGGCAATTTACATTTGAATTTCTGCGAAACAACTACTGGGCCTTAATAAAAAAGCAACCGGAATATCTGCTTTTACTTTGTTTAATTTCGACTTTAACGGACACCCTCTAACCCATTCGTCCGTTGTATTGAGGTTCTACTGTACTGACGTCCCCTTTCTTTGCGCCATATAACATAACGCAAGTTTACTGTTGTTTTATAGGCAAAGTAGTTTCTTTCATACACTTTTTATGTTTATTTTTATGGCCTTAGAACTTTTTCATTAAGAGTTTTACTCTACAAGAAAAATAATACACAGTTATGGTTAGAATAATGACGTTTATCCTTCTGAAGTTTTTTAACTTGAACAGGAGGAAAGAGTATTGAGAGGCCTTAGACTATGTGGCAGGATGGTGTGGAGGTCATCACCAGTAGTGCCCACCTGATAGTAAAAATAGTTAGAGGGAGACAGCGGGAGGTCTGCAGAGGAAATGGTGGCATCCCAGAGAAGGTCCTAAAGACTGTCCATTATTTACTTAATTTTCAAACACAAAACTGTGTCTCATCACCATTATGAAATTTAAATGGGATGGCGATATTCGATGTCAGGTGAGTGTAAGAGAGACAGAGCGCGTTCTAAATGTTTCTTTTTGTAATCAGGATTGCACTTCTGAGATTTGGTCGGTTGTGAACATTATATTAAGTGTTGTTACCTCCCCTTTATGGAATAGATAGATTCTCACCCCTGCACCAAATGAGATGATTTTTATTTCTTGCATGACAATTTATGTAATTATTATTTATGCTTATCCTATACTAGTAATAATATTTATTTGTGTTATTTTTCTGTATCTTTTGTTCTTTTTTACGTTTATACGAATACGGGGGTAGAAAAAATAAACACTTTTTTCGTTTTACACATAGCTGAAATGCTCCAGTAACATTCTATTTTGTATTTATTTAGTGATAAATTGAAAATGTCTACTGACTCATAATTCACTTAATTATTTTCACAATTAACTCACATACTCGTATCTAATTATTTCCCTCCATTAGTATTCTGTGCAATAAATATTTTTTTACTGAAATAAATCCCAACTTCTAGTTTTACATGGTGAAATCCGAAAACTTATAAAAATGCAAGCATTTCTCTACTATCAAATGCATCATTTAGAATTTTATACTGAAATATCAAGTCAGTGAATAACCTTCTGTTATTTTCGTTATTTATTTTTGGGATTTCGGACAGCATTGCAGTGTCCGAAACGCAGTGTTAGTGTTGCAACAATTACATATCTGTGGGATCTGCCCTGATGATGGACACTGCAACGTTAACGTTACGAAACGTTGGCTAAAGAAGGAGGTAGCGCAACATAGCATAACACCCCAAAAACAAATAGCGAAAATACTTTTGGCCGTGAAAATCTAAAAACGTATCTAACCTTCTGTTAGTTCAATAAAATTGATGGAATTCCCATTGTAACACTTGGAAAGCGTAATATTTTTTTGTATTCTTTCAATAGTTTGAACGTGAATATTTTATTGTGGTTTTCGGGCAGTTGAAAATAATAATAATAATACATGTTTATTCCAGTATGTGGCGAGTTGAAGTTGACTTCTAACAAAGACAACATATAACAGTTTAATGCACTTAGTAATATTAACATTTCTAGATAATCTAGTTGTAAGTAAATCCCAAAATGTGTAAGCCCTTATTAGAGATTCCCATTCAAAATTAAAAAATATAACATGTATGTTCTTTTTTTAAATTTTTACGTTAACTCCACACAGGAGTCCCTGAGGAAAATAATTTACGGAGCTTACGTCATCTTTAGGGAAGCTAAATGGAGGGTATTTTTGTGTAAAGGAAGAGACCCATGATGTACGTGGAAGTAAACACAGGGAAAAGGAGGAGGAGGCCATCAAATCGTTCTACAACGGAACTGTTAAACTAAAAAACGAGTCTTGGAAACGACCCGTGACCAATGATAACCATGTACAAATGTTGGGCACGCGTTTGGAATGTTTTCCAACTGTGCAGTAGTGCCGAAGGAATCAATGACGCCAACTCATCGGAACATCTTCCATTGACATACAGGTAAAACAAGGACAGCATTCCCAACCGACGCCTGTGCTCTGAAGATCGCAATTCGTATAAGGTCCTGAAAATCGGGCATTTAAATAAATAAGTATGTAATATTTTATTTAGAGGAAAACATAATTATTATCGTGTTTTATGTTACGGGCATCATGCTGTATTGGGCTACCTCATAGAAAACATCAACCCTGATGATGAACACTGTAACGCTGTCCAAAGCATTGGCTGAAGAAGGATAATAAATCACGATAATACTTTTGGCCGTCAAAATCTAAAATCATTTCATCGTATTGTTTTATTTTCATTATGAGAGACACTTATTTAGCTTTGTGAAATTCAGTGTCAGACAGTTATAAATCACATTAATTATGACATAAATTTTAGAAATACTTATTCTCTTTCCCATTTACCCTTTTCCTCACAACGTTACCAAAATCTGGAGGTGCATGTTTGATTCTCTGGGAGGAAGTTGAAAAAGTACGGTATATTGTCTTATCTTGTAGATTGTTTTTTTATTAAGCATTTAAAATTACATAATTTATTTAGACTCTTTATAACTACAACTTAAAAAAGCATGTATAATAAAGTACAAATCAAACAATCTAACCTCTGTCCGCATACGAGATTGTAAATTCGATAAATAAAATCTACGATACATGAAAGTTCTTGTTTGTCTTCGGAGTGTCCCTTGTAACCGAACATGAAGCTAATATGTATGTAAATTAGTACAAGGAAACTCATGTAAGACCAATGTAGATCGAGGTCAATCAGTCAAGTCACCGTGATGCGCTTAAACCCGTGGTACGAGATCGAATCTCCGCGAGATGCCGCTCTCATGAGCCAAGGTTTGACATCCCCGCTAAACCGCAAGTTTGAACGTGGTTCTCGGTTCACGTCTTCGGGCGAATCCATCCGTCCATGGCAATTTCGGTAAATTTCATGATTAATTAAAACAGTTCTCGTACGAGCATCTGTGCATGAAGTTTATTGCAGACGAATGTATCACAAACTTCTTGATATGAGACGCTTTTCGTGATAGAAATTCATGGTCTAACATTAAAGTCATCCATTAATTGGTCCACTTTATTTAGTGTTATCGAGTTTAACTTGAATATCTCTATTGTATTTATTTTTTTCCTTTTATATATCCACTAATATTATTATTAAATTTATAAAAACAGTTTATTTAAAAACAAGTTCTGCTGTATATTTTTTATTAATCGTGACAGCTCTTTCGCCTTCTGAACGCATTATCAAACTTTGGTTAGGCCACTTACAGACGATATTAATTAATGAAGACAATATTAGCGACACTCAATCGAAAATCTACTACAGAAAAAGGTTTCATCTAGGAATCGAACTCAGAACTTTAGCCTTGCCGGAGCGGTGCTCTACCAATGAGCTAATAGAACCCTAACCCATTCAGTCATATTTAACTGTTGAACGCACATTTTCATTGACTGATATCTTTATGTATGATATCAAGAACTATCATCTCGAACTAAATGCTACCTAGATAGTGTCTTGGATAAGTTTATCGGTTTTTATTTTAATATGCGACATTTATTGACTTTTCTGCAAGTCTAGTGTGAATATTTATTTTTATTTATAAGTTTATGAGTAAAACCTCAAATTGTAATGTTTAATTAAATAAAATGAAACGAATTTTATAATTTTACTGAAACAAAAAAAATATAAAAAATAGGGCGTCGTCTAGAAATCGAACAGGGTCCATTCTGAGTTCAATGCAGGTACTTACAATGAAAAATAATAATAATAATAATCTTTATTCAATATTGGCAACATTATAACGACCACCATAACACGGGCATCAGCCTAGCATGGTGGTCGAAAAATCCACTTACAATGTAAATAATTTATGCAATGAATAAAGTAGAAAAAAAGACAAACAGAAAGTAATGTAAGAACGGTTATATAGGAGTAGCATAATTATACAATATTTTTAGTTGTGCATAGCCTGTCTCACTAGGTGA
Source organism: Limnephilus lunatus (assembly GCA_917563855.2). Taxonomy (NCBI): domain Eukaryota; kingdom Metazoa; phylum Arthropoda; class Insecta; order Trichoptera; family Limnephilidae; genus Limnephilus; species Limnephilus lunatus. The sequence continues at coordinate 52,280,637 of OU830602.1, read as the reverse complement.
ATCTGTATTGAGGCAGAATTTTTTGTAAATTGTTTCTCGCATTTTATCTATGGTTTTTTTTATAAATGTATAATGTATTGCTTTTATTTTTATTACCAATGTCTTTATTGATTTCCGAGTAAAATGTCGGAAATTATTGATATTACCTTCGATCAAACAAAGACTCTTTATTCGATCGAAGAATATTACCCTTTAAAGTTTCCCTTTAATACTGATTTGACTAAATGTCGTTAAAAGTGAGGTATTTCCAAGAGACGTTTCTTTTTCCCAGCATAATAAGGAATTTTGGTGCTCTCTAATAAAATTTAACTTGTCCTTAAACATGTTTAGGAGTGGTGAGCGAATTCCTCAACAGCATTTTCGTTATGACCATAGTATCTATGATAGAAACAAAAGGAGATGTAGCATAGAAGCGCGCTAAATGTTGTCGAACCACGACAACATTGCGCGAACTACCAAAGCAAACATGTGTTTAAAAAATTTAAGTAATGAGATCGTTAGTTTGCCAAAAACAAGTCAGTAATACAGTTGATAAGCCAGCCTGCGTGTTTCTTTTGTGGAATTATGTATTTTTCGTACGGTTTCTCAATGTTATTGAATATATTTTTTACAATAGCTCCATATAGGAGGCCCTGGGGAAAACAATTTCCGATGGGGCCTATGTCATCTTTGGGATGCTGTGTGGAGGGTATTTTTAGTGGCAGGAAGGAGAACAAGTTCTGGGAAGGGAAAAAGGTATGAGGGGTGAGTAGGAATCTGGGGGTCAATGTGTCCAGGAGTGACGGATATATGAATCCATTCCTTCTACTGTGGTGCTAGGTGATAGGTCAAAAGAGTCCGGCTGAAGAAATCAAAAGGTCTCCCCCAACCAATCTCAACCAGATCCGGCCCGCCACACAGTAGGTGGGCAAATGCATACGCCACAAGACCTAGACAAACCTGATCCCATGAACCCGGGCACCCCAGCTAAGTTACCAAAATAGTTCCTATACCCGCCTACCAAATTTATGAAATTGAATTGCTTAAAAATAACGTTAATACGATGGTATTTTCGTTTATTTACAACATTCTTTTCAGTCAATACAATACTCAGGATTTTTTTAATCTCGTCCTTATTATTAAAGTCAGTCTCTCTTAATATTAATCTCTTTCATTCAATATATTTATCAGATGTACAAAATAAAGATTGAGATCTTTCAAAGGGAACAGAAATTCTTAAAATAAATTCTATGATTAAAATTTTGCTTGCTTTGAAAGCTTTTAAATTAGCTTGAAATATTTTTACCCATATCGTTCTCAGAAAATTTTCCCATCAAGTAATCTACAGGCAGAAAAAAACCTATTTGAAAAACAAGTATTTTTTTTATCCCTTGTCAATCTGGAATACTATTTATATAAAAAATCTTTTTTCATTAAGCAACTAGCGAGTTCCCGGCATGCGTTTCAATGGCACTTAATAATTAAATTGTTTCTTCATGTGTGTCCTGTGTCCTTTCCCATTCGTCCCGTTCCCCTTCACTGTCCCTTTCCTTCCCGTGACCCCTTCCCCTCACGCGATCCCCCTCCACCTTCCCGGCCTTCCCACTCCCTCTCCCGCTTCCCCGTCCCGCGAACCCCCCTCCCTTGTCCCCCTCCACTCTCCCGCGTTCCATATATATTCAGTCCCGGTACATTCAGTTTTAAAACAGTTGGCGTCCCACCTATTCCAATTTTTTATACAAATTTTCCTTCTTCATAAACAAACATTCATTTTTGTAAATTATAAGAACAATCAATCAAATATAATTATTTGAACAATTAATCATACATAGGTACCTATTTAAAATCCCTATAATTCTCGATTAGATTCAAAGTATTCGAATTTGGTTAGTAGGTATCACAGATCATAGGTGAGTAGGTACTTCAAGTAAATTCATTAATTTAAAGAGTTTATTCGAAAACAGAATTTTGATTGAACACTCGATGGTTTGCAAACGGTCGTTCTCAAATTGTGACGTTTTTGACAGTTTCGTAAGAGTTTTTGTATCTAATGATCAAAAAACTAGATGTAATGTAATACAGAAACCTTCGCGGGGATTTAAAGAAGGTATTTTGAAAGTTTCAAACATTTCCTTAATAAAGCAATACGTAAACAACATACATACACACATATATATATATATATATATATATATAGATAAAAAAAATTATTTTGTGTAATTCTTCCCTGTGTAAAAATGTATAATACGTATCATATTTCACTTTGTAATGTGTTCTTCATATTAAAACACTTCACCTCCTTAGAGTTCGCTTGAAGGTAGCATTATTCTTTCAAGTTTCTCAGTTTAGTTCTCACAGAAAAGCTTTTAGCGAGTACATTATGTACACAGGATCTGTCCTCAGACCTGAAACACAGTATGTAGCCAGTTATATATATATATCTGTACTCAGGAAGCATATGGATGCAAGTCAAAAAAGGTAAATGTTCACGAGAGCCATAAATCTTTTTTTTCTGTAACTATGGTCTCATAACTTTTTCGGATGTCCATGCTGATAGGTAACAAAAAAAGTAATTATTAAATCAATTAGTTTTGTTTTAAAAACGAACCAATAAAACGAAATATTTTAAATGTAAAGCTTTTAAGAATATTGTTTAAATAAACGCTACAAAAAATCAAGGACTTGAGTCCTTCAGCTTCAAAATGAAATGGAATATTTTGTTATGACATGTGGTGTATTATGAAAGGATCAGTGTTTGAAAATTGTTCCATAGGAAGCGTAATGTTAGAGGCAGAAGGATACAAATGGATTTGAGTCATAATACTCAAAATGCAACTAAATCATAAAGGTGCAAGTCCATGTACACCTTTCTGCTTCTAAGTTAGTTGTTGGATCAAATTACATAGTTGCATTCGTATACGTTTTTGAAAATCCAATTTTTTTCATGATAGGACTTGTATCTTTCTGCCACTGATAAACATGATAATTTACTTCAAGTCTGCATCAAAAACTCATTTCTTCAAATTTTGGGCTTGCATCCGTATGCTCCTCGGGCACAGATATATAGTTTAGGTACAAGGTGCAGAGGACAGACGTCTTATTCATTAATGTTTCAGATACGTTCCCACCTGAAGTATGAACATTAAGTTACAGGGACCTAGATCATCCTGTGACCACCAATGAACACTAACAATAAACACATTTCTCCTTTTCTAGGTACACTTCAAAGTGCTAGGAATCTTTCCACTTGTAATATATAACTTTCCACTTGTAACTCTCAAATAAAATCTAACACAGTATCTATCTAAAACAATGCAGTCGAAATATTCTATATTATTGAAGTTAAACCTTCTTTAGCACCGTTGTGATATGAAACGGAAAGGAGTGACACTAAAAAGAGCCAGTTCACACATCTATAGGAATTAGCCTGCGAGAGAATGAGATGCAATAACATATTTATTTCATGGGTACTCGGTTCCTAAATAATACGATAGATCCACGTGTATGCTACAAAGCGCCTGACGAACCTCTGCAGACATTTAGCGGAGCAACGATCGAATCCTACGAAATATTTATTTTTATTTTTTATAATCATTATCCAATCTTCAAACCACTCCAAAATGAACAGGCGACAAAAAGAAAGCGACATCTAGCATTTCCGAAGAAGAAAACACAAATATTAATAAGATGATGAAATCTATTGGAAAACTTGCACCGGAATTCAATGACAAAAATATGGATAACATTAATTATTATTTTTAATTGATAAACTAACGTTTAAACAAGATTTTTATGCATAGCACAAAGGGTAGATAACAAATATTATAATCAATAATTATCAGCCTGAAACACTCATCTACATTGAAAACATCTTCCGAGAAAAGATACTGGCCGCCAACGGGAATTGAACCCGTGACCATCTGATTGCCGGTCAGCAGCTCTGACCACTGAGCTATGGCGGCTTATCAAATACCCGCCAAATAATTCAATTAAAAATAATAATTAATATTTGACAAGTTAAAGTATTTCAGCAAAAAAATGCAGACATAATTAGTCTCGACGCCACCTAGCGGGAGATTAAGTATTAAAAATACCTCTCTCACAAAAATAAAGTTGGTTGTTTTCAGTTGGAAAAATGTAATAATAAGTAATTGTCGAATGAAACACTAGTATATATTGAATTATTTGGCGGGTATTTGATAAGCCGCCATAGCTCAGTGGTCAGAGCTGCTGACCGGCAATCAGATGGTCACGGGTTCAATTCCCGTTGGCGGCCAGTATCTTTTCTCGGAAGATTTTTTCAATGTAGATGAGTGTTTCAGGCTGATAATTATTGATTATAATATTTGTTATGGATAACATTGATAAAAAAAATGCTTCGTAGTCTCCCCACTCTTTTCTACTTTAGTTTTCTGAAGGTTTCACTTTAACCGCGTGTGAATTGCACACTCTGATTTTTTATGTATTTTTCAGAAGATTGTTATTTTAAAACATTCTTAGTTTACATCGTCATTGGTTTGGATTCATGTATGTTATATTATTTTCATATTTCCTTACTAAGCCGATTATTATTTCATATCTCATTATTGGGACGATGTATGAACGTGAATGAAGCAATGACCGGTCAGTGGTTGAGTGGGCATAGCGCTTGGATCCCACCCGGGCTTCGCATGTTCGATTCCTCGGCTGGCTAAGTCCTCCATCACAACACAAGCAACATTTTCGGCTTTCTGTGGTGGTAGTAGGAGATTTTCAAACATTGTTGGGTTATTCTTAACCCGGGAATGTTTGTCTTTCTTTAAAAAAATAAATAAAAATGAGTGTGTGCCAAGACCGAGTTGTTTGGCGGTCCGTCCTCTCTGCCTATCACTGCGGAAAAATATTCAGTTAGTTGGTTATAAGCTGAATATATTTTGAATATGCTATTGTAAGCTGAAAAAAATTACATTGAGAAATTGCAGAAAAAAAACCCTATCTGGAATATTAATGAAGTCTACTAATCTTGGAATGTCTTTGCTGCTTCAGACAAACAATTTTTGTTCATTTAATATGATATAAATGTAATATTTTAGTTCACTTTGCTTTGTACGCAAAAAATAAGTAAGCTTCTAACATTCTGACAAAAGGCGCGAAAAAATCAAGAACATTTTCGCGAAAAGAATAAATTGTGAAAGATGAAGAAAGGATTATTCTTTAAAACGAGCATCAAAAAATTCCGAGCTCCTCGAAAACAAATCTTGGAATAGTAAAGTCTCTCCGGGGTGATGAGAAAAACTTATTTCCTTCTCTCTACTTTAGAATTACCCAGAAATTAGTCGTTCTTCTTTAACATTTACATTAAATATTCAAAGTGTCGCGGGAGGGAACCGCACGGCGAATTTGCCATTTAGAAATATTTTTATTGCTCTCATAATAATTCCAAGTAAAACAAGCGAACTCCTCGGCGACGGGAGGTGGTAGAATTACCCATAAAGCTGCGAGCCTATTCCGCTCACTGCGAATGAGAGCTTTTTTCAGGCTGTTTCAGCTCAACGTAATGCTGAAATTCTTGCCAAAGAGCAAGTAGAAACATTCATGAAAGTATGATGTTAGATGACCTTTTTATCAGATCTGGTAACATTTTTTTTTTAATTCCAGTAAAAATAAAATTACATTTTCACTCATTTAACTAGGAATAATTAAATACATTAAATTAAAGTAAATATTATATAATACAGCGCTATTCTATTTCATTGCTTTGTTTATCTAGAATAAAAGTTTTTTTTAATTTAGCCAGCTTTTTTTCATTTTTAATGTCACTTAGGAGGAAATTATATAAGTTGCTCCCTTCGTAACCAATGGATTGTTTACCGTGGTTAGTGTGAATGGTATTTAAATGTATGTTATCATGTTGTCGTGTAAAGTGTTTGTGTACTTGGGATGTTTTAATCAATTCTGTGGTCGTACATATGAGTTTATTATTTAATTTGTATATAAGGAGACATGTATTTTATTCATATAGTTTTCTTAATGTTAAGAGTTTTGTTTCCATTTATAATTCGCCAGTTCCAGTTCAAAATATCCCAAAAAATTTAAACACCACCTAAAATTGTTTGGGTATTACCAAAACGTTCGTGGGATGAGAACTAAATTAGAACACCTTAAAACAATCTCTCCCACTATTCCACACGATATTATATTATTAACGGAAACGTGGCTAAATGAGAATATAAGCTCATCGGAATTAGGCCTCAATCAATACAACATTTATCGTCCTGACCGTAACCACACTACAAGCAATAAATCAAAAGGTGGCGGTGTAATGGTGTACATATCCAAAAAAATATCTTCCAGAAAATTACCAGTTAAGAACAAAAACGTTGAACAGATGTTTGTAATGCTAAATATTTCAAGCAGTAAAATTATTATCGCTTGTACGTATATTCCTCCAACGTCAGATCTACAAATATACAAGAACCACAATGAGGATGTAGAGATACTGAAATACAAATATCCTAAAGCCAAATTTATAATTGCTGGCGATTACAATCTACCAAAAATTGACTGCTCCTTCGATATTAACAAAGAGGTGGTTGTTAACGAAACGGAAGTACAGTGTGCCAAATCAAAGGAAATACTGGACGTCTTTTTTCCTAGGACTAACACAGTTGAATAAAGTGCATAACTCTTATGATAGAATGCTTGACCTAGTATTTTCTAATGACCCAAAGACAATAGTCGAACATTCGGACGAACTATTATTACCTCTTGATCAACATCACCCGGCGTTAGACATTATTATTACAAATAAGTCTAGAAATTTACAGAACTCAAAAACTTCAACGTATAATTTTACTAAAGCTGACTACCCAAATATTATTGATTATCTTGACCATTTAGATTGGTCATTTTTAGAGGCTGGTAACAATATAACTGATCAAGTAGAACAATTTTATTCATTATTAAACACTTCAAGAGAACTTTATGTTCCTAAAATTTATGTTAAGGCTTCTCTATATCCCATATGGTTTACAAAAGAATTGAAAGAATTAATTTACAAGAAAAAACAAATGCACAAATTATATAAGTTATCTAGAAACATTAACGATTATACAAACTTTACTAACTTAAGAAGGCAATGCAAAGAATTATCCAGAAAATGTTACAATGATTATGTTAGTTTAATGGAAAAAGAGGTTCAACATAATGTAAAAAGATTGTGGAATTTTTCTAATGCACAGCGAAAGAATGACTGTAGTTTACCCAATACTATGTATTTTAATAACAAATGTACTGATAGTGCCGAAAGCATAGTCAATCTTATTGCAGATTCCTTTAAAAGTGTTTATGACAAGGATATTCCTGATAGTGAGACTCCTAATTATATATCACTTGAAGAATCTCTCAACTTAAGCCATTGTTTCATTGAAATAGCTGCAATAGAAAAGGGTATAAAATCATTAAATTCTAATAAATCTGCTGGACCAGATGGTTTTCCTCCAATATATTTAAAATCTTGTATAGCCAGTTTGACTTATCCATTATTTATACTATTTAACAAGTCTTTGTCGTCAGGGTGTTTTCCAGATCAGTGGAAAAAAAGCTTTTTAACGCCTATTCACAAAAAGGGAGATAAAAGCGATGTATCAAATTACAGACCAATATGTATATTGTCCGCTATTCCCAAACTCTTTGAATCATTAGTCCTAGATGTCATTACAAAACAAATCAATAACATAATAGTACCCAATCAGCATGGCTTTATCACAGGTAGAAATACTTTAAGTAACTTACTCATTTATGAAAATTATATAACTGATTCCTTTGTCCTTAAGCATCAGGTAGATGCGATATACACAGATTTTTCCAAAGCTTTTGATAAAGTTAGACGACATATTCTAGTACATAAACTAAGTATGTTGGGCTTTAAAGGAACCCTATTGATCTGGATTAACAGTTATCTTAGTAAAAGAAAGCTCTGTGTTAAAATAAATTCTGTAGAATCTTACATCTTCGAAGCCACAAGTGGGGTTCCCCAAGGATCTCACCTAGGACCAATTCTTTTTTTATTATTTATAAATGACATTGTTAGTGTATTTAAAGACGTGCAAGTCCTTCTCTTCGCTGATGATTTGAAAATGTATAAAATGATACGTAGTATAGAGGATTGTCATATTTTACAATCAAATTTAGATAAATTGTATCACTGGTGTGTGATCAACTCGTTATTTCTTAATATTCAAAAATGCCAAGTTATTCGTTTTCGTAAAATCCAAAGTCATGTTACCTATGAATACTCTTTAAATAAAGTAAAATTGACACCAGTCGCTCAGATCAGGGACTTAGGTGTTATATTTGATGAAAAGTTAACATTTACTCTGCACGTAAATGAAATAACAAATAGAGCTTTAAAAATGCTAGGGTTCATATGCAGAACAGCAAGTGGTTTCAAGTCACTAGAATGTTTGAAAACATTGTACACTTCTTTAGTAAGAAGCCAGGTAGAGTATAATTCGCCAATTTGGTCCCCAATGTATAAAATCCATTCCAACAATATAGAAAGGGTACAGCACAAATTTCTAAGATTTATTAATTTTAAGCTGAATATTCCAATTCAAAATATTAACTATGTCCTTTTGATGAAACAACTCAACATAATTACGCTGTCAGATAGGTGGATCATCTTTGACCTTGTACTATTAAATAAAATTATTAATAATTGCATTAACAACCCTGAAATTCTCTCCAAAATAAAATTTTACATACCGACCAGAAATAAGAGACAAAGTGCTACCTTTTTCTGTGACAATTTCAAAACGAATTATGAGGCTCATAGACCTATTAATAGAATGCATCATCTGGGCAATAAATTTGGGAATACTGTAGACATATTTAAAGATTCCGTATTAGTCACAAAACGAAGTCTTTATAATTATTTTAGTAAAATGTATGATTGCACGACTCCGTAGTGAATACACTCTATATTTTTATTTTCTTTTAGTTTTATATGTCTTTTTACAAATTTCACTTTCCATACCTATACATTTAATTTGTCTTAAATTTATCATAAATCAATATATATTGAATACTATGTATTTGCTAACACAACTGTATTAATTATGTATCTATCTTGTAAAAGCCCACTAGGGCGTAAATAAATAAATATATAAATCATTTACGTTACATAACATTCTGACTTCGGCTTCGACACTTCGGCTGGTGATTGGAATTTTAAACAACGTGAAGGTGTATGCGTGTATGTAGTAGGTACCTATAATAGATGTAATACAGGTATAGCAAACTGATTTCTATTACTGCAATTCATTCCCTCCACTATACATTTGTACAATAATTACATAAATAGTACTTCTCCTTCGGAGTTCGCAAAATCCTCTCGAGAGTAAAAGACACATGTAGAAAATCTCGCGAAACCGTTTCATTTCACCGCTCACGAGTGCCAAAGTGTGAATGTTGTTGTGCGAACGTTGTTAGTTAGTATTCCCTAACGAATACATTTCAGACGCATTGGATAACCCATGATCAAAGTGGTGCAAAATTCATTAGTGTTCAAGGAGCATTGCGCATAATGCGCATGCGTCGCTAGTGCACGGGATGAGTTATATATCTGCACTGCTCCAACACGTGATTTGCCATTATGCGTGTAATCTGTCTCACTCATGTCATCGTTTCGGCCTACCAAGCTGTCTCGATACAGCCCATTGCGGTTCACAAACAAAATTTTGTGCACATTGGAATATGCACGACTCGTTTGCATTTGAATCATGTCCTAGCGGAAATTATGAACGGAACGTACTTTCTTATATCGATGACTGGGGTACAGATGACGTAATTGTAAATTATGTGAAGGCTAAAGACAAGCAGTAATTCTATATCTTATTTTTAAACGACTTCGAAAAGGAGGAGGTTATCGATTCGACGGTATTTTTTCAAATGTTTTTATGTTTGTTACCTCAGAACTTTCGATTGGGTGAACCGATATTGATGATTCTTTTTTATTAGAAAGCTGATGCTTCCCGTGTGGTCCCATTTTAATTTGGTCCAGTTCTGACAATGGAATTCATGAGAAAACCATATATGTCTTAAATTTTCAATAAGTAGGTATGTGCGCGACAAATGGACGAATAACTCAATATTACGCCAAAAGATTTCGATGATTCTTTTTTTGAAGTAAAACTTCTTTACGCACGCTCGTTACTAAAAATCAAAACGTAAACAAAAATTTTAACAAAACAAAAAACGACTTAAAAAAATGCACTAAAAAGTAAAAAAATAATTTCGTACGATTGTTATTTTTGGAGTCGGTGTCAGCCAAGATCTCCACATCTCACCTATAACTACCTATGTATGTAGTTACCTTGGCTGACACCGACTCCAAAAATAACAATCGTACGAAATTATTTTTTTCTTTTTAGTGCATTTTTTGAAGTCGTTCTTTGTTGTGTTCAATTTTTTGTTTATTTACTTTAATAAATTTTATATAAGTACAATATAATTGCACAGTGTGATTGATGCATGTTTTTCCCCATTATTTATTCCATTTCAAGTCTCGCACGCCAGCCCCAAGGCTCCCAGTTTAACAGAGCTTTAACTTCCCTAGGGCGGGCGGCGCTCTGTCTCTGAATTTTCATATTCATTACATCATACCGGTTTTTGTATGATGAGCATAAAAGTCAGCGTAAAAACTACCAAATTACTCGACATGAAAGAGAACGCTCCTGAAATTTGTGTGTCGTTAGTTTGAAATGTCAGCATTTTTGCGAAACCATTAGGAACAGCGACGCAACTAGGTGGATTTGTACGTAATTGGATGATAAGAATAATATGTTCGCGCTAAATAATTCCGTAGGTCTACAGCTTCTTTTGCAATACGGGAGAACTCATTATTATATTTTTTCGCGAAGTTTGAATGAGCATATTTTTCTCTTACCACGTTTGACACGGATAGCTTTGCAGGCGGCCAGAAGCGAATAATGTTTTTCGCAAAACAGTTGTCAATTTTTTATTCAATTGGGTTTCTTCGTTTGAATTTGGAATTAGGTATCGCCATCCGAAACCATTCCCGCTTTGTTTGGTGACTAAGCAGGGGTGCCTGGGTTCATAGGGTGAGTTTTGTATAGGTCTTGGCGATGGATGTGTTCGCCATCAACTGCGTGCTGGATCGGGAAGACTGCTGAGGGAGACGTTTTGACCACTCTAGCCGGATTCTCTCACCATCGCCATCGCTTTGCATCGCAGAGGGAGGGGATTTATACTTCTGTCACTCTTGGACACATTAACCCTAGATTTCTACCCACCTCTCATACCTTTTTCCTTTTCAGAATTTCCTCTCCTTCATTTCCATAGAGATATCCTCTATACAGCAACCACAAGGATGACATAGACCCAGAGGGATTTTTTTCCTCAGAACCTCCGGTGTGGAGCTAATGTAAAAATAGGTACTTAATTGTTTTAATTTTTATAAGCAATTCAAATGGGAAAGTCCTCGAAAAGATACATATTATTCAGGGATCTTAGCTGTATAGATTATATTACAAAAGTTGAGTACCTATACGTGATAATTGCAATTTTAGCTGCGATAGGTTTTAGTTGTGTTATCAACTGTGCGAAACATAATTATTATTATCCACAGAAAGTTATTATATTTGGTTTCTGCACTTCAGTTCATTTTATGTTCATTTCGAAGATGTTCATGATCAAGTAAAAAATCACGGGTTGGAATCCCGCTGAGCGTAAGTAAATTTTTACTAAATAAATAAAAAGAGAATACTTTGTGTAAAGTCATCAGGACTCATATACTGTATTAGTATTAAAAATACTGTTCTAGTATTTTTATAACAGTCCCGATGATGGTACAGAGGTACCAAAACCGATAGACTATAAATTATCAATAAGTGACTTAAAACAAAGTATTCTCTTTTTATTTATTTAAAATGTCAAGTCACAATGTGTTTGCTTCTTTTGAAAAATGTATTTTATTTATTTATTGATTTGTATTATTTCACAAATTAAACGTGTTTGCGGCGCATTCCAGAGTGGTAAATACTTTCAGAATTATCCTAGTGAAAAACCACCATTAAGAATCCAAACCTTTGCTGGAAATGGCTTTAGCCGTATTTGGTGGCCAGATCTGAAAAGCTCTCCACCTTTTCTTCCCCTCACCACTGCTTTCAGTCTCACAATCTATCCAAATTGGGGATACCAAAATCTAGACGGTTGGGAGCAGTTGTGCGGTAGGTACTCACATTAAAAAAATGAAAAAATCAGAGTGTATTCACACGCGGAAGCACTTTTTTTTATCAACGTGAAGGATGAATTTTTCCATATTTTTGTCGTCGAATTCCAGTGCACATTTGGTTATCTTATTAGTTTTTGTGTTTTCTTCTTCGGAGTGGCTTTCTTTTGTGTTTTTTTGGCTGTTCATTTTGGAGTGGTTTGACGATTGAATATTGATTTTTAAAAAATAAAATTTTTTGATTTCGTAGGATTTGATCCTTGGTCCACTAAATGTCGGCAGAGGTTCGTCAGGCGCTTATACCACAATTTTATTGCTATCTTATTCTCTCGCAGGCTAGATCCTATAGATGTACGTTTTTGTCTCTTTTTGGTATCGCTAGTTTCCGTTTCATCGAGTTTCAAATCATAAGAGTGTTAAAGAAGCTTTCACTTCAAAAATGAAAAAAAAGTTAGTTCCATGATATTAAGTTGGTACTTTCCTGGTGCGTTCACGTAACACGCTGGCTGGTAATAAGGAAGTCGTATAATAAAGGACCCCGATCTTAACCGTGTTTTAACACTCTGCTCTTTTAACCCTTGCCGCGTCCATTACCGCCCCTTTTCGCCGGGCTTAAAGGCGCCAATAAAACATAAGGGTGGTGGAAAAGCACTTGCCAGTCAGGAAATTAAAGAAAACGACTTTGTGCACTTAGGGGGCGAAGGCTCCAGTGCTAAATCCAGGGGAGGATGAATGATGACAGTCATTGTGCAGAGCTGCTCTGGTCTTGGAAGTGTATTCGTTTACTTCATTTCTCAATCATTTTCACTGATTGCCCGCTCTCGACTACTTGCCTCTCATTTCGAATCATCGATTTTTGTAATGGAATTTGGAGGATTATTCAGATTTCTTAAGAATTAATACATATTTTTTTATTTATTCTAATAAACCATTTATTCACAGATATGAACTTTGATTTTTAACTAGAAAGTTTAAAATGCTTTCAAAATGTGAAAGAGCTGTCATGCGTATTAATATTTTCAGAGCATTTCATAAACAAATTGAATAATAATATTACCGAAAGTATATTTTTTTAAATTTTTGAAAACCAAACATTCCCGGGTTACGAATATCCTAACCATATGAAAATCTCCTTGTATCTGCTTTTGCATTGGTGGTGAACATAGCCAGCGGAGGAATTGAACTCACGACGCCTGGGATGGCCCCAGAAGCATTGCCAACTCAGCCATTGACGGGCTATTAAAGAAAAAATTAAAATTGGAATGAAATCTTCACATTTTAATTACAATTGATAACAATAAAAAATAAAGAAAATAATAAGTGATTCCAGTGTTAGGACAGCCAAATTAACAAGCCCAGTTCATATAAAAAATAAATATAGAAAGTATAAAACTGTTAAAAAGTGTTAATGAAGTGAAGTGATCATTTTTTAGGATAAATGATAAATTTATCGAAATATGATACAGGCATGTAAAAGTGTTTAATAAAATATTATTTATCCACTAGTGAAAAAATTTTCATTCTCTTGGTTGTCCCTAAATCAAGGAGCCAATCACCAACTTCTTTTTTCCTCATTATTAAGTAATAATTTTAGGTTTTCTCGGTGACCAATCTAGGCACAGTCCCTAATAATTGTCTCCGGTGATTTTTATACGGGTAAATTAAATGCAGAACATTTGAACATTTCGATTTCCATGTTTCGGGTATGTCGTTGAACAATTTTGGAATTAAGTTGGGTGGAACTATTGGATTACTTCTAAAGTGACGGATGTCGTGATAATGGGCTCTGTATTGGTAGTGGTGGAGCTATTTTGTGCGTAATGTAGTATTTCGAATGTGTTACATGAATTACATGTCTTTTAACTTTTGGACTTAACGTCCATTCTAATGAATGCTCTGACTTATTCTGCGCAGGGGAACTGATCACTAAAGGTGCTCACCTCTCGATCGGATGTCATCGGCTATGTTCGTAACTATTTGACCCTCAACAGATGACTCTCTCATATAGAACATCCTTTCTGTCCTCTGTTGAGATATATCAAAACTAAATATAACTTCCTATACTACATACATCTGCTGAAAGACATTGACACTACATACTTACATATTCAGATGCACTACAGAAATATAGGTCGTTGGCAAAATGGCCAATGTACAATAAAGAGATAAACTAACAAAATTGTTTCATTGGCGTGTTTGTGTGCCTGAAGTATGGTCAATTTTATCTTTTTTCGTGAGAAAATTATCAAAATTTTTAATTATTGGATTTAGAAAATTGTCATATGCATAGCCCCATCCGATAATACCATATTCTAACTGCATTTGACAGATTTCTGCTTCGTGAAATGTTATTATTTAATATTATTCTCAACGTTAAGTTTTTGTAACGATTTGTTTGGATCTTAAACAGCCGTAGGGCGGATTGAGTTGGAATACAACCACTTGTTTCAGTTCTTCATTCGTATGATGGAGGATCAAAGGGAAACATCCAGATATCAGCTATTTTATTTCATTTTATCTTTCAACACAAGCTACCTGTATTATGCTTTCCAAGATGATGTTTCTTGCATTCCGAGAAAAATTCTTTATCAATTTTATTATCGTCATTTACTTCTGTATTTAACGGGTTAGGCGCGATATTGTTTTTGTTTTAAACGAAACATGTTCAAAGAGAATTTTAACTCTTTCAAATTCTAGACTTTTGTCTTTCAATCTTTGGCTGGGGGTTCGCTTTGGCTGGATAACCGAAGCTTTTATCTGCTATCAAAGTTCGAAAGTTGAAACAATAAAACCTTGATAATTGGCATTCAACTGCGTGGCGAGTGTCTACGCTTAGAGTTTAGATGGCAAACAGTATAAAACCAGCCCCTTTCCTTTCTGTAAACTTTACGAGCTGTCACAACCACCGATCAAACACTTTTAGGCATCATTCCAAAAGCCGTGAGTTCGAGAACTATCTGGCTATGTCAAACTTAAAGGGACCCTTCCGAGATTAAGTATTTGTCAGATTCTTGACAAAATCCGGATTGTTTGATCTTTATAGTGGTGGAGCTTTATAGTGGTAGAGTTATATAGTGGTGAAGGTTTATAGTGGTGGATTTAAGCCTCGTGGATTTAAATCAATCGAAAACTTAGCAAACGTCCGCGTCGTTTCCAATGACATCTAGAATTATCAGCCTTCGTTCTTATTTATCTATTGAAATTTTTTATAATTTGAGACCTTGGTTCAAAATTATCAAGATTTATTCAATTTACTCTAGAAAACTGCCAAGTTATAATTTGAATATTAAAAATATAGGACGTTCTTCTAAAACAAGATTTAATTTATTATTTTCCATTAATTTAGGTCCAACTTATTTATTTTATTTTTTTAATTTTCAATTTAATTTTCAACAAACTCCTCTACGTTTTCCGGGGTTTACACAAAAAGTAAGACAGTAATTTTCCTATTATTTTGTGTGTGCAAAATGTCATCGAGAAGTATTAAAATTATGATTTAAGGGGTGGGTAAAGGCGGTAGGGGTAGTTTATCGAAATCTCATAGCACTCTCCTCCTATTTTAAAGGTCAAGCGTGCAAAATGTCATCAATATCGGAATAAACCTGTCGATTTGTTTAAAACAAACCCACACCGGGACACTTTTATTTATAATATAGACAAGTAGATTTCCTTTATTTGCATTTCTCAAAATTTGATTGTCAAAACAGAAAGTCGTTAATGAAAAAATAAGGGTGAAAAGGTTATTTTTTTATATCTTTTTTATTTTAATTAATTATATTCAAGTATGCAGAAGTAAAGCTGGAGTTCCAGGAGCACAAACCCAGCGGTGGGTATTTGATTCAATGTTTGCCAGAGACTTCTCCGACTTCAGGTGGGTACGTTGCTACTTCGAATAAGGCGAGAATAATTAATTATTCAGGCGTTACATTTCTGCCCGGACGACATATGGCATCACAAGGCGCTGGCCTGTTCGGTTCGCTGCTCTCCTGGCTCTGAACTCTCGCAATTCAACATCCAGCCAGTCAGAGCTACTACTAAATTGAATCAGTTTCAATTTTGAATTCAAGATTTCTTAGAACGGCAAATAATAATATCAAGGCCCTCACTTAGCAAAGGATATGTTTTGAGTAGTAGAGGTATGTGAACCTTATCTCTATGCAATGTGGAACGGCTGCTTTATTTAAAAAATGAATTAGTTAACCATATAGAATCTAATTTTTGATAAACACGCACTTCCATGAACTACGAGTATCTCTGTTTTGATCGGTACTAACCGTAGAAAAAAAAATTAACAAGGAATGTCTTCAAAGACATTTTAATAAAGGAATAAAAATATCTTTCTGTGATCGAGGGTAAGGCTTTCGACTAACATTCCGAATTGCAAAATAAATTTTATTTGGTTAAGTTGTGTTATTCACAATTAGGTAATTTAAAAATAATATATAGTATATTCTCAGGAAGATACTCTCAATACTACCAAACATTGCTTAAAACGGATTTAGCCGTGTTTCGGTGACCAGATCTGAAGAGCAAGGTACTTCCCCATCTTCCTTTTTCCCCTACTTCCCCTCCCTACTACCTTCAGCCTCACAACATACTCCAATTGGGAATGCCATAGTCTCACTGGCTCCAAATCCCCAGCAGTGGGTATGGGTACGGACGGGTGCAGTTGTGCGGTATTTACATAAAAAAGCTCTTGAGTTAGTGCCTTTTTATTCTAGCCCTGAGAGAATCAATGAAAATTCTTCACTTTAGACGCAATTTGTCTCTCTTGGACTTCATCACTTCGTATATTACATTCCATTCTATTTGACATCACCATTATATTAGCTACAAAGCTAGTGTTAGGGCTATTTTTCTTAATATTTTGTGTTCAGCTGAGTAGATATCTACCTATACCGAAAGTGGTTGAATGTATCATAAACTCGTCGGGAATAACATAATGATATTATAAACAGTGTAACTTTTTGTAACAAATTATTGTAATAATTTGATTTGTCCTTCTTGGGCACACTCAAAATTAACATCAATCGCCTTCTGCAAAGAAACCGCAATTAAAAACTTTCCATATTCTTTTCCAAATAACCAGCTAAACCTACTCCCAAACTCCCAACCTCTAGTGCGAATGTATCGACTGTATATCCAATGTAGTTGCAAGGTACCGGACATAAAACGTATCTTCACGAAATTTCTCGAATCGCTTGTTTTCACTTGACTTTAGTTAACCCAAACTTTATTGTTGCTTTACATAGATACTTATTGTTTCGTTCTTACGTGTTGTTGTTGTTCACCGTTGTTGGACTATTGGCATTTATTTTTTTGTAACATTTTATGTTAACCCTTGTCTATTATGTACATTACAAATAAAATAAAACAAACTATTAGAATGAAACCTTGTCTATGAACTATTAGAATGAACCCATTACAAATAAAATAAAACAAACTATTAGAATAATTTTTTTTGAATGCATTGTGTCAAAAGCTCACCGATGGCTACAAATAACAACCCTTGACGTCAAGCTTTCAGTAAAGGTAGTCATAACTTGGCATCACTATAACAAATTACCTACTCGGACTCTGTTTGGACAAAACGCAGTTGTGACAAAGTCGACTACAAATATACGGATTTAATACATTCAGGAAAACCGATAGAACTTTAGAGAAGTTGTAGAACTGTTCAATTTGATCTTTTTCACGAAGCTAAGTAATATAATGCTTAACTTAAGTGCTTTCATTTTGGTGCCGAGAATTTGTTTATTACGTGAGAACAATTCAGTTATAAAAAGTCTGTTAATACACAAATAGGCACAAACGAATACAAAAATTTACTTGCTCAAAGGTTATATTTGCGTACATCTAAATATATATCCAAAAACGAAAAGAAAACAAATAAAATTCAAAATTATAAAAAAGCTCACCTAAATGACATCTAATACAAAATGAGGCAAGAGACTCAAGAAACATAAATAGGGCCACGAGTGGTGCATAATTTAATTAGCTAAACATATTTTTAGCAACAATTATTCAATAGTTTTAGAATTTTTTTTTTTTTTAGTTTCGTTGTATAGACGTACATACACATAATTTACCATCCAGAACGGTTAGGATCAGGTTCAACGACTTATTCTACTTCAGCCGAAAGCACGTAAATTGTAAATGTTGGTGTCAGGGCTCAAATCAGAATAATTTGCTAATTGCATAATCAAAATCAAAACCTGAAGGGTTCCAACAAATTATTTGAAGCAACTCTATTTTGGGTTTATTTTTTTTCGCTTAAACTTTTCTAAAAAATATATTAGCGAACGTTTATTTATAGACATTGTACACTTTTTCTCACTTTTCCATAAAACATGAATTATTATTTCTTGTTATTAAATATTTGTAATGATTTATTTATATGGTGCTGATGTAAATCTGAGAGAAAAAGAAGAAGAATCTTCAATATAATATTTTATTATAATTGTCTTGTTAATTACTGTCGGTAGGTATCTGTATCATCTACTTAATTTAAAAAATGATTAATTACAATATTTTATCCTAGGTATTATTACTGGTACCTACTGATTTCCTCTGTAGGTACTTACGTAATTCTTTTTCTTCACATTTGTAATAGGTCATCCATGATTTTACACAGAAAAAGCCTCATGGATTTCATTTCTGCAGTATTCAGTCTACTTTCGTCCTTCCTTTGCCAGAGCCTATGTTATACTGAAATACACCGGATTTGGTATCATGACTTTATTGAGGACAACTAACCTTGTTTCTTTAGACAACTTTTTATTGGTGGCTACCGCATTCAGTCCCCGGATAATAGTGTTCCCTGCATTCACCCTGCGTTACTTTATCAGCCACTCTGGCTCTCGTGAAAATTATTCGTTAACAGATGTCTTTAATACCAATAGAGCCAATCAATAGTTTCAATAATGTTCTAGTAATTTTAATTTGAGAAACGAGCTTACGAAAAGCGCGCCTTTCGTGATAAAATTCGGTATTCGAAAAAATTTCAATTTGTCCACAACAAACTTTTATCGGTTACGCAGTGCCGACAAAGATTTTTTAAAAATCACAAATATTTTAAGTATACAAATTTCATCAGTGCGCTGCATCCTGAAGATATTTGTATTCTTAAGAACATATTTGAGATATTTGGCTTTTCTGGAATAACTTTTGACACAAATAAAGTAGAATCAATGTTGGCACCAGGTCGGGTCTTGTTAGGTCATGTTGCTCCCATCATAATTCCTCCCGGCTCAAATAAAGCGGCTAGTTAGTGACAGATGGTAACTCGCTAATTTAAAAACTGGCAATTCACTGAACATTAAAAATGAACAACAACTGCTGTCTGTCTTACTGAGGACATAAAGTATTTCGGGCTAATATCATTTTTGTATAAAAGAAGTTTGAAACAATGAAGGAAGATTATTCCTGATTAAGGAAGATTTCCCTGTTAAGCCTTTCCTCGCTGTTAACTTCCCCGTTACCAAAATTGAAAACTTCTTTCGCTCTTAAGACGACGCGCCAGCATTGCCTCTATATTTGATTTCTTTATGAATGACCGTGCAGAAAGTTTTTGAAATATATTATTGAATATATAAATTTACATCTGTCGCAATGCTCTTAGCTATGTAATTTTTTTTACCGGTACGTGAGAAAATAATTCATTTTAATATTTCAATTATAAATAGATGGCTCAAAGCGTCAATCCTCTGATAGATAAGTCCTCTATCAAAGCTCAAGCAAAATTTTCCGGCTATAGTTATGGAAGTAGAAGGAATTCAAATGCTTCCAATTGGGATGTTATCCGTAATCTGGAAATATGTGTTTTTGACGTATTGTTTTAATTAATGATTTGGTTAAAAATCAAAACTTCTGAGGAATAGCAAATAATAAGGCTCGTGTTTTATAAGTACAAGGTGCAAAGTTGTAAAGGTGTAAAGTTATGTGCACTGCAATCTTAATATGAATATTTTTTTAGGGACTTTAGCATCCCTAAAAGCACATACAGACCGCCAAACAACCACTTTGTGATTTGTTTTATTTTATAATCGAGATAAAAAAGTAAACTTGTATTACGATGCCTAACCGAGTTTCTTCTAATGTGTTCTACATCGGTGTAGAGAGATAATTTTATCTAGTTATTCTGTCTTTGTCTTATAGAGTTATCCAAAACACAGAAAGTTACTCATATTAAGTTCTCGTGCAAAAGGCAGAGTTCTAGAAACATTCCCATTATGAACAATGTCGTATTAATACACTTAAGTGAAGTTTAACTGGTATAACAGTTTTCCAACTGCAAACTTTCAACTTCAATTATTACTCGACCTAACTAAATATCTTTAAATGCATATGCCTAACTACAGTAAAAATAAAATAGTTACATAAATTGAGACCTTAGTACATATTTATTTATGCATGTCATATTACATACATGAATTTTATTTCAAATTTGATTTACTGAAGATTTACTCGATCGTTATGTATTCCTCTCTTGCAGCCACTAATATTTTCTGTACATTTAAATAAAAAAATATTAAGACTTCAATTTTTTTTCACACATAAAAACAGAAAATAATTTCTCTAACGGCCTTTGTCATATTTGGGGATGCTAGCTTAAAGAGATTCATTTTGTAGGAGGGAAGAAACACACAGGCCGGCAAATCGTTCCATAGCCGAGCAGTTGAACTCAAGAACGAGTCGTAGAAACTCATGTGAAAAATGTAAACCGTTTACCGGCTGTGCGCCGTTGTCGGGGGAATCAACGACGCTAGTTTCTCGGAGCATCTTCTATTGAAATGCCAGTAGAACAAGGTCAGCATTAACACCCGATTCCCGCACTCTAAAGATTAATAAAGATCCAATAAATCCAATTTGAAACAAACTATTGCACTCAGGTGGAGTTTATGATTTAGGTACTTCAAAAACAGTGTTATTTTTATAGGAAAAACGGCATAACTTAATTTTTTAGGTTTATTTTTTTTTTTTTATTGTTTAAATTAGTTATAAAAAAAAAAACAGAGTGTGTATTTATTCACACGCGGTAGAAGTGCAACTAGAAAGTCGCTAGAGGTTGCTTTCTTTTCTTTTGCCTGTTTATTTTAAAGTGGTTTGATGATTGGATATTGATTTACAAAAATAAAAATGTTTATTTATTATCGAAGGATTCGAACCTCCGTTCGCTATTTTGCCCTGGCCGCTAAGATTTGCGACGCGCTGTACCGCTGCGCCACCGGACGCTCGTGCGGAGTTGTGAATTTAATATATTTGAACCGAGGATCCGTCATAAATAAATTGTAGTAACGCATTTCCGTTTCATCCAAATTTCAAATCATTAACGCGGCTAAAGAAGTATTACTTCAAAAATATATTACTGAACCTGTCAAACTACTGAACATCGATTTACAAGCATGTATTAAAAGGTATAGTACAGTACAGCTAAAGCCTTAGACACAATCCGTGAACAAGAGAACAAAAAATACCTTGAGTCATAAATTTCAGAACAGGAGCGTTCCTTGTGCACTCACTGAGTAACATTACCCACGCATTTAACCGAAACAAAAGGTATATTTGTTCCACGATCTCAACATGTCTGTTAACTTGCGTGTTGCATTTAGTGCCCACATCTGTGTAATACCGAGGAAGTAAGGAATTATTTTATGTAACCTAACATTAAGTGGGTTGTGGCCTTTTACATGACACTAGACAAAACCGATGTACGTTTGTAATGAGTGCACGCAGTTGAAAGCAACTTCCCGCTCATTTGAGTTAGAGGTGGTAATGAAAGAGGTTACATTTAAAAATTAATAATATAATCCGTTAAATAGTGAATCATTAAAAACAGGACAAGTACATTCAAAATTTGAGTAAATTAATTAGTTCTTTATTTATTTTTATTTTTAACTTTATGAGAAAACCTCAAATTGTAATATTTAATTAAATGAAGACATTATTAGCGAAATGAGCGAAACTCAATCGAAAATCTGAAAACAGAGAAATCAGAAAAAAATATTTGCACTTCTGGGACTCGAACCCAGGACTTTCGGCTTTCCGGGCCACAGCTCTACCAGCTGAGCTAAGGTGTCTCTACTCGATTTAGTCATTTTTAACTGTATCATACTTCGACTAAGAACTACCAACATTATCTTCATTTTCTAAACGCATATTTTATTGGCTTCTATCTTCATGTATGGTTGCAAGATTCAAATCCGGACTAAATGCTTTCTAGATAGTATCTGGAAAATTTTTTATCCATTTTATTATTAATATGCGACATCGATGGACTTTTCTGTATCCTAGACTTGCAGAAAAGTCAATAGATGTCGCATATTACATATTAAAATTTAATCAAAAAGAGACAAGAAGCGACGAAAGACAAAAGGCTTCCTGCCTAACCTAAATTCACATTGGCTTTTTAGGTTGCTATGTATACCGGTAGATTATACTCCAACCTTCTTCCCATCCTCAGAGCGTGTGTTCTAAGTCCTCCTAACAAATCAGCGCCCCTGGTACAATCGTATATTTTTAATTTAAAGTCTAAATTGTCAACGCGTCGTCGACTCAGTTCTTATTTGTCCAATAAACCATTTTAGTTTTTGTTCAATCTCCACTTTAAAATTAAAAATAAAGTATTATTGTAGAAAGCAATCACTTTGTGGTTTGACATATTATAATAAAATAAAATGCTTATTTGTTTAAAACCACGAGTTTTAATAATTTTTTGAACCGACCGGTTTCGCTTTACTCAAGCATCATTAGGGTACAAATTAATACTAAATATTTAAAAAAAAATTTTTTTATTAAAAATGATAGTTAATCACTTAACTTAGAATTATTTAAACTAATAAGACCTTTACATTTACGGAAATAGCTTTATAAAATACCTATCATAATTTTTCATTGAAATAATGAAAGAAAACCTTCTTCTGTAAAATTTTATAATGGTCTATTGGGCAAATACGAACTAAGGCGACGAAGTATTAAATTGCATCGCACACCACTGAATCTACCAAGCAATAAAAATATATTATAACTAGGGAGTTCACGGCATATGTTGCTATGCCATTATTAAAGAAATTGTTTCTCCCTGCGTGTCTTATCCCATTCGTCCAGCCCTTCCGTCTCTCTTTCCACCTTTACCTCTCCACTCTCCCGCAAACCACCCTGCCGCGATCCCCTCTCCTCTCCCGCGTTCAATATATTCAGTCCCGGTACATTCAGATTTTCAAACAGCTCGCGTGCCACCCTTTGCAATTTTTTTATACATTTTTATTTTTTACATGTTACAAACATTCATTTTTGTATATTATAAGAACAATCAATCAAATTTGGTACCTAACATAGGTACCTATTTAAAATAATATAATTTTCAATTTTATTCAAAGTATTCGATTTTGATTAGTACCATAAGTGAGTACTTCATTAATTTAAAAAGTTTATTCGAATATTTAATTTTGATTGAGCAATCGATGTTTTAAAAATGTCATTTTCAAATTGTGACATTTTTGTAATGATTAAAAAAACTTTTCAGATGTAATGTGGTTATTATAATCATCCAGAAACCTTCGCAAGGGTGGAAAAAAGTTATTTTGAAAGTTTGAAACATTTCCTATGTTTAATATAGCAACGCATAGCGGACATACAAGCATACAAACATTTTTTGATTTATAAATATATAGATTATTAAAAAGGTATGCGAATGTTGTAAGTTTGGGAAACCCTGAAACAATGCTCCAGAGATTTGAGAGGTTGACAAGGCGTCATTTCACAATGTACAAGTATGATTTCACCTTGTCTCGATGTCTGCGGGTACGTCACATGCTTCGTATAACCATATAGACCCACAGTCATACAGTCAGGTACAATGTCCTCTCGTCACCGTACTAATCTCGCCTAGTCAGCGGCTGATTTGCATAGAAAAATCTCGCCTTCGCCCGCATGTTAGGTCAGTCCCAAAGCATGTATACGAACTATATGGTGTTTCCCATAGCATGTATTTCGTCCCAAAGCTCGCTTGTATGTCCCATGGCCATTACCATAAATGCATATCATTGGGCTGCATTCTTACCCACAAATATTTATGTAAATCCACGTCCCGGGAATAAAACGACATTTTTGCTGCCAGTTTTCTCGCCTCCCATAGTCCTGGAATAGAAGTTTTAAATGATTTTATTTTGGTTTTGTGAATTAAGAATACTGTCGATCGAACACGCAGTTCCTAGTTAGGTATTTAAAGAAGTATTATTGAACGTACTTAATTGATACCTAATAATCGTTCGTAGGAAAAGTTTTTTCTTATGTATGAACAGTTTATATAAAATAATATGCATATTACGACCCAACAAACTAGGCGATGGCAGTGAAACGTTTTGCTAAACGTCATATATAATTTTTTTAAAGTTTTTATTTTACCTTTTTTTTACATTAGCTCTACACGAGAGGCCCCGACGAAAATAATTCCTCTCAGGGCCTACAATGTCATCTTTGGGGATGCTGTGTGGAGGGTCTTTTTTAGAAAGGAAGGAGGGGAAGTTCTGGGAAGGAAAAGGTATGAAGGATGGGTAGGAATCTGGGGGTCAGAGAGTCCAGGAGTGACGGACGTATGAATACATCCCTCTCACTAGAGTACGGCTGGAGAAGTCAAAGGGACTCCCTTAACCATTATCTCCCGATCTGGCATGCCATGCAACTGGTGGGTAGACGCATCCGCCGCCAATACCAGGATAAACCTCATCCCATGAACCCGGGCACCCCTGCTAAATCACCAAACGTAGCGAACCACTTACCGCATGGGGAGACCTATGGAAGAGGTGTTGGTTATCCAATAAATGGTTTCCGGGGCGGCGGTACCTATACCCTCCTCCCAAATTGAGAAACTAACACCATCCATCTAACCATCGCTCTGTTTATCCGCATGGGTAAGCAGAGAGGACGGTCCGCTAAACAACTTGGTTTTGGCGAACACTCCTTGCCTCATTTACATTCAAACATCGTCCTATACATACTCTTCTATTATTCTGGCTCTTGAAATGGCCAAAATCATCAAAATCGAGGTTTTGTTTTCCCCTTTTTTCTAGTGTCAAAAACATATTAATGTTTCATTTCACTAGTTAAGTGTCAAAAACCAGAGACGAAATTGGGGAATACGTTTGTCACGAAACACGCCCCAAGCGCTTTTTCATGTTCTTCTTGTTCAATTTATTTAGTAGATTTGGTTGCCTGCGTATAAATTAATACCTGTTGATACGTTATTAATCAAAATGTTTTGGATAGAGCTAACACGAGTACTTTTCTCTCTTTTTCGAGCAGTAAAAGATCAACCGCAAAACGAGGAGGCATAAAAAGAAAAATAAATTGTAGCACGTATTTTTTCAAATGTTTCTGACTTTCACCCTTCGAGGTGTTCTAGGCCATCATTTCAAATTATGTAGGGAGGAAAGATAAATTTATGAATTAATTTGATTGAAAAAGGCAAAAATCAAATTTATATGGAAGATTGGAGTCGAGTTCAGACGTAAGATGTTGAATGGAGGGGAGGCAATTTTAGATAAGGTTTGATAGAAAAGAGGATATTTGTTTAGAGAAAAATTAGGATAATGTTTAATAAAATATTTTATCTAAAGTTCCCACTTCTAGACCACAGAATGCATAATCTGGGGATTCAAAGAAGTGAATTTTAAAAAGGTGAGAAAGAACGGAACAATGTCCAATAGGCCACTTGCATGGATTTCATAACGACTTGGAAAAAATCGTGTGGATAGATTTTTTTCCTAAAATTACGAAAATGTTAGTAAATTTTTTTAAGAAATGTATAGTTTTTTATTAAAATAAATAATGCCATCACAAAGTGAAAACCTCTCCGAAGAAGTTTTCTTCGAAAAAAAAAATTATATTTTTTTATATATATAATGAATAAATCCATTATTTGAGCTCGTGACGTCACTACATGAAAATGTCTCATCTCCGATTATGTTCCTTTAATTTTGTAAAATTCCACACTGATAATTTTTTTTTATATGGCAACACTTTGATTTCCGGCGAATTTTTGAATTTGCGTTTAACGTTCACTAGATTTATTGTTTGTTCTATACAAACTTATCCTTTGGTTTTATTTTTTGATAAAGATGGCGGTGTTTTTACAGATGTTACGAAGAGAACCCCGTACAATTTATTGCTATTCGTGTGGAAAACGTTCTTTTTTTTAATGATTTTCGGCTATGTAAATATCGTTTTTACGCACCCATAAAATTATGTTCCGTCTTTCCGGTTTATAAAAAATGGTCTGATATTTCAGATTGAAATTTTCAAAAAATCGCCAGGGTTTCAAAAATACGATTAAAAAAAAATAAAGGATGTCTTAGAATACTAACCTAAACCGGATTTTTTTTTTTTAAATGTGATGCAAGTGGCCTATTCTCATTTTTTTCTTCATTTTATGTTAAATTGCCAAAGCAGTTTGTTAGAAGGTCAATTTAACAATATTAATCTAACGCTAAAGCACAAATATTACAAGAAACCACAATATAGAAAATAGATACAAAATAATTTCTTATATAACTACAATATAAAGGCATAAAATACGACATAGGCAAATTACTCGTATTTATACATAAGATGACAAAAAATAATATCCATTTAAAAAGTCTTGATCTTAAATTTTTTTTTTTAATTCGATTTTTGTGTTCATTGGCATCTTATTAAATATGGGAAGGACAAGATAAAAAATGTATCGGAATATTTATAGACCTGAAAAAAGCTTTCGACAGCATATCACATAAAAAAATAATAAATAAATTAAAATCGCTAGGAATTAATGGGAAAGTATTAGCATGGATAACTAGTTATTTACACAAAAGACCTCAACAAGTAAAATTACTCAATCAAATCAGCGACTCAAAATATAGTGACTTTTCGATACCCCAAGGTACAGTTTTGGGACCGTTATTATTTATTATATATGTCAATGATATATTCCATATTTCCAAATTTTGAGACATTTATCCTACGCTGATGACACAGTCCTACTACTTAAAGCAAACACCTGGTCAGAACTTTTATTCCAACAATTTAAAGTCAGAAAATTAAGTGCAATATATTTTTATCATGCAACATTACAAATTTATAAAGATAATATTTAAAATAAAGTTGCACCATTTAAAAACAACAGAAATCTTAGACAAACATCAATACTTCCTACTCCAACATGTAAAAAAACACTAGGACAGTTAAGTCATAAATATTTCGGAGTAAAATTTTTTAATTCACTTCCTGAAAAAATCAGAAACATGAACAGTAATATCAACAAATTTAAAACTCACCTTAAAAATTATACCGAAAATTTGAACTGAATATAAAAAATAAAACAATTAAACCAATATAATAACACCCCCATACACACAAGCCCTGCCTTTTTATGGGGATAAATCAAATATGTATACATATTATGTAATTAATTATTATATTGAATTTATCGTAATTTATGTATCTTTCTCTGAACAAAAAAAAAATATCCGTTGACCGTATTCATTTGTAACTTTTGGAACGGACAAACCCTCATTTTTACTAAATCTAGTGCCAAATGCATGATCTACTTTTTGTTTGTATATTGAATCCGACAATAGGTTTTGGCGTAAAATTTTAAACCGTAATATCCCTCGAACAGGTACTATATTAACCGTTCGAATAAGTGAGGAATTTTTTTTTAAATGGGGGAATTGTTGAAATCACGATCGTAGCAAGTTTGCTTAATAGGGATTAAAGCATCAACCATCTTCGACGGGAGGTATTTATCAGTGCCAATCAACTCATTTAACCAATTAAATGAAGACAAACCGCTGCCATAAGCTAATGTATTTATTGAAACCTCATTGCTAAAGAATAACACTTTAGTATCCATTATAACACATTATTATCAGGGCGTTCGTTCTACCATTGTGCCATTGTTCGCGTACGACTCTCCTTGCATAAATTCAATGAGAAATGCGAAAAACTCGCAACATTCTGTCACGCTTAATGATGCTGAAAATCGAGATTACCAAGTACAAAACTTACTTATTTGCACCTAAATTTATGCACACATGTTAAAATATACGTATCGAATCAGCTAAGACTTTATCAAATCAGTGTTTGATATTATTTATTACATCTCAATTCAACCATACTCCCGAGATGTTTCGATTTTACATGGTTGTTGGAGCTGTATGTGAGAAAATAATAGGCCACTTGCATCACATTTTTTAATTTTTTTTTTGCGGTTTAGGCAAATATTTTAAGACATTCTGTATTTTTTTTTTAATTCGCATTTTTGAAACCCTGGTGATTTTTTGAAAATTTCAATCTGAAATATCAGACCATTTTTTATAAACCGGAAAGACGGAACATAATTTTATGGGTGCGAAAAAACGATAATTACATAGCCGAAAATCATTAAAAAAAAACGTTTTCCACACGAATAGCAATAAATTGTACGGGGTTCTCTTCGTAACATCTGTAAAAACACCGCCATCTTTATCAAAAAATCAAACGAAAGGATAAGTTCGCATAGAACAAACAATAAATCTAGTGAACGTTAAACGCAAATTCAAAAATTCGCCGGAAATCAAAGTGTTGCCACATAAAAAAAATTTTGTAAGTGTGGAATTTTACAAAATTAAGGGAACATAATCGGAGACGGGACATTTTCATGTAGTGACGTCACGAGCCCAAATAATGGATTAATTCATTTAAATATTTAAAAAAAACTATACATTTCTAAAAAAATTTACAAAAATTTTCGTAATCTTAGTAAAAAAATCCATCCACACGATTTTTTCCAAGTCGTTATTTATTTATTTATTTATTTACGCCCTTTTTCGGGGCTTTTACATAAACAATTTAAAAATTACACTTGATTAAATAAAATATAAATACTATATATTTCTTTTACCAATAAATATAAAAGGTATATATTTCTTTTACTAAGAAATATACAGTATTTATTTTACATAACTGAACTGCTTCAGTAACAGCATTTTGTATTTGTCTAAGGATAAATTGAAGATGTCCACAGACTTGGTAAAATTATTTCCCTCCATTAGTATTCTGGGCAAAGAGGAATACATATGGTAGTTAGTTCCAGAATTTCTGCACTGAAATAAATCCTGACTTCTAGTATTACGTAGAGGAATCCGGAAGCTTATTAATTCAAGCAATAATGGACTATCAACTAAATCATTTAGAATTTTATAAAGAAATACCAAGTCTGTGAAAATTCTTCTGTCTGATAATTTGAGCATATTCATATCATTTAAAATAGTGTTGTAGTTCAACATAATTGCTGGAATACCCATTTTAAAATTTAGAAAACGTAAGAATTTATTTTGTATTCTTTCAACAGCTTGTACATGTGTATTATAATATGGGTTCCAGACGGGAGAATTGTACTCAAGTTGACTTCTAACAAATGCAAAATATAACAGTTTAATACACTTTATATTTTTAAAATTTCTAGTTAGCCTAATTATAAATCCCAACATTTTTAAGCCCTTATTAGAAATTTCTGTTATGTGGTTAACAAATGAAAGATTTGATTGAAAAGTGATGCCTAAGTCTTTAATTTGTGTTAATGTCTCAAGAGTATTGTTATCAATGTTGTAATTAAAGATCACTGGATTTTTTATTCGAGAAAATCTTACTACTTGACATTTTGAGATATTTAAGTAGAGTCTATTTTCATTACACCAAATCAACAATTTGTTGATATTATCTTGAAGAATGTTGCAATGGTAAATATTTTTAATAATTCTAAACATTTTGAGATCATCAGCAAAAAGCAAGAAAAATACATCATGAAAAACTTTTGTTAGATCATTTATAAACAAGATAAATAAGACTGGGCCAAGGTGTGAACCCTGTGGAACTCCACTTGTTGCATAAATTTTTTCGGACAAAGATGATTTTATTCTTACAATTTGTTGTCTTTTAGTAAGATAGCTTTCAATCCAGGTTAATAAATTGCCACGTATACCAAGTTTTTCTAATTTCCAAATGAGAATTTCATGGGAAACTGAATCAAATGCTTTACTAAAATCAGTATACACAGAGTCTACTTGTAGTTTTTCTTTAAAAGCATTAGTTATAAAATTTTCATAAATAATCAAATTAGAAAGAGTACTTCTACCCGGCATAAATCCAAACTGGTAAGGTGATATTACAGGTTTTATTTGTGTAAAAAGTTTGTCAAGTATTAGGCTTTCAAAGAGTTTCGGTATGGTGGATTGAATGCATATTGGTCTGTAATTACAAATATCACTTTTATCGCCCTTTTTGAAAATTGGAGTCAAATAACTAATTTTCCACTTATCGGGAAAAATTCCACTAGATAAAGACAAATTAAAAAGTTTGGTTAATGGAAGAGCAATTACTTTGATACATTCTTTAATAAATATTGTAGGGATATTATGAAATCCATGCAAGTGACCTATTGTAATGCGTAAGTTGGATTCCAAATTAAATTTGCTGAACGGGATTATTTTGCGTATCCCATTATCAATTTGGGAGGCGTGTATGCGTACCGCCGCCCCTGGAACCCTATATTGGATAATCAATACCTCCGCTATAGGTACAGTGGTTCGCTACGTTTGGTGACAAAGTATTGGTGTCCGGATTCATCGGGTGAGGTGTGTTTAGGTTTTGGAGGTGTATGCGCCTAATTCAAGCTGTGTGGCGGGTCGGATAATGAGAGGCTGGTTTGGGGATACCCTTTGCCACACCAGCTGGTCTCTCTCGACCCATCGTTTTGCACCGCAGGAGGAGGGATGGGTTTATACGTCTTCAGTATACTGATCCCTAGATTCCTACTAACCCCTCATACCTTTTTCCTTCCCAGAACTTCCTTCCCTTCCTTCTCTCAAAAATACCCACAGGTCCTGAGTGAAATTATTTTCCTCGGGGTCTCCTGTGGGGAGTTAATGTAAAAATAGGTAATGAAAAAATGATGGTATATTTTTACAGGGTATATTTTTCAGCACAATTTTTCAAGGCACGGCACAATGCTGAAAGTAACATAAACACTATTTAACTATCTTTAATATGGTAGTAAATAGTATTAAAAAAACAATAATAATAAGATGATGCCGAAGCCTTAAAAGGTTCAGAATAGACAAAATGAAATAACCATCATTTTCTTTATTTTCCCTAATAGGCTCTATCGCTTAGAGAATGTGTAAATTACAAAACCGTTTTTATTGAGCGCTGCCGAAGAGAAGATATTTCAAAACGTTCTTAATTTTCGAAGCATTTTATTACGCCATTCAATGGAAGGCAATGACATCCAAACCATAAGATATTATACATACTCTTAGTCCGGCCAGGGTGGCCAGGGCCGGGGGTGTACGTTAAGTTCTTGATATTATTATGATATCAGATTCAATAATACAATATTTATGATGGTATTCTGTTCACTACCATCCCGGCTTGCATGTGGCATTTTTTCCGCCATAAGTCAGACTCCATTAGAGAGGATAAATAACGTTTAAACTGAAGCATTTTCGATTGTGTTGCCAATCCGTTTGTCTCGTGCGAAAACTTATGTATTTACGTCCAAATTTTGAAAATATTTCATTTGTAGAATATTTTGGAGACGTGGCAACATCGAAAGGCATCTATATATATAAAAATGTTTGTATTTATGTATGTATATCCGCTATGCATTGCCAAACCATTCATCTGATTGCGATGAAACTTTTGGAAACTTTGGTGTGCATGCTCGCGATGGTTTCTGTAAACAATAGTGAGCTCTGTCATCATGAAATTACGCATTGCTAAACCGTTCATGCGATTGCAATGAAACTTTAGGGATTTGATGTGTGCATGCCCGCGATGGTTTCTGTATACAATAGTGAGCTCTGGCATCATGAAATTATGCATTGCTAAAACAGCATCCCCAAAGACGATACAGGCCATGAGAGTGGAATTATTTTCCTCGGGGCCTCCTGTGTAGACCTAATTAAAAAAAAAACAATAGCCAATATTTTGCATAAGTGTAAGGTTATCTTGGCTAATAAATAGGTATTTATTAACAAAGATAATATATAAATATTTTGTTTTTTAAAGAAAGACAAACATTCCCGGATTACGAATAACCTGACAATATTTGAAAATCTCCTACTAACACCACGTTAAGCGAGTCATGATGGAGGACTTAGCCAGCCGAGTAATCGAACACGGAACGCCTGGGTGGGACACAAACGCAATGCCCACTCAACCACTGACAATATACAATGATAATATATACAAATACATTTTTCGCTATAAAGCATCTCACTAGGCTGAGTTTGTTCCGAGGTGGCGGAAATTTAATCAAATTTTAATATCTTAAGGAAATGAGAAGAAAAAATAATATGAGAAATTTAAATACATAAGAGAAATGAAAGAAATAAATAAAAAAGAAAAGAAATGGGAGAAGTAATAAAGAAATGAATGAAAAGAATAAAAATAAATGGGAAGAAAGGAAAACAAATTCAGGCGTGGAGTGGGTTTTTATCAATTAGATTTGGTTAAATATTGTTCAATACTGATGGTCCTATACTCTTACATCATGCAAATAATAGATTCCTGGTCAAAGCGAGTATATGCCTACTAGTTTTAAAAAAAACATTGAACCCAGATATAAACAACTGTTTACACGCAAAAAAAACAATTGTTACATGCAAGATCACTTGTACAACCTTTCGGGTTTTTACATAAATTACAAAAAGCCTGTTATTACAACAAATTGTATCCATAACTATCAACTCTATACTTGTGCATCAAAATACAATATCTAGGTATATCATAATGTATTGTAATAAAGTCAACAAACGACTATAAATCGTTCATATCGCACCAACACAGAAATATTAATATGCACTTATTGAACAATAAATAACGACATTTGATAGCATTCCCTTCCGATAGCGATCCGCGCGTTTATTTGTTTACGCGGCAAATTATAATTTTCCCGCCTATAATTATCCGCGTAATGGCCTCCAATGGCGGATCCCTACATCCTTTAATCCTTTCATTTCATTTTCAAGACCTACCGGATTTAACAATAATTTTAACGACCGACTGCTGCAATCAAAGGCGCGGTGTACGATTTAACTATCATTCACAGGCCATAAATTTAATAAAAAGTTGATTCAACATATCGTTAACTCCGAGTAAAAAGGGTTCCACAGTTCCAACTATCCTTAGATTCTTTAGTACACCTTTCCTCACTGCTATGAAAATATTTATTACCATAATAAATACACCTTTAATAAATTAACATATCTACATGAACCAATCCCAAACTTATAACTTATAACTAATACGAATAGTTGTATAACAGTAACACGATAAAATAGAACGCAATCCACAGAATGGTGATAAAACGGAACACTGAAAAAGCAGAAAAAAACAAAAGTGTAATGGTGGTAACGAAATAAAATCCGTACTTTCATACGTTAAACACAATTAGTTTTTGAAGAAGAAGATAACAATAATCTAAACGAAACTATGAAAGAGAACAAGACACAGAAAAGAACGCAAAAAATAAAAATAAATAGTCTTTATTGGAGAAGGTATCAATCAATTTACAAGTATGACGCAGTTCAATAATCGTAAAACAGTACAACTATAACAGTAGCTTTATGGGTTAATAATACAACCGCTCATTAAACCTTGTAACAAAAGGTTTTTTTGTGCATTACAGATTAATAAAATCCTATTACAATACACGTAACATATACATAACTTTCAGAACGTCTGTTCTGCCATGTGGGATATAGAGCAAGTCGTGGTGGCGACCCTGGCAGTAGTTGTTCGGTACGAACAATTTATAGCATTCTAAGAGGTATGGGCTGTCAATGTAGTAGTTTATAATTTTGAAAGCTGTTACTGTTAGGGTCCCATTCCTTCTAGATTGGAGACTTTCGAAGCGCGTTTCAGATAGCAAATCTGGATGATGCATAAATCGCGGGTATTCACCATGCATTTTCATATAAAGATACCTTAGAATTTTTTTTTGGATTTGTTCTAATAAATCTATGTATTTTTGCTGGTATGGGGCCCAAACAGCAGAAGCGTATTCTAATTTTGATCGTATAATGCAGTTGAACATCGATGTCATTGCTTCGGGCTTGGAAAATTGTTTACTTATTCTTATCACTAATCCAAGAAGTTTGTAACACGATGATGTCAACTCCACTATATGATCTGAAAAAGTAAGTTTGGGATCAAATGTAACCCCGAGGTCCTTAATGGATTTTACTGATGACAATATTTCATTATTTAATTTATAATAAAATTTTATCGGGTTTTTGGAACGCGTATGAGTCATAGTGACACATTTTTGGACGTTAAAGAAAAGTTTATTCTCATCTGCCCATGAAGATATTGCGTCTAAATCAAGTTGTAACTTAAAACAATCTTGAATGTCGCCTATCGTCCTGAGCAGTTTGAGATCGTCAGCAAAAAGCAAGCAAGTAGTACTCTGGATGCATTCTTGAATATCATCGATTAATATCAAGAATAGTAGAGGTCCCAAGTTTGACCCCTGAGGCATTGCTGAAAATGCAGGGAATTCCCTGGACTCTTGCCCACCGATGCATACATAGTGTGTTCTATTTTTAAATATGTCACAATAAATTGTATCAGGGGTTGGTCAAAGCCTATTTTATGTAGCTTTCTTAGAAGTACGTCATGATCTACACGGTCGAAGGCTTTTGCAAAGTCAGTGTAAATAACGTCTGTTTGATATAGCGCGTCTAATCCTCTTGCTACTTTATGTGAAAGTTCAAGGAGATTGGATACAGTCGATTTTTTTGACAAAAAACCGTGCTGGTTTCCCCCAAGAAGCGGTTTTATTTTATTTGTTAGTTTTTCACAAATAAATGTTTCAAAAATTTTCGAAAAAGATGATAAGACAGCTACCGGTCTATAATTGTGTTCCTCTGTTTTGCAACCCAACTTATATATTGGGCTCACCTTGGTGAGTTTCCAAGATTGGGGAAAGGTGGAATTAGCAATACTGAGGTTTATTATATGGCACAAGGGTTTATATAAGTATTCCCCTAACGTGATGATAACATGAGATGGAATTCCATCCGGTCCCGTGGCCTTATCGGGCTTTTGGTTCTGAATGCAAATTTTTACTTCCTCAGGTTTAAATATATCAAGGGAGATTAAATCTATAAATTTAGGCACCTCTTGCCGTAGACTCTCCGCATTTAATTTGGGACACGTTTGGTTATAAACCGATTTGAAGTAATTCGCGAATATCTCTGACACTAGTTGGGGACACTGGATGATTTCATCCGCATCCATGAGCGCGATAGAAGTACCCCCACTTGATTTTTGAGACCTAATATATTGCCAAGTATCGTTTACATTACAAGTATCGTTTTTCTCTTTGGAGACCTGAAGCTGCGCAGGCAAACCGGGAAGGCAAACTTAAAAACTCAAGGCCTCACATGTCTTTATACCGGTCAAACCATCTGTAAAGCCTAGTGGCGGGATGCACATTCATTAACCAGTAGTTCGTCCCTAACCTGTAAGAGATAAGCGATAAGAGAAAGGTAAAGTATTCTAGATTGAACACTTATTTATCAATCAATATAGGCCCGAAATAATTACAGACCTTTATTTTTGTCGCTCGATGTAACCTAATACATAATTAAATTTCTATAAAAAAATATGTAATGTTATGTTAGGTTACATTATTTTTTCTTAAGTGTTCCTTATCTAACTCTGTTCTGTTTTAATCACCGTTCTATTTTATCTGTTTTCTGATTGATCACTGTGCTTTTTTATCGCTATTCGAGATATAGTTGTTTTGTCACTGTTCTGTTCGATCACTGTTGTGATTTATTACTGTTCTGTTTTATTACGGTTCTGTTTTATCACTTTTCTGTTTTGTCACGGTTATGTTTAATCATTTTCTGTTTTACTATGCTTGATAACTTATATGAATGGTTGATCCCTTTTTACAAAGTTTCAGGAAGCTTCGTTTATTGGTCTCGTGTTGATAAAAACTGATGTTTTGTGACAGCACTCAACGGGAATGTTCGCTTTCCGAATTCCTTCATGAATTACGGTTATGCGCAAAAAAATATTACAAAATCGATGGTTTTAATCGCCCCGTTGTCAACTTTATAGCGAGAAGGCTTTGGGAATCCAGCAAGATTTAGTACGATATTTTTTGCACGTTTTTTCAATTTGGTCTATTAAACAATTTTGAATTTAATGCCGTTTTTGTCGTAGTGATCGTACCTTATTTTTTATTTTCACAATGGAGGATTTTGTTGACAACAAACACTATACAATAAAATTACAAAGTTGAAGCAAGATTCATGCGCTCATCTCTTAAATTTTTTAATTTTTAGAAATTTAATTAAAATTAAATTTGATAATGTTATTATCGAGTTCTGCAAGTATTTAGTTAGTTCTGTAAATAAATACTTGCCGAACTCGAAAATAGCATTATAAAATTTAATTTTAACTAAATTTCTAAAAATAAAATAGAGTTGTATGAATTAAACACAAAAACAATAAATAATTAATTAATACAATTTAGAATGAAACCAACTCAGAACCACCTCAGAAAGGTCATTTATTTTACATGAGCTCCACACAGAAGGCCCCGAAGAAAATAATTTCCCTTTGGGGATACTGTATGGAGGGGTTTTTTTAAATGAAAGTAAGGAGAGGAGAATTTTGGGAAAAAAGGGGTGGGTAGGAATCTGGAGTTCAGTATGTCCTGGTCATCCGCCTCCAAGACCTAGACAAACCTAACCCCATGAACCCGGGCACCCCTGCTAAATCATCAAACGTAGCGAACCACTTGGAGTGACCTATGGCAGAGGTGTTGGTTATCCATTTAAGGTTCCCGGGGCGGCGGTACCCATTCCCGCCTCCCAAGTCATTAAGAGTGATGATAAAAAAATGGTTAAATAGGTTAAGTTAGGTTAGGGTTACCGGCTATTTTAAAATTATCTTTTCATAGCTTTTAACGACCTTTCTGAGATGGTTCTGAGTTGGTTTCATTCTGATTTGGCATGGTATAGAAATATTTTTTAGGCTCTCAATAATTACAAACCGGACGAAAATCGGTTACATTTGGATAGTTTTCCATACCTACGTAGTTGATACAGAGATTTTTGTTTTTTTAAGAAAGACAAATATTTCGGGTTACGAATAACCCGAAAATATTTGAAAATCTCCTTCCACCACCCCAGAAAGCGGAAGATATTGCTTGTGTCCTGATGGAGGACTTAGCCAGAACATGGGACGCCTGGATGGGAGCCAAACGCAATGCCAACTCAGCCACTGACCAGTCGATTATTTTATTCTAGTATATAATACTGATTACGTAAGTGTAGAATTTCGTAGAATATAAGCTTATACGTAAGAACATAATCTTTTTACTTGTGTAAAGTCGTAGTTTGCTATAAAAATACACTTTTAATTATGTACGATAAGCTTCAGGATGTTGAGGTTATGAAGATGTCAAAAAATATGAAAAAAAAAACATATGGATTGAATAAAACCTTGTAGGCTATCTCCCTCCCTCTCTCCCATATGGTAATTATTAATACTAGTCTGAATATGACTTTAACAAGCTGAAACCAGTTATAGTTTAAAAAAAAGTAGAAATAAGTATTATATGTGTTTTATTATATTCTTATAATGAGTTTCCACCACGAATTGTATGTATTACAAAAAGAAATATTACGAAACAATTATTGTTGAGTCAATAAAATTAATATGAAATACTTATTTATTTTTATCACCGTGAAACTGTACTACGTAGAATTCTAATAAGGACAATGCCAAAGAATTTTTCCTCTCAACTGTGATAATAAGGAAGCATCTTTTTTCTTTCTGCGAAAGTCTCATTACAGCTAAAGGATTCTAAAAATATTAATTTTCACTTTATCGTCCCACGCCTATTTTTTTTAACCCCTCGGGCCTCAAGCATTTTTTGTGAAAGGGACAAAATATTACCGTTTTGCAATAAAATCCAAATATATGGAATATTTATAAACGTATCCGAAAACTAAAAACTGTTTTTGAAAGGTGATAAAAAACGCTTTAAAATTTTATATTTCGATGTAAACATATAACTTTTGAAATACAAACATTTTTCAAACATAAAAAGTTTTGAAAATAGCTCACCTTACGTTTAAAATTACTTACGAAAAAAAAAATATTCAACGGGAATACTGCGATTTAGTGAAATCGCAGTTCCCTTTTACTGTAATTCCTACCAGCTCGTAGTGGAGAGAAGCTGGCGATTTGCTGGATAATTTGACTACGGTAAAGGGGGCAATTCTTTCAATACGGTTAAGAAACATTGATGTAAGACCTCAGAGTAACAATACTCTGAGTGTAAGACCTATGTTTAAAAATCTGAAAATTCTGACATTCACAGAAATATATATATAATGGAGTTATGCATGTTAGTGCGATCATCTGCAGTCAAGTTCTCACAAAAAAACTCAACACATAAATACGCTACAAGGTTCACAGAAAACTTATTAATCCCAAAAGCAAACAAAACAATATTCCAAAAAGGACCATATTACATGGCCGTTAAAGTATACAACAACCTTCCACACAACATTAAACAAATACAAGATACACACAAATTCAAATCGTCACTAAACATTTCTTCAACAAATGTCATTATACTCTTAATGAATACCTTATGTAAATCAACTCTTTTTTTCTATTATTTTTATTTTTTTTTATTTTTTGATATAATGCAACATGTAATTGTTTAGTTTTAATGTCTTAACAAATATCATTACACCTTAAGTGAATACCTCACATAAATGAAACACATATTTTTGTATTTTTATTTGTATATTTGTATAAACATTTTAATGTTCTTCTTAGAACAAACATTACAATATTTTTTTTTTTTTTTTTTTATTCAGAGAAAGATACATAGATTACAATAAATTCAATATAATAATTAATTACACAATATGTGTACATATTTGATTTATCCTCATAAAAAAGCAGGGCTTGTGTGTATGGAGGTGTTATTATATTGGTTTTATTGTTTTATTTTTTATATTCAGTTCAAATTTTCGGTATAATTTTTAAGGTGAGTTTTAAATTTGTTGATATTACTGTTCATGTTTCTGATTTTTTCAGGAAGTGAATTAAAAAATTTTACTCCGAGATATTTATGACTTAACTGTCCTAGTGTTTTTTCACATTTTGGAGTAGGAAGTATTGATGTTTGTCTAAGATTTCTGTTGTTTTTAAATGGTGCAACTTTATTTTGAATATTATCTTTATAAATTTGCAATGTTGCATGATAAAAATATATTGCACTTAATTTTCTGATAATTTAACATGTAGGTATGTGGTTAGCTGGAAGAAATGGGGTCATAGCCATTAGCTACACCTTTTATATTTTTATTTGTACAAAAATATTTTATTTTTTTGGATTTTTTGAAAGTAGCCTAGACGAGTGGGTCCGAAAAGCGAACAAATTAGCCTGACGGGTTATTAGGTCCTAAAATAATTGTGGTATATTTAATATGACTTAAGAATTAATAAGAAGTAGACAGTAATTTTATTGTATTGGGTACTTAGGCAGACTTCAGATTTTCTTATTATGTGCGTACCTACTTGTACCTACAAAATAATTGAAAAATCGGCCGTTGTTTCCAATTTTACTTATCAACTGTTGAGCCGAAGTTTTGGCTCAACGCTCCTCAATTGCACAAATGCAAGTGAGACAAGAAATTTGTGATATTTCAGAGTAGGAGAAATATTTTCATATTTTTTGTCCTAATATTGTTCTTTTCAACCGCACGTGTCCCATAAATTACATAAAATGTGGAGAGAAAAAAACACATTTCAACAGAACTATCAAACTTGAGATTTCACAAGCGCAGCGACGACGCTAATGCCTAAGTCTTTTTCTGTTATTTGAACCCAACCTAAAAACAACCGTAAAGGTGCGAGGATTACCCGATACTCCAGAGGGACTGCAGATCCCTGAATATCATATTTCACAACATAAAAACTGCACAGATGTGCTGGGAATTCCACGCATTCCATTCTTATTCCGAGAATAGATGGGGATGTTAACGAGGAAGAATTTTCTGAAGAATCCAAGCGCACCTCTAATTAACACGGAAGTGAAACATAAGAACATTTTTCCATAATCCCTGTTATCCATAATGTTATTCACAATACCTTCCGACAAAACATAATTTCAGGCTCTGGAGGAAAAAAACACTTTCGTCTACCGCCTGCATTACATTATTTGGACAACAAAATGGATTTCACATTTTTTCTAATTGTCCAAAAGCTCCCTTAAGTATTCCAACAGATATTTCAAAAGAGAAGTCCACATGAAACATAACTTGTGCTCTGGTTTATTTATAGATTTTGGGTTAAGCCACAATCCTATCTATAACGGTTCAGTTGAAAAATACAGCTTTTTTTGGGTTATGCTTGCATTTTTTTTAATGAGCTCCACACAGGAGGCTATTAGGAAAATAATTTCCCTCAGGGCCTGTGTCATCTTTGGGATTGCTGTGTGGGGGATTTTTTTAAAGGAAAGGAAGGAGAGGAGAGTTCTGGGAAGGAAGAGGGTTTAAGAAGTGGGTAGGAATCTGGAGTTCAGTGTGTCCCGGTCATCCGCCTCCAAGACCTAGACAAACCTCACCCCAGTGAACCCGGCACCCCTGCTAAATCACCAAACGTAGCGAACCACTTAGGGTGTCCTATGGCAGAGCTGTTGGTTATCCAATAAAGGTTCCCGGGGCGGCGGTACCCATTCCCGCCTCCCAAATTGAGAATTACTTTTAGATTTCCTTTATGTAAGGTGGGTATACACTGCGTACAAAATGAGTAGTTGCTTTTTACAATAGCTCCACTACAGGAGGCCCTGACGAAAATAATTTCCCTCGGGGCCTGTGTCATCTTTGGGGATGCTGTGTGGAGGTAATTTGAAAGGAAAGGAAGCAGAGGAAGTTCTGGGAAGGAAAAAGATACGAGAGAAGGATAGGAATCTAGGAATTAGTATATTTAGGAGTGACAGACGTATGAATGCATCCCTCCCACTGCTGAGCAAGGCGATGGATTGGAAGAGACTAACTGGAGAGGCCAAATGGTCTCCCTCAACCAGCCGCTTCCAATCCGCCCCACTACGCAGCAAAGTAATAAGCAGAGGCATCCGCCGCCAAGACCTAAACAAACCTCAACCTATGCGCCCGGGCACCCCGTTAATAAACGCAGTGAACTACTTGAGTTGAACTATGGTAGAGGTGTTGGTCATCCAATAATTGTTTTCACATTCATTGCAATTCAGAATCAATGCTTTTGCCCTCGAGCCACGGCGGTCATAAACATAGCAAAGTTATTTCAAGCAACGTATCAATTTTGAA
Source organism: Limnephilus lunatus (assembly GCA_917563855.2). NCBI lineage: Eukaryota > Metazoa > Arthropoda > Insecta > Trichoptera > Limnephilidae > Limnephilus > Limnephilus lunatus. The sequence continues at coordinate 52,239,018 of OU830602.1, read as the reverse complement.
TGGTGATCTTACCAGTTTACTACTGAAAACATTGATTCTTCCATGTACACCTAAAGTTAGTAGGTAACATAAATCATAATATCAGGTACATTATGTAACATGACTATGCAATAATTTATAAAATACTTTGATTTTTATTTTTAAAATAATATTTCATATTAACTTATTATTATTTCATATTGGATCACCAACTACTTAAAAACCACCCTTAAGTGGTAAAAATCAAACATGTTAATAGTGATCAAGAGATTTTAAGCTTTGGAATCCCCCAAGGTACAGTGCTTGGACCAATCCTATTTACCATATACATATGTAAACGATTTTTTTTTTCAACCTTTACATGGTCAAATTACATCATACGCCGACGATACAGTATTAATAATAAGTGAAAAGACTTGGGAAAATGTAGAATTAAAGGCCATAGAAGACATCCACATGCTTAAGAATTTTTTCGACACTAATTTACTATCACTAAATAGTGAAAAGACATTGGTAATTCCATTTGCAATCCATTTAAACGATTCTCGTAAATTTTTTTATATTGTCATTCATGATTATACTAAAATTCACAGCCAAACTATTGCAAATCAAACTGTACAATATTAAAAACAACAAATAAAATGAAATATCTAGGAGTCATTATCGATAAAAATCTGAAATGGAAGAAACGAATTTGTCAAGAAGTAAGCAAAATTAGAAAATTAATATACATATTTTTAAGACTTAGAAATTTTCTGTCGATAAAATATCTATATTTAATCTACTATTCCTTAGTTCAATCCACTTTACAATACGCTATTATTAGTTGGGAATCCGCGTATAAATGTAACCTTCTCCTAATAGAAATTGGACAAAGAACAATTATTAAAATTATATTAAAAAAATCCTTGGACTATCCAACAGATTACCTATTTGATGAATTCCAAGTACCTACATTTAAAGATTTATATATTAAAAATTCATTAATCCAAATTATAAAAGAAAAAGATGAATATCAATTTTTAAATGAAAACCGAACGCGACTTAAACATGTTTTTCTATGCCCAAAACTAAATACGTCTTTTGCACAACATCATTACACTTACCAGGGAAGAACTTTTTTCAATCATCTACCAGAAGAAATCAGAAGCATTAATGATAAAACCCGAATACTGATCTCCGTCAAGAGACATTTATAAAATATTCTGAAGTAAAAATCTACTGCCACTTAATTAATCTTACAAATATTCTTAGTTTTCCATAACATTATTTATTTTCTTTTAATACATACTATTATCAAAATAAATACTACAGCACACATATATTTATGTAAACGAATTATTTAAGTACTAACCAATAACCGCATTCATGTACATTCCCTTTCCATACACAAGCAAACGCTTTCAATGGAAAAGTAGTAAAAAACCTAAGATGTAAAATTATCATTATGTACCATGTAAAACATATTATTAAAAAAAAATAATTAAAAAAAAATTCTCAATCACAGTATTCCGCGAATGTAAAACAACATGTGTGATCTCTGTGCTTGGGTTCTTGCAAATGCTCCAAACACTTATAACAAAATTTTCTTTTTGGAATGCTAGTGCAGAATGATCCCGCGATTTTTCACTGGATTTAAATTTATTCATTTTATTTTCTGGAAATCAATAGTTTACAGTGAGGTTAATTTACACATGTGTAATTCACCCAACCGAAAAAAGCATTTATAGATTTCCTCATTATACTAATGTAATATATATTTTAAAATTAAACAGCGTACATATAACAATTAGCAGATATAACATACATATATAATTATAACCCAAGATACTCCATAATATATATTTTATGCAGTTTAGGACAAATTCAAAACGTGTTTATTAAGTTTTAAATTATTTTCGTTACAATTGGATAGAAAGTTATTTAATGTTAAACAAAGTTTGTATAGGGCAAGAATTTCGATTTGGTTTTACAGTGTTTTTCTTTAAAAAGATTACAGAAACATGTGTGCCATGAGTCAAATCAATTCGGTTTAATGATTTAGGACAGTCAGAAATGTTGATTTCGATTATGTTAGTAAATAGCGCTCTTAATAATGGAAAAAGCACAAACACTTTGAAAATAACTAAATCGAATCACATACATAATGGACATTTAAAATATAGAATTGAAGTAATTTTCCCATAAAATAATAAATTATTGGTAGGTATGTACTTTATCGCTTGTATGAATACTTGTCACAATCAGTTCATTTTGGAGATGACAGTTTACTTCAAAACAAATCCGAGCTCGAACAAGAGTTAAAATCACTCCCAAACAGATCCACAAGCGAAATTAACATGTTTGATGACACATGTATTTAATTGACTCCAAATCTGAGTGAGGAAAAATTAGTAAAAAATAACAAACATGTCAAATGAAAAATAACCAAATGAACCAGTAAAACTACCGTTAAACACCGTTCCTCAAATATCAATGCTAATCCCACAACATTTAAAACTGTATGCTAGTGTTATTCGTACTAAGATGATCTCACATAATCCAATATATCTTAATCGCTAATAATGAATGGTAATTCGGATTAATTTAGCGTTAGCACAGTCATGCACCTCGTAAGTCACAATATCTCGACTAGGGCTGCCAAACTGAAACCGGTTAACGGGTTATTTGGTCAAAAACCTTTCTCATTTAGAAGACCGTTGGAAAAAAACTGATCTCATTTATTTCTTCAAAATTATTAATTGTATTGCGACCGGTCAGTGGTTGAGTAGGCATAGCGCTTGGGTCCCATCCGGGGGTCGCATGTTCGATTCCTTAGCTGACTAAGTCCTCCATCACAACAGAAGCAACATTTAGGCTTTCTGTGGTGGTAGTAGGAGATTTTCAAACATTGTTGGGTTATTCGTAACCTGGGAATGTTTGTCTTTCTTTTTAAAAAAAAATGTTGATTCACCTAAGTTACTACAACTCATCCCTTTCAATATACCTTCCCGTAGACATAATGAACTGCTTTCCCTCAATCAACACTTGACTGATTATGGATAATATTTTGATTTCTAGCTAAGACTTTCCACTTCTATTTTCTTATGTTTATCTCTGATTTTGTCTTTGCTTTCATTTATCACATTTTAATCTTAAAATGTACATTTTTTAAAATTCGAGTTATTTTATCATAAATTGAACATAAGTTCATTAATAAATAAGTAAATAATATCAAAATAACGTGTATAGTGACCAGATATATGTATAGTATAGTCATGTATTTTCCTTACTATTTTTAATCTCATACCCCTCCCATTCTCTTATGGGTATTTTACATGATCTTACTGATAATTTTTTTTCTTTGAAATTTAAACCATTTAAATCACCTTATAAAAATATCTGGCATTTGGCTTTGCCGTTGCCGTCAACAAATCAACAAAATTACATGCGAAATTTACAAAACCGAACAGTAGGTAATATATGTTCACAATTTTTAGTAATAAAAATTTGTGAAAAATAAAATACGCATGCAACATTTCTTTCAACATTAACTCTATGCGGAAGGCCCTGAGGAAAAAAAATTGGGGCTATCTCATCTTCGTGTGGAGGGCCTTTTTAGGGAAACGAAGGATAGGAAGTTCTGGAAGGAAATATGCATGAGGAGTGCGTAGGAATCTAGGGTGTCAATATGCCCAAGAGCGGCAGCCGTTTGACACCATCCCTCTCACTGCGGTGCAAAGCGATGGGTCGAGAGAGTCCAGCTGGAGAGATCAAAAGGACTCCCTCAACCACACCCGGCACCCCTGCTAAGTCACCAAACGTAGCAAACCACTTCGCAGTTGACCTGTGGCAAAGGTGTTGGTTATCCAGTAAATGGTTTCCGGGGCGGCGGTACCCATACCCTCCTCCCAAATTGATTACAAGAAGAATAAACTGATTTCTTAAAAACTGTATTGAGTACCGAATTAAACAAGAAAAAAACACTATTTAATTTTGTATGTACTTCCCCTACCTATTTGGGTTAGGTTAGGTTAGGTTTAAAAACGGTCAATCGGTTTATTAAAAAGCTGTTCATTTGTTACTATAAGCCCTAGTTATAACGGTTTTACGTAAAATACACACATAACAGCGTATAGTTCGTGCACTATTTAATTCCTACAACTTAAAAGACATCAGTCCGTTCTGTGTTCAGCCCTGATAAGTTCAGATATTTTTTACCTCTCACTCTGGCAAAGTGGGCGGAAGAAGCGAAGTTAGTGGGGCAAGAGGCCCGCCCTAGAATCCGCCCCTACGATTTAAACTCCTCCAGGAAACTATGACAGCTGACAAAAAATTCAATTGCTCAGGTTAGATCGTTAAAAGCGAAGTGTGACATGGGGAACTGTTTGAAATCCTGACATTATTACTTCGTGAAAGATTTTAAAGCTGGATAGTAAATGACGTAATATATTTTTAATACAAAAATATTTAAAGTCAATGTAAAAAGGATTAAACGACCAGAGAGACAGAAAGCGCATGGGGAGAGTTCGAATGAAATATTAATAATAGGTATCATGTTGAAAATTGTAAATATTCTTGTAATGCACTATTTACCTTGAAGACATGGTCTGTTAACGGACACAATTAATTGTCTTTAAAATTAAACTTATTAAAATTTTATGATTAAATTTGTGAAGTTTAAAACTCGTATTAATTTATAAACTTACTGGCTGATTCCCGGCATGCGTTGCGATGCCATATTCAAAGAAATAAATTGTTTCTCCCTGCATGTCCTTTCCTGTGCGTCTTCGATCCCGTACCGCATCCCTTTTCACCTTCCCTGCCTACCCTCTCCCCTCTCCCACGTTCCATATATTCAGTCCCAGTACATTCATTTTCAATCAGCTCGCGTGCCACCTTTCACAATTTTTTTATTAAAATTTTCACTTTTCATATATTACAATTATTGATTCTTGTATATTATAAGAATAATCGATCTAATTTGGTACCTTACATAGGTACATAAAATATGTATAATTTAAAAAATCCATAGACATTTCTTTTGTTACAAAAAAAAACAGTTCCCTGCTAAATTCGCATTCATAAAAGGCGCGAACTGTCAAACGTGCGAAGTTAAAATAGTCGTTATGTTTTCTGAAATTATACAATTTTCTTAATTTTTTCTTTCCTTAAAAACCTTATACAAAGTATTAAAAAACTTTGAAAAAAGATGAATGAAATAGGCAAAGTCGTTCTGAAGTTATGGTGTGACCAAGGGAAACATTATTATTAAAAAGCTGTTAAAATTATTTGAAAATAATATTCGACTCTCAGATAAAAATATGAACATAGAACAGGATATCGAAAAATTACTCGAACCCAGATTAAATATTTTCAAGTTGTAGAAAAAAAAAAAGATTTTCCACCACCTACATATGTTTCAAATACATTCTGGTAAGAACTTTGCAGTCATTCCACAAAAATATGGAAAAAATGTGCATAATGTTAGTAATTCTTAAATAATAGAAATATGAGATCGATAAAAATGACCAAATTTGATTAGGTATCTGTAGCTCAATTGGTAGAGTATTGGTCCCGAGATCTATATGAATTTTTATTTTCGATGTGTTATTCAATTTTTAATATGTTCAGTTGAGAGTTGTTAATATTATTCTTAATGATTAAACACTTACAGTACAATGAAAATTAAAAAGTATAGAAATTTTGTTGAAATGATTGAAAATCGTATTTTACCGTAGAGTCACAACATCTACGTTATTTACTAATAAATAAGACATTAAATTAAGTGGAACACGAGACAGAACCTAAGTCGAAATAAGAACAAAAATGATAAAATGAAGAGACGGCGTAACAGTAATAAAAAATGTGATAATCTCATTTATGTGCACGTGTATGTAACTACATTTGCGTTGAAATCGTTTTTTAGATGGTAATTGTTAAAAAAACTATTGAGGGCATTGTAGAGATGACACGCAAATTTTATTCAGAATCCAACGATTCTTATATTTACATGCTAAACGGTAAATTAATGCCATAATTTTATTCGAATATAAATCAGGCAACACTAAAGCGAGATTTAGTATCTATAAGATACCAATTAGCATAAAGTGTACGCCATAGACCAAAGAGATTATATTGTTACATACAAGGCAATACTGTGACATATATTATATTTCTTGTATTTCAGTGTCGTGTTCCCTGCAAGACAAACTTTGAAACGTGCAAAAACCTTTTTTTTCTGTAGGGCATCGAGGACTATGCTAACATTATAGTAGCAGTGATGATGTCCTTCTTTCCAACAAAGAAACAGTGTTCGTCAAGACGTGCAACCGTCCATTACAATAGTTTTGGGAACTGAAGAAGGCTTCTGTAGGAAAAAAAGATTTGAGGGAAAACCATTTCACGAGTCATTTCGAAAAGATTTATTTATTCGACCTTTTTTAAGAATTGAATCCGAATGCCTGCAACTCTTTTCTACTTCTTTATTTACATAATTTTCCCTGTGCATTCTGCTAGCGTGTTTTCTGCAATCGTTGCTCTTAGAATTTCTGTGTTCTTTGGAAAACAATTTACTACCATCTTCGCAATTTTATTCGTGCCTTCGAGACAAACCTTTGCCAGGGGCTTTTCGTACAAGCGTTAAACGTTAGATACACCCGATAATTAGATGCCATTGATCATACGCAATCCTCGAACCGGAGACATTTATCTCTCGGCAGCCTCCCACGCGGTGGACCGCTAAGCTGTGATTCACACTCGGCTAATTTACATTTCAATTATTGCTAGAGAGCTCAGTGATTGCAGATTGCAGTTTCCATGTTCTCTTTTCCATTCTTCTCTCGTCCACGCCTTCCAGGACCGATCTTTATCGACGACACACACCTAGAAGTTGAGCAAGATTTTTAACTAAACAAATTTAAGTTTTTAGTTGTCTTTTGATCATTGGTTTCTTTGTGGAAGGATAATCTATCCCTCTACAAAGCCTAAGGTATCTAAATTGCATCCCCCATTCAAATAACTGTTTATATGAACTCAATTCCATTTTTCAATTTATTTTTAAATCTGCTTCCCTTTCTCCACATATTGAACCGATGACTAATTACACCATTGAAAGGGAAAGCAAGACGTATAAAAAAATATGTGTGCGGAAAAAGAAAACTAAAGTAGACAAGAGTGGGGAAGCTACGAAGCACCGCAAAGTACAGAGCACAAATATGAGACCGTTTAGTCTATGTCATTCTCTCGCAGGCTAAATCCTATAGTTGTATGTATGTGTCTCTTTTTCGTTTCATCGAGTTTCAAATCCCAACGGTGCTAAAGAATTTTTCCCTTCAAAAAGAGAATTGTTGATTTATTTCACTACGTGGCAGCTTTATTACCTTCCAAAATATTTGTTACGCTGTCAAATAAATGTAAGAAAAACAAATTTCATTAAACAGTTATTCCCTTCTACGGTCTCATCTAAAACATTAATGTTCATTCTCTTATTTTATGAGGCATCACAGCGAAAAAAAAATCAGAAAATTGTCTTCTACCACGCCAATCTATTGATTTTGCAATATGGAGTAAAAAATATGCAAACACAATCGTCATATGATATTATATAATGTAGAGCTTGTTTCACAGTACCAAACTCGTCCTACAAATTGTTAGTTTTGTTTTCATATAGGAATTGTTTGTTTTCATACAGGAATTATGAAATTTTTAAACAAAAACTTAAAAAACATTTTACTATTAACTAGATTAAGGTATGTGTTACGATGTGCCAACTTATATTTCCATTATGAACAAAAAATGCCAACTTATACTTTCTCTGTGTATTAAAATTCGCATTATGTTTCATTATGTACAAAAAAAAATAGCCAACTTATATTTTCATTATATGTATAAAAATTTTCTATTATGTACAAAAAAAAATGCAAACTTATTATTCATTATGTATAAAAAAAAGTAGTTCTACTTACATCAAAATTGTAACAACTGTTAAGTATGTATAGTACTGTCAATCTGATAGTGCTCCCTCTCTAAACACGAGAATTTCTCAATTAGGGAGGTACTGTTACCACTAATATTATATATATTTAATTGTATATTATATGTATTGGCTAAAAAAAAAAAAAAATTATTGTATCCTGCAATTTGGATTATTGGTTTGTTCAGTTACAGACAGTGTGCTACCGATATCTCTCACGTGGTAATCTGATAGTATACTTTTAGGTATATATATATATTTTAAGAGCATGTTCCACTGCCGAACCAGTTGATAACCACCCAAGCAAGCACCAAAATTCAGGAAATTGAATTAAATTCATTAAATTATCTCGTTTGTAATCATGATCCCTCTTCACGATCTCTGAGCTTTTTGTTGCACTTAATATAAACACTGTGGGTATAGAGACACCGCTGCACTCGATGCACATAGTGCTGCAATCTGCACATGTAGGTATGAGTACATTGTTCAATGCATCCAGCCCACACCTCGGTGCAATCAGGCCAGTTGAAACACAGACTGGTACTTAGTACTTAGGTGCAAATGCTTAACAAAACAAAGCCGCTCTCCTTTGGTTTTGCTTATTGTTTATTTATTGCACATGTGCGATCGTTGGCAGAATCGCAAATTACTCGGAGGTGTAGGAACTTCTCAGAGACGGGGTGTTTAATTGCTATAAAACGCTGGCGTGTGCTTGAATTCTGCTTCTCTGGGTCTTGCGATTCGTGGACCTTAACAAATATTTATTTTAACTGCTATTTTACGGAAAAATATGCATCTCTGGACACATAAGACATGATATAAATATAGAAAAAAGTTTTTGAAGTGAAATCTTCTTTAACCCTCGACTCGTCGCGTGGGGTCTTTAAATCCTAGGTTTTACAGGAATGCTAATTATGTACATTTTAAATCTTCCCACTGATTCCTTACTTTAGGTAGCTTCCTAAAAGGAACTATACTTGACGCTTAGTGCCGCAAACATTCAGTTTGCGCATGTTCGATGTGAGATGTAGACTTGTGTTTCGGCGTAAGGCTAAAAAAATCAAGTAAATACAATAAAAACCAAGTTCATATGTTTTTTCAATGTACGTTGTTGATTTTTTTTGTAATAATAATAAGTCTATATCAATCTCAAATAGTTATAAGATTGATAGAAATTGGTTAGATCTTTTTTTAAAGTATTCTATTAAAAAAATGTGATTCAAAATTATAAAAAATGTTCCTTGTTGTTTTTTAAGCTTTTACATTGAAAATAAATATCTAATATTTGATTTTTAATATTTATTTCAATGCAGTCATTATTACCGGACTATAATCTGTTAAAATAATTCATTAAATGCAAGCTATAACAACAATTTAATTATATTAATTTTTGGGGTCCTCAACGACCCCGCGCGACACCTCGCGTTACAAAAAGGGTACGACGTAAGGATTAACACCGTTGTGATTTGAAACTCGATGAAACGAAAAATAGCGACACGAAAAAGAGACAAAACATACATCTATATGAAGAATGAATGTGATAGTATAATCGTTCTCCTCTTTGTGCACTCTTGTCTTCTTTAGTTTTCTGGATGTTTCTACCTTCTACCGCATGTGAATTGAACACTCTGAATTTTTTAAATATTTCTTGAGCTGAGCTGAACGGCTGGGCGGCGTTTTTCATACAAAATTTTAATTTTGAATTTGAACCCAAAATACTTAATCAAACTGAATATTTACTTTATTCAAAAGTAATAGCAAATTTTGTCTTAAATTGTAAGTGTTTTAAATTAGAAATCTGGGAGAAAGGAATGGGTACCGCCGCTAGATATTATTTTTTGAAAGTCGATGTATTATAGTAAAATAACTTTGTTCTTATTGTGGGTTGATTTTTTTATTGATTCGTAGACAATACGCGTAACCTTGTGCGTAAAATCAGACTCCATGGTCTACCTATTCCTATTGTGAAAATACGAGTATCTCCGACGTTTCACCATATTAATTTGAGATTAGCCCAGTGCCTTTTGAAGTCACCAGGGTTATCATTAGATGTCTGTGCCAAGACTACTGGTTCAACAACATTACTATACAGAAATCTTCTTCCCACCTGTGCAGGACATCAGCACCACAAATAAATAAAAGTTCTTGGGTTAGAATGTCTTAGTTTTTTATGAACGACGTTTAATGTTTTTATGTAAATATATTGCTTCATTCGTCTATTCTGTCACTCTAAAACAAAACGATCACCCAAGTTGAAATATCTCCACATTGTTTCAACGAACAAATTGTTTGACCGTTTTATGTGTTAACCTCTTGTTGTGAGAAGGCTTTAAAATTTCTGTGTGTCGATATAATATTATGTACGTTACACGTGACACACATTTTACGATAACGTTTTAAAAGAATTACGACCTTAAAGATTTATATCCGTGTAAATGATAGCCTAGAACAGAAAGGCTCTCGCATTATTCTGATCGTAAAAATCATCTTGCTTGTATATTCAATTGCCATAATAATATACGCTGTCACCCAAACATTAAATCGAACGATATTATTCCCTCCCACGTGAAAGTTTATTTATTTCGTATTTATGAGTAATCCATGAAATCTGTAATCATTTCTTTATTTACGGGCAATGAATAATTTTTCTTTTACACAGTGGCATCCCATAAACAAAGGACCGTATTATATTACTTGGTAGAGAATGTTAAACTTAGAGTCGTGGCATGGCGCCCATGTTTGTAGTTGAACCTTAGAGACCACCTACGTTTATCCCAAAATCATGCAGCGCCCTTATAAGGTATCACAGATTGCCAGGAGCGTATAAATGATTAAGAGATCTGGTCTATCCGTTATCTGTTTAACGTGTACTAATAACAAATAACAAGACACATTTGTTTCGCCTGCACGGAAAGTTGGTGATTTATGAAAATATTATATATGCATTGGTATTATTTGTCATGTATCGAGTTGTGTTATGCAAATATGTAGTTGTTTGGCTCCTACAGTCAGTGTGAAGTAAATCCCTGATAAAAGTTTTTTTTTCAGAACATTTACCGTGCATTAAACAAGATTTTTATGAATAAATATAATAAAAATAATAAATGTTTTATTGCTAATGATATATCCTTTTTTTGTAACACATTGAGGTAATGAGATGCCACCTGTGAAAGTAGGGCCACCGATAATATTCTCCTTTCCATTGTATGAGCTTATCTATAGATTTGTCTTGAACTAAACATATTCAGTACCTAGTAGATACTTTCAGTATCACCCTAAAGAAAGGTTATTTGAATTTATTATTTTATCCCAAAAGGTTGAGTTAACTAGCCATTAAAAAGTTAAGTTAGGTCGAATGTGGGAATTGTACACAGGACCTCTGCCTTGCCGGGGATTTGCTTTGACCACTGAACTAATTCGACCATGTAAACTTCCATCATTTGTAACAACATCATAGTTCAACTAAGAACTACCAACATTATCTTCCCTTTCCTTAAGCATATTTTTTGGTTACTATCTTTATGTACGTTTTTATTAAATTTTATTTCATGTTAATTTCTTTTGGTACCAACCTCAACATCGCCATCACCAGAACAATTTTGTAAAAAATTGTTAATCCAAATAATTTAACATTCATTCATTCATTAAAAAGGGGAAATTTTCCGCTATTATTATGTACATCACGTCAATATTTAAGTCGTACAAAATTATGTACACGGTTTGGATAAAAAAGGAATCGCATTCCAAGAAATCTTTCGATAAAAGTCTCCGTGATTTAAATAATTAATTAAGCGCCACCCAAAAGCGTCCACGTGTGCACTGCGTAAGGCAGGAAGACCAAGAATAAATAATTTGTCACGTGTAATCGTTCATCTTCCGAGCAGCTGAGTTTAATCACGGCCTCATAAAACAGTTAATTTTTTCCAGTCTGAAGTATCGAATACATCAGGGATCAAACTTCCCGTCAAAGTGTCAGAAAGGGGATCGTCGAAGATGAGATTAACAAGACACCCCTCGGCTTGAGTTGGAGAAGTCAGCAGTATTATTTCATAAAACAGGGATACGCAACCCGTGGTCTAGAGACCTTTGAGAGGGTCAAAATATTTCGGCTTCATAATAAAAACCAAATAAATGGAATATTTCTGAACGTATCCGAAAACTAAAAACTGTTATAGAAAGTTGATAAAATACGCTTTCCAATTTTATAAATCGAAATTAACATATAAATTTTGAGGTATAAAAATTTTGCACGCAAACATAAAAAGTTTTAAAAATGGCTCACCTTTCTAACTAAAATTACCGATAAACGAAAAAAAATAAAAACACATACGTAGTTTCTTAGACAAAATGTATTATAAAATATGTATGTTTTATAAAATATTTATAATTGTATTTTAAACGTTATGATCACCTAACTTTTTTTGTTGTTAATGTAAGAATAATTAATAAAAAATTCAATTATGGTTTCATAAATATATTTCACCATGCAATTCAAAACTGTGGTTTCATAAATGTGTACATTTTACTTCTTTTGTTGTGAGTTTTGTATTTGAATATAATGTGTGGTTTTTCTTTTTCTAACACCGTTTAAATCATATTTATCACTATAATAATAAGGGAGGTACAATAATTTCTATGAGACCTATATGAGTTGTCCCTTAAAAGGGACAAAAAGACTTCTTAAGGGTTAAACTAGTAGTATTAGTACTGAGAACTGTAGAACAAAATTTCCTCTGAAATCATAAGATCTATAAGCAGTTGCTTCAATACCCTCCTACTTAATTTTAAACCGTATTTTGGTTATCCAGCTCCATTGTGAACAAATTTTGCTGTAGAGTGAATTAAGATGGTCTAGGAATTCGTACAGTTTCTCTGTTCCATGAGGCCAAATGGCGAATACATCATCGACATAGCGTCACCAAACTTTAGGAACAGCCAAAGTTGTGTCGGGTGCTACTTCTTCAAACTTCTCCATAAAAAGTTGAATAGTACTGGCGATTACGGACTGCCCACTTCCTTAAAAAAGTTCATCCCAGAATGTAAAGTATCCCGTTTTGAGCGGTGTTTAACAAGCTTACAAATATATCTCACATCGACATGGAGTCTTCTAGAGGCATTTTCTTGAAAAAAGGTACTACGTCAAAAATGCTCTCAGTCTTAACCCTTTTAAGTTTTTTTTTTATCAAATCTGTTGAATCCCCGGTTTCCATTTGCAGCAAAAAGACTGTAACGCTGTCCGAAAATTTGGCTGAAGAAGGAGGTAGGTCATGAAAATCTAAAGTCACATTTACATTATCATAGAAACATCTTCTAAATTTGATACAGATTCTCTGTCCGTGCCCAGTTATGGTATCCGCATTTTCGAGGACAGGTGTGCATGAAAGACAGACAAAGACGAGATTGAAGTAGAAGTTTGGTCAACTTAAGTTAAATAACCTACCTGGATAATCAAATCCTTTCACTGAAAATTAATGAAGCCATAAATAGGGGTCTTTCCTCTGCTGCTTTAAATCACTTAAAAATAGTTTTCTCATGCCAGGTTTCTAACCTGCGTCCTATTGTCCGAAGCCTAAACTGCGTCTTGAACTTCGACGATTGTTTCCCAGCGAACAAGCGGTAAACAGATAAATCGTTCCTAATCTTAAAAAGGTTGTGCATCACTGACTTAAAAGTTCCTTGAAATCCTAAACTTTCATCTGATTCTAAATCCACAGTAGTCGCTGACAGTTTTGACGGAAGTCATTTCTTCGTTTCACGCCTGCCTCTAATATTAACTTTCCAGCGTGGGGTACCTAGTTACCCCAGTTCAAGTAACCGGTGAGTAAAAGTTATCTTTTCATCTGTTTGATAAACGAGTGTCATATATTTTATCGTGCGCACATTTCTGGATGAACCGAATTATCTGATATGCCTCTTGAATAAATATATATAATGTTATTTTTATGACGTTCAAAACAAATTTGTCAGATCAAATTTTGATAAACTGTTTATTTTGCATGCCAAAAATTAAATAAACGTTATGTTTGCGTTTGGAATCACGGTTTTTTTTGATTAAAAACGAATTTTCATGTTTCCGAATTATTTTCCTCCAATTTCACTTATTTTGGCGACCTCATTGAAGAGCGATAAACACTTTTACTATGAACCCAAACGTCTTGAATTAATATCCCCGGTGGGCTTAAATAAAATTAAAAGTAGCTAAAATCCTAAAATTTTTAATACATACCCTATGGATCATTTTTATACTCATTTAAAAAATATATATTATCATGTCAGAATCAAAACTGCTTCAAATATTTTTGGGTAAGTTTAGTGGCAAGATCTGAACAGCCAGGTAATACACAGCCATTTTGCTATCCATCCTACCACCCACATTCTTATCTCATTCGAAGAAAATATAACATTTGTCCCACACATTAATGAAGTAGCTAACACGTAAGGTTTGAACAGTAAAAGATTTTACGATTCTCTTTACTGCCTTCGATTTGGCTATGTTTAAAATTGGTTAATGGCTGAATCAACAATCTCAGGTATCTGACAACAAAGTTAATAACAATATCGTTAAGATCCCTGAGGCGAATAAGTGATAAAACTATATAGGTTCGTGTAAGAAACGTGGAGATTGATGGGTCGATGTAGCGTAATGGGTAATATTAAGAAAGGGACGCTCTGATGGTTTGGGTGTGTAGAGCGAATTAACGAGGAAAGGAATGTAAGGAGAATATATGACGCAAATGTTAAATGGTAGAAGAAGTCGAGGACGCCCAAGAAATACATGGCACGACCAAGTGAATCAGAAACTTGGGTCGGGCCATGTCAAGAGAAAGAATAATAGAAGAGCACGTATGAGACGATGTATGAATGTAAACGAGGCTAGGAGTGTGTGCCAAGAACGAGTTGTTTAGCGGTCCATCCTCTCTACCTACCCGTGCGAGAAAACGGCGTAATGATTATGCCACTTAAAGAAAGATTTTTAGTTTTGTTTTTTAAAGTGCTTTTGGATACACAATACTTCTTGTTTTTCATTCAGGTGCGTACATGAATAAATCAGAAGGTTATCCGACAAGTGAGCAGGCCACATATCTACAGCTGTCCGTGTGAGAAGCATGGATTTTCCAAATTAACCCGCTGCTGTCCTCTACCGCTACTGTGTCCCCTTTGCAATCTATCCATCTGCCTCTCCTTTGTCCCACATCCCTCCTTCGCCCCTCCGTCACCCCTCCCGCGTTCCCCTTCCACCTACTCCGCCTTCCCCTTTACCTCGTCCCTCATCTCTCCCTGCGACTAAACAATATGAAATACACACACTTCTCACAATTGTCCACGTAAGAATACCATATCTCCTTTGCAATCTCTCTTGCAGGAGACTTAAAAGTTTTTCAACTGGGCCAATCTTTTGTGGTGTATGTAAGCCAATAGAGACAATATTTAATCAACTTGAAATATAAAATTTCCAAAAAAAAGATTTTTTCAAAGCACCCTACTCAGCATTAAGAAAAATCCACATATTCATGGAAACAGAGGTTTTGAATATAACTTCAAGTATATTTGGAGACAAGTAGTAGCTACCAACTACCAACTAGCATGATGCTTTCTGATATTATTTGTTAAAGCACACCCCCCAGCTATAAATTCCCGATGCGTGTATGGAATGGGAAGGTAGTAGGTAGTGTGGGTTCCGATGCATGGGTGTATTTTATAAAAAATATGGTTTCATTATTTCTCATTGCTTGTAGCAGCATGTCTGGCCTATAAAAATCCCAGCTGGAGGTGCATCTCATGATGTGTGGGCGATCCGGAGCACGGCTTTTTATAACCGTATCGTTACCATCTTTCATCCCTTTTAATTCGTTTACCCCACCGCTGGATTTTTGTAAAACCCACATTGTTATTTGATACGCGGCCTTTGGTGTAATAAATTTATTGTATTTATATCTCTTGAGCGTCATTGTTTTGATCAAATTCTAGTGAATGACAATGAAGGTTGTGCTTTCAAATATCTTTAAAATTGTATTGTCTAGTTTTACCATTATTCAAATGACTTACCATTTTTCAAAGTTTAAAAAATATCTCCATCAACAGCTATATATGTAGTTCATTCTGTAGCATTCAAGAGTAAGATATGTTTTCATCCGACTAATGTTTTTTATCTTTTAATTTTCTGATGAGACGTTTTGATTTAATTCTGTTAAAACGAACGGTTCTGGGGTATTCAATGTAGTTAAGTTTTAAGGGTTTATTTTTTTATGTACATCCTTTTTATTTATTTTTTATTAAGACTTTTATAGATACATACCTATTATATCTTATAATATATTCAGTTTATTCACAGTTGTAAATATGTATGTCCTTAAGTCACTACTTTTAAGTCAGCTGTTATAAGTCTTAGTCATAAGAGACTAGCTATAAGTCTTAGATGTGAGTTACTAGCTATAAGTCTTAGATGTAAATCACTTAGTTATAATTATAAATCTTAGTTTTATAACTAAGATATAACTGGCTTATGCCATGATGAGACAGGCTCTTCCATAGATATTTTTGGACACTGATGCTCTGGACATTGATGAGACTTAATTAGCCCAGCCAATCAGCTATCTTTCCGCATTGGCAGTAATCATAAGATCTTTTGGTTGTAATTTCCGTCTTAGTGAGTGAATTGTCCAAAACATCAAAGGATACAGACAATTGAATGCCTTCTCTCCATCAGTATCGATAGATTGGTAGGTCTCCCTTTTTATGATTTCCTGAAAACTCTCGACCAATAAGACATACTTTAACGACGTCAATCACCCTCTTGCTCTATTAGCGATTTCGATATGGATATCGAAATATATATAGTTATTTGGCGTTAGTGAAGCTGCCTTTAAAAAAACAACTCTAGTAATGCTTGTGTAGCTTGAATACCTACTACCTATTTATGTGTTATGTAATACTATTACAAATGTATTTTTAAAATGTATAATTTTGTAATGTTTTTGAAACAATAAAAAATAAATTGACTTAATACATCGCGTCCATGTTTCCACGCTCTAAAAATTATACTGGTTTTTATCCAGAAATTTTCCCATTGGTAAGATTTTTAATCTCTCACCTTTGCGTGAGATATGTAAAAAAGCGTTTTATTGGGTCGACTTTTTAAATAGCCTTGTTAAAGCAAATTTATCTAATGTTATGTTTTATTTATATTGAACACATGAATTTCCAAAACAAGTTTTTTTTTCCAAAAATATCTTCCATTTATTCATGAATAGGTTTTTTTGTAACCCATATTTTATTTAACAATTCCCTGAAAAAACAATTTATTTAAAAAAAAACATTTTGTTAAATTTTTATATTTTAGCCTTAAACCTAAAACATTTTTTTTGTTTTAAGAATGCTTCAAGTGAGTCTTCTCAGGAAATGCCTTAATCGAATAAAAAAAACCTTAGTTAAACAAGAAACGAAGTTACACACAAGTCTAAAATTAATTTGTATGCATATTGCAACCACACATAATAGCTGTAACAAATCTGCATCATAGAATTAACTAATTTGTTAGAACTGCCGATTACAGCGAGCCGGACAATTTCGAATAGATGTCCAATTTAGCACGGGTCGATTTAATAACCTTCCCAAACAACCCTCAAGATTCTAAGTACATTACGATTTCCAATATTTACATTGTAATATATTATAGTATCGCTGGTTTGGAAGAAAAACGTCTTAACTTAAAAAACATAAAAAATTCAGATAATGAAAATAAATAAAATAAATAATTTTATGTACCTACCTACCATAAAATATTAGCAAAAAAAATTACGAATCTAGTTCAACTCGCTGTCGGAAGTTAAGTAGAGTACCTACCTACTTTCGTAGTTTTTTAGACGACGAAATTAGTTCACTAAATTGTCACCAATTAATAGATTAGTCGATGGAATTACGTTATGGGCGTGTCAGTGAGCTCGAAGTGAGATGATTTGTTCAATACTTCTGATGAAATTGATGAAGTATTATTTCTGATAAAGTATTTTTAAATATCAAAAATCGTGCTTGAAGAGTAATAAACTTCATCTGTCTGTGGCTTGGAAGTTAAAAACACTTATTTAAATTGGTGACACCGGGGTACTTTCAAATACACTCGGTTTATCCTTCAGTGATTTTCAAGAAAAAAGTCACAAATTTAAAACGATTTTATAAAATCAGACACAATTGAAATATTACGTTTTCAAGCCAACGAATATCACATCAAGTGAAATAAGTGTATAGGTACGTCATAAATAAAAGTTTAAGAGAAAGTATAAAAGAAATTTTGATTGTTATTAGTAATTATTTGTCAATTCGGGAGGCGGATATGGGTAGGGGTTAATTGGTTAACCAACACCTCTGCCATAAGCCATCCTTAGTGGTTCGCAACGTTTGTTGACTTAGCAGGGGTACCCGGGTTCATTGGGGGGAGGTTTGTCCTGGTATTGGCGGCGGATGCGTCCTGGTTGAAGGAGACCTTTTGATTCTCCAGCAGGGCTCGCTCGGAACATCACCTTGCACCGCAGTGGGAGGGATGGAATTATTCGTCCCTCACTCCTGGACACACTGACCCCCAGATTCCTACCAAGCCCTCATGCATTTTTCCTTCCCAGAAGATCCTCTCTTTCCTTTCCTAAAAAGACCCTCCACACAGTATCCCCAAAGATGACGTAGGATCTGAGGGGAATTATTTTCTTCAGAGCCTCATGTGTGGAGCTATTGTAAAAAAAGTTAGGTTAGCTGCACCAAAATTACGCAAAGATTTTGTTATGTTAATTGTGTACTTACTCTGAAAACCGCAAATGTAGAATTAATTATTGTTATATATATTTTTTTTTCTTTTCTCTGCTTTCTTTTTTTTATCCATTTTTCGATTCTCTAGTTCATTAATCATTAAAATATTTTTAAAAAAAATTCTTTGGAATTTTCCTTTTATTTTTCTTTTTATTTCTCTTCTCTACATTTACTTTATTGTTAAATATATAATTTACACTCATTAGTAACTTCTTGTATCTACCATCTAAACCTTAATATATTATTTATCCAGGATTATATTTAAGTAAAAGGCAATATTATAGTTAACACATTATTTAATAACGTGTAAAAAACCTGCTCATTTTGACTTCTAAAACGGACAAATTGCCAGTTGGACAGCCAAAGATCATTGTAAAAATGTAATGTATGTAATGCTTTCAAAATAAACAAATAAATAAATAAAAGAAATCAATTTTTTATGCAAATTTCTAACGAATCTTCACAAAAACGATATTTTGATTTGTAACGTTTTTCTTCCAGTATATGTCGTCAGCAGCAGCCAACAGTTTTGATCGTCCTTTATGCAGAATAGTAATAACCGAAATCGATACCACAGGTAGGAAGTGAATGAAGGCGGTTTCACGCCGCGCTGCGCTGATGCGGTCGGCACCTAACGACCCAACCAAACCGACTATCATGAACGGGAGAGCTTTCTTGACCGAAGGAGCTTTACGCGATAACGTGGTGATTTTGCGGCCCGAGATTTTCAGATTATCACGGATATTATTGAATAAGTTTAGAGGTATTATTTGCACACGTAATTTTGGAAATGGGTTTATGGTATAAAATGACATTTTAAATAATTCTTCTTACTAAAATCTGTGTACGTTGTCACGACCGATATCGTGACTCTCGAGGGTGGACTGTAAATCAGTAAATTTGATGGCGTTTTTAATCGATGACAGAAAGAGATGTTTGAAGGAAGAAAGCCCTACCTTTCATGGAGTCATATGCTGCTTATATCCAATAATGATGCTGCCCGGTCTTCCAGATTGAATGGCACAAGGGTTGGGTAAACTTTTCATATGAATTTCAAGAAAGAGCTCAATAGAGATGTAAACCAGATCGTGACAATTTTCGCCTGACAAACATATAGGTATTTTCAATTCTTATGCTATAATTGTGCACTAGGTAGGTAGTAATATTCTTTAAAAAAAATCTTCTTCCTTTTTTTCTTATACTATGTAGGGCCTTGTAGGAAAGGAAAGGACAAAGGGAGATGAATAACAATGCAAGGACTTTAGGAAAATGGGGTTTAGTCCCAAAGCTGTAATATAAGTAGACTATTTTTTTACTTTGGAAAGACCTTAAACCCGTTTGTATGGCGGGTGAAAATATGCGGTGAGTATTTCGTTAAACGTATCAACGTTTCAATTCTAAATGGTGTTCTTAAACCAGAGCGAAACTGAGAATATCTTCACTTTAGAATGTTCTGCAAATATACTATTTATTTATTTTTGTGAATAAAATGTGAAATAACAAAACTGCATCAATAAAATTTATCGGGATTTGAACCCGCGTCCTTCGCGATTTGCTAGTCGAAAGACTTAACCCTCGAGCACGTGGGCCGTAGAACTGAAAGGAGATGAGTTAACTGAACGGTGTAGCAATACGATCCCTGAGGCGTATGCGTGATAAAATCATACACGACCGTTATATAAATGAGGAGATCTGAAAATAATGCCAAGTGGAAGAGAAAATTAGAGGAAATTGCTGCAAACCAATCCCAGGATTGAAACCAGAGAGAGAGAGGTAGAATCGTAATAATTATTATGGTATACTAGCGCAGACCCGTGAAAAATCACGGGATATTATATTTATTGTAGAATTTGAGAAGTTTAAAGTATTATTATAATAAATATATTTATCTCAGGACCCGTGCCTTTCAAAAAAAAATATTGTCAATTTTCTTTACCATATAATTATAATTTTTTGTTAACAAATTAAAGAAACGATCAGAACGCCTATAGGAAATCGAGTTATTTAGACACCTAGTAAATAATCTTTCTTATAAATAGGAAAAACGCGGACCACTGAGCAATCTTCAAATCTGACTTGACTTCTCAAGATTATCTTTAAACAAAAGAAATACACATAAACAAAAACAAAAAAACATATTTCAAAGACAGAATAGAAAAGTAAAATAATTATCTTGTTAAAAAAGCTATTTGCCTATACAGATGAATTCTCCGCACAATCGGTTCCAATTTCGAAAATTACATTTAAATTCAAAGTAAATTTTAGTTTATTGAATCGGTTTGTATGGGATTACGAAGAAAGGCATATCAGGAGATTATATGACACAAAGGCAAATGGAATACGAATTTAGAGATGACAGTCACGATAAAGTGAATCAATTTCTTGAATGCCATATAAAGAAAAGGTATAACAGAAGAGTTTGTAAAGCAGTTCGCAAAAATAACTAAAAATATGTCATTCAAGAAGAACATAACACTAGTCGCAACTGGGACTCGAACCAAGAATCTCTCGTCTAACAGGGACGTGCGCTTTTACAAATTCAGCCTTTATCACATTCCGTTATACCGTCATAATTTTCAATCTCATATATTTTCAAATTTTAGAATTAACAATATTATCATCGACTAATCTTGTTCTCTTTCATATTTTCGTTTAGATTATTAATGTTATCTTCTTCTTCAATTATGTATTACATTGATGGTAATAAATAACCTTCAAAAATTATAAAAAGAGAGTTGTTTTTTATAAAAAATTAAAAATAGGTCATTTATGATACTCCTACCAATCCGGCCATACAGCCGTGATTGAAAAGAAAGTAATAAATAAATGCTATTCATATTAATTTATTTTAGCTATGAAAGGTGAAAATCACGCTTTTGCCTTACATAAATTAGAATAGTTCATTTCCGAACAGTCTGTGATTATAGTTTAAATGTTCCGAAACCAATTATTAAAACGACCATTTCTGTTGACAGGGGACTGTTTATATCAGGAACTGAATTTATATTTATGTTTATTCACTGAAATTGTTTCATTTAACGATTAAATTGCACTCTATCTGCATGCAAATTGACGTATGTATGCAATTTCTATAATTTATGTATTCGGAAAGCAATTTTGCCTCTATTTAAACTGTTGCAAAGTGTATCAACCTCAAAAATTCGGGAATAATGTAATGTTTTTATTTTTTAAAAAAAGCTAATTACATTTCCGAGCAAAGCGAGTAATAATTTAATACACACATACTGTAATTACAGTCCGTTCAGCGACAATCAGGTAACAACGTGTCGTGGTTATTCGGCCCGTGATTTAAATGATCCAGATCAGGTCTGGTTGCAAATCGGCAAACACACCAGGCGCGCATACATTTATATGAGATAAAAGTTTGAATTAATGATCGTAAATGCGCAGGTATGGTCATACGAGAGCGAATTCCCCATCTGGAAATTACTTTTGAATTTGCATACTAATGTCTGAGCAAGACATCGCGTGTCTCCTCGAACGCGCTGATCCACGGGTAGGTTTTGGACGTGTCATTATTTCTTTTTATGCTAATACTTGGTTCGGCGTGGGCTTGCGCGCGTTGGATTAAAAATCGAATGAACATTCCGAATGATAGATTGATTTTGGCTCGGGTTTTCACTTGTACTTCCCTTTTCAAACATCGTGAAATTAGGTATGTTTGAATAAGGTGATGAATCCGGGTTGGGCGCTAACTTCATATCGTTTTTTGTTTCTCTGAATATGTTAATATTATGTTTGATTATCCCTGCGGCAGGTCTTGGTGTGACTTGGGTCAGTCCCTACAA
Source organism: Limnephilus lunatus (assembly GCA_917563855.2). Taxonomy (NCBI): domain Eukaryota; kingdom Metazoa; phylum Arthropoda; class Insecta; order Trichoptera; family Limnephilidae; genus Limnephilus; species Limnephilus lunatus. Next base: position 52,216,479 of record OU830602.1, on the reverse strand, counting down.
TGGCCACTGTTGGAATCGATACCTGAAGCAAGCCCTTTTGCACACATACTAAATATAGTATCATCTGAGATGTTTCTGATAAATCTTAAAAAAAAACAACAGAATGATCAAGGATTCTTACGCGCGTTAATCGTATACACCCCCGTGTTCAAAATCGGTCGTATATTATGTTTTGGACTTCAATGATTTTTTTTTAAATTTTTCTGAATTTCATTTGAACCCTTTAGAAATTTTGCCAAGTGAGTTTACCTATACTACGATGTGTGCATCGGTGAGACCATTGTGAGTGTTATTTTCATTGTTTCAACTTTCATAGACTTACACCAAAGTCACAAAGTGCTTGCAGCGAATGACAATGATCAACAACAATGTAGGTATGAGCATTTACAAGCGAATGCGATCAGTTTAAGATACATCTGTAAGAACATGTGTTTAGATAATATCCCGTAGTGTTTACGAATGATGTGTTTTTGATGGATGGATAGAAACGAACAAGGAAAGCTAACATCAATTGAAGAGATACAAGAGGATAAGAAAATGTTGTTATTTTCTCTTTTAACGTAAAAAATTTTCACCATCAACTAAAATATAAAGAAAAGTGAATAAAAGGAGTTTTTTCTTGTGAGTGTCTATTTCATTGATGCGATGCCTTTGTTAAATCCTTTATTTTCACTCGAGTTCATTTTGTCATTTTTACCATTTTAGCAACAATTCAAAACCAAATTTTGTAATCAAAATATAAAGATTTTTTTATTATGAATACCGCACAGGAGTCCCAGCTACTCCCGTTTGGAGCCAGTGAGACTATGGCATCTCGTATTGGGGTACGTTGTGAGGCTGAAGGTAGTGGGAAGGGGGAGGAGATGGGGAAGAGGAAGGTGGGGAAGTACCTGGCTGATCAGATCTGGTAACCAAACTTGGTTAAAGCCATTTCAAGCAAAGTTTCAATTCTAAATGGTGTCTTACACCAGGACAATACTGAGAGTATCTTCCACTCTGGAACGTGCCGCGTATATACTATATATTATTTTTAATTAATAAATTGTGAAATAACACAAATTAATCAAATAAAATTTATTTATCACGCCGGGATTGGTGCGAGTCAAGAGCCTTACCACTGGACTACGCCGGCCGTCAAGTAAAAAATTAAACATGTTTGCCAAAAAAAAAACGAAATACAACCCATTTGTTTTTTTAATGGTGTGGAGTGGTTTTTTGAATGATTGAACATGAACACATAGTCGAATAAACACAGTGGTCCCCTTCACTTCAAGTGTGGGTTGAAGAGAACGACTTTTAAACAATTTTTTTAACTATGAAAAAAGAGGTTGTTTAAAAATGTTTTTTAAAAATCAAGGGTCAAACCGTAAGTATTATATTACATACCGGTCACTGGATGAATTGGCATCGCGTTTGGGTCCCAACCGGTCATCCCGTGTTCGATTCTTCGGCTGGCTAAGTCCTCCATAAGCAACATTTTCCGCTTACTGCGGTGGTAGTAGGAGATTTTAAAATATTGTTTTGGTTATTCGTAAGCTTCTGGCAATAAAAAAACCTCAAAAGGTGATACCGCTTCACCCCAACCGACGCGCGACGGAATGCATATATAGGTCTCACAGTTATCATTAGAGCTGGCTTAAACAATGCAAACTTCTACTTATACATACACTTCCGACAGAGATAACTTTGACAAACGTCACTGAGAAACAGCCTTTAGTCTTGCTTATGCCTACTCATTTTTAATATCGAGTAAATTATATAAAATGTGTATGATAATCGCATTTGAATATTCGAAAAGCTTAACAATTTAAAATTTAACAATTTCTTTATCTCAAAAGATTTTTTTGATGTCGAATAATTTTTGACTTGCATGTGTCAAGTTTCTATCTCAAAAATATATCCTAGTGAGACAGGCATCGCAAAAACCCAATGTTAACATACTTTATATAGATAAATACATAATAAAAAATAATACTTGTGTCTGAGTACTTTTTTCAATTCAACCCTGGATGCGATACGTATATGTTTGTGCTTTTTTTTTATTAGCTCCAAACAGATTGAGAAAAATAATTTCGCTCAGGGCCTATGTCATCTTTGGGGATGCTGTGTGGAGGTTCTTTTAGGGAAACGAAGGAGAGGAAGTTCTGGGAAGTAAAACGATATGAGGGGTGGGTACGAATCTGGGGATCAATGTGTCCAGGAATGACGGACCTGTGAATCTATCCCTCCCACTGCGGTGCAAGGCGATGTTCTGAGAGAGTCCAGCTGGAGAGGTCAAAAGATCTCCCTCAACCAATCTCTCTCGATCCGGCCCGCCATGCAGTAGGTGGATAAACGCATTGGCCGCCAAAACCTAGACAAACCTCACCCCATGAACCCGGGCACCCTAGCTAACCTTACAACGTACCTTCATAAATTTTAATTTATTGGTGGCTAACTATCAATACATCTACCCATAACGTTAGAAGGGTAGGTATCTGTCCACAAACACATCCGCAAATTCACACACCCACACATTCATCCCATGTAGCAATCAGGCCGACACGCGCAGCTGGCTCCATCTCGCGTGAATGCAGTCACACAAAACACGTCTTCGTTAGGGTAGGAACCGATTCAGGATGCACCCCTGTTCATTAAACCAACCCACATACCCCCTGCCCCCTACCCATATACCAACGGAGCCTGATTGATACCTTCGGGATGATTTATTCTGCCAAAAAATAAGCACATCGATCTGAACCACTGACCAACTGAACTGATGGAAGGGTATTGAGGGCGTTTCCCGATTTAAGCTTAATATTTCCTTACTGCTGATGAAATTGAACCTACTATCGAAATTCTTTCATTAACAAATTATATGATTTACTGAAAGAAAACGTCTGAAAATTCCACGAATCTCAAATAAGTATGGAGGCCGAATGCTTGAGTAGGTTATGGGTATATACACATATATGGTTCCGGTGGTTTTTAATAAAACTTAATAAAAACTTAAAATTGAAGGAAAATCAGAGGCTCTGCGTCAAAATGACAAATCTATGGCTTAAAAAAATTAAAAATCCATGAAAATATTTACCTATAATAAGTATTTGTAATTATGTAAAGATTATTCAGAGCAGTTCTCCGCCATTGCATTTTTACCTTATATCCACACAGGAGGCCCTCCGGGCAATTTATTTAAAAAAACGTGAAGGGTAAGCAGTTTTATGAAAAAAAAATTAGATTAAGAAGAAGAGTTGTGAAAAACCTACAACCGATCATTTTTTTTCTTTATTCAGTGCTTTGATGGTTACATAATTTGTGGATTTTTCGACCACCATGCTAGGCACATGCCCGTGTTATAGTGGTCGACTTACTGTCTCAGTGGTCCCCAACCACCGGACCGTGGACCAAATGGTGCTGGGCCGCGCAATGACCTGCTTAATAATCAAAATTACGTAAACAATAATCGAACATACACAATAAAAAATTAAATAATTATCCACAAAAAAACACAGTGGAAATTCTCATGACGAGCACCTCCCACATTAACGAGTAATTCGCATAACGAGCAAAACAGATTTTTAAAAAAAAACGCTTCCTTCACTAGCAACTTTTCACATAACGAGCGACATTTCGCATAAAGCAAGGATCATCTTCACGTCACTCACTTGTGAGCCGCACCAGTTCATCAGTCTCTGGTTAACACTCATTCCGCTAGCACAATAGTATCGCATGTGCTCATACATTTTTCCATTTTTTTTGTTTTTTGAAATTTGTTATTTTTTTCATTGTTTGTAAAATTTCAGAACATGAAAAAGGTTTTTCTCCACGGTGAGTCAGCATGTGGATTTTAAATTGTCATTTCGAGAACACCAATAGTCGCAGTCGGAACATGATAAAGTTTTTTCTCCACTGTGAGACGGCTTGTGGACTTTTAAATGTTCCTTTTGAGAACTGAATAGATGCAGCTAGAACATGAAAATGGTTTTTCTCCAATTGAGTTAACTTGTGGGTTCTCAAAGTCTCCGTTCTAGTACATAAATAATTGCAATCGGAACATACAAAAGGTTTTTCTCAACTGTGAGACGGCTTGTGGACTTTTAAATTTTCCTATCCAGAACATGAAAAGTTGCCGTTTATTGTATTCTGGGTGTAGATTAAAACGACTTCCAGCATACTGATTCACTCTTAAATTGTGCACATCAGAGAAACATCATCTGCTTGATCTGTGTGTAACTATTATTTGTGGAGTCTTGATGAGTGAACACCCCCTCCCCTCAAAATAAATTATCAAACGTTGACCGGTCCGCGGTGATAAAAAGTTTGGGGACCACTGCTAACTGTCTTACTATAGGGTGGTCGTATTACTTTGCAGAATGCAGACTTTGTGTGTAGTCTCAACGCCAATGGAATTTAAGTACAGATAAATGGTTCGATTTGAGGACAAAGTTCAATTAAAGATATCTAACTGTCTCTTATCTCATCTGAGAAAGCATAAAGTTTTACTATTTTACGAGAAGGCGAGATGAACTAGAATGCTATAAATCCTCACGAAGTTTTATTACTTAAAAGAAAATGTAGTTGTTCTAGTAAGGGAGGGATGTTGCATTAATGCTGATGGCTAGTAAACATCCTAGCTGAAGTAGAGTTTTATATCCCGGATAATTTCACGCGAGGCCGGCAACACGAATTTTTTATTGTTCCCAGGTGAAGAACTAATTTACCAGTATTGACTGGGAAGACTTAATTAGTTAATTAACCGCCTCGCTAGAAATGTGGATATTTTTCACATGTCCTTCAACAACTTTTAGAGGGAACTATCCTTTATGTTATGTACCTTTATGTAACCATTTTGTCCCACGTATAATATTTGTTAACTTTATTGTGTATCTTAACGTAGTCTCATAAATCATTGCATTATCTATATTGCTTTATCTATTATAGATAGTAAAATCGATTTTAGTAAATATCGCAAAACCACATACACTGATATATTAATTCATAAGACCTCCAACCACTACGTCTCATAAAAACACTCCGCCTTCCACTCCATAATGTACCGCCTAGTAAACTTTCCCAATTTATAATAACTTTCTTTAATAAAACAAATTTCTATAAATGCGGATATGAACAAAATTTAAATGATAACATTTTTGTAAAAAATTAACAAATTTTCAAAAAATAAATATTCAGTTCAATGTCGTAAAAATCTCCCTCCTAATATTAAACCGATTTACATTGGAAATTTTACATTAATATTAAACCGATTTACATTTTTACATTGGAAATAGTATCGCTGATTTTTTGAGGAACACTAAGATAAAGACCATAAATTCAATAATTCCGGTGGACAAAGTATAAAATTTAATGGCTTTTCCTCATTTTATATCGGGATCGTAATTTTTACTTTAGAATCAAAGAACATTAAAGGTTTCTTAATCATAATCATTTTTCCGGTTTCCCACAGTCTCATCTTAGATATATTCCCTTTTACTGTCCGTTTTATCTCCTCCCCCCATCCTCACCACAACACTTAGTAATACATTGTGCTTACCCAATGTTATGTAATGTCAAGTAATTAGATATTTGACCTGAGGAAGGAACGGCCGTTCTGAAACCGGTCGGCGTAAACAAAATATATACATAAGTGGATCTAACAAATAAATATTCATTCATTTAAAAGAATAATAATATGTTACTTAGTTAGTAAACCATGATATTTAGAATTTTATTTTATGTGTATGTTATTCGATGGGCAAATATCGAGCTTTTCGTGTCGTTTAGTGCATGTTAGAGATTTTTTCGTCATTTGCATATTTTTGCATTTTTATTCTAAATTTGAGCTATTCACTTGTTTCCAAAACTCCGAGTTTCGTATTCCAGCCCTCTCCCACCCCAAATTGAAATCAAAGATATCGAAAAGTGTATAATTTTTCAACGTTTTCAGTAAAACGTTAAATATTTTTACATTTCCTGTTTTTAGCGCTACTGGGGTGATATTTTTAAAAAATGTGCTCTTCGTAAATTATCCAAATATTATTTCTTCTAGAAAAGCAAACTTATTTTGTTGCACCATTTTAATACAATTCAATAAATTACTTTGTTTTTACTACTATAATTGATTATAAAAAACCGACATGTTTCATAAGCCAAGCTTACTTCATCAGGGTTTTAATAATGCATAAAAAATATTAAATTAAATAGCATTATTAAAACCCTGATGAAGTAAGCTTGGCTTATGAAATATGTCGGTTTTTTAAAATCAATTATAGTGGTAAAAAGAAAGTAATTTATTAAATTGTACAAATATTATTTATTAGGTACTAAACAATTATACATTTATTTTTACAGTATCTTTTAGTATTGGGAGTGCATATTTTGGCATTGTTAATGCATATTATAGTATTGTTAGCACTTTTTTAATGACGTTTGCGTGGATATTTCTAAATTTTTATTGCATACTGGTGCTGGAGAAAAATGCGTAGGGTCCCGCGGGCTGCCAGACGCACAAATGTATCCATTCTGGAAGAGCTAGGCATTCACAAAAGGCCCTCAAATATCTGCCTACAACGTATTTTAAGATACGTACGACACGTTACTCGCCAAACTGAGGACTCCAACTTGGAGAATATAGTCACTAGCAAAGAGGAAGGAAGACGAAACAGAGGAAGGTGCTGTCGGTACAAGGGTTTCCAAAACTCTCCTCGCAGAGCAGAACCGCGAAGTATGGAGGAGCCTTATACACCGTGGAAATTGGAATAGGAGTAACGATCCTCAGCAATAAGAAACCGACATTCTTGATTAAATTCGGTGTTAATTAATTATTACGCCTCGAATACAGCTTCATCAATTTGGAAGACGGGTATGACAGGGGAATATTGGATAACCAACACCTCAGCCCCAAGAGGTTCGCTACGTTTGGTGACATAGCAGGGGTATCCGGGTGCATGGGATGAGGTTTGTCCGCGACTTGGCGGCAGATGCGTCTGCCCACCAGCTGCATGGCAGACCGGATCGGAAGAGAATAGTTGAGGGAGTCCTTCAGCTGTACTCTTTCGGAACATCGCCTTGCACCGCAGAAGGAGGGGTGGATTCATACATCCGTCACTTCTGGATACACCGCCAGATTCCTACCCATCCCTAATATCCTTTTCCTTCCCAGAACTTCCTCTCCTTCCATTCCTGAAAAGACCCTCCACACAGCATTCCCAAAGATGACATAGGCTGTGGTGACACTCTGTGTGGAGCTAATGTACAAAAAACACCATTAATAAATAATAATAACTTATATAGAAGCAATAAAGCAATTATTCTGCTTCATCTACAGTAGAAAACAAACCAAAAACGGATCCAACTGGTATTCCCGCTCCATGTAGTATAGACAAGTTCACATTCAACTCGGATGTTTAATTCAACGCGTCTTTGATCTCATCTTTATGGAACATCTTATTTCAGCCCAACAGATGGAGAAATTGCTGTGTGTTAGCGTACAAGAACGGAAGAATGCTCCTCTGAGCTATTGGTCTCTCCCACTTGCTTGAATAAACGTATAAGTGCTTTATATATTCCTCAGTTTCAATTATGAATCATTCGTTGCTATTTTAATTAGATATGCTGCCGATTTTGCTTTCAATCATACGTCATGCTTGATTCGCTAATCATCTAATTCCACTGTGGGTTTCGGCATAAAACATTACTCTGAAAATGAGGCGTGTGACAAAGTAAATACCTTTACTAAAATAATCTTTACACTAATTATATTTGCTTATGTTCGAACATCGCGGTTTTGTCTCTGATTAAGGACGAATTAAGATTTTATTTTTGGATCAATTTGTAGCGGGTAGCTACTGCTGCATTATAATTATGACAACTACGCTACTATGTTACCCTGAGGTTGGTACGCCGCGAGCAGCGAAGAACATGAATACAAGTTTGCGGCGTTTGCCCCGCAATCTTCAGTTGTGAGAGTACCGTTCGTGAGGGTGGAAGTTGCTGCCGTGCCGCTGGTGGGTGGAACCTGAACTTGGAACACGTTGTGAGACAAATGAATTAAACAATTGTATTTTAGATTATGGGTTTACTATTAGATAAATTTTGCCAGGATTGCTTCCTTGGCTGGCGCCCTTTACTTTAGTTTGAAGCATCATAGTTTGACGGCATATCAAAGTATTATTATTGCATCTTCAACGCACCATGATACCACATTGTTACTAACAGTAATTTCATTATTTCTGTCACGCCCTGACTAAAGGATCTTTTGCTCTACCTTATAATGCATTATTATGTTCCACCTCAATAAATGTTAATTTCCTATTGCAGACTTTTATTTAATTATCGTGTACTACCCACATGGCTAGTAAACATGTTGCAAAATCACTAGATATCAGTACAATAGGGATAATATATATAACTAAAAACCACAATCTTTGGTTTGTATGTATAGCATAGATATGCATTCATTTCCGACTGTGACATCGTCACGCCAACTGACAATGAGAAATAGCATTTTGTTTGAGTCATGCCTAATGTCTCTGAAAAAGAGTATTTTCTGTAGATCACGCCAAATGTCACTTAGAAATAGCATTTTATCTAGCTTACGTCAAATTTCAATGAGAAATTGCATTTTGTCTAGCTCACACCAAATGTCACTGAGAAATAGCAGTTTGTCTAGCTCACGCCAAACATCACTGAGAAATAGCATTTTGTCTAGCTTACGCCAAATATTACAGAGAAATAGCTGTTTGTCTAGCTCATGCCAAACATCACTGAGAAATAGCATTTCGTCTAGCTCACGCCAAATATCAATGATTAATATCATTTTGTCTATCTCACGCCGAATTTCACTGAGAAACAGCATTTTGTCTAGCTCACGCCAAATGTCAAAGAGCAATAGCATTTTGCCTGACTCACGCGAAATTTGGACTTGGACGAATAATACGTATGCAAGAAAGGGCCAACAACCAACGATCATCCAATTTAAATATTCTATAACTCTAACTTACTATCTTATTCGAAAAACGTTACGTCATGAACAATTTAAAAAAAAACTTTATTCGGATGCTTTATTTTTGGATTGCTTTAAAAAACCTTTGTTTGAGTTTTTTTTCTGAATTCGAATAATAGTTTTGTAATTTGTTCAACTCAACATTCGCTGTAAAACCTACACTTTTATTAAAATTACAATTAATTTGATGAAAACAAAGTACTTCTAGATGTTTAAGTTATGGAGGAACATACTATCCACGAAGGAATTAACTGCTTGAGTACTGAGTAGTAAGGTAGGTATTCTAAACTCCAACTAGCAAATTATTTACCCCGGAGTAAGAATGTGGTATGAAGAGATGCAGAAGCCGGAGAATCTCGTTTATCTATAAGATAAGAATCTGTATAAGAGATAGACGATATCTTGTTAGTAAGATATAAGACGGTAGTGAGGTTGATAAAATAGTTTATTTTAAATGCTGAAGAAACATTATTATGGAAATGTAAAAAAGTGATGCTCTCGGGAAATCGAGTCAGCGATACATAAAATCAGAGAATATTCTGAAATATTTGAGTGCAATGCTAATATTACTAATATATTAATAAATCTCCGTTTCATGACTGAATATATCTACATATTTCAATAACTTCTTCATTTTAACCCTGGTTTAAAAACTCTTGTCGAATCGACTACACCGAAACATAACAATCATTATTGAAGTTTTTTTTTACATCTTTATCGATTTTTTTATAATTTCATAGGTAATCTTTTTTATAATTTCAGTAGTATTACTTAATATTGGTGCGCGGTATTCAGGAACTGATTAATATCGTGTTCCCTGTTCAACCACACGTGTTGTCGCCTCGGCCAAAAAATTTTAATTACATTTCTTTTCAGGCGTGCATTTCTCTATGGGGATGCAGAAAATGAAATACACAAATTCTTGAATTAGATCTTTTTTAAATACTAGTACATACATAAATAGACACTACTTATGCGTGTTAAGTGATCTAAAAGTCAGACTATTCTTTGCTTAAATTTCCAATACAAACTGTGTTTCGTCATCATTACGAAATTCAAATGGGATTCTATATACCAAATAAGGCAAGTGTAAGAGAGACAGAGCGTTTGCTAAATGGGCTAGAAACAGAATGCACTAAGTAAATGGAGACATTCGTTTCCTTTCAAATCGTTGTGGAAGGTATTTCTGGTGTTCTTTTTTCTATGCTTTCGAAAAGATTTTTAAGAGACAAACATTCCGTATTACGAAAAATCTGCCAATATTTGTTTTTATTATTACTTTTAAATCTCCTTCTTCCACCACAGTAAGAGGAAAATATTACTTGGGTCGTAATGGAGGACTTTGCCAGCCTAGGAATCGAACACGCGACGCCTGGGTGGGACCCAAACGCTATGTCAACTCAGGCACCGACAAATATTTGATTTATTATATGATTATCTTTTATTATTTTTAATGGCAGTTGCTGATTTTTCCAACATTAAAAAAATCATTATTTACATTAATAGGTTTTAATAAATGTTTTTTTACTTTATTGAGTATTGTAATAAAGTAGCAAATTAACATGTACAAATATTTAATCTAATCCGTATCATATTTATCATGACTTTTTAACGAGTAGCCGAATCGACGACGTTTTGTAATAAGAGCGTATAAAATAAAGTTGATAATCAAGGGTTAAGCAAACCCTCATTGAATTAAGTGCTCGCTTTCCCATTCAGCCGGGAACGTAAAAACGTTATCAGTAGTATTATTAATATAATAATATCTGTCTATGGAGTTTTCTGTTTTATTCTGTCTAACCTAGGCGGGTTTGAGAGCCAATACACGTCACATTATGTTCTGGAGTCTTTTCGTATTTCTGTTCTTCTAAAGGCATTGTTTGCAGCCGGCAGGTGATGAAGTACGGATGAGAAATAGAATCGACTTCATTTTCAAAGAGTCAGGACTGGCCCTTTATATTCAGGGGCCTCCCTGATGAGGTAATGTGAGTTTACCAGCTGATAAATAATTCAGGTTCTTCTCTATATTGCCCCACTACATGTCTGTTAAGGCTATTCTTTTCCGAGACAATTATTCGAGGGGAATTAATTAACACATTCATCACAACAAATAATACCATTGTGTCTATTGAGTAACGATTGCATGAAAACGTTTTTTTTGTATTTTGTCTCCGGTGGCAAAATTTTTGTTTGATTTTTTTTTTTTAAAACTAAAAACCTAAAAAATTAATAGGCAGTGTACGGGGTGCATCTAAAAAATCACCGGAGACCAAAATTTAATCTAAATGTTTTACTCCAAATAATGTCAGGAATCACTCGTTAAAGTAAGTCACGTAGGTCCCAACCTTTCAAAATATTGGAATATTTTTCAGATGGTCTAAATATTTTCGCTTTACAATAAAATGCAAATATTTGGAATATTTCTGAGCACATTCAAACACTAAAAACTGTTTTAGAAAGGTGATGAAATATTATATAATTCGAAATAAATATATATTTTTTTTAATTATAAAATTTTGTATACAAACATAATTTTTTTTTCAAAATGGCTCACCTTACGTTTTTTGTAACTTACTGTTACAAAAAACGTCTTTGATCTCATCTTTATGGAACATCTTATTTCAGCCCAACAGATGGAGAAATTGCTGTGTGTTAGCGTACAAGAACGGAAGAATGCTCCTCTGAGCTATTGGTCTCTCCCACTTGCTTGAATAAACGTATAAGTGCTTTATATATTCCTCAGTTTCAATTATGAATCATTCGTTGCTATTTTAATTAGATATGCTGCCGATTTTGCTTTCAATCATACGTCATGCTTGATTCGCTAATCATCTAATTCCACTGTGGGTTTCGGCATAAAACATTACTCTGAAAATGAGGCGTGTGACAAAGTAAATACCTTTACTAAAATAATCTTTACACTAATTATATTTGCTTATGTTCGAACATCGCGGTTTTGTCTCTGATTAAGGACGAATTAAGATTTTATTTTTGGATCAATTTGTAGCGGGTAGCTACTGCTGCATTATAATTATGACAACTACGCTACTATGTTACCCTGAGGTTGGTACGCCGCGAGCAGCGAAGAACATGAATACAAGTTTGCGGCGTTTGCCCCGCAATCTTCAGTTGTGAGAGTACCGTTCGTGAGGGTGGAAGTTGCTGCCGTGCCGCTGGTGGGTGGAACCTGAACTTGGAACACGTTGTGAGACAAATGAATTAAACAATTGTATTTTAGATTATGGGTTTACTATTAGATAAATTTTGCCAGGATTGCTTCCTTGGCTGGCGCCCTTTACTTTAGTTTGAAGCATCATAGTTTGACGGCATATCAAAGTATTATTATTGCATCTTCAACGCACCATGATACCACATTGTTACTAACAGTAATTTCATTATTTCTGTCACGCCCTGACTATAGGATCTTTTGCTCTACCTTATAATGCATTATTATGTTCCACCTCAATAAATGTTAATTTCCTATTGCAGACTTTTATTTAATTATCGTGTACTACCCACATGGCTAGTAAACATGTTGCAAAATCACTAGATATCAGTACAATAGGGATAATATATATAACTAAAAACCACAATCTTTGGTTTGTATGTATAGCATTGATATGCATACATTTCCGACTGTGACATCGTCACGCCAACTGACAATGAGAAATAGCATTTTGTTTGAGTCATGCCTAATGTCTCTGAAAAAGAGTATTTTCTGTAGATCACGCCAAATGTCACTTAGAAATAGCATTTTATCTAGCTTACGTCAAATTCGCTGTAAAACCTACACTTTTATTAAAATTACAATTAATTTGATGAAAACAAAGTACTTCTAGATGTTTAAGTTATGGAGGAACATACTATCCACGAAGGAATTAACTGCTTGAGTACTGAGTAGTAAGGTAGGTATTCTAAACTCCAACTAGCAAATTATTTACCCCGGAGTAAGAATGTGGTATGAAGAGATGCAGAAGCCGGAGAATCTCGTTTATCTATAAGATAAGAATCTGTATAAGAGATAGACGATATCTTGTTAGTAAGATATAAGACGGTAGTGAGGTTGATAAAATAGTTTATTTTAAATGCTGAAGAAACATTATTATGGAAATGTAAAAAAGTGATGCTCTCGGGAAATCGAGTCAGCGATACATAAAATCAGAGAATATTCTGAAATATTTGAGTGCAATGCTAATATTACTAATATATTAATAAATCTCCGTTTCATGACTGAATATATCTACAAATTTCAATAACTTCTTCATTTTAACCCTGGTTTAAAAACTCTTGTCGAATCGACTACACCGAAACATAACAATCATTATTGAAGTTTTTTTTTACATCTTTATCGATTTTTTTATAATTTCATAGGTAATCTTTTTTATAATTTCAGTAGTATTACTTAATATTGGTGCGCGGTATTCAGGAACTGATTAATATCGTGTTCCCTGTTCAACCACACGTGTTGTCGCCTCGGCCAAAAAATTTTAATTACATTTCTTTTCAGGCGTGCATTTCTCTATGGGGATGCAGAAAATGAAATACACAAATTCTTGAATTAGATCTTTTTTAAATACTAGTACATACATAAATAGACACTACTTATGCGTGTTAAGTGATCTAAAAGTCAGACTATTCTTTGCTTAAATTTCCAATACAAACTGTGTTTCGTCATCATTACGAAATTCAAATGGGATTCTATATACCAAATAAGGCAAGTGTAAGAGAGACAGAGCGTTTGCTAAATGGGCTAGAAACAGAATGCACTAAGTAAATGGAGACATTCGTTTCCTTTCAAATCGTTGTGGAAGGTATTTCTGGTGTTCTTTTTTCTATGCTTTCGAAAAGATTTTTAAGAGACAAACATTCCGTATTACGAAAAATCTGCCAATATTTGTTTTTATTATTACTTTTAAATCTCCTTCTTCCACCACAGTAAGAGGAAAATATTACTTGGGTCGTAATGGAGGACTTTGCCAGCCTAGGAATCGAACACGCGACGCCTGGGTGAGACCCAAACGCTATGTCAACTCAGGCACCGACAAATATTTGATTTATTATATGATTATCTTTTATTATTTTTAATGGCAGTTGCTGATTTTTCCAACATTAAAAAAATCATTATTTACATTAATAGGTTTTAATAAATGTTTTTTTACTTTATTGAGTATTGTAATAAAGTAGCAAATTAACATGTACAAATATTTAATCTAATCCGTATCATATTTATCATGACTTTTTAACGAGTAGCCGAATCGACGACGTTTTGTAATAAGAGCGTATAAAATAAAGTTGGTAATCAAGGGTTAAGCAAACCCTCATTGAATTAAGTGCTCGCTTTCCCATTCAGCCGGGAACGTAAAAACGTTATCAGTAGTATTATTAATATAATAATATCTGTCTATGGAGTTTTCTGTTTTATTCTGTCTAACCTAGGCGGGTTTGAGAGCCAATACACGTCACATTATGTTCTGGAGTCTTTTCGTATTTCTGTTCTTCTAAAGGCATTGTTTGCAGCCGGCAGGTGATGAAGTACGGATGAGAAATAGAATCGACTTCATTTTCAAAGAGTCAGGACTGGCCCTTTATATTCAGGGGCCTCCCTGATGAGGTAATGTGAGTTTACCAGCTGATAAATAATTCAGGTTCTTCTCTATATTGCCCCACTACATGTCTGTTAAGGCTATTCTTTTCCGAGACAATTATTCGAGGGGAATTAATTAACACATTCATCACAACAAATAATACCATTGTGTCTATTGAGTAACGATTGCATGAAAACGTTTTTTTTGTATTTTGTCTCCGGTGGCAAAATTTTTGTTTGATTTTTTTTTTTTAAAACTAAAAACCTAAAAAATTAATAGGCAGTGTACGGGGTGCATCTAAAAAATCACCGGAGACCAAAATTTAATCTAAATGTTTTACTCCAAATAATGTCAGGAATCACTCGTTAAAGTAAGTCACGTAGGTCCCAACCTTTCAAAATATTGGAATATTTTTCAGATGGTCTAAATATTTTCGCTTTACAATAAAATGCAAATATTTGGAATATTTCTGAGCACATTCAAACACTAAAAACTGTTTTAGAAAGGTGATGAAATATTATATAATTCGAAATAAATATATATTTTTTTTAATTATAAAATTTTGTATACAAACATAATTTTTTTTTCAAAATGGCTCACCTTACGTTTTTTGTAACTTACTGTTACAAAAAACGTAAGGTGAGCCATTTGTAACTTAGGTACTGTTACAAAAAACGTAAGGTGAGTTACTGATAATAAAAAATAAATAAAAAGACATACATATTTTATTAGTCAAATGTATAACAAACACATATTGTAACCTCACTTTTTTGTCGCCCTATGTTAAAATAATTTTTTAAAAATTCCCGAAGTTTCAATTTTTTTTTTTGAATTTGTGATTCAAAACTTTGTGTACATAAAAGTATAAATTTAACTTTTTTGGTGGTTATTTTTTATATTGGAAAATAAAGCGTGGTATTTTTCCTTTCTAACACCGATTAAAACATATTTCTCACTATGATGGCAAGGGAGTTACAGCGTTTTATAAAAGACCTATGTGCGTTGGGACAAATATGGTCTCCTGTGATTAAAAATATATTACCGGTGTTTCAGAGTCGAAAATAAACTCAGTTTCGCCCTGGTGTAAGATCATCATTCAGAATGGAAAGCTAATTGAAATGGCTTTAGCCGTGAATAGAGACCAGATCTGAATACTGTCCATCTTTCCCCATCTCCTTCCCCACTCCACTACCTTCAGTCTCATAACATACTCCAATTGGAGATGCCAAAGTCTCACTGGTTCCAAGTGGTCGGAAATGGTGGTCGAAAAATCCACTAATAATGTAACCATATTTTGTATGTAATGAATAAAGTTTTTTTTTCTTTTTTGTAAAGGCATAATAGGCGTATAACCAATGAAGTATGTATATTTATAAAGCATATAAAAATATGTATATTTATCAAAGTTGTCACCAAATAGTCTTAAGGGGCCTACATTAATTACGTGAGCAGTTTTTCTTCCAATCAAGACCCCCCCCCCATTGGTGAAATAAATTTGGGCCACTTCGTATATTCTTTTTAAGTATTTTGCTAGACCCCCACCCCTCTCCACCTATTGTCGAAGTTATAACAATACTTTGTCAGATTTGAGATCATCAAAATAAATGTATTCAAAGAAGCGATCAAATAAAGTTCAAATCCACGAACTTCAAATGATTTATCAGAAGTCTAAAAACGTCCCGAATTTCAACTTCGTCATAGTAATAACAATAAGGATTGAAAGCATTTTCTCACTTGAGTGACCCCTGAAATAATCCTTTGAAATATGTTGTATTATAATCGGTCTTTTACAGTTTGATTTGAAATGAAAAATATTATTTTCATCGCCCGAAGGTAGGAAAATACAAGTTTAGATAAAGGTCAAAGCAAAAATAAATACTTATAAAAGAATAAGGCAGATTTTCAACTGAAGTCTTTTTAATGAAATTGTGCGAGTTTACAAGCTACTATCTGGGAAATTCACTATCTGTTAGTAAACTCGCTCAGCGTAATCGTATAACTTGCTAACTAGCAGATTGTTGACAATCTACGAAAAAAGTTGAAAGGTCGTCAAATTTACTTGCTACTCGCTTACTAGTGATTGGTTTATTTATGCGTTCAAAATGGCTGCCAACAAACAGCTGATTCCGACTGTCAAACATCTGGCAGAATTAGTTTACTCAGGCGTCGTTATTCTCTCTGCTGGGTAGCTGTGGCGCTAGCAGCGAACTGCGAGCTCAGTTTCCTACGCTACTGAGCGAGTGGACAGTTTTGTGCGTCATCATGACAATCCCACCCGCTTTTAAACTTAGTAGATAGTAGCTTGTAAACTCGCCCAATGTCATCGAGGCTTTAATTAATAAATTTATTGTTATATACCTTCTTTGATTGATATATTTTACAAAATATGCTGTTTTATAAACATTAATTAAAAATCATAGTGTGCACTTCACACGTGTTATAAGTGAATCTTTCAGAAAACTAAAGTAGATAAGAGTGGGGAGGAGGAGAAAAAGAATAGACCCATTATTCTAACTCATTCTCTCGCAGGCTAAATCCTATAAATGTGTGAGTTTGTTTTTTTTTAGTGTCGCTTTTTCTTTTGATCGAGTTTCAAATTACAACGGTCCTAAAGAAGTTTTCTTTTCAATAAAATGTAATGAAACTAAAATATATAAAAAAGTAAATGTAATTAAACAAATGTATAAACATATTCTTAATGTAAAAATATGCATAATATAGATGGGAAGTGTAAAGTTCTTCAATCACAGTGATTGAGATTACTTGAAATATGCTCGGAAAACACCACTAAAGATCGAGGTTCGTCGAGATTACAAGTTGCTTTATTTAAGTTATCGTAAAATAAGCTGTCCGTAAAATAAGGTCTCCAAGGTGCTGCTGCAATTTGGCGTAAGCCTGGTTTCCTTACGCCAAATCCCCATCACGCTGCACTCTCTGCGACGCTGAGTCTCGGCGTGGCAACCGTTCGCGATGGATCTTCCGCTCGCCGCTCCCGCCAGGTGTATTTAACACCTAGCGGTAACGAATCGGGAATTGAATCATTGAGAATATTTAACTCGACAAAACGTCCGTCATATTAGATGATCTAAGTTATTCTGAATCTAGGAAACCCAACAATGCCGGAGTCCCGCTGTCTATCGTGTATTATCGGAGTTATGGACACGAACGACTATAGCCGCCACTCTTCTAAGATTCTACTTAACTGACATCTGTTGAGACACTTCAAAACTACATATTATAACTATCTATAATAACGACATCTGATGAGGAATGTTAAAACTACATGTTTAATCCTATATTTCACACGAAGTTATGTCAAGGTTAATATTTTTGGTGCATGTCGAAAATAAAACAATTCGCTGGCTAATGAATGAAAAGTTGAACCAAAAGGATTATATCCCATATACCTACTTTCTCCCGTATGCGTTTGTTGTTCCCTTTTGTTATTCGGCGGGTATATTCTCTCTGCATACTCCTTCGGCGACACGATATTATTATAAGCAAAAATATTTAACTAAAAAAACGGTTAAGTTGTTCTAATTTGGAAGGCGGGTATGGATACTGCTGCCCCATGACCACTTATTGGATAACCGACACCTCTGCCAAAGATCAACCAAATTCGATGCGTTTGATGACTTAGCAGGGCTACCCGGGTTAATGGGGTGAGATTTGCTCTTGACGGCGGCTGCATCTGCCCACCGACTGCGAAGCAGGCTGGATCGGGAAAGACTCTTAGAGGGAGACCTTTGATTCCAGCAGGACTCTCTCGGAACTCATCGCCTTGCATCGCAGTGGGATTCATATGTCCGTCACTTCTGGACACACCGACCCCCAGATTCCTATCTACCCTCGATACCTTTTAGATCTTCCTCTCCTTCCTTTCCTAAAATAAACCTCCACACATCATCCCTAAAGATGAGATAGGCCTTGAGAGGGATTATTTTCCTCGGGACCTCCTGTGCGGAGCTAATGTAAAAAACAATAATTAAAATAAATTGAAAAATAAAATAAAAATTTCCTGAGCTACAAAAATGAATGGTCCATTTGGTTTAGTGTCCTGGCCTGGCTTGAGGTGGTTTTGCCTGAACCCACCCATCTGTTAGAATAATCACTCACTCGGAAGAAACGTAGGCAACAATACTTGTTTCTAAATACTAATATTATTTTCACCTTTTATAGGAAATTGCTCATCTCTTTGTATTAGGAAAATCTACAGAAATCCAGGCTTTCACCACAACAACGCCATTAAGGCAGAGTGATTTTTCCAATTATTGTGAAATATAACAGATATTTCTTTTTATCGCAGACTATTTTTAAGACCAAAAGACTGTTTAGAAAATACCGATGAAAAGAAATACATTTCGATTTTGCCTAAAGCGAAATAATAATTAAAATGTTTTTTGTTTTGTTTTAATGAAAGTTCTTTAAAAAATTTTTCGTTACATTTAGTACAAGCTATTTATGTTTTTAATAATCTGTATTTTTATAATTAGTATCTAATAATATAAATACATAATTTTTTGACGAATTTAAAAAAAAAAATTTGTCAAAACCAAACAACAACAAAAATTATTTCACATGTCGTCACTGTTTACTCATCCGAGTGACCGACCAAACCCTCACCCCGCCCATAACTGTCTAACACCTACTATGTTTTAAGTTCGTGTAGACAAAACAAAATAACGAAAAAAATGTCCTCGGAGATCTAAATTTCATTCCCAATTTTTACTTCAAATAGGAATAGGAATCACTTTGTTAAAGTAATCAAGTACCCACGTCCCATAACATTCTGTAAAGAGTGTAAAGTATAGATACGAGTAGGTATTAGTAGCATTGTTCCGGAGTGGAAGAGTATTATAAGAATATTTTCGGTATCGCTTTGACCACCATAAAAGACCACCATTCAGAATTTGTATGTTGCATGAAATGGTTTTAGCCGTGTTTGGTAATACCTACCAGCCAGGTACTTCCTCACCTTCCTCTTTCCCAACTTATTCCCTCCCGACTGCCTTTAGCCTCACAACTTACGCTAATCGAGGATGCCACGGTCTCACTGGCTCCAGGCGGTTGGAAGCACATTCTTGTGGGGTATTCACATAACAAATAAATAAAAAACCATAGTTCCACTGCCTCCGAGAAGCTTGAACCTTGATGTCTTGAGCATGTACCACATAAACATGATTTTATGCAATATATATATGATTCCCAAATAAGCCATCAAATTCCTTAGTTCTCAAATAATTGCAATTTTAATTTATTTAATTTTAATTTATTTATTTAATGACCAGAGGGGTTTTATTTGTTTTTGTTCGGTAGTACAATTAATTCATGATAGATAATTTTGAAACAGATAAAGAAATAATAAAAATAAAATTAGATAAAAAATGCACACAAGTCATAAAAATACAAAAAAATACAAAATTACGGATGTGTTTAGGAATAGTGGAATCAATTTTTTACAAGATCCACAAAATTCACCCTTGATATTAAATATATCAACATTACCGAGTAACGATTTCCCAAGTTCCAAGTACTGATTTCCCATAGTGTGAAATCGTTGTATTGGAGAGTGGGCAATATAGTTCCGCTTATGAATGCTACAGTAGAACAGTGTATTTTGTCGTGTTGTTACTGTACTAATTGCAGGAGTTCGCAACAGTTGTACTCAGATTGTAGTATTTTGAATAAAAAGGTGAAGTCATTTTTTTTACGTCTGTCTTCTAACGTATGTATTTTTAGAATATTAAAAAAAATGCAATTTCAATAAAATTTAATTTAAAATTTATAAAACGCAGAATTTTTTTTTGTATTCGTTCTATGTTATTAATGTGAATTTTATAAGATGGAGATCAAACTACCGAGTTATATTAGTAATAAATCAACTCTCTTATCACTAATCCGAAATAAGGAAAAATATGTCAATTATGTGTAAAGTGGACAGTACTGTTCCACTCAATGGTGTTCGATTTACAAATGTCTCGTGTCACTCTTATTGGATAGCGTTTTGGGGATCGGTTGACCCTCGTGTCAGGGGTGACCCCTGAGCGTCCGAACAAACGAGACGGGACGGTACTTAGTGGGACATCTCAGCGAGTCTCACTTCTGAGTCTGGACACTCAATCAAAAGGGATCGAAATGAAAAACATATAAAATAAACCAGATCTATAATTGGTTATTTCGTATGACCATGTATATACTGTATGTAGTGTATATAGAAGATAATTAGTTAGGATTAAGTTTGATGCATATTATTCCTCAGAGAGATTATGTAAAAAATTCATACAAAGTTTTATTTAAATTTGTACAGGGTATTCCAGTAAGAGCGCTGATTTAGTTTTTGAATTCACATTATTTTTTTGACTATTTTTTTTAACATATCCATCTATTTTAATTTCACGTTTGTTTTCTTGATTGGATGAATGTATGATTGAAGCGGAATCTGGGAGGTGGAAATTAACCCACTCCCCAACATTCGATCGAACTGAAGCTCGGCAGATAGACTTGTTGTCGATGACAATGCATTCTATCAACGGTGGCAATCACAAACACACATTTTTATGTACGCAATTTTCTAAAATTCGAAAAAACAGAACGTACTTATTGTACGAAATAAATGTTGTCCTTACCAAATCCATTGAGGATGCTGTGGGGGGGAGGGTTTAGGGAAAGGAAGTATAGGAAGTTCTGGGAAAGAAAAAGGTGTGTCTAGGTGTGCCGGACGTATGAATCGGTTGGAGAGATCAAAAGGTCTTTCTCAATCAATCTCTCCCGACCCGGCCCGCCACGCAGTAGACGGGCAGACGCATCCGCCGCCAAGACTTGCGTACTTGAAGTGAAATACCACAAAATCACTATATACAAATATATCGTTATTATTATTAAGGTCTAGACAAACCTTACCCCATGAACCATAAACCCAAACCAAACCAAACGTAGCGAACAACTTGGGGTGACCTTTGGGAGAAGGGTAGATTATCCAATAAATGGTTCCCGGGGCGGCGGTACCCATACCCGCCATCATTATTTCATTTGCTCAACAGTAGATTAATTACATATCATCATCGTTATCATAAAGCATAAAAAATAATCAAAAATAAATATTCTCGTGTACAGGAAGGTATACCTACCAAAGAATTTACTTTCTTCCTAGTAGTGAATAAATTAATTAAACATACGAGTTTTACAACTTTACAGCAGTAAAAATAATATTAAATATTATTTTACCCTACCATAGTGTTGAAGCTTTCCCCATTTCAATTTGTGTAATTTTTTTAAACGTGGTAAATTTTTCGACAATGTTTTATTTTGATAACACTAAATATACCTATTTTATTATCACTCTGGCGAAGATCTCCCTGGGTTGGGTTGGGTTGATTAATTGATAAACCCAGGGTTCATCAATTTGTTTTCTTTCTAAATGTGTGCAATATGTCTCGCCGTGAGTGGAGCCCTTTAGCCACCCCTGTGGTGAAGGGTTTCATATGACGGATTGAAAAAACTTACATGAAAAACGGGTAGGTACTTTGATGTAGATGGAGGGAACACATAAGCTGAATCAAAAATTTATACAGCACATTGCAATAATTTAAAAAAAATTAAGTAACCTTTTTCACTGTTTCAATCATACTAGATTACTGGTTATAGTGTTTTCGTACGATGCTTTCAGAATTAGATAATTTTGGTATCACCATTCAGAATCGTATCTCTCTTCGGAATTATATCTTACACTCTATTTGCAGACCAGATCTGCATAGCCATGTACTTTTTAACCCTCGTTTTACCCCTTCCTTCACTTATTCAGTTCAACTGGCTTCAGAAGATTGTGATTTTTTTTTCGTGGTGTCAAATTAAAACCCTTTTGTTTGTACGGTATTTTACCTCGTTTTATGCGTTGTCTGATAACTTAATATGAATGTGAATAGTGACGGCCTACATGGTCGAGGGGTAAGAATCTCGACTCGGAATCCAAAGGTCACGGTATCGAATCCCCGCGTGCGCAAATAAATTTTATTTGATTAATGTGTGTTATTTCACAATTAATTCATTTGTTATTGATTTTCAAGGTACAATCCCGTTAAACCACGATAAAGCAATTTGTCAAGAGGATGTTAATTTTGAATTACAATTTAAACATACATACATAATATTATTACAATAACTATACAGATTGTCACAATTAACACACATGAATTAATATAAGCCATCGCTATTTAGTAACCATTGTTTCAGCATACATCTCTATCAATTTGGAGAATCGCAACTTTTTAAATTACTTGGTAACATGTTAAATTTTTTGTCACGTTATATTCCAGGGTTCGCCGTCCGTAGTTATTATTATATTTTAGAAGCATTCCTTCATTATTTGTGAACCTTGCATTATTTTCGAGTATAGTACATTTGAAATCATATATATAGTGTAGACCACTATTCAGAATTGAAACCATGTTTATAATGGCTTTAGTCGCATTTGGTGACCAGATCTGAATGACCAGGTACTTCCCCACTTTAACATCTCCTTCCCCTCCCTACTACCTTCAGCCTCACAACATACGCCAATTGGGGCTACCATAGTCTCACTGGCTCCAGTTGGGAGCCGCTGGGACTCTTGCAAGGTATTCACATAAAAAATGATATCTTAAGCCATTCGTTCAAAGCATCTGTCAAATTAATAATAATATTTACCCGAAAACTTTTCTTCTAACCGTCAATCTTGACTTCGTGCCATCGTATTAGTTTGTCAACCTCCCATAAGTTATAGAATCTGATTTGTCGTATCAGCCGTGAAATATGCTGAAAGTTGGGGATGTGGGAGAAGGCAGTGGTGGTGCGGTGGGGGGGGGGGATCAAGGGCGGGGGGGGGCAGAAATGACGTCAGAGGGGACGGATGAAAAAACAAATGACAGCCAACAAGATGAACGACCGAAAACAGAAAACAGCAAACAGCATCCCGACTTGCTGACGCAGCCCTTTGCACTCTGTGTGACGCCGGGAAAGGGATTGGAATTCTTTGTGCATTTTCACTGGCATTGAGAAAATTACGGCCATATATTACTACAGCCCGAACTCACCCCGGGCGTTGAATTTAAATAGAAGCACATGTTTTATGCCTTTGTTACGCTATAGATTAAATTGTGCTTCGCAACAGATGAAATATTTATTTTATTTTCATGTAGTTTATTTTACGTATTTTCCGATCAATTCGAATTTATCCAAAAAAGTGTTATTTAGTAATTTCCCTCAAAAGGGTATCTAAAAAGTAACCATTGCTTATGTTTAAGTAGGTGGGTTAATTAATAAAAAGTAACCATTGCTTATGTTTAAGTATATGGGTTAATTAATAAAAAAGTAACCATTGCTTATATTTGGATAGGTGGGTCAATTAATGAAAAATAACCATTGATTATGTTTAAGTGGCAGATTTAATTAGGAGGCGGGTATGGGTACCGCCGCCCGGTAACCATTTATTAGATAACCAACACCCCTGCTTATAGGTGAGGTTTGTGTAGGTTTGGCGGCGGATGCGTTTGCCCACCTACTGCGTGGCGGGTCCGGATCGGAAGAGACTGGTTGAGGGGGATTGATTTCTCTAGCCGGACTATCTCGACCCATCGCCTTGCACTAAAGTGGGATGAATGGATTCGTACGTCCGTCACTCCTGGACATATTGAACCCCAGACTTTTACCCACCCTTCATACCTTTTTCCTTCCCATAACTTCCTCTCCTTCTTTTCCCTCAACAGACGCTCCACATAGCATCCCCAAAGATGATATAGGTCCCGAGGGAAATTGTTTTCCTCGGGGCCTCCTGTGTGGAGCTATTGTAAAAAATAAAAAAGGTACTAAATAATTGATGATGTTTGAACCAGGTGAAATCTAGGTAAGTTTAAATACTGACAGAATTAATGATCAAACCACTTCGTCGGAGGGCAGGGGTCAGGTAGATCTGATGAAGTATCACACAATTCTGTTGGGAAAACATACTCCTTGTTTCATTAATATTCACAAAATGTTTTGTTCGTACTCTTCTACATATAACTAACTCTTTATTACATATAGAACTTATGTTACTTTATAAATCATAAGGTTGAGTAACTGAGTAGGTATTTTCATGAATCATAAGGGTGAGTAGATATTTTCATTAGTTAAACTTACACTTGATTACATCAGATATATCAATATGGAATAGAAAAACCTTGTCTGCACTTAAACCTCGTCACACACGGTCAATTTCGCCAAGCTACAATGCTCCTTTTGTCTTCCATTTGTCCAATTTCAATTTTGCGTGAACGACTTCATCGTAAATTTAACATAATACAATCGGGGTACGAAACCATCTAGTTTTAATGGGCAGTGCCTTAATATATCGCTGACTGTAATGAAAGAGACTTTTTCTATTCAGTTGATTTTTTCCTTCCATTATACCCACTATGAAACTGACGTATTAGGAAAGCAGAAGCCGTGAAATAAATGTGTTATAAAAAGCACTCTGATATAAATCACGGCGGGGCAATGAATCATTCGCCCCAGCATCCGACTCGGAGGATTCGACAAAATTCGATAAAAGAGGAAATACGATAATCCCGGAGAGCCAGTACTGCCGGGAGAGTATAAGGGACCGGGGGTGTTTTTGTATTTGTATGGACAGCCTTACTCGGAATCCAAATATTCCCGCAGAAAGGGCAATTCGCCCCGCGACAAGTGACGTATGCCGGAAATGACTCGGTTTATCCTCCCATCCAGCTGAGCTCCTGGTTTGATCTGCCCGTGAAATATAGGATACTTGTTTCTTATTCTGCTAGCGTCTCTTTTTTATTCCTCTGGCATTTATCAAAGACTGTTTATCTACTGGAGAAGGTGAGGACGATGAATGTATTTGTTCAAGTGTAGGTAATACAAAGAATAATAAATAACACTCTGACTGGAAAGCTATAAAAAGAAAATAAATGGTTTAATATTGTGCATATTATAACTTCGAACCACCAGCCAAGTAAAATGGTCAAATGCATTGGAAATACCTGCTGTTTTATGATTATTTCCCTGGGTGTTCCTTTTATTTTGAAAATAATAAAAATCTTAACTTATATTTTTCTTCGTCGAATGCCCACTGCGTTTCTTCAAATAATGCTTGCTACATTCTTGAAAAGTTTTTCGCGGTCACAAATTTAACCGGAAGAGGTACCTACCTTACACAGTGAACACCTGTCCACTAACGAATGTATCGATGTTTATTTGACGACTTCCGTAGAAGAATTTTAAGCTACTTGTTTCTGTAACTAAATGTCGTGAGTTCAAAACACGCCTCAGGACAAACAATTATTAGTATGTACAGCCCTGGTGAAAGACTACTATTTCTGATGCAAGTTTTTTTGAAATAACTTCAGCTTTAGTTACAGTAACCATAATCTATCTTTTCTACTTCCCCTTCACCCCTCGTCCTCTAGCCTCACAACAGTATGCAAATAGTTCCATTATTTGACGAGCAATTAGAAAGGCTTTGAGTTTTTCCTACGTCCTGCGCCCCTTGGCATTCCGCTACATTTGTATAAATATAATCGTCCGTACTTAATTAATATTTCTCACGGTATATTTATTACTCCATACAGCCTCACCCTTCTCCCTCGGAGGCTATTTTGATAGCTTTAAACAAAGCCGTCTCTGTGATAAATTACTTCTGCAGCACCGATTTGATAAATTGAATAAACTTACTAAAATCCTCGTTTGGAGAAGAATAACAACAAGATGAAGATATTATTTCCATTGTTTGTTGAAATGACGACCCTCGCCAACGGCCCAGCAATAATAATGGAGTGTTCCTTTACGGCTTCCCTTTTTAATTTACAAATACAGGCGTCAGAGGGCATATCATTATAGTGATTTATTAACACGAAATGTTCGCTGGTTTGTTTGCTCTCCACGCCGCCGGATAGTTAAAAAACCTACAGAACATCCTGCCCAAGGAATTAACGTCAATAAAAAAGTTCATTATTTATGGCTGCATTCTCATTAAATAAATAAAACAGTGCACTAATATTCTATGAATGAGTAAAAAGGTATTATTTACTCGCCCCTTCACGGTTTGCGGTTGTTTTACACAGATTTTGTTTTTACATGGAATCTAAAATAAGTCGAGCGTCACCGCGTGACGGGGAACTTGCTCGTAACGAGCAAATTGATTTCAACGCGTTGTGCCTGCTTACGACTAGGTTAATTGGGACCGTTTTTAATAGAACAAAATTTTAATTGTATTCAAACATTGCATGTAATATATTTAAATGTAGAACTTAGTTGCAGGAACAATAAAATTAACTTTATTTTAAACTAGCTTTTACCCACGGCTTCGCTTGCATAGTATTAGTGGGAAATTACTGGCATAATTATTGGTATAATTGTTATTATTCTTGCCATTTTGTCTAATAGAAAATAATTATTGTCTAATAGAAAATTTCAAAATTTGAGAATGACATTTCGCAAATAAAAATTCTATTTTAGAAAATATTTAAATTATAGAAATAGAAATTTATTGTAAGTACCTACTCCCTTTATTAGTATTTTATTCATATTTGAATCCAGAGTAACCTAAAAAAATAAGAAAATGACAGTCCACTTCAATGCTTTATAGCAACGTTATGCTTTTTGTTCGGAGAATAAACATTTTTAGAGATATGTAGATATTAACTACGAAGCCAAAAAAATACTCTTTTTAATCACAACAAAGCACTCTTTTTAAGCCTAAAATTAAAAAAAAACATTGTTTCCAAAGTAACAATTTGTTTGACATTTGCAATAACTCGATTTTGTTAGGGACAGAAAACGTATGATAGATAATTTCATAACGCCACAGCTCATTCATAACGCCAGAGCTTACCAATATATAAAGCCGTTGTTACTCGCAAATAATGTAGCTTTCGATTAGTGAAAGAATTTTTAAATTCCATTCGATATTTATTGCGTGAAAGAGTAAGGACCATCCAACCAACCATCCATACAAACTTTCGCATTTATAATATTAGTAAGAAGATAAGATATAAGTGCATTTAAGTTTACAAATTAATAATAAAATAATAGTAATTGGATGACTTGTATAGCGCCGTTTTTGTGAAAGATCACCTCAAGGGCACTGTACAAACTTATAATACATTTCTAAGTAAGTTCTAATTACCCATTATAACTTACGTATTACTTACATTTATCTTACTTGATGTTCTTACACATCAAGTAAGATATATTTGGAATTCATTCATTGGTTTAGTTATGATGGTTTCTGAT
The DNA here is from genome assembly GCA_917563855.2 of Limnephilus lunatus. NCBI lineage: Eukaryota > Metazoa > Arthropoda > Insecta > Trichoptera > Limnephilidae > Limnephilus > Limnephilus lunatus. The sequence goes on along the minus strand of OU830602.1, from coordinate 52,188,645 downwards.
GGCGCGTTATAATATTTCATCCCTTTGTAGAATAAACTATTTTGCAATTTTGCTTTATCTTCTAATAATAGTTAGATTTTATTGCACCTACATTATCAAATAATATTTTTGAACGTGTAAAATGATTGTATTGTCACGACCGATGTCGCTACACGAGAAAGATATGAACTGTAAATCTAAATCAAAAATAAAATGGCAATGCAGGAAGTCCCTACCTTTCGATGGTTCATCCACTGTTTCTGGAACGATTTCTTGATGCTGGCGGCTTTCCACAATCACGGCACAACGCACGGTTACAATTACCGACACTTCGGGTTCATTGATTAGTATTTTTTGCGATTTATAACGAGGAGTCAATAGCGAGATATGACCGACGTCACTGCCAAATTTCAATTTAAAAAAGTGGGTAATTTTAAATGTTTGTGCCAATATTGTAGAGGTGTTTCATGTAGGTATGAAAAAATATCTTCTTCTTTCCTTTTGTAGGGACTTTAAGGAAAGGAGAAAGACAAAGGAATAAATGAACAGTGAAGGACTTGGGAACATGGGTTTAGTTTTTAAACTATTTCAGAACTAAACATGTACTGAATTACAAAAAATTTGCACATCATTGAGTAATGTCTGTGATTGCCTTGTTATGTATTGTAGTGTATGTATATTTAGGATTTAGGTTAGTCATGTAGTTTCAATAAATAGAATAGATTTATTTAAAAAAAATTTAATCTTAAAATAATTTTTTATACGGTTTCAACGTTCTTCGACTACCACACTAGGCATGTGCTGGTTTTAAGTTGTCGAAGTTTTGTGGTATCTCAACAGATGTCAGATAAGTATTATATTATAACAGTATCATCTATCGTGTCTAATGTACGAACGGTTCCGAATCCAATCGTCTTAGTTTACAGAGTTTTTAGAATTGGTTGGCCTCTAATTCTTCCCCAGTTGCGTATTTTTTTATTACATTGCGATTTCTCGAAACAAAATCCAGTCAACAGGAATAAAATATTTACCGTTCTGCATTTTTAATATCGTACATACACATGGAAAGTCACTTTTATTTTTTTAAAGTGAAAATTACTTTAGCACCGTTGTGATTTGAAACTCAATTCTAAAGAGACAAACACTTACATCAATATGATTAATCGGTCTCCTCTTTGTGTGGTGCTTCGTAGCCTCCCCACTCTTGTCTACTTTAGTTTTCGAAGGTTTCACTTCTACCGCCTGTGAAATGCACAAATTGTTTTTTTTTTGTTTGACTGTTACAATTTACTATTATTTTTTAAGAGTGTTTTTCCCTAAGGAAGTTAATAAATCACACAATGGTAGAATATATAATTTCTAAATCTAGATTATCTTAGAAAATCTCCACAATTTAAATAAAAAGATGTAACCGAGGAAAATGGATCTTTGAAAAATATTTATTTCGATTTTACAACAACCTTCTATTTAATTGGTAAAAAAAATATTTGAATAATTATAGAGAAACCAAAATACCAAAACGCCTCTGACGTTGTTCGACCCCCATCGCAGTGCTATTTCGCAGCATTGTGGAGAGATTCGCAACTATTGTGACGTCATCTGTCGTACTAAGCACTTCAAATTGGGCTCGTTTTCACCAAAGCCAAATCACACTTTGTAAATATATTCTTTTATGAAAAAATGGAGTTAGGAATAGAGTCTGGAGTTCATCAAGTTCATAATTGACTGAGGATGGCGAAGACCTATTTTATCCCGACCGTTTTGCATTTCGTCTGCCTGTATATTTGTTTGTACGTTCCGTTTCCGTTTCAAGATATATTTTCAGTTCAGTATAGATTTTTTTACAATATGAAATCGTTTTTTTTTCATTCAATATTATGGTACCTACCTGCCTGAATAAAATTTAATTTATTAAGATAGTGACTTTTTGGACAAATTATATAACTCCTTTTTTTGAATGATACCTTAAATTATGTGGATTATAATTGAGCAGGAAGGTATTTAAAGGTATTGGCGGCGGAAGCCTCTGCACATCAGCTGCATGGCAGGCCGGATCGGGAGGGAATGGTTGAGGGAGTCCCTTTGACTTCTCTATCCATACTTTCTCGGAACATCACCTTGCACTTTGGTGCAGGAGGGATGGGTTCATTCGTCCGTCACTCCTGGACACACTGACCTACAGGTTCCTACCCACCCCTAATACCCTTTTCCTTCCCAGAACTTTCCCTCCTTTCTTTCTTAAAATGACCCTCCGCACAGCAACCCCGAAGATGATACAGGCTCTGAGAGGAATTATTTTTATCAGGACCTCCTGTGTGGAGCTAACGTAAAAAAATATTATGATTTCAGAGAGGTTTTGGTTTTCATTAACTTTTGAAGATTTGGTTTTGATTTTCTTTTATTTGGAAACATACTTTTTTGGGCGCGAAGTTTACTTGCTGCTTACAGAACTACTAGTTTTAGAAACTGTATCTACTTCTTTCTGACGCATTCAAAAAATTGATTCTACTCATAGACATATGAACTAATATTCATATGTCTATGATTCTACTGTTATTTTCTTACTGTGTGGTGAATATTATCGGTTTCTCCTTTAAAATATTATAAACTTGCAGTCCCTGTGTTGTGCATTATATTACGGTCGCATCTCGCATCTCCTTCACTTCATGTGTCCCCGATCTTTAGTCCCTGGTCCCTGGCACTCGGCTAAAGGACCCGGCCTGTCCGTCCAGAGTTAATTAGGGCTCGTTATGCCCTGCTCAGTAACTTACAGACATTTAAGTGCCCCAAGTTAATGAACATAATAAAAGTTCATTTTATTTTGTGTTCCTCTTACCCCTTCACCTTCTGCTCCCCGGGTGGAAACGCAAATCTAAACTAATTTTAACAATTTATTAATAAGCGACCTTCGTGGCGCAGTGGTCAAAGAATTTAACTTTGGATTGGTAGGTCATGAGTAGACCCAAAAAAAACTGGGTTCAGTTCACACGGGGTAGTAGTGAAACCTTCATAAAACTAAACCTTGAGAGAATGAGACGAATGCAGAGTATAAGTAGTAGGATAATTGTCAGGTTTATTCATTATATTATTGTTACCCTTTTTAGTATCGCTTTTTCGTTTAATCAAGTTTCTAATCACAACGGTGCTATATAAATTTTCACTTCAAAAATAAAAATACATAAGTTTAGTTGTATAAGGCCGCGTATACACACGCGAGCCGAACCTGCGAGCAGAACCACGAATTTATGACAGTTGCTTCGTTCCTTTCCCATAATTCGTGGCTCAGCTCGCGTTTATGTTCCCATCATTATACAATGAAAATTAAGTATGTGTTGTGATGGTTATGTTTTACGGTTCTATGCCAACTCAGAATGAAACCAACTCAGAACCACCTCAAAAAGGTCATTAAAAGCTATGAAAAAATAATTTAAAAATATTGAAATAAAACAATCACTTTTTTGAAACCAAGATAATTTTTTAATACCGACAGATTTCGCTTAAGATAAACATTATCAGGGTATAAAATGACACCGAAAACTTTTAATATGTCAAACCACAAAGTGACTGCTTTCTACCAAAATATAAAAAAAACGAGTGTGCTTTAAACCACACGACTGAAGTAAAACTTCAATTTAAAAGAAGAAAGAAAGAAAATGTGTGCGCGCACTGCTCACTCTTGCTCCTACAATGTGATACAGACAATAGGCCTGCACTGTGTCTTAGATACACAAATGGCTATGAGAGAAAGAGAGAAAGAAAATGTGTGCTCCCACCTCTCTCTCTTTCCCCTGCAGTAAATACGAAACGTAACACTCTCTCTCTTTCTATGTACATCTCCCTTGCAACTTCCGTTCACCTCGCTCGATCACACTTTCATAACGCTCTCGTCACGCATTCATCAACTTACTCCCCAAGTCAAGCGTGCGTAAGGAAATTTTACTTCAAAAATTTAAAATAGCCGGTAACCCTAACCTGACTTAACCTATTTAACCAATTTTTTTTATCATCACTCTTAATGATCTGTCTGAGGTGGTTCTGAGTTGGCCGGTCACCATGTGTTACGTATATATGTTTTATTATTTTACGTTATAAAATTTTTGTACGTGAAATGTTTTTTGCTGTGGAAAAGGCCTACAAAGATAAAGTCAAGGATTGATTATTATGGCAATAACTGCATTGAAGGAAGATGCATGTGAATGCAAGAATTGATGCATTTTTTCGGTGTAATTATTCTGAAAACTTTAAATCTGAATAATTTTCATAATGACAGCTGCATTTGGTCGAGCTTTTGTATTTTTTTAAACTTAAATTTTACCTCTCTCGGTTGCACGCTGTAAAGAGCTTTTAATAACTGCGTTTAATGGCGTTTTGCATCCAAATTGCACAGTGTTGACAAACCTAATGCTTTCGGGACGGCGTAAATATGCCAAACGTTATTTTGAAGGAGCATATTAAACAATATTATGGTATCGAAAAATAATTACGTTTTTAATAATGCCTTTAATATCTGTCGTAAATTTCTCGCTAAATGCCCCTCAGCTTCGATAAAAAGCAGTGTTTACGGACCGACAAAGTATTTTAATTTAATTGTTCAAGGAAATTGTCCTATACCTACCAACCTTTTCCATGAAACTTTTTTATTTATTTATTAATTATAATGTATTACAAGAATATGACAAGTAACACATTATTCCCAATGAGTTGAGAAGAAAACTCATTACGGGAAGGACAGATAGATATAAGTACATTTTACACAGATATTACACGTTTAAAAAATACAATATATTATTGAAAAGGGAAAAAAATAAAAAAATATATATAAATAAATAAAAAATGCATTGTCAAGAATAGAGATTTTAGGAATACTGAGAGACATCCATACACATAAAACATAAAAAACAAACGTATGAAGGCGAGCCAATATTCACTGGTTTAAATACATTTTCAGGAAATATTCTTTAAGCGTTTTAACAAATATTTTTTTGTTAGCTACTGAATGCTTTATTTCATTAGGTAATGCATTGTATTGTCTATATGCGATATATTGTAACGAGTTAATACCAAATTTAGTTGTGTGGGTAGATGATGCTAAGTGTATTTGATTTTGGGATCGTGTTTTGTGCTGGTGTATGTCTGAATTAAAGGCTGGTCTGATGTTAGTGTGTGCGGATCTATGTATGATTTGTAATATTGCACTAGTGATATTGTATTTAGGTAGAACCGTAAAAGGAAGTATGTTTGTCTTTGAATATATATGTTTGATATGTGTATCCCACGGTAGATGGTAGATATTCCTTATAGCTCGATTTTGAATCACCTGTATTTCTGATATTTGTTTTTTAGTAATAGTGCCCCAGATACTAACTAAATAACTCAGATGGGAGTGAATCATTGCATAGTAAGTGGCCCGTAGTAGAGATATGGAGAGAAGACCTTGGAGTCGGTACAGTACACCGGTAATTGGGGAAATTTTTGATTTCACGTGCTCAACATGGGAATTCCAAGTAAGTTTAGAGTCTATTAATAGCCCTAAATATTTCGTAACTTCCATATTTTGGAGTTTATCAGTTCCAAGTGAAATATTCATGGACCCATAATCCTTATTACCGAATGTTAGATAGTGCGTTTTTTTTATATTGAGGCTCAATTTATTAATACGGAGCCAATTAGCTAAAATTGAGACATCTACATTCATTAGAGACTCCAGGTCACTCAGGCTTTTACTGTGATAGTAGATTACAGTATCATCCGCATAAAGTTGGAGTTTTCCAGAGATACCACATTTAGTTATGTCATTGACATATAGCAAGAAAAGCAGAGGGCCAAGAATTGATCCCTGTGGCACTCCACATGTGATTCTACCTAAGCCACTCGAGACCCCTTTGACTTCGACAAGACAAAATCTATCATCTAAGTAGCTTCGTATGAGGTTTAGGGGCTTCCCAACAATACCCAAATGTTCCAATTTCTTTAAGAGTATTTCATGATTGACCGTATCAAAGGCTTTTTTGAGATCTATAAATATGGCTGCCACATATTCACCCTGGTCTATATACTGTTGAAGGGTAGAGATAAAATCAAAAATGGCACATTGAGTACTAGAATTTTTCCGAAAGCCATATTGTTGTGGTGTAAGGATATTATTCGCAGATATGTATTTTAGGAGTCTATCTTTGATTATGGTCTCAAACACTTTTGAAAATACCGATAAAAGTGATATAGGACGGTAGTTAGAAATACATGTTTTACAGTCTCCTTTATGTATAGGTATTATTTTCGCAAGCTTTAATTCATTCGGAAACTTTCCCGAGGACAGTGACCAATTAAAAAGTTCTGCTAGGTGACCCGCTAGTTCTTCTTTACAAGCCTTAAGAACTGATGGTGTTACTCCATCGAGTCCCGGTGCTGCTTTCAGCTTTGTTTTAGAGATGATCCTCAATACCTCATCTTTGTTTGTCCTAGCCATGTATAAGGATTGGCAAGCCTTCGGTTCTACAAGGACGGTATTGCAGTCGTCCGGGAATGACGGAATGGTAGCTGCTAACTTTTCTCCTATCGAGAGGAAAAACTCATTAAATGCCGATGCTATTTGATCCGGATCCTTAATTTCGCAGTCATTTACGATGAGGGATTCTATTTCGTTGGTTGGTTTATGTGCTCGGTTTGACAGAATAGAGTTTATGATTTTCCAAGTTTTAGTAGGGTTATTTTGGTTTTGTTGAAAGCTGTTCGCATAATATTTGTGTTTTAGACTTCGCCTATAATTAGTAATGGTATTTCTCAATCTCTTTTTAAGTGTTACAAGAGTAATATTACCAGGGTCTTGTTTCCACTGTTTGTGAATCTGGTTTCGTTCTTTGATTAAGGAATTTAATTTGGAATCAAACCATGGAGTATTCAGTTGTTCCCGACTTCCTAATCTTGTTTTTGGTTTGGTTGTACCTGATTCTATTGCCTTTTTAATGTGATAATTGAAACTTTTAAAAGGGTCTTCTGAGTTGCTTAAGTCGATCGTGAAATTGTTATCAAGAAGATAGGATTTTACTGATATACTGTTGATGATAGGTCTCGTAATCCGGGATTTGGTTCTATTATTAAAACATTTTTTTAAGTTGTTCTTATAGTCAACAATAAGTATGTTATGGTCACTAAGTGGATCATCAATATTCGATATAGTAGTCTGAATGTTTTGCCTATTTGATATGAAGTGATCTATAATGGTGCTGCTTGTATCAGTAACTCTCGTGGGAAATGTTTTGTTGTGTATTGAGAAATTGTAAGATTCTAAGATGTTGCAAAAATTTAATGACGAGTGTGTGGATATGGATACGTCAATGTTAAAGTCTCCGAATATTAATGTATCTTGTCTACTTTCGTTCAGTATGTATATTAATATGTATATTAATATGCAGACACAAAGTGAAACGCATTTAACCTTGTATCTTGGGAACGTTCCCAAGTTTTTCAAATTATTTTCAATTAAGTTTTTTAATGGAAAATTTAAAAATGAAAAAAAATTCAACAGCAAAAAAAACATTACAGTCTCTTAAAATAAAACCGTTGGGACTATGACAACATAATTTTGGGCAATGTTTCTAGGTTAAAAGACATCCAGCGGGGCAGTAGAAGTGATAGACCTAGTAGCTGAATGGATAAATGCGTCGGATTCGCACAGGCGTTGCGCGCTCAATTCCTCTGCTGACTAAGACAAAAAACTATTATCACTGTCAAAAAATGGGTTAATATTCACACAACCAATTATATCGGCTGACCTATCAAATTCCAATCTAGCATTATTTTTACAAAAGCTCTTGAAAAACATAATCTGCGAACACTTAATAGGAGTATTATCCATACAAATGACTTTAGTTAACTTAATTCTTTTCGATTCCTAGACCATAGACAGTTAAATATAATTGAATTATCGTGAAAAAATATTTTAAGAAATAATTAATTTAAAGCAATAATTATAAAATGAAGAACTATTTCAAGAAAGAATTACTCGAATGAATCAATAAAATATAAAAATTTATCAAATATATCAAACAAAATTTAAAAATCAATCAAATAAAATTTAAAAATATATCAAATAAAATTTACTTGCGCACGTCGACTTACTATGCAGTCGAGAGCATAACAACTCGGTCACTGAGGCGTCTGTTTGAAAAAATGTTTGTTTTACATTAGCTCCACACAGGAGGCCCTGAGGAAAATAATTATCCTCAGAGCCTATGTCATCTTTGGGGATGATGTGTGAAGGATATTTTTAAGGAAAGGAAGGAGAGGAAGTTCTGGGAAGGAAAAGGTATGAGGGATGGGTAGGAATCTGGGGTTCAGTGTTTCCAGGTCATCCGCCGCCAAAACCTAGATAAATCTCGCCCTAAGAACCCGGGCACCCTTGCTAATTCACCAAACGTGGCGAAACACTTGGGGAGACCTTCGGCAGGGGTGTTGGTTATCCAATAAATGGTTCCCGTTGCGGCGGTACCCATTCCCGCCTCCCAAATTGAATTATTTCAATGAAAAACTTTTTCAAGAAAGAATTACTTCAAGAAAGAATTATTTCAAGAAACAATTTATCATTTAAGAAATATTTAAAAAATACATTATTTCAGGAAAAAATTACTTCAAGACAGAATTTGATAAGAATTTCAATATTTGAAAAAGTTCGATCTCACACACGCTCGAACAGGCTTCTGTCTGTTTATCTCCTCGGCGGCTTCGAATAATTCAATAACCCACTTATTTCCCACCTTTAGTTCTCCAATCACAGGTGCCGTTGAAGTAATATCGACCTGTAAAAAGTACCTTCTCGGGTAATCGATCTCGAGAAAAGTCGATCAAGGTAACGACGGGGTATAATTCTCGACAGCCTTGACGTATGAATATAATAAGTACCGGAGGAATTGAATAATGTCCTCAGATTAATCAAGGTTGTTTATGTAAAAAAAAGATTAACTGGAGGGCGTTTTATACGGCAAAAATTGATTCATTTCATCAATCATAGCGCTCACTTGTTATAAAATATAATCACTTTAGCGTTTGTGTAAATAATGTCGTGAGGAAAGAGATAGAGAATGTGTGACATCATTTAGTGCAGAAATTGATATGTTTAACCGAGTCCTTGACTATTTCTGGAAGATCGTCATTTTATTTATTTATTTCAAAAACATACGGCACAACATGTACCATTAACATAATAATATTTTTATATATATATATATATTATAATACAATAACAGAGAAAGTAACATATAAATGTAGAGTTAAATCTAAAAACAAGTATAATGTAAAAGTAAAAAGTTTAATATACATATGACTAATATGGAGACTATGGGGTTACTAACCAATACAGAAGTATCAAATTATATAGAAATATCAAGATTCCACAAGTCATTTATACAATTTGGGGGGCGGGTATTGCTACCGCCGCCCCGGGAACCATTTATTGGATAACAGATATCTCTGCCATGGGTCACCCCAAGTGGTTAGTGGTACGTTTTATGACTTAGCAGGGGTGCCCGGGTACATGGGGTGAGGTTTATCCGGGTCTTAGCGGCAGACGCGTCTGCTCACTTGCTGAGACTTGTTGAAGGAAGCCTTTTGACTTCTCCAGTCGGACTCTGTGAACCCAAAACTTCAAATGTCTTGTCAAATAACCTTCAAAATTTTTCCTACCCACCGCTCATACCTTTTGCCATCTCAGAACTTCATCTCTTTCCTTTCCTTAAAAAGACTTTCCACTCAGCATCCCCTAAGATCACATAGGTACTAAGGGAAATTATTTTCCTCAGGTCCTCCTGTGTGGAGCTATCGTCAAAAATAAAGTATAAGCAGGGCTAGTACCTATATAGGTGCATATACTATCAAATATTGTTTAACAATAATACATGAGCATATGTGCAAAGTAAGGATCTATCACTAACATGTTACCTAAGTACGCCATAAATTATATATCGGTTATTTATGTCAGTTTTCCAAATATTTTATTGATTTATGAAGTAACACCAAAAACCTACAGTCAAAAAACATGAAATTTTAAAAATTATGTATAAACACCAACACAATAACAGTCGTAGAACAGGAATCCCTGGTAAGGCGGATTGTGAATATACCACAAGTGTTTCTCAGTCATTAATTTAAAAAAATATTTTTATATATTCGTTTATATTATTGTTTTTCCGAAATGTGGGCGGTGATTGCATCCCGTCACAGCATACAGAGAATAAAGATACATACAAGAAAGATCATAAAAAATAAATTAAAATAATATTAATAAATAATTACAAAAAATAATATTGATAATATGTATATAGACAACAAAGGTTTTTTAACACATTCCAAACGCCAATTCTAGGTTTCTCCCTTTTAATATAATTAACTTTATTAACCACTGTGCTGCATCCTTTACAGTGAACTAATAAATGAAATACTGTTAAATATCCTTCGGGAACGAAATGCCCGACACCCCATTGGGTAAAATGTTAATTCTCCCGCCGGAATGTTTATCATTAGACCCTTTGTGTATACTTTATAAATCAAAAAAATAATTTATTCCGCGGGGAGGGCCTTTGTAAAGGTCCTTGTTTTAAGATGCAGGCCATTTTACCAGACAAACTTATTTGAAGACCGGAATAAAATACTATTATCTTTGCCCAAAAGGCATGCTGGAATAAAGTCTACTTATAGAATCCTTTGCTTTGTCTGTACTCATAATATGACTTTAATGTAGTCGGTTGATTATTCTGATGGACTTTTTTTAATGCTTTTGTTTTGTTTATTTAAGTTGTGAGTTTCTTTGAGAGCTTTTTAAAGAGAAAAAAGTTCTTTCCTTGGAAATTCGCGCTTTGTACTAAATAATTAATTTATCCTCAAAATCTGTAATTCCTTAACGTCTGGAGGCGAACATTTTAAAAAGCATTGGTATTAATGTATCTATCCGTATTTACTGCAAATCATAATTAGGAATTCTGAATAATCAACGGTCCCGAGTGGTAATGTTTTAGATTACGAATCTAGAGGTCGGGGGTTCAAATCCTAGCGTGCTCAAGTTATTTTTGTTTATTTCATTTATATTTTTTCAAAAATATTTAATAAATACTTAGTTATTATTACAGTATATTTGCAGTACGTTCTAGAGTGGAAGATACTCTTAGAATCGCCCTGGCGAAAGACTACCATTCAAAAATTAAAAGTTACTTGAAATGTTGCTTGAAATCCCAAAAATTAAATACATGTTTTGGCCAAAAAAAATGATAAATTCCACGCTAAAAAATTATATAATGTCTTTCCAAATGATATGGTAAGTACAGATAAACAAGTTTTAAAACAACATTTAAACATGAGGATGAGAAAATTATAAAAAAATTAACAAGTAACACCAACACAACCTAGTCAACAAATATGACGATGAGGAAATCATGATGAAACACCAACACAATTACAATCTGCCTCGGAACAGGAATCCCTAGTGAGGAGGACGGTGAAAAATGCTATACTTTGTGCTTAAGTAGTCATTAATAAAAAATAAATTAATTCAAAAATGGCTTTAGCCGAGTTTGGTGACCATATCTGAATTTCCGGATACTTCCCAACCCTTTACTCTCCCCACTACCTTCAGCCTCACAACATACTTCAATTGGGGATGCCCTAGTCTCATGGTTTCTGACGGTTTTGAGGAGTTAGGACTCTTGTGCGCTATTCACAATTAAAAAACATCATAATGTTCATGACCAAATGACTCTAATAATACCTATTTGAATAGGGTTATGTCAGACTATGAATAACGCGGAGAAGGTTTGAGACAATGTAAGAAGCGTGGGACAGAACAGATGTTTGTGGCGGTACAAACACTCTGCCTACCTCTCCGGGTAAATGGCGCTTAGTTAGTTATTTTATTTTATGTGTGTTATGGACGTTAGCATTTATTAAAATTTTAAAATTACTTTTACTTTCTTGTTATAATTACTTTACCCACCAATATTGGTTAAGGCTTTTGTCCCGATAAGACAAGAGATCCTGGGTTCGATTCCCAGATGCGATCGTACCTTTTCAGTTTTCTACGTCTTATTCTTGTTCATATTTTCTGTAAGTATTATATTCTTCCTCAATGTAATCATTTATTTTCGCAATGAAAAGAGGTTGGGTAATTCCTTAAATTTTTATTTTTTCTATTATTCTGCACTGAGCATGATGCAGTCACTCTCAATGTAATTGTTCACAAAAACTACTCAATAAAAACTATACTTTTATGAACAAAGTAAAATTCCAAACATTACACTTTGTATAATTCGTCATTCTTACATTTAATCACAAAACAATTATTTCAGTAAATTCTGGCCGTGGAGCATTTGTGTTTGTACAATAATTTTCCTTGGTTATTGTATATTCTATAAATTTCAACGCCTTCGTTGCATCACCGGCTCCAGCTAACGAAGTGAAGCTGTATTTAAGTTTTGGCTTAAAGCTGTGCATTTACAAGAATTAATATTCGAACTCAATTATGAAGTTAACTCTCCTGACCCGAATGCAACCCTGGTAACTGTGAACCAAAGCTTCTCTTTGCTTTGTGTTTATTAAGTTTTTTTTTAACTACTTTAAGCACTCAAATTGGTATAACAATTTCTACAAAGAAACACAACGACTAACCATGCAGGTTTTTTTATGGTTTTTCCTTAGTTTTTTTACTTATTTTTGTAAAACTTTTAATATTTTTCTTTAAATATCTTTTGGAAAATTATCAGGATCAGAGAACAGGGTTTCATTCAGAGAGGTTGACCTGACCTTTGGAGTGTTGTGACATTGAATTTTACTTTAGAGAATAAAAAATATACCTTCTGCGGGCATTAACGAGTATTTAAAAAAAAATTAACATATGTTCGGCGCTTTCATGTATGGATATTTCTATATTTGATTGCCTTTAGGACCTTTAAAAAATAGCTTCAAATCTGTAGTGTTATATATGGGTTAACAATGATTTCTATATTTTAATAATAAGGGGTTCACTACGTAAGTGGGGGGCAGGTTCATTGTCCAGATCTTGGCGGCAGATACGTCTGCCCACCAACTGGGAGAGACTGCTTGACCTCTCCTGCAGTACTCTCTCGGAACATCGCCTTACACCACAGTGGGAAGGATAGATGCATATGTCTGTCACTCTTTGATTTCTACTAAAACCTTATACCTTTTTTTCTCAGAACTTCCTTTCCTTCATTTCCTAAAAATACTCCACACAGCATCATCAAAGACGTCATGTGTGGTGCTAATATAAAAAATAAGCAAATATCAGAGTATTGGTACTTATTTCTCAAAGTCATTTCCACAATGAGCTAAGACACTTTGAAATATCCGTACACAACACCATTAGTATCATAAACGCTTGAAATATTATTTTTTTATTGTTTTAAAAATTCATTAAATACATTTTTAATTAATCCAGGACATTCGAATAATTATTTAAGAGTACCTCCATCCACTCTAAAATCTCCAATTGAACAAAATTCTTAATTCTCGTCAAACACCGTCCTGGTACTTGACGTGCCGAATTCTCCGGAGCACTTACGTGACAGGCACTTTCGGATATACTCCGCCTGTTTTAATTACTCCTGTATGAATGGGCCGCCGTATGAAGTTGCAGAACTTGGTTCGAGTCGAGAAATCAATTAAGAATTTAAAATATGTTTGCTGAAAATGTGACCCGCGAGACGGGACCGCCCGGGAATAGAATGAATGAGCCCGTCACCCGCTCCCGCTTCTGTACTCCTGGTACCCGGGTAGTCTATTGGCAGGAAAGCTAAACGTTTCGCAGAAAATTAATGAAAAAAACACTTTCAAAAAAATTTGAAATCCAATACATATCGATCATCCATTTGAATAGTCTGACATCTCCAAAAAAATTATTTTTGAGAAGAGTACGCAGATGTAAAAGATAAAAGTGTACACTCTATCTCAGATTTCTCATAAACAACACCAAATGTGTAATGCAGAAAAACTTGTAGTACCTAAATTAAACAAAATTTTCACGTTTTCTGGGTCACTAGTAATATATTTCAAAATATCATAATAATGGTCTGATGGGTAAAGGTAAGAGGTGCAATAGGGAACAATTTACAAAGGGAAAAGATTTAATATTAGGTCTATTATAATTAGGAAAAACACGACGTTTTTGACACTCACGAAGAAAAAATAAGTCTAAACCTGTAAATCTATATTTAATCATTAGTTTCTTATATTTTCCTTTTTAGTCGTACTCGCTACAATCACTTCTTCTAACACAGTAAACATATTTTGTAGCACCATTTTAATTCGAAATTAGTAGAATACTTAATTTTTACCACTTTTATTGTTTATAAAAACCAACATATTTCGTGAGCGACGCTCACTTCTTCGGGGTTTCTTAATACTAATTATAAATAATAGGCAATATGTAATTATAAATAATTATTCATTTTTGTGCCATCGACAATGAATCTATGGCGTATCTCTTCTTCAAGAGATTATACCATATTCAACGATTGATTGGCAAAAATAATAGATATCTATAATTTTTTATAAATTTTAAGATGAGTATATTTTTCGAGGTTAGCAGGCAACTTATTTGAATTTATTTGAGAGTTGCATCAAACGCAATTTATTTTATCTTAATTAATACGGTCCGTTCGATCTAGGCAAAGACATTGACATTATGTATCGCTAATACGAAGAAATGAATTATTTATTAATTTCGAACAGTTTCTGGTTAAATCCCATCAGACTTGCAAGACTTAGCCTTCGTAGCTCCTGACCCATCTCGCCCACATTAAGTTTCCCGCTGACTAAACTCTGTACTTAACGGAGAATATTCTCGAACAAAATCGTATTTGTTCGCTTAAAAGGGGAAATTCGCATCCGGGCGAATGTTTTAATAAGACCCGCTCTTAATATTCTTAACTTAAAGGTAAGCAGTTGTAAACACGACATCATAAAACTAAGTGTATTCCTAAAGGGTGGGCTTGTCAATTCGTTTCTTTCGATATATTTTTACATTCAATGCATAATTCTTACGAATTTTCCCGTTTTAAAAAGTTTAAAAGATCACATATTGCTTTTTCAAGTGAATTCTAATTTTACGTAATTAAGATAGCTACTGGAGATAAAATAAGGTACTGGAGAAAAAAAATAGACGACCATAATTAAATTATTTAATATATTCGAATTCGGGAAAAATATCGAATGGAAAATAGTAAGAAAAGGAAATAACGAAGAAGTGAAAATTGATGTAATAACTGCTCCTACACACCGAACGAATGTGTTTTATTATAACTTTTCAAGCATGTGAAAATATATTAAGGGTGAAAACGAAATAACCCAAAATGAGTTACTAATATAATTAAAACAATTGTTATGTAGTACGATACGAAAAAATATAAACATACATCAACAGGGCGTAACAGCACGTAACCGAAGGATTTTAACCAGCGAATCCAGAGCAGATTAAAATTTGAAGTGTAGATTGCATTTTGCTATCCGATGATATTTTTTTCAATAAAAAATCTATCACACGCTATACACGCCATGTCTCGCCTGTTACCGTGCTGCTGGAACGAGACGAGTATCTCGTTAGGCTAAACCCAAACAATCATTTGCGACGTGTGATTTAAAAACGTTATTTTTTGTTTTTAGTTTAAAAAAAAATCATTGGTCTGTAGCCGAGCAACGAACAACCTTGAAAAGATTTTTCAAATTCGATTTTATAGACTGGTATCACCGGGCACCGCTCTCCTTCCAGTCTAGTGCATGACGATGCAAACTTATTCCGGTTTCAACGTTCGTTCCGTCCGCCTGCATTTCCTCTAAGTGAGATAATGGTTAAATCTGTGCTAACTTATTGTAACATAAAGTTTCAATGTAAATATATTTGACTCGCGTTAATCAAGAGTTATTATTGAAAACCTCCACAACACACGCATCCAGTTTACAGACGTGGCAAGGCCTGTAAACTGTAAAACCCTCTGGATAAAATATCTAAACATAACCCATATTGCTGTAGGACAATAAAGTGCCATTTACATACATTTTAACTGCAAATATGCTCAGGAATCGCACCCTATATAAAATATATACCTTTGTACAGTCGATGACGTCACTATCGTAGACATTGTGGTCATTGGTTATTACAAGAAAATGCGTAAATCATTGACCACATTCTTTTATCAAAATCTACAGCCGTCTTAACTAACAGTATTTGGATCTTTTATATGGATGGCATTGGAACATTATATTATTTAAAAAGAAAACAATTCAAAAATAGGAATCATTGTATATTTAAATAATAATTTTCCACTCATCCCAAGACTGGATTGAAAAACCAGGCTGCACACAAATTCCCTGGGCGAAACTCTCAGGCATTACTAAATCGGTACGTTATACAGCCTTAAAGGACCCGCTTAGTTCTCCGCCAGACTAACTAAAGCATTCTATACGTTGAAAGTTATTCCAGAATATTACAAGGACTCGTTATGTTTATAATTAACGACAATTTTAGGATAATTAACACTGCTTTCATCCATAGAACATGAAACTGGGAGGGGAACGGAATATGGATGTGACAAAAGAAATATGTTTCTCTGGGAACGACCTTAATTCATAAATTATTATGTGTGTTCGCTCACAGGTTAATTAATTAATTTAAATCACATACATGAGAAAACAAATTTATGTTAATAAAATCAATTGCTATGGATTTAATATGAAGTAGAATTGCTCGAGATTTGAATTGATTTTCATGGAAATGACAATTTGTGTAAATTTGCATCAGTGAGGTTTTTCCTTTGTCTTTTGCTGAAATAGGCTAATCCAAATAACGCTGGCGCTTTTATAGCTGAGTCTGTCACTAGCATTAATGTCTATGAACCCTATAAGCATAAGCAGTATATTTATTTCGTAATTATTTGTTTGCACTCGGTCAGCAATCTGCGCATTTCTCGCAAAAAAGCTACAGTTTTACTGGAGCTTGTAACTTTTTTGGTAATTAAAGTTACTTTAAAAAAAAAATTGTATTTTTTTTAAAGGTTATTATGAATAACCACCCCTAGCAATAACAAGCTTATACCTACCTAGGGGAGGTTATTCATAATAATCCATGAAAAAAAATACAAGTTTTTTAAGCAAGACCGAGTTGCAATAAATAATAATTATAAATTAAATTAAGACAATATTAGCAAAACTCAATCGATAGTTCTTGAGTTTCGCCTAATATTGTCTTCATTTAATTACATTATTACGATTTGAGGTTTTACTCATTAAGTTAAAAATAAATTATTATAAAGTTGTATTTATAGGAACGCTTAGTACTTAAATCACAAAAAATAAGACATTTATCAAAACTTTATTTTTTATTTTTGAACCAATGAAAACAAAAGTTATTTCACACTTTTCACTTAGTTTTTCATGAATAATTACCAACTAAAGTTTCGCAGTATGACCGGGATAACACGGGTCTGCGATAGTAATGCTTATAAAAGTCTTCGTTACGTAGCAAAAAAATATTAATGCCTTCGTATCAGGTTTTAGCTGATCTTATCAGCGGCTTATATCCAACATCCCCAATCCTCTTAGCTAAAGCACAGCATTCCCTAAGCTCACAGCAAGGGTAGTAACTAAACTCATCTCGCGTGTAATGTGGCTTGTCTTTTGCAATTTAGTTAGTTTGCTTCCTTAACAATAGGTATTAAACCTTGATATTTTATGGTGATTTATGGCTGTCAAGTGCCATAAAATAGTAAGCTGTAAATAAATGTTTATCTACCAGTTAACGCACTGATAAAAAAAATACCACCACTCATATTATGGGGGCCATACTCATCGTCATATTATGCATTATGTATATTGTACGGCGTCCTTAGAGTGGTTAGTTGGTCCTTGAGTGGTTACGATGCGTGGTTACGTACCTGAAGGTCGTGGGTTGAAATCCCTGCGCTCGCAAGAAATTTTATTTGATAAATTTGTGTTATTCCACAATTAGTTAATTTAAAATTATATTTGCGGGACATTCTTAAGTGGTAGATACTTTCAGTATCTCCCTGGCCAAAGACAACCATTCAGAATCGAAACGTTGCGTGAAATAGCTTTTAGCCGTGTTTGGTGATCAGATCTGAATAGCTAGAGATTTCATCTCCTTTCTTTCTCTATCTCCTTCACTCTCTACTACTTTCAGTCTCACATCATACCCTTTTTCCCATATTCTCACATATTCCAGATGCTCTTGTGCGGTGTTCGTAGATATGACAGAAAAAATCTTAAAAATTTAATTTACCGTAGTCCTACTGGCTCCGGACTCTGTGAGCGGGTTCTGATATTAAATTTTATACGGCAATCATGGATTTTTTAAAAGTCATCTTTATAATATTCATTACATGCAAATGATTTCTGGGGATTCTGTGTGATGGGTCTTTTAAGAAAATGAAGGAGAGGAAGTTCTGTCAAGGAAAAAGGTGTGAGGGGTGGGTAGGAATCTGGTGTCGGTGTGTCCCATAATAACGGAAGAACGAATCCAACCCTCCCACTAAGGTGCAAGGCGATGTTCCTAGAGAGTCCAGCTGGAGAGATCAAAAGTTCTCCCTTTACTAGTCTCTCCCGAGCTGGCGTGCCGCACAGTTGATGGGGAGACACATCCGCCACTAAGACCCAAACAACCCTCACCCCATGAACCCGGGCACCTCTTTAAAATCACCAAACGTAGCGAACCACTCGGGGTGACCTATGGCATATTGTAAAGTTATAATTATTCATAAAATTCTACAATAAATGAATCGGTGACGGTTTGCGATCGGCGGTGACAGTTTTGTCGTGAATTTGTGACAATATTTGATTTATTTGATTTTTCGAATAAAAAGGTCGCTGCTTTATGAAGGGTAATAAATAAACTGACGGAATTTAGTGATTAGTGTGATTATATTATTATAAAAAGAACAGAATAAATAATAAATACCATAAAATTAACTTTTCTATCTAACGGAGACGTGAAGATCTGTAACAGATTTTGTGTGATATAAGGATAAGTTACTCAGGAAACACATTATTGATTGAACGGATAGAAGTTCTGTTTTAACTCGACCGTTTTGCATTCCAACTCTCTCTAAAATTGTTTGTGCGTTCTGTTTCCGTTTCAAGACGGTTTTAATTATTCAGGAAACATTTGGTTTTCAAATGTGAAATCATCATGTTTATTCGGACTTTCTTGTTGGTCCCTACTGACCTGACTGAAGAAAGTTTTTAAAAATAACTGTTAATGAGGTAATGACGTTTCTTGAACAAATTATATAATTCGTTATTTGTTTTTTTTAAAGTTTCTTGTATAAAATACATGGTTTATAATTAAATGGAAACCTGCTTACAAATCTTTGATTTCAGAAGAAGTTTTTGGTTTTAATTTATTAAATAAGCGTCAATTACAAACATACTTTTTTGGAAGTGACGTCTACTGCTCACGTAACTACCCGTAATAAATGGTAAGAAATAACTGATAAGGGATACGTCACATATTCTTGGGAGAGTAGGCAGAGAAACAGAATGAATAGCCTTTTTTTTACTTAGCTCTACATAACAAGGCCCGAGGATAATACTTTCCCTTCGTGGCCTTTGTCATCTTTTGGGATACTGTGTGGAGGGTCTTTTTAGGGTAACGAAGGAGAAGATGACTTCCGTGGTCGAGGGGTAAGATTTTAGGCTCGCGATCCGAAGTTCGAAGGATACGGCACGCGCAAATACATTTTATTTGAAAAATTTGTGTTATATCACAATTAATTAAATAAAAATAATATATGATACCTTTGCGGATCGTTCCAGAGTGGAAGATACTCTCAGTATCACCCTGGTGCAACTAGTCTCTCCTGATCCGGCCCGCCACGTAGTAGGAGGGAACGCATGTGTCGCCAAGACGTAGTCAAACCTCACCCGATGAACCCGGGCACCTGCCACCAAACAGCGAAGCACTTGGGATGTCCTATGACAGACTAAGAACAGGTTGTGTCACAGAATTCGTACAAATCATCAAATATCAAAATTAATATTTGTATTCTGTAAAAATTCTATTTGTGTTCTATTCTTATTTTACGTATGTAAAATATCTGACCAATAACAGAACTATATAATTAAGAACAGAATTATATAATAACAGAACTTGAATAAATCCTTTACAGAAGTTAACAATTTATTATGAAATTTGATGAAATTTTCAAATCTGTTTTAAGTAACCGTCCCGAGATTAGATCAAGCAAAATTTGGGGAATTCGTCATAATTAAAAACAAAAAATTCGTTTTGAATAAATTATATTTAATGAATTTAGAACGATTTCAAGACCGTTCATACAAAAAGAGAGAGATAATTGAAAGGTGAACTTAAGAAGGGTGATAGCTGATATGCAACATAACAACAATGAAGTCTGGTTAATGAAACCTTGAAATTATGCAGCAATTTCTTATTATGCATATAAGGCTACTTAATTCTATAAATGCTTTGAAAAGAGCGTAAGACGGCTAGAATGTATCCAAAGCAGACCGAATACAGTAAAAACAGCGGCAGTTGGCCGCGTTGGCAGTTAGCAGCATTCCTTGCAACAATAAAAACGTGAGATAAAGAAAAGCTCTACTTCGGTTCTTTACTCAGTCATCCTGTTCATTTAACCTCCACTTTTAACATTTCTCCCGCTGAGTTTTCCATGTTTCGTCGCCGTACGAGCGGACAAACAATGGTCGAATATATTCGACGAATGTTTGGCGCATTCCCCGTGTTGGACGTGAATACCCGGACTTACACATGCAAACATGCCTTGTATTTAAAGTATAAAGAAGAGCCTTAAACCGCGAGAGGCCGCTGCGGGCTCCCTGAGCTTCGGGAAAAAATAATGTGACACATCGCTGACACTAAAGACGATGTTAAATCGTTCACGACAATTTAAGGTTGAACTTTTGGGCAGCGAAAGCTCAGGGGCGTGCATTCAAATTCGTATACTTACTTTTGATATAAAAATTTTAAAAATATGTATAAATACATTTCTTTTAATTAATTTATTTTACTTATCGTCTTAACCGGACTTATATCGTCACTCGAACCCATAAGCTTGTTTTGACGTCAATTATTGTCGCAATACGTTGTATAACGTAGGAAACACACCTGTCTTATTAAATACTAGACGGTAATGACTTACTTAGTTATTTATACATTTTTAATACATACATCAGATTTAAAAAAGAAAGCAGACGGTTTTTAAAGCTAAATACTTTATTTTTTTGTTCACTAACTCCCCAAATCAACAGAGAAAACATTTCACGTGTTTGAATTAGGGAATAAAATATGCACATATAATATGAAGTATAAACAATTTAAAATCTGCAAAATCTTGATGATAAGACAAGGGAAGCGACAAATATCAACTAACCATTAATTGCTTTTGTGTTTAGTTATCTCTAAAACTCCTTCAAATTTATTTTTTTAATTTAACGTATATCAAATTTAATAATGTTATTTTTAAGTTCTGCAAGTATTTTAGTTTTTTTTAATTATTGTGACAGATGTTTTGACTTTCAAATCGATTTCCATGCAGAACTTAATAATAACATCATTAAAATTGATTTACACTTAATTTTAAAAACATTGGAAATCTCCAAAGTCTTGGTGATAAGACAAGGAAAGCGACAAATATCAACTAACTATTAATTGCTTTTGTGTTTAGTTATTTTTAAAATTCCCTAAAATTCTTTTTTTAATTTAACGTAAATCAAATTTTATTATGTTATTTTTAAGTTCTGCAAGTATTTTGGTTTTTTTTTAATTATTGTGACAGATGTTTTGACTTTCAAATCTATTTTCATGTAGAACTTAATAATAACATTATTAAATTTTATTTAAACTAAATTTTTCACCACACTTGTCAGCTGCCCGCTGCCAGAATTGAATATTTGAATTTCTCGGCTTTTCTCCACTATAATAAGCATGTGTTATACATATAAACCTTCCTCTTGAATCACTCTATCTATAGGTGAAAGCCGTATGAAAATCCGTTGCGTAGTTTAAAAGATCTAAGCGCACATACATTTTGAGCGACTACTATGCCGTTTTAAATCGCACACAAATATATTTTCTATGAATTTCTCGGCTTTTCTCTACCACAATATGCATGTTTTATACATATAAACCTTCGTCTTGAATGAACCTATCTATTGGTAAAAACCGCATGAAAATCCGTTGCGTAGTTTAAAAGATCTAAGCGCACATACATTTTGAGCGACTTCATTTTGTACTATGTAATGATGATGGGGCATTTTCACAAATTATGAATACCGTTAAAAATGTGCGGAAAATTTACGTTTATTTTCTGTTTCTGATAATCAAAATGTGTAATTTTATTATTTTCATTATTTTTGATTTTCATTTGGATTTTCAATTGCTTTCAAAAACGAACTAAAACCGCACGTTCCCAAACGGTTTCAACTGACTACAATTTCATTCTTTAACATTAGCTCCACACTACGAAGAGGAAAATAATTCCCCTCAGGGCCTATGTCATCTTTGGGATTTTTGTAGGGAAGTGGAAGGAAAAAGATACGAGGGGTGGGTTGGAATCTGGGGTCACTGTTTCTAGGAGTGACATATAAATGCATCCTTCCCACTGGGGTGCAAGTAGAGGCAGAAAATGATAATGGCTAGTAAGACGACTGTCATGGACCGGATCAGCAACGATATATTCACGAACAAAAATGAAAAAACGACATGAACAATGAACATGACTTCTTTAATTATTTTTTTTGGGGTGTTACGCTGTGTTGCGCTACCTCCTTCTTTAGCCAACATTTCGGACAGCGTTGCAGTATCCATCATCAGGGCAGATCCAACAGATGTCAGATCTGCCGGATCTGCCCTAATGATGGACACTGCAACGCTGTCCGAAACGTTGGCTAAAGAAGAAGGTAGTGCAACACGGCATAACACCCCAAAAACAAATAACGAAAATGCTTTTGGCCGTGAAAATCTAAAAATGTATCTGAATGAACATGTCGTTTTGGCGGTAAATTAAAAATGGCAATTAAATCTTTAAAGAAAATTTATTCGTTAGTGTTAAGAAAAAGGCTTCATTATCGTATATTTTTCTGAAAAAAAAGTGAAAAGACCATATTGGTGAAGATTAATGGATGATATGGTAAAGATGTCTTACGTCTCGTCAGTAAGCCTTGGTGAAACTTACGTTATTGGTATTTTTTTATTTTTTTATTTATTTATTAATTATAATGTATTACAAAAATATGACAAGTAACACATTATTCCCAATGAGTTGAGAAGAAAACTCATTACGGGAAGGACAGATAGATATAAGTACATTTTACACAGATATTACACGTTTAAAAAATACAATATATTGAAAAGGGAAAAAAATAAAAAAAATATATATAAATAAATAAAAAATGCATTGTCAAGAATAGAGATTTTAGGAATACTGAGAGACATCCATACACATAAAACATAAAAAACAAACGTATGAAGGCGAGCCAATATTCACTGGTTTAAATACATTTTCAGGAAATATTCTTTAAGCGTTTTAACAAATATTTTTTTGTTAGCTACTGAATGCTTTATTTCATTAGGTAATGCATTGTATTGTCTATATGCGATATATTGTAACGAGTTAATACCAAATTTAGTTGTGTGGGTAGATGATGCTAAGTGTATTTGATTTTGGGATCGTGTTTTGTGCTGGTGTATGTCTGAATTAAAGGCTGGTCTGATGTTAGTGTGTGCGGATCTATGTATGATTTGTAATATTGCACTAGTGATATTGTATTTAGGTAGAACCGTAAAAGGAAGTATGTTTGTCTTTGAATATATATGTTTGATATGTGTATCCCACGGTAGATGGTAGATATTCCTTATAGCTCGATTTTGAATCACCTGTATTTCTGATATTTGTTTTTTAGTAATAGTGCCCCAGATACTAACTAAATAACTCAGATGGGAGTGAATCATTGCATAGTAAGTGGCCCGTAGTAGAGATATGGAGAGAAGACCTTGGAGTCGGTACAGTACGCCGGTAATTGGGGAAATTTTTGATTTCACATGCTCAACATGGGAATTCCACGTAAGTTTAGAGTCTATTAATAGCCCTAAATATTTCGTAACTTCCATATTTTGGAGTTTATCAGTTCCAAGTGAAATATTCATGGACCCATAATCCTTATTACCGAATGTTAGATAGTGCGTTTTTTTTATATTGAGGCTCAATTTATTAATACGGAGCCAATTAGCTAAAATTGAGACATCTACATTCATTAGAGACTCCAGGTCACTCAGGCTTTTACTGTGATAGTAGATTACAGTATCATCCGCATAAAGTTGGAGTTTTCCAGAGATACCACATTTAGTTATGTCATTGACATATAGCAAGAAAAGCAGAGGGCCAAGAATTGATCCCTGTGGCACTCCACATGTGATTCTACCTAAGCCACTCGAGACCCCTTTGACTTCGACAAGACAAAATCTATCATCTAAGTAGCTTCGTATGAGGTTTAGGGGCTTCCCAACAATACCCAAATGTTCCAATTTCTTTAAGAGTATTTCATGATTGACCGTATCAAAGGCTTTTTTGAGATCTATAAATATGGCTGCCACATATTCACCCTGGTCTATATACTGTTGAAGGGTAGAGATAAAATCAAAGGTGGCACATTGAGTACTAGAATTTTTCCGAAAGCCATATTGTTGTGGTGTAAGGATATTATTCGCAGATATGTATTTTAGGAGTCTATCTTTGATTATAGTCTCAAACACTTTTGAAAATACCGATAAAAGTGATATAGGACGGTAGTTAGAAATACATGTTTTACAGTTTCCTTTATGTATAGGTATTATTTTCGCAAGCTTTAATTCATTCGGAAACTTTCCCGAGGACAGTGACCAATTAAAAAGTTCTGCTAGGTGACCCGCTAGTTCTTCTTTACAAGCCTTAAGAACTGATGGTGTTACTCCATCGAGTCCCGGTGCTGCTTTCAGCTTTGTTTTAGAGATGATCCTCAATACCTCATCTTTGTTTGTCCTAGCCATGTATAAGGATTGGCAAGCCTTCGGTTCTACAAGGACGGTATTGCAGTCGTCCGGGAATGACGGAATGGTAGCTGCTAACTTTTCTCCTATCGAGAGGAAAAACTCATTAAATGCCGATGCTATTTGATCCGGATCCTTAATTTCGCAGTCATTTACGATGAGGGATTCTATTTCGTTGGTTGGTTTATGTGCTCGGTTTGACAGAATAGAGTTTATGATTTTCCAAGTTTTAGTAGGGTTATTTTGGTTTTGTTGAAAGCTGTTCGCATAATATTTGTGTTTTAGACTTCGCCTATAATTAGTAATGGTATTTCTCAATCTCTTTTTAAGTGTTACAAGAGTAATATTACCAGGGTCTTGTTTCCACTGTTTGTGAATCCGGTTTCGTTCTTTGATTAAGGAATTTAATTTGGAATCAAACCATGGAGTATTCAGTTGTTCCCGACTTCCTAATCTTGTTTTTGGTTTGGTTGTACCTGATTCTATTGCCTTTTTAATGTGATAATTGAAACTTTTAAAAGGGTCTTCTGAGTTGCTTAAGTCGATCGTGAAATTGTTATCAAGAAGATAGGATTTTACTGACATACTGTTGATGATAGGTCTCGTAATCCGGGATTTGGTTCTATTATTAAAACATTTTTTTAAGTTGTTCTTATAGTCAACAATAAGTATGTTATGGTCACTAAGTGGATCATCAATATTCGATATAGTAGTCTGAATGTTTTGCCTATTTGATATGAAGTGATCTATAATGGTGCTGCTTGTATCAGTAACTCTCGTGGGAAATGTTTTGTTGTGTATTGAGAAATTGTAAGATTCTAAGATGTTGCAAAAATTTAATGAAGAGTGTGTGGATATGGATACGTCAATGTTAAAGTCTCCGAATATTAATGTATCTTATCTACTTTCGTTCAGTATGTTTTCTAGGTGTATTAAAAAATCCTGCATGTTTGTGTTAGGTTTTCGATAGATAGCATAAATGTTGACTGGTTTTCTATCACTGCTACAAAGACTTATACCTAAGAAAGAATTTTCATTTGAGAATTTTTCAATAATTGCACACTTCATAGTATCAATCACATATATTGCTACGCCGCCTCCTCCTTCGTTGGGGCGAGAGGCAAAAACACTTTTGTAACCACTCAAGGAGTAAAAATTTTCCTCTCCAACATTAAGCTACGTTTCAGTGATGACGAGGACGTGCACAATATACAGCGAACTTCTAACTATAACCACGCAATTCCGCGAGTTATTCCGGACTGTCTCCAGTGTGCAGATTGTCCCGATGGTTACAAAATTCCGATAGGTGGAAAACATAAATAGGAAGACTACCACGAATTAGAGTACAAAAAAAATAAATGTAAAAGTTTTTTAATAATACATGCGTGACAGTCTGGCGAAAAACTGTATTTGTTTTGTTCTTAACCTTATTTATGATTCCATGACAGTTGAACCTCCAACAGTTGACTCCCTGGCATACTCATATACAATATATAGTCGGCTATGGGAAAATACGGTATACGTACTTACAAAAAATATAAGTGCTTTGAGGATGTACCGCCGAATAACAAAAGAATAAAACATATTTTCATTCAAATGCATCAAAGCAAAACTACTTGTCTATATACCGTTAATATACCAGCGAAGAAGTATAAAAATCAACATTGTAAATAAATTCGTTTGATATCCACACCAACTTATATTTTCAGGTCGATTTTAGGTTTAAATTTGGTAAATAATGCACAAAAAATTATAATCTTATAATAATTAAATTTTTGGGAGGCCAAATGTCGGGAAATTAACAGTAGGGTTAAATTATTTAAGTATCAACTCTTGTATTCGTATGTCAAGACCTCATATTATTCAAAAATGAATTACTGAAAAACCCAGTTTCTCCTCTTATGTCTTTCACAATCTTCTAAATTATTTAGTGAAACTCCACTGTTCCTCGGAACACCGGTTAAGAAACTCTGAGCAAACTATAATACCACACGTCGCGGTTTTGCGGCGAGGAACACTATCTGCTATCTCCATAAAATTCCCACAAAATTAACACTAGTGACGTCATAATGAACCCATTTCATTCAACGACGTAACTTTCAGGTTTAAAATTTAATATTCACTCCACCGGAGGCCTTCCAGCGCGCCCCTGCGGTACGGAAAGCTCAAATGAGTAATCAAGTATGAACGGAACGGGCACACTAAAATGGCGACAATGTATCCCGTATCTGGCTGAGTTCATTAAATTTACGGCCATGACGTTCAAAGCTCTCGTTTAATCTGATTCGGAGGCTAAGAGGACGGAGAATTGAGCCACCCTAAAACTACAGATTGAAAAAAAAATTACATGACCTTTTCTCGGCGAGATTGGACGGAATTGACATTATCTGCAACCGGTATACGAGGATTGATAAGGAAAATAACAGTTTTGTAACTAAATTCAATGGTCTTCACCCCAAAGGCTGACGTTTTCAAAGGTAGACATTTTATTACTGATTTTTGTGGCTAACTGAATAAATGAGCTTTCAAGTTCAAGGAGAAAAAACTAACCCGTAATAAACAAAGTTTTTTTCCAATTTTGGACCAATTTGCACCATCTCTTGAACCGGCTAGTATCATTTCAATTTATTTTTCTTTGGTTTGACTGAAGATTGAACATTTTTTTCCAGGGACTGGAGTCAACACCGCTAAAAACTGAAGCAAATCCCATTATAAATTTATTATCGTTTCTTACAGATGCTCCATGATACGCAAGATGCCAATACCTTGCGAGCAGCAGCCTTTTATGTTTATGTTATTAATTACTTTATTTATTTATTTTTAATATCAACGGTATACATAAACCATAAGCACTGATTAAATGTCACAAAAGAATAGGAAAAATATTAGAAATAATAAAAAAAGAGTATAACAGATAATTGTGGCAATTGAATGAGAAATGACACCAGAGAGACAATTACATACAAAAGTTTATAGTACAAATAGAATTAATATTGATTGAAAAGATTTGATAGCATAGTCCTCTTGTACCTACCTTCCGTGAAGTTAAATAGATCTGCCACATCTGTCTATCATACTTAAAATACTTTATATTATTGATCATATATTATTCGCATTTTGTATGTTATGTGAGCACTTGCATACTGCTTCCTAACACCGTATGTAAGGACACTGGAGGTCTAGATTCGTTCAAACTTAAATGTAGATTCGTTCTTTCAAAAAAATTAGAGTCCTTGCAAGAGCCTTGAAGGAGTAACCATCTGTTACTTATGCCAGGGCGGGTAAGTGGTGGATAACCTCCAATGAACCAAATCCCATTTGGATAAGACCGACGTTTATTTCGGATATTAGTTGCTGTCATTTTTTAAATTTAATGATGTCATCCAATTTTTCCGTCGTTATTCTTAGGTAGGCACAGCTTTTCACACAAACTTCAGTTACTGCAATTTATATATGTGTTTTTATATATCATCATAAAATTACCTGTTTTATTATACCAACAAATAAGCGTCATATACCTTAAGCGCCCATAAAACTTACATCAAATGTTTACGGACTTTAATAAAATGCATCCTGTGAATAAGTTAATGGTTCAAGTATTGCAGGAATCCTTAAGACGAATAATAAAATTGAAAGTCAATTTATCTTAATAAATTGTTTATCTCCTTTTAGATCGTTTGGAATCCAGCGGTGGAGAACCTTGAGCCCGACGATTGTATAAGGCCCGCAGAAACATTATCAAACCGCCAACGTAACCGCATATAGGACTGGAATCATTGACCAACAAACTGGAATACAATAAATCCAGAAGCCATTACATAGTTCCAGCTATTATTACCTCATTATGAGTTATTAAAATATTAGCTCATTATGAGTTAGTTAAATATTAGCTCAATGAGTAATTTAAATATTAGGTTATTACGATTTAGTTCAAAATTTGCTCATTATGAGTTAGTTAAATATTAGCTCATTGAGTTATTTAAAAATTAGATTATGAGATAGTTCAATACTAGCTCATTATACTCGTGATGAGTTAGTTAAATATTAGCTCATTATGACTTAGTTGAATATTAGTTCATTGTCAATTAGTAAAATATTAGCTATAAAATTAACTACAATTAGCTATAATATTTATTTATTTATTTATGCCCTAGTGGGCTTTTACAAGCATAGAAGCAAAAATATAATAACAATAATAATTATATACTCATATGTTACTAAACCAATAAAACAGAATAAATAATAAAGCAATCATCATCACAAGGTGTAGAACATCATAACAGAAATTAAAAACATTAAAAAAAATTAAACATCATAAAAGAAATGAAATAGTATGAGTAATAAGAAAAAATCAGTTATAAGACCAGAAATAAATAAATATAGTTAGTTAAATATTAGCTGATTATGATTTAGTTGAATATTAGTTCATTGTCAGTTAGTGAAATATTAGCTATAATATTAGCTTTAATTAGCTATAATAGAGTTAGTCAAATATTAGCTCTTCACCCCTGGTTTAGATCGAGGAAACCACGATGACCTCCCTGGTAGAGCGATAAACTCCTTGGTTCGGGATCCAGAGATCGAGGTTTCTAAACCCGTCGCGGGCCAGTAATTTTTATTTACGAATGTTATTTCACTTATCACTTTTTGAACGGTAAGAATACCTAATATTAGCAGCATGTGGGATGCCAAAATTCCCCTTTTTTCCAGATATTTTCAGCAATTGAAAATAGTGTGGATATAACATTAAAAATACCAATATTTTGTCGGTGGATCAAAATATTTCCGTTTTGCGATAAAAACAAAATTAATTGAATATTTCTGAATGTCTCCGAAAAATAAAAACTGTTTTAGAAAAGTGATCAAATACGCTTGCAAATTTTATAATTCGAAATAAACAAATTATTTTTTCAACACTTTGTAAATTATTTTCCAAACATTACGTTTTTTCCAACTAGAATTACTATAACGAAAAAAATTAAAACCCGTACATATTTACAGTGACAAATGTATTATCAACGTTATCTTCAACACATTTTACTGTCATTTCACGAAAAAATAATTATTTTTACAATTAATAAAAAAATTCCAAAATTTCCAAAGTTTCATTTTTTTTCAAAATTGCGGTCTGAACCTTTTTATTTTTTATTTATTTATTTATTAAAAGTATACAATACAGAATATAGTATATTATATAAAGCATTGTACTCCCAAGAGTTAATAAACTCATTGCGGGAATGATACGCATTACATGAAACATATAGCTGTATGTATTAAATGGACATATCATAGGACATACACAACATTATTATTTCAGATAGTCATTCATAAAATGAAGTTTGAGCATTTTAGTTTGGGTCTTTTTACATTGACTTGCACATTTGATCTCGTTGGGTAGTTGATTATATTTTGTGTAAGCTATGTATTCTAGGGATCTTAGTCCATATTTTGTTGATTTGATTTTTGGTATTTGACTTTGAATTGTACATTTGAATTATTTTGCGGTTAACTTTTAGATTTGAATATAAAATGTAATATATTTGAATATATAACGTAATAATATATGTGATACATTATGTAATGTTACAGTAAAAATCCGTTTTTAGTTATAACGCGTCTGTCTAGTTAAAATTAGTTTTTACTAACTGCCTTTGTTAAAACTGAAATTTCCTAGATATAACTAGAATTTACTACTTTAAATATTTAAATTTTAGATTTAATAAGTTCTTACATTGAACCTTAGTTAAAACTAGTATTAGAGAAACTTGTTAGGGATTGACACTGATATTCATTTTTGAACAGCAGTTAATTCTAGTTGTAACAAAGGCATTTAGTAAAAACTAGTTTATACTATAGAAAACGCGTTGTAACTGAGAACGGGTTTTAACTGTAACATACATATGTATATTTATCTTTCCAACGTGCCGTTTAGATCATATTTCTAACCATGATTGTAAGGGAGACACAACGATTTCTATGAGAGCAGTATGATTTGCTCCGAAAACCGAACAAATAGACCTGACTGGTTAAATGTGACAAAAAGTTTTTGCTGTATATTGCAACAGTACCAATTCACCTCTCGTGAATTGAAAATCATATTATTCGAAAAGTTTCATCGATTCGAGATGCACTGGAAACTTTTATATCCAGAACATTCTTGGGGTCTGAGTGCACTGTAAATAATTGCAATCTTAAGTCGCTAACTTCCGGATCAAAGTTGATCCCGGAAGTTTCCAAGATAACCGCCTCGGCCGGAAATGTATCAATTATAAGTTGTAAGTGAGCTCATTGGTGGCTAACTTCACCTTCGCTGTTTTGTTGAAATGCCATTTTGTTTGAATTTTTATTTTTAAGAATTCCGGTTGACGGCATCTTCCAAAGTAGAAAGTTTCAAAGACCCGTGCAGTTTTCTGAGATCTTGTATATTATTTATACTAACGTACAATATCCCACGGGTTACCGAGCGAAAAGTTTATAAAATCATTGAAATGGCTGGTCTTCCCTTGGGGAAAGCAGAAGGTTGAAAAATCGCAACGTTGTTTATTTTACGTCGCTGAATTTAATAATTTACTACAAATAAGACTTCAACGATATGGTTTATTTTTTTTACAGGTTGCTTTTACGCGTATTAAAAAAGCCTTTTTTTAATCTCATCAACCACATACTACACCTTTTATACAACTTTATGCCCCACCATTATATTTTAGAGCATTTTAAATTATTTTTTATTTGATATCTCTGAATTATGGCTGGTGAAGTTTACAGTTTGAATTTATTCATAATTAAAATACCTGATAGTTATTATTGAAATACAAATCTGTTTGATTTTAAAATCTATACAATTTAGGTTCCGTATGTTTGGGTCCGCAAATCTTGGAACGTAATCTATGGATTGACTCAATTTTTTTACAGAACATTACAGAAGAGTGTTTCTATATATAATGGTAAGCTCTGGCATTATGAAATTTGTATAAAAAATTACTACAGGTGGTGCGCGAGTGGTTTGAATATGTGTGTATTTCATATATTTTAGCGGCAGGGAGGGAAGCCAGGAGGGGGACGGTAACAAAGGAGTTGGGGTTCGCGGGAAGTGTAGCGAGGGAGGGGAAGGCGGGGAATGTGGAAGGGGAATGCAGGAGGGGAAGGGGACTCGGGAGGGGAACGGGGACGCATGAGAATGGACATGCAGGAAGAAACAATTTATTTATTTGAATGGCATAACAACGCATGCCGGGTACTATTATTTTATATAAATTAAGAAAATGAAGTAGGGAATTTCATGTCCAATGGGTGTTTAAGTTGTTAGAGTGTACAATATATATGTGCATTTTGATTGAAATGTATTGCAGATGTCAGGATCCATAGCGTTTGTTTTTTTTGAAGGTATGAAGTTGTGTTCCGATTTTTAAATTGTCAGGGAGAAGTTTGAAAAGCTAAGAAGCAGGTAGATGAATTGTCTTTGAACTGACGTAGTATGTACATAGTTGTGAAGCATTGTGAAGTGTCGGTCGGTTATGGTTCTGGTGGTGTAGTTAATTGTATTGCAAGTGAGTTTTTTTTGTTGTTGTATTTGTACAATAATTGTGTAAGCATGAATTTTAGATGGATTTCACGTCTATTTAAGACATTATACTCGATGAAGAGACGAATGGAGGAGTATCTTGTGGGTGGCTTGTTGATAACACGTATAAGACAACATTTTTTTAACTTCAACAAGCTTTTGACAGTGTAAACAAAGATAGATTGCTTGCAAGCTAAAATAATTGGAGATCTCCTTAAACTCAGTAAAATTAGTAGACTCCATACTATCTGAATCTAAAGTAGTAAGTAGTAAATGGTTCCAAAGATGTAAAATGCAGCAATAAAACCACTTCGTAATATAAGGACTGTGTGCAAAATGAATATATCGCAGATATTAGCACTCGCCTGAGGCACTCAAGATAAAGCCTATCTATGCCAATAGTAGATCTGTTTTTAGACATTTTTGATCGCTCTTGAAAGGAACCTGGTGAATATTTGGATTTAAATCCAATATGAAGGTCTTGCCCAATTAGAAAATAAACAGCTAGGGTCTGTTACCAGATAGACCAAAGTCCGTTAAGTTTTCATGGTTATCAAAATAGTCTGCTATTATCAAAAGTCATCCGTCCGTGTTCCGTGTTTACTGCTTCACTGTCCAATCAGCGCCTTCGGCTACCGTGAACAGCCAATCTCGAGCCAATCAAATGCGGGGGTGTTGCGCGTAACAATACGCCGCATCTGACACATCAGCGGTGTTTATTTACAGGAGCGGACTGGTTCCGGTAGCACCCGGTAGGCTCCTACGAATATCCACCAGGATACTGAAATATGTTTTCTTTGATGCAGTGTTGAGAATAATTTGTCTTGAAACTATGGAATATCCCTCAATTTTACGTGTTTTGTAGAAATTGTCTACATTCATCTGCTTAGACTCAGGAAATATTTAAGCTCATACTTATACAAATTGCAATGAAATTGAGATTCGGCACGATAAGATAACATATTTTTTCGCTTTGGGAACAGCTAACTTAGCTTTCATAAAAATCGTTGCATCTCCCTTAATTTAATGGTGAGAAATATGATCTAATCTAAATGGATCTACAAAGAGAAAACATCACGCTTTATATTCGAATATTAAATTTAATCACAGAAAAATTATAATATGCACATATATGAAACCAAAGTTTCCGACTGCAATTTGAGAAAAAAAAAATTTACTTGTTAATTTTGTATTAATTTTTTTTTTAAACGACAAAAAATTAATGTAACAATAAAGTTTATAGTAGATACATTAGTCTAATTAGTCTAATATCACAAATGAAACGAACTCGAAGATAAACAAACCATCGGAATATACAATTCATTTGTGAGATAAGTTCACTGACCACCAAAATGAAGGTTTCCTAATTTACATACTCTAACTTTAGTCTTATTCATTATTACTCCGTTTTTGATTCCTGACTTTTCTATATTCCTAAAATCTTTTCTTTTATAGTAAACACTGACTGATTACAACCCAACCTCTTTCCCACATTCTAATCAGGCATCATTAGTTCCGAAACACTGTCCTTTAAGACCACTGGAGCGCTTTTTGCCACAATATGACACTATTTAAAATACCTCGGATTGCATTGCTGCCAATTTTGGCAAATTTTCCCTTATTTGTTAGTAATTAAGTAGAAGTTACTGATTTTATAAAAAAATTATAAATCCTACGAATATGTGATAACCGATAGAAGACAGGTGAATTCTTTGGATATGTATAACTATAATTAGTTTGTGTGTCTCCAGATTAAAATTCGGATGTATGATTTTTTCAATGTGGACGGAAAATATTCAAAATGATCACCACAAAATCTCGAGCAATCAGAGAAAAAAGTTTTAAATTGCGCTGTCGCTCTAGTGGTTAAACAGATGATGAAGTACAATCCATTAAGAAGTCAGTATTTGCATTCCTAAGTTGTAGAGTTTCATGGATTATTTTTTATCTCCAGTCCAACTCTGGAAGAAGGTTCCTTCTGGACCTTATGGTATTTATTTATTTATTATGATTTGATACTGAGTTATGACATGAAAGACCCAACGATACCAAAAATAAAATTATTGAACAGCAGAGATTGCAATTGCATGAATGCGATCATATGCCGCAACTTTCAATCGAAACAAATTTCCATACTCATATTTTTGACTAGTCTACCAACAAACTTTGTTGATGAAGGCGATATAACGAAGGCAATCATCTGGATCAACCTCAGGTAGAAGAGATATTTATTAGGTAGGTGAGTTCGACACATTTCGGTTCTGCACGGATTCCACGACTAAACGTTTAAACCTTTCCAAATAAATTTTCGGAGACTTCTCACGCACAATCTTCAGGTCTTAACTCTGCCTAACTTTTTGGGCCAATTTAGAGATTCCGACAGGTTTTCTGAGTTGGTCGCAAACATGCTTTTCGCATATTAGTTTCGACCTATCAAGCGACATTCAAGAAGTTGCGTCTTCAGCGTAAACCAGAAATGTTGGATTATTGGAATTTTTTAAACATCGACTTTTTCATTTTCTACTTATGACGTCCTCCGTAACAGAGCGATATGGTTCTTGACTCGAACCCGTATATCAAGGGTTTGAAACTCGGTGAGAAAATAAATTACATTTAACATAGATTTTTTCAACACATAAAATAATGAAACTAGTATGCAATCGGTGTGCAGCGTGTGCACCTCAAATTTTCCTGTATTGGCTTTTGAGAGACCACCGTTTAGATTCGAAGTTTTGGATAAAATCGATTTAGATGTGTTTAATGACCAATTATTAATAGCAAAGTACTTTCTAATCATCCTCTTCCCCATTTTCTAAGTCTCCCTATTTCTATCAGCCACAGAACAGTTGGGAAACTCCGGGAAGTTGGGAATCTTATGCGATACTTGGAGGTGACTACATCAAAATGATGTAGACTAAATTCATTATCTATGAATATATTTGCGAGCAGGGTCAACAATTGATAATAAATATTCCGACCGACAATTGATAAAGTTTAGCACGGCCTCCTGAGTGTCAGACAAATTGTCAATATTAAAAAAAAAATAATAATGTCGTTCGTTGTGAAAAATAACTGGCTAATTAATGA
This sequence comes from Limnephilus lunatus, assembly GCA_917563855.2. Taxonomy (NCBI): domain Eukaryota; kingdom Metazoa; phylum Arthropoda; class Insecta; order Trichoptera; family Limnephilidae; genus Limnephilus; species Limnephilus lunatus. Next base: position 52,152,949 of record OU830602.1, on the reverse strand, counting down.
ATGGAGGTGAACTAATGAAGCTTTTAGAATTGAACGAAATCGTTTACGCTATCCATAGACTTAAATAATTCATCTAAGACACGATCAATTTATTCCGTTCGATCTTGGAGAAACCAAGGTAGTTGAAATATGACTAAAGACCTCATTAACTTATTTATCCCATTTAGTCGCAAAAAGCATATATTGTTAATATTTTTTATTTTATCGTTTGCCAATTACAAAATTAAAATCATACACAGTTCCGCCTGTGTTGCCATCGTATATTGATTTCCAATTTATTCCCTATCAATATCGGTTCGGCCGTCAACAGTATAACCATGCTCGGAATATCAATATACAATATTACTCAAATTTTTGTACAAAATGTATTTTGTTATTTAATAAAAAAAAAATATATATATATATTATATACGCTTATCGATCCGATATTGTAAAGTTATCGATTTTTCTGTGCTAGATACACTGCTCGAAACAACAACAAAAAAGGCTTCAAATTTTTAAGTCTCCTTGAGCTAATACAGTAAACTGCTCTGAATTAAATTTGAAAAAAATAATGTAAATCTTCGTGGGTAAACATAACGTTTGAATGAACTACGAAACTTTATTATTTATCGTACCTGTGGCATTAGGACTCTAAGACAATCAAAAAGTGTTCATCCACTGCGGAGACCATAGCTCATCTAGAATTAATTTTCTAACCTCGGAGGGTCTACAACAAAATGAACAAATAAAATCAACGGTTTAAGTGCTGTGTCGAGAATTACTATTTACCAACTCTACGGGGTGCCTAGTGCAGGGCTAAACTGGGTGTAACATAAGAATTTTAAGATTGAATAGGGCAAAATATAAAATAAAAAAAATCGATGAATTTCACTCCTTATCTTCTGGTTTCCCTTTTGGAGGTTGGTTTTCATCCGTCTCAAAGCTTGCTGAAGCGAACAGATTTTCAATTATCTTCATAGTGCACAATGGAAAGTAATCTGGAATGCGCAAATCAGCCGTCGACGAGTGTAGTTAGCTATCAGTCTTTGTTTATTCATGAAGAAGTTTTTTTTACAAAAGTTTATTAATAAATTTAAATAATAAAATGCCTCAATGTTTTTTTTTCAAATGTTTTTGACTTTCGTCCCTCAAGGGTATTTTAATTCAATTGCAAATTTCAAATTTATATGAAAGATTGGAGTCGAGTTCAGACTTAGAAGAGATGATATATTTAGTGGAGGGGAAGCAATTTTAGATAAGGCTATTTGTTTAAAAAGCGACAACCAAAAATATGTTCCGTACCATAGAATGTACAATCTGGGAAGTCAAGGACACGGATTTTAAAAAGGTGAGAAGGAACGGAGCAATGTCCAATTCTCATTCGAAAAAGTGAGAAAATTTCTATTTTGGAAAAATGAAGGAATTGTTGAAACGACAGTTTTGATCGGATAGTCCTTTGTATTGAGGCATAGTATGTTCCCTTGGATTGACTAGCAATGTGCCAATACTCTGTCCGATTATTGCGGGATCTTTCTTTGAGGACGAAAAAATATCAGATATGGTAATGTGGTTTACGAAAGTAAAGGGTTGGATGCGCCTTGTTTTGCCAAGGAATTCACAATATCGTTACCCACTATGCCAACATGTCCAGGAATCCAAATCAGAATTATGGTTTTACCAGGGCTTTGAATGGAGGCTATCAACACTCCAATAAGGCATACAAAGTGATTATCACGGATGAAGAAGGGGACTAGATTTAAGTTTTTGGATGGAACTTAGAGAATCAGAGAGAACAAAGGACAACATTATTTTTGATTATTTATTTCATAGATTCAATTATTGCAATGCACTCGGCTAAAAATATCGAAAATGGGTTTGAAATAAAAATTAAATATAATATCATTAGAATTATTGTGGTGAACGTTAATACCTACACCACAGTTAGGAGAGTGTGGAAATTTGGAGGAATCAATCAGTAAGAAAAGGAGTTGAGCCATTTAGATGAAATACTGGCATTACATGATATTGACAGTACCTATGGGCTGATGGGAGATCGGCTTTTAAGGATGCGGATCGCTTTTATTATTGCGCCGATATTAAAATGCTAGCGAAACCGGGTCATAAAACTACCATATTAAATATCTACAAAAATTTCTCACGCATCGCAGAATCAGGCGTGTTTAAGCACTAGAGAAAATTTATCGCGTTCATTGTCGAGCAAATAAGTAGAATGATATGAATATAGAGCATAAAGCACGAGAGTGTGCTATCGCGAAGGGAAAATTGCTTCGACGAAATAAAACAGATGCCGCTTTATTTCTGTTTAATATTCATAGGCACGACTCGCTTTTATAGATCCCCATAATATACGTTCTTTATGCGTCAGAATCACTGAACAGAAAACCGATGGAAGTATTCTGGAGTAAGTTCAAATCTTCCTTACTTCTGAAATTGATAACATATTTATTAATTTCAGACAAAAATTAAAATTATTTCTCTAACAGATGACCATCTCCATTAGTCTGTCTTGGGCCTTGGAGTCGAGTATATGCGAATTGGCGTTATCGAGTTTTTATTACTCATTTTAAAATTGGTATAGTTCACAATTCTAGGGAATACATCTTCGGTGTCAGAGCCATATTTAAGTTTCACAACCCTGTTTCAGGGCTACACTTTGAACAGAATGACAGTACAATCTGAACTACACATTTTAATGCGGTATATTAACAGGCCAGATTATGCGAGCGAACTCCCCTTAGTCATTAACTAAAACTCATCTTTACAACGTTTAGAGTGGATGATAATTCCAATGTGGATAATTCTACATGGCCGTTTAGAATGAAAATTTTGTTCGCACTGGTTTAATGGTGTCTGAGACCGCCCAAAGCCAGTAGGATTATGGCATCACCCATTTGGAGTACGTAGTGGGGATACAGGAATTGGCGTGAAAGGAAAAGGAATATTACAGCTGAATAGCGTCAGTTCTCCACCCCGCCTAAATATAATCATCATCATTAATCATCATCATCAATCATCATCATCAATCAACATCATCAATCATCATCATCAAACATCATCATCATCAATCATCATCATCAATCATCATCATCAATCATCATCATCAATCATCATCATCATCAATCAACATCATCAATCATCATCATCAAACATCATCATCAAACAGAATTGATATGCTAGATACTGTAGGTACGGTTGAAATTTAAGAATCCGGCTAAGATGCAACTCTGAGGCCGCGCCATACGCAAAATCGTTTTCGTACTTGGAGTTTGTATACAAATGGACTTTTGTAATATAACTGAATTATAGCAATGCCAAAAAATGGCCTAACTTACGTTAACAGCTTGCGTGATTAGCATCTCCTGGCAGGCGTAAGTACTGCGGATTTGTAATTTCGTGTATCTCTCCGGATATGATTATATTGTAACTGGCAGTTGGCAGTTATGAATAATAATACCACGCAGATAAATATTACATATGAAGTCATTGCCCGTTGTGGTTTCTTTCTCCCGGTGACTCGTTGTCGCTGGATCCCAGTGGATCCGAGGAACCGGCAATTTTTGGAACCAGTTCCTATCCGATTTATAAATTGGTCACCAACACTCAAACTGGGTGAAGCCGAACCAAAAGCCGCCCGCAGGTCCTAGCAGCGAAAACCCGCCTAAATTCTATATGTATAATCACACACTAACCAAAATATTTAATAAGCGGACTTTCGCTAAACAGACGTTTTATCATTTTGAACTCTTGATAAAACGTCTGTTTAGCGAAAGTCTGCTTATTAAATATTTTGGTTAGTGTGTGATGTTGTTCCCGAGTTGCGAACTCTTCACACCCGACCGGCCGCCGATGACTCAGCACACTTAACACAACAATTATATTTTTCTTAAGTTTTCCTATAGAGAGGAGGAGGGTTGGGAAGAACCTTGATATTCAGATCTGGTCACAAAAAACGGTTAAAGTAATTTATGAGCATTACTGTGAGAATTTACAACGCTGTCGTGATTTTAATTAAGAACTTCAGCGATTTCGAAAAATGAACAGGTGTATGTAATATTGTCATAAAAATGCATATATATAATATTGTAATAGATTAATTGACCTACCAGGCCCAAAACCTTTGTTTAGTTTCCTAAATATAATAGAATTATGCATCAAAACAAACCAATAAAAACCGAAATGTTTTTGATGTGTTGTTTTCACACAAATCCCCGCTACGCTTCTTGACACTTCACAAATGATCCAGTCATTGAAATGTCTTAATTCGCCACAAAAACCCAACGAAAAAAAAACTTGGATTAAATTTTTAATTCGAAATTGCGATGCAACTTTGATAGCGCAGCTCAACTGGACAATAAGAAAACGCACCCCTAATTTAAAACCCCAAGTAAAAAAAGAATAATCCCTAATCGACTGAATTATTATTGAGCATTGAATTGAATGAACCTTTTTACTATGTGCTTCGTGCTTGATAGTATTTTTTGTTAGTCTGGATTGGGCTTATCAGTGCCCCGAGTAGAATTCCCGCCGGGCCGCCCTCGGTGATGACAAATTAGTACACGACCTACGTCCGTTTTCAACATGGCGGCCCAATCTAATTTCCTATCCGTCTGACAGATGGCTCTCCCGCCGAGAGACTTACCTCGATTCCCGCGCCGCGGAGGTGCTCAGTGCTGCCCGCGTTGAAAAATAAGATCACTGCTTTTACTAGGAGCACAGGTACCTGTTTATAGTATTAACTTACGGAACACAATAGGCAGATAAGCGTACCTACCAGGTTTGTTTAAATGTTTTAATAATTTTTATTTTATTATTTGTTAACTGAAAGCTGTATTAAAATTTGTATTGCCCTTCTCGCTGCCTTGGGCCGGTGTCCATTGTATTTATAATAAATAATAACTGAGCCAATTCAATATTATTCGAGCGAAATGCATTGCATGCTCATCGAGAAAAGAGAAGAGAAGAAAAGAAGAGTGAATTTCAGATGATTGTTAGAAGTAAGAATGTCAACAAATATGCCAGGACGGAGTATTGAGGCGCAAAATTGTAAAGTCGGGCTCGACTGTTGCGAACTCCCGAGTCCAATCAACACAAAAGTACCTACCTACCCGACACACTAAACATAAGGACCTTTCCCAATGTCACAGTTTACAAAAACAATAAGTAAGAAGCACTCAGTAACTATTCCTCGCCTACATAGCAAACGAATCTACAAATGTTATTGATTTATTTCATAAACCCTTTTAATGTAATTATTGTATGCAACAATTGTTTAATACCAATCTTGCAACTCATTTTCGTATTAAGGGAGGGGGAGGGGTGGGCCTATAGGAATAAAATTAAAATAATTGAAGTTCTAAAATCCATCAAAAGTTTCCCTCGAGTGATATGTATGTTGTGACGCTGACGGTGGTGGGCAAGGGAAGGAGATGTGGAAGAACCTGGCTATTCAGATCTGATTCCATTCCGTTGATGGCTAAAGCCGTTTTAAGCATGATTTCTTAAATGATGATCCTTCACCAAGGCGATACTAAGAATATCTTCCATTCTAGAATATGACGCAAATATACTATATACATATTATTATTCCAAATGATTAAATTATTCAAATTAAATCTACTTACCGGGATTTGAACCCGTGACCTCCGGATTCTTAGCCAAGTATCGCAACCAATAACCACTCAACCACGGAGGCCGCTTATTAAGAAATAAGACACAATTTTTCGTTAATAATAATATTTGGATAACTTGTATAGCGCCGTTTTTGCGAAAAATCACCTCAAGGGCGCTGAAAAAAAACTGTTATTGTTTATTTAGAGAAATTTAATATTTCGCACGCAGAGGACATAATTGGGAACTATAATCTATATATATGTATATAAATCTCGTGTCACGGTGTTTGTGGTCGCACTCCTCCGAAACGGCTCGACCGATTTTTATGAAATTTTTTATGTATATTTCATACTGCTAGGTGATTAGGGTGTCCCTATCCAGAAGTTGATTAGTGTGCCCTATCAAAATTGATTGATAATTGACTCAAAATTTTTACAGCACATTGCATTTTAGCAGAAGAGTGTTATATATTGTTAGCTATATACATATATAATGGTAAACTCTGGCGTTATAAAATTTGTATAAAAAAATACTACAAGTGGTGCGCGAGTGGTTTGAAAATGTGTGTATTTCATATGTTTTAGCGGCAGGGAGGGAAGGCAAGAATGGACTTGCAGGGAGAACCTATTTCTTGAATGGCGTTGCAACGCATGCCGGGTACCAGCTAGTATTATATAATGTTCTTTAATTAGCGTATTTTGAAAGCAAAAGCCAAATTCTATGATGGGTGGTACAATAGTACATGGATTTGGTCAGAATATTTTTCTTCCTTAATGTGATTCGTTTGTCGGTAAGAGAAAGAATGATGTGTAAGGATTCGAATAATGTTATTCCAATAAGAAAAGTGTGTTATGCCTTGAGATACAATATTTATAAAAAAATCGTATATGAATAAGATAAGTTTTGTGTTAATATTTGGTGTGATTAGAGCTTTGGAATAAAGGATTAGGTGGAGTGTTTTATTGTTGGATCTGTCTGTGTATTTATTATTTATAGTAAATCCTATCCATATCTTACTTATAGGTACTTAAGACCGTGGGAGGGTTAAAGATCTGTTGTACCAGAGGTGAATTATTCATAAAAGAAAGAAAATACCCACTTAAGATTTATTTCTGAAACAAGAAATACATTTATTATTTCTCCTTTCTTTATATTTTCAAATAATATTTCTATTACACTTCTCAATTGAGTTTTAATACTTTTAGATACCAAAACTATAGTCCGAATTACTTTGGCCTTACTTTGGTTCGTACCAAAGTTTTACAATTTGTTTTATTGGTGTGAAAGGGTACTTTTGACCTAGAAAGTTCTCAATTCAGTGCTAACATGTTCGTGTTGATAAAAAAAGATATCTTCAAATTTTTTTTATAGTCCGATACCTTGAAACAACCAACAATAAAGTAGCATTTTTTAAAAGTTTTTATTATCCCTTATTTTTTTCACTAACGTTAACTCCTCATACGAGACCCTGAAACTTTCTGGGAGGATCAAAGAGGTTTATTATTGTAGATATGCTTGATTAATGGAAATGACAAACGATAATAAACAATGAAAGTTATGACATTTACAATTGTAAAAAAAAATCAACTAAAAAGTACAATAAAACTTTGGAATTTCTAACAAAGTTATTCATATTTTATGCTTAAGTTATCTAGTAATCTAGTAGAATCACCCCCTGAAGTGACTGCACCCTCGGATTCAAGGGCGGATTTAGGGGGGGGGCACGGGGGCACGTGCCCCCCCCCCCCCGGGTGGTATTTTTGTGTACTGTGGAGATTCCATCACAGTACATACTTAGAAGCAAATCAAATTATCAGAGTTGTTAAAATATATTAATAAAATAACAGAAAGAACATGAGTCAAACTCTTGTCTATTTCTGGCTGGAATTACGAATTTTGTTCGTTGCATCCCATTCATGCACTTGCAAACGAAAGATGATAATCAGCGTTTGTGAGAGCAGTACGGTCGGGGGAAAGCGCGGTCGGAAAAGCCCCCCCCATTAAGGCTCAGTTCCCGGCCCCAAAAAGAAGAAGAGGGAGAGATATGAAATTACGAATGTTAGAAAAGCGCTCTAACATTTACGGCGATAAAATTGATGCAAAAATCATGAAAATCTTTAATAAAACACGACTTGTTAAAAATACAGCAAAAATCTCGCGATATTTGTCTTTAATTTTATTTAGAAACGCTGTGAATTTTTTCATACATATAACTTGTAAAATAACCGAAACAAACGTGTTTATAATTTTTTTCTATCGAGGGAATTTTATATAATTTGCGTTTCAGCGCGACAAATGTCTAGATATTATCTTCAAGAATAACATATATTTTTTTAAGAGCTTAAAAACTTCAAATGTTTGGAAGGTTTGCCAAGAAATCGGTTGAAATTCGGAGAACCGCCTCTTAAAGTTGAAAAACACAAATTTCGACTTGATACAAAATTGGTCCGTTCTGGAGGGGGGGGGAGAAATTATGCTCTTGACGGGCACCCCCCTCCCGCCCCTTGTGCCCCCCCCCCAGAAAAAAATCCTGGATCCGCCCTTGCTCGGATTCCTTGCAGAGTACACGTCGCAGGTGACGCAGAATCTTCAATATTCCAGGTCACTGCTGATATCCCCAGCGACTTGCGAAGTCTTAGGGGCTCAATTCTCCAGTCGAGGCCACTGGCAATCGCCGTCGAAAGTACTTAAATTGGTCGAACTTGATAGTGGATATACTTATACGCCTAATGGTTAACCTAACCTAACCCTACCTAACCTAAGATCGTTTACCACGCGCTCTTCCAAAGGACAGTCATCGTACATTTTTATAAAATTATTGTAAGGTTCCATATGATGACTGATTTACCGATGGTGATGGCTGCAGTATAATGTAGCCAATTTTTTGAGACACCAAGAACGTTCCGCCGGAGGGTAGATAGTTTTCGCAAGAAAAGTACCTTCCTAATTAAACTGTTGCAATTATGTTTTGAGAGTGATAGCAGCAATTTCTTTTCCACGCTTATATACCAGCTGTTTTTGTTTTTGGATAATATACCCGCCAGCCATTTGAAGAAAGTGCGGTCGTAATTTCAAATTTACGCCACAGAAATATCAAAAAATAGACAATTTTAATATGTCTGCCAATATATTCATCGTTTAGTTGATTAGCCAGATATCTCCAAATAGCTAGTTTTGAGATAATGAGGAAAGCAATTTTCGAATAATCACCATATTTCAAATATTATTTACACGTTTCTGCGTTTTATATATTAAATATGTTATAAAATAACACCGGGAAATATCCTACATGTAACCCAGACAACATCAACATTTTGTTTAAATCTCTACAATTTTTTGTGCATTATAATTGATTTGGTGGTGTTTATGTGTAATCTGAGTATTATACCAGATAGAGAGTACATTTCTACATATAACTGCATACTCAACTTAAGACGATCCAATAGTACAGTAAAAAATCTAAATCGGAATTCACGCCCCTTTATTGGAGGTGTTTAAAAATACTTGAGAAAAAGCTTTTGGAAAGGTTGGAAAAGATATTTGAGAATTTTTTTTACATGTTGATTTTGTAATGGCCTGTAAAAAACATTAATTCCTTTTTAACGCATTGTTTATTGTAATAAAACGGAATTTTAAAATTGATTTCGAAAAAAGTATGTGCAAATTTAAAAAATATATTATTCATGTTTATTCACAAAAACAAAGTAGTGAAAGTGAATAATATCGTATGGTAATATTATGTTATGTAAATGTTAGTATTGCAATCTAAAGTAATTTAAGGTTATGAAATGTAAAAATGTAAAAAATGTATGAATTCAATATTCTAGTTAAGTAAGTGAAAATGTTATTTTCTTTTTTACTGGAATAAAAACTTATAGCAAAAAAAACAAGCGACGCGTAGCCTAACACGTGTATTCTGCGCTGCAGGAGTACTGACAGAAAATAGGGGTGACTGCCAGTCGTTCTTCGGTGGACGGTATAAGGTTCACTTTGATATTCAAAATTCGTCGACTGCCGTATCGTGACCGTGATGTCAAAAATAACAACGCGAAAATGCATATTATATTTTATTTTGAGAGGTTCGGGCGTAAATTTTAATTTTTTAGCGATTATCATTAAAAAAACTAAATTTGCCACATTAAACAATAAAACCATATCCGAAAAGAGGTTTATAAATAGGAGAGTTTGGACTTCAAAGTTTTTTTTTATAAATCTTATAATTTATTTATTTTTAGGCTTATTAAAAGACTTTAAAGAAAAAATGACCGAAATTTTTAAGGGCCAAGATATGTTCTACGCGAAGTATTTAATTGAAGCATCTATAATACTTCTCAGCGATCAAATTCTCAAAACAAAAACGTATGATTTTGTATGATTTTGCATTATTTAGTACGGTTTCATCTTAACGGTTGCTCAACTGTACGATCGATATATAATCACCCCTTCAACCATTCGACAAAGTTCGTCGAGACGATGGGTAAATTTTCGTTCGCAGATGACGCAAAACGAACAACTTTTGACCGCTGTTGAAGAATCGAGTCCTTGCTCGTTCTTTTTTGCAAATTACATTAAACACCTCTGAAATTAGATTCAGGTTTCGCCAATAATACACTCCGGCGTCACGTGCCGACACAAGTTTCCCTAATTTTGAGAATACACCTAGCTGCTTGTTCCTAGTTACTAGTTACTACGTGATACGTGCCTGATTATCAATACCTCCTGGAACGTATTGGATGATCAAACTTCTACAAACACCAGGGAGAGCCCCTTCTACTTGTCTTGCATACAAATATCGCTTAATTTTGGGCATTTTCGCTCGTCCTAACTACAAAAGTACAAAAAAACAAAATAAAAAAAACTCATGAGACAAAAAAAAATCTACAATTCACACGCGGCAAAAGTGAAATCTTCAGAAAACTAAAGTAGACAAGAGTGAGGAGACTACGAAGCACTCTTTTTATTAATGTGAATGATGATTCTTCCATATTTTCTATAGCGTCTAAAATACTTTTCAGCAATCAAATTTTCAAACCAACATAACATTATTGTGCTATACTTCGCAGTGCATCGCCTCAAATGTTAAAATAATTTACTGGACGATCCAGGTAAGTAACTTGCTTGTGGTATTTAGTAGAAAATCTATATATTATATGCCCATTACAAATAAAACTGATAGTCAATAATTAATTACTTAAGAAAATTCGACTTTTAGACCCCCGATAGGACAAATGAAATTGGTAACCTGTTCAAGATGCATTTTCATTATTAGAAAAGTTTGTTTAAGTTCTCCCGACGTAAGGGAAAAGTAACCTCACTTTAGGCACGACAGACACGCACACATATTGCTTATAGGCGCATCGTGAAAAGCGATAATTCCAAGATGATTGATGATAGTTCACCATCCCTTCCGTAGACTCAGAAATAAGGAATTTCCATTCCTCAATCAACACCACTAATTATTATGAATACCATTAACCTTTGCCCAGAATGTCAAAACTTGTCAACTCAAGCCAAAGTATTGAATTTTTTGGTGTAAGTCAAAATTATTTTTGTCAGTGTTATATTTCCTGAAAAAAAACAATAACTTTGTTTATAACCGCGAACTTCGGTTTTAAGACCTAACGGTTTCGCTTCAACGCAAGCATTTTCAGGGTACAAATTAAACTATATGAAAACAATCACTTCGTATACACCACATATTTTAAATGAAAATTAACAAAGACATCTATTTACATAGGTCTATACTTATTTGCTTTGTCTTATTTTTGTTAATTTTCATTTAATCCTGACGAAGAAACCATTGGTTTCAAAACATGTTGATAATTTTGATTAAATGAGTGGTGTATACAAAGTGATTTGTTTTCATTTAATTAAAATGGCACCACAGAGTAAATTTTTGCGATTATTGAAGAAACAAATAAAAATAATAAAAAATAAAGTGTGTGTGCATAAATATAAATGTACAGTGGGACAAAATATTAAATAGAATAAAGTAACAGTGAGATGGCATGAAATTAATATGTAATATAGTAACAGAGAGAAAGAGACAGATAATGTTCACATGATGGGTTACCCTGTTATATCAAAAGAGTCAACTAAAGCGATGGGTAGTGGATAATGGGGAATTTTATAAGTTTAAGGGAAACATATATAAAATTAGGCTATTGGATACATTTAATTGATTATTAAGAAAAAGATTTTTAGTTTTGACGGCTGTCTTTACAGCAGAGTTATTGTTTTATGTCAAACCACAAATTAACTGCTTTCTACCAACATACATAATATTTTCTATCAGAATACTTAATTCTTTGATCTTAGGAACCCTCTTAAGGCTTTGGCTTGTTATTATCTTCTCTATGTCCATTTTCGTCTTAAGTGTTTATCACTGCTACTCATATAATATGATGTGCTCTACTTTCGCTTAGGTTACATGTCATTGTTTATAAAATTATATGTTTACAGTAAGCATAATGACTTTTTTTACATAGGAGGGTAGGCTGAAAAGTAATGCACACATGCTTGTACAGAGCGAACAAGATGACAGTTTGAAGTGCACCAGGTGGAATTTGGAAGTGACATTCCCCCTCTACATTCATGCGCAGATTTGAGGTCGTTGATTTCATCCAGTTCTAGAACTATAGAAAGAGCCAAAAAAAACTTGGTTTAATAGGTTACATTTAGTTAGGTTTTGGGCTATTTAAATAAATACAAGATTCATCACTTTTAACATCTTTCAAGGGGTGTTCAAATGCCGCTTCGTTGAGATCGTTGAACGTTTTTCTCACATGTGGCAATCAAATTCTATTTTCATTTCTGATTTCATAATTGTACATATTTTTTTTTAAAACCATTTTCCTCCATAAATCAATTTGGCTTTTGGTTTTCCATAATTCCTGTACAAAAATTAATACATTAAGTATCAGTAATTTGTTTATTGCAATCCAATTTAGCTCTTCTATCGTCTGATGAATACTTGCATATTTGCCTTTCTTTTCTTACCAAGTATCTACAAATCGTTCAAGATTGTTTAAGTTTCCTTCATTGTCCAAAAATAATATCGTGTAGCTAAAAATAATATCGTAATCTAAATATGGAGCAAATATAGTTCAAATAAAAAAGAGCTCTGTAGTGTTTTTATTTAGTCGTTTTTTAATCTTCAAATAAAATTGATTTGATTCGAGGAGAGATTATTGGACAACGTAGAAGAGACAGACACCTTCCTTGTGACTTTAAAACGGCGTGATATCAACAAGCTCAGAGATTCGCTGAACATTATTGGACACGCTCGTTCGTTCAGGACACCAAAAGAGGGGTTATGTATATCAATTTATTAGTTTAAATAATTTACATAATATATTATTATGCATATATTTCCAATGGGCCACCCACTTAAAGCAATAAAGATAATATATTTCACCCGTCCAAATAATAATTTAAAATCCCACTAAAATATGAACCTTTTATGTTTGGCACCCTTTTTGTAATAATGAATCGGTAATATTAATGATCGTCTGCCCCCGCGCTTCAGGTAAAACCTTCCAGCGTTTAATTTGAAATTATACAAAAATGTTTGAGAACACTTTGCATATTCATGAGATAAAATGCATATTAATGAATAAGTTGCACTTACAAATGAATGGAGGAGGTTTAGGAGGGGTCGTGGCAGTCTGTGAATTTGGATATTGTTTTAAAATATAGTTAAAAATTATGGTTTTAAGGTAATTCCCCATTTTTGTGACGAAATTCGTGCAAAAGTTATACTATGCATTTCACACAAAAATAAATAATTTAAAATAAAATAAACACCTTGAACATAACTATAGATCACATGATAAAATCAGTCATTGCCAATTTTTTTTGTTAATATTTCACAAGAGTCCCAACTGTTACCTTCAGGAGCCAGTGAGACTACGGCATCCCCAAACGGTGAATGTTGTAATGAAGAAGGTAAGTGAGGAGGGGAAGGAGATGGGCATGAGGAAAGAGATGGGAAAGAGGAAGGTGGGGAAGTACCCGGCTATTCAGATCTTGTCACCAAACAAAGGCCATTTCAAGCAACGTTTCAATTCAGAATGGTGATCTTACACCGAGGCGATACTGAGAGAATCGAGGATCGTGCTGCAAATATACCTCATATTATTTTAATTTATTAAATTGTGAATGTATTAGCGCATGTCGGTATTTGAACATTCGACCTCCATAACGTTAGTCGAGAGCTTTACCCCACGACCACGGAGGACGTCATCAAAACATCAACAAATGCTCGCGAAATTCACAATACTGATCGATCACTAACAAACGTTCGCAATCAATAATAAACACATGTTTATTAATATTTTAATAGTAAAACGGAATAAACAATTTGCAACATTTCCCAGAAAAAGAACACTGACAGATAGCGGATGTTGACAAACAATGTCCACTATCTTAAACTGTACAAAAATCGGTACCAAAATTGAATAAGTTCTGTTTTTCTTGTTGTTGTTAAAAATATGGAAAATGGACGATAAAACTTCGTGTACAAGGACTCCCATAAGATTCAATCGAATATCTAAGCTATAAATTACAACTCTGCTACCATAAATTAAATACGCTTTTTAAACGATATCTAATATACTATTGCTGAAAACTTTATAACGAACATTAGATAATTTACTATCTAAGATCAACATTCCGTAGCCAGTGGAACTTTCACATCACTAATTTAGAATTATTGCATGACTAATGGATGGCTAGGAAGAGTACCCGGTTAATTAGATCTGGTCACTAATCGCATGCTAAAGCTATTTCATATTCAATGTTTATTTCCTCATCAAGGAGATAATTGGAGTGTTGCTCTGGTAAATTATCAGCATTGAGATTCAAAACTTTGCTTGAAATGGCTTTGACTAGATCCAAATCGCCAAATATTTACTATCCTTCATCTTGCCCATTCAATTCAACTCAACCCACTGAAAATATAATGCTCACTAGAAATGCCTTCCGTGTAGATTTTATTCTTACTTATACTAGCCTGACATCGTAGGTACATAACCATCTAATTTTAATTTCACAATGATCATTGAACATATTTAATTTTTGGATTTATTATGCCGTGTTATGCCTACTTCTTATTTAGCCAACGATTCGGACTGCGTTACTGTTTACATTATCAGGTGATGACAGATATAAAAAAAAGCTACCGAAACTATGACAGATATAAAAAAAGCTACCGAAACATTGACAGAAGGAGGCAACGAAATTTCGGAATAATACCTCAAAAGGTTATGATGGACACTGTAACGACCTGTTGATGCATACTGTAACGCTTCCTGAAAATTTGGTTAAAGAAGGGGGTAGCGCAACATGGCGTAATAACCCAAAAATAAATCTCAAATACACACACGATGAAACAGTTTAAGCAAGGAATGGTCTGACTTTTGGATCACGAAACATACCAACATACCAACATTTAATTTTTTATTGTTTATTGCGGTATTTTAAATAGGTACATAGTTATCTATGACCTAATACAATCCTTATATATACATACACTTAAAATAACACACTTATACCAAATCTATCACATATTTATATATTTTTTAATAATTTTAAATGCCTCTATGCTCTCTTCCAATTTTATCTCTTCTGGTAATTCTCTAAATATCTTCAATGCTCCGTACATCAATGACTTTTGACTCTGTGTTTTTTTTTTCCTGGAGGAGAGTCATGGAATTTCTTGTGTTTTTATTTATTCTAAGGTTCATCCTTATAACATATCTCGTTTGGAATTGCTATAGTCCCATTGGCTACGAACAGTTGGGACTCTTCCAGTCAAAAGAAAGTTGCCACAATACACTTTTTAATCGTATATTATGCGAGATAATCGATGTACATAAATACCTATTTTACAGCAAAGCTATCAAAATAAGCGACGAGTTTCTTACGTATTATTACAGACGGATCGGTCGGAGTTGTAAGCAATCACTTACATAACTCACACGCACATACTCCCCCTTCAGACCCACCCTTCCAGTCATATCCAGCAGAGGCAATATGGGCACCATCGCGGGTGGGGGTAGAATCAATAAATAATCCCGGCGTATTATCGGTTTCATTATGAACGGTCAAACGTCCGACATGCCTTTACTTATCGGGTGCCTTCGGGTCAATTTCCCTTCTTTCATTTCCGCCCCCGGCCGGTGAAAACCTATTATTTTTCCGGACGAATCACCGGCACCGCATTAATCATATCCACCTCCCCCCGAATCTGCTCTCCTGGTTATGTACGGCCAGTTTTCCACCACTTAAATATTTTATTCATCGCGAAATGGCCCATTAGTCATCTCTGCACTAATGAGCTCTCTATCCCTCCGTAATATTAATTCAGCACTATCGTCAGCTCGTTTATGCAAACCTGATATTTTCAATTTATATTCAGGACCTTTTAAGGATGTTTTATTTTTTTAAGGCGACCGTTAAAAACTGTGGGAACCAATCAATTGATAAAAAAAGAATAATAAAAAATGTGCTTCATTTGATTTGATCATTTCTCTAACTAGCTCAGGCTTATTCAAGTACCCTTTATATTTTCAATCTAACTAGTACTGCGGTTCAACTGGTCTTATTGCCATACTTGACTAAATTAAAGTTAATTTAGGACAAATTTGAACAGAATTTGAAAATTTCATAAAATTTCAAAGTAAGTATTCAAGTTCTGAGAAAATTCTGTCATTTATTTATTTATAACCAGAAACAAACAGTGCATTAGTGAAAACAATTTACGATTATTAAGTAAATTTCGTACCTATGATGTGTTTCTTGGTAGTGTCTGATTTATAGTACGTATATAAATTAATTCCCGGGTGATGTGTGTAATGGGAGGGTGTGTGTGTGTGTGAGAGAGAGTATGTATGTGCATCAACAAGTACTGTGAAACAACCAACCCGCGAATTAAATAATACCTAAATAATAATTTAACAGAACTTGAATTTTAACTTAAGTGATGATTTTTTCAAATTCTGTGAAACGACAAGTCCTTAGTTTTTGGGTAAAATATTTTGATTGGAATAAAAATAAAATTGCCATAATTAATTCATTGGACCAGTAGGGGGCTTGTTAAAACTAATTTAGAAGTTAAAAATCTTATGAATTCCACTAATTTCTTACGAAAAATCAATTCATTAATAACTCAGGTACGCCTCACACGTCACTGTTACATTGTCAATTAAATAAACTTATGGGTCCGAGATGTTAAAAAAAATGATGTTTTTTGTAATATTACTAATTAAATATAATTGAAACCACATTTTCAGGCTTAACCTTACGTAATTATCAATATATTAAAAAAAATTAAGACGTTCAATTATTTTATTCCAAAAATTCTACTAACCTTAAGTCTTTCACGTCATGGCTTAATCTCTTAATATACCTAACTTTTTGTTTTGTTTAATCGATGTGAGTAGCAAATTATTTAAGGTAATTAATAATACTGGTAACTTAAAACTCTTTTTTTACTTTATTGGCCGCGCTTTTTAAATTTCGCAAAAATTTTGTCGTAAAACATTTTATTACATATTATTAATATTTAGAAAAAAATGTCTATAACAAATTACGAGTCAATTTTTGTGGACAAATATTGCATTTCAAATATTATTTCTTCTGTACAAATAATTCCAAGAACGCTTGCACAAGCTCTTTTAAAACTTGACGTTTCCTGGCCTAGTTAACTCTGTCAAGTCAGGGACAAAATAGCGTGAGCATCCAAGCCTCAAGCCTCGAGCTTCAACCTCCAAGCCTCAAGCTTTCCAGTGGCTCCCTCGCACCTTCGACAGTGGGACATTATTCCACGGCACGCTCGACCCTTAATTATGTGACATAATACGCAAACCTGGAATCCATAGCTCGTAGCTGATGCAGGATTTTTTCCATTCTGTGGGTTAGAAATAGGAAAATCTACATCCAAATCACTCATAGATCATTCATTAGCAACAAACTAGAAGTTGTCAAAATTATTTATTTATTAGCCTATTTATTTCAAAAGAGGTGGAATTATTTTTATTTATTTGTAATTAACTAGCAGGCCCGGCCACACGTTGCTGTGGCTAACGAAACACAACGCCATTACCCAACCTTTATAAAATCTACTCCACCCGCTTGCCAGCTGACCGCTGCCCGCTGCGTGAAGTAAATATTTGAATTTCTCGGCTTTTCTCTACTATAATAAGAATGTATTATACATATAAACCTTCCTCTTAAATCACTCTATCTATTAGTGAAAACCGCATGAAAATCCATTGCTTAGTATAAAAGATCTAAGCGCACATACATTTTGAGCGACTTCATTTTATACTATGTAATGATTTCATGTTTTTGTTTTAAATTTTATTTTATAAGAGAAATTCATAATGTCCCCCAGGCTAGAAGTTCAACTATGTTTTTAAGAACATTTTACAAGGGGACGATAATTATTTTTAACATGTATATGTACCTACACCTTTAATGATTTGATAAAAGTTTTAAATTGTTTTAACAATCGCTATTTTAAAGGTTTACGGAAACTAAACTTTGCTGCCGATTGAATTTATTTATTAACGCCTTGAAGGCTTTTAAATGTTTAAATCATTACAGGTAAGTTGTACAAAGGTGTATATTTAATAATAAGTGTGTATTAAATAACATGATAAACTGAGAACGAAAGATATTATCAGTAGATACAATACTAGTATGTAGTTTCTTAATCGTAGAAAGTTGTTCAAAGGAGTTTAATAAGTATAGGTGTATAATAAATTATAACAGGGGTGCAAAATAAGTAATTAAGTACTACGAAAGTAGTTAATGATTAGGTGGTAAGTTTATTATTATTATAAACATATTAAATTGGTACATATTAGATTTTTATGTGTACCTACATATTTGAAACATTTTATGCGATGGTTTTTACCTTGTGGGAAAATCGAATATGAGATTCGCTTGTATTATAATCGTTCAGTATATAACATAAAAAACTAACTAACTAACTAACCATCACGCCGTTTCCCCGCAGGGGTAGGCAGAGAGGACGGACCGCCAAACAACTCGGTCTTGGCACACACTCTTTGCCTCACTCATATTCATACATCGTCTCATACATTCTCTTCTATTATTCTGACTTTTGACATGGCCCGACTCAAGTATCTGATTCACTTGATCGTGCCATGTCTTCCTCGGACGTCCACGACTTCTTCTACCATTCACATTTGCGTCGTATATTCTTCTTACACTGCTTTCTTCGTTCATTCGCTCTACATGCCCAAACCATCTGAGGGTCCCTTTCTTAATCTTACTCATTATGCATACATCAGCCTTACATTCTTTGCGGATATCCACATTTCTCACACGATCATACGTACATCACGTATATAACATGTCGTAAGTAAATGCAGAAAAGGGTAAATTTGGACTTTTGAGCAATACTTACATAGTTTAATTTATATTTTTTATTTAAAAAAAAACAAGTGTGCAGTTCACACGCGGTAGAATTGAAACCTTCAGAAAACTAAAATAGACAAGGGTGGGGAGACAACGAAGCACCGAAGAGGAGATAGATTATTCTGTCTCGTTTTCTCGTAGGCTAAATCCTACATGTATGTGTTTGTCTCTTTTTAGAAGTTGCGTTTCATCAAGTTTCAAATCACAACGGTGCTGAAGAAGTTTTCACCTCAAAATATATTAAAATAACACCCGCGAAACGCATCACAGTACGGCTCTGACCTTAATTTCATAAACCTCACCACAAAGTTTTCATAAACCTCACCATAGAGTTTTAGCCAAAGTTAATTTACCCCGGTTGCTCTAATACGGTCAATACGAACCCGACCATAGACTAAAACAAATTAAATAGATAAAAGGAAGGTACTACTTAGCAGGTAGCAGGTAGAGTAGGTGCATTGTCTATGGCTATGGACCCAGCGCGGTTAAAGGCTTATGCAAATTATCAATTGCAAGCGCGCAGGTGGCCGCCGCTGGATGCGAACGGGTTAATTATGCTGTCAGATGTTTTTTCTTGTATTATATTTGTTTAACGTGAAACCCAAGCTCTTTCGGAGTATGACGAGAGAAACTGAACGAAATATGGAGGATGTGTCTATTTTTTGTTTGTTTTATGAGGCACCTTGCAAGAGTTACCCCGTCAGTAAAGTGGAGGTCAAGCATGGCTATATCGATAACGAAGCAGAATTGACACGACAAAATTTACTGTTGCGTAGTTTATTATTACCGCTGGCACATCCGGAGCTGCTTCATATACCGATAATAATATAGTTTTCGGTGCCATGCCAACTCAGAATGAAACGAACTCAGAACCACCTCAGAAAGGTCATTAAAAGCCATGAAAAAATCATTTTGAAATAGTCGGTAGCCCTAAAATAACTTAACCTATTAACCCATTTTTAACATTTTTTTATCATCACTCTTAATGAACTTCCTGGGGTGGTTCTGAGTTGGTTTCATTCTGAGTTGACCGGTCGCCAGTTTTTCAGATTGAAATACTCATACATTTTCGAAATGTTTCATTTGATTTTCAAATTCATATGGAAACCTCAAATTCAATTCAAAGACATTTGCTGATAATTATTTTTTAACTAAAACTTCGATAGGCAGGTATGGGTACACCATTTGGGAGGCGGTTATGGGTACCGTATAACCTTGTACCGTGACTTAGCAGGTGTGCCCGTGCTCGTGGGGAGAGATTTGTCTAGATTCTTGGTCTTGGTGGTGGACATGTTTGCCTATCTTCTGCGTAACGGGCAGGATCGGAAGAGTGGTTGAGGGAGACCTTTTGATCTCTCCAGCCGGACTTTCTCGACTTACCGCCTTGCACCGCAGTGGGGGAGACAGATATGTCGGTCATTAATGACACATTGACCTCCAGATTCCTACCCTCCACTAACGTTTTCCTTCCCAAAACAATCCTTCTCTACCTTTCCATAAAAACCCATCCACACAGCATCCTCAAAGATGACACAGGCCCTGACTGTTTTTTTCCTCAGGCTCTCCTGTGTGGAACTAATGTAAAAAATAATAATTTAAAAAACAGATAAATAATCTTGAAACTCCATTTCCCCAAGCACAAATCTGTCCCGTTTAAAAAAAATATTCGAATTTTAAAAATTATTTACAGCTTTATATAGAGTACTAGCTTTTACCCACGGCTTCGCTCGCATAGTATTAGTGGGAAATTACTGGCATAATTGTTATTATTCTTGCTATTTTGTCTAATAGAAAATAATTTTTGTTTAATAGAAATTTTCAAAATATGAGAATGATATTTCGCAAATAAAAATTCTATCTTATAAAATATTTAAATGATAGAAATAGACATTTATTTTAAGTACCTATTCCCTTTATTAGTATTTTATTCATATTTGAATACAGAGTAACCTAAAAAAATAAGAAAATGACAGTCCACTTCAAACGCTATGCTTTATAGCAACGTTATGCTTTTTGTTCGGAGAATAAACATTTTTAGCGATATGTAGATATTAACTACGACGCCAAAAAAGTACTCTTTTTAATTACAACAAAGCACTCTTTTTAAGCCTAAAATTTAAATTGTTTCCAAGGTATCAATTTGTTTGACGTTTGCGATAACTCGATTTTGTTAGGGACAGAAAACGTATGATACATAATTTCATAACGCCACAGCTCATCCATAACGCCAGAGCTTACCAATATATAAAGCCGTTGTTACTCGCAAATAATGTAGCTTTCGATTAGTGAAAGAATTTTTAAATTCCATTCGATATTTATTGCGTGAAAGAGTAACAAACATCCAACCAACCATCCAACCAACCATCCATACAAACTTTCGCATTTATAATATTAGTAAGATAAGATTAACTCAACTATCAGATTTTATTCGATGTCTGATGTCATTGTTATATCACACTGCTCTGACGAAAGTCGACTAATTGCCGATAATATTGATAAAAATGGTGTGAATGTACATTATTATGAATTATTGTTGTTTCACATCCTTTCCAGTTGTGTAATCGAGCACGATCATTTCTCAAGTGTCTGACGACGTATGCCCGAAGCGACCAACAGAACACATTGTAAACGTGAAACGCTCATCTGCGCTTCAAGCCATGCCTCATGCCTCATACGACGAGCCGCACGCTGTTTAGACAGTTCGCGTTCTCAGGGTAGAATCACAACACGAGACGTACAACAACTCCTTCAAACCAAGTCAATTTGGGAGGCGGGTATGGGTACCGCCGCTCATTTATTGGATAACCAACACCCCTGCTATATATATATATATGTAGGTCTTGCGCCCTTGAGGTGATTTTTCACAAAAACAGCGCCTATACAAGTCATACAAATATTATATTATTATGTTATTACTTTTGCTATGTTTGGTGACTAGAGGTGCCGGGTTTATGTTTTTTTCAGGTCTTGGCGGTGGATGCGTTCGTCGGTTCCGTGCACGGACGTACAAAATACCTGGACTTGCCATAAAAGGCGTATTATTTCCCCCTCCCATTGGAACCATTTTTCTGAACCGGCTGGGCTTGCGAGAGCCACGCGTCGATCTAAAAAATGTGACGTCATCATTCGTGTCCGGACCAGTGTTGAGCTCTCATCGTAAATAACACGGTAAAAATGGTGGCTTGTGCTATAAATACGTGTAAACATAGAAGAGAAAAAGAGAATAAACCCAATTGTGGTATTACATTCCATAAGCAAGCATTATTTTACACTATTTTAAGCTAATTCAGATCACATAATATGATCGTTTTTGAACATACACCATAAATATACCAAACCACCAATACATACACTTATCACTCCGAGATACATGGCCTGTGCCCGTCACTGTTTACTGGGGTAAGTAAATTATGAAACATTTGTAAAAGTGTATTAACTAACTACAGGAGCAAAATATTGGACTCGACCTTATAGGCGACCTTACTTTGACGTATTTGAACTTCAAATTTGTTCATTGCGTGGCGAGCAATTTGCGCTCCCATGTAAAAAGGTCTATTCATTCAAAAGCAGAGTTTACTTTTAAGAACTAAATGATAATTTTATAGTGCGAGATGCCTATATACTGTCAGATTGAGTTTTGGCGAATCACGTATCACCAAAGCCATCTTCCTGCCCTTCGTCCCGCTGTAGTTGGCTTCTACCCCTCACCTTTATGTTCTGGTCTATCAATATTCATATTTCTATGGTTCCGTGACTTTTCATCCCGCGACAAAATATACTATGGAAAAAAAATCCCTCAACAAAATGTCTACTAAAACCTAACCTAAACTAATCTAAAAAAAAATGGGACATAAATAATACAGACATCCCGTAAAGACAAAAAATTATTGTTCAAAAATAGTAAAATGGGACAAAAATAATACAAACATCCTGTAAAGACAATAAATTATTGTCCAAAAATAGTAAAAAGGGACAAAAATAAAATGCAAACATCTTGTACCTAAAGTCAATAAATTATTGTCCAAAAATAGTAAAATGGGACAAAAACAATACAGACATCCTGGAAAGTTAGGTTAGGTTAGGTTTTAGTAGATTTTTTGTTGAAGCATGTTTTTTCAGTAGAATATTTTGTCGGGGATATTTTGTCGGATGAAAACGCACATTACCAACCAACACACGTGTTATAGGTCACCCCAAGTGGTTGATGATTTATTAGGGGGGTTCGGGTTTATGGGGTGAGGTTTTTCCAGGTCTTAAGGGCGGATGCATTCGCCCTCCTACTCCGTGGCGGGCTGGATAGGGAGATCTTTTGACCCCTCCAACCGGACTCTTTCAACCCATCGCCTTGCACCACAGTGGGAGGGATACCTCTCATACCTTTTTCTTTCTCAGAACTTCCTCTCCTACCTTTTCCACAGAAGTCACTTCATACAGCATTCCCAAATATGAGATAGGCCCTGAGGAACCTTTTTTCGTCAGAGACTGTTGTGTGGAGCTAAAGCAAAATAGTCATTAGGTGGACAGCTTAAGTTTTTTTATAGAGCTTAAAGGATAGGAACAAAGAAGTAGTCAGAATAAACTAGAGATATTTCTATGAAAGCTAACGAGTACCCGGCGTTGCTCGGGTTTATGAAGGGGGCCGTCTTAAGCCGTGAAGGGGCTCATGGGCATAGTGATTTTGGAACCCCCTTTTGTATGCCGTAAACCTAATGGAAAACAAAAAAAATAAATTATTGCAGGATTTTGAGCCAGACAGTGCTATGCCATCTTATCGATATTTGGGGATATATATTTGCATTTGGAAAGGTGAAATAAAAATTTAATGCCACCAATTGGAAGAGAGCGAAAGGAGTGGAAAATCAGTTGCAACCCTGACGAAAAGCGTTTTTTTTACAGGGTATTCGCAATTGGAGTTGGTATGCCTGTGGCGTGGGTGAAGGGAGAGGAATAGGATCATTACATGTAGAAACTCAGGTAAAAAGCGCCGCAGGCGAAATTTTTTTCACGGTAAATAGGGCGAAGGTGAAGGAAGTGTAGCAAGTATCATTACATTCTCAAAAATACGGAAAAAGTGCTGCAGCCAAAAAAAATCTACGTAGAATGGCAAACTAATAAACGCTTTAGATTTTTGTTTTTCGGAGACAATATCTCAAAAATATTTCGACCAAAAATCTCTTTTTTTTAAGTTACACACTAGTGGCTCGGAATTTTTTTTTTTCCCTTAAGGCCTATGTCATCTTAGGGGATGCCGTACGGAGGGTCTTTTTAAGGAAAGGAAGGAAAGAAAGTTTTGGGAAGGAAAAGGTACGGGGGATGGGTTGAGAGAATCCGGCTGGAGAAGTCAAAAGGCTTCCCTCAACCAGTCTCTCTCGATCCGGCGTGGCATGTTCTAATCACTGCGAGCTAAATCCACCATCATTGCACAAGCAACACTTCCGCTTACATAAAGACGAGAAACATTTTTTTCCGAGTCGTGTGCCCTCAATGTTTATAATTTTGGCACCCCTCCGAAGTTGGGACTCTACGGAATATTTGATATATTATTTTCCGAGTCCTGTTTCCTTAATGTGAACCATTTCCAAAGCATCCCAAAGATTACATATTATTAAGGGAACTTATTACTTATGCAATAATCCGGCCCTGACCGAGGCGACGAATTTCGTCTTTATCTGTTATTAAACTTGCGACATTTATTATAAAAAGGTATTTATATTTTAGAGACTTGGGTGCTATCCCTGGTTATATCCGTCACCAGGTATTAGAAAATTAGTAGCATTTCAACATACTATAAATCACTTCCCCTTTCTTACGTTTTTTTTTGTATTTCAACCCTAAAAAAAACTGAGCTTTGGTTCATACAATCAAAAATCTGAAAAAAGTCACGGTACACCATTACGCAAAACAGGGAGTTTGAAAGGTGGTGTGCCAATCTGGAAGGAAAGGAATAATTCGTGTAATGTAACGATGATTAATGTATCCAGGAGGAGAATATACATACAGAGTCCTGTCTGGAGCCAGTGAGACTATTGTACCCCTTATGGAGTATGTTGTGAGGCTGAAAGTAGTAAGGAGGGAAAGGAGATGGAGAAGGCGAATATGAGGAGATACCTGGCTATTCAGAACACGGCTAAAGCAATTTCAAGCAACGATTCATTTCTGAATGGTGGTCTTACATCAGGACGATACGGAGAATATCTCGTACTCTGGAACGTACATTATGTTAAATGAATAAATTGTTAAATTGTTAGTTATTTTCGCAGGCCGGGATTTGAACCCCCCAGCTACGGATAGTAAGTCGAAAGACATATCCCTCGATCACAGAGGCCGTCGAGAGATGGCTTTTTTAGTGACTAAATCTGAATAGCCAGGTGTATCCCCACCTTACTCTTCCCCACCTCCTTCCCTTTCTCACTACAATCAGTCTCACAACGTAAGTACCTCAATTTAGAGGTGGAGTCTCACTGGTTCCAGGCAGTCGGAACTATTATGCTGGGGAGCAACTGGAACTCTAATGCGGTATTCAGATAAAAAGGAAGAAAATATTGATGAGACAATTAATTTTTGTCACAAAGCTAAATTTATGGAGGTTTTTGTACAAATCTTGACTCCTGATGAAGTGGATGAAGGACTCTTAGAGAACGCCAGCACCAACATTGATATATGATATCACAAAAATATTGAATATTCTAATTTAAATGAATTGTTACAAGTCACGCAAAAAAAACGAGTGTGCCTTAGACCACACGACTGAAGTAAAACTTCACTAACTTATGCCGGGTACCCGCTGTATATAATGTTATACAGTGCAGACGTTTGCATTATAATGTAGTTTCCCGGGACTTGGGATGGAACCATAACAATTTAGTTGACCCCGAGGTTACAGAGGCCTTGCAACGCATGCCGGGTACCCACTGTATATAATGTTATATAGTGCAGGCGCGTGCATTATAATGTAGTTTCCCGGGTCTTGGGATGGAACCATTACAGTTAAGTTGACCCCGAGGTTACAGTGGCCTTGCAACGCATGCCGGGTACCCGCTGTATATAATGTTATATAGTGCAGGCGCTTGCATTATAATGTAGTTTCCCGGGATTTGGGATGGAACCATTACAGTTTAGTTGACCCCGAGGTTACAGTGGCCTTGCAATGCATGCCGGGTACCCGCTGTTTATAATACATTTATTTATTTACGGACAAATGGTCCATTAACAATATAACAATAACACGAATAAAAATTAAAAATAAATTTTCTCCTCGCTCGATCACCGTTCGCATCGATTACCGTTCGCATTACACTTTTCGTATTCGCATACGCATTCACCAGCTTACCCCCCAAGTCGAGCGTTCGTAAAGTAGTTTTACTTCAAAAAATCTGTGGATATGAATGAAAACAGTGGCCTCGCATGGAGTTTTACACGAAAGGTATCCTTTTCAAAAGTCTTTAAAATGTTCTTCAGGCGTAGAAAATAATAACTCCTCGCCGCTGTACAATTTCCTAAAAATCAGTCATTAACATTCCATAGCTCTAGGGCACATAATTAAAATCGCTGTGAAAATTTTAACGATTTCTGGAAATTAAACATTCCGAAATTACTGCAAAGAATGTTCAAAGAATCTCCGTAATTAAAATAATAGGCCTTGAAATAATTCAAATAAACATCCCCACTCAGTTCAGCGAGATTTGCGAATCGGCAATGAAAGTCAAATTTGAAATCGTTTAAATGTGAAAAAGTTTTGATTACCCGTCGTCTACCTTTCGATTTTTCCGCCTCTCCCCTTTGGCAAAGCTATTAGGTCTAAATTATATAATTATTTACATTGTCAGAAAAAGGGGAGACAGGGGTGAGCCCTGGCAAAAGTACGACCCACGGAAAAATTGTAAATTGGACCCTCTCTCGCCCGGGGCAATCGGGACGACGGCATTTACCTTAGATGTAATTCAAATATTTTTCTAGACATTCTAATTAATATTTAGATTGTGTTTATCTAGCGACGAAAGATGGAATACTCTATTGAGGTAAATTTCTGAAGAATTGGGGGTATCAAACAATTTCAATGAAATATGTCAAATATTTGAATGAGAATTATAGGAACACTTACTAGTAGTGTATAGAAGACTTAAAATATAATTTCTTATTAAATATTCTAAAAATACTTACATTAGAAGACAGACGTTAAATAAACGATTTAACCTTTTTATTCAAAATACTAAACTCTCAATTCGACTGTTGCGAACCCTGCAACTCATACACTTACGAAAACCCACATTAACAATACAACAAAATACACTATTCTGCTGCAGCATTCATAAGCGTAAACTCATCTCAAACAACGATTTTACACTATAGGAAATCAATACTAAGGTGATGTTGATATGTAATTTATATAATATCATTTTGTGGATCATGTAAAATATTTATTCCAACACTATTCCTAAACACATCTTGTATTTTTGTAAACCTATCTTTTTGTATCTAATCGCTGTATTTTTCAGATTTTGGTTATTGTATTTTAAAGACTTTTTAATACATTTTATCTAATATAATTTTATTTTTATTATTTCTTTCTTAACTTTCAAAATTATCTGTTAAATTTACTACTAAAAACTGTAAAATTGAACTACTAAAATGTAAAAGACCTCTAAGCATTAAAGAAATAAATTAAATAAAAGCGTCAGCATTTTTTGACGTGGCCTATATCAACCTATCGCTTGCCATATATTCCAATGGAAATGATAGTCCTTTAGAACGGACGTTAAGTCCAGATAGTTATAGTTATTCATTCCAAATATGATACGATAAATACACAAGACTAGTAATCTCGACGAACCGAAGTGTTATTGAAATGTCCCGATCATCAGAATTGGAATTCTAATCGGTAAATAATCCAAAACACGACAACTATAGAAGGTCTTGTTTTATATAGCACTATCTGAATAATAAAATGCACTATGAGAACTATCGCAAGTACCGCCCTGTGAAACTGTGAACGTATTTAATTTTCATTGTTTTATTACTAATGGGCAAGCCGTTAATTTAACGATGTATTTAATATTTTATACTTTGTGCGAAAATCTACAACGTTTTACAGGCTTACTCGTTTACAAATGAATTATCGTTATAATAGATGTATCATAATTAAGAGCCTTGTAAATCTGCACACAACTTTGTAAATCAAATAGAACCTAAATTATATAGTTTAGAACCGATATTAGATGTTTAATAGTACCTACGTTTTTACTTTACTCTGACTGTTAGTTTAATGATTTCAAATAAATTTTGTTTGTCTGTATCCAAACAATAAGTAATCAAAATCAATTAAAATATTGGTTGTATCGTCGAGAGCATTGGGAAACTTATAATAAAACTAGTTTTAACCCTTGAATGCCTACCTCCCATGTCAGAAATCCACGGTGAATTTCTCGGCAAATTGCGGGTTAACCAGATATATTAAAATATATATGACTTCGCTAACAGAAAACAGTGGAACATATTGTGAGTCTATATAATTTAACTCGTATTTTTTTGTCCCAGACCACAAACGCATTTTTATATACACATATCGTTTTGCATGTAAGTACCTACTTGGAATTGTACACAGGTCTGATAACTCTGTTCTCTTCCGCTAAGACAAATATAATACTTAACCTATAATTGCTTTCACGCTGCCGGTCATGAGGGGTTAACACGTTTTCACAATACAATATCTCAAACCTGATGACCTAACAAGGCCATATCGATAACTTAGCAGAATCGATCGACAAAATAAGCAGTCATGATTTCATTATTAAACGATTAGAAGAATCCTTTGGCTTAAACTGCGGTGTAAAAGACTGGCTGATATCTTACTTGGTCAACCGCGTACAAGCCGTTAAAGTGGGGAAAAAAACAATCGAAATATGCAACCCTTTCATCTGGAGTTCCCCAAGGGTCTGTTCTGGGCCCACTTCCCTTCACTGCTACGCTGACGACCAGCAAGTTTACTTCTACTGCTTACTAGAGGAAATAGGCAGTCTTAAAGCTCGCGTAACTGAGTGTCTAGAAGCAATCACGCGCTGGATGACCTCAAATAGATTGAAACTGAATCCTGCAAAGACTGAGTTTCTCTGGACAGCCACAAGCAGACGTCAGCATAATATTGATAACTCCCCGATAACCATTTCAGGAAGTGACATCACTCCAAAAAAATGCATAAAACTACTAGGTGTCAATCTGGACGCTGATTTCTCCCTTAAAACTCAAGTGAGCAGAACTTTAAGCACGGGGTTCTTTCAATTAAGGCAAATTAAAGCAGTACGGAGAAACTTTACAACAGAGGCGACTATATTAGCAGTCAATTCGTATGTTGTTCCACGTCTAGATTATTGCAACGGAATATATGCGAGTCTCCCGAAATATCAAATCAACAAATTACAATCTGTGTTTAACGCTGCGGCAAGACTCATTACCGGCGTATCTAAATATTCCCATGTTTCAAGTGTCCTGAAAGAATCCAGTTTAAGCTCTGCTGGATGGTATTCAAATCCCTTAACAAAATGGCTCCGGCTTACTTAAAGGAAATGTGTATTCCAGAAAATTCCAATTTTCGACAATCAACCCTCAGGTCAGCAGCAACATCAGCTATCGGAAGGTTGAAGGAACCAAAGCGCACACCAGATACTAAATTCGGTAAGCGTGCTTTCGGAGTGTCAGGATCTAAAGCCTGGAATGGACTGCCACATGAGTAAAGAATTATCACAGATTCAGCGGAATTTAGAGCTAAACTAAAAACTCATCTTTTCAGACAGTTGTATCCATAAAAAAAAAAAATTAAAAAAAAAAATAAAAATAAGATAAAATAAACTTTCACCTTCAGCTTCATGGCTCGCGACATAGTAAAAACCTAATTTTGTAAAAATAAAGCAAAATCTTACAATTCTCCAATCTTTCAAATAAATATTAACTCAACTTTGGCATTACTCTTCTTATAAATATAAATGTAAATGAAAAACCAACAGTGATGAGGGTAGCAAAGGTAATTATGTTATGCAATGTCCAGTGTTTTAAATATGATGCCCTCCACGTGCAAAGTCGTATCTTTCCCAAGCATAAACTTTTTAATAAAGTGTGTTTTTCGGAAGTGACCTGCAGGAAAGTATGTTTTTGTATCTATCTGTAAATAATAAAATTAAAAAGAACCTAGGAATTCATAATGAATTGTAAAGCGCCCTTGAGGTGATTTTTCACAAAAAAGGCGCTCTACAAATTGTCCAATTATTATAATTATTATTATTAATTAATTTCTCTAGTTTCGCTAACACGACCTACGCTCCTTAATAGTCGATAATTTTATCTTTGTCGGTAAATTAAACAGCCCTACGATGGAAATTGGCACGTTTCATCGATGGCATTGAAAATAGTGTGATCTTTTTTGTTTTTTAAATCAGTTTATTTTAACTAAAGCTGTTTTAAGAATTATTTAAGGCTTTCTAACTGTTTTTTAACCAATAATTAAAAAATATTGATATTTTTTAATTTAATGAGTAAATCTCAAAGTGTAACATTTAATTAATAAAGATAGTTTTAGCGAAACTCAATCGAAAATCTGAAACAGAAAAATCAGAAAAAGATACGTTCACATCTGGGACTGGAAACCAAGAACTATGACTTGCCAGGTCAGTGCTCTACCAACTGAGGTAATGTGTCCCTATCCGATTTGGTCATATTCAACTGTGTCATTTTTCGACCAAGAACTATCAACATTTTCTTCAAGCATATTTTTATTGGCTGCTTATCTTTATGTATGATTGCAAGATTCAATCAGAACTTAATGCTATTTAGATAGTGTCTTGGATAAATTTATTCATTTTTAATTAATATGCGATATCGATTTACTTTTCTGCAAGTCCAGGATCAATTTATTTATTTTTATTTTTAACTCAATGAGTAACCCTCAAGTTGTAATAATTAATTAATGAAACTCAATCGAAAATTTGAAACAGAAAAATCATAAAAAGATACGGTCACGTCTGGGACTCGAACCCAGGACCTATGACTTACCGGGTCAGAAAACTCTACCAACTTAGCTAAATATGCGTTAAGAAAATGAAGATAATGTTGGTAGTTCTTGGTCGAAGAATGATACAGCTAAATATGATCGAATCGGATAGGAACACATTAGCTCAGTTGGTAGAGCACTCAGCAATTCATAGGTCCTGGGTTCGAGCCCCAGACGTGACCTATATTTTTCTGGTTTTTCTTTTTCAATTGTCGATTGAGTTTCGCTATTGTCTTCATTAATTGAATAATTAAACTATTCTTGAATAACTTTATTTTTGAAACTTCATTTTACCAAATTCAAATATAGCCAATGATTTTGAAATCCGTGCCAAATTTCAGATGTTTATCGACGTAAAGACAACTGTATCTACGATCGAAAAGTCGCGCAGAACAGATTTTAGTCCATGTCAACTGTCAAGCGTTATTGCCGATTGCTGGTGCCGTGCCAATTAATGCTCCAAAAAAATCTCTATTATGTGTATTTTGACAATTTTTTGTGGTACCCAATGCAAGTGCCTCTGAAATCAACCAAATAACATAGAATAAAGAAAAACACACGAAATGTGATGTGGACGTGTTTCGTCCTCCAAAAGTCTGACCATTCTTTGCTAAATTCAAATATAGTATATCGATGGATGAAATGAAATTAACATGGTATGACGATGTACGATATCTGTCAAGAAGAGAGATAGAGCGCGTGCTAAATGGGCTAGAACCAAATCATTACATCATTTGGATAGGGTTCTAACTTCACTTTACCTTGTTCGATATGAGGTGTCAAAGTTTGCAAAGAAGATATCTCATAATCCATTTACCAATTTTAGATTTTGAGGTTGAATCTTCGGTAAAGTATTTTAATTGAAAATATTTTAAAAGAAAAATATTTAAATAGGACTCAAACTAACCATTTTAAACACCTCAACATGCAAATATAACCACATGCAACCAGCTAGGGCGTAATAATTCATTGCACAAGGTTCTAATTACACATCCCTAACGCGATTCCAAGTCAGGGCCACGTCCTATTTAAATATTTGCCAATTAAACACGATAAACTAAAATTCGTCTTTGCACACTTTGAAACCTTAAAACATGGTAAGATTGGTAAGGCAAATCCAGCCAAAGTGGCGAACCATAATGCTCCTCGTAATAAAGATTAACTGTCAGATACAAACAAAATAGAGAATGTAAGTGATGTTAAAACTTTGTAAATTTAATGATTATTTAAAATGCTTGATGTTAGAACTATGTCATACATATATCTACAAAAATACAACACAAATGATTCTGAAAATTTATTTATGTATAGAATTGAGCAAAAGAAATGCTTACCCTATCCCTATCCAAATGAGTTGACGAAATGTCAAATGCATCATTGGTTTATATTAAAATCTACAATGAGTATTATTTATTCAGTGGTGAACGATGTTGGCGACACTGTTGTGCGCACACTTAAAATGGTTAATCGCCTGCTGTCCCCCTTGTTTCTATTGTCTATGGGTAAAAGTTAACATCCCTTAAAAACAAAAGCTTGTAAAACTGAAATTAGAATCAGCATAAAAAACGTCTCGACGATTTACTCACTTTCTTGTTTTAACGACCACCGTTCCAGGACTAATGGCATGTTTAATCTGGGTTCTCCGCCTGCCCTCACGCCTAGCGGGGAGGGGCGGGCCACTTTCATATAAATTATTGTGACGTTTTCATTTATTTCAGAATGCGTTCCAAGTTCCAACCCTGTGAAACTAGACCAGGCGTCTTTTCGGAACCCTCCAATGGTACAAGAATGTTAACACATTACTGTTTTTAAAAACAATTTAATAATTGAGATGGTTGATACTTTTGAGATGTTATTTTTTAATTATTTTTTTCTAACAACTAAACAAAAAAATCTTGAACATGTCATCTCTGGTCACTGGCCAACTTACTAATCATCAACCGCCAAACCCCTCATCCCCATCCAACCTGCTATTTTTTTAATTCCGAATTTCTATCGTTCTATAACATATTTCTCTTGAACACTTTTTAAATTTCTAAAAAAATATATATATTTTTTAAAGATATATTAGCCATTTGCATTTGCCACGCCGAAACGGTAACTATATGAAACTAGCCGACCCGGCCACGCGTTGCTGTGGATAACGAAACCCAACATCATCTACTGGATGGTTACCCAACTTTATAACCACCGCCATCTGTTAATTTGCATACAAATCCAATCCACACCGCTCGCTTGACAGCACTCTTGTCAACAACATATAGATATTCTCCTTTATATGTTATGTATTTTTATCAATTTACAAAAAACCTTGACTAATTATATACTTAAACCTTCTTCATGAATCACTCTATCAATTGGTCAAAACCGCATGAAAATCCGTTCAATAGTTTTTGAGTGAGAACAGACAGACAGAAATGGCGGAGTACTTTAATTTATAATGTGTATAGATTCCCTCGATAGAAAAAAATCGCTAAGTATGCTAGGAAAATTATTATAAACACATTTTTCTGTTAAACAAGTTATACATATGAAAAAAATCACAGTGTTTCTTAAAATGCCATTTAAGATACTTCCTACGAGATTTTAAACGAGTAGTGTTTTATTAAACATTTTCAAAATTTTCGATTGACTACAGTGGCTTTTAATATTAGCGCGCGCCCTCTAACATTCGTATTTACATATCTCCCCTTCTTCTTTTTTTACTGCTTACAACCGGGCTTTAAAGTTTTAAGTTTTAAAAAAAAATCAGCGGAAACAAAAAATCATTATAATTTTTATTCCAAATAATATCAGGAATAAGCGTTTAAAGTAAATCATGTATATCCCAACACCTGTTCAGGTTTTATTTTAATTCTTCAAAAGCAGTTAGAACCCATACTTTGAGATACAATAAGATTACAAAAATATGGTTATAATAATGTAAGCGATACAGCTAATTAGGATAAATGTAGGAAAACGAAAGGTTATCTGTGCATGTAATTAAAAAGATCTTTAATTTTGAACCCGATGGCGTCTCAGCCAAAATAATAATTATCAATAACACATCGATCCATAATGGCGCTACGATCGGGTCCGAAAGACGTCAAGGGCGTGATGAAAAATTTCTTACAAACTTAAATTTTGTCATATCACTAAGAATATATATTTTTATAAAGTCATAATACTTTTCACAGTCCATCTTCAATTTATAACTTTAATATTTGTTTATTATTATTAACCATTTATGTTGGCATTTTCTGATTTTGAACAACCTTCTTTCTGATTACAACCAAGTGCAATCCATTTTGTTTCTCAAATGAAGTATTTTCTATGCAATCGTTCACTTTTCACTTAGCACATATTACATTCACTGGCACTAGTTGTAATGCGTGGGTGGAAATGTACATATTGTGCATATTGCACGGCCTGCCTGGTGCCTGGTGCCTGCCTCTTTGTGCAAAGAGCCTGCGGCGAGTCTGGTCAAGAGCAAATAACTTGTATATTATTAGACAAATTGTTTTTGTAGAGAAATATAAGTAGATATATCAAATACAAGTATCGTATTGTACAAATCTCCTAGTATTGTTTTAAATATCGACTTTACGTGTTATTATGTTACTACGTAGACCCGTGAAATATCACAGGATATTATAATTCCCTGTGGTTCGCTACGTTTGGTGACTTAGTAGGGATGGCCGGGTTCATGGGGTGAAGTTTTTCTATTGGCGGCGGATGCGTTTGCTCACCAGCTGAGTGGCAGGCCGGATCAGGAGAGACTAGCTGAGGGAGACCTTTTGACCTCTACAGCAGGACTCTCTCGGAACATTGCTTTGCACCGCAGTTGGAGGGATAGATTTACTGTCTGTCTCTCCTGGACACACTGTCCTACAGATTCCTTCCTACCCCTGATACCTTTTTTCCTTCCCTGAACTTCCTCTCCTTCCTTTCCTAAAAATACACTCCACACGGCAACCCCAAAGATGACATAGGCCCCGAGGGAAATTATTTTCCTCAGCTTAACTACGTTTGGCTACTTAGTACGGGTGCCCAAGTTCATCGGGTAAGGTGTGTTCAGGTCTTGGCGGATGCATCAGCTCACCAGCTGCGTGGTGAGCCGGATCGAAAGAGGTCGGTTTAGGGAGTCCCTTTCAGTACACCAGAGAGCACTCTCTCGATCTACCGCATTGAGCCGCAGTTGGAGGGATGGATACATTCGTCCGTAACTGTTAAACATACTGACCGTAGACACAGCAACCCATGACAGGATGCAACAATGACATAGGCCCTAGGGTAAATTATTTTCGTGGGGGCCTCTTGTGTGGTGTTAACGTAAAAAAAAGCAACAACAAAACGTGAACTTGTTTGCCAGAAAAAATGCACATAATAAAGATCTATTTTTTTTAAACTTTTTATAAAGGGACACCATTACCTAAGCCAACGTAATTATTCCAAGACATAACAGCCTTACTAAGCTCGCTAAGTAAGCTCCTAGGTAAACCGCTTCTCGTTTGAGAGCTAACACTGTAAGAATGATCACCTCGCAGAGTTGTGGGCGTTATTTATCATAACAATCAATTTACTCTCGTCTGGTTAAATTGCCTCATGCCGAGGTGGGCCATTTGTTTAAAGATCTGTACAGACCGAGTAATAAATCTCCGGCCAGTTTTGAAGGGAACTCGCTAATAATTGGCTTTGTGTGAGTGACGAGTTAAGTGCAGACTCAGAGGTCCTGACGTTCATACACCGCCCTTT
Organism: Limnephilus lunatus; assembly: GCA_917563855.2. Lineage (NCBI taxonomy): Eukaryota > Metazoa > Arthropoda > Insecta > Trichoptera > Limnephilidae > Limnephilus > Limnephilus lunatus. The sequence continues at coordinate 52,117,116 of OU830602.1, read as the reverse complement.
CTTTGGGCAGATTGATTCTTGCTCATTTACTCATTTACCTCCTCGAGGCGCTGCTTCCCGGATGCCCTGGGAAGAATTAAACATTTTAGCGAGGAAGGTACACCTACCTGTATAACTGCTAACAAAATTCTAAAAGAGGGATACTTGCATTATTAAAAGAAGCATAACAATGACACCGTTTATAGGGTTGGCAATCTCACAATCCCGAAATCCAAATCCCAGATTCCCAAATCACGTAATACTGAACCCCACAACCCCGAATTCCACAACCCCGAATCCCACAATCCCGAATCCCATATTCACGGATCCAACGATCACGCGGGATTTCAGCAATATTTGTTTGGCAATCAGTTATCTTGATAATTATGTTTTTTTATTAGTAAACCATCCCGTTATCGTAGATAGTAAAAAATAACCAATATGTTTACGAAAAAGCTCTCCTAATTTTCCTCCTTTTACAATTTTTGGTATAACAATGACATACTTTTAAGGGTTTTTAAGGATCCTGTATTGATCACGGCTAGACGCGTTGGTGGAGCTCTTTCGGTTTTTCGTAAATAACTGTGTCAGATTATGTTCAATCGTGCTAAAAATTTTCCAGGATACGTATTTTATTTAATCGATTCAGTTTTCAATCTTGAAATTATTGGTTTTTGTGTAATCAACTTGTGAGGGCTAATAATATAATAATGTTTTAATCACATATCGAAATTAACATAACAGTTCTAAGTACCACCAAAATGACTGTGACTGTGAGGGGTGAACCCACTTGTAATTAATGGTTATTAGTTTTTGGCGCCGAAGGATAAAGCCACTTCATACGAAGCAGATAATTCCATATTTCAATACTTTTACATGTCAACTAAATTAATATTTATTTCTTTCAGCTTTGTTTTCAAAACAAACTCAATATGGATATTGAGAACGGTGGCCCATAACCATTGGCGAAGGTAGAATTATTAATTGCATTCATTGAGGCAGGCTCTGGTTGATTGATTTTTTATATTTCGGGAAAGGTTGTGAAACACTGAACTCTTACAAACATTTTGAATTCACCGAGAGACATAGATTAATCCATCTGAATGAGCATACAATAATCTCACGGTTACATAATACGTTTTATCTATACACAACCCAAGGTTGGGTTTATAGTTTGTATTTTTATTTAGGTATGTAATTCACGAAAGCGCTATGATTGTTGAAGAAATACTGGAACAAGAAACTTTGCTTTTTGTGAAGGAAATAACTTACCAGCCATCGAAATACATAAAACCTCTTCAAAAAGAAAATGAAGTAAAAGAACACCTATGAACTAATATGAAGATCAAAGATTTGGACACATCATGAGGCAGGGAGGATCTAGTCACGGTAGGCTGGAACTTTTTTCCCAGTCGGGATATGGCGGGAAGCGAATACCGCGAAGCAAGAAGCGGAAAACGAGAAGCAACGGAAGCGGGAAACGGGAAGCAAGAAGCAGCGAGAAACGAGAAGTGAGAAGCAGTGGGAAGATGGAAACGCTATGTGGAAAGCAGATAGCAATTAGTCGGAAGTAAGAAGCAGCGTGAGGCGGGAAGCAAAAAAACAAGAAGCAGTAAGTGAGAAGCATGACGTAGGTAGCAAGAAACAATGGAAGCGGAAAGCATGAAGCCATAAGAAACAAGAAGGAAGAAGCAGGGGCAAGTTGAAAGCATGCAGCGGAAGCAACAAATAACTGGAAGCTGGCAACGAGAAGGAAGAAGCAACAGCAAGCAGGGAGAAACAACAAAAATGCAGGGAAGGAAGCTGGACGCGGAAAGAAAGAAGCTGGAAGCGAGAAGAAACGGGAACCAAAAAAAGCGAAATGCGAGAAACGAAGAACATAGCTCACAACCAATTGTGACAGGAGGGCTCCTGACTGGGGTGGTACAATCGTATCGTATAACGCTGACATACTTCTAAATTGGTTTTCTACACATATATTGGGTATTTTAAGGATGCGCCTAAACGACCATATGTCAAAGGCTTCTATCTTTTATGCTATTGCTTAGTTTAGTTTATTGGTTTCGATAACGTACAGACGAATAAAAATGTGTGGTGTAAACTTACGAATCACGGATACAGAAGATATTTTTTCGTCTTAATGTAAGCGTTTCTGGCTGTCATGCAAACCCGTACTTCATGAGATGTGAAATTGTCGCTAATCCAAGTACATTTCAAGTATTTCTACATGAGATGTGTCTTTGTCGCTAATCCAAGTTCATTTCAAGTATTTCTACATAAGATGTGTCTTTGTCGCTAATCCAAGTTCTTCTTTCTAGTATTTCTTCATGAGATGTGTTTTTGTCGCTAATCCAAGTTCATTTAAAGTATTTCTTCACGAGATGTATCTTTGACGCTAATCCATGTCCATTTCAAGTATTTTTGATTGAAGAACACTTTATATTGGCTCGTTGTTATTCATAAAATTAATTTCCTCATGCAGGAGAGGCTGGGCCGGCGATGAACGGAGGCAGCTGAAGTAGCAAGGACGCCTGGAGGCACAGGGTCTCCGACTCGTACAGGACATGGGAAGGGATGTTGGTTTTCTCAACACAATAATAATTAAACATTTAATGCCTCGACGAAAGTCATTAAAACAAACCTATAAACAATCTCACCCTTTTATCGCTTTAGCAACAAGTCGCACGCATATCTTTATTAGTACACGTACGGAGTTTTCAGTTCTCAGTCGTTTAGCTAAGAAATACGAGAGTATATTTTATGGGCAATTTAATACATCTCGAGCTGGTCCGCCGTTAATTAGACGAATAATCGAAACAATCGCCTGCTTCGAGTGCATCGCTCTCCGCCTCGTATTTATTGCATCGTAAAATCTAAACTGCATCATGTAGCAATCTCGAAATTCCGGGACTTTGAAAGATACAGCTCGACGATTTCAATTATTAAAACATTTTTACAACTTTTATATCTGTCACATGAGATTAGGTCGTTTCTACGACTTGTTCTTTAATTCAACATCTAGCTGTGGAAACATTTACCGGTCTTTGTGTTTCCTCCCTCCTACAACATGGATCTATTCAAGACCTATGTTCATTCATCGTTCTTCTTCAAAGACCCTCCACATAGAAAATATTTTCCTCAAAGCCTTCTGTGTGAAGGTAATGTAAAAAAAAAGCTTCGATTTATGTAGGTATTACAAACTATCTCTTCCCTAAATATAAACCTGCGTAAAGTTCACTACGGTTAATTCTTAATTTATTGTGGCTTTGAAATAAACCCTTCAATTGGTTTTATCGGCATAAAGAGACAACATAGTTCAGTGCTTTAGTAACCCGGAAAACTTTTAGAAAAGTTGCACGAGCTGGTGACCCATGAAGCCTTAAAACTCGTGCCGTTGAAATCCTTTCTAAAAAATGCGAACTAACTTAGGGAATAGGTATTATAAAAGAGAAAATTTGCTGAATCATTGAGAACTCTCCAACAATGAAGGAAAGGTGAATAGAAAAATGCAGTTTTGTTGGTTTCATTTCGAATTCAACATAAATATGTTTTCAGGTCGCAATTTCGAAGTTTTGAAATACGTCAAACAGTTTATTTGTTTCATATTATCCAATTGTTAAAAATGATAACATGGTTTTGAATATCGGTCAAAGTCAATACTTAATTAGGTAAACTAGTGCTCTATTCAGCATGTTTTCCCAAGAGGCTTTGAGGAAAATTATTTTCCTCGAGTCTAATGGCATCTTTGGAGATGCTGCATAGAGGGTCTCTTTAAGGAAAGGAAGTTCTGGGAATAAAAAAGGTAAGAGGAGTGTAGGAATGAATATTTCCCTACCGTTCCACTTAAGGCGGTAGCTATAGAAAGCTCAGCTAAAGAGGTATCTTTTTTTTAAAATTTGATACAAACTTTACATATTTCAAAACATTATTTGATAGTTTTGGCCTCGTTGGGTGCATTACCCATGCTGAGGCCTCCATTTTACAATTTAATAATAAAAATCAACTATAAAAAATAAAATAAAATAATATAATGTAAAACACTATAACGTCATTGGTAAACAGAGAAAAAAAATAAAAACAAAAATAAAGAGGGTAATGAAAAAAAATAATTACCTATGAGTTACGGTTGTATACAATGAAGTGTGTATTGTAATGGTATTGTGTATTACATATATGTGTTTAATTATTTTACGTTATGTATTTATAAGAAAATTTGTCTATTTGTTGTAATTTTTTATTAATAATGTGACATACAAATATCATGAGTTGCTTTGCTGACAAAGAAACTACAATTAAAGTTATTTGTTCGTCTTCAAAATATTATATCACTTTGTAATTATAAACTTTTCAATCTTCTTATTACTTCGATCTGTGCTACCCAGCTAGAAAACAAAAAAACGATCATCTGTCATTTTCTGTCTCCATTACAACACCTTTTTAAAATACGAACATAAAGGAATCCTTTGCATTTCTAGGTAGGTATTCCTTTACATATTTTTTTGCAATATTGCCTTTCTTGTGCTTTAATCTATCTGTTGATTTTGAATCTGAAATGTTTTGGTTTCCCCATTGATAAACAATCAATTGCTGATTAATAAAAATGAGGAAGGTGTGAATTTTCTTTTCAGAAATCGATAAAACTGAAAACGACCATAATTCAAGTAATTGTGTATTGCGCAATCATTCGTTCTACGAGAAAATTATAATAATACAATCTGACAGTATTAATACCCTAGCGAATGTACGGTTCTTGAGTCGGGCCATGTCAAGATTCAGAATAATAGAAGAGCATGTATGAGACGATGTATGAATGTAAACGAGGCAAGGAGTGTGTGCCAAGACCGAGTTGTTTGGCGGTCCGTCCTATCTGCCTACCCCTGCGGGGAAACGGCGTGATGGTTAGTTAGTTAGACTGTACGGTTGAAATTTAAGAATCCGACTCCGGGTACAAATCTGACGCCGCGCCATATAGAAAACCAACTGTGGACGTGAAGTTTGTTATTAAGCTACTATCGTAATAGAACCGAATTAAAGTAAATATCTAATAATGCCAACAGATTGCGCCACTTACGTTAACAGTTAGTATTATTAGAATGATTCAAAATTTAAATATTTTAAGGGTTGCATGTAGCTAACATTATTTGTTCTATCCCGAGAACAGATTTTATTTAAATTCATCACCGGTCGGCTAATGACATTTTGTTACTAACGAACCATAGATTAATTGGTAAATACACAGTGACCTAGTTTTAACATAAACTCGTAACGAGATGTACTTGTGAAAAAGCGCTCAAAAATTTACCTAACGGTTTTCCGACTTTTGTGTTTTTAATTTAGTTTTATTATAGAACCAACAGTTCGTTGATTCCAAGAATAATCAATATTCAATATATATATTATAAAATAAAGTGTACTACAATGTGCGTGCAGCTAAAACTCAAAAACGAGTCCCGGTATGATCAAGGAAGTTATATGGTGTAGTAGCCCTCTATCCCCCATCCATGCGAAAGATTCCCGTTTTAACCTGAAGGGCGTTCTTTTAAACATATAAGGGCTGGAAGTTTCGCCCTCTAGAAACTTCTATAAGGCGAAACTTCCAACAAACAAACGAGAGCATTCCACAACATTCCAGAACATTGTGGAACATTCCATAACACTCTCGAATGTTCTGGAATATTTTTTAACATCGGAAGCCTTTTTTGTATGGGTGAGGCTACCCATTAGGGTTATATAAAGCAAGATACGTCGTGGGTTCTAACTTCGAACGTCAGTTCAATCTCATATCAACTCCGTGAGCGAAGCCTGGTACCCAGCTATTTACAATAAATCTACAGATATTAAATTATACGCCGTGAGTACCTGCGCTATATTTCTTTGTGATGTCTTATTTGTAATAAATACAATTGTTATAAGCAATAATTATTAGCCTGAAACACTCATCTAGATTGAAAAAATCTCCCGAGAAAAGATACATGCCGCCGACGGGACTTAAACCCGCGTCCTTCTGATGTAGATGAGTGTGTCAGGCTAATAATTATTGCTTATAATAATTTTTACCTTTTGTGCTATGCATAAAAATCTTGTCTTAAACATTAGTTTATCAATTAAAAAATGTAATAAATACATTAATTGTTACTGGGTGACGCGTATAGTGTGTAGGGGAAGATTGGCACCATTCGTACACTTTTTACTCTTTAATTTTTCAAAAATTGATAACAAAAGATAGATTGCTCAATCAGTTATTATAACATAACAGCATATTTTCTACTCCTTATTCAAAAAGTTTGAAGTCAGTAACTTTTAAAATAAATTAATGGATTGAATTTTAGCAAAAGCTGACAAATGTCCGAACCTACTCCACTAACGGGGTACATTCGTACATGGGTATCTGTGAATCTTCTTCAGCAGAAAATACTTGGTAAATTGTGTATTTAGACTGATATGTACTGCGGCTCGTGCCATCATCAATAGGTTTATCTTTTATTTTTTTTACCCGACTCTCCAAAGTTGAAGCCTTAATATTTTTAACGGTGCTCCAGATTTTATATCGGGGTTAAATCTTTCCCAAATGAAAGACTAAACCCTTCCACACACTTTTTCACAAATGATTATCTAGTAAATTCAATGCAATGTAAGTGCACTATATAAGTATAATAAATACAAAACAATACAAAAACAATACGTCAATCCACCAGAAACATAATGGGAAAATATTTCACCGACTCCAGATATTTTCATATCAGAAGGTTCGGCTCTGATGAAATCCTAACTGCTCCGATAAATCCTACTGATCCCTCAATATAAATATTTTAAAAATCTTTCGTAATTCTACATGTATTTAAAATGACTGACTTTTGCATTTTTATATATAAATTCTTTGACAAATCTAATACGCCTAAATGTTGAATAAGAGAGCTAGGTATAATGCTAGTAGCCGAAATAACAAATGGTTATATTTTTATAGTCTGATAATGCCAAATTCTTTTAATCTCATTTCCTAAATCTGTATATTTTCTTATTTTTTCAGAAATAGTTTTCTGAATATTACAAGAATTTGGAATAGCGACATCAATGATATAAGTTATTTTTTTAATTTTGTCATGTAAAACTATATCGGGTCTATTATGACTAATTGTTTTGTCAGTTAGAATAGTTTTATCGTAATAAATTTTATAAAATTCATTTTCTAAAAATGAATTTGGTTCATATTCATAATATGCTACATTACGGCAGTCATTCAAGTTATGTTTAATTTCCAAACTTTGGTGAATTATTTTTAAAACTTGATTGTGCCTAAATGTATACTCGGACAGCGCTAATACAGAACAACCCGATATAATCAATGACGTTATATTATAAATAGACTCGCCATAGTCTCACATACTCACAATATAATGTGGAAAGCAAGCAATACTCTTTTGTTTTCAGCGGTTTTCAATATAATTTCTAAATTCAAAACTTTATTCCCGTGTGATAAAGATAGACAATCAAAGAATGTACTTGTGTGAATGTCATAGATATATATATATATATATATATATATATATATATATATATCGAAGAATGCAATCATCACCGCCATGACTACCTGGTTGGAGTCCCCCCTGATGGCCCTCTGGAGACGGGAGACTATGAAATACCCTCCGTAAACAGCTCCATGAATTAATTTTACTGTTTATTATTATTTTTCTCATGTTTTTCATGCTTATTCGCTTTTTTTTTTAAATTTATTTATATGTTGTTATTTACTTTATTTTAATTTTTAACATTAACCCATTTTTTGTTTTTAAATATGGAATGTATTGCATTGCACTACCCCTGCATACATTCTGGAATAAACTATTATTATTATTATTATTATTATATATATATATATATATGGGATATATATCGTGGGAAAACTTGTGATTTTTTTACAGAATTACGTTTTTTTTATCAAATATGTTTTAATAATTTGTACAGAAGTTATGGCAGGTAAATATTTGAATCATTGGTTGTGATGCAGGTTTTTATAACAGTTTATGTGCTGTGTCGGTACGTCTTTACACTTAAGGGGAACGTATGCGCTTCCCATTTCGGCGCGTTTCGTACAAATCTTAGATTTGGATTTGAGATCAAAATACCCAACCAAACTGAAAAAATATTATTTTAATCAAAAGGTATTTTTAATATCTAGTACGGATATAGGCTAATTTATGTATTTTTGCTAAATTATATGATGTAGGCCATTAAAGATTTTATGTTTTCATGATTTTGCAGGCAACTTAGGCAATTATTTGTGAGTAAATGAAAAACATTAAAAAAATAATTTTCCTATATTTATTTTAAAAATATAATGAAAAATAATTTAAATTATTTTATTTGTTAAATTATATTATTAGATTTGTCAAAAAATTTGTACATAAAAATGCAAAAGTCGGTCATTTTAAATACATGTAGGATTACGAAAGATTTTTTAAATATTTATATTGAGGGATCAGTAGGATTTATCGGACCAGTTAGGATTTCATCAGAGCCATTTCATCATTTGTACATAAAAATAATTTAAATTATTTTATTTATTTAAATTATATTATTAGATTTGTCAAAAAATTTGTACATAAAAATGCAAAAGTCGGTCATTTTAAATACATGTAGGATTACGAAAGATTTTTTAAATATTTATATTGAAGGATCAGTAGGATTTATCGGACCAGTTAGGATTTCATCAGAGCCGAACCCTCTGATATGAAAATATCTGGAGTCGGTGAAATATTTTCCCATTATGTTTCTGGTGGATTGACGTATTGTTCTTGTATTGTTTTATTCTTATATAGTGCAATTACATTGCGTTAATTTACTAGATATTCATTTGTGGAAAAGTGTGTGGAAGGGTTTAGTCTTTCATTTGGGAAAGATTCAACCCGGACATGAAATCTGGAGCACCGTAAAAAAAATTATCAAAATCAAAATCAAAAGTCAAAATCGAAATCTATATCGAAATCGAAATCAAAAGTCAAAATCAAATTCAAAATCAAAATTAAAATCAAAATCAAAATCTCAAACCAAAACCAAAATCAAAGTCAAAGTCAAAATCAAAATAAAAATCTCAAACCAAAACCAAAATCAAAATCAATATCCGAACTTGCGACATCCGAATTCGTAGTCAAGATCGCACTGCACTGCATTATTGTTGTATTATACAAACGTATTAAATAAAAATTACCTCCTCACGCCACAATTCGAACTTGCGACTTCCGAATTCGTAGTCAAGATCGTAATGCCCCTCGATATCGTTGAATTATACATTTTAATAAAAATAATGCAATTTGTTCTTGCGACTTCCGAATTCGTAGAGATCGTAATGCAATGCATTACCGAGGAATCATACGTATTTGTCAAAATAAAATTTACTTGGCCACGCCACAATTCGAACTTGCGACTTCCGGATTCGTAGTCAAGATCGTAATGCAACGCATTGTCGATGAATTATATCAAAATCTTTATCAAAATAAAAATTACTTGCGCACGCCACAATTCGAACTTGCGACTTCCAAATTCGTAGCCAAGATCGTAAGGCAACGCATTATCGAGGAATTATACATATTTATCAAAATAAAATTTACTGGCGCATGCCATTTAAACTTGCGACATCCGAATTCGTAGTAAAGATCGCACTGCACTGCATTATTGTTGTATTATACAAACGTATCAAATAAAAATTACCTCCGCACGCCACAATTCGAACTTGCGACTTCCGATTTCGTAGTCAAGATCGTAATGCCCCTCGATATCGTTGAATTATACAAATGCATGAATTAAAATTTACTTGCGCTCGACATAATTTAAACTTGCGACATCCGAATTCGTAGTCAATTATCATAATGCATTATCGAGAAATTATACAAATTTATCAAAATAAAATTGACTCACGCACGCCATTTGAACTCGCGACTTCCGAATTCGTAGTCAAGGATCATAATGCAACGCATTGTCGAGGAATCATACATATTTATTAAAATAAAATTTACTTGCGCACCCCACAGTTTGTACTTGCGACTTCCGAATTCGTAGCCAAGACCGTAACCCAACGCATTATCGTGAAATAATAAAAAAATATCAAATAAAATACTTAAAACTTTTTATGAAACCCTGAGAATGAGAACATCGCTCTAGAAACATATCGGACCTTTTTTGGCGGTCAAAACATGGCATTTATATGGATCAACAAAAAAAAAGTGTAAAATGTATAAGACACCGAACAATGGGCGTGGCTTACAGCTAAATCTTGATGGTATAAATTGATCCACATAGATCAGGATGTGTATGCCAGCTTGTGTAATGGATCAGCATATCCGGATGGATCAACACGTACGAACGGATCAACTTAAAACTGGTGTACCGTCGCGCAAGATCAACGTTTTACGAGAGGAGATAAATATATATATATATATATATGTAGGGCGGCTTATTAATTTCTTCGCCGAATACTGCTTCACATCACGGGTGTGACTGAGATAACAAGATACTCTCACTCGCTTACACTATGGACAGGGAAGGGTAAAGGCGGGTAAAACGAGACACACGGGCAGATATTTATTATATGAGTTATCATTAGTAATACAATATTGGTACTATTATAGTAGTATTGTTAAGTACATATTTTATTATACAGTACAGGTTATAGGTTCAAATGATTATACAAATCTATACAGATTAATAACACCTAGGACCGTTACTATTTTTAATTTTCATCAACGACATACTATATATTAATGCTCAGTTTTTAAAAAACTCACTTTTCTCCTTGACGGGAAAATCGACCGCACCGCCCCTTAAGTTTCACCACCCTCAAGGTTCAATTTCGGATAAAGCATTTTCAGTTTTTTTATGGATCCGAAAATGACCTCTCCGCTCCTCGAGTTTCAAAGACCGCAGAGACCATTATCGGATCCAGGGCCGTTCACCGAAATCGTGTCCCGATTAGGACCATTTTTCATACAAAAAACCGGTGCACGCTTTACAGCGCACCAAACGGCGAAAACTATAATTAAATCTCTCACCTACGAAGAAATTCGGCCTTAGTTCTATTTCCTGCCGCTAGGTTCACCCGTTAAAAACGTCGCATTTTTCACGGAATCAAATGAAGTTTTTTTTCCATACAAAACTGATTTTGCCCGGAATTTATACTAAATAATTAAACGGCTTCGAGAAAATTCTTGAGAAAAATTGACATTTTACAGGGGCATTACGGAATTAAAGATTACGTTAAAAAAACACCTTCCGGCGGACATGTTTTTGATTAAACATAAGCAATACAAGTTTTATAAACTTTTAAATCCACGACATGACCGCATGTCATTCAAAATGTTTGACAATTTTGCATCAAAGATTGAAATAATTCTGACATTTGTTGAAATTAATCTGTCCTCGACAATGAACAATTTTGCGGCCAGTTAAAATGAATTCTTGGTAGGTACCTACCGGCGTTGAAAGGCGAATAATTTACATGCAGTAAATAAATAGTTCCTAGGTAAATGAAACCAAATGAGATAGTAGGTAAGTACCTTACACAAAAGCGCTAGATTTACCCGCGCTTCAACAGCAAATTTAAATGTCAAAAGAAAACGGATCTCTCAGCGGTTTGGGTTGTTGTTTTTCGGGAAACGGCATTGCGGCCGGAAAAACGATTCTGGCTTGGATGTTTTTAGAAAATACGGTACCCTGAAATATTAGGCAACTTTTAACAGTAATATGACGTGTTCGTCTCATGAAAAAATGTTCATGAGGATATGATAAACATATAACATTTTCCAAAAAAATGAGGAAAACGCGTGCCATAGATTTCAGAAGTGGAGATTTTTACTGGCCAGTTTAAATATGTTCCTACAGGGTAGGTACTTATTTCAGTGGTATTGCAAATATGATGAAAAAGCAAATATTGCCGGAATTTTAGTAACAAATGCGGAGGTACCTACCCGAATACGTAGCTACACAATTAAATGCAATACTTAGGTTAGGTTGCTGTACAACGATACTGAATAATTCAACATTTTTTAAAGGTTCATTTTTAAGTTCTTCGTAAGTTCTATTCAAGTTCTGTTATTTTATCAGTACATGCCAGTTGCATCTTAAAACTGAAATAATAACTGAACTTGAATAGAATTTGAACCGAACTTTTACAGAACGTTAAAATTGACTTGAAAAATTGAAGAATTTTTAATTTCGTTAAACAACCCAGCCTAAATATGTGTTTTTTTTACGTATGTTTGCAAGTACCAGCACTCAAAATTTAGGTAGGTACCCATCTGCATATAACAACTCGGTATCATCCGACTATATTGCATACGTATTAGTTTTCTAATTTTACAATGAAATTAGTCGAAGTTGAACGGGATATTTTTTAAAAGTATTAAATTCATATAGCGCTTTATTTTAAGCAGTAAAACTACTGGTGAGTTCTGGCATTATAAAATTTGTATGAAAATGTACGTACGCTCATAACTTCCGAAGGACTGCAACAATTTGAAAAATTCTTTTTTTGTTGTGTTCGTTATTGTTAGTACAAGGTTTGTATAAAATTACTGGTGAGTTCTGGCATTACGAAATTTGTAAAAAAAAATTATAGGTGGCGCGCGAGCTGTTTGAAAAATAAATGTACCGGGAATTAGTGTATGTAATGCGGCAGGTGGGGAGGGGTGGAAACAGGAAGGGGGGAGGGGAGCCTGGGAGGGGGGAGGGGAACTCGGGAGGGGGTTTACGATACGGAGAAGCCTAGGAGTGAAGTGGGGTGAGGGAAGGTGAGGGAGGCGGAGTGGAAAGGGGAAGAGGATGCTGGTGAGGAAGGGGGGGGGGGGGGATTCCTGGTTCCTGGATACAATAGTGAGCTCTGGCAACACGAAATTACGCATTGCTCAACCGTTCATCCGCTTGCGATGAAACTTTGGGGATTTGATGTGTGCATGCCTATAACGGTGTCTATATACTAACATATGGTAGGTTTTTGCTACTAGGCCCTGCGGGCGGCTTTATAAACATTTGTATGTATAACCGCTAAGCGTTGCTAAACCATTCATCGGATTGCGATGAAACTTTAGGTTTTGATGTGCACATGCCTACCATGCCTTTATGGCAGTAGATACCTACCCGCTTACTATGAATTTTTTAAGTTAGTTTTAACCCGTTAATTGCATTTGCAATAGGCATAAGCTAGTTATTAAATTAATGAACGCGTTACCCTTTGTACGTTTTACCCCATCTTTCCCAATGGAATAAAACAAATGCGGGACGCTGTGTGAACCGACTTACTGTTAGTAGGTTGTCCTTGTTATGCTTATGTCACTTTGTGATGCAAGTTTCGCTGCCTCCTTTTCGACTATTTGCCGTGTAAATTGAAGCATTTTCTCATCACACAGGAGCGCTTTGCAATGCAATTTACTTACTGGTAAGACACGACCTCACTCGACGCGTAGCAGTTTAGTACTAAAGTACTAGGAATAGAGACAGCTACAATCGTCTTGTGTTTGGCTTCCCACTTTGAGATTTCTACCCCGCGTCCAGTATTAATGTCTTTGGATATAATATGTTCTATAGTTTCCGGAAAAGCCAAACATTTTCTACATAAATCATTAATTTGATTTGTATCTTTGATGATACGCTTCCTATAATTTTTAGTATTAATGACTCTGTCTTGAATGGTAAGCATAAATCCTTCTATTTCTGCGCTCAACTCTCCAATACTCAACCATTTGTTTGACGAAAGTTTTGAAATTTTGTCAACAATTGGTTATATATATATTTATTTATTGTTATATTTATTTTATAATTATTTATTTGTCAATAAATGGTTACGTTTACTTATTTATTGTTATATTTATTTTATTATTATTTATTATATGTAAGATTATTTTCCTTCCAAAACATCTTTTGTTGCCGCAGAATATATTCTTAATTTATTATGTGCACCTGGTCTCTTTCTTCTAATAATAATACTTCCAGACCATTTTTTGAAATTTTCTGAATTAAAAATAAATTCGATATTACGAATGTGCCCCTTGGAGAAAGCGTACGAACGTGCCCCGAAGGTCAAAAATAACAGATTTTTACCGACACATAAATCATGCAGAAAAATCCACAAAATAGATTCATTATTAGTATCTTGATTGTAGTCACTTACCATTGAGCAATAATCCTATAGAATTTGACGCCTCATTAAATCACGAAACATCCAACAACATCGACCAAATATTACGCACTCTAGTGTCGCTCGCAGCGGCCGCACTGGCGGCTAACTTCGTGGACAACTGACGGTCGCCCGCGCCTACCCACACACGCAAAGCCGTAATAAATATGCTGTTCTAACAAGCTGTAATATTGACTGTATGAGCTTCCCCGTGTATGAATGGTGCCAATCTTCCCCTAAGTATTTGTGTATGTGTAGGTTTGAGTGTATATATGTTTGTAGGTGTGAAAAGTGTGTGCACATCATAGACATATGAAATAGACATATGAATATTAATAGACCAGAACATAAAGGTGAGGGGTAGAAACGAACTACAGCGGGACGAAGGGCGCGAAGATGGCTTTGGTGATACGTGATTCGTCAAAACTCAATCTGACAGTATGTTCTGCGAAGAACCCGTGATCTCAAAAAATGAATGTAAGGACCTAGGAGTATATTGAGACAGTAAACTTATATTTAATACGCACATTGATTCAATCACTGATAGATCCTACAAAATGTTGGGTTTCATACTACGTCTGAGTAAAATATTTAAAAATCCAAATACGCTAGTAATTCTTTACTCCTCACTAGTCAGAAGTACACTGGAATTTGCATCGCCTGTCTGGAATCCCAAATACACCCAATACGTCAATAATATAGAGCGCATACAAAATAAATGTATTAAGTATCTCGATTATAAATACAACAATAATTATATCTGCACTCTCCAATCCCTGAAATCCAGGCGAACGGTAGCCGACATGACATTTCTCCATAAAATAATACATAACGAAATAGACTGCCCAGAACTCCTATCCCAAATAAATTTTAACATCCCATCTAAAAGAACTCGCCACACCAACCTTTTTTACACAACCAGTAATAATACGAATGCTGCAGCCAACTCCCCCATATCCCGCATACTTCAAAGATTCAACTCAATTCAAACAAGTACAAATATCGATATATTTTTTGATTCCCTTCCTTTATTTAAGAAAAACATTTCTAGCACACTGAACTTGCACACATAACACACACATCCACACACACACACACACACACACACACACACCCTTACCCCTCTCCCTCAATAATTTATTAATTAAATATAGGTAAAATGCATCATTTGTCACATAAAAACATATACTATATAACAGCGACATGTCATTGGTACCAATTATTGTATTAACTCTATAACTTGTAACTACTTTCTAATATGTAATTATGTACTGTTTGTTTCTGCAAAAAAAAAAAAATATATATATATATATATGTTATGGTTAAGGTTTGCACGGGTGTAAGATGTAGAACAATTTTCTCGGTTTACCCGCGTAACGTAGTCCTTAAAAGGACTTTTTAACTCCTGACGTTTCGGACAGATCACACTGTCCATCTTCAGAGGCCTTATGTCTTGAGTTTTTGTCTCAAACTGATAGCTTTCGCATATCTGTTCGGTCCAGAAGCTAAGACTTAAGTGAGTGCAAGTCACTTCTTATGTCTAGAACGAAGTACCCGGTATATTGCAGAACATAAAGTAGATGTCACCAATAAACGCTTAACTTCATCCATAGTTCAACACGTCCTTAATGAAGGTCATAAAATAGACTTTAATAATACAACAACAATAGCTTGCATTTACAATGAACCAAAAAGAATTTACCGCGAAGCGATAGAAATCTATAAACATAAAAATAATATGAATGCTAGAAATGACTCAGTCAGAATTCCCAACACCTGGAAAGTCATAATCGATGAAAATCCCCCAAAAATGGCATTTCCAAAATTACCAGTAGTATCTCCAATTAGCTTAACCAATCAGGTATCTACTGCCGGCCCCGCCCCCAACCCCCTCCACTATCAATCACCTTCAACCCGGGTACTTCGTTCTAGACATAAGAAGTGACTTGCACTCACTTAAGTCTTAGCTTCTGGACCGAACAGATATGCGAAAGCTATCAGTTTGAGACAAAAACTCAAGACATAAGGCCTCTGAAGATGGACAGTGTGATCTGTCCGAAACGTCAGGAGTTAAAAAGTCCTTTTAAGGACTACGTTACGCGGGTAAATCGAGAAAATTGTTCTACATATATATATATATATGTATATACTATAAAATCATCATTTAGTTCTTAAAAGTAAACTCTGCTTTTGAATGAATAGACCTTTTTACATGGGAGCGCAAACTGCTCGCCACGCAATGAACAAATTTGATGTTCAAATACGTCTAAGTAAGGTCGCCTATAAGGTCGAGTCCAATATTTTGCTCCTGTAGTTAGTTAATACACTTTTACAAATGTTTCGTTCTTTGCTTACCCCAGTAAACAGTGACGGGCACACGCCATGTATCTCGGAGTAATAGTGTATGTATGGGTGGTTTGGTATATTTATGGTGTATGTTCAATAACGATCATATTATGTGATCGGAATTAGCTTAAAATAGTATAAAATAATGCTTGCTTATGGAATGTAATACCACAATTGGGTTTATTCTCTTTTTCTCTTCTATTTTTACACGTTTTTATAGCACAAGCCACCATTTTTACCTTGTTATTTACGATGAGAGCTCGACACTAGTCCGGACAAGAATGATGACGTCACATTTTTTAGATTGACGCGTGGCTCTCGCAAGCCCAGCCGGTTCCGAAAAATGGTTCCAATGGGAGGGGGAAATAATACGCCTTTTATCGCTTAGGGCATGTCCATGTATTTTGTACGTCCGTGGTGCACATTGAGAATTTTTGTTTTATCTGTATGTACAGGATATAACAGCAAGCACCCGAAGGATTTTCACCGGCGATTCCTAAGAATATTTGGATTTATAAATGGAGATGTCATTTTCCTATCCGATGATATTTTTTTCACAGTTACAACTGAGGCGGGTAGAGCCAAGCGGGTCATCTGATAAGCACTCCGTTTCATTCCAGCAGTACGGTAACACATGAAACAACGCGCGTACCACGTGATCCCGTCGCGACGTGCAGGAGCGTGGTCAGTGGCGACATGTGATTGAAATTTTATTTTTTTAAATTAAAACGAATTAATGAAAATTACGTCTTATATTTTAAATATGCTCAAGAATAGAAGGTTATAATCATACTGGTACGTACGTACACATGTCTTCAAGACCCAGGCTCCCCTAGACCCCCTTCACGACCCCGAGGGACACCTTGACATTTCCTCGCTAAACGCGGTTTCTGGCCCGGTTTCAGCTTTTGATTATATCAACCTTCATATTATTATGCTATCAGCTGTATCAAAAGTTAAAACCAACCGAATATCTTTGTTTAAAGAGGATTGTTCGAATTAAAAAAAAAATCGAAATTGCGCTGATCGTCGATTCGATGGTCATCAAATGTGATAAAGTTTAAGACACCTCAGTTCCAACCTAAGTAAATATTTGTTTTAAAATGCTGACTCGACAACCTTTTCCTTTCGGTGTTGTCAACTGATTTGACATGTGTATAATTATTTCGATATCTCTGTAAATATTCTAAACACGTAGTTCATATTATTTCGTATTTTCTTCAACGGTACGTTTACATATTGGATAAAATAATTCAAATAGAATATAAATGAGTAGTTTTATCCTTGATGCATTTTAATGAAATATGTTTTATACTTTTGTTATTCGGCGTTACATTCTTTCTGTACACCCCTTCGGGGAGACTTAGTTGTATTTTGTGTAAGTATTTTATTACCGTATTTTCCCTAAACCGACTGCATATTATATATAAGTATGCCGTAGGCCACTGTCGGGAATTAACTGTCATGAAATCGTAAAAATTTAAATATTCGTTAAGGGCATTTAACCAGCAAGCGGTTGAAAATCCACATATCGTCGAAAGATATTCTTAAGATCGTACAGGGCGGTTCCAATGAGAGAGATTAATTATTCTCCGTACCAGCTTTTTAAAGTTATAACTCAATATCGGATTTATTTCATTTCAAATTTGCTTTAATTAATAAATCTATAAAAATTATGTACTTTTGTAATTATTTTTTGATCATAAGTATTTATCATTTTTTAATAATGTCGAAGCAAAATAAGAATGTAAAAAAAATCTGAAATATATTAGTATATATTTTTTTATGATTTTATTTAAACTAAAATTAAAATTCTGAAACGTACATTTACCAGATAATGTATAGATTTATTTTACTGCATGATTATATGATTTGAAATGGGTGTTGCATAATACAAAATCTTTTTTGAAAATTTAACAAATCTGCCAACCTTATTATACTAAAAATAAATATTTTTTCTCAAAATTCAAAACATACGTTTACTACATAGATAAAAGAACAAATTTTTGAAATCAATTTATATTTTTTTGTGGAAAAGGGTCAATACGTCTAAAATCTGATTTAAAAACAACATATTTCTGGTTTTCTCTGGTATACCCTCTTAAAATTAAACACACATGTTATGTAATGTAAGGGAGCGAAACATATAAAGACAGAAAAGTTAACGTTTGTTATAATGGTCTTCTGTTTAACGTTGCTATTTTTCATTCAAGCTTATAAAATCTTTTTATATTTTCCACTAATGAGAAACATGTTTTTGATAAGACTGAACTAGAGTCCCTACTAAAGCTCTTTTATAAAGAATATAAATTTAATTTGCTTATTGTAAACTTGAGTGGATTTTGCGTCTTTGCTATAATTGGCCCGGTTAGTAATGGGAAACACACTGAACAGGTTATCTCTAGAAGTGTAATCTTTACAGATTTGGGAGAAAACTGATGTCGCCAGATTACATCAGAGATACCTTGTCACCACAAGCCCTACAAGGGCCAAGTAAATTAATTATCTGTTCAATAAAGAAATTCGACAATTGAAACTTTTTTCATCAATTTCACCCGAAGCCTTTACGTGGGATTCACAGACACCAGTAGACTGATATCAATTTGGAAGGCAGGTAGGGGTTCCGCCGCACCGGAAACCATTTATTGAATAACCAACACCTCTCAGTCACCCCAATTGGTTCGCTACGTTTGGCAACTTAGCAGGGGTGCCCGATTGAGATTGATGATCGGGTTCATTGTGTGAGATTGTGGCAGTGGATGCGTCTGATCACTTACTGCATGACATGCCGGATCAGGAAGGACTGGTTGAGGGAGATCATTTGGTCTCTACTGCAGGATTCTCTCGACTTGCACTGCGGTGGGAGCGACGGATTCTTACGTCCATCTCTCCTAGACTCACTGACCTCCAGATTCCTCCTAACACCTTATACCTTTTTTTCTTCCCAGAAATCCTCTAGTTCCTTTCATTTAAAAGACCTTCCACACAGCATCCCCAAAGACGAAATTATTTTTATTGTTATAAATTTAGTGTTGAGCTATTGTAACGTAATGACACGCCAACAATGTACTTCTAACGGTTTTTCTTTTTCGTATATTAATTATTCGAGATTAATGGTCAGGCTTTTCTTATCAATTTCACCTGAACTAAGGACAAATTGAGCTAACTTCACACACGCGGACTTGGGCATAACTCACTTCTATCCGTTTTTTCTGATCAGTGGGGTAATAGAAGAAATGCCTTCGGGTTTAATTCTTACAAGTACGCCATTCCTTAACTGCAGCAGTAAAAGTGCAGAACACGGCAGTGTTTTTTCCAAGAGCCCCGCACCGACGATTGATGCATTATCCATTATTCATGTATTTTTCTTAGCGTATTGCCACGGTTGTATTTTTATGGAACCAGGGCCCCGCAAAACACTACCACTTGCGACCCATCGCAGATATAGAAAACATCAGAGAAGCCCCAAATAATAAAAAAAACTTTACGACACTTTTCCTTTTTTTGCTATTGACGTCATCAAACCTCGGTGGGATTTGGACTCCTTAACAAAATAATGTTCCTCCACCATTCGCCTCTAGTCCTAAGAGGGCATACATTAATTACGTCAGCTCAAAAGGGTTGGTGCTGAGTCCAGCAAAATCTCACGTTACTTATAAAAGAATATATGAAGTGGTCCAAATTTATATCACCAAGGGGGGGAGGGGGGGGGGGTCTGGATTGGCAGAAAAAACTGCTCACGTAATTAATGTATGCCCCCTAAGTCCATCAAGTCCTGCTTCAATCCTCTTCTACTTCTCTATTACAGCCGACGAATAATAACCCTTAGGCTACCTTTAATTACAGACTCTAACTCAATCCAGAATATTATGAGAGAAAAGTAAGGCAGATATACTCTATAACAGGCCTTAGGTACTCATATTTATAAAAATATACATAAATACTATGAAAAAAGTTTAAACCTCGCTCTACTAGAAATACTTAGAAAGGTTTACTACAAAATTGGACCAAACGTAATAAAAGAATTTTTACTGGTGCACTTAGCCAAAATCCAAATTATTGATTTATCTAAACCATTCAGATAAATGTATTATTTATGGGTACATTATAGATATTATTGAATAATTTTGCAAAATTACTGCCTCAACACAGGCTAGCCTACTGAAAGACGTATAATAAAAGTATAATGGGACCTCAACTTAAAACTGATATACACACATTTATGTTCTTTAAATATTTTACTGTTACGTATTATTTTATACACCTAATTCATAAAACACTGTGATTGTTTGTTTTTAAATTCATATAAATAAATTCGGATATCGTAATCCGAGACAATATCTGGGTTACAAACCATTTGTTATTTTAAAAAGGTAGCTGGAAAAAAAATAGTCGAAGATAATATTGTTAATATATTCTGAATTGGAAATATGAATTTGACAAAAATGACTAAAAAATTAAGAGGTCTCAGTTACCGAATTAGTTAAGGCCCTTGTCCCGATAAGAAGAGAGATCCTGGATTTGTGTGCCAGTTGCGAACGCTAGCTTTCAATTTTTCTGTGACTTGTTCTTTTTGATATTTTCTTTTAGATTTATTTGTATTATCTTCTTCATCAATCACGTATTATATTATTGTTAATATCATTATATTATAGCTTGATCGTCGTTCGTTTCATCATATCCTTTGATATATGATTGCAGACGATGATTTGAGAGGATGGTAAAATGCATTTCTCACAAAAAATAAAGTTGGTTGTTTTCAGGTGAAAAAAATGTAATAAGCAGTAATTGTTGAATGAAACACTAGTATATATTGAATTATTTGGCGGGTGGGAGATAAGCCGACGTAGCTCAGTTGGTAGAGTAGTTGACCGGATATCAGAAGGACGCGGGTTCAAGTCCCGTCGGCGGCATTTATCTTTTCTCGGGAGATTTTTTCAATGTTGATGAGTGTTTCTGGCTAATAATTATTGCTTATAATAATTGTTGACCTTATTTCTATAAATGTTAATAAATGAACTTTCACAGTTGTTGTTTTTATAGGAAACTCAATCATGGGCTGATCCAGAATATCTGAAATATTTAAATAATTAAGAAAATATTTCTCTCTGAAAACATTGTCGTTTTATCAATCGTTCTCCCAATAAGTTTTAAACGAACATTTTTGTGGTGTTGTTAGGTTAGGTTAGGCAAGGTAATGAAGACTCTGTAGATCAGAATGTTGTATTTCCACAAACCTGAACAACGGCGGGAGATCGTAAAAGTCAACGGTTTCTCATATGGTGGAATTTTTCAGATACTTTGACGTACTTGTCACAAGCTAACAATTTGTTCACATTTCTTCTGAGCCCTGAAATGCAGTTTCCTAGAAATAATCATAAATACTCACAATCAACACGTTCACACATTATACACATATTTAGAATAGACACGTACGAAAACCAATAGCTCTACGATCTCGATATGCGTACTTTTAGTTCCTGTCTAATTGTTCCCGTCTAATTGTTCCGCAGCAAAGACAGAATCAAGAAAGAAACGAGGTTTCGATTTAATTATTATTAAAAAAAGTCTTGGGTGGGGTGTAACTGTGCCTGTATGAAACTCCGGTTCAATGACCTCTAGAATTGGGATTTGCTCTGATTATCAATATCGGAACTAAATTAGGGAACGATTCAAACAAGCTATAAAGAAAGCACCAAAATTAGCTAGTTATTCTGTTCAAATTTTTGACGACGTCTTAATTTTTTTAGTTTACTGTTCATTCGAAAGGTTAATTTCTGAAATAATTGTCTCTAAAATTAAATATTAAAATAATATTTATATGTAAAATGTAAAATATTGTAAAAACAAATATATTATTATGTAAAAAATAAAATATTGTCTCTAAAATTGAAAATAGTTGTTTTCGAAAGGCAATGATCCAAAGGTACAATTTTTTTTAAATACTTTAGCTTCTCAATTCTTTTGTCGTCTTCTCAAAGACCTTTTCATCAATAGACTCAATGATAAAAGAACAAAATGTATAATACTGTAAAAAATCCATTGATGAATAAACGTTTTTATTATTATTATTATTATCCCATAGTTTTTTAGGTGTCGATTCTAGTTAGCGTGCTAAAAATCGCTGTCGTTGACCAGAAAATTTAGCACGAAGAAAGCCATGAAAATTCATATTGTCAACGTGAATTACTGTGTTCGAAAAATGAAAATATTGATGATTGAGATTTTTCTAATAATTTTTTTCTGTCATCTGAACATACACATAAATAAAATAACAAAATATATTTTTCAAATCTAAAAAGTCATGCATTTAAGGGTTAAAGTTATATTTAAGTAAAACGAAAGAGTATTTGTTTCTGATTGGTGGTCGGTCGCCGTTTTATGCTGAATTAAAAAAACAAGATCAAGTTCGTTACAGCATAGTTCTATCTCATACAATTTACTTCAAAGTTCCCCAAGATGTAATAATTGTTCCTCGGAGCTACTGGCTAACGTCCCACAGCCGAAAAACACTAAATAGTGACATTTACGTCTGATTTATTTACGGCTCCGTGGCGCAGTCATAAACTGGATAAGAAAAGAACCCGGGTTCGAGTCGCGGAATAATGACGAGACTGCGGCAGTTTGTGAATTACTTTGATTGATTTACAACAGGAAGATTGATAATATTTGCCGACATTGATAGAACGAAAGCTCGTACAGTGATTCAATTAGGAAATTGAAAAAATACATCTCTAATACATGGACGTTTTTGTATAAGTTATTGGGTATTGTGAGTTTTGATTTTATTTATGAATGATTCAATGAGCCACACGCAGGTTATATTTCGGATTCTTTTGTGGTTCGGGAAAAAATTGAATATTATTTTTTCAAACTTTTTGATGGAATTTTTATGACTGTCTGTGAAATTATTCAATTTTTTTAATGACAGGAATAAGATTATATGTTGGTACAGAAAATGATTGCAAAATACCAACGTTTAAAGGTCGAATGATCAAACATCAAAAAATAAAAGCCAAATATATGATAAATATATTTAATTAAAGCATCTAAATCACACAATGTTGCATTATACAAACCTCAACCGCATCACCTTAAGACAAACTTTTATAATAATAATATTTGGATGATTTGTATAGCGCCATTTTTGTGAAAAATCATCCCAGATAGCAGGAAATAAAAGGTTAATAAATTATTTATATTGATAGGTACTTATCTGTGCAGTAGGGGCATCGTTACTGCAGATATTATGAAGACAAATGAGGAATAAAAACATAGTTCTGATTTCTCATTTGTCTGCTTTTTTAAATAATATTATAATTTTTTTTTGTTCCATACATGCGGCCCGAAGGTCTCCGTGGTCGAGGGGCAAGGCTCTCGACTAGCGATCCGAAGGTCGCGGGTTCAAATACCGGCGTGCGCAGATACATCTTATTTTATATAAGGTATACTTACTACACGTTCCAAAGCGAAACATTGCTGATTGGTGATTAATGATTAAATCTGTATAGCCAGATACTTCCTCACCTTCCTCTTCCCTATCTCCTTCTCTTTCCCACTTCTTCACAACATACCCCAATTTGGAATGCCATAGTCTCATTGGATCCAAACGGGAGCAGTTGGGACTCTTGTGAGGTATTCACATAAAATTTACACCATTACACAATGTGCACAAGTAAGGGTCAAAATATACCTGTACAAACTTATATATTTATTAACTATTTTGCAATTTACACGCATTTCAAATATTCGCCAGCACCCTGGATTTTTCTCATTTATTAAGCCGCCATTTTAATTTATTGCCAATGTGTTTGAATTTACTGTATCATATTTAAAAAAGACTGGCTTAATTTATATAAACTTAAGCGATGTTTACACGTGTCATGATTCTGAGAAGGGTCACGAGTCATAACACAATACAACCACAATGATTTTGACTCGTGTAAATTGAAACATGTGCCCTCTTCTTAACAATAATATTATTGTTCATCGCAGTGAAAAGTGGGAAGTAATCTAAATGAATAAATATTTTTTAATTAAAATTAACTTATTAAGGCTTTACGCTTATTATTTCATGTATTTAAAACACGGGATAGTCGGAACACTTGTCACATCAGTTCCAATTTGTAATGTCAATTTAAATTTTCTGTTAAAATATTATATTACAAGTAGTAGGTACTTTATCACTTGTCTGAATTCTTCACATAATCAGTTCCAATTTTTAAAACGGCTTAAATTCAAAACAAATTCGAGTTCCATAGTTCACTGAACCAGAGTTACGCATAACTCACGCTTTAGTATTTTTGAATTCGTGCAATTAGAGATTACTCAAAAAATATACAGTTGATTGTGAATATTGGTTAAGTAACTGTTAGACAATAATTGGTTACTTGCGATGCGTTGCTGAGAAACAGCATTTTGTCTTGCTTAAGGCTACTTATTGTCTTTAGCAATAAGGGGACAAGTTAGTTTAGGTATGCAATGTTTAAATTTAAATACCTACATTTACATATTTATATTTTTTTTATGAAAATAATAGTGTGCTCATTTTTTATTCTAATAAATTGAAACTAGTCGAAACTGTCGAATAACTAGTTTTAAACATGATGTACGCAAGCAATGCATCTATGTGAGAATTGTGTTCGTGCCAGCTCTATCTTTGGTATTTATACCTTCATTTTAATTCCTAATAAATCTAAAAAAAATCTATTTAATACAAAGTTAAATCAATACGTGCCTACTAAAAGGTTTCAAAAAGTGTGAAGTTCTATTGACTTCGTTGCATGATTGATGCTAAATGATGATTAATGACTCCAAAGCCTCACCTGTCAATGTTATTATTACCGTGTGTATTTAAATACGGGACCACCTAAGATTAATCGAAAAATAATCTTTACTGTAAACATAATTATATGTAAATATTCTTAATCACAAATATAAAATTGCCCGAAAGATTTTTAATATTCATAGCTGTTTATTCACATGAAGACTTCATTACTTCCTCACGTCATGTCATTTCTGAAGCGTATGCAAATATCTCTGTCTCTGGTTAATATTTTATCCATAATGTTTTATGAAACCAACGGCAGATAATTAAAATGTTAATTTTTTTGAACAAATATCTTTTATACCAACGCGAATTATTTTTATTTTGTGTGTGAATACCGCACACGAATTGCAAAAGCCGTTGCGATAATGGGATTAAGGAAGTCATAATTGGATTTTTCCAACTGTCAGCGTAGTAGATGGGGGAGAGGAAGGTTGGGAAGTACCTGGATATTCAGATCTGATCATCAAACACAGCTGAAGCCATTTTTTCCCTTTGTTTTTCCCAATTTTTACATTTGATATATACAATACTATGAAATCATAGGAGTAATGGGAACCCACTAAAGCGCATCCTGTACGTGGGTAATATAGTAGTTATATACATTTTAGTTTTGTACCTGAAAAGAATCAAAAAGTAGGCATTAAAAAAAGCAAAACAGTTATAATTTAAATTTGTCTAAAGGAAGTTTATACAATAGTGTACAGTTAATAATAAGTGTATAGTTATAGTCTGGGAGAAACATAAATAGTGATATAAATTTAATAAATAATAATACGTTTTTAGATTTTCACGGCCAAAAGCATTTTCGTTATTTGTTTTTGGGGTGTTACGCCGTGTTGGGCTACCTCCTTCTTTAGCCGACGTTTCGGACAGCGTTGCAGTGTCCATCATCAAGTCAGATCCGGCAGATCACACATCTGTCGGATCTGCCCTGATGATGGACACTGGACCGCTGTCCAAAACGTCGGCTAAAGAAGGAGGTAGCGCAACACGGCATAACACCCCTAAAACAAATAACGTAAATAAATAATGTTTCATTATAAATTTTAACCGTTTTGAATATTGAGGTAGTTTGTTGTCACTTGATTTTTTTCGGTAAAAGATTGAAAGAGCGTGGTCCAATAAAACTGTTTTTTTTGCATTTGTTTGGTATTCGTTTGAGGGGTTATAAAATACTTCAAGCAACGTTTCGATTCCGAATGGTAGTCTTTCAACAGGGCCATACTGAGATTAGCCAATACTCTGACATAATATAATTTCGGGTCGTAAATAAGAACTTAACTAAGTCTTATTTATCTAACAATTCGGCAGCGTGAGGTCCTTTTCACAGAATGAGTTTTATTAAAAGCAAAGTATAACTTTCACATACCTAATATTCTGGAGAGTGATAGGAGTGTTTTATGCCAAGGGAATCCAAAATCGACACACAATCGGGAAGGGAAAAATGATATCATTAAAAAATGTTCGCTTTTTGCTAGGCAACAGGCATCTCGATGAAGGCAGTGCTTTTTCAGTACAAACGTAAATCGCATTCACGCAATTTTTAATTAATCATTCCTTGACTTCTGGACTTCAGAAAATTGCCTCGCCTTGTACGACATTTGAGATGAAAAGGATTTATGAAACGTTTAGAGTTTTATTAAACGTTTATTTATTTTTTGGGTAATTGTTTACCTAACCGCTGAACTATTATACAAGAAATTACTATTTACATGCACAAAATAAGTTATTAGGTTCTTAGTTTGGGATAATTAGGTATTTTTTGCGTATTTAGATTGAAACGCAAACTTTCGCAAATCTCTATACTGAAATAACCAAAATGGCGGATAGGGAATAGTTTTATAAAGCAAATTTAGAACTTTCAATAAAAATGGAATTTTATTGCATCTTTTACGATGTTTTAGATGTCTCCCAAAGTAAATAGATGTTTCTGTGGTAATTAAGTTTAGAGGAAGTGTAATTTCAATATTCCGTGCCTATTAAAAGCGCGGTGGTTAGGTAAATATTACCTTTTTTTTCAATTTCATTGTCTGTTTGGTATATGGTTTTCATGTTTTTTTATGAGAATACCACTCCCAACTGCTCCTATCCGGAGCCGGTGAGACCATGCCATCCCCAATTGGAATACGTTGTGAAACTGAAAGTAGTGGGAAGGGGAAGATTAGAAAGAGGAATGTAGGGAAGTACCTAGCTATTCAGAGATGGTCACCAAATACGGCTAAAGCCAAATCAAGCAATGTTTCAATTCTGAATGGTGGTCCTACACCAGAGCGATACTGAGAGTTTCTTCTACTCTGGAACGTGACTCAAATATACTATATATTATTTTTAATTAATTAATTGCGAAATAACACAAATTAATCAAGATAAATGAAACAATGTTACTTTGTTTGACCCACTTGTATATTTGTTTAAAACCGACCGACTTGACAATTATAAAATAGTAGGTGGGTACAATATATTATTACAGAGTGTTGTGGTAGGGGTGAAGGCGTGGCTAGGGATTAATTAGGAGTGGGTGGGGGAACATATCCAGGATTGGGCAAAATGATAATATTTTTTGTTTGTTAATAATGGGTTCATTATTTTTAAGAGATTTTTTATTTCTATGGCTTCTAAGTTATCTAACCGTTTTCCCTTAGTGTTAATGTGAAGAACATTTATCCCCGTATTTTTATCAAAACTATGGTTATTTTACGGTGCTCCAGATTTCATGTCCGGGTTGAATCTTTCCCAAATGAAAGACTAAACCCTTCCACACACTTTTCCACAAATGAATATCTAGTAAATTAACGCAATGTAATTGCACTATATAAGAATAAAACAATACAAGAACAATACGTCAATCCACCAGAAACATAATGGGAAAATATTTCACCGACTCCAGATATTTTCATATCAGAGGGTTCGGCTCTGATGAAATCCTAACTGGTCCGATAAATCCTACTGATCCCTCAATATAAATATTTAAAAAATCTTTCGTAATCCTACATGTATTTAAAATGACCGACTTTTGCATTTTTATGTACAAATTTTTTGACAAATCTAATACGCCTAAATTTTGAATGAGAGAGCTTGGTATAATGCCAGTAGCCGAAATAACAAATGGTGATATTTTTATAGTCTGAGAATGCCAAATTCTTTTAATTTCATTTCCTAAATCTGTATATTTTCTTATTTTTTCAGAAACAGTTTTCTGAATATTACAATTATTATTAAATTAATTCAAAATCCCCTCTTTTAAGTAATATTTTACTATATAAGAGATATGTGGACGACATCTTCGTCATTTGGACAGGATCGGAACGCCAACTCAATAACTTTCTTAACCTTTTAAATTCCTTTCATAATCAAATAAAATTTACGATAGATATAGGCAATGAAAACTTAAACTTTTTGGATTTAACTTTGTCTATTATAAATAATAAAATGCATTTTAGTATATATCGCAAGCCCACATACGCTGACATAGTAATTCATAAGACCTCCAACCACCCTGTCTCACAAAAACACTCCGCCTTCCATTCCATGATACATCGCCTAGTAAATGTCCCAATGTCTAATAATAATTTCCTTTCTGAACTTTCTATAATAAAACAAATTGCTGTAAATAACGGATATGAACCAAGTTTAATTAATAACATTTTAAATAAAAAACTTAAGAAATTTTCAATAAATAAATATCTATACAATTCTAATAAAAATAATGATAAAGAATGGCGTAAAATTTTATATATTAATAATTTTTCAGTTCAATGTTGCAAAAATTTCCCTTCTAATATTAAACCAGCTTTTTATACAAGAAATAATATCGGTAATTTTTTGAGGAACGCTAAAGATAAAGAACATAAATTGTCTAATTCCGGAATATATAAACTCAAATGTAATGACTGTTCCTCATTTTATATTGGAAAAACAACTCGTAATTTTGAAATAAGAATCAAAGAACATTTAAAGTATCTTAATAATAATAATTTTTCCGAGTTCGCTAACCATATCATTGAAAATAACCATAGTTTTGATAAAAATACGGGGATAAATGTTCTTCACATTAACACTAAGGGAAAACGGTTAGATAACTTAGAAGCCATAGAAATAAAAAAATCTCTTAAAAATAATGAACCCATTATTAACAAACAAAAAATATTATCATATAGCCCAATCCTGGATATGTTCCCCCACCCACTCCTAATTAATCCCTAGCCACGCCTTCACCCCTACCACAACACTCTGTAATAATATATTGTACCCACCTACTATTTTATAATTGTCAAGTCAGTATACGTTTGCCCTGAGGAAGGAACAGTCGTTCCGAAACCGGTCGGCTTTAAACAAATATACAAGTGGTTCAAACAAAGTAACATTGTTTCATTTATCTATAATGGATAACCACAAAGTTATAGCTACATTCAAAAGTACAAATTAATCAAATTTATTTGCGTAATCCGAGATTTGACGGCCGGCGTAGTCTAGCGGAAAGGCTTTTGACTTGCAATCCGAAGGTCGCGGGTTCGAATCCCGGATTACGCAAATAAATTTTATTTGAATAATTTGTATCTTTTATTTGTTATTTCACAATTAAATTAAAAATAATAAAAAGTAGGATATTTGCGGCACGTTCCAGAGTGGAAGATACTCTTATCGCCCTGGTGTGAGACCACCATTCAGAATGAAATGTTGCTTGAAATGGCGTTAGCCGTGTTTGACGACTAGATCTGAATAGCCAGGTACTTCCCCCCCTTTCTCCTCCCATCTCCTTTCCCTCTCCACTACCTTCAGCCTCACAACATATCCCATTTTGGGATTCCATAGTCTCACTGGCTCCATAAGGGAGCAGCTGAGACTCTTGTGAGGTATTACTATAAAAAATAAAATAAAAAATTTAAAACAGCGACCTTCGGATAGCTTGTCGAGAACCTTACCGCTCGACCACCACTTTGGGTTCATTTCTGCGTCCTTATAAGTCGTAAGTATACAAATTAATTATATAACAGAAAACAAGGCTTCTCACCGTAATTTCTTTTTATTCATTTACATTTCATATGCTTGTGTTCTCTTGGGCACAGCGCAACTATGTACATAGGTATTAAAATATAATGTGTCTTATTTTAGTCACGAGCTGTAAATCCCTCCATTTGTTTGATGAAAAACCTAAGCTGGTTAACGAAGTAGTGAAATAGGATATTCCACATTACATCCACGTGGCCTTTTATCTCACCATAGTGACTTAGGAATTAACGAATGGACTTTCTCAGAGAAAGATAATACGCATTTTAAAAGTCGCGTCGCGTCACACAGCGGTAATAACTGCTTCTATGTCATTCATTAGCCAATATCACAACAAAAGTGGAAGTCGAAAACGTACCTGTATAAAATGTTTTTTTTACATACAGGGGCGTAGCTACCGCCGTATCAGCCGTATCAGCCGTATCTATGATACGGGGCCCCCGGGCTATAGAGGCCCCTAAAGTTTGTAAGCAAAAATTAGTAAAATGTTATCCATAATGTCACTTAATATCGTGTTTCCCGGGAAAAAGCATATAAAAAAACTGTCATACGTGCTCAAAGAGAAATTTAGAAATGAAAAAGTCAAAAAAGATTTTTTTTTCCCGGGTTAAGCGTGCGCCCAAAAGTTGGCAATAGCCGATATACAATGACAAACCACGGAGAGCAATATTTAAGCGTTTTATTTCATTCCGGTTCAAACGTTATTTATTACATTGCAATACAATACAATCTTGTTCTTCTGATTATTTATTGGTTAATTAGTTTGATTTGTGAAAAGAACGAGTGAAAGGAAAAGAGATTATCCCAGAGGAGCTATGCAAAGAAAAAGTAAACAGAAAAGGAAGGAGGTTTAAAAAAAAATGCTTAAAATTTCTTCATTTTTTCAGCAATCAGCTTCTGTGAGTGATTTAGATTGCAACGGTAAGTACTACCTTGAAATTTGTTTTTTGAAAGAACAATGGCAACCTTCAATACATGAAAATACCTGATCACGTATTGTACCGAGCCCCAAGATAAGGGCCCTAACTAATTTTGATACATGGCCCCTCCAAGGCAAGTTACGCCACTGTGTACACAATATAAGAACGGGGTAAAGTTCAGTAACTTCGGGAGGTGATTCCACGTTATAGTACAAGCAGTAAAAATAAATAACACTAATCATTAAAATGAAGTTATCTCAACGGAATAAGAAGCATAAAATAAAATGTATCATTGTATTCGATTCACAGTTTCACACGTGGCAGAAGTGAAACCTTCAGAAAACTAAAGTAGACAAGAGTGGGGAGACCATGAAGCACTTTTTTATCAATCTGAAAGATGATTTTTTCCATATTTTTGTCGTCGAATTCCAGTGCACCTTCTCCTATACATTTAGTCATCTTATTAGTATTTGTGTTTTATTCTTTTGAGTGGCTAGATGTCGCTTTATTTTGTGTTTTCTTTGTCTGTTCATTTTAGAGTGGTTTGAAGATTGGATATTGATTTTAGTTTTTTTTTTCGATTTCGTAAGATTTGATTATTTGATCCTCGATCCCCTGAATGTCTAGCCGCTAAGGTTCATCAGGCGCTTTATATCGCAAGACCAAAGGAGACTGGTGTGGGACCGTGGATTTATCGTATTATGTTGGAACCGAGTACCTGTGAAATTAATAAATATTTTATTGCTGTCTCATTGTCTCGCAGACTAAATCCTAAAGATGTATGTGTTTGTCTTTTTTTACTGTCGTTCGTTTCTGTTTCATCGAGCTTCAAATCACAACAGTGCTAAAGAAGTTTTCATTTCAAAAAGGTAACGGTCGCAACTGTGGATCGAACCCAGGGTCATACCACTAATTGAGACCTGGTTTTTTTCCCTATTTTTTCTCCATCTGAGATCTTAATACAGGATTTACCAATATTATCCTCCACTAAATTATTATAAAATTATTAGGTAAAGTTACAAGAATGAAAACCTTATTTGGTTTAATTTTAGTTATAAGCACTACACGTTTACATACTGACAAAAAGTAAACTATCGTATTGACACAGTCTCCATTAAAAATGTGTACAACGCAATCATTGTACCACACATAAATTATTATAGCAGCATTCTATTCTTAGCCAACGACGGATTAATGAAACAAATGAAAATTCTACAAAACAAAGCTATGAAAACTATATTGAAGAAAAATAAGTACACTTCAGTCAAGAAAAAGTTGAAGGAGTTAAATATCTTATCATTTAAGCAAATTATTTACTTCAATACTATATTGTTAATCTACAAAATAATCAATGGCCATACGTCTATTGAATTCCTAAGAAAAATTTATAAACTATAAATCAAACATACACATAAGTCGAGGAAAATAAATGAACTAAGACTCCCCTTCAGGAAAAAAAACTGAGTCAAAAGTCATTGATGTACGGAGCATTGAAGAAATTTAAAGAATTACCAGAAGAAATAAAATTGGAAGAGAGCATAAAGGCATTTAAAATTAAATTGCGAAAATATGTGATTGATTTGGTATAGATGTGTTATTTTAAGTGTATGTATATAAAATGATTGAATTAGGACACAGATAACTATGTAACTATTTAAAATACCGCAATAAACAATAAACAATCGATTTCCCGAAAATGAACAAATAACTCATTCTTAATGATTTCCGTATAACTTGTGCATAACGTTGCCACTTGTATCGCACGATCGTCTAATGTTTTCTTAATTACCTACCCCACAGTATTCCACGAAGAGGTTCAACCATCTTGGTCGAAGGGTTCAACGAAGCTTTTGATTGGCACATCTGAGTGGGTGCGTATCTCCCCACGTATCAAAAGGTTAAAAGGTTTATCCCTCCACTGCCACGTGCACTACTAGCAGAGCCTTTACTAAACATTGTTCCGGAGCTTTCGCCCACGCTTGTTCACATAAGCCTTCACATTGTTACTGAAATTTGCAATTAAGAATTTATACCCAGACTTTAAATTATTAATGAAAATGAGCTTATATGAAAATGAGTCTTGCAGCGACATTTTTCAAGTGCTCGCAAATAGATCGAAGAGATCGTAGAAATCGGCTTTTGGATTGGCAATGTGTATTTATTAATGCTTCTTCGGTTTATTTTTCGTGGTTAAATCTCTTGAACGTAAGCTCTGACGTAATGATATTTTAACAAATTTGTCTGGAAATTCTGAACGAACGCAACTTTTATTATTTTTATCTCGCAAATTCATTTTTTTTCAGACGTCGCAACTTCATTTCTTCGGCTGTAAGTCCCCCATCATAATACAAGCAACATTTTCTGTTTACTGTGATGGTAGTAGAAGATTTTCAAATATTGTCAAGATATTCGTATCCGGGAATGTTTGTGTTTCTTATTATATATTAAGAATTTGAAAAATAATGTTTTTCTACTGAGAAAACATTGATAGTTTGGCTATATGACCGGAATTTTCTACAATGTTTTGAGAATACTTAAATTTTTGTTTTGAAGAGTTTTAATTTTCAATGTACATTTGTTACTTTAGTTTTTAATTTTCTGTGACCGGTTTCGTCCGTGTCATTCACGAACAAACTTAAAACTGCTCGTGAATTACACGGATGTGTCGAAACCGGTCGCAGAAAATTTAAAATTAAAGTAACAAATGCACATTGAAAATTAAAACTCTTCAAAACAAAATGTCTAGAAATTGTTGCATAGTTAATGCCCAATAAATGCAAAAAAAAAGTGAAATTAA
This sequence comes from Limnephilus lunatus, assembly GCA_917563855.2. Classification (NCBI taxonomy): domain Eukaryota; kingdom Metazoa; phylum Arthropoda; class Insecta; order Trichoptera; family Limnephilidae; genus Limnephilus; species Limnephilus lunatus. Next base: position 52,083,076 of record OU830602.1, on the reverse strand, counting down.
TGAAAAAATTAATGGAAAATGATATATGTATTATAATGCAAATAGGCAGAGGGCGCTGAAGTATCCCAGGATAGGCTACAATCGAAGCGATGGGTCCCCGAACCGAATATATTAAGAAGAAGATGAAGTGAGATGAGATTAACAAAATAGTATGGCGAATACTCACGCTGAATACTCACGGCGAATACTCAACTTACGCGAGTCGCTTGTAAGTATCTCCATTTATTTATTCATTAATTTCTTAGCAAAGAATTTAATAAAGTTAATGATAATAATATTATTACATTCCAATACGTGGAATAAAATTTTGTTTTTTATTATTAATTATCTTCACAAAACCTTTTTAGCTGATTTCTTTTTAGCTGTCTCACAATAAAACCAATTTTAAATCAAAACCATTTCGACCATTTCTTTCTTTTTTTTTCTCACCCAAATAATATATGCCTACGATATAATAATGTTTTTCGTTAAATTCTTTCCCATGAATATATCGATTCGTTTCCTAATAAAGCTAAATAGGTAGTCCCGTAACTAATTGTACAGAATACAGAATAATGCAAGAGAGGTTTACGGTTACCGCGACGATACAATGCATTCTGTATTTACAATAATATCAAAACCGAATAACAACCTCTAATTTCAGTACGATGACGTGATTCACTTTATTTCGCTTCGGATGTTATATAACTGAATCATTATCCAACATTTTCTCCGTGAAAAATAACAAACTATTGGAAAAATAATGAACTTGCTCTGTTTCCGACATGCGTGGTATTAGAAAACTTTATTATTTTTCATTGAAAGTTAAGTAAACTTAATAGAGCGTCAAATTAAAGATTGGTAGATACTTTATGCATACCTTAACAATGCTCAGTATTTATTTGTTTACTTATTAATACAATCATAATAAATATTATACAAATGGTTGATTATTGAAGCAAAACTTCTTTAAGCACGCTTGACTTGGGGAGTAAGCTGGTGAATGCGTGTCGAGAGCGTTACGAAAAGTGTGATCGGGCGAAGCGGACGGAAATTGAGAGGAAGATATAAGTTAGTGGAGATAGAAAGATAATTACTTTTCATGTATTACTGTAGGGGCAACAGAGAGAGGAGCGAGCACACATTTTCTTTCTCTCTTTCTCTGATAGCCAGTTACGTTTCGTATATCTAAGACACAGTGCAGGCCTATTGTCTGTATCACACTGTAGAAGCAAGTTAGTGAAGTTTTACTTCAGTCGTGTGGTCTAAAGAACACTCGTTTTTTTTGTGAAAAATCACCTCAAAGGCGTGTACAAATTTATAATACATTTCTGCAATCCTCTATCTTACAACTAACAACTGACTAAACACACTATTACAACAACTTATGGCTAACAGATTGCATCCACCGGTTTGTCGATTACTAAAACTATATGTACAATGCATTTGAAAATGTGCATAAATTGTTTATCTATATTCTGTACCAGCAGAAGATATACAGGACCATACTTACATGGGAGGTCACAAGAGATTAACACAGTTTATTATTTGTTAGAGAAATAATTGTTTAATAATTACTAGCTTTTTCCCGTTATTTCGCTCGTGTTGTATTAGGGAGATATTACTTTGGGATGAAAAGTAGCCTGTATTACTTTCCAGTTCTCTATATAACAATCACTACGCAACAAATAACGCCGATCAGCTCCGTTGCGACGTGAAATAAGGAAAAACAAACAAACACACTGTCGTATTTATAATTTTATTTATGATTAACACCCCTTCTAGGCGCTTTTATATAGGAAGACGTAGTAAAAAATGTATTGTAGGTATTATGCATAACTGGACTGCTCCAGTAACAATATTTCCTATTTATTTTGTGATAAATTAAAGATGACCACTGACTCAGCATATATACATAAGTTGGTATGAATATCAAACACATTTATTTTTAGTATCGTTTTTTTGTACTTTTACTCTGGTAAATCAAGTAGTTTTATCCTTGGTGCATTGGAATGAAAATGTTTTTATTTAATATTTGTATGTTTTTTACAATAAGGGTACATTTTTATATGTTATACAATACAGTGTTATAAAGGAATATATAAATGGCATTTTCTCACCATAAAGAGGCTCTTGTTGATTCATGCTCAATTATATGAAATCATGCAAGTAAATAATAAAATATTGAAAATAATAACAAAAAGACATGTAAGAAAAAATCAAGATTTATGTATAATAGATTTCAGGATTTAAAATAAATAATAATAATAGATATGAACTCTTACAGTTGTTTCTGATAATTTTTCAATTTAAGATGGAATTTATGATAATTTTCGATTGTTTTTAGATTTAACGGGAGGTTGTTGAAATAAGTTATTCCTAGACAAAGATTAGTATTTTGATTGTGCGTGGTATTAAATTTTAGGATTTTTATATTATTCTGATATCTTGCTAATATTATGAAATGTAAGTTATTTACCTATATTTCTTTGGAAGTTTGTAGTATTGAATATTGTTTATACATTTTACCTTTTATAGGAACAATGAATATTGAAATGATTTTTTAGAAAAGATAGATGGATTTTTCAGGATAACCTTAATTATCAATCTTTGAACTTTTTTGAGAGGTTTTAAAATAACATAATTTTTTATTCTTTTCTTAATTGGCGGTACATCTTCTCTGCACACTCCTCTTCGGGACATTTAGTTATATTTTGAATAAATAGGAAATAACGTATTTTCCCTAAACCGACTGCATATTGCATTTAAGAATGCCGAGGGGCAACTATCGGTGGATCAATTGTCATGGATTTGGCATAATATATACTTTCCTAGCACGAGAAGAATAAATCAAAGACAACGCTTCATGAACAGTAAACAGTAAATAATAGTAAAACATGTATTATTAAGGGGTCTCCACACGGTGCTGCCGCAGTACCAACTGCCGAAGAACTGACTAAAAATCGTATAGTCTGTAGTCAAAAGCGCCAGCCGTATTGTTATTACAATAAGCCGTATTCTTATTGTAATAACAATACGGCTGGCGCTTTTGACTACAGACTATACGATTTTTAGTCAGTTCTTTTTAGTCTGTAGTCAAAAGCGCCAGCCGTATTGTTATTACAATAAGAATACGGCTTATTGTAATAACAATACGGCTGGCGCTTTTGACTACAGTTCTGCGGCAGTTGGTACTGCGGCAGTACCGTGTGGAGACCCCTTTATAGTGCTTTCACACAAACCAAGTATTGAATTTCGTAATTCTAAACTTAAACAAATAGAGTAGAGTTGTCAGAGATTAAAAAGGATGAAACTGCATAGTTATCTTTGAACGTTTTCAAGTCTGACTTCATCATGAGCTCAGGGCGGTTTATTGGACAGAAGTAGACATCTTCACAGGGAAGAACAATATTCAATTTATTTATTAAAATATTTTTTTAATTGGCTTTTCAACGAAAATAATAATTTATTCCAGAATCAATATTTAATCTTATCATTCGAAAGATGACTACTGAAAAAATATTCGAATGATTACGACACATCATGTAAAAGATATTTATGAAATTTATTTTTAAATACATAGGTACCTATATTTGAATTTCACTTTTGTTCGTTTCACGACGAATCTAGCAATTTGAAATTAACCCACTTTCCGACATCCGATAGAGCTGAAACTTGGCAGATCGACTCTTTGTCGATGACAATGCATTCTATCAACTTTTAGTGACAATTAAGCACAAACACTCGTACATATACGCATTTTTCATAAATTTTATGAAATAAAGCACTTAATGTACGAAATAAATGTTAGTTTTAAAAATCTGAATTTAGCATGGTTTATAGCGTGGTTGAAAACCTCAGTCAAAACAGCATTTTTTAAAGTGAAAACTTCTCTATCACCGTTGTGATTTGAAACTCGATGAAACGAAAAAGCGACACTAAAAAAGACCAACTCATACATCTATAGTATTTAGCCTGCGAGAGAATGAGATAGTATAATCGGTCTCCTCTTTGTGCCTTCATCTACTAAAGTCTATCTCCTTGTCTACTTTAGTTTTCTGAAGGTTTCACTCTACTGCGCACTTGTAATTTTTTTTAAGTTTTCAAGATATTTGAAAACGGGTGTAGGTGTTATAGTTTAAAAAAAAATTAAATGAAAACTTCTTTAACACCGTTGTGATTTGAAACTCGATGAAACGAAAACGAGCAACACTAAAAAGAGACAAACACATACATCTATAGGATTTTGCCTGCGAGAGAATGAGATAGACTAATCGGTGTCCTCTTTGTGCGACGCTTCGTAGAATAAATGCAAGATATTTTTTTTTAACTTGGTGATAATATTATAATAAATAAACCCCACACTTATCCTACTCCGGGTACTCTATATTATTTTTAAATGAATTAATTGTGAAATAACACAAATTAATCAAATAATATTTATTTGCGCAGGCCGGGATTCGATCCCGCGACCTTATGATTGCGAGTTAAGAGCCTTACCCCTCGAGGCCGTCCTTGTATATATTACCCATAATAAAACAGCCTCTGTCGAGCGATTCTATATCTTTTGTGGAATCGTTATTAGATAACGAAAGTTATCTTCTGACAGATTTGTGCGATTTTTATATATTTACTGTCACATATTTTAGTTTAGATCGTCATTAAACATTAATATCTGCAAGTATGCATGATTATTTATTCATTTAATGTACGTTGTGTATATAAAAAGCAAATAACAGTCATAAAAATCACACAAATCTGACAGGAGATCACGTCTGTTATCCAATAACGATCCCACAAAAGTTAAGGAATCGCTCGGCAGATTAGCGTAAGTCTTATTATTGCATGATAAAACTATAAACTTCACACTAAAAAACCCATAAATTTGATTGCCGGTCAGGAGCTCTGACCACTGAGCTATGGCGGCTTATCTAATACCCGCCAAATAATTCAATATATACTAGTGTTTCATTCGACAATTACTTATTATTACATTTTTCCAACTGAAAACTACCAACTTTATCAGCAATCAGAGGGACACGGGTTCAATTCCCGTTAACGGCCAGTATCTTTTCTCGGAAGATTTTTTCAATGTAGATGAGTTTTTCAGGCTGATAATTATTGATTATAATATTTGTTATCTAGCCTTTGTGATATGCATAAAAATCTTGTTTAAACGTTAGTTTATCAATTAAAAAACTCCTAAATGTGATTTTAAAATGATTCGGCCCAAAGAAAATTTAACATTATTTAATTCGCTTGAACTCTCCTGCGGGGCGTGCGCCTGTCAGCCCACAGTACAAAAACAAACAATGCCCCGTTGAAAGCAGAATAATTGCTGCAACTAAAGAAGTAACAAAATTATATTATGGGAGGCTGGAATCTCTTACGATCAGTACCAACCCGCAACCCGGAGATACCCGGGAACCCAGATATAGACCTGGAACTATTCCGAACAAGACCCGGCCTGCCTTCTTGTCAGGAAACTATGAAACTAATGCTTCAAATTAAAATAAATACAGCGTTATTCTAGCGTGATGGGTGAATTTTATCTGCACCAAGTACAAAGGGACTAGAAAGTTCATAATATAATTTTGATATGAAAATATTTTGGAATCTAGTATGAAAATAGTAGGAGATCATAATGTACCCGTAATTGAGTGAGCGCGAGCGTATACAACTCTACCGTTTTGCATTTCGCCTGTCTGTAAATTTATTTATACCTACTTTCCGTTTCAGGTTCAAGATGTTAGCCGATTGAATGAATCAGTAAAGATTTTTTTTTTCAATGTAAAATCGTTATTTAAATATACTTTCTATTCGCTTTTTTTATTCAATATCCTACCTGCCTGAAGAAAGTTTGAAAATGAATAATAATTATTTTCATCGAGATAGTGATGGTTTTTTCGACACATCGTACAATTTGTGAGGTGGGTATGGGTACTGCCGCCCCGGGAACCATTTATTGGCTAACCAACCAACCAATTCTGCCATAGGTCACTCCAAGTGGTTCTCTTAGTTTCGTGATTTAGCACGGGTTCATCGAGTGAGATAAGTTCAGGTCTTGGCGGCGGATGCGCCTACCTATTTACCTGGCGGGCCAGACCGGGAGAGACCGGTCTGGTGAGACCCTTTAACCTCTCCAGCTGGTCTCTCTCGACCCGTCGTCTTGCACCTCGATTTTGCACCTCGATTGATCACTGAATATCTGAATATCATCACTGAATATCTGCATCTGCATATCTTACATTGAATACTGGCTATCAGACTACACTGAATAACAACTATACAGATTGATTTATCAGCCAAGTAGGTGTAAATTGTCATTAAGATTTAAACAAAATATATTAAAATATAAGAGATGTGAGACTGCGCTTCCGGGTGTCGCCGATATTGTTTACCAATGAACGAATAAACTTTACTAAACGAACGTTAAACTAAATGAATGAATTCTTTCCGTATTCAAACTGTATTGTTATCCAATACTAATGCGCACCTTAAAAAAAATCAACGAAATGAACAAATTCTTTTCGTATGAAAACTACTGCGATTAGGTAGTATCCGGCGACAGTCGCGCGGACATCATCGCATATATATCTCTCTAGTATTTGAATATCTCTGAGTTAAACAAATTGTTAAATGCAAAGCAAATAATAAATAAATTAATATTGAACACGACTAACATACCGCTTTCTTCGTAGGTACTGCCTACAATATTTAAAAAAAACATACTCCCAATAATATACTATTAAATAATGTTATCATACCTAAAATATATTATGATGATTGATGGACAATTGAACACGTCTCTTCTATTACCTATAGAAAATCTATGTTTCTAGTTGAAGACGCAATGGTGAGAAATGAGGTATCTACCTAATGAAAAATAAAATAAAAACTTTTTTTTATGTTAAGGTTAAACGTCACGTACGTACATGAACTATTTCCATAAAAAAAACCCAAAACTTTGAAGAAAGGCTGAAAAATATAATATTGGATTGAGTCACCGATACAAAATTGAATTTTTCAGCCTTTCTTGAAATATTTGGGTTTGTTTGTGAACAAAACTATTTATTTATATTCTAATTAAATATGTACGACCGCGAACTATTAATTTACCTTAATATTTTAAAGCGTAACATGCAAAAAGCATTAAAAACCTAAAATAATTTGATTGGCGCCATCTGTGAATGCGTAGATTATAACGTACAACGTTATAACCGTACATTCTGATATAACCGTACCTTCTGGTGTACGTTTAACCTTAACATCAGAAGGTCCCGACGAAAATAATTCCCCTCAGGACCTATGTAACATTTAGGGATGATGTCTGAAGGGTATTTTTATGAAAGGAAGTTCTAGGAAGGAAAAATATATGAGGATTCGGGGGGTCAATGTATCTAGGAGTGACGGACGTATGAGTCTATCCCCCCATTGCGGTGCAAGAAGATGTTCCGAGGGAGCACTGCTGAAGAAGTTAAAAGGTTTCCCTCAACCAGTCTCTCACGAACACGATTTATAGAAAAATTTCACCCCATGAACCCGGGCACCCCTGCTAAGTCGCCAAACTTAGCGAACCCCTTTGGGATGACTTATTGCTGAAGTGTTGGTTATCCACTGTACGGTTCCCGGGGCGGCGGGCGGTACCCATTCCCGCCTCCAAAAGAGATTTTAGATTTCTTTGTTATTATTTAAATCTCACCTTTTGACGATGTTTCCTTAACCTGACCTGACATTACAGCGGGCGTGTGAATGAAGTCTTCAATGCGACGATTTTATTTTTATTACCACGCGTTTCTTCTTGTACCGCCCCGTCTTTGAAGTCCCTTTCCGTTTTGGATATTTATATTTGAGGTGTTTCCGACACAGTTTGTCCCGTTTGACCGTCAGCCGTCAAGTTGACCGTTGACGGTATCGCCCCCTGTAAATATTGTACTACCATTGTGCCCACAGATGGTGAACCAAATGGCATGGTAAACAAGCACGTATCTTCAAGGAGTCATTTCGTAAGAATTATTAATATTTGTTCGGATTTAGTCAATTTAGTTTTTACTCGATATGTTTGCTTTGTGTTCTAAGTCACCTGCTCGGTGTTTTCTCTGGTTTCGCGTGGTATCAACCCGATAGAAGTCAAGATTTAAAAATAAGGAGTGTTATTTTTAATGTTGGTCCAAAGCCTAATCCTTGGGCGTAAGTATTTTATTTTATTTACGTTAGTTAAACGAATAAATTACTTGGTATTTTGAAAGAAAATAGATAATTAGGTACACATCCATAATCATAATATATATAAGGGTGGTTCAAGAATTAAAGACCGTTCTAATTTTTTTAAATCAGGATAAATTTATATTTACAAAAAACTCATATGACGTTTACTTTTATAATAAAATCAAGAAAGTTATCACATTACTCCGTAAGTACTTCTTTTTAACTCTTAATGTACTTAAATTTATTTGTTCAACTTTACCTAGGGTAATGATTTTGGTTTTAAAATTAGACAGCTTAGAAATATTTTATTTGTCTTTGAAATAATCGAGTATTTTTTTGATTAGTCATTTTATAAACTGCATTAAGTCCACCTCACGGATAATACGGAACGTTCGTGTTGTCGAAGTTTGATGCACGGATAATACGGAATATTCCTTTTTTAATTAATAGACAATCAGATATGACATTTGCCATTTGTCGGAAGTACCAATCTTATAAAACAAATTCTCGCAAAAAAGTACCTACTTCGAATTATGGGGTTGAGGTTTAAACTACGAAAGCTGCATGTCATCATAATTTAAAAAAACATCCCAGGTTTTGAATGGTTTGTTTTACAAAGCAGGGCTTGTCTAGCGGGTATGTGAAATTATTCTAATACATTTCTTTACATGTTCTGCTGTTATAAATAAATACAGGTACAAACTTGTCAATTAGGCATTATATGGCAATAATATTTTTTCTATGATTGGCAGCATTGAGTGATTGTCTATCAAATGTTAAATAAAAACGGTAAATATAACATGGCGTTACCGCGTAAGTGAAGTAATTAAAACAAAATTAAAATGTTAAATGCATATTTTTGCATGTTTCTTTGTCTCCCCCGACATAAATACTAATTTTTCGTAATAATAAAGCTAAATCTAACTGTTTGAATTAAAAAATATTCCGTATCAACGAGTAAGCGGTTCAAAGCATAAATAAAAATTTAAATATCAGGCCTACAAAAATTGCTATAAAGTTCAAAATCTCTTACGAATCCCTTTTCGGTTATAGTTTTTTGTATAATGTTGGAAATTAAATTCTTTAAAAAATGGTTGTGAACACATTTAAATATTTATTATAAGTAATAATTATTACCCTGAAACACTAATCTATATTGAAAAAATCTCCCGAGAAAAGATACATGCCGCCGACGGGACTCGAACCCGCTTTTATCGGCATGTAACTTTCTCGGGAGATGTTTCCAATGTAGATGAGTGTTTCAGGCTAATAATTATTACTTGTAATAATTGTTACCCTTTGTGCTAGCTATGCATAATAATCTTGTCTTAAACATTTGTTTTTTTTTCAATTAAAAATAATAATTTAAATATTTGTCTCTGAGCTTCGCAAAATAAAATAAAACACGCTATTTGACTTTTTTTTCTTGAATAAATCAAAACAGGCGGCTGGTGTTAAACGGTAATGTAAACGTTATCGCCATCTATATAAGGAATGTTATTGTTTGTGGCCTAATTCAGAATTTTACACGACGGGGTGCATCGTCTTAATCCATAATATTACACTGGAATTCCACAACGAATCACTTTCAAACACGGACATATTAAAATTTTGTATTACAATAACTGTTTATTTATACAAATTTAACTATCTCCCTGCTATGGAGATACTATACCAACAAAACTACATAAAATTATATGGTACTTATATCCATTATCCATGCTTTTGTTAAGGAAAGCTATTCATTGTTTGGTTTTTAATTCGTAGAACTCCATTTAGTTTTTTTTAAATTTAATTTAAATTAAATTAAATAATGTTATTTTTATGTTCTGCTAGTATTTTATTTCCGATTTATTTTCTGTATAAATCGGTTTAACCGATTATTAAATCAATAAGTAATATTAAATGAGTAGTCTCAAAGTGGTCTAACCACGGTTTTAAAATGGCCTTGTAAGTCGAAACAGCTGTTACAATATTTAAAAAAAAACTAAAATACTTGAAGAACTTAATAATAAGATTATTAAATTTAATTTAAATAAAAAATATTAAATAAATTAAGGAAGGTTATTTTGAGGAATAAAATTCCCACAGGATCTATATACTTTTTGGGGATGCTGAAACCATCCCACCCACTGCTGTGCCAGAAGATGGGTCGAGAGATTTCGGCTGGAGAGGTGAACAGGTCTCCCTCAACCGGACTCTCCCCATCCGGCCCGCCACGCATTAGAAGGACCAACGCATCCACCGCCAAGACATAGACAAAATACACCCCATGAACCATAAATTCGCCTAAGTTCATCAGGATACAAAGTATACCGAAAAAATTAGAATTTTATCATTTAAACATAAACAAAATTATAACAAAAAAAATTGGGAGAGGGAAGCGTTGGTTTTGAAACAATGGCTTTTATTATTAAATAGTGGTTTAAACAGAGTTAGGTATTATAAAAATAAAATGGTTCCATAAAGTTACTGAATGGTATTGATGTACGTACCCAATTTGGGTAATTTTTATACTAGAAGAAACGACATTCACTTAGATCTTTTTTTTCTTGATCGCAACTTTCCATTCCATCTATTTACAAATAGGTACCTAAATAACCATTTCTTGCAACAAATTTATTCTGGAATCGATGGGCATAGAAAACGCCTAAAATCCAGGCACAATGACACATTTAAAAAAAAATCAGAGTGTGCAATTCACACGCGGTAGAAATGAAGCCTTCAGAAAACTAAAGTAGACAAGAGTGGATAGACTACCAAGCACTTTCTTTATCAATATAAAGAATGATTTTTTCCATCTTATTACTAAACTTATTAGTATTTGTGCTTCCTTCTTCGGAATCGCTAAATGTCGCTTTCTTTTGTATTTTCTTTTGCCCGTTCATTTTGGAGTGGTTTGAAGATTGTACATTGATTTTTTTGGTTTTCATAGGATTCGATACTTGGTCCGCTAAATGTCTACAGATGTTCGTATTATATGGCAACCGACTACCCGTGAATTAAATAAATATTTTATTGCTGTCTCATTCTCTCGCAGGCTAAATCCTATAGATGTATGTTTTTGTCTCTTTTTAGTGTCGCTCGTTTCCGTTCTATCGAGTTTTAAATCACAACGGTGCTAAAGAAGTTTTCACTTCAAAAATCTACGAACGTAAAGCGCTGTTGTTGTAAAAATATTAGAAAAAAATCAACAACTTTAAATGCTTTTAAAATTCCACAGGTGACGTCGTTTGTCGCTAAGTTGTCTTCAGTGTGTACCCTTTTTACAAATTGTGAGATCGTAAAATCCAGAGACCAGAGACGTTCAAGTAGATATTTCTTACAGAGTGTAAATAAAAATATATGACTCCTTAAACACGCTCAGAAAACAATACTTACTATGAACCCTGTCACGTGTTCCAACCTGAGCTCCAAATGCTACTAAACGAGGTTCGAGTATTTTTGAGCCACTTATTGAATAACAGAAAATATTTAATACCAAGCTTAAAATGCTCGCTACGGATAATTATCACCTTTTGCAGTAGGGGTTTTATACCATAAACGTGTGAAATAAAAAAAGAAGTCAAGAATATATTTATTTTAAACGTTTTTCACAATAAGGCATCAAAAGACAAATCAGATACACTCGGAACAAAATAATAAATTAGATACACGTTGAGACTAGACCACAATACTACTGTACTTTTGAAGATAGATAAAACATGTTGATACTATGAATAATAAACTTCTGCAAAGTACTTAAATATTATTTGACCGGTCAGTGGCTGAGTGGGCATCGCGTGAGGGTCCCACCAGGGCGTCGGATGTTCGATTCCTCGGCTGGTTAAGTCCTCTATCACGACATAATAATATACACTCCATTATAAAATACCGTCTATTGTTTAGCGACCGTCTAAAATCATTTAGACTAATACCAAAAAAGTTAAGATCTTTACTTGAGTTGACCAGTCTACACAGTCTGGACAGAGGTGAATAATATCCGTAATTAGTCGAGTGTTAATTGAGGGAAAGCAGTTCATTATTTATGAGTCTACGGAAAGGTATATTGAAAGGAATGAGTTGTAGTAATGTAGATGAATCAATAACACAATTGATAATTTTGAAGAAATAAATAAGAACAATTTTTGAAGAAATAAATAAGAATAATTTTTTTCGACAGTCTTCTAAATGGGAAAAGTTAAGAGTTAGTTCAATTTCGTCATATGAGTAATTGCCTCTTTCTAACCCTAGCCCCCTAGCAATTTTCAATATGACGAAAATGGTTAGCATAAAAAGGAGACCAAACAACACAAGCATATTCAAGATAAGGGCGAACCAAGGAGCAGTAAAGAGTTCTAAGGGTATTTGTTTTTTTAAAGTCTGACGTAATTCTAGTGATGAAGCCAATAAATATAATATATTATGCCCGGGTTAAAAAGTTGAAAGATCCTCCGAGACAACTGACAGCATCATACATTACTCCTATCAGGCCGTCAAATCAACGTCAACTATACAAATTTCAATTTGGCCAATTTTCCCAAAATTCTGACGAATTATGTTTTTGTGTTTAAAGTCGCGAGGGGAATGTTGTCACGCGCCTTTGAGGGTCTTAATTCACTAAACGGGTTTGATTTTCTGGCAAAAATAATGATATTTTGAATATTAAACAATGTTAAATTAGTTCGTGTCGTAGGAAGCGCGGTGAAGGAAAGCTTCTCACTGAAATTGTTGGTGGTGGATTGTGGTGGTACTCCATGTCGATGTTAAGTGGATAATGTTATTAAGAACGTGTTGTGTGGACGTATTTTATTAACACAAACAAGTATACAAATTTGACACTATTTCGATAAAAGCGGTTAGCTAATAAACTATTGTTAAATCATATAATTTCGTAAGATCATTCGAGAAAAACAATAACATAACAACATTACAAAAAAATAACACGAACAAATTAAAATATATAGAAACACCATTGAATATAACTACCACTGAATAAATTAATATTACGTAAGTACTAGAAATGCCTTCCATGTTTCTTTTTTTTATATGAATACCTCACAAGAGTCCCAGCTGCTCCCGTTTAGAACCGGGTATGTTGTGAGGCTGAAGGTAGTTGGGAAGCGAGGGAGATTGGGAAAAGGAAGGTAAGGAAGTACCCGGCTATTCAGATCTGGTCACCAAACACGGTTAAAGCCATTTCAAGCTATGTGTCAATTCTAATGTTGGTTTTACACCAGGGCGATACTGAGAGTATCTTCCACTCTGGAACGTGCCGCAAATGTACTATATATATATATTTTTTTAAGTGAATTAATTGTAAAATAAGATAAATTAATCGAATTAAATTTATTTTGGTATTTGATCCCACGACCTACGGGTTGCGAGTCAAGAGCCTTACCCTTCGACTACGGAGGCCACAGGTAATACATGAGGATTGAGAGATTTTTTTGTATAAACCCATACATTTTAACACGATTAGAACGAAATCCCTATTTTTTAATATTAAATCGCAAGGATAGTAATTGTAAGGATAAATTTATTAGTGAGTAAAAATGCAGGTATTTTTATGTTAGAATTAGATGACCATCGCGCTTATCAGAAATCTTAAAGCATGCAGCCAGGGATTTAGGCAGAAGGGAAGCTGCGTTACTAAGTGAGACCCGCCAGATAAAATCTCTCCAATGATCTGCGATTCTAATTGAAACCCTACCACTGCAGGGCCTCACTTACAATATTTTACACTTACTTATTAGATTTTGGCAATATTGGTATATTTTGTTTACAAACCTTGCCACGTCTGTAAACTGGATGCGTGTGTTGTGGAGGTTTTCTATAGTAACTCTTGATTTAACGTGAGTAAAATATATTTACAATGAAACTTTGTGTTACAATAATTAGCACAGATTAAATAATTATCTTGCTTAGAGGAAAAGCAGGCAGAGGGAACGAACGCTAAAACCGGAATGAATGTGCATTATCATGCACCCAGCCAGAGAGTGGTGGCCGGTGATACCATTGTATAAAATCAGATAAAAATAGTATTTTTATGGTTTTTCGTTTCTCGGCTACGATTCTTGGGCGCCAGTTGGTATGGTTATGCCAGTCTTATGAGCGTAATACACGAGCCCGATTTTCAGCCCGATTCCAATTAGAGACAAAAGTCAACATTTTTCGCTTTACGCGATCGCTGTTTTCAACTCTCTTTTCATACCTACGATTTCAGTAGGCATCACAAAAAACAGAATGGTTCATGTGTTAATTTGCAGTGATGACAATTGACAATTGAAATCCTAGATATGAAAATAGAGGTGAAAATAGCGATCGCGCAAATCGAAAAATGTTGACTTTTGTCTCTAATTGAAATCGGGCTGAAAATCGGGCGCGTGTATTACGCTCATTAGGGACGGTTTAGGTCATTTTAACCATTCCTACACCATTGTAATTAGCCAAGTTTTTCACTATTCCGTACTTACGCGCCGCATAACATTTACACCGCGATTTACAACTGACGGAAAAGAGACGAACCATTTCAATCTACATTCAGAAGATAAAAATACGACCTTGCCAGAACGTACCTTACGAAGTTTGTGGTAAGGTTAGGTTAAAATTATAAAACAATATAAAATTGTAAAATATAAACCAACGAAGTGTATCTTGTATGTAAAGACACAGACACAGTGTAAATAATATTTGATTTATGATGAGCATACGAACAACAATCTAGTGTGAATTTTGTGTTTCAAAATGCGCACTGTTCACGTTGTTTGTTTTTATTGCAAGAGTCCAAACTGCTCTCATCCAATTGGAGGCAGTGGGATTATGTCATCCCCATTTGGGACTTGTTGTGAGGCTGAAGGTAGTGGTGATAGGAATGAAATAGAAAGAGGTAGGTAGGGAAGTGCTTGACTATTCATACCTAGTTACCAAACACGTCTAAAGTTATTTAAAGCAAGGGTTGAATTATAAATGGGTGGAGTTTCACCAAGTCTGTAGTTAGCGTATTTTCCATTCTGATCCGTAGTATTTTGTAGTATATTGTAGTTAGTGTATTTTTCATTCTGATACGTAGTATATATTGTAGATAGTATATTTTCCACTCTGATACATAGTATGTTGTAGCATACTTTAATTAATGTATTTTCAACTCTGATACATAGTATGTTGTAGTATACTTTAATTAATGTATTTTCCACTCTGATACATAGTATGTTGTAGTATACTGTAGTTAGTGTATTTTCCACTCTGATACATAGTATGTTGTAGTATACTTTAATTAATGTATTTTCCACTCTGATACATAGTATGTTGTAGTATACTGTAGTTAGTGTATTTTCCACTCTGATACATAGTATGTTGTAGTATACTTTAATTAATGTATTTTCCACTCTGATACATAGTATGTTGTAGTATCCTGTAGTTAGTGTATTTTCCAATCTGATACATAGTCTGTTGTAGTATACTGTAGTCAGTGTATTTTCCACTCTGATTTGGAAGCCCTGGCCGACCCACGCTGTCCGAGTTAATACTTCAATTAATAAGTGTCGCATCCAAAGGATTTAAATGCAACGTATTGAAGAGATAGCGCTCTTTTGACTGTATCAAATGGTTGGGCATTCATCTTGGTAAGGATTTGATCGGGTCGGAATTAGCCCATCGATGGTGGAATTCAATTAACAAGTTGAAGGGCCATTTTTCTGGTCCACTCTGGGGGTACCAAGCAGGCTGGGGGGGCATGTGCAGCGAATGCATGCAAATTTAAGAAAAAGAGAAAAACATCACAAAATTTTATGTAGGTAGGTGTACTCATACGTCTTTCACTGAGCGCATCGAGATTCTGTTATAACTAGACCGTTTTGCTTTTTGAAGTGAAAACTTCTTTAGCACCGTTGTGATTTTAAACTCGATGAAACGATAAAGCGACACTAAAAATCGAAAATAACATGCATATATAAGATTTAGCCTGCGAGAGAATGAGATAATCGATCTCCTCTTTGTGCAGTGCTTCGTAGCTTCACCACTCCTGTCTACTTTAGTTTTCTTATGGTTTCACTTCTACAGCGTGTGAATTGCACTCTCTGTTTTTTTTAAAGAGAATTTCTACTGTTATAAAAACTAATATGAACAATTTGTTTAAAAATTTATTTTTTATTTATTTATTTATTTCAAGACTTTTGTTTTCACATTAAAAATGATAACATATGCAAGGTTATACTTTTTTTTAAATTATACTACTACATAAGTTGAGATCTAGGAGCTCGTGTTTACGGGAGTATTTATTTACATGCAAAAAATAAAATAATAATAATGTTCTAATTAAATGTTTAAACAATATTCAAAGAACTTATGAGATAAATACAAATATTATTTGACATAGGTTCGTAATTTAGAAAAAAAAATACTTATATAAGGTCAATACATATATATTTTCAAATATTAAATATTACAGTTAAAGTAAGGGTAAATTAAATTAAATTAAGGGTAGGTACAATATATCATTATCCAATTTCAGGGACTTAATTTGTTTTTAATTAAAATCTATTAAAATAATAATATCTTAATTAAAATCTATAGAAACACATTTCAAAAAAACAACCACTGAATAAATTAATAATATATAAATACTAGAAATGCCTTCCATGTTTCTTTTTTTTATATGAATATCTCACAACAGTCCAAGCTGCTCCCGTCTGGAGCCAGTGAGTCCATTGCATCACCAATTGGGGTATGTTGTCAGGCTGAAGGTAGTTGGGAAACGAAGGAGATTGGGAAGAGGGAGGTAGGGAAGTACCTGTCTATTCAGATCTGATCACCAAACATGGCTTACCGAATTTTTACCGTTATCAAGTTTAATTTGTAGTTCTCTAGAAAATCGCTCGGAAGTGCGATTTGCACTAAACGGCAGAAAGACCCTTAAAAATAGAATTTAAAAAAACGCCTCGACTATCAATAAAATATTAATAAAACGATGTCCTTTTGGTGACTTCACATAGTATAGACAAAACACAGATTTGGTGCAATTTCGGGAGACCCGAACAATTATAACTTTGATAATAATTTTAACTATAAAACAAACTATAGCACTCTTGTATACTTTAGTTTTCTCAGGGTTTCACTTCTACTGCGTGTGAACTGCACACATTTTTTTGAAATTTATTTATATTGTTTTTTGGCAATTAAAGGTTTAAAAAACTTATCGAGACGAGTCACGCTTTGACGCGTTTAAAAAAACAATAAACAGTTGATAGTAACCCTTTAGTGACCGTTTTACTTACTTTTTTTTAAAAATTTTATCCTCGTACTCTACTTACTCAAAAACGAAACTCAAACCAAAAAAGGTATATAAATCAAAATACGATGTAGATTCACCGGTATCCGGCTTGTAACACTAGTTACCGGACGTTTTGTACAATCCATACTAATATTATAAATGCGAAAGTGCGTGTGTTTGTTTGTTACGCTTTCACGCCTAACCCACTAAACCGATTTTAAAAATTCTTTCACCAATAGAAAAATTCTTTCACTAACATAGAATTAATAGAATTAAAAAGAATAAAATACCAATTATGTTATAGTATTATTTCTCTTCCTTTACACTAAGAGGAAGGAAGCAGAATTAAAAAGAAATAACAACAAAAACAGTATTGGAAGAATTTTAATAAAATTTTAGAAATTTCTGTTATAAATTTAAGTCTCGTGTCACTCGATTTGGTACTCGGAATGTTATTAGTTTTGTTAAGTCAGGTGCGTCAAGTGATCCATTAACTAATTTGAATAAAATAACCAAATCGCTCTTGGTTCTTCTACACGATAGTCAGTTAAATTAAGTATTTTCATTAAGTTAACAAAATTAATTTGTTCAATGGGTATGGTGAGTTTGAAATTTCTTTGAATTTCATTGCAAGGGATGCCGGGTACCAGCTAGTGATAAACACATCTTCGTATTTCCGTAAGTTTATCCTATGACAATAAAAAAATATTACAACTTCAAGAATATTTGAAGATGATAAAACCCTACACTTAAAGTCAACACATTCAGCCATTATTCAAAAATTATAATTTAGTTGTCCGGTTGACACTTTTTCCAAGAGACTATAAAATTCTATCTATTATTAATTATTCCTGAGAAGGGTTAGAGTAAGAAGACGGATCGTTTAATTGTATGCTTCGTGACATACAGACATACCTTCATATTTCACACCTTGTTATAAGGAACTATTCCTCTATACACGCATTCCGCTGATAGATCCGCTGTAACATCTCCCTCTCTCTCATAAATGGCCAACGTAACAAAAAGAGAAGTTACATCGCAACTCTCCGAGATGGTAACCTAGTACCCTTACCACTGAACAGATTAATTCACAGAAGTGTGTCTGTCTCTACACCGACATGAAAAAAAAAACAGAGTGTGTCATTCACACGCGGAAGAAGTGAAACTTTCAGAAAATTGAAGTAGACAAAGGTGGAGAGACTAGGAAGCACTTTTTTTATCAAGGCGAAGGATGATTTTTTCCATATTTATGTCGTCGAATATTGGTCATATTATTAGTAGGGATGTTATGGAGATCCGTAACCGTATCCGAAACTATCGGATATCCGAAATAAAAAAAAATATCCGTAACCGTAACCGAAACCGATATAAAAATTTCGGATAGTTTCAGATAAAGGCCGCGTCTAAATGACAGGTTACAACAGGTTTTTGTTTGTTTTGCCCGGCCGAGCCGTCATTTGTCACACAAGCCGCGCGTGACTGATTGTAAAAACAAATGATAATATAGATTAGAAATAAAAGTCAAATCGTGCCATTTGTATTTTACTTTTATAATTTTAAAATTCTAATATCCGTAACCGAAATTTTCCGAAACTTGCGGATAATCCGAAATAATTTCATATCCGTAACCGTATCCGAAACCGGTATAATATTATTCCTATATCTGTATCCGTATCCAGATCCGAAATTGCATATCCATAACATCCCTAATTATTAGTATTTGCGTTTTTTCTTCTAGATGTCGCTTTCTTTTGTAGGTATTTTCTTTGTCTGTTCATTTTGAAGTGGTTTGAAGATTGGATATTGTTTTTACAAAAATAAAAATGTTCATTTTTTTGGATTTAATAGCATTCGATCCTTGGTCCTCTGAATGTCTGGCCGCTAAGTTTGCCAAGCGCTTTATACCAGTGGACTAAAGGAGACCTGCGTGGGGCCATGGATTTATCGTATTATATTGGAACCGAATACCCGTGCAATAAATATCTATAAATTGTTATCTCATTCTCTCGCAGGCTAAATCCTGTAGATGTGTTTGTCTCTTTTTAGTGTCGCTTTTTCGATCCATCGAGTTTCAAATCACAAAATTCTAAAAAAGTTTGCACTTCAAAATCCACAGGTCCCCGACTCAAGACACTAGACTGGTCAAGTAAATTTATTATCTGTTATTTTTTTAAGTGAATACGATGTCTATGGTGAATACCAAGACAATCACAACAGTCCCAACTGCTCCCGCTGTCCAGAATCGGTGGAACTTTGGCATACATTGTACAGGGCTAGTAGATTCTTCAATAGTGACTAGCTGCTAATGCTATACAAATCTCAAGTACGCCCAACAATTGAATTTGAGTGCCATTTCTGGGCTGGACTCCACAATACTTGATAAACCTACTTGATTCTGTGGAAAGGAGGGCGGTACGTCTGATTGACAATTCATTGTTAACAGACCGATTGCCTTCTCTGATCCACAGACGCAATGCGGGCATGATGAGTCTGTTCTACAGGTGTTTTAATGGAGCCTGCTTTAGGAGCTAGCAGCATTGATTCCCGATGCACCAGTACACGTGCGTGAAACTCGACGGACACTTGGGGTATATCCGTTCACAGTTGATGTTGGGTTCATGAGAACGGGTCGTTTTTTCGACTTGTTTTTATGTAAGTCGACTAGTATTGGAACGAGCTACCGGCATCTGTTTCATATCCTTCATATAATCCGGGCCTCAAGACCCTTCAATACCTTCAAGACTCTCATTAATAAATGAGAGTCTTGAAACCCTAAAGGGATCCCTAAAGCCCCTCCCTTAACTCTTCTCACAACGCTATGCAACCGAGTGGCGACATAGTTCCCCTGCATGTGAAATGTCACATAAAATAAATTTAAAATTTAAAAACACGCAATCGGGGATTTTCATAACGGATACTCTATCTTGAAAAAGCAATTAAAAGACATATAAAATCTCACAAATTTGACAGCCAATTCCATATGGAATCTTTCCCGTATCCATAAAAGATACGGAGACGCTCATCTGGTCAACAAACACGGCCAAAGCCATTTCAAGTGACGCGACGTTTCGATTCTGAATGGTAGTCTTTCATCGGGTCGAAACTGAGAGTATCTGCCACTCCGTTCAGTAAATAATTTTGATATTCTATAAGAAAAATTGAAGAAACTTCGGGCACACGGACATGCCCTCAACACACTTCTATTGATTTATCTCTTCGGTGCCACAGTAGGCAGGTACTTTGTATAAAGTTTAGTTTAGTATGGATAGCGTAGAAAACATTTATTGAGCGAGCACGTGATTATCTTGTTTTGGAATTCCTCTGCATTTTGTCATATTTGACAAAGCCTCTGTGCAGTCAACCAATAATATCTTATTTATTAGGTACCTACAAGAAGCCAATAAGAAGAGGGGAGTACAGTCTGACCAGAAAGTAAACAAAACTAGACGAAGCTGAGATGGTTTAAATTGTTTTAAATGGCAACACGAAGATGTTTCCAATAAGCATATTTATCCAAGACACTAACTAGATTGCATTTAGTTCGAGAAGAATCTTGCAATCATACATAAAGATAGTAACCAATAAAAACATGCGATGAGAAAATTAAGATAATGTCGGTAGTTTTTAGTCGAAGTATGATACGATTAAACATGGCCGAAAGGGAAAGGATCGAATTAGCTCAGTGGTAGAGAACTCCGGCGAGGCTAAGGTCCTGGGTTCTATTCGTTCTATTCCTAGATGCGACCCTATTTTTTTGGTTTAATTTTTGATTGAGAGTCACTAATATTATCTTTAAGATGAAGCCATACTAAATAATACAAAATCATACAAAATCGTATGTTTTAGTTTTGAAAATTTGACCGCTTAGAAGTATTATAGATGCTTCAATTAAATACTGCGTGTAGAACATACTTTGGCCCTTAAAAATATCGGTCATTTTTTTAAATATGTCTTTTAATAAGCTTAGAAAAAAATAAAGTATTAGGTCTTTAAAAAACATTTTTAACTGAAAACTCTCCTACTTATAAACACTTTTTCGGATATGGTTTTATTGCATAATGTGGCAAATTCAGTTTATTATATAATTATCGCGAAAAAAAATGATATTTACGCCCGAACCTCACAAAATAAAATATAATATGCATTTTCGCGTTGGTATTTTTGACATCACGGCGACAATACGGCAGTCGACAAATTTGTTATGGCAAAGTGAACCTTATACCGTCCACCGAAGAACGACTGGCAGCCGCCCCCCTGTATATATCTTTTCCAACCTTTCCAAAAGCTTTTTCTCAAGTATTTTTAAACTCCTCCCATAAAAGGGCGTGAATTCCGATTTCGATTTTTTCCTGTACTAGTGGATCGCCTTAATGATAAAATATTACATTTGAGGTTTTACTTATTAACTAACTAACTAACTAACTAACCATCACGCCGTTTTCCCGCAGGGGTAGGCAGAGAGGACGGACCGCCAAACAACTCGGTCTTGGCACACACTCTTTGCCTCGTTCACATTCATACATCGTCTCGTACATGCTCTTCTATTATTCTGACTCCTGACATGGCCCGACTCAAGTTTCTGATTCACTTGATCGTGCCATGTCTTTCTCGGGCGTCCCCGACTTCTTCTACCATTCACATTTGCGTCATATATTCTCCTTACACTCCTTTCCTCGTTCATTCTCTCTACATGCCCGAACCATCGGAGCGTTCCTTTCTTGATCTTACTCATTACGTTTACATCAGCCTTGCATTCTTTGCGGATCTCCGCGTTTCTCACACGATCATACATGGTTTTACCACACATACGCCTCAGGGATCTCATTTCTACAGCATTCAGTCTACTTTCATCCTTCCTCTGCCAGTTCCATGCCTCACTGCCATACATCAGGGTAGGTACCAGTACTCCATTATGGACGACTAGTTTCGCGTTTTTGGACAGTTTTTTTTTGGTGCCAACGGCGTTTAGTCCTCCATTAATAGAGTTACCTGCATTCACCCTTCTTTAAATATCTCTTTCAGCCTTCCTATCTCTCGTAAACATACTTCCCAAGTTATTCCAAAAAATAAAAATTCTTTTTACATCATACGGCAGCGTTTTCCACTAATTTCTGAAAGAAGATGATTCTAAATCAAAATCGTGAGAATATTTTAATGTTTAAACGCGTTGTTATTTTCACACTTAGGACTTGGTATTTCAGTTCCTTTTTAAGCTCGCCTTATGTTCGTCAAGTTGCATCTGGTATAGGATTACCATCTTAATAAATACATATTGCAAATTGATTAAAGTATCTAAATAGTTCCTCCAAAGGCAAACTAAAAAAAATAACCTTAATTCTGGCACTTCGAGTTAATCTCATTGATTTTTTTTAATGTACATTATTATCAAAAAGCCATTTATTAGATGTTAAATTAAATGTAATGTGTTAGAAGGGATACGTGACTTTTCATCCCACGACAAAACATCCCTCAATAAAATATCTACTAAAACGAGCATGTGATTATCTAACCTAACCTATCCTAACCTAACTTAACCTAACCTTAAGTAACCTAACCTAACAAAAAATGGGACAAAAATAATGCAGACATCCTATAAAGACAATAAATTATTGTTCAAAAATAGTAAAATGGGACAAAAATAATACAGACATCCTGTAAAGCTAGGTAAGGTTAGTGAATGAGATAGTGTGTGTAGAGTGGATTTGATATGTGTGAAGATTGACTGACGAAGGACCTTGATTTTTGTGGTACTGTTACTGCTTGAAATGAGAAAAAAACATATGCTGCATATAAAGGAAAGGACTCACCGAACAGGATTAAGAACTTGTATGCTGGCAATTTTGTCTGCTTTCTCCCCATCCAATAGGCACAGAAACAGCAATAGGCGTGCGTTTCGTTTATTTATAAATACAACACGGCGGAATTATGTTAATATCGATTTACAGGTAGCGGGAGCACAGTGGCTATAGGGTATGTATGTTGCGGCGCGGGCTGTTAATTGCAGACTGGAGATAATATTTTTAGGTGCGGATTTTGGAACAAGGTAGGACAGGATTTGCAACAATATTAATACCAATCCCAAGCAGTAACAGTATGTATGCGTGCTATGTAGGTGTGTGTATGTGTAGGTATGTGTATTGGCGTAACCAGTTAGGTTTTAGTAGATATTTTGTTGAAGGATGTTTTGTCCGTAGGATATTTTATAGGAGATATTTTGTCGGGGATATTTTGTAGCGGGATGAAAACACGCATTACGGCTAGAAGCGTGTTCCTTAAGCATGGTAGGTACCTCTTTAAAAATTAAACATTATAAAAAACTCTCCAATATAAAACCGTTATAATAATCGCGAGTCGATCATAACCTCACATTTGAATCTACTATAATTTGTTCTAAAATCGGTGTTGCCACAGTAATGAAATTTTTTAAATTTTATTTTATTATTTCATCACATTTTTTAGACGGTCTGTGCATAACTACCTAAGAGCCTAAGCTATTCTTTAACCTTTAACGCCCGTGGACCGGTGATAAATCTGCAGCCAAAACCTTAGGACGGGACGCGCCTTCAGAGCGCAGAGGTCAACATGAGCAGCGGTGTAAAATAATGTCACCCGTGTTTATGTTAATAAAGCCAGGCGAGAGATGCCCCCCGCTGCCCGAAGTGCATGGTAATTTTCTCAACTAGCAGTACAAATAAATTAGCCGCTGCTAAGAGAGTCCACGGAACTCTCGTGGATGCTGGAAGAGCTAGAGAGAATAGACGTGCGTAGAATTCATTGAAACGTGCAGGTTTATATTTATTATATATCTAATCTAATAAAAACATATATTATGAATTATGATTATATTGTAGGATTCAGCCCAGTGGCGTAGCTAGCATGGGTGGCACCCGGGCGGAAAGGGCGGATAACGTGGTTGGTGTCACCCCCCCACCCCCCATTAAAGTTGAAAAACACTAATTTCGACTCATGAAAAATTGACCTGTCCTGGGGGGGGGGGGGGGGTTGGCTAGAGAATTGGGATTGGAGGGGTGCCACCCGACCGAGTGTCACCCCCCCGTCGGGTGGCACCCGGGCGGTCCACCCCCCCCCCCCCCTCGCTACGCCATTGATTCAGCCTACGGTCATGGCTCCGTGCTTTGAAGAATTATGCTCACGGCAGCATCCGCTTGACTACCGCGTCTCTTCGATTTCTTCTTCTTCTTCGTGTGCCCTATCAGGTCCCCCGACGTTGGCGATCACTCTGGTAAATGTATTTCTATCTTGCGCTGTCCGGAATAGCTCTTCCACACTTCTAATACCGGTCCACTCTCGTACATTTCGCAGCCAAGACATCTGTCTCTAACCAGGCCATCGGCGACCCTCTATCTTGCTATTCTTGCCTTTTAATTTTAATTGAAGCAAGTGATATTTCTCCCCTCGAAGTATGTGACCCAGATTCTGCGAATGAAAATGTGTATGTGTTGCTCTCAAATGCTGCCCCCTATTTGATCAATATTTTATCCCAATTTGATTCATATGACGTGTTTTGTGTGTTTGCTCACGAAGTACACAGACTTGCCGAAGAAGTGAGATCCACGTTTGCGAATGTAAATAAACTGATTTTATCAGCAAAGAAAGTGTTCCTTAAGGCGCTTGCTCGTATAAAGACCTACAAAGAAAAACTGCCAAATGTCCCTTTACCTCCCAAACCAGTAATAACACGTTGGGTTACATGGATCGAAGCTGCGATGTTTTACCATGAATATTTTGAGGCCATCGAGGGTGTTATCAATGGCTTCGATAGAGCAGAGACTTTGGCAGTTTTCCCGTGCAAAGAAGCGTTTAACAATGCTAGTATTAAAAAAAAACTAGCTATGATTAGCACTCATTTCACCTACATACCTGCAAGTATAAAAACGCTTGACACATTCTGCGTTGCCAAAGCTATTCCCAAGTAAACTCAAAGAAAAGTTTGAAAACTTACTGAACAATAACCCAGGATTTGAACCCTTGTGCCAAATTGTTAGCTTTATCAACGGGGCAGGTGAAATTTTTCCCGGCACAATAAGTTCAAAAATCGCACCCAAATTAAAATTCTGTCCAGTCACATCAGTAGACGGAGAAATCTCCTTTTCCGCTTACAAACATATATTAAGGGATCGTAGACACAATTTGTCTACAGAACAGTACTTAGTCATATACGTTTTTAAAGGTAAATTTCTTTGTTAAATACATTTTGTAAATGATATTTTCGAAAATACTAAAATAAAAAATATTTAAAAATACGACTTATTAATACGTATTATTTCATGTTGCATATTTTGACCCTTTTATGGATTTTCGTGCATATTTTAGCAATTTTTATTGCATATTTGCATGCATATTTTGGGCTGTTTTTGTTGCATATAATCCGGTCTTTATATAATAACTATTGAATTATGTGGGCTAAATGAACGCCTTACCTATATAGAAAAACCAAATCCCTCATCAAACTACTACCGTTTGTGAGTTTTGTCCTGCATTGAAATTCAATATTATGTCATATCAAGTCATATTTCCATCGTCCTCTGTTGAACTCGACCTCATCGTCAGCGGTCTTGGTGAATTCCTCCATCCAGGTGATGGGCAGCCGCCCGCGCCGGTCGTCACACAGTGAATTCTATAAATATAGCCTATTGATGGACACCGGCTTCCTGAGTCCGATGAATTCGGTACAACTGCTCACAAATGTAGAAATAGTACCTACATGTTGCGCACCGATACTCGTTTATTGATCTCCTCAGTGCATTATTATGATTTTATCTTGCTGTCGCTAAGTTAAAATTTGATTCAGATTCATAAACTCGTTCCCCCAATGAGACTGGGTAAAATTTTTGGTTAGTCAAAAAAACATGCAGTTACAAAATGATGTCTTGTCTTGTTATTTGCAAAAACGATACGACGATAAGATTGCACCACCCCAGCCAGAAGTACTAACCCCTGTCCCGGTGCGACCGGTACATCAGGGGGGCATCTTGTTCTAGGTCTTGGAACACGTGCTCTGCTCTAAGGATGTAAAGAATTTTGAAGTAATCTGTTGAGATACTGTTATATATAATGTTTGGAACTGGAAACAGGCCGCCTTGAGCCAATACGGGAATGTTGGGTGGATTAAGCAATCTTTTTCTTTCTATTTGCATTTCCTTCATTATTCGTAGTTCGTCTTGCTTCTTCTTGGTTATTTTTACTTAATTTAGCTTATTCTTGTTTCTTTTGGCCTCTTATTATTCCTTGTTTCTTCTCTACATTTTCCATCATAAATATTATGTGATTAGGATTATTTATACAGCTTAACCCTTAACATCACTCGCGGGGGAGTATAGTCCTCCACCAAGCAGGTTATCGCAAATATATAATATATATTTATATACATTTTTTTATTTTTATTTTACTTGCGGCTCTTTGTATTCGTAGCATTGCTCGAGAGATTGTGGTGAGCGGGCGTGCACCGGGCTGACGTTTTTGGTTTACGAAGTAAGCGTTCCTGTGGGACCTAGATCCCCCCACGAGTGTAGTAACGTAAGTAAAATTTCTTGATTAATAAATATAATAGTACCCAATCAGCATGGCTTTATCACAGGTAGAAATACTTTAAGTAACTTACTCATTTATGAAAATTATATAACTGATTCCTTTGTCCTTAAGCATCAAGTAGATGCGATATACACAGATTTTTCCAAAGCTTTTGATAAAGTTAGACGACATATTCTAGTACATAAATTAAGTATGTTGGGCTTTAAAGGAACCCTATTGATCTGGATTAACAGTTATCTTAGTAAAAGAAAGCTCTGTGTTAAAATAAATTCTGTAGAATCTTACATCTTCGAAGCCACAAGTGGGGTTCTCCAAGGATCTCACCTAGGACCAATTCTTTTTTTATTATTTATAAATGACAATGTTAGTGTATTTAAAGACGTACAAGTCCTTCTCTTCGCTGATGATTTGAAATTGTATAAAATGATACGTAGTATAGAGGATTGTCATATTCTACAACCAAATTTAGATAAATTGTATCATTGGTGTGTGATCAACTCGTTATTTCTTAATATTCAAAAATGCCAAGTTATTCGTTTTCGTAAAATCCAAAGTCATGTTACCTATGAATACTCTTTAAATAATGTAAAATTGACACCAGTCGCTCAGATAAGGGACTTAGGTGTTATATTTGATGAAAAGTTAACATTTACTCTGCACGTAAATGAAATAAAAAATAGAGCTTTAAAAATGCTAGGGTTCATATGCAGAACAGCAAGTGGTTTCAAGTCACTAGAATGTTTGAAAACATTGTACACTTCTTTAGTAAGAAGTCAGGTAGAGTACAATTCGCCAATTTGGTCCCCAATGTATAAAATCCATTCCAACAATATAGAAAGGGTACAGCACAAATTTCTAAGATTTATTAACTTTAAGCTAAATATTCCAATTCAAAATATTAACTATGTCCTTTTGATGAAACAACTCAACATAATTACGCTGTCAGATAGGCGGATCATCTTTGACCTTGTACTATTAAATAAAATTATTAATAATTGCATTAACAACCCTGAAATTCTCTTCAAAATAAAATTTTACATACCGACCAGAAATACGAGACAAAGTGCTACCTTTTTCTGTGACAATTTCAAAACGAATTATGAGGCTCATACACCTATTAATAGAATGCATCATCTGGGCAATAAATTTGGGAATACTGTAGACATATTTAAAGATTCCGTATTAGTCACAAAACGAAATCTTTATAATTATTTTAGTAAAATCTATGATTTCACAACTCCGTAGTGAATACACTCTATATTTCTATTTTTTTTTTAGTTTTTATATGTCTTTTTACAAATTTCGCTTTCCATACCTATACATTTAATTTGTCTTAAATGTATCATAAATCAATATATATTGAATACTACCTATGTATTTGCTAACACAACTGTATTACTTATGTATATATCTTGTAAAAGCCCAGAAGGGCGTAAATAAATAAATAAATAAATATAATATAATAATTAAGTTGCTCGAAATGCCAAAAAATATTTGCCGTATAGGTAGACTCCGTCGATGTTAAAATTTGTGATATATAGATAAAACAAAAGATTGTCGTATAAGACTGCATAATATACTACTTTTTTTAAATATAAATTTCCATAAATGACACATGTTTGCTTAAAAAATATAATAAACTAGTTTTCTTGGATTTATTACATGTCTTTCATTAATTTTAAATAAATAAATCCCAAAAGAGTGCATATTTTTATAAAGCATAAATTCATGGGGGGCGTAGGTCCCCCACAAGTGAATGTTTGTAAGCTGAAAATAGCGAGTGTTGCTAAGGGTTAATTCGCCTAACTTTGCATGCGGTCAGAGGAGGAACTAATTCATAAATATGAACTAATTTATATACAAAGTTAACCTTGTCAAGCTATTCAAATACAGCACATCTCAAAGGTAGGTATAATTTTTTTCGACGTGAACCCACGAGAAGCACAATAAAATAATTATTTGTAACATTATTACCTACATAAAAATGTGATATTACAAAACATAATTTTTAACTCATTTGTAATAAATTTAAAAGCATTAAAAATAGCCAAACAAACAACGCCATTGTGAATTTATTGCGACAGCTTAAAAATGTAGGTAGTCTTTCTTCGTACACTTTACGACGTTTGCTTTAGAATTTCCAATAACATATTTTTTAATCACTGAATAAAAAAATATGTTTAAATGCCACAAAAAAGTGGATAATTGATGGTTATGGTTTAAAATAATGTCGATCTAAGGCCATCAAAATCAATTCAAGACATAATACAAAGCCGTTTGGTCATAGCTAACATCGGTGGACATAATACAAGTATTCTGCAGCGGGTAGGTACCTACCTACCAAAGATTGTGTTTTAAACATACGAAATGCAATAAATGTCACGGGCGCCTTTGAACCTCAATTGCCACTTTATCGTTAACGGGCACCGTACGCCATTTTCTTATTGTAGACCTTGTTGTTCGGAATAGTAAAAATGTCAAATATATCTCGCTTTAATTGTTCGAACCTGTGTCCCGCGGCCAGGTACCACAATGGTGACAGCAGGGAGCCTCACAAACTATCGTAAACAAGCTCCGGTAATGGCCGGCGTCATACGCTACATGGGTAGGGTGACCATGCGTTTTGGCTTAAACTTTAAAGTATTGCTTATATTATTAAAACTAATCTCAATCGTTGTATCACTATTAATTCTATTCAATATAACATTCTCCCATATTTATCTCCACTATGGAACAAAAAACTATTAGAAATCTTCTTTTTTGGTGAACACCGCACAATAGTTCCAACTGCTCCCGTCTGGAGACAGTGAGACTTTGACATCCTCAATTGGGATATGTTGTGAGGCTGAAGGTAGGAGAGGAAGATGAAGGTTGGGAAGTACCTGGCTATTCATATCTCGTCACCAAATACGATTTAAGCCATTTCAAACAAAGTTTTAATTCTGAATGGTGGTCTTACAACAGAGCGATACTGAGAGTATCTTTAACTCTGGAACATGACCCAAATATAATATATATTATGTTTTATTAATTAATTGTGGAATAACACAAATTAATCAAATAAAATTGATTTGCGCATGCCAGGATTCGACCCCGCGACCTTCGGATTGCGAGTCAAGAGCCTTATCTTTCGACAGTTTCGACCATGGAGGCCGTCAAATGTAGTAGTCACCGAATGATATTCTTTTCCTCAATGAAACTTATTTTATTTCCATGCTGTTTTTTTTTCTTGGTGTAACTTTTTTAAAAATAAATAAATCAATTTAATATATTATGTACAGGTTGTTAAGGGACATACTTGACTTATTTTAAACCAGTGATTCCTGAGATTTTGGAGTAAAAATGTAAGTAGGTAAGGGAAATTTTGGTCTCCGGTGACTTTTTTATTACTTCTTCAAACAAAAAACTTCCACATGTCGTCACTGGTCACTCAGCCGAATAACCGCCCGACCCCTCATCCCGGCCCTAACTATCCAATACCTATTGATTTATTTGTTTTTAGTTTAAAAAAAAAAATACATCAAAAATGTCACCGGCAACCAAAATTTCGTTCACATTTTTTACTTCAAAAAATGTCAGGAATCACTGGTTAAAGTAAGTCAATTACGTCCTGTATTAATAAAAAAATGTAAATTTTATTGAATGTAGGTATAAAAATATCTATTGTAGGTATTAATTTGAAGAGTCTATCTTAAAATTGAAACTTAGAGTAAGTTAGTATACATAAAATAACAATAGTTTATGGTGAAAACCACGAAAAAGAAGTATTTTTTAAATATTTTATTTCAACAACAAAAATTTAAATAAAATGATTCTTGTTTGGGCACACTATTATATCCGAAAGTCAAAGGAATAAAACTCATTACCTAGTCTATAAATGGGCGAATTTACAAATAACCACTTCTAGATATTTAAAATATCATATTAAATTCTTTAAAAGACTGCCTTTCTATGGCAAAAATAAAAATTATAATGGTGTTAGCTGGTATTTTATGACCAACATTTTAACGTTTCCCATTAATGTTCAACCACGGTCACAGCAAAACTGCTATTATTTATTCAAATATAAGTTTAGCATCCATTTGATGGCTACTTAGTTCTCTTATTATAAATAGAATAATAACATCTGTACATAAATGGCTGCTGATTTCAAAGATATGCAAATTAATAGAAGTAAGAAGGTATTTTGAGAATAAATTGTTAATTCCAGAATTATGCATCACATCAATGTTATTGGTTTGTTTAATGTGATAATCACCTATCTACCCCACCCAATTGCTTGAAGCCGGTGGAATAGTTGTATCTGGAATAGAAAGTCTTTTCATTGTATTTGTTTCACCTTTATTACATTTTCATTGTATTTTTCATCATTTTCAAATATAACAAACAACCACTAAATATTCCACCAACAAGCTAGAAGGAAATTAACTGCTTGTGGCTTTGTAATTTAAATACCTGGGACATTTCCTAATAGAAGACCTGAAAGATGTTGAAGACATGGAACAACAAAGAATAGCCATAAACACAGTGGTTGGAAATTAGTTTTGGTAGTGGGCCATATGAATATGTCAATTTTTTTGAGGTGCCATGCAACCGTCCAATAGACTTGTGGGCGTGCGAGCCTGCTCAATCAGTGCGTTTGTGACTGCCTGTCTGATCGTCCGTCGACATCGTGCTTCGTGTCATGCCTAGCTGCATTGTCGAATCATTATCACTAATTCATATTAATTTCTTATAATTAAATTATAATTTATAAATGAAATCCTCAGCACGGGAAATCCTAGTGAGGATATCATTATCTCTAGATGTTTGTAAAGAAAGGAAGACAATAAATCATTATTATATTATATTAGCGATCTTAGACGGCAGAACACATGTTCTAGCACAGCATAGCCTTAAACATGCATACACAGCTTATAGGTAACTGAAGGTTTATTAGTAGTTATTGGGATAATCTCTTTATTTGTTTTATGTAGATGTTCCCAAAAACTTTCTGAAATTTCGATATTTTTATTGTGGCTTACTGATATCCTGGCTTCTGTTTCCGTCCTCCAATTTTTTCCCGTTTTAGAAATACTTACCTGGTTATCTACCCGGATGACATCAGTATCTGCATTCAGATCCTTAATAAAAAAAAAACCTCTCCTCGTACAGCCCTTCATTTATATTCTGATAACAGGTGGAAATATATAGCGCAAAGTTATTACACATTAAACTATTACTTACCATTTACCTATCAACTTATCACTAACTAGCTAGAAAATTCACTCCGGTTGGTGAAGGAACCTGATTTTAATATCACACTACAATATGTATCACAAATAACTGCACAAGATTTGTGAATTCGAGTATTTAACAAGGAAATTAAATATCACACACACTATTTGTTTTTTTTTAAACACAATAGTATTTTCAAATCAATAAATAAAAATACAAATTCGACAGTAAAAGTTTAATTCCTTCATTTTCCCCCGTTACTTATCCAAAAAACAGACACCCAATGAATGACAGAATATGATTTTATTTCATCCAAAAATAAGCATCACTTTTCTAAATTATATTAATTACATGAATTGGGAAAAAATGTTTAGAAATATCAAGACCAACCAGAAAGTAGTGTGGTAGTTATTGAATCCCACTCGGGCATTGCGGGTTCTTAAAAATGTACATTCATGTTTTCTTCACAAGAACTTGTTAAGAAAAAAAAATATGATTGTGACCGAAAGTGTGCCAAGTATGGTGGGAAGGAATAATAATTGTCCGTTCAGGGACTCTCCCTGTGCTAATGTATGTGCCGGTATGCTTTTAAAGAGGTTCCACCACTAGAGCGATGATGTCAGGAAATTACTTTTTAAGGTATACTGCACTGCCCTCTACACATCGAGATGTGGAAATAAACAAGTTGAGGGTGTGCTACAACAATTTATACAGGCAACTTCCAAGATTCTGCAGCACCTCCATGATGTTCACTGAAGGGAGGGTGCACTCATTCACCACCTTACTTCGCCACCAACTAGCAGACTCCTCGGGCAGGACACAGAAGTCAACCAATGTCATTGTCACCGATTTCATTGTCTTGGCTGCATTCGAGGGGCTCAGCTCTCCACTCAATAAGTGATGGATGGAGATGGTGCGGCGCCCTCCCCTTCCTAAAGGATGGTCCTTTAATTGAATTTCTTTTGTATTAAAATAATAATTGGCTAATTTATGTAGCGCCGTTTTCGTGGAAAATCCCCTCAAGGGCGCTGTCGCGTCCGATGACACGACAATATGATGTTGTGGACTGTAAATCGATTTCGAAAAGAATTTGACCAATGAATTGTGTTTTAAAATACAGATCACGGGAAATGGGGTATGACGGAATAGTCTCTTACCTTTTGACGGTTTATTCGGCTGTTTCAGGATCGATCCTGGATATTGGAGTTTCCCAAGAAACGGCACAACACCAGTTACACTTATAATCCATAAAAAACGGACTTTTTGCGATAATTGCGATAGTTCAACGACAGAGAGCTGTGTCCCATAACACTGCGAGATTTCAACTGTTCTGTAGGTAACTTAGATTAGGGCGACAATATTATTTTCCACTTGTTCACAGGTAGGTAGTCGACAAACATCTTCTTCTTCCCCTGGTAGAGACTTTGAGGACAGGAGGACGAGGAAGGAATATATGATTTATGAAGGACTTGGGGAATATGGATTAAGGTTTTTTTTTAAAAACTGTTTCAGAACCAAACAGGCGCTGTTATTATTACCTATTATGTTTACACTATATATATATATATATATATATATATTCTTTTATATAAGAATTAAATATATGTGTAAACATAATAGGTAATAATAACAGCGCCCTTGAGGGGATTTTCCACGAAAACGGCGCTACATAAATTCTTTTTATTTTTCTTTGAATGTAATTGTAGATATTATATTTTTATATAGATTTAAAATGGCAGACTGGTTTTTTTACATTAACTCAACACAGGGGGCCCTGAGGAAAATAATTTTTCCCAGGGCCTATGTCACCTTTGGGGATGCTGTGTGGAGGGTCGTATGTGGAAAGAAGAAGCGAACCCAGGTCTTGAACATGCCCATGTTGTGGGAAGAAAGAGGTCGGCAAATCGTTCCACAACCAAGCTGTTGAACTCAAGAACAACCGTTTCTGCATAAAATTGTGGGCTTTTTTCAGGTATTTTGGAGCTCCAGAGCAGTGGCGGCTGCCAAATTCAACAGTGGGGTGGCGTTGTGATTTGTACAAGATTAGCAGTTGTATACTATTAAAGTATCTGCAGGCCCTATACAGTTCGACCAGCATCTCAGCTGGTCACTTGGGTTTGCACAATCCATTTTGTGCTGCTAGATTAAAAACATTAAAAAATAAATTGGGTGAAGTGTATAAGCATTTTATTTTTATATTTTTATTTGAACATAATTTTGCCACTTTTTCATGCCATTCATTATACATGCCAGCCCCCTAAACAGTAAGTTGCTCACTTTTAACACAGCATGGAGGATCATGTTGCTCGTCCCATTTTTGACGGGCCACCCTTGTCGGAATGGTTTTGACATTGGTAACCCATCCCATCCATTATTTTGACTAAAACTGACCACTACAACCGAATTAATTTGTGTGCGAACTTGTCCTGAATTTATTGACGGAGTATAAATTCCACAACTTTCTTTTTTAACCTGCACACATGGACACCTTGAATCGTGAGTTGTTCAGGTAAAGTCCAACTTGTAAAGGCGGCAAGAGCAGTAGAAATATAGTTAATTAAACAACGTATTAAATAACGAGTGCTATCGGATGAGGAATGACTGCTTCAACGTTGCCAACTAGGAATCTACATTTCCGATAGAATCTCTAGTAAATTCCGTTAAATTCCATCAACACTTAGGTACTCGGTTTTTCTTAATGAACTTAAACAGTTTCACCATACACAAATCAAGTATTTTATCACAAATATTTAAATTTTGAGGTTAATGTCCACATAAAAACAATTTTTATTTATAAAATAAAGTTAAAAGAGTACCACTGAGACGTCATCATCATCACTTTCCGCTGCCGATGCCGCCTTTTTTTCTCTGTTGCTCATCAAATTGTAATGTAGATGAAGATGGTTGGTGTTGGACATGTTTCTTATAAATTTGCACAGATCCTACAATATTTAATACCTCTGGGGGTAATGAATAGGTATCACAAGTTTTGTTCAATCGTTGCAATCCCGAACGAACATTCAAAATTGCATTGAGCATATAAGCATTAATTTTCTTCCTGGCTTTACTTTTTACGATGTTCATCATGCTGAATATTCTCTCAACGTCTGCGTTTGAGTGAGGTAATATAAGCATCGAAAACATAAATTCTTTAAATTGTTGAAATTAGCAGCATCCATAAAATTTGACTTCAGTCCAAAATTCGATTGTGCTGTTTATTTGTGTCCATTTCGTATAATTCATCATTTTCCATTGGTCTTCAATACGAGAAATTTCTTCGGCAGGATATTTAAATAATTTCAATAAAGGCGTTATAGACTCGTGCACTCTTTAAGTATTATTTACACTAAAAACATTATTTTTTTCTAAAATTTTAAAATTTTCCGGAAGTCTCTGACGAAGCTCTTTTATCAGTTTTACTGTGAAATCGATACATCGCTTTCGCAAAGTTTGTTCCTCTTGTAATCATATTACATTGTTATGTACCAGTTTTTGAATGAAGTAACACTTGAAGTCGATGAGTAGCACTTGTAAAAATGCCTTTAAATTTTTCTCAAATGTAATTAGTATTGTCGATAATACGGCAGGTATTTAAGTTATTTGTCGACGCATAAATGTCTTTGAAATCAGTGACAAATAAATATTTGAACAAGGGTTCCACGAACAGGAAATCTTCTGTGTTTTTTATAGGGAGAGGAATTAGGTACCTATATGAAAAATGTTAAATACGTTTTCGCTCACGAGTGGATTAATTAGAAAGAACAGTAGATTTTATAGATAGTTTGTGAATTGTAGATTTGATTAATTCTCGCTAAATGACGGAGAAGATTCCACGAATTAGATTAAATTTTAGACATTTGTCTGTAAGTGGCCTGTTTTTTGCAGTAATTACATTTAAATTTTGGACATGAATGTATATGATTTTCTATAAATGTGTCAGGGTTAAATATTAGTTAATAATTTAGTGAGTGTATGGGAGTTGAATTAAAAGAAAACATTATATGATCTATCCATTGATCCCAATCGATTTGAGATGAAGAGATATATTGCTTCATATAATCGGATAGAGATGTATGACTAAGTTCTAATGTGTCATTTGTTTGGGGTTGAAAGACCGATGTTTTCAGTTTTTTGATTTCTGATAATTTGGAAAGTTCTTTAATTATTTACATGTAAAATTTGGGTCTTGGTCAATTATTATTTTATTGGGAAGTCCAAATATGCTTATGAATTTGTCTAATTTGTACTGCGATTGTTTTTGCTTCTGGATTTGGGATAGCTATTGCTTTAGAAAATTTTGTTAAATCGTCTAGCATGGTGAGGATGAATTTATTTTCCGAGTCTGTTTAAGAGAGGTCCAACCAACTATGTCAAGAATTAATATTTCAAAAGTTTTAGTGGAAGGGCAACCGGAGCAATGCATTATGTTTGTTTTAATATTGGTGTTAGTATTTGGATACCTTTTTCTACCTACTGTAATGGAAAGTATTGAAAACTATAAAAATTTACCTTAATAAAGGTTTCGGCTAGTTTGTCGTTTTAATAATAATGTGCTTTGTAAGAATTTGAAACTGGCAAATGCTTAATATTGGCAATTATAATTTGACGGCATAGACAAACGTCGAAAGTATTTGTTTTATATTAAATGTGCTTTTGTAAAAAGCATAAAATTAGTATAAATATATGTATATATTTTTTTAATTGAGCTTTATAAAAACGGATAAAATGATTATATAAATATGTTTTTTTCTTATTTGGCTTTATAAAACAGCATAAAAATTTAATTGAACCTATCCATCAGATATTTTAATAAATTTTATTCTGGAACTGATCCATCAGATATTTTAATAGGCTTTGTAAAAAAGCATAAAAGATTTTATTAAGCGCTTTCTAAAAAAGTCATAAAATATTGATTACGCTTTGTAAAAAAGACATAAAACAATTGACACAAAAATAATAATACTGTTATCTTCTTCCAAGTGTTGAGAGCTTCTTCTTGATCCTTGTGCAGGTGAAAGTCCTCTGTGGAAGGTGATGAATGATGATCGTCTGGTGTGTTTGAAGGCTCCTGTGTTGATTGAAGGCATCTGGTTGTGTTGTAGTCGAAGGAACTCCTGAGGTTTTGAGATGCCCCATTTTGTAAGTTCTTCTTATTGGCTGGTAACAATTTATGTTGTTATTTGTTTTAGGGTTTTTTCTTCAGTTTAAACCGTTAAGGACCGACAAAGTTTAGTTCGCCGTTGGTCAAAGTTATCCCACCGCTGCCACCAAAATTGTTATGTACCAGTTTGTGAATCAAGTAACACTTAAAGATTTCATCGTGGTGCATGTTATATAAAATTTCAGCATTTTAGCAATTTTGGGTATGTCTTGTTATATTAAAATGTGATTTTAATTCCAGCCATTGCTCTAAAATTCTATCCACAGCTGAGTAAATTGACAGTCAACGTGTTTGGCATGCTTGGACTATTTCAAGGGGTTCGTGGCCTTTTTTATAAGACTGTATATTTATTTGTATGCATGTTGTCTTGACGAAGATTTAACAAACCAATTGTATGTTTCTGACAAAAGGTATTCCAAATTTGTAGGCAAAGTGTGTTCAGATGCCTTCGATACAGCTGATTGGAGTGAATGGCAAACGCATCTTACCAGAATGAGTCTGGGAATTTCGTTTTTCAATTTTTTATATACTCCTTTATTTGCTCCTATCATTACGGAAGCATTGTCTGTGCCGATAACTAACATTTTTTGTAGGTTGAGATCGAACTCACGTAATGTTAGCTTTAAAGTGCAAACTATTCCATTAGCAGTACACTATCTTAGCCTAAATATTGTTCTGTACGTTAGGTATTCTTGGAAGCACTCTGGGACATGCATTTTTTTTTGGCTCAGTATACAACCAATTTCTCAATTATTTTATTTCAGTATATAAGACAGGTGTGATGCCCAAAAATTTACGTACATGGATGTTTAAATACATAATAATTACAAAAATAAAATAAAATAATAAGCTAAATATACAAAAGTAAATGACAAATAAAAATGGGTTAAAGTAAATTGGTAAGTATTAATAATACGTCCAACTTCAGTAAAATATTGACAGAATCAACAACGCTGGCTGCTAGAGGCACCAGTGTAGCATAATAATGACATTGAAATTCCTCCCAATGGCGGCAAATTGAATTTATTTAGTACTCAGCGATGGTGTTTTACACTTTTTTATTTGTATTTTTTTTATTATAAAGAAAAAGTTATACAATATTACAGGAAACAAAATAAAAATAAAACATTACAGAAAAAAAGAAAAGTCCCAATAAACTACTTGCAGTTTGTCAGTAGGTTATTTTACTTTAAAAAATAAAACTTATTATGCAGTTAGAAATTTTTTGTGTTAGAGTCTAACACAAACTATTTCTTTTGGCGAGCCAATTTTTCAATATAATATTTGTTTTTACATTATTTGTACATTTTTTAATTTTAGCAGGTAACATATTTAAGCAAGTAGGTATCATGTAGTCCAGCATTCTTTGTCCGTATTTGTTTAAGTGCTTAGGTACGATTAGTCCTTCATTTAACGTAAAACGAGTATTGTAAGTGTGGTCCAGTCTATTTATGTATATAGGGCAATAATGATTAATTATTTGATTAATATTGATAAAAAAATAATAAAAATGTTCCAAAAGTAGGTTCTGTGTGTGCAGTTAACGGATGTAATAATTAAAAACAACAAAACACTCCAACTCATTATCCAATAAATGGTTCACGTGGTGTACGTATGTTTACTTTAGTAGAAGTATGTATTGTTGCACCTATTCACAGCAGGTAAAGAAATAGCTACCTACTTATAGTAAGGCAAATAATACAAATTGTTTGGTTTTCTGTAAATGGCCTACGAACTGTAGATTTTACTGATTAGCTGTTAGTTCTATCAGGTTTAAGTTCTTTGCCGTCATCTGCCATCTTCAAGAGTGTTTTGATCTTTAAAAAGAACTTGTCTAACATTCAAGTTGATTCTGGAACTAGTAAGATAGTTCCCAAAAGGTTTCCAAAATGATTTGTCGTAGAACTTTGAAAAAACATCAGCTTTATATGAAATATTTTCATTACAATCGATGTTATCCCATGGGTTTCCTGGAGCAGAGATGATTCTTGGAACAGCATGGTAGCAGAGTCTTGACTCTTTGGACATTATCAAAATATCGCCGCTATGAAGAAATAACGCATCCGGTTTTATGTCTTTAGTCTCGCCTCCGATTAAAAATAAAGCAGATTGCCCAAAACTGTAAAAAAAGAAAATGTCATTTACTGCATTTTAAAAATAATGCTAGACTAAAAAAATAGTTAAAAAGTCAAAATAGCTGAAGAATGTTTTTTTTTAACATTAGCTCAACACAGGAGGCCTTGAGGAAAATAATCCCTTCGTGGCCTATTTCATCTTTGGGGATGCTATGTGGAGGGTTTTTTTAGGAAAGGAAGAAGAGGAAATTCTGGGAACAAAAAATATCAGGGGTGGGTGGGAATCTGGGATTCAGTGTGTCCAGGAGTGAAGGAAGTATGAATCCATCCCTCTCACTGGGGGCAAAGACGGTGGGTGGAGAAAGTCCTGCTGGAGATGTTCAAAGGTCTCCCTCAACCAGTCCCTCCCAATCTGGCCTGCCATGCATTTGATGGGCAGACGCATCCGCCGCCAAGACCCGGAAAAATCTCTACCCTATTAAGTCATCAAACATTTCCTTTTGGGGTGACCTATGGCAGAGGTGTT
Organism: Limnephilus lunatus; assembly: GCA_917563855.2. Taxonomy (NCBI): domain Eukaryota; kingdom Metazoa; phylum Arthropoda; class Insecta; order Trichoptera; family Limnephilidae; genus Limnephilus; species Limnephilus lunatus. Next base: position 52,043,108 of record OU830602.1, on the reverse strand, counting down.
AGACACATTATCCAATAAATGGTTCCCGGGGCAGCGGAATCTGTAGTTAGTCGTTAGCAAATCAGGCAGCAGATTTCAATGACGATGGAATACAGAAGCTGATCGTGTAATGTGCTGATCTAATATGACAAGTGCCTTAATATAGGTGGCAATTATGTTGAAAAGTTGATTAAGGTTCAGGCATTCATTGTTTCAAAACAAAACTGTTTGGAAAATTGCATTGTGCAAAATTTGTTAAAATGGAACTAACTTAAAAAATTAACCTCGTATTTAAATAAATACGTCATTAATAAATCAATTGTTGAATACCTGATAGAAATCAGAGGTGCTTCTAAATTGACTTCAGAGTGGTCTGTGTGCGGGGCCAGAGTGGAATCCATGTGATAATAGTTCACTATGGATGCTTGCGGTATGTAATCTTCAAAACCAACTGATTTTGCAACAATCTTGCACATTTCTGCTAGATCACTCGGAAAATTGTTTTTATTACCTTCCGTATAGATCTGAAATCAATAATATAAAAAAGAAGTATAAAATAATATTGTTATAAATACATTGGTGCGAATGTTTATTAGAAAAATTCTTATTATTGGAAAAATTGCAGAGCACAATTTTTTAACAATTCAATAATGTCAAGAAAACAAAATAGTTCGAGTTTGTTGGAATTATTATAATTTATAGCCATTCACATATACCATTAAGTTTTTCTCTTTTAAATTGGTTAAAATTTATAAGGCTTTATCTAAATAAATTAACTGCGAAAGTCATCCAGAAAGTAAGATTATAAGGGCTCCTGAATCCGGGGGATATTGTTTGTTTCGTAGTTAGCGCACCTGGCATATAGGGATTTGGTCCCACGTGTTTGTCCACCATTTTGTTCAGTCACAGTAAGTTCTTCCGATGGAAAGGTCGCCAGGAGGTCACGCCCCCTCCCATCTGCGTGAGTTTTTGGATCGTTTTGCACAGAAGGGAAAAGCTTTTCTAGACTCTATTGTGACAGGGGATGTGTCACTACACCCCAGAATCCAAAAGACAATCACTTCAGTGGCGTCATTCATCTTTCTCAGCCACCAAAAAGTTCAAGATGACCGATTCAGCTGGAAAAGTCATGGCATCTGTTTTTTGAGACCCTAATGGGATCCTTTTAGTGGATTTTATGCCTAAAGGGACTATTATTAATGCAGAGGCTTATTACAATACCCTAAAAAAACTCACAAGAGACATTAAGAAAGGGGATGCTGACCCGGGTAGTCGGTCTCTTGCATGACAACGCCAGGCCCTGAACTGCACGAGTTTCATAGGAGCTGCTGACATCGTTTGGATGGGATATTGTCACCCACCCCCCTATTCACCCAACTTGGCGCCTTCGGACTATCACCTTTTCACTAAACTAGAGATAGTTTTTGTGTGGGAAACGTTTTTCCAACGATAATTAGGTCGAGGAAGCTGTGAAGAAGTGGCTGAAAGAGCTGGCGACGGAGGTCTATGACACTGGCATACAACTACAGAAATTTCTTGATCTCAACCGGTGATTCAGTTGAAAAAAATAATTTTATATATTTGTAAAGTTTCCTGTGAATTTTAATTAAATACAAGCATTTCTCGATTGTACATAAATGTTGTAACCTTACTTTCTGGATGACCCTCGTACATATGCAACTAACTAAAGATAATTTGACTGTGCATAGTGATTTTTAGATTTGTAAAGCAGTACTTTTGAGGTATTCAAGCAGATATTATTAATAAGTATTTTTCAAAATTTAAAGAAATCCCCGACACAGAAAAGAGCTGATGACCCTGAAACGCCTGAACAGATTTTCATGAATTGTAGCTAAGAACCATCTCGATCATGTCAGCTTTCAAACAAAAAACCGCATCACAGCTACAATGCCACAGACAGACACACAGATACACAAACAGTCAAATTAACACCCCTATTTTTGCATCGTGAGTTAAAAATACAACTATTTCAATGTGGAAAAAACATTGTTTATCGGCAAAATAGGGTTGGTTTCCTTTGGCTAGTTATATGTAGATACAGTTATTTTATTAAAACATTATTTTAGGTTAAAAAAATACCTTTGAGTCCCAATCGTGGTGATATCCTAGAGTCGACCATCTTAATTTCTTTTGAAGAACCTTGTCTCTAATGTTAATATCCTGATTGCAAGCGTCCCACCATTCTTCGGAGGCCTTTACATCGCCATGAACATCTAGATTAAGTTTATTAGGTTTCTTGGTGTAGTCGTTCAAGCACTTCGTTATCCAAAATCTCTGACCGATATTTAAAAATGGGTTTCTAATGAATATCAAACCTTTTCTTCTATCAAGAGTATAACCCTTCCATTCTTTTAAGGGACGTAAGCCATATTTAAATGCCAAATCATCTGAAATGCATTTTTCGTCTATGTTTATTTCTTTTATGCCCTAAAAAAATTACCAAATTAAAATCTTGAGAAGTCTCAAGTTCTTCGAGACTAAGATTAAAAAAGCATGATGTATGATGATGATTTACTGGTCTTTTAGCAGTTTTGAAAGAAAATATGGTAAACATGCATTTAGTCCACGGATAATACGGAACATTCGTCTTGTCGAAGTTTGATGCACGGATAATACGGAATATTCCTTTTTTAGGTTGAGGTTAAACTACGAAAGCTGAATGTCATCATAATTATTTTTTTTTAAATCCCAGGTTTTGAATGGTTGGTTTGGAAAAAGTAGGGGTTGTCTAGCAGGTTTGTGTAATTATGATTGATTGTCTATGAAATAAAAACGATAAATATAAAATGGCGTTACCGCGTAAGCGAATTAATATGTTAAATGCATATTTATTGCATGTTTTTTGGTCTCCCCCGACATAAATACTTATTTTTCGTAATAATAAAGCTAAATCCAACTGTTTGAATACAAAATATTGCGTATTAACAAGTAAGCGGTTCAAAGCATAAATAATAAATTTACTAGTGTCTCAAAATAATTTTGTCAAATATTATATTACATTTTTACACACAATATAACCTTAAAATTACCAAAAAATGTAATAACATTCTGCAACACTTACATCTTGCAATCCTTTCGGATGTGAAAAATCAATAACCTTTGAAAAATTTGGTGGGGGACACCGTGACTTATAGTATTTAAAATCCAGTTTAAATATATCACTTGACATGATTTACCATTACATTCGTATTTCGTAAACACGGACACGGATTTACTAAATTTATTATTTGACAGTTGACAGTTTTGAGTTTGACGTTTGACACGGAGGAAATACTTCTATTTTCCCAGTGATCTATGACCTAGTTAGTGATGAGCACAATCGAAACATTTAATGAATCGAACATTTTGTTAAGTATTATTTTTTTTTATTTATTAATTATAATGTATTTCAAAAACATGATAAGTAACACATTATTCCCAATGAGTTGAGAAGAAAACTCATTACGGGAAGGACAGATAGATAAAGTTTAAGTTTAGACTTACGGAATTCAATACTTCGTTTGTGTGAAAGCACTATGAAACAATACATATAAGTACATTTTACACAGATATTGCACGTTTAAAAAATACAATATATTGAAAAGGAAAAAAAATATATATATAAATAAATAAAAAATGCATTGTCAAGAAAAGAGATTTTAGAAATACTGAGAGACATCGACATCCATACACATAAAACATAAAATACCAAACGTATGAAGGCGAGCCAATATTCACTGGTTTAAATACATTTTCAGGAAATATTCTTTAAGCGTTTTAACTTATATTTTTTTGTTAGCTACTGAATGCTTTATTTTATTAGGTAATGCATTCTATTGTATATATTAGATATATTGTAATGAGTTAATACCAAATTTAGTTGTGTGGGTAGATGATGCTAAGTGTATTTGATTTTGGGATCGTGTTTTGTGCTGGTGTATGTCTGAATTAAAGGCTGGTCTGATGTTAGTGTGTGCGGATCTATGTATGATTTGTTATATTGCACTAGTGATATTGTATTTAGGTAGAACCGTAAAAGGAAGTATGTTTGTCTTTGAATATGTAGTAGGTACTGCAAAAAATTATTAACCAATATTTTCAATGCTTTCTTATTAATAAATTATAAATAAATAATAAATTATTATTCTCAAAAAATCTGTTGCCCATGAATTGAAAATCTCACAATACATTTTACAACTTCTACATAAATAATATTAAGTTGAGTTTTATATTTCAAACCAATTCATGTTGTTTCAATTTTTTAAAATAATTGTGTACTTTACATAATAATTGACTTTCCTTGTGTGGTTTCTTTGAATGTATGATAAAAATGCTGATATTTTTATAACTAAAATTGCTTTTATAGTGATGGAGCCTTTTCTCATTATAACAAAATTGTCTAATTTTATTTTTAATGTTTTTCAACCTACTATGTACCTATAAAGATCACAGGCATGTAATATCGCTAATATTTATTTTTTTATGCTTGCATCTAGAGCCAGTGAGATTATGGCATCCCATCAATTAGGGTATGTTATGAGGCTGAATGTAGCGGGGAGAGGAAGGAGATGGAGAAGAGGAAGATGGAGAAGTTTTTGGCTATTCAAATCTTTTCACCAAACGCGGCTAAATCCATTTCAAGCGACGTTTCAATTCTGAATGGCTATTTTACCTTATTGTTCGTTTATAAATGAGCCCTTGCCGGAATAATGTTGTATCCTACAATATTCTAGTTTCGAGATAAATTGAAAAAACGAAACCAGTTATGTTTGTTAAAAAGCAGGCTTAATAATATTTTTCTGGACAAATTCTACTTTCCTGCATTCTTCAGCCTCTTGGCTTTGAAAACTTTCTAGTTGAAGCCATAAGACGTTCGTTTTCTCCATTTATTCCCATAAATTAAACCATGCGCCGTGATTTTGATGAATGGCGTTATACAACATTCTTCCACAAAACAAACTTTAAAAGGCTGTCAGAGGCCTAAAAAAATTTTCATTATCATAATTCTTACCTTAAAAGATGCGTATTCATATTCCCAACATTATTGCATCAATAACTCAACTTTGATAGTTTTGTTGGATACAACATTATTCCGGGCAAGGGCTCAAATATTGTCCTGCTGACAAACTACATGACAAGGGTAACAAGTCATAAAAATACGATTGGATGCTCCTTGTTGATTAATGAGGAGGTTCTCCAAAGTATCGAAGGAGGAAGGCACCTGCTCAGGACCTTGTCCGAAAGGCGTGCAAGATGGATCGGACATGTTATACGACAAGAAGGCCTCTTGCATACCATAATGGAGGGTATGACCGAGGGGACAAACTCTAGGGGACGCCCACGCCGAGAGTACCTGGACGACCTGCTGGTGGACGTGCGCTGCTCATCATATGCAGAATTCAAAAGAGCCGCACAAGACAGGGAAGAATGGAAGAGAAAATTAGAGGAAATTGCTGCAAACCAATCCCAGGATTGAAACCAGAGAGAGAGAGCTCCTTGTTTTGCCAAAGAATCTAAAATATCGTTGCCCACGATGCCAACACGTCCAGGAATCCAAATCAGAGTTACTGTTTTTCCAGAGCTTTGAATGGAAGCTATCAGCTCTCAAATAAGGCACACAAGTGATCATCAGGGTGAATAAGAGGACTGGATGTAAGTTTCTGGGGTGAACTGAGAGGGTCAAGTAGAACAGGGGAATGTTCAAAATTGTTTCTGGTTCTATATTTGACATATTCAAATATTGCAATTTGCAATACACTCAGTTAAAAATATCGAAATTTAGTTTGAATTTTAATGAAATATTCTGTCATTAGAGAATCAAGTTATCTATGACAAAGAATCAAAATATTTAAATTGTAAAAAAGATCGAGTAAATCTTTTGTAGTTGAAAAAGTCATTAGAGAAGTCACAACTCAAATCAATTACCTGCATAAACTTTTTACATGGGACATAAAATTCCTCTACTTGTTGACGCATACTTTTTTTTATCCTATGCACAATATTTACAACAAAACTGTCTGAGAAAATAATTTCTAACATCCCAACGTGCAAACTTGCATCAAGAATTTAAAAATCATATCCCGACTTATTAACAGAAATATAACTCCAGTAGTATTTAGTATTCAAGAATCACTCCAAGAATGTCAATAATATTACTTTGAATGTTTTTAGGTGCATGCTGTTCTTCGACAAGTCATGCTTTTGGATCAATGATGTTTCGGAATCGGACATGCTGATTATCAAAGTGTTTCGATAATGTCCATCACTAATGCGACGATATCATAAAATCTTCTAAGCAAATTCATTTTTATTTTGCTATGCTTTCTGTCAAAATTTTGACAATCGGATTTGGTTTTTAATTCGATTTGATGACCGAAAATATGAAATACTAGACATTGAAACGCTTTCTGCAACTAAATACATTTCTATTTCGCTAATAAATATAAATTCAGTTAACTCAATTCATCACATTTATATTTCATATAACCATGAAAACTTTCAATGATGAAACACTTGCTGAAGAGACTATTGAATCTGAGATTGTAAGCTTGTTGACTAAGTAATATACTAACTTACGAACAATTTTTGATAAAATTTCTTAATCGCTTTACGAATATTTTTTTAGAAAAAACCTTTTGGTTTGCCATTACTGTAAAAGACAACTGGTAATTATCGGTTCGGACTGGACACGCTTATTACGAATAATTTTTAGAAAAAAACTTCAGATTCGCCTTAATTACTATAAAAGGAAACTTTTTGGCTTGGGGGCGGCGGAAAATAATGCATTTTAATTTTCAATTGCGTAAAATTAAAACTCACTTCGCGAACCGATCGGTGACTGTCAGCGGCCATTAGGCACGTCGCTTTTATGTTGGTATCACTGATACATTGCAAAGAACTAACATTTGTTTTTATTTCACAGACAATCAATCATAATTACACAAACCCGCTAGACAAACCCTGCTTTGCCAAACAAACCATTCAAAACCTGGGATGTTTTTTTATAGTTTGATGACATGCAGCTTTCGTAGTTTAACCGTGTTTTTACGTATCCCACGAAGTTGGCCACAGTAGTATTCAGTTATTTGCAATGTATCAGGGATACCAACATAACAGTGACGTACCTGATAGCCGCGATGTGACATCGTGTAGATTCGCGAAGTGAATTTTAATTTACGCAATTGAAAATTAAAATGCATTATTTTCTGCCGCCCCCAAGCCAAAAAGTTTCCTTTTATAGTAATTAAGGCGAATCTAAAGTTTTTTTCTAAAAAATTATTCGTAATAAGCGTGTCCAGTCCCAACCGATATTTACCGTTTTTGCATTCCGGGCGATGGAAAATATTGCATTCAATATTTGCTTTCGTCGTATGCAATTTTTTGTTCGATCTCTAATTATTGTAATGTTTTCCAGGTTCCTATTGTTTCGGAGGGAAAACAAAAACTCAAACAATGGCTGAATAAAAACTTCAGAATAGAAATGACTGATGGCAGAATTCTTGTCGGTGTTTTCGTTTGCACAGATAGAGATGCCAACGTTATATTAGGTAAGGCAAAATCTATACATTTTAATCAAATAACAAGATTATGTTAAATGCTCAAGCTCCCTGCGAAAGAAATATGTAAATCAACACTGTAGAACCATTCTGAATGGTTAATTTTGGGTGAAGTGCAGTTTTGAATGCTTTAGCGTGTCTATTATGTAATTTAAGTTAACACTGCCAGATGATGAGCATAAGAGTACAAATAATCTGTTTTACCATTGAATGGAGCGATGATTACACGAGCGGCAGATACTCTTTAAGTATCGCCCTGGTGAAAAACCACCATTCAGAATCGAATCAAATAATGGTAAAATTTCCTTACTCCCCTTACTTCCAAATACGCTAAAATTATTTACATAATTCTTCATTTCAACTTAGTTCAAGAAACAACTATTTATGTTGGGGGCGACTGAAAAGCATATAAAAAGTTGTTAGGTTCTTATTTTGGGTTATTTAAATAGTTTGTACGGATTAATGGGCCTAATAGTGATATTACCCAGTTCATTTCAATTTGGATAAGGCAATCAAATTGAATCATGCAAATATAAAAGTGAATGTATCAATGTTGTTGAATGTTGTACTCAACATTCGATATTCGAAGCAGTTGAATGGGAAATGAATGTGTAAGATCTTCATTAGTGCGCACTGCAGCCCATCGAAAAGTCACATTGTCACCGTAGTCAAAATGGTTTATAAATGGAAAGAGGAGCATATGCCTCTGTTCTTGAAACATTTCAAGAAGTACCCTAGTATGTGGAATATTAAAGTGGAGGGTTTCATTTAATTAACTCGTTAATTAAATTATCACAAATTAACGTAATTCCCTAGTGTACAACCTGATTCGAAGACATCCTCAGCAATGTGAATTGAATAGCTCACTTCGTCAGGACACGTGCATACAGAACCACACCTTCACTTCTGCGCCATTCAACCAAAGTGAATCAATTTGGTTGAACCGTGTAATATCGCCATTACAGACCACTCAATTTGAATAGTTCAACCATTATAAGAAACCAAATAACCTTTCAATTTTTTTTTAAGGCTCATGCTCGGAGTATCTGAAAGCAGAATCGGATGGAGAAGAACCCAGAGTTCTTGGACTGGTGATGGTGCCAGGAAGGCATATAGTTTCAATACAATTTGATGATTCCATTCCCACCTAGTAAGTACCAAATTCATTGAATCATTCTATTCACAGCTTATAATAATAATGTGAGACCATTCGGATAAGAGATGGTTCCATTAGAGAGCACTGGAGATATAAAAGTATTGTGGGCAAGTTTATATGCCTGAAGTAAGGTTAATTTTTTTTTGGGTGAAATCGAACAAACGTTTTCACTTGTTGAAATCCTTTCTTGAACAGATAACCAATTTCATAAGGGCCTGGTAAGCTTTACGATAGGCCATTTAATATTTTAATCATAGGCCTGAAAGGTGTTACGTATTTTGGCAACATTACTTATCTTTCAAATTTGTATACATGCATAGTTCACACTTCTCTTTATGGGTATCTGTTTTATTTGACTTAATTTGGAAGTATGTAACTTCTTATAAGATAAGATTATGTACCTACTTCAATTTAATATTTTTACCATTTTTATCCTAAACTCCTCGTGCCGTCGCCGTTCAGGCAAGTCACTAAACCACAACACACATTTTTGGGATACTGCAAACTTGAAAACAAAAAAATTTACACAAAGATTAAAATATAGAAAAAATGTTAATTATTTCTCTAACATTGAGATTTAGATTTCTTAAAACTTGTGCTCGGTTCGATTGGTGACTATTACCTGAACTACAATGATATGTTATTACATAGGTTTTAACTTGAAGTTGAAGATTTTATAGAACAATCTCGTAATGCATTTATCTGAATACACACAGAGCTTGGCAAACTTAAGAATGTGCTTGGCGTAATTTACAGCTTTGCCGAAGTTATTTGGGAATCCAGGATGGTGATTTTTTTCAGTCGACCCCGCCTCCTACCAAAATCGGTTACTTCGAATCTACCATCAGGTGCATTCTCTTGTTTGCCAGACTCTATATACTATTTAATTTAATTGGAAAACTTATATTACATTTTGCTATAATCTATATTATTTATGTTGGTAATTTTTATTTTATTCTAGTTGAACATAGAGTCGTGACATATTCTAACATTGTTCTTACTCTTTCTTCAGCAACCGAAATACTGGATCCTCCGCTGAATAACTCCGCTGTAATCATGACTTATTTATTATTCATTTGTAATAATCATGATGTAACTGATTTTATAAATTATTCTTTCATCAATGTAATCTGTACTTAAAAACACTTGATTTCATTTCATCCAAACAAATCACATGTATTTAAATCTGAAAAACATGATATTATCCTGTAATGACGAATATTCTAGTCAGTTGAAGAAGTACTTTTTGTCATAGTATTTTATTAAATAAAAAGAAAAATTAATTCAAAATCTTTTATTAGTAGTAGTGCAATGGTTAACCCTAAATTAAATACTAAATTTCATTTAAAATAATAATTATTCATAGATGATTAAATTAGTAGCAATGAATTTTATGTGAATATAAAGATAAAAAAATCTGACTAAACTAATGAAGTTATCGATAAAGCGTTACAAAAATAAGATTATATAATATTATGTAGGTATTTAATAAAATAAATCTTTTATGATTAATGAGTATCCGACGAAATAAGTATTAAGCTAATTCTTGGAATCACATTCAAAATGTATCTGACTAGATCTCTGAATGTATCCAATAGATTTGATAAAAACACTTCTCAAGATGCTGACAGCTACATTATATAGAGTATTTAAGATTCTTGTAGGATGAAATTAAATTGCAATTAATTGTGATTGCTGCCACGTTATTTACGATGTAGCCAGCCGTCTTGTAAAAGGCCAATCTTGCATTCATATTCTAAATCAAACCTTAAAAAAATTGTTTTAAAATAATATAATAAAATTATTACTTGTAGTATTAAATTGTCTTAAACAATGGTTGAAAATTCACCAAAGATATAAATATCATCTTATGTGTAGAGTAATCATTTAAAAATCCTTACAAATCTATTTTTAATTTCATAGCATTCTTATACATTAACATGGGCTCCCAATAGACATTTGGAGTATTGTGATCAAAGGGATTCTGCAGATCATTCTCCATTTTTTTATCAGTGTTTGCATTAATCTCTTTTAATAAAGTCTGTAAGAATGTAATAATATGGCTTTTAGAACCACAGAATATCTTTTGAAGGTATGACGCACTGAGGATAGTGCCGATATGGATGTTTGGGTGAACGCTTAACACAGTGGCTTTTCTCAACAAGTACATTCTGGAGCATTCAGTTCTCAGACTGCTGTCCTCATCTTGTAACAGCCACAGACAAGCCACCAATATATTACACTTTATTTCGTGCACATTTTCAGTAATGATGTTCTTCTGACGATAGTATTGCAAAAGTTTAACCAAATGCTTCATAGAGACTGCTGCCATTCTTCGATTCGCCGCTTCGAAACGCTCAGGCTTAGACAACTGCTTGCAAACCCTTGATAATTCTAAATGCAAGTCTGTGTTGGTGCACGAAATGTCTTTATCACAAGCCATTGAGCATATTAGCGGTAGCAAATAACCGTAATGATAAGATTGCATTACATCTTCGATGTATAAGTTGCAGTATATCCTTCCAAGCAGACCAGTGTACGTAATGGATCCACAATTGGCCGAAATCACGTACAAAATTTCATAAATCAGTTTGCTAACTCGCTTCTTCTTTTCGCACGATAATTCAATTAAATATTCAAATATTTCTTGAAGTGTTTTGTGTTCGGAGTTCAGTAAACAATCTATGCGTCCTTTAACCACTGACCAAAAGTCTAAATCGACGAGAATAGCACTGTTGCTGTTGACGCACTGTTTCAAAATGGGTAATAATTCAAACTCATGACAATTTTGAATGGCGTGCACCACATTAAGCTGCAGCCAATGATGAATACCAATTTGGAAATCCACATTATCATTGTACTCGGTCAAAGTTTCAAAGCCATCTCCAACTAATTTAACATAATCTCTTGGTTCATCATTCAACAACTGTTCAATTTCTAAATGTAAAGCTTTCACAATAAACGAAGAGTTTTTTTCGACACTGATCATGTTCATATTGTCAAGGACGGTTTTCAACATTTTAAATATCTCATCTTGCTCTTCCTGCTTGAGCAAATAGTTTTTGAAACTAATGTAGTACATTACGTGCTGCTTCAGTGTAAGCATGTACCCGTGAAGTTCGTTCTCTTTTAACGGACAATTTTTAATAATATTCCAATGATTCACAAAGAATGATAAGTCGAAAAATGACGCCGTTATGGTTGCTGTGATATTTCTGATGTTGTAGATTGGACTTCCGATTAACATGATCAAATTTGGAAAGATGTCTTCAAGGTTTGCGACGGTAATACCAAATTTCTCAGTTTCTTCTAAGCAGTATTGATTGACGGCGTATCTGTTGGCCATGCTCGAGAGAAGGCTCAATATTGGAACAATGTTTGAATGGGCTGTTAGTGTGTTTGGTGCAATGGAAGCCTCTTGCAGGCTAGTTTTAATGTAATTCCAAAGTGAGGGAACGTGTGAAAAGAGTTCATCTGGAGAAACAGAAGATTTCACAAAGTTATCTTCACCTTGACTCTTCCTTTGTCCGATCAGTTTGGGAACCAACGCACCATACAATTGTAAGGCGGCATTCCTGAAAAGAAAGGTGAAATTAATTTTTTTTATTTTTAACTTTATGAGTTGAATCTCAAATTATAATATTTAATTAAATGAAGACAATATTAGCGAAACTCAATCGAAAATCTGGAGACAGAAAAATCAGAAAAAGATATTGGTTCCACTGGGACTCGAACCCAGGGCCCTTTGTTGACATGACAAGAGCTCTACCAACTAAGCTATGGAACTCATTTCTAATTCGGTCACTTTTAACTGTATCATACTTCGACTAAGAACTACCAACATTATCTTCATTTTCTTATATGTGCGTTATGAAATATCCTACTAGTGACCCAGATGACATAAAAAATTGGTTTAATTGACTACAAGTTTTTCTGCATTATAATTGATTTGGTGGTGTTTAAGAGTAATCTGAGTATTGTACCAGATAGAAGGTATACTTTTACATATAACTGCAAACTCAATTCGATATTTCGGAGATATCTGACTAATCAACTGGACAATCGATGTCAATCGATTGTGTTATTGTTATTATATTATCCTTATTTGTATTATATTAGTTTGGGGTATTTTTAATAATAAATAATCATGTTTATTCATACCTAACTTGCCACTGATCATTGATTAAATGATTGAAGCACACGGTTGCTAGCTGCGGTGCAAACTGTATCACACAATTGGCCAGGGAACTTTCCTGTACAGTGCGACACAACAGATGCAGGGCCCTTGCCAAAGGGACGTCCCTCTCATTGGAAACGTCTAGCGCAATATCATCTGAAATAATACTCGTGTCTTTTTCCCTCAGCAAAGAAGCTACGTTTCTGCTCGGTTTGTGGTGTGTCTCAGTTTTACTTAGAACTCTCAGGAGAACATCCATGGCGAGGTAGAACAGTGGCTAAAAGGAAAATGACAGAATTAATGTTCTGAATTTAGTAGATAGTTTCGGTTCGATTCTTACATAGAACAAAAATATACATGGGGCAAGTTTCTAGCTTTTAAAGTTTGCTACATTTCGAGAACTTAAAGTCAACAACTTAAAACAACTTTGTTTATAAAAAGACATACCAATAATTAGTATTGACATATTACATATTGGTGTGTTGGGACCTAGAATTTTCTAGATAACAGAGTCTGACTTCAAATTGTACACTCACATAAAATACATTATAACTGAAAGTATGTATATGGTAACGCATACTAAAAGATAGACTTTTAGCATGCTTTACCAATTTGTTAGGCGGATATGGGCACCGCCGTACCGGGAACCATTTATTGGATAACCAAGGGGTGAGGTTTGTCCAGGTCTTGGCGTAGGATGCGTCTGAGAGAGATTGATTGAGAGAGGCCTTTTGACACATCATCTTGCATCGCAGTTGGAGGGATGGATTCACACGTCTGTCACTCCTAGACACACTGACCCCCAGATTCCTATCCACCCCTCATGCCTTTTCCTTCCCAGAACTTTCGCTCCTTCCCTTCCTTAAAAAGACCCTCCACACAGCATCCCCTAAGATGACATAGGCCCTAAGGGATATTATTTTCCTTAGGGCCTCCCGTGTGGAGCAATTGAAAAAAAATACTTAGATATTCATTTTTTATGTGTAAACTGCAAGAGTACCACGAGAGGAGGGACCTATGGAACCCCCAATTGGGGAAAGAATGAGAAATGAGGTAGGAGGGAAAGAAGAAGTATGGTTTATAAGCAATTTTTTTTACATATTTTACAAAAATTAGCCAAGAATTTTTATTACTATGAATGAATGTATTTATTAGAGTGAACCAAAGATTTGTGATTTGTTTGTCTTTACCTTTCCGATTTCCGAATCATTGCTGACTATCCTGTGCACCAAGATACTTAAACCCGCACTCTTTCTTGTGACAGACCCTCCGTGAACGTTTTCCGACGTAGACTGAGTCAAGAACTCCCTCAGGATGTCGGAAATTAATTTGTAGTAAGCCAGATTATCCAATGATGTGAGGTGTTTTACTGAACGACCTGAAAGAAGAATTTGTACAAAGAGATGCGTTAGAATAATGCTATATAATGCATTGCATTTAAATTACAGTGTTTTATTGCTTAAACCCCCCCCCCCCCCCACACTGGTGGGGGGTAATACACATCCCCCAAAAGAGAGTTGTGTGAGATATGTTAGAATAATACTATATAATGCATTGCATTTAAATTACAGTGTTTTATTGTTTAACCCTCCTAATATACATCCCCCAAAAGAAAGTTGTGTGAGATGTCTAATAGAGGGGTGTTCAGGGATGTACTTGACTGACTAACCGGTGATTCCTGATATCATTTGTACATAGTAATTAAAATGTAAATGTAATGTTTGTCTCCAGTGACATTTTTTCGATGGGTCTTTTTTTTTAAATTTATAAAGTAAAAAAATCAGTAGGTATTTGACAGGTAGGATCGGGGTGAGGGGTTGTGTGGTTACTCTGCTGAGTGACCAGTGATGACATGCGGAAGAATTTTTGTTGTTAGGTTTTGGGGAATAGAATTTGAAAAAAAAAACAATAAAAATTACATCAAAAAGTCACCGGAGGCCAAAATTTCATTTACATTTTTCACTCCAAATAATCTCAAAAATTTACTGGTTAAAGTCAAGTACATCCCTTAACTTGGCATTTTTTTATTTTTACACAAATCTAATTTTATTCCGAGATTGATGAAATTTTGCACACTTGTTCTTCAAAACAAGAGGAAGATCACTGTCTAAGTCTGATTTTGAAAAACTCTGCGTAAAGCCTGGGTAACGCCGGATAATTCAACGAGTACTCCATAATCTAGGCAACCACGGAAAAACCATTCAGTAATCGATCTGCATTTAACCTCTAAGAGAGTGAGTTTCTGAGAGAAAAAAGTGTTCAAGAGAGTGAGATATTTTTTCCAAAAAAAATTTTAAACTTCTATTTTTATGGTATGTATTATAAAAAAATTAACTTTATGTTTAAAAAAATACCTATATAATACTAACCTAACCGAATTAATCAGATATTAATAACAACAAATTTTTTATTTTAGTACATAATACAGGCATGCTCATAAATTTACATACAAAAATTAATATTACTAATAGGAGAATTTACAAAAATACCATGTGCGTCCATACTCCTTTGAGAAGATTTTTTTTCGGACGCCAACGGTGCGGCCATACTCTCTTAAAGGTTAAAAATTGATCCCGTTACTACTTTTTAAGATATTAAATAATATCTACCCAATTCTGACGAATTTATGGAGTGGATCCACATTACTTTTTTTAAATTCCTCACTGCAAACAAGCCCCGAGTGAGGACGTAAGTTCATTTTACATTTTAACTAAAAATTAAGTAGGTAATGTTAGTAATACCCAAGGAAGTTCCTGCAGATTCAATAGCTCCTTTGTGGCGACATCTTGTCAAAACAGATATGTTGATATCTAGCAAAGCCGCTATGTCCGAATCTTGTAATCTACCAGTTTGGTGGATCAGCAGAGTACTTGAAAGATCACAGCATGCCTAGAAAAGGTTGAATGAAATTAATTCAAGCTAAATAATAAAATCTGCCTCGATCATGAATTTATGATTGAAGGTTTAAAAATTATATACTTATTTATTTATATTAATAACGCCTTTCGGCTTTTACGTAATATAACATAGTATCAGGTATACATAACTACAACATGAAAAAGACAGCTCTAGTGAACTTGTAAAACAGCAAGAAATAGAAAACAGAAGTTGAGAAAGACATGTGTAGATAACAAATCAAACAATAAATTCTACAATATGTAATTTTTATAACATTGCAACAAAGAAAAAATATATTTATATAATATATGTAAATAACTTAACATAAAGATGAGGCACATTGAAAATGTTTATTGGTAGGTAAGGGGGGGGGGGGGGGGGTACGTTCGCAGGGGGAAGCGGTAGGTACAACATGTCAATATTCAATCTTTTGCTGACACTCTTCAGTCTTTGATTTATCACCTTGCAGTGTTATGTAATTTAACACGCGTTCGCTGATAAAATAGCACCGTCGCGTAAACATTCTACATTGTCAATAAAAGACAAATTGCGTATTATAGAAATGTTAGATAAAGGTGACACGGCGTGTATACAACCAATGGATCAGAACCTTATACCAATGAACGGGAGCCCAATGATCCTCAAATAAGTGAGGCAGAAGCTCAAAAATGGGCTGCTGGTGGTGCGGACAGAGAGTTACAAAATTATGTATTCCTATTAAAATATTGCATGCTATAATCCGGACGCCTCGATAATTCTGAAGGGATCTTGTTTTTCCCTATCCCGATTAGTGAGGCCCTACTATAGGTATACATATTTCAAGTTGAGAAGATGTCTACATATTACCGGAAATAAACCTTATTTCCAATGAAAAAATAAAATGATGAAAATCTGCAAGGGCGGATCCAGGATTTTTTTCTGGGGGGGGCACACGATGGGGGGGGGTGTCCACTCAAGAGCACATTCCCCCCCCCCTGGGACGGGCCAATTTTTTATGAAGTCGAAATTTGTGTTTGGGGGCGTTCAAGTATTGCGTAATGCAATTTTTGAAGATTTTTGACCCCCCCTCCCCCCATGTAACGCGCAGTAACATTTTCTTATACCCCCCCTAAACGTTACGTAACGCTTAAGTGACAATTTTTACCTGAAAGTCACAATTAAGTTGCGCAAAGTACTGTAAAGTCGCTTAAATACCTCTTTTCTTGTTTTAATCGCGTTTGCGGTAATAAATAAAAGAAGAAATTTTTAACTCGCGATACATGCGTATATTGTTTATTTTATTTATGCAAGTTGCTATTTATAAAAAAATTGGGAATTATTATTATTTTTATCCGCCCTGTATTCCTTCCGGATCTCCACAATTTAACAGTATTTCCTCATGGCCCAAATGCAGTTTTACAAGTTCTCAAAAGGAAGATTTAAAAATCTACAGTATGATTTACAGAAGAAAAAAATCTTTTTCATGTCCTGACTGCAACTACTCGTATTCTCAAAAGAGATACCTAAGAAGTCACTTGCTTACTCGTAGTGGAGAAAATTCTCCGACTGCAACTATTTATGTACTACGAAATAATTACAACTATTCATGAACTACGAAGTAAACGAAAATCTAAAATTAACATGTTTAACTACAGTGGAGAAAAACCTATTTCATGTCCTGACTGCAACTATTCTTTTTCTCGAAAAAAAACTAAAACAGCAATTGCTGACTCACAGCGATGAAAAACCTTTTTCATGTCTCGACGGCGACTATTCATGCGCTACAAAATGGTATCTAAAAATTCACATATCCACACTGGACAAAAACCTTTTTCATCTCCCAACTGCAAGTATTCATTTTGTACAAAGGAACTTCTTACAATTCATTTTCTGACTCCTGCGAGTATTCACGTTCTTCAAAGAGGTACCAAGAAAATCACATGTTTAAACATAGTGGAAAAAACCATTTTCATGTCCCGAATGCAGTTATTCAAGTTCTCGACAGGGAGATTTAAAAATCCACAGCGCGATTCATAGTGAAAAAAACCTTTTTCATGTTGTGAGTATAACTATGCTTATACGAAGAGAAATTTAAAAAATCGCATGTTTTCCCATAGTGGATAAAAACCCTTTTCGCTGCAAATATACATGTTCTACCAAATAACAAATGAAACGTCACATATTTACCCACAGAGGAGAAAAATCTTTTTCATGTCCCGATTGCCACTATTCATTTTATCGCAAGGGACATCTAATCACGTGTTAACCCACAGTGGACAAAAACCTTTTTCGTGTCCCGACTGCAACTAATCGTGTTCTCAAAAGGGAAGTACAAGAACGCACTCGCTGATTCACGGTGAAGAGTAACCTTTTTCGTGTTCTGACTGCAACTATTCATGTACTACAAAGGGATATATAAAAAATCTTATATTTACCAACAGAGGAGAAAACCCTGTATCAGAAAATTTTATTCCATCAAAATTTTAATACGGAAGAAGTTCAAAATAGTGCGAGTAAGTATGATAGTAACGACATAAATTTGGAGGTTTAGAAAAGTGCTTTTTTGATAAATGTATCCATCTACAATATTATTTAACAGCGATAGCTTGAGATGAAGAACTGCCCTGAAAAACCAAAGCGATTTTACATTTTAGGTTCTAAGACATAAATAACTTAAAACAATTTACCCAAACATTGACGTAGCCTTAAGAATGTGCATTAAGTTTCTAATTCCTATTTTTTATTTAAATAGAAAAAACATGTTACGTAACGCGTTGTTCGACCCCCCCCCCCCCCCCCTCAAGTGCGTTACATAATACTTGAACGGCCCCTTTGTCAACTTTAATCGGGGGGGGGGACTTTTCTGACCGCGCTTTCCCCCGACCGTACCACTCTCGCAAACGCTGATTATCATATTTCATTTGCAAGTGCATGAAAGGGATGCAACGAACGAAATTCGCAATTCCGGCCAGAAATAGACAAGAGTTTGACTTATTTTTTTTCTGTTATTTTATTCATATATTTTAACAACTCTGATAATTTGATTTGCTTCCAAGTATGTACTGTGATGGAATCTCCACAGTACACAAAAATACCGTCCTGGGGGGGGCACGTGCCCCCGTGCCCCCCCCCTAAATCCGCCCTTGAAAATCTGTGTACAATATAATAAGAATGGCCACTTTTGTCAGTACCATTATTTGTCCAAATTTGAGATGATGAATTTTTTTTTGTTTTTAAATAATAGGTTGTAATGGTTAATAATATTTCTATGAATCATACATTTAATTACTAAAATGCATTAGTACAATAGGGAGAGATATGTTAAGTAAATTTTTCGGCGTAGTTTAATAAATTTACCAAAGAACTTCCTTAGTAAGTTCATGGATAAATGATTTCATGTTTATATTGAATCAGCGACATATTCCATATACACAACTAATCAAGAAAACAGGGAAGCTAGTAGGACTATTAACAGAAGAAGATAACATGCAGTTAAGGGAGTAGATATCATCAACAGGTGTGAAATAGTGACAGGATAAAAAGCATCTAAGATGTCGATGTCTCGCCTTTTTTTAGTTGTGAATACATACCGCACAAGAGTTCCAACTGCTCCCATCTGGAGCCAGTGAGACTATGGAATCTCCAATTGGGTTATTTTGTGATGCTGAAGGTAGTGGGGAGGGGAAAGAGATAAGGAAGAGGAAGGCGGGGAAGTACCTGGCAATTCAGATCTGGTCACCAAACATGGCTAAAGCTAAAATATTTCAATTCTGAATGATAGTGTTAAACCTGGGTGACACTGATAGTATCTTCCATTCTGGAAAGTGATACAAATATACTATATATTCATTTTAATGGAATAAATTGTGAAGTAACAAAAGTCAATCAAATAAAATTTACTTGCGCACACTGGGATTCACGACCTTCTGATTGCTAGTCGAGAGCCTTGCCCCACGACCACGGAGGTCGTCAATGGGAATTGAATGGGAATTGAATTGAATTCCTTGATGGGAAGAAGACTTACAAATACCAGTTAAGCCTTGTTGAGGAACCAGAAGTCATGAAATGTAATGGATGATGGTAACATGATTATAAATATAAATTATAAATTTCCAACTCACCTTTAAGTTGAGCCAAATATTATTGAGTAACAGTTGGTGCGCATTAGAGAGATGTTCAGTTTTTTCCTTCTCACTATTGTCCGCCTTTAGTCCTGAACATCTAATAATGTATTCAATGCTTTCTCCCATTTCTGCAAAACTCGGAGGGGCTTCAGTATTACAAGCCTCACTTTTACAAGACAGTATATTTATAAAATGATTTGTTACCGTTCCTAGGAATTTTTTCAAGGCAGAGATGAATTTGAAGGTCAGCTGATGGTCAGAATGTGTGATGTACATATCAACGGCAGCAATCATCCCGTGCAGTGGTTGGTTATTATAAATGGACAGAAGCAAATCAGTTTCTTGGTAAGTAAACTGCTCCCAAGCCTTGTTAAGCAGATATTCGCAAATATCAAATGGTTGAATTATTTTCTTTATCGGATCATTCAGTTCTGGTCTTCCTCTGTTCAGATGTGCGAGCATTTTGAACATCAAACATCCGCACTCCGCCTCGTAAAACATTCTACTGTTACATAATATAATCCCATTTATGAAAAAGTTTTCTCTTGCCTTTTTAAATGTTTTTTCGTTGATGAAATATTGTACAAGAATTTCAACCGCTATTTCTCTGATATCATTGGTTGAATCACTGATGCACGAAATCAGCGCTTTTATACTTGGAGGAGAATTGAACAGCCATTTCTTGCGGTCTTCCAAGAAAGCGGCCACTTTCCATCCTTGATCGCGCAAGTTCCCTTTACGACACAAACTCTTCTGAATATTCAGTTTATCCTTATAACCTCCACACAGATATCTTAAGATCACATCGTAAATTTGAAGAGACAGAATTTTCCTTTGATAATTTCCACTATTGTCTAAATTCTGGATGAGAAATTCGTGAATCCAAATGAAGAAAGATTCTACTTCATTCAGATGTTGTACGTTGGATTCCTTTTCAACAATCACGGCATTTTTCAATATGTTTAAGCACGAGTCACGAATTCGAGTGAGAAAAATAGTAAAACAGTTTAAATTATTCTTTCGAAAACCAGTTGAATCGCTGTTTATATTATACTCCAAGAAAACCTTCATCTTTCGAAATTCATCTATGGTGGGCATGTTACTCTTCTGTGCCACGCAAACCACGTGAATAGCTCGAGATCGGATATCTTCGTTAATGTGTACTAAACCGACTTCGATAACTTTTTTGTAATCGTGTTTCATTTCTTTACTGTCCCAATTAGCTAAAATCAATCCTGATTTTCTACCCAAAGTCATCATACTGAGCAACGGAGACAAATTAGAATTCTTTACATTACATTCATAGAGAAAATCAAGCAAGTCTTCGATTAGCTGTGGATACTTTTTTATGGTTACGGGTATCCAATAATTCAACAGATTACTTTGAGCGACAGTTTTATTTCCACTCATGACTTCGTAAAACAGTGCCAAGAAAAAATCACTCCAATCTTTGAAGCTTTTGAATTCATTAAGGATGGTTTTATACAAATCACATCCGGCAGAGACGAGCGAGGACTGTCTCAGACTGTAATCCACACCGCTAAAACACATTGGGTTATTATTTAAAAATTTCACAATGTCACACTTTAAGTGAGGTATGATCTCAGTAAGAACGAAATACTTGGCCTTGTTCCACGGAAATTTAAAAATGCTATCAGTAATGCTGCTGAATAAATCCTGATGCTTAGCGTTACTTTTATCTAAAATGTTTAAAAACAGCTTCCAGATTTTCAAATTAATCTCTCTAACGCCAGTAAGCAAATTCTCCCAGTTGTTAAATATAACAAATAAGAGAACATTCTGTATATCGCCGATTATTCTATCGCAGCATTCCCAATCGGTCAGTTTGACTAGAATTGAGTGGAGATTTCTAAAATGCACAAAAGTACAACATGAGTATGTCAAGCAAGCTTTTGTGGTAATTTTAAAAGCTACAAGCATAACGGCCTCCGCCAGCTGTCGTGTCTTGGAGTTTTCAGGCAAATGACATTTGTCCAATAGATTGGTTTGAAACACGCCGCTGATTAGGGTTGCAATCCTCGTTTCAGTTATACGCTCTTCCAAGCTGTGGGTAATCATTAATGTATTGGTTAGGTTGTTTTCCATCTGAGTTGTTTGTTGCAGGAGAAAGCATGACAGGGTAGTTTTAAGGTTCCTGAGGCGCACTTCACAGTACTCTTCAGGCAGTATGACAAAAAGAACAGAATAAGCGGTCGAGCACAAAGTTTGTCCTTCGATGGAATTCAAACCGAACTGGAGATGATTAAGTAATCTTTCCGAGAGTTTAAGGCCGGAATTAACCACATCAGGATCGTAATACGGCTCAGTTTCAGTTTCATCATCGTCTTTTGCTTCAAGATGATGGCACGCCCGAATTATATTCTGCAAAAGGAATACATTATAGACTGACGATAAAAATTTGTAGGCATGAAAAAAAATTGCCATGAAATAAATAAAAATCAGATTTACTTTTCCTTTTAGAATATCGATCGTCCAGTTGATTAGTCAGACATCTGCAAAAATTTTAAATTTGAGTTGAGTATGCAGTTATGTGTAAAAGTGTACCTTGTATCTGATACAATACCCAGATTACTTATAAACACCACCAAATCAATTATAATGCAGAAAAACTTGTTCTGAATTAAACAAAATGTTGATGTTTTCTGGGTAACTAGTAGGTTATTATTTTCAAAATGTCATACTAATGTACCAGACCGTTATGCCTCACGGTGTTATTTTATAGCGTATTTAATATGTGAAACATGCACACGAAAATTTATGGTGAATTCGAATATTGCTTTCCTCATTATTACAAAACATAGTATTTGGAGATGTCTGCCTAGTCAACTGGATGATCGACATTCAGACAAAAACAACATTATTCAATTGATTTGTTCAAGAAAAAATGGTGTTTAAGGAGCTACGTAAATCAGAACACACAATACTGACAAAAATGTTTAAAGATATTGATAGTAATTTTATCCCAGTGATAGAATCACAAAATAATTCAATTAGTTTTATAAGCCCTGATAAAGTAAGCATTGGTTATGAAACATGTTGGTTTTTTAAACAATAAAAGCGTTTAAAACGGACGGGCTGTTTCACAGAATTTGAACAATTCATAAAATTTGAAAGTTACTTTTCAAGTTCTATGCATGATCTATTCAGGTTATTTTATTATTTCAGTTTTGCGAAACCATTGGCTAATAATGATATAATGACAAAACTTGAATAGAACCTTTACAGAACTTGAAAATAAACTTTGAAATTTGATGAATTGCTGAAATTCTGAGAATCTGGCCCCTTTGAAACAATTCAAACTTAAATGATTTATTTTGAGTTGAATTTATTAAATAACAATATAAGAATTTGGTTAAATCCTGATGTTAGCATGTTAGGTCAGAAAGTTAAGATCAATGTTTCAAATCAACAATACATAAGTTTTTTAAATTTAATACTCACCCTCAGATCTTCCAGATCAACATCATCCGCAGGCTTTTTCAAATTGGTGCACCATGTTTCTATTACACTTAAAGTTAACTCCATTTTATATGCTAGACATTAATTAGTTACCACTAATTAACTGCCTTTATTGTATTGTTGTAACCTTGGGTATCTTTAAAATAAATTTTAAAAGTTATAGGATTATAGTGCAACCAGTGAAAGATTACCAGTGGCAAAAACAAGAACTACAGTCATGCCACGACAAATTTTTAACCCTTCAGGCCTCGACAGTATTTCTGAATGTATCCGAAAAATAAAAACTATTTTGGAACGGTCTTGAAATACGCTTTCAAATTTTATAATTAGAAATAGACATACAGGGTGTCCGGGGGGGTAAAGTGCATTAACTTCGGGAGGTGATTCTACATTATGGTAAGAGTAAAAAAGATTAATAACTTTTTCTGAAATATCAACTTTTTTTTTCCGATACAAAAAGACATACCTACTAAAAATCCTTAGTGTAAGGTAAAATTTACTCGACAAAGATGCTGTTAGCTTGCCAGGCGCGATTGTTGCAACGTTGCTTGGTAATAATAATGCTGCCCACACAAGCCGGTCTAATTTTATTTTTTTACCATAAAACCCCTAAAAGTTGGAATTTCGAAAAAAGTTATTAATCTTTTTTGCTTATACTTTCAAGTAGAATAACCTACCAAAGTTAATGCACTTTACCCCCGGACACCCTGTATAATTTTTTGAATACAAAAAATTTGCTAGCAAACATAAACAAGTTTTAAAAATGGCTCACTTTACGTTTTTTCTAACTAAAATTACTGATAATGAAAAAAAAAAAACATATGCATAATTTAAAAGGCTAATTAATGTATTATAAACGTTATCAACTCATTTTTTGTTGTTTTGTGTAAAAATAATTCATTAAAAATTCACAAAGTTTCATAATTTTGTCAAATTTTAACTGTTAGATTTGAATATAAAGCGTTGTATTTTCTCTTTCTAACACCATTTAGATCATATTTCTAATCATGAAAGCGAGGGAGACACAATTTCCATGAGACCTGTATGAGTTGTTCCGAAAACCGAACAAATAGACTTGACGGGTTAATTTTCAATATTTTAGCATCAAATAAACTGCAGTTCGTGATTTCAACATGATCAATCTCTCAGTGGTCGGAATATAATAATGATTGTATGATAAAATAGAAATCTATGGACATAATTTACTATCCAAAATTTAAGCGATTTAAAATATTTTATTGTTACATATGACTGCATTGTTATAAATACTTCGTTTATTAAAACAAAGACAAAGTCTTCAGAATATGAAACAGCCGTCAAACACTGACAAAATGTAATGTTTAATTTTAAAGGTTTATTTTATTAAAATATATATATAAATACTACTTATGTATTGATTAAACTTATGATTTCAATCATTTGAAATGTTTATATAAGTAATATTTACCACTGGTTTGAATGGCCTTTGTTTCCTGGCAGTGCCCAGTGGAGCTACTGAGCCAGCCGAACTGAAAAATATTATTCTAAGTATTAGGTAGGTAGACAAGGAATAATTAAATGAAAAAGATTATATTTTTCAACAGTTTATTCAAAACAGTAACATGCTAAATCTAGAATATAATATTACATAATATTACAAAATAATAGGATGCATTTGGTAAATGATATTTTAGTTAGTTAACTTTTTGTAAGGTTAATAAATTCATTGTTATATTGCTTAGATAGGTTGCCGATTTAGTAAAGAAACCAACAAAACTGTAATCAATGGATATCAATAGATTTATTTTTTTACTATTATATAGAAACTGCTTATTGTGGTTTAAAGCCACATAGATTTCGCTGCTTATTCCATATTTTAAGGATCTTTAAATTTTGGCACATTGTGGCAAGCGATCGCTCAAGATGTTTTGCAAACTTGCCGTAATATACCAAAAATCACCCGAGTGGTTTTTTGGTTGATATGTTGAATTTGAAAATTGAAACATTTATTGAATGCTGAAATCTGATATACAAAAGGAATGTTTTGCATATTCAGTTTTTCCCCGATATACATTATTTATAAAACAATGGAAAATGGGCAACAATGTGCAAATAATAAATATAAACAGTTAAACTGATTCACAATATTGTGCAAAAAGTATGCACATTTTAATAACAAACAAAAAATGTTTATATTCATTGAAATGTCGTAATAACATCTTTAATCATCAATTAGGTAGTTAAAAAAGTAAATTATTTGCACATAAACCAGATAAAAGTTTAGAGTGTTTAGTTTTTAAGTTGTTATTTGTAGCGCTTACTTTTAGAGGTGTTAAAAAACATTTAAAAAATAATTAACACAAATGATAATAATTACTTGTCTTGTAGAGGGTCGTAGCCCTCAGTTTCAATTTTGGCTTTAAATAACAGATAATTCCTTTTCCTATCGAAATGTTTAACCCATTGATTGGGACACATAGATTCGTAGAGCTTCCTAACTTGCTGACACTCTTCAGGACTCGGTTGTTCCATGCCTACGTTGTGTTTATCTAAACATTCCCAATACTTGTCGCGGGATTCCCAACAGGTTTTTCTATCCGACTTATTAGGGAACGACATTATTTTAATTCAAAAGAAACGATATAAAACAAATCACACACTATTTATGTATAGATACTTTATTTAATACATCTTATTATTATAGCACTTCACTATTATTAATGATCATAATTTAAGACAGGTTTGAATCGGCGAGCTTGTGCGACTGACCTGAAGACAAGACAGAACTGAACTGGTAGACCTTCAGGATCCAGAATAGCTTCTGCTTCGTCCAATCCGGTTTTTCTTCTAAAGTTCCGTTGGCCAATGGGCAGACACCAGGAAATTTCAGATCGAATTAACCCACTGAAAAATAATGGGAAACACATTTTACTATATTAATCATAGCTGTATATCGTTCGAAGCACGCCCGGTGGGCGGGTGGCCAAATTGACATGAACAAATTTGAAAATTTTACATGTTTCATCTATTTATTGGCCGAATGGCGTGGAATCTATTTCGATTATTGCAAATAAAATCAAAGGAAGTCGTTAAAAATTATGTTCAATCTGAAATATCTTTGAGATTTATTGTTCAAGCAATGTAAATATTTGTGACAACAGATAAAAAAGAAGACAGGTGATTTTCAGAAAAATAATAGAGACAAAATTTTACATACTTAAAAATTATAACTTCTTTCTACATACTTAAAAAGGAGAGATGTATTATTATAACTTATTTCTACACACTTAAAAATGAGAGATGTATCGTTATAACTTATTTCTACATACTTAAAAACGAGAGATCTATCATTTCAACTCCTTTCTACATACTTAAAGAGATGTATTATTATTAGTGATGCACCGAATACTACTTTTACGAATATCAAACCTACTATATATAATATTATATAGTAGGTTACTATATATAATATTCGTAAATATTTTTTCGCCGAATACGAACATTTGGTAAATGTCTACTATTCGGCGAATACGAATATTCGTATTCGTTGCATCACTAATTATTATAACTTATTTTTACAAAACTTTTATTTGTTTATTATCCAATTTACTACGTGGATTAACAGAGCAAAAAAAATTGTTTTATTTTCTAAATTCTATAGCCCATGATGAAAAGATTGAGATTGTGAACTAAATATGGTTGTCAACTTAGAAAATCCAAAATGAAAAAAATCAGAGTGTGTGATTCACACACAGCAGAAGTGAAACTAGAAAGTCGCTAGATGTCGCTTTCCTTTCTTTTCCCTGTTTATTTAAAGTGGTTTGAAGATTGGATATTGATTTCACAAAAATAAAAATGTTTATTTTTTTGGATTTCGTAGGATTCGAACCTCCGTTCGCTCGATGTCTGTCTCTCTGGCCGATGAGACTTGTCAGGCACCCTGCGCTATGAGAGGCATGCGCCGAGGTGCGAATTTACTTCATTATATTAAAATCGACGACCGGCAAATAATAAATTTGTGACGCATTTCCGTTTCATCCGAATTACAAATCACTAACGGCACTAAAGAAGTTTCACTTCAAAAATCTAGGCAAATATGTATCATGAAGCTAGAGCTTACTTTGGGAATTTTCAAGCAAAAAAATATTTGATACATTGTACGCAGTTAGAAAAAGAACAATAGAAGAAATATAATGTGCTAACTTATTTTTTTTGTAATTTTTGAAATAAATCAGCTATTCAGTTGTGTAGCAATGAGAAAGTGTGATATTTTCCAGTCTCGTTTTATATCAAAGAATGTTATAATCTAATTTGATAGGTGAATGAAAAACACTTAGCATCTGAAACATTCCGAAATATATTTAGATTACCTTGAATAATCTCTTGAATCTATTTTAGTACAACTCCCTGTTGACATGAATATTCTTACTTAGTCACGCTTTTCTAAAATAGATTTAATGAAAGCTTGCACGGACTATTTCATAAAGTGAAATAATGTTGAATAACTTGCGCAGGAAATTAAATGCAGATGTAAATATTATTGTGAATGGGAAAGTTTCTAAGCATTTCTGGATAACTTTTGGTCAGCACATTTGACTATGAATTAGGGGGTTGTGGGTTTGATTCCCATCGAAGTGCAAAAATATATTGATATTCTTGTGCTGTTTGACTTTTGGAGGACATCAACTGCCCAGATGATGGGCACTGTAAGGTTGTTGAAACATTGGCATAAAAAGGGGGGGAAATATTTGAAGGACTATTAAAAATGGCACCAGAGCTCTCAACAGGGACATTAATAAATACTAAAAAAATATTATTGTTTTTGACTAGGCAGACAAGGTTTTTTGTAGATTGATGTACACTCACAAGAGACTAAAGTTAACATAAAACTAGTCCCAGTGAGAGATCATACGTGACGTCATTGTTCTTGTATCATCTCTCTCTTTGGTTTTGATACAAGATGCGTGAGAAGGAAGATGATGAGACGATCGTCGATGATGTGTGTACAAGCTCTCGGCGGAACTAGTACATTTATAAATTAGGATTTTAGTACAGAAAAAATAAACAAATATTATGGAAGAAAAAAATAAACAAATATTATAGAAGCTTATACAAAATAAATTTTGAATTTTGCTATATTTTTCTTTCTTTTTATGAGTCTAAAAAAATAATTTGAATTGTAAAATATCCTGCTTATGAACTCCTTTCTGTGTATGGTTTTATTGCGTGTGGCAAATTATTAATTTCTTTTGATTCCAATCAGAAAATATGTTGTACATAAACATCACAAAATAAAATAAAATTGTATTTTGGCTTGCTTGTTTTTTTTTCGCATAAATCAATTGGTGGGAATTTCAACATTATCTCCATATGCGCTAGGAGTGCATGACTTAGCCCAACTTCCAATGTTACACGCTGAGGTGGATCGTCTAAATAAAAAAATTAATATTGTGGAATGAGTTGGGTATTATAATTTATTTATTTACAAATATAAACAGGAAAACTTTGCACTCTCTTTTGTGGTAATGAAACCTTGGTCTAGTTCAAATAGGCCACTTGCATCACATTTAAAAAAAAAAATTCCAGTTTAGGCAGACATTCTGTATTTTTTTTTTAATCGTATTTTTGAAACCCTGGCGATTTTTTGAAAATTTCAATCCGAAAAATCAGACCATTTTTTATAAACCGGAAAGACGGGACATAATTTTATGTGTGCGAAAAAACGATAATTACATGGCCGAAAATCATTTTTAAAAAAATAACGTTTTCCACACGAATAGCAATAAATTATACGGGGTTCTCTTCGTAACATCTGTAAAAAAACCGCCATCTTTATCAAAAAATCAAACCAAAGGATAAGTTCGCATCGAACAAACAATAAATCTAGTGAACGTTAAATGCAAATTTCAAAATTCGCCGGAAATAAAAGTGTTGCCATGTAAAAAAAAAATAATCAGTGTGGAACTTTACAAAATGAAGGGAACATAATCGGAGACGGGACATTTTCATGTAGTGACGTCACGAGCTCAAATAATGGATTTATTCATTTAAAAATAAAAAAGCTATACATTTCTAAAAATTTTTTTTAATCTTACATTACGAAAAAAACATTTTCGTAATCTTAATAAAAAAAATCTATACACACGATTTTTTCCAAGTCGTTATGAAATCTATGCAAGTGGCCTATTCTAAGCAAATCTTTTCAAATAAATAAAGACTTCTAGCGACATCTGTGATATTTTTCGTAGTCACAGATTTTAGATTAGTGGAATCTTTTAGGCTAAAATATTGTTTCATTTCTTGCCACGAAAATGGAACAGCTACCACAGACTGAATGCCCAGTCGCCGTAATAGAAAATAGGTTTTGTAGGATCAGAGCAGAAAATATATTTAATTTTTACTTTTTCAGTGTTCCTAAGAATAGTCTCATCTTCTCAAAATTCAACTCAGCTTACTTCTTAAAATGCACAAATTATAGAAATAACACTTTGTTTCAATTAAATTACTTCAAGAAACAACTAAGTAGGTACATCGGGGGAGATGAAAAAAAATTCTGGTGGAAGCATATGGGTTCCGCCTCTAAGTCCCGGGTTTGGGTCCAAGTCCTGGACCGGGTTCTTTGGGAGTATTCTATTTGTAAAAGGAGTAGGAGTAGGATCCGCTTCCCGCAAACAACGCGTTCAAGAGCCCACTCCATCTGAACCTACACATCGCTAACTCCCATTGGTAATGTACAGCGAGCGACATGCCGAAATACGCCACGTCAAATAATGCCAGCGTTTTTATAGCTGAGTCTGTCCCTAGCATTATGCTTTGCTTAAGGCCTAGTCAAACAGAACGCGTTATTAACGCGGCGTTAGGCGTGAATGACGCCGCGTTAATAACGCAGCGTTGTGTTGTACTGAACATGTCCAGACCAGTCAAACAGAGCGAGCGCGTTAGCATCACGCGATACTCTAACGCGGCGTTAGAACGTCGCGTTGTATTATTTTACAAAATTTTGTTTAACGCCGGGTGTTCTTGCTCGACAGTGGTAAAAATTAATATTGAAAAGTTAATTGAATGTGTCCGAAAACATCCTTGTTCGTTTGAAATGAGGAACAGTGCGTACAAACATGTTCTTGTAAAGGCAAGATTATGGGAGGACATTGGAATTGAAATAAATCAATTGGGTCTACTCTCTGCCTAACGCGCTGACTAACGTCGAAGCCGTTCAAACAGAAAGTACGCGACGTGACGTTAATAAAGCCGTCGCGTTAATCACGCGTTCTGTTTGACGAGGCCTTTACAATCAGTTAAAATCTTTAGAGATGAATCATCTATTTTACCAGTGGCAGTTCCCCACAAGGGGACCATGGGGACAGTCCCCACCAGTTATTCCAGAAACATACCAAGAAAAAATTGACAATTCTTTGTGTTCACAATAAATAACTAATGCGTTCTTAACATAAAAGTGTCATTGCGCTTAGAGATATAATCAAAAAAATTAATTTTGGATAATTTTTAGGCTCGAAATTTGAGTAGTTTGCGATCGAACGCGTGACCGCTCTCCTTTCTTCCTTATAGTATACTAACTAATACTAACGCGACAGGCAGACACTCGGCGCGTAGGACGTAGGTACTAGATACTAGCGCCCGCTTGACTGTGCGCACTGAGTTCTGCGCAGTTAGGGAACAGCACGGGAATTATTTCTTCTAAAATGAGGTTTTTGCTCGTTCAGAATATTTTTGTGCGAGATTTTAAGGATCCGCGCATGCGCACTTGAACCATCTATACCATAATCGTGGGTACAGGTCCAAGAATCCCCCTGTGAAGCTTGTGAGGCCGGAATTCAAGTTAGGCGTTTTATAATCGTATTTGACGTTTAGTAAAAAATAGTAATATTGTTATCGATTGATCAGATTATTTCTATAGCGCCGTTCTCGCGGTAAATATACACCAAAGGTAATTTAAACGGAAGTACCTATGATTGTCTTGTGTTATTTTTATTAATTTTGATATTTTGTATGTATCTAGTTGGTGTTTCTGGTTAGGTGCGTGACTTATCCTATGATCTATTTTACTTTACATACTTTTATTATACTTTTTGTAAGAAATAAAAAATCTATTAAAAAGAATTAAGGAATTCGACTTGATGAACTTAACTGGAAAATATATTCCCAGTATACTTTTTGGTGGTGATACGGGGTGTTCTGTGTACTCAAGCTGGTATAAGATTTAAAACTAATTTTAACTTTGGTAAATGTTCCGCTATTGAGTCCACGCTCAAAACACACTTTAAAAAATTAAAATAAATTGTACTAGTTAGATAATAGTTACTAATAAGTACCTAATTCAGTAACTGGAATTTAAAAATATTGCGTTTTAATGATTATTTTGTTAACTTTCAAAATGCGAAATGTAATTTTTCAAGGACCGCCATCTTTTTAAATAAGAAGGCCATTCTTGTGAAACTGCAATACGCAAATTGTAAATACACACTACCAACCTAAAAATTCAAAAACATTTTTTTCAAGTAGTTTAGCGGCTTTGTGTAACATGGTTTGTGATACAAAAGAAAGTGCCCCTTTATACTGCCTGCTCGCGTCAAGGCAAGAAAAACATCCCAGTTTTCAAGTAGTTTAGCGGCTACGCTAGGTTTGTGTAACGTGGTTTGTGATACAAAAGAAAGTGCCCCTTTATACCGCCTGCTCTCGTCAAGGCAAGAAAAACATACCAGTTTTCACGTAGTTTAGCGGCTACGCTAGGTTTGTGTAACATGGTTTGTGATACAAAAGAAAGTGACATTTCTTTCCATGTTCTTCTGTTATAAATACAGGTACAAACTTGTCTATAATACTAATCCTACTTGCAGTACAAACCTTTCAAAACTTGGGTGTTATTGAAAAGAAAAACGCGTTCGTGTTCTTTTATTTATTTTCGTTTTAGGTATTAAAATAATTACATACGTAATTTGGCAAATCAGGTACTTTCGTAATAATATCGTCTATGTATCGCTTCTAGATACTCGTTTCGTGAATGTTTTATTTTATTTTTAGGTTGGCTCATGTGCAAATTGCATGTAAAACATGTTTCACATGGAACAGTTGTGGGTGGTTTGGTATATTTTCACATTCATATAGGCTTGCGTCTCGCGTCATGCACGCGTAATAAGTGATGATTTTTTGAATTTACGAAACCTAACAAAATAATGATTAATACGCATTATTTATCATTTTCGATGATTGAAATTCGTACTTATTATTGTGTAACTGAAAGAGAGTGCGTTTTCCTTTTAAAAGTGCATATTTCATCGTCATAATTAATAACATGGCGGTCCTTGAAAAATGACATTTCACATTTTTAAAGTTAACAAAATAATCAATTAAAACGCAATATTTTTAAATTCCGGTTACTGAATTACTTATTACG
Organism: Limnephilus lunatus; assembly: GCA_917563855.2. NCBI lineage: Eukaryota > Metazoa > Arthropoda > Insecta > Trichoptera > Limnephilidae > Limnephilus > Limnephilus lunatus. The sequence continues at coordinate 52,010,368 of OU830602.1, read as the reverse complement.
GTAATTATCGGTTCGGACTGGACACGCTTATTACGAATAATTTTTAGAAAAAAACTTCAGATTCGCCTTAATTACTATAAAAGGAAACTTTTTGGCTTGGGGGCGGCGGAAAATAATGCATTTTAATTTTCAATTGCGTAAAATTAAAACTCACTTCGCGAACCGATCGGTGACTGTCAGCGGCCATTAGGCACATCGCTTTTATGTTGGTATCACTGATACATTGCAAAGAACTAACATTTGTTTTTATTTCACAGACAATCAATCATAATTACACAAACCCGCTAGACAAACCCTGCTTTGCCAAACAAACCATTCAAAACCTGGGATGTTTTTTTATAGTTTGATGACATGCAGCTTTCGTAGTTTAACCGTGTTTTTATGTATCCCACGAAGTTGGCCACAGTAGTATTCAGTTATTTGCAATGTATCAGGGATACCAACATAACAGTGACGTACCTGATAGCCGCGATTTGACATCGTGTAGATTCGCGAAGTGAATTTTAATTTACGCAATTGAAAATTAAAATGCATTATTTTCGGCCGCCCCCAAGCCAAAAAGTTTCCTTTTATAGTAATTAAGGCGAATCTAAAGTTTTTTTCTAAAAAATTATTCGTAATAAGCGTGTCCAGTCCCAACCGATATTTACCCTTATTACTAACTATTATCTACCAAGTACAGTTTAGTTTAATTTTTTAAAGTGTGTTTTGAGCGTGGACTCAATAGCGGAACATTTACCCATTCAAATTAAAGGTAATTTTTGGAGATCGCTGTCAACGGTTAATATGCACTTTTTTTTGAAAAAATCTTTTGATTCACCTTAATTACATTAAAAGGCAACAATTTGCATTGGGGGAAGTGGAAAATATTTCATTCTCAATTTTTTCTTGCCTTGACGCGAGTAGGCGTTATAAAGGGGCACTTTCTTTTGAATCACAAACCATGTTACACAAACCTAGCGTAGCCGCTAAACTACTTGAAAACTGGGATGTTTTTCTTGCCTTGACGCGAGCAGGCGTTATAAAGGGGCACTTTCTTTTGTATCACAAACCATGTAGAATGAAATATTTTCCACTTCCCCCAATGCAAATAGTTGTCTTTTAATGTAATTAAGGAGAATCAAAAGATTTTTTTTTAAAAAAGTGCGTATTAACCATTGCCAGCGATCTCAAAAATTTACCAAATTAAATCAGTATTAATATTTATATTATATTACAGCTGTTAATATTTATCATAAAATAAATATTAACAGCTGTCATATTATTAAATGAATCAGAACAAGAGGATAAAGATGATAATATGCATAAAGCACCTGTATTCCACAACTTATTAGTAATTCGCATATAAAATGCTGACATAAACATCACTTTATACATTTGAACCATTGGTCATCGACTAATCTAGAATAATAAAAAACGAAAGTTTATAAAAACTAAATAGCAGATAGCATTTACAAACCAATAAGAAATGTTTACGTAAGAAAATCCCGGATAAAAAAATGAGGTTAAGGATACACAAAAACAAAACAATATCCAAATATAATAACTGTACCCACCTTCGTTTTAGATTTGAAAAATAGGCCTTCTTGCTTTCTAGGAATGGTATAAATATTCTCAATTAATTAATGGAATAATGAAACCGAAATCATCGGCGAATTTTTGACAGAAGCAATGTCAAGCAATAGCAATGTCCTCCATTGATGATAATGTTGCCATATGTTAAAACAATTATTCCCAAAGTAACGCACATTTTTTAGCTCAGTTCTTACCATTGAATAAATTATAATTTTTATCGAACACTAATTTATTTCGTCTTTTAAAAAAATCATTAACGTGGTTTCTGGTAGGAAAAAAATTACTTTTTTTTTATTGGTGCCCTTTTTTACTCATTTAAAGTACGCTGTAGCGTGTTTAAATCGCACTTTATAAAACGCGCGTTTTTTAAAGTTACCATGGCAACATCAACAAATCAACAAAATGTGAAGTCTAAATGTCAACTTTTAACTATAAATCTGACAGGAATATTTTAAACGTCAAATGTGACAGATTGCAAATTAATGTTTGTGTTTTCATTTCCATGACAACAAGATATTGTGATGTCACATCACGAATTCATTAATAGTTTTATTTCCAAATTTTTAATAATAATATCAATATTTATGTTTTCAAAGTGTACCAATAAAAAAAAATAGCGTAAAATATTCGTGGATAACTGGTCTTTAAAACACTTGCTTTATTTCGAGCACTCGGCTACGCCATCGTGCTCGAAAAATCGCGCGTGTTTTAAAGGCCTGTTTATCCACTTATATTTTAATATACTTTATTTGACTTACTTATGTTATAATGAATGATTTTTCATGATTACGTCCCACCCCATAGAAAAAAATGCACTTAGCGAAAGTAGATACTTTTACAATAAATATATATTATGCCCATGCCCATCCCATAGTTCCATGATTCTTTCTAAGCACCGATAACCTATCCATTCGAACTTTTTAGTTCATTATCATGGTGAACAGTTAAAAATATTGTCTAATAATAACACATTAATTGTTACATGTTTGTATTAGAAGTGTATTATTATCATATGGGTACCTACCTGCCTACATGATGATAAACTAGTAGAATGATCGAATGGTGAAACAAATGAAACATTTATAAGCAAACCATGTATGAAGTGAACGAGTACGCGCAAAACAATTAAAAATTTATCTTATCTTGATGTGATAGCAATTTCATTTCAACTTGCGTTACTGTTTGCGATATGAATAGGTACCTACATACTTGAATTCCTAAGAGCGAAATCGTAAAACAAACGTTATGTTTCATTATTTTTCTTAGTTATGCAGAGAAATCTCCTTGTGTTTCTCCCCTTTGGCTTGAATCTAAGGTGACTGGCCAACTCAGAATCAAACCAACTCAGAACCACCCCAAAAAGGTCATTAAGAGTGATGATAAAAAATATAAAATAATTGGTTAAGTAGGTTAAGTTAGGTTAGGGTTACCGGCTATTTTAAAATAATTTTTTCAAAGCTTTTAATGACCTTTATGAGGTGGTTCTGAGTTGGTTTCATTCTGAGTTGGCATGGAACCTGTGGACATCTTCAATTTGTCTTTAAACAAATATAAATGTAGGTAGAATAAATACTGTATATTTCTTATCATTCACATATAAAAGCCCCGAAAAAGGGCATTAATCAAAAAATAAATAATATATCAATCGTCCAAGTGAATAATAATAATAATAATAATAATTGTACAATTTGTAGAGCGCCGTTTTTGTGAAAAATCACCTCAAGGACGCTTAAATTAGTTGCACATCTCTGGAGAATCGAAATTTGAGTTGAGTACGTGTACCATCCTTCTGGTACGATACGATAAGTATACCCATATACAAAGGTAAGCTCTGGCGTTATAAAATTTGTATAATTGAAAACGTGTGTATTTCATATATTTTAGCGGCAGGGAGGAGAGGCAGGGTGAAGGGGAACGGGGGAGGTGAAGTGCGCGGAGAGGGAAGAGATGAGGAAGGGGGAAGGCTGGGAATGTGGAAGGGAACGGGGACGCACGGGAAAGGACATGCAGGGAGAATCAATGTATTTCTTTGAATGCAAACACAAACAGTGTACCTAAATAGTTTTTGATTCATATTCATATTCATTTATTCAGCATCCGAATATTGCCTTCCTCATTGTCTCAAAATTTAGTACTTACTTGGTGATGTCTGACTAACCAACTGGACTATCGTTATGCCATTTATTTCAACATAACATTTTTTGATTTGTTTTGATCAATTTTAATTGATAAGGTATCTAGTATCTAATACATTCCTAAGAATTATTAATCGTTTCATTCATTATAGTTAATAGTAGGTATGTGCCTACTTATATTATCTAGCATCAGCGACGTTTTATTTATTCTAGAATCTACAATCTGTTGTTCGGATACGAATCAGTAGATGGCAGGAAATCAGATGTTATCAAATCAATAAGATCAATATTTAGCAACTAATATCTACCAAATATTCTTAATAAAATTGTCAAGCTATAATTAAAAGAATGTGATGTGATGAATGAAGAAAGATACTGTGAATCTTAGAATCTTTGAAGTGAAGACTATAATGCTAGCCTTCAAATCATTGGGTAACTAATACTCGAAGGATTCAATCTTCGGGACAAGATAGATACACAAATCTACCTAATCTCAGATCATATTATTTTGTATCAGAGAATGTAAAGCACTTTGCTGATTGATGAAAAGCGAATATTACCTATTCATGAATATAATTAAAAGCAGGTTAGGTACAATTTTTTAATTGAAAACTTCTTAAAACCGCTGTGATTTGAAACTCTATGAAACGAAAATGCGACACTAAAAAGAGACAAACACATACATATATAGTACTTAGCCTGCGAGAGAATGAGATAGTATAATCGGTCTCCTCTTTGTGCGGTGCTGCGTAGCCTCCCCACTTTGTCTACTTTAGTTTTCTGAAGGTTGCACTTCTACCACGTGCGAATAATCAAAGGATTTCCGGAAACACTCGGAAATCTGCTATAATAATATGCTGTTATTGGCTGGAAATAAAAGCCGGGGGCTTTTGGACCCTCAGTGTGAAGAGTGGCTTATAAAACGTCGTCAGGTTGTTAGGTAGGTATAAGTAGGTACTGGAATGCGTAATATTATTTTGCGTATTGTGATAACTTTTGCTTTCCCAACATTCCCTTCCCTGTCTTCTTCTTTTAACGTCATAACATATCTACCCCAAATAGAAGAAGATATCACGGTCCCTGACTCCGGACCGTTGGGGTAGGTACTTGCTTGATGATAATTTTTCGACAAACACGCTAGGCAAATGCCCGTATTTCATTCTTCCATCATTCTTCAGACTTTCAGGCATTTCATCATGAATCTTTAGTCATCTGAACGTTAGGCAGTTCTGTGACTTTGATTTTCCCGTGTGCGGCAATCTAACTCTACATATTATATTTCTGGTTTCATAATTATATGTAAGTAGATATATCTCATTAAAAAAAAAAACAATTTTATCCTTTGGCGTTTGGTTTTTCATAACTTTATGCCCAAAATTTAACACATTAAATAGCAGTCTCTTTTTTATTGGAATACAATTTAGCTCATCTTCCTACTTCCACTAAGAAATATATCTCATAGCTCTGCTTTGTATAACTTCTAGCTTGTACATCCTACTACATACCCTATTTGTACCACTGACCAGGGCTGGGTAAAATACATGCTTTGCTGTAATTAAAATGCAAATTACAAAATACTTTTTCGCATGTATTTAAAATACGAAATACAAAATACTTTCAAGTTGTGTATTTGAAATACAAAATACACTATTTTAACAATTTTTTTAAAAATTCAAATACATATTACAAAATATAAAATACATTTGGTTTTGGTAGAACCTTTTATGGTTACAATAAATTGTCGTAAGTGCCCTTATCTAAGGGTGCGTTTCCATAGAAGCAAAGCTGAGCAGAGTGAAACAAAGATGTGCAAAAATTGACAAATCGTATGCTCAGAAGATACATCTCATCTCCGCTCCACTTGTAAAGTTTTCTGGTATAGGACCCAGGTGTTGGATAATAATAATTATTATTATAATAACATGACGTTTGTATAGCGCAGTTTTGTGTTATTTCATTTCAAGTGCGCTCTACTGTAATTAACTAAAAAATAATCTAGTATTCAGTCAAATTATTCCTATAGTGTTTGATCTAAAACTATGACACAAAAATGTACAAATACAAAGCAATGACAATGACAATACTTAGGGGGTATTTCACTATCCTCCTCATTTTTTTACATGAGCTCCACACATGAGGCCCTGAGGAAAATAATTTCCCTGAGGGCCAATGTCATCTTTGGGGATGCTGTGTGGACGATTTTTTATCCATTAAAGGTTCCCGGGGCGGCAATACCCATTCCCGCCTCCCATATTGAATTATTATCATAGATTATTCATACACTAATGTACATTTTATATCATGTATTTATTGAAAAAGTCTGAGTTTACTATTCGGCACTTGAACCCATGATTTATGGCTACATCATTACGTAGTATAAAATGAAGTCGCTCAAAATGTTTGTGCGCTTAGATCTTTTAAACTACGGAACGGATATTCATGCGGTTTTCACCAATAGATAGAGTGATTTAAGAGGAAGGTTTATATGTATAAAAAATGCTTATTATAGTAGAGAAAAGCCGAGAAATTCAAATATTCAATTCAGGCAGCGGGCAGCGGGAAACTGGCAAGCGGGTGGTGTGGATTTTATAAAGGTCGGGTAATGGCGTTGTGTTTCGTTAGCCACAGCAACGTGTGGCCGGGTCTGCTAGAATAGGATAAGTTAGCCAAGTTTTTTTACCAGTTGTGAGTATTTATTTGTTTATTTATTAATATTCGTTATGTGTATGGATAAGCTATGAGGAGAATGGTGAAATACCCCCTAAATATGACAGAAAATGTACAATAACAGTGCTATTATAGCACAGGACGTGTTGCCAACTGTAAATATTAACATATATGGTTCTGGATTCTAGCTTTTTAGTCTATGTATTATCTATGTCAGCTTATTTTTCATTATCATTATTACTAACTAACTAACTAACTAACCATCACGCCGTTTCCCCGCAGGGGTAGGCAGAGAGGACGGACCGCCACACAACTCGATCTTGGCACACACTCTTTGCCTCGTTCACATTCATACATCGTCTCATACATGCTCTTCTATTATTCCGACTCTTCACATGGCCCGACTCAAGTATCTGATTCACTTGGTCGTGCCATGTCTTCCTCGGGCGTCCGCGACTTCTCCTACCATTCACATTTGCATCATATATTAAGATCGCTAAATGTATTTGAAAATGTATTTTGAAGCCAAGTATTTGAAATACAAATTACAAAATACCTCAGCATCAGGTAAATGAAATACCAATTAGAAAATACATTTTTAGGAAGTACCTAATTGAAATACAAATACAAAATACGTATTTGTATTTAAAATATATATTATTTGAGAGGAAAAGAGAAAGATACAGGCGTTTAGTTTGTTGTTATTTGGTACAAGTTTTCTGCCCGCAGTATACAATTCCTTTGTTGAATATCCACGTATGAATTTTGTGTTTTAGATTAGTATTTTTTGTCACATTAATATCTTTTATAACTTTTTTCAGAAAATAAAATAAAAAATGACAATTCTTTCTTACAGTGTACTGGTGCCTTAAAGTCTTGTTTGGAATTTGATCAGGGGAACATGGAGGCGTTTGGAGGCCCCCCAGAGTCAGAGTCCCGTGTGAACTGCATAAAAATCATTTAAAATTACATAAACTTCTTAAACTGGGGGGGGGGGGGGCTTATTCTGCTTTGCCGCCCCTGGCCTCTGGCGGGCTCAGTTCACCACTGCCCTTTACCCTTTTTAACTTCAAAAAAAAAAATTCTACCACAATGTAATTTTATTCATAAATCATCTGCTTTTTTGGAAGGTATGCCATCAGCCCATTCAATAAAAAAAATACAAATACGAATACAATAGTGCAATGAGCAGTCTTATCACTAAAGTGATCTCTTCCAGACAACCTTCGTACGAAGAGATACAAACTTTAGCAAGCAGATATGTAGTGTTCAATAAAGCTTGTACAACATTTATATTTTAAACATATAATTAGAAATAAAACCAAAAAAAGATAAATTAAAACAAAACAAATGCCAATATAAACCACACACTGCACCTACAATCATATCCTTATTGATACTAAATGCTGCTTAACGAATAGAAGGAAAGTAAATTAAAATACAGCTGTGTATAAATATTTGTTTTATTTATTGACTTTTTATTTATTATTTGTGCATGATATGAACATTAGTTAATGGGTTATAACCTAATTATTATAATTTGTTGTTTTCTTTAATGCATGTAATTTTATTAACTTAACTTAAGTACAATACATTAATATGTTCCTAATAAAAATTTTAAAAAATTAAAACACCTTGAAAGCTGACTTTTTCCAAAATGGGTGTCAGAGTTGCTCACTAATTGAGATTCGAACCATTGACGCAAGTCATTTTTTCTTGGGGCGCGGGGCCCCTAGCCGATGCGGGGCCCCTAGGCAGTTGCCTACTCTGCCTTAGGGATAATCCGGTACTGCAAACAACCTGCCATAGTTAGATCACCCAAGTGGTTTTCTACGTTTGGTGACTTCGCAGGGGGGCCTGGATTCACGGGATGAGGCTTGTCCGAAAAATGCGTTTGCTCGCTTACTGCCTGGAGGGCCGGAACGGGAGAGACTGGTTGAGAGAGACCTTTTTATAATGTCTGAGGTTTGTAATTAAACACAAAAAGCCGATTCATATATGAGACGTTTATTGACACTGTTAACAAGTTCAAGGTTATCTATCAAGTGAAGTGACAGACCTGCCAACTATCAGAATGTGACAGTTGATGCATACTATTACCAACATAACACTTTTGACTCTCTCGACCCATCACCTTGTACCGCAGTGGGAGGAATAGATTCACACGTCCGTCACTCTCATCGTCACACTCACACCTCCTGGACACACTGACCCCTAGATTCCTATCCACCCATCAAACACTTTTTCCCTTCCAGAACAGAAAAGACCCTACACACAGCATCCCCAATGATGACATAGGCCGCGAGGGGAATTATATTCTATGGTTTATACTTATACTTTATACTTTATTTATAACAATACATTTGATACCAAAAATAACATAGTAATAATATTGCAAAATAACTATAGACATTAAAATGTGTACAAGTGTTATACATACTCGTATATCTTACTTTTCACTTACTACTTACTACCTTAACGCCTTTTTTACCTTTTGTTTTTAGGTTGAACTTTACATTTATATTGTTAGTTTCTTTATGTTATTGTACAATTATACGTAAAATTAATTATTTTAATTGTTGGTAAAAAAAATACTAAAATTGGCCACATTGTTTTGCATTCAAATCTACATAGAAGGCATTTCTAGTGCGTATTATATAATCAGTGAAGCACATCAATAATATTTTGAACAATAATGCAGATTGTTATTGATTGCACTGCCGTATTTATTGTCGTATGTGGATGCCTACAAGAAATTGAATGTTTTATTTGATTCCATTCCGATTAGATGCAAATAAGATTCTGTCCAAAACAAATAATTTATCTGTCCCAATTTAAAGATTTATTATCTATCACACTTTGATTTAATAAAATGATTGTACCTGCACCGTAATAATTAATGGCCTACGAATTTACATTTTGTTGCAATGTGCAAATACCAACATTATCTTCATTTTCTTAACGTATATTTTGATTAGAACTAAATGCTATCTAGACAGTGTATTGGATAAATCTATCGATTTTTTTTATTTAATATGTATTGACTTTTCTGCAAGTCTGGGATGAATATTTATTTTTATTTTTAACTTGATGTTGAGTAAACCACAAATGTTATATTTAATTAATGAAGACAATATTAGCCAAACTCAATCAAAATTTTTGGCTAATATTGTCTTAATTAATTAAATATTACAATTTGAGGTTTTACTCAACATTTTAAGTTAAAAATAAAAATAAAAATCAATGGCAATGTTACATTTGAAATTCTGTGAAACAACTGGAAACAACCCATAAAAACCGTCCTCAAAGTTTGCAAAACAAAGCCACGAGAATTATTGACGAAATAAATATTCCAAAATTAAAAATATGTTAAGGGATATAAATGTATTTAAAAAAAAAAAAAAAAAAACATTTTTCGGAGTCTAATTGTTTTATCTTCAAATACTTCAGTTTCACATTTTGATCAATCATCAGCGAAAAAGAAATCACAATTTTAAATTATTAATATAAAAAATATGCTTTGGATAAATTAAAGCTCAAAGTAGAAATAAAATAAAATTATTGTTAAATATTTTATAAAAAGTACAAGCGCGAACTACTAAATATTGTATTATTTCTTTAAATTATAAAATGTTGAACTCGTATCGAGTATGGAGCCATCCATAAATTTCGTCACACGAATTTCATGATTTTTTGACCCCCCCCCCCCCGACCCTGTCACATTTGTGAGACCCCTCTCCCATAGAGTGACGTCGCATATTTTGCAATTTTACATCTAAACAAGTTTTGTGTTTTAATAATTTAGATTTTTACATGTGACGTCACAGAGCTAATGACCCTCCATACCCCTTGTCACACAATGTCATACTTCTCTACCCCCACCCCTCCTCCCTTTATGGAGTGACGTAATTTATGGATGGCTATCATAAATTATATATGCTACACAAGAAGAAAAAAATTATACAGTTTTATAGCTATATTATTGACAGATTTCCTTGATCATTTTCTTTCTTTCTACAAGGACGAAAATAAAATTAAAAAAAAAACACTGAGCTTAAACATCGCGCATTTACACCTTCCCACCTCCCTCTTCCCCATCTCCTTCCCGTCCTTACTAACTTCAGCCTCACAACATACCCCAATTGGGGATGCCATAGTCTCACTGGCTCCAGACGGGAGCAGCTAGGATTATTGTGAGATATACCTACACATAAAAAAACACAATAAAGAAAAAAAATTAGCTTATCTCAAATGACCTCAAAATGTTCTTTTTACATTCTTGTAACTATAAGTTTAATGTATCAAAATATTTAATGATGTTTTTTTTATCAAAGTAGGTAGACATACAAAATGCGAGGTTAATCTAAGAAGAAAATTTCTTATCTAAAGGATTATTGATAATTTAACGCATGAGATTATGATTAAACAAACGGGATACATATAATACAGGTGCTTCTATTGTTTACAATTATTAGGTATATGTGTAGGTTCTTACCAGCTCCGGAGCTAGAGTAGTGGGGGGGGGGGGGCTAATTGAGGCATCAGCACTGGTGGGCAGTTTTGGGTGGCGCCAAAATCGTAATTTATATGTTTGTTTGAACAAAGCGCCTGGCATCCAGCGCACGTTGTTCTATCGATTATTGATTTGATTTTAAAACAGCCAGTTGGTTTTTGAACACATTTAAGTCGATTTTGAATGCGTGTATAGTGTACGTGATGTATCTCCCAGGGGAATCCCGTCGCATCTAGAACTAGGGGCTACACGAGCTGAGCCAAATAAACCCGAGCAGTCGAATGTTAAGCGAGGCGACGATCAACTCACGAGGGGGAGCGTCACTCATCGAGAGTGGGCGCCACTATTTAAGTTTCTGCCTCAGTTTGAAAGTCTTAATCCGGGGTTGGTTCTTACCTTGTAGCTACATAATATGTAAATTGTTATTTTCAACAATTCGGAGCGATGTAGTCTACATTATTATTTATTTATTTTACGGTGCTGTGCTTCAGATTTTATGTCCGGGTTAAATCTTCCCCACAGGAAAAACTAAACCCTTTCACACACTTTTCCATAAATTTTTATCTATGGAAAAGTGTGTGAAAGGGTAGTAAATCCCTAGTACCTTAGTATAATAAATAATAAACAATACAAGACCAATGCCTACAAATTATTATTAAATTATTGTTTCTATTTCTATTATTACTATGTTATACGATTGATGTAAATACTCCTAGGGCGTAAATAAATAAATAAATTAATTAATTTGAAAGATGTGATATATTAGTTGAAATAATAATTGAAGAAAATAAAATAATAGGGGATCCATTTGAATAGGGAATCATGCAGGAGAATAGTATTATGCTAGCATTTATTATTATTATTGCGGTTTGTTATTATAGCCTTCTTACAACTATATTCCGTGCAGTTGAACACATCTACTACTTACTTCCGAGAAAGTAATGCCAACTGCGTGCAATCTGGGTACCTACAAGCGAGTATCTAAAATCTAAATGATTCAGTCTTGATATTGTTTTTGGAGTTTCTTTGTTTGTTCCTAAACTATTCATCCGATTGCGATGAAACTTTGGTGATTTATTGTGCACATGCCCGCGATGTAATGGTTTCGATATATAATGGTTAACTCTGGCGTTAAGAAATTATTTCCTATATAATTCATCCTATTGCGGTGTGACTTTGGTGAGTTGTTGTGCGCACGCCCGCTAAGGTTTCTATATGTAACGGTGAGTTCTGGTATTATGCATATTGTGTAAAAATTTACAATAGGTAGCGCGCGAGTTGTTAGAAAAAGTTGTGTATTTCATATAGTTTAATAGCAGGTGGAAACCGGAAGGCGTAGAGGGGAACAATGGATAAGGGAAGGGGACGCGGGAGGGGAGAAGGCGGAGAAGGTGGAAGGGAAACGCGGGAGGAAAAGGGGACGAGATACAGGAACGGAGGCGGGAACGGGGATGTTTGGGAAAGTGTTGGGGACGGGGGAATCTTACTGTATTTCTGTAAGCACCAGGCGGAAAAACAAAATCTGATGTGTATCCAAAAGCACTTCAATACAAATATTTGAAACACAAACACTTTCTACCTTTGAGTGGCATTGCAACGCTAGTGGTTTATAAAATACTGTCTGAATCGGGCGCAAAATGTTGTTCCGGTTCTGTTAACGACATTATCTTATAATTTAAAATCCATAAACAATTACGACTTGTTTGCATTTAACGGGATTGTAACAATGACCCTCTTGATCAGAAATTAATAGTCTCTCCTTGAGATCTCCGCTCTACGCAAGAAGGTAAATAAATCAATTATTTTTTTCAAAGTATTATAGCACGATTTAGTTTCACTTCTTCATTTTAAATAAGTACTAAATTGTTAAACTTTTTTATTATTTTTAAATGCGACAATGTTATTACATTTTCATTGTTGTGTTATTTGTTATTTTGCAATACTGTCAAGTAATGAAATAACGCTTTATGTTTGATTGTAAATATTATGGATTTGGTTTTGTAAACCTTTTTTATTATTATGTTTCCGTATAATAAAAACACACGTGATTTACATCATGAATGGTGATTGTAATTTACATCTTCAGTGTGATTATAATATCCTTTGTTTTAGTTGTAATAAGCTGCTTTTCCGTAAATTATTATTTTATAGACGGATAATAATATTACGGTTAAAATAATACTAGAAGCGCTAAGAAGAGACTAGAAGAGACTAGAAGATACTAGAAGAGACTAGAAGAGACTAAAAGAGACTAGAAGAGACTAGAAGATACTAGAGGAGACTAGAGGAGACTAGAGAAGAGTGGAAGAGACTGGAAGAAACTGGAAGAGTCTGGAAGAGCGTGGAAGAGACTGGAAGAAACTGGAAGAGACTGGAAGAGCGTGTAAGAGTCTGGAAGAGCGTGGAAGAGACTGGAAGAGATTGGTAGAGACTATCAGAGACTAGAAGAGACTAGATACTAAAATACTAGATAATAAAATACTAGTAGCAGCGGCGGTAAGAAGTAAAAAGATTCAAGATGAATCAAGTGATAAGATGCGAGAAGAGGCAAGAAGTGTAAGAGAAGACAATAAGGAGCAAGAAGAGATAAGAAGAGGCAAGAAGAGCCAAGAAGAGCCAAGAAGAGGCAAGACAGCCAATAAGGGGCGAGAAGAGGCGAGAAGAGGCAAGAAGAGGCAAGAAGAGGTAAGAAGAGGCAAGAAGAGGCAAGAAGAGACTAGAGGAGACCAGAAGAGGCGAGAAGGGCCAAGAAGAGACGAGATGAACAAGAAAGAGACAAAAATATGCAAGGAAATGTAAGGCAATAAGAAGGAAAAAAACAACGCTTAATCAATTCCTTTATTCCTGCCCATCCTAAATTCCAATATTGGCTTATTAGGTTGCCATGTATATCTTAATCTCCTTCTAATCCTCAGAGGATGTAAAGTCATGTTCTAAGTCCTATAACAAATGTGTGTCCACTGGTGTACCGGTCTACCCGAACAGGAGTGCTCCTGGCTGGGGTGGTATACTATCGTAGTTACGCATAACGACTAACGTCGATTGTTCCGAGACGTCACTCATGTACTCTGACCTTCGAACAATCATACGTCAATGACTCTGACGGAATAAAGGGGTACTATCAAACACGGCTACCATCTTGACACGATTGACCTAATACGGAACACACAAACAAATTTACAGACAGTCTAAATGCTGCAAAGTCATCAAGTCAAAACAGGACTTCGAAACGCTCGGCCAATGAGTAAAATTTGATAGTTTTGAAAAAAAAAATTATAAATTAAAATATCTTCAAATGTTGTCCAAGTGAACAAAACTATTGTTCAAATACTCGTATATCATATGAACGAACAAAACTGTAGTCCAAATAGATAAAATAATAATCAGATGTACAAAAATTGTCTTTTTAATAAATGTGGCGCCTTAAATAAAAGTTTTGGAAAATTCTGTACTGTTTTTTATAATAATCTGTCCTGAACCATGCAAAACAAAACATGCCACATTCGGAATAAATTTACATCTGCAGATTGTCATCAAATAGACTTATAAAATGCGCGATAAAATCCTCGACCTTTCAATCCAATATGCCAGCGAGACGGTATCACATTATTTGAGATATTATCTGCTAAGCCAAATTGATATTTAAGTAACTTTATTACCACTTTCGAACCAGAAATCCATTTATAATGTTGTCCGCCTGATTTATTGAAGCCTAATAAAAAAAACGAAAACGAAAATGGCAATTTTTCATTGAATATTAATTATTTGTAAACGTAAACTTAGGAGATTGAAGATTTATTGCATTTTTTATGTAATTGAATCAATGCACAATATTGACAATTTATATAAAAGAGAAACTGAAAACTGCTGCATATTTACAAAAAAAATTCCACCACATTTAAACCACAATTTAAAATTATAATAACAGATAATATTAAGATTCTTGTTTTGAACAATATGCATTGGATTGTAAATAATTATAAAATAATATTGACAGCTTTACGATAACATGAAACTTAATTGATAAGGTATGGAATGAATCACATGTAAAACGAGTATAATGTCTGTAAAAATGGGTTAACACCGTATGTGTGTGTTATGGTTTAGAAAAATCATACCCAGATTACCGATATCCTACCAAAATTATATTTGACTTATTTGTGAAAATTTAAATTATTGAATGAAAAAACACACTTTGTAAAACACCACTTTATTTGAATGAATAATTATTTAACAGCCAACCAGGTTTCGCGTAGCTCAAGCTTCATCAGGGCTATTATATTAACTAAAGATAATTACATACAGACACATGTATATGAACCGTCCATCTACTAGAAGCGAACCATCTACTAGAAACTAACCACTCATTCGATAAAACCTCCGGGACTAAAATATTACGTAAAAATGGATGTGGAATTAGATTAAACAATCTAGAAGCCCTTGAAATCAAAAAAGCCGTCAATAAAAAATCAAATATTATTAATAATCAAATCAATTTAACTGACAGTCCCATTTTTAATTTATTCCGGAAACAGTCCCCTTTCCCTCCCCTTTCCCCCCCCCCTAACCACCCATCCTGCAATAATTTTGTCTCCCTGTTATATATTTGTATATCTTACTGGCACCAATAGGGTGCCGTCTATTCTATTGCTATCTCTTTCATTCATTTTTTTTAAATTTCTATATATATATATACATATACATATATATATATATGTGTCTGTATGTAATTATCTTTAGTTAATATAATAGCCCTGATGAAGCTTGAGCTACGCGAAACCTGGTTGGCTGTTAAATAATTATTAATTCAAATAAAGTGGTGTTTTACAAAGTGTGTTTTTTCATTTAATATATAATGTCACACCACAAAGTATTTGCTTCCTTCGATAAAATTAAATTATTGAAATCATAAAAGAAAAAGATAAATATTCATTCATCTGAAAATGGAATTAGATTTAAATATATATTTGCATAAACCACAAAATAATTAAAATGTTCACCTTTATGAAACCAAAGTTTCCGAACGCAATTAGAAACAAATTATGAAACTTTAGGAATTTAAAAAAAATTATATTTTCATGAAAAGACAACAAAGTGAGGTGATAATAACGTTTATAATACATATAAAATGCGTGTGCGTTTCTTTTTCATTACCAGCAACTTTAATTAGAAAAAACGTAAAGTGGTAATTTTTAAAACTTTTTAAAGTTTGCATTAAAAAAAATTGTATTTTAAGAATCACATGGTTATCTTACTAATATTATAAACGCGAAATATTATGTATAAGTTCGTGTGGATGTACTCGTATGTGTGTTTGTTACTCTTTCACGCAAAAACTACGGAATGGATTTTAATGAAACTTTACAATAATATAGCTCATACATCAAAATAACATATTCGCTATAATTTATAAAGCTAGCTAGGAAGGGGACGCGGGAGGGGAACGGGGACGCACGGGAAAGGTGATTCAGGGAGAAACAATGTATTTCTTTGAATATGGCATTGCAACGCATGCCGGGAACCGGCTAGTTTCTAATAAAAACGTTTGAAGGCGTATTTCATCACACTTCAAAAACAGTTTTTAGTTTTCGGATGCGTTCACGAAATATTCCATTTATTTAATGCAAAGCGGAAATATTCTGACCTTCTTATTCTGACAGAATATGGTCGGGGCCTGAGTGGTTAATAAATTACCAGAAGAAATCAGAAGCATTAAAGACAAAATATAAATTATTGAACACAATCAATAAATATTTTAGAGAAAGCACTAACATAAACCTGCTTCCCATAATAATTTTTTTAATGTGAATACCTCACAATAGTCCCTGCTGCTCCCCTCTGGAGCCAGTGAGACTAAGGCATCCCCAGTTGGTGTATGTTGTGAGGCTGAAGGTAGGGTGGATGGGAAGAAAATAGAAGAAAGGAAGGGGGGAAGTACCTATGTGTTTCAATTCTGAATGGTGGTCTTACACCAGGGCGATACTGCGAGTATCTTTCACTCTCGAACTGATATTCATGCGGTTTTCACCAATAGATAGAGTGATATATGAGGAAGGTTTAGGTATTGTCAAGGTTTTGTGCAAATTGGTTAAAATATATAATATATAAAGGAGAATGTCTGCATGTGGTGGACGATCGGGCTGGCAAGCGGGTGGTGTGGATTTGATTTGTATGCAAATCTAAAGTTGATGAAATTTTGCACATGTGACCTTCAAAACAAGATGAAAGCAACTACCTACATTTGATTTTGAAAACTATTGTAAAGCCCGGGCATCGTCGGGGACATCAGATAGTTTAAAATAAAAATTATTTCTTTCGGATATTTTGGCATCGAATCCAAAATTAAGTTTACCCCGGAAACCTTATATATTTCACTAGTCATAATATATTCTCCATTCACCTCTTTCTTCTTCAATTTGTTATAAGTGTCCATTTATATTATTACTATCATTACTTCACACAGTCGGTATAATGAATTCCTATATTTAAATCATGTTAATTTATTATTGACACAGTTTTATCTAGAGCTAAAAGTGTGAACACCTAACACCAATTAAAGAATAATACACTACACACTACAGAATGAGTCATTAAAATCATTAATACGTTTTTTTTGTTGTTTTGCTAACGAGATGTACCTACGTAAACAATCTAATTAATCCGCTTGTTTGCGTATAAAAAAAACTTTCACCCTAGGTGCAATTTAATAACACTACATTATTGTTTTTGATGATTTAATAACGTTGTTACAGATTTTTTTTACATGTACCTACATGTTTATATTACCTATAATTCCACAAATGAATCACAACAATAAGTACAATAATTACCACATTTAAGCCCCCGCCTTCAGAATTTCGTTTTATAACGCATTTCTCTTGAACTTCTCATTTCATGTAAGTTTTTGAATATCCAAAAAAAATTTATTTTTTTATTTTTGACGATAATTGTGGAGCCGAAACGGTAATTACTAATTAATAATAAGAACATAATAACTCGTACATGAAATCCCCCCGATAGAAAAAAATGTAGTAGGTAATCAAAAAAAAATGAAAAGTATTCTTCGAAAATTATTATTAACACGTTTTGTTCTGTTATTTAACATGTTAGTGGTATAAAAAACAGTGTATCTTTAAATGCAACATAACAATTCGTTGAGAAATTTTGGCTCTATTTTAAACGCGTCGTGTTTTATTAAACATTCTCACATATCTCCCTTTCTTCTTCTTTTGAACGCTTACTACCGGGCCTTAATGTTGATGTTATGTTATTTGGCTAAATTGTATTTCAATGAAAGGTATTTCCAAACTACCCCAAGTTCCATTTGTCATTTTTCCCCTCTGCACCGGTGCACAGTCGCGAGATGATACCACCATTCGCGTACGGGTAATGTTTGCTACATTATGAGAACTGGTCTCGTTCTTGTGTTCAGTAGCCCTCAACCTTCACTCCTTCCTTTCTAAAAATACAACTTTACACAGCATTCTTTAATAATTTGACACAGGTCATGAGGGAAATCTAAACTTGTATCTTAGTACAAAATATTTCCAGGTATCGCAGACTGTGGAAAGCGGAAGCAGGAAGCTGGAAGCGAGGAGAAACCGGAAGCACAAATAAGCGAAAGGCGAGAAACAAAAATCAAAGCTCAATCAATTCCTTTATTCCTAAATTCCAATATTGACTTATTAGGTTGTATACCGGTCGATTAAACTCCATCTCCTTCCCATCTCCAGAGCACTTGTTCCAAGTCCTAACAAATCAGTGCTCCCTGATCTGACCGTGACAGGAGTGCTCCTGGCTGGGGTGGTACAATCGTATCGTATTGTATCATATCGCAGACTGTGGAAAGGTCTTAGATGAGGGAAGTGCGTTTAGTCCATACATACATACATATTATTAAATTTCCTCTCTGGATTTTGACACTAGAGCAAATGTTTTTTTAATATAATATATAGATATCGACCACTAGGGATTGGTACATTTTGTTTTTTTTTGTGTAAGTTACTTCTTATAGGAGTTAAGACCCTCAAAATCATTAAAATTGCCTAGTTTGAACGCAGCATGAAGGCGTTTACTATACAAACTAGAAAATGTATTTTTAAAAGAGCAAAACGTTCAGACATAGAGTATTTTCTTCTAATACATATGGTAAAAAAAAACTTATATATCAGCCCAGTTTTGGAATAAAAATGGGGAATACAAACCTTAATTTTAATGATTTTATTTAGGTATTGTATTTTATTGAGGTGCAGTCGCAGTTGTCCTGATATCAATTGACAGCCACAGTTTTGTAAAATACCTAATATTATTCAAATTTCTCGGCAACCATATTTCCTCCTAAGATATTAATTTTGGATAAGCTGTAAATAATTAAAATGAATTAAATACAAAGAGATCAATACTGCAAAATTATTTATTAAAACAACATTGTTTTATGGATATGAATATGGATAATGAATACTTAACGTCATAAATCATAAATAATTTATACCTAACAGCTTTATCGGTCAACGCGAGTCTTGGAGGGATCTAGATCAAACGTTGGGAAAGGCAAAGACGTAGGTACCTAGGTAAGTCGGCTGTTCAAAAAGTAACGGGAATTTTCAAATTTCGCGGGTTTGGAGAGTCCGATTATCAAAAAAAAAAAATTTTGTTATGTTGGTATACATGCCCCTGAAGTATGATAAAATTTTCAGCTATATTCATTGTTTAGTTTGTCTGTGGCAGCCGCTAGGTTAGAAATGTTTTTAGGAGCTAGGCGATTTTTTTTTAAATGGATCAAAGAATTTGTATCAACTTTTGCGTAAAAATTGAAATAAAGTGTAACAAAGTGTGTGAAATGCTAACAAAGGCCTGTACCACTCGTAAACCCTTGTTTTACTCGTAGCAGACTCACCATAGGCCTTTGTTAATATTTCACATACTTTGTTAAACTTTATTTCATTTTTTACGCAAAAGTTGATACAAATTCTTTGATCCACTTAAAAAAAAAACGCTAAGCTCCTGCAAACACGTCTAACCTTAGCAGCTGCCGCAGACAAACTAAACAATGAATATAGCTGAAAATTTTATCATGCTTCAGGGCATGTATACTAACATAACAAAAAAATGTTTTTTTTGATAATCGGGCTCTCCAAATCCGCGAAATTAAAAAATTCCCGTTACTTTTTGAACAGCCCTCGTATGTAGATAAAAATATCTCTTTAAAACTGAAATAATTCTTCTGATAAACATTATATCGTGTTCACTTGTTCACGTCTTCTTCATCCAAGTGCTATAACTTTAAATTTTGATTGTTAATCATTATTGTAAACAATATTATATAAATTTAATACCATATCGGATAAACCTGATTAATTTTTTGATGAAATCATGAGGATACCAATCAAAAATGCACTGAAATTGCTAAAGAATGCAAGATAAGTTTTGTAGGTGCAGGTGCTAGCATAATTTATTAATCATTAGGAAGAGATAAAGCAATCATTCAACAGACATGAAAATATTATATTTTAATAAATTGGTTTTCTCCATTATGTGATTTTTTAAGAGCTACTGTCGCTGAGCAATGAGCAATACATGTTTGTAATAATACAAATACCCAACCATATTTCTTGCTTCTGGTATTTTGTTCTTGTCGATATATCAAGCTTTGACTTTTCGTTTTATTTTGATTATAATTGTGACATTAGCGCACACTGCGGATATTAATGCAAATTATCCTATTGTAGCGGGATAATTCACAATTTTTTAATGTTAAACATAATTAGTCTTTATTTGGAGTAGGTACAATCAATTTGTAAGTATGCCATAGTTCAATAATAGTAAAACAGTAAAAAATTATAACAACAACTTAAAATAACTTGGGTACTTTAACAACAGAAAGGAAACTAATTGTCCCCTCAACCGCTCGACAAAAGGTTTACGAGGATTTACTCTGGGTTAGCTGAAAGAATTTCAGTCAGAGGTTTTTCCTTGAAGATGCCCGGATACAACCGAATCAACTTAATTCTCTTTAATTAAATAATTAAAACACTTTGCTTTTACCACAATAATCTTTATTTAAAAAGTCGACATGTTTCGAGAAGGATGTTCTCTTCATCACGACATTATATGTATCAGTATACATGTAATGTTTTAATTATTTAATTAATAAAATGGTGCCACAAAGTGAATTTGCAAAATTTGAAGAAGTTAATTCTCTTTATTTCGTCATGACCTTATATTCTATCTATGGTATATATTTGCACCAGGACACTAAAAAAAACCGCCCCCGCCCCTAACTCTAGAAGTAATTAATTAAAGATGGCATAGTTTATTGAGATCTGATGTTTTGATACTTTTTTTATAGATTAAAAGACACTTTGGAGGAGCGCGGGCTTTAGCAGAAAGACGCGGGTGTCAAGTACCCATTGACACAGCTAAGGACTGCATTTTCCAGGGGGATTTAGTTCTTGTTAATTTTCAAATTTTGATTCAAGTTCCTCATTAATCCTTTCAAAATCGCTCTAGCCCTTGAGCGAAGGCTGACTAAATTTCGGCAAATTGCTCTGAAAATGGGCCCAGCACTGGTCTGCTGTAGCTGTTTTGTAGAAGAGCCTTGCGCCTTGATATCCTCGAATCCCTGGTAAAAACGGCACAGCACACCTCAAGAATTTTCTGTTCTAAATATTGACATCTCACATAATAGTTTTTATATTTAAAATTTTGTTTATATGTGATTTAAAATTACAATCTGCATGGTGGTTACATTAATTGCATTCTCCTTAAATTGCTTTATTGCAATGTTGCAAGGCGCAACGTTCATTTTGCGGTTTAGAGCATTTGCGTGAAAACGAGCAGAAAATTAATGAGCCCAGCGTGTTTATAAAACAAATGTAATTTGTTTTCATCGCTCCGTAACAATAATTGGAACACTTTTATCTTTACTTGCACTGTTGATATTTCAAAGTAACGCTCCATAAATAATTCATTGATACTAGTGCGGTGAAGTAAACTTGTAGATTCACTACCTACTCTATAAATATCTACATGACCATGGAGAATTATAGATTAACGTAAAGTCGTAAAAAGTAATGTTTCTAGAACTAGAAAATCCGAGTGAGCTTTGATGCTGGTATTTCCAGGCAAGTATAGAATGAAATAATCGGTTTAATAATAAATATGTAGTTTTGTACTAAAATTATGCGTTTCACAGAAAGTGTCCTACTCAAATTAGTAAATAAGTAAAAAGTAAACCATCCGAAAATTATCGTCAACTACCTTTCACACAGTCACAAATTGATGCCATCTAATTTCCGTACAAACGGAATTCAAACAGCAAATTTCAAACATACATGTACTCGTATTTACTGTTCAAAAGATTTGTAATATGGTTGACTGTAAAGGAAAGAACAGCCATTCGAAATATGCTAAATAACTAACACGAGTACATATTACAGACATTTACATTTCGTATAATTTCTCACGAAATTCTATATTGTCAAACTACAACAAAATATGTATAATACTGCTTGTTTGCAAAATTAATTATGATGTACCTACTGTATTTATATTCTAGTGAGGTGGGTAAAAGAACACTATGTAAATAAATGAAAATAAAATAAACGCCCGGGTTGCCGGCACTGAAACTGAAGCTGAATATAGTACACGCCAAACTTTAATGCCGGGAACTTGGTACGATTCATTTTCGCGCAGTTACTGACTTTACAATGAACGTAAGCGAAAGAGAAATATGCGAAAAAACATACGTACGACAGAGAAAGGTGTGGGCGGGGAGCCTGCAATTTTTCTGACCTTAAACTCGCCTAATGCAACGATATCTGTATCAATGTCAGGCCGGTATTAAAGTTTGGCTTGTACCACACCTGTAATTAAAAAAAATAAAAAACGTTTTTTTTATTTTTTTTACATTAGCTCCACAGTGGAGGCCCTGAGGAAAACAATTTACCTCGGGGCCTATGTCATCTTTGGGGATGCTGTGGGGAGGGTATTTTTAGGGAAAAGAAAGAGAGGAAGTTCTGGGAAGGAAAGAGGCATAAAAGCTGGGTAGGAATCTGGGGGTCACTGTGTCCAGGAATGACGGACGTATGAATCCATCCCTCCCACTACGGTGCAAGCCGGTGGATCCGAGATAGTCCGAGTGGAGATATCTAGGTTATAGCTGCCTCAGCCAGTCTCTCCCGATCCGTTAAGTGGGCAAACGCATTCGCCGCCATGACCTAGACAAACCTCACCACATAAACCCGGGCACCCCTGCCCGAGAAAAATGGGAAATGCCAAACTTCGATTTTCATGATTTTATTTAGGTATTATCAGCCTGAGGTGCAGTTGTCTCTTTCGCTCAGTATTCGAGGGAGTAAAAGCGACAGTGGCAGCAACAGTTTATTAAAATACCTACTGTTCAAATTTCTCGGCGACTGGTTTCCTCTTAAAGTAGCTGCGGACCTTGTACTTACGTAATTTTACTTACTTATCCATGGTCAAGGATTTAGTCCGCTAGACCCCGTAGGTCAATATTATCTAACTATTTTATTTTATTTATTTAAGATTTTATTTTAACGAGGATAGTGCAATCCCAGTCTGTCATATGACGTGAGATATGAGAGTAGATAAAAGAAATCTGGAACGATCTGTTTTCTCCAAAATGACGACCATCGAATTATAATCAGTGCCTAATCATATAAAACACAAAGTTTTTTATCAGTAGAAATTAAACCGAAATCATATTTGCTGAAAAAAGTGGGCAGAAGTTTTACAGTTATTTCTATAAACCCGTTTATCGATACGTTACTTTCGGAAATGGAGAAATGTGATTGATTTATGTGTTATAAATGACGTGTTTGTGTGTGTTTATAAATTATCATTATTTTTTTAATTTAGTCATTATATTTTTCGTTAAGCTTGTTAAAAAAGAAACTATAATCGTTATTTTGGTACGGTGTTTGTTATAGAGTTCCGTATTCTGTTAGAAACAGTCCATACAACGCATTCGTCTCGAGCAATTAGTTTTATAATTTGTATTGACGGCATACATATTTATGAACATTATGAAGATCAAAAGAGAATTCTGCCGCGGATAGTAATTATTTCTGTTAGGAGAACTGCGTACAGAAAGTTTAACTGCGAGTTTATAAAGGAGAGACGAATTTTTAATTTACTATAGTTACCTGCTTATTTGAATTTTTATACTATCTTTTATTGTAAACTAGCTGACCCGACGAACTTCGTGGTGCCTTAGAATCAATAACTGTGTAACTTATAATATTTACACAATGAAGCAATTATCGATGCGCAACTGTCCGTGTTTTATTTTTGTCAGTATCAGAGATGATATTGTGTACGGATTCATAATTTTTGTGATTTTCTTACTTATCCACTTATTTACCGGAATTGTGTTTCATTTTCTTTATACGTGTGAGGGAGTTTTTTTTTTTTTTTTTTTTTTTATTTTTTTTTTTATTTTTTTTTTTTTTTTATTTCACAATTTATTTTTTTTATTTTTTTTTTTTTTTTTCTTTTTATTTAGCATATAAAATATAGTATACATTTAGATAATGTTATAATTAGTATACATGTTCATGTTCGAATGTTAATACCACTCTTCCATAGAAGCATTAGCTTGTGTCTGGAAGAGTAGTGTACATTTTTTAATGCTATATTATGTTATGAGTTCTTAAATTACTATGTGAATGTAAAAAACAATAAGTTGTAAGTTCGGTAATATGTAATTAAAAGTATTTTTCTACTAATAAACAATTTTACTATTAGAATAAAGTATCTTGAGTTATTGTAATTAGTTGTTAAAAACAAAACAAAATTTACCTTATTTGAAAAACGGGTATCACTTGGAAACTGAGTTATAAGTTGTTCTTGAGATTAGATTAGTCGGAAACTTTTTTTTTGAGATTATCTTTAAAAAAATTTTTAACAGAGTTTATTAATTGGATTTTATCATTAATTTTTCTAATTTCATCCGGTAATCGGTTGAAAATAAGTCTTCCTTGATAAGTATAATAATTTTGTGCGAAGGAAGTGTTTAATTTTGGGCATGAAAAAATATATTTATGTCTAGTACGATTTTCAGTTATAAATTGATACTTCTCTTTTTCTTTTATAATTTGAATCAATGTATTTCTATTGTACAGATCTTTGAAAGAAGGTACTTGGAATTCCTTAAATAATTTATCCGTTGGGTAGTCAGATGGTTTTTTTAATATGATTTTAATAATTAGCTTCTGCACAACTTCAATTGGGGAAAGATTAGTTTTGTATGCGGATCCCCAGCTAATGATAGCATATTGTAAAGTTGATTGAACCAAAGCGTAATATATTAGATATAAATTTTTTACTGATAAAAAATTTCTGATTCTTAAAAATATGTAAATCAATTTTCTAATTTTTTTTACAACTTGACAAATTTGTTCCTTCCATTTTAAATTTTTATCGATAATAACTCCTAAATATTTTATTGTGTTTCTTGTTTTTAATATTGTGCAGTTTTGGATACAATAACTTTTACTATGTGTTGTAGAATTATCATGGATGATGATATCAATGTTTTTAGGGGTATCATTTTTGTGTATTGCAAATGGAATTACAAATGTTTTATCACCATTTAGTGATAGTAAATTTACGTCGAAGAAATTCTTTAAAATATTTATGTCTTCGGTGGCTTTAAATGTTACTTTTTCCCAAGTTTTATCGCTAATTATTAGTACCGTATCATCGGCATATGAAGTTATTTGGCCATGTAGTGGTTGAAAAAAAATGTCATTAACATATATGGTAAAGAGGATTGGTCCGATTACTGTACCTTGCGGGATTCCAAAGTCTGATATTTCTTTATCGCTATTAATCTGATTTATTTTTACGACTTGCGGTCGATTTTTTAGGTAGTTCGAAATCCATTTAATCGCATTGTCTTTTATACCTATATTGTTCAGTTTTTTTAGGAGAATCTCATGGGATATACTATCAAAAGCTTTTCTGAGATCGATAAATATACCGGCACATTTTTCACCTTTATCCAATGATTCGTTGATGTATGAGGTTACATTAGCAATAGCATCTTGTGTGCTAAGTGACTTTATAAAACCAAACTGGTTTTTATGAAGAATTTTATTACTTTCTAGGAAACTGATCAGTTGGTTTTTAACAATTTTTTCAAAAATCTTTCCAATGTTTGATATTAGACAAATTGGGCGGTAGTTAGTTACTTGTTGTGGATCTCCAGATTTATAAATAGGTGAAATAATTGTATTTTTATAGTTTGTCGGAAATATTCCCTCTGTTAAACTTAAGTTTATCAAATGAGTAATTGGTTTTATCAAATAAATTTTCATGGATTTTAGAAAATGTACTGTAATATGGTCAAATCCGGGAGACGAACCTCCTTTCATGCCTTCTATTATTTTTAAAATTTCACCTTCTGAGGTTGTTTCAAATGTTGATAAATTATTTTGATTTTGTACATTTTCAATCGTTTGTGTTTTCGGGTTAAAAGATTTATTGATATTTTTCGCAAGATTTTTTCCTACATTAGCAAAAAAAGAATTAAAAATGTTTGCACATTGTTTAGGTTGAATATTAGCATCTATGATTTTATTTTCATGTTCAATGTATTTTATTTTTTGTGTTTTTTTAGTGTTATCCATGGCTAAGTTGACTGTTTTCCATATTTGTTTACTGTTATTGTCTGTAGAAAGTATTTTATTTTTGAAATAGTCTTCTTTATTTTTTTTGATACAGTTTGTTAATTTATTTTTAAATGTTTTGTAAAAAGTGTATGCTTTTTCATTTAGAGGATTTTTCAATGCTGTTTTATAAAGTTTTTCTTTGTTTCTAATTGATATTATAAGTCCTTGTGAAATCCAAGGCTTTAAAATTCTTAGATTAGGTTTAATGCGGACTGTACTTTCAGTAGTTGAATCTTTTATGTGTTGAGATAATATATTTTCTAAGTTTTTTGAGCAAGTCTCGGTATCATAACTATTTAACACGTTGTTCCATTGTTCATTTTTTAGTTTTTTGGATAAAATTGTCATATTTGTGTAGGATTTTGTCTTTGTTAGATTAAATTTTTTATGTTTAATTTTGTTATCATACAGAAGAATGCATGCATGGTGGTCAGTTATATTAGTTTTCCAAATAATTGATTTCATTTTGTCGATATCTTTAATATTTATATTAGTCCATATATGGTCTAAACAAGATGGTGTGTGATTTTTTATTTCTCTCGTATTTTTATTAATGCACGATATGAAGTTAAATTCAGTCATACAATTAATATATTCATTTTTGAAATTATTTTCTACGTTTTCATTAATGTTTATATTGAAGTCTCCTGCAATAAAGCAGAGTTTATTACTGAATTTTAACAGTATGTGTTTAAATTCATTTATAAATGTCGAGATATTCGAGCCGTGTGTTCTGTAAACAGCTATTAAGTGGTAGTTTGTTTTGTCGAGTTGTAATTGTATTTCAATACAATTTACTAGATGTATTGGATGTTCAGTTATTTTGACAATACTAAATTTATCGTGAATGAATATGACGAGACCACTGTTTTTATTGATGTTAATTTTGGTTGTAAGATAATTATATTCTGGTAAATGATAAGTAGGTGATTCGTCATTAGTAAATGTTTCTGATAATATTATGATGTCCGGTTTTTTATTTAGATTGTTTAATTTTAGAATTAATTCATCCCAATTTCGTTCCATGCTTCGTATGTTTATATGAAAAATGAAAATATTATTGAGATTCTTTGAGATTATGTCATTACATGATTCGGTGTATACACACTCATATTCTTGTATTTTAAAATTATTTTCTAATTCATTAGCTATGAAGTCATCCATTTAGTAAAAATATTAATGTGATATTGATTTCTTTTAAATATATAGAGTATTTTCAAAGTAGAGTGTGACATAGAGTTATTAATCCATGTATAATGTATAGATCATAAAATTATTCTTATTTATATCTTTTGGATATTCAGATGTAAATATATAAGACATTGAGAATAAACATAGGATACTTTTATAAACAACTCTTAAATTAATATTAATATTCATTCTTCTGTTGTGTAGATGCAAGTAATTTTTTGTAATATTTACAATTAGTTGGAACAATAAAAATATATTTTCATTTTTTAGCACACAAAATTTATAGAAGTGATAGGGCAAGATATGCGCCAGTAACGTAAATAATAATAATTTTACTATAATAAATGTATAAATAAAGCATAGAATCTTAATATTTTTCAGTCTTTCGTACTGGCATGTTGTCATTATTTTATTTATTTTCTGGTTATAATTTTTTATCCTCAATAAATATGATGTCTTTAAGTTGTTAATTTTTATAAAATTTTTACTGATTTTATTTTTTGTAGACTGAGAGATATACATATTATGAAATGAAAATAATATAAAATGCTTATGTTTTGACACAGACAGGAGATAAACAGTTTTACATACGAGTAGATGAGATATTGAGAACGGACATGAGATACTTTTAAAGAAATATCTAGTAGTCAATTTTTTGTAGCGCAAATGCGAGCATTTTTTTGTAATATTTACAGTTAGTTTTATCGTTCGCATTATGATTGACAGGAAACGACAGTTTATATCTATTGTTTTGATCGATGCAGTTGGAACAGTTTGGCGAGGTAGCAATATTTACGCAGTCCTTATGTTGGTGGGCTAGGCCACAGTGCGAGCAGGTGGGCGATTCATTTTTCTCCTTCTGTTTGCAGGTACGAGTACTGTGTCCGAAACGTAAGCAGTAGTAACATTGCATTGTCGGACTTGCGTCGACAACGGTGATGCGTTGGTAGCCGATATTTATTTTTTCTTTGTTTAGTAGAATATTCCTGGTCGTCTTGTCTACTTCGACTATATAGTTTGCGGTTTCATTATCTTTATTTTTTATTATTGCCTTCACATTGAATATAGTTTTTTTATCCATTTCCTGTGTTAGGATTTTGATGTCTTCATTTTGTTCTATGACGTCATCAGTAAAATCTTCTTTGGTATAATCATTATAAATTCCTTTGAAAATCATCGTCGGTTTTTTTTTTGTTAGCTCTTTGCTTTCAATATCCTGGATGTCTTTTGAGAATACTGTTTGTAATTTTGTCGCGTCATCTTTTTTTGCACATTCGATTATGATACTGTTGCGGGAGATTTTTTTAATACCTTCGATGTGTATTCCTCGTTCGCTACTTTTCATGTGTTTTTGAATTTTTTTCTGTATTTCCGTGGATGTTTCATTATTTTTTGGAGTAATTAGGATGCAGTATTTGTTTTTAATGGCTTTTTGTTTCTCAATATCATTGTTTTTAGTGTTTTGCCATGGTTGAGGATGATGCGGTTTACTTTTCAGGGCAGTTAATTCACCCTCGAGCGATGCCATTTTAACAGCCATTTCAGTTATTGTTTCCAGTATTTCATTCGTTTTGGGAAAAATTTTGGCAAGTTGTTCTTTTGTAAATTTATTATTTGGGTCAGTTACCATTTTCGTGAGCAAATTTACCGCGTTCTTCGCCTGGTCGGTGTAGGTCAGCGAATCCATTGTTACCCCTGTTTACTTAATATTTAATCAGGCGGTCACGTTACGCGCAATATGGCGATTCAATTCACGCTTTGACAAATTTGAGTGTAGGTATTACAACTTGTAACTAATTGCACTTGCACAATTAATATATTAACTGTCACTTATTACACAGTGTTTCTTTAAACGTTGTTTGTGTATATTAAAATCACTGCAATGCGTTCTTAAGTGGTTTATTAACTGTTAATTTTGTGGAGCAAAAATTTTACGTGTTTACCGTACTTACGATATGATCGATATTGATATGATCGATATGATTATTAAAATTATTGTATTTTTCCTTTGGAGGGGTGCAGACATACGTTCACCGTTTGTCCCATTTTCGACTGTTGACATTTAATGTGTAAGAAAGAGGGACAGCATTATATGTTTAAAAACAAAAGCAAAACAATCAGCGCATTGACATTTGACGTCTTTGAATTTTTGTAATTCACTCACTGCTTGATAAAATATCATACTTATCACAATATTCCTGCAGCTCTTTCAAAAGATGAGAATTTGTTCCATACAAAATGTTTGAGGAAAAGAATTTTCATCATAATTACGGTTTTCGTGAATTTTGCCGATTTTTTAATGGCTATTCTGCTATTCGGGGCTGAGACAAATCCAACAAATCAAAGATCATAAAAATCGGTACAGCCTATCTCGAGTTATAAATCGTGTAACTAACGCGACTTTGTTTTATATAGATATTAAGAAGATATACCTACTACAGAAAGCATAAATCTTCACACTTTTCAATCAACGTAAAATAACACTTTTCTTATTGGTTTAACGTTATTTAAAGCCTTACATCTGAATATGTTTCTTACCGAAGGACGAATCAAATTTAGGAAGATAAATATTCTAATCAACTTCTTATACCTTCATTGCACCGCATATCATACGATTTTGCTTTTGAAGTGAAAAGTTCAACCGTTAACCGTTTAACCGTTGTGATTTGAAACTCGATGAAATGAAAAAAAACCGACATTAAAAAGAGACAAACATATACATCTATAGGATTTAGCCTGCGAGAGAATGATATAGTATAATTGGTCTCCTCTTTGTGCGGTGTTTTGTAGCCTTCCCACTCCTATCTACTTTAATTTTCTGAAGGTTTCATTTCTACCACGTGTGAACTGCAGACTCTGATTTTTTCTTTTCCAAACACATTCATTACAGAACATATTGTATTAAAATATATACCAGGATTAAATAATTACTTTATTTCTAATAACATGTGTTTCCAATTATGTCCTCTGCTTGCAAACTATATCTAAATTTATCTAATAAACAATAAACATTGTTGATCTCAAATGACCTCCTACGTAAGTATGGTCATGTATATTTTCTACATTTTTACGCAGCATTGATTGGTCAAATGCATTGTACGTATAGGTATTAGTGATAGAAGAACCGGTGGATGCAATCTAGTAGCCATAGGTTGTTATAATAGTATGTTTAGTCTGTAGTTAGTTATAAGATAGAGAATTTTAGAAATATATCACAAATTTGTACAGCACTCTCGAGGTGTTATTTCACAAAAGCGGTGCTATAAAAATCATCAAAATATTATTATTACTAAAACGCTAAAGTTTTCTACTGTTTTTAACTAAATACAAGCTTTACGCACATTGCTACGTCTCGCTACGGGAACTCAATTCAACTGCATTAATTCCAATTTCGTCGTTCCTGTGACATATTCGTACGATGTTTGTCAACATTTTACAAAATGGAAACAGTTGAAAAAATTCTAAAAACATAAACCTTATTTTTACGTCCACAAACTCAAGTGTGTGTTAGAGATAATTGAATCGACGCTTTCACCAAATAAACAACTGATCTTTAAAAAGATTTCGAAATCATTATATAAATTACTATAGATATACTAGTTTGACCGATCTTGGTATTCAAGGCAGAGAATCAACGCTAAAATTGACTCATGTGTATTTTATGTTTTTGTTACTTTGAGCAAAATGGCAAAAAATCTTTCTTTTTGTTAGTTAATTGTTTTTTTATTTAATTATTAAACTTTGAATTGTTTATAATCTACATTGTAGAAATGTGTACACTTCAGTTTTATGCGTGATAACTCATGTACTCGTCTCTGCATACTTAACAGTCCTTAGATTAAACAATTTCATTTAATTATATTCTATTTAATTTTTTTATCACCATAAGTTTTTTCTTTCTTATATAAATGAGTGTAATGAATATAAAAAAATAATAATACTACCAAATATTATAATATAAAAATGCAAAAATCAGTCATTTTAAATACATGTAGGATTACGAAAGATTTTTTAAATATTTATATTGAGGGATCAGTAGGATTTATCGGTCCAGTTAGGAGTTCTACCAAGCTGAACCCTGTAATATGAAAATATCTGGAGGCGGTGAATTATTTTCCCATTTGGTCTCTGGTGGATTGACGTATTTTTCTTGTATTGTTTTGTATTTATTATACTTAAATAGTGCACTTACATAGCGTGGATTGAATAGATAATCATTTGTGGAAAAGTGTGTGGAAGGGTTTAGTCTTTCCTGTGGGGAAGATTTAACCCGGAAATAAAATCTGAAGCACCTAAGAAAAAAATAAGAAAAGGGTTTCGCATTCTGAAGACAATGTCGTATGTAGGTTTTGTGTATTTTGGTCAAGTGCTCCTTTTTATTATGAACTAGCTGGTACCCAGCATGTGTTGCTATGTCATTAAATAAAGAAATTGTTTCTCCCTGCGCGTCCTTTCCCATTCGTCCCGTTCACCTTCCTCCTCTCACTGTCACCTCTCACCGTCCCCTTCCCCTCTCGCGTTCATATTCCTCCTCCTCCACCTTCCCTCTTCTCACTCTACTCCCACCCTTCCCCCTTCTCGCGAACCCCCTCCCGAGTTCCCCTCCTTCTCCCCTATATACCTCCCGCGGATCCCCCTCCCAAGTTCCCTCCCCTCTGCCGAGTTCCCCTCCACCCTCCCGGGTTCCCCTCCCCCTCCTGCATTCCATGCATTCATTCCCGTTACATTCAGTTTTCAAACAGCTCGCGTGCCAATTTTTTCATACAAATTTCATGATGCCAGAGCTCGTGTATGTTATTCTGATGTTATTCCTCAACCTTCCCTCTCCTCACTCTACTTTCCCCCCTTCCTCCGTCTTGTGAACCCCCCTCCCGAGTTACCCACCCCTCTCTATTTTTTAAAACTCTATTAAAAAAAAATATCTTGCGATTTTGACATACTCTCCGAAATAAATTCTCGAGTAGTTAGACATAAAATATTTTTTAAACCGCATAGAAACACGCAAGTTCTAGCTGGTACCCGGCATGCCATTTAATAAAGACATTGTTTCTCCCTGCGTGACCTTTCCCATTCGTCGTGTTCACCTTCCTCCGCCCCTTCCTCCTCCGCGTCCCCTTCCCATCTAGCTTTCCGACTCCTCCTCCTCCACCTTTTCATTCCTCACTCTACTCCCCCCCCTTCCCCCGTTCCGTGATCCCCCCCTCCCCAGACCCCCTCCCCCCTCCCGAGTTCCCCTCCCCCTCCTGAGTTCCCCTCCGCCCTCCCAAGTTCTCCTCCCCCCCTCCTGCATTCCATACATTCATTCCAAAAACATTCATTTTTGAAACAGCTCCCCCCCCTTCCCCCGTCTCTCCTGAGTTCCCCTCCCCCCACCCGTATTTGCCTTCCCCCTCCCGAGTTCCCTTTCATCTTTCCTCTCC
Source organism: Limnephilus lunatus (assembly GCA_917563855.2). Classification (NCBI taxonomy): domain Eukaryota; kingdom Metazoa; phylum Arthropoda; class Insecta; order Trichoptera; family Limnephilidae; genus Limnephilus; species Limnephilus lunatus. Next base: position 51,977,172 of record OU830602.1, on the reverse strand, counting down.
CCACTCCGCTCCCCCCATACACCCCTCCCTTAGAAAAATAGCCTTAGGTAAGCACAAAATAAAGTAGGTAGGTAAAACTTTGTCGAAATTTCTAGGTAAAATAAACAATATGCAATGTATTTACCAACACGAAATTTCCATGAGCTAATCGAGGCTGTCTGTTTTCCTATTGGTATATTATGACAGTTCATTGATGTCACATTATACAACGTTGTTGTTTTTGTTAAACATCTCTTATACAAGGTCTACGCATTCCTAATTCAGAAAGGGGAGAACGCCACCGGAATACTAATGGCTAATGATATAAAGCTGTGTCCAAGTAATGGCAAATAAAATATAAAATTGAAAGTGAACATTCAAACTTTCCCTTTTGCTGTATTACTAAACTTGTAAAACTGATTATATTTCCGCTTATGGAAGTGCACTCCATCGCAGTGCCGGATCTGGCTTAGGTGCTGATGGAATGTGACACTGGAGGACTAGCACAGTCGGTCGATACAACCCTATGTCAATACAATTGTGATTAAATTCGTAATCTGCGGTCTGTGGCGCTACTTGCGAGCACGTTCGACATGCGATTCCGACAGTCGGTTGACAAAAGCCGCCAATTTTTGTGCAGTCTCCTGAGTGTCAGATAAGCTGTCAATATACATAACATTTTATAATAATGTCGTTTATTAATTAATGGAGCTGAACCAATGCAGCTCTTAGAATAGAAAGAAATCGTTTACGCGATTCATACCTAAACTTAAATAATTCATCTAAAACGCAATCAATTTATTCCGTTTGATCAGTGGTTCAAATGGTGACCGGTCAACTCAGAATGAAACCAACTCAGAAACACCTCAGAAAGGTAATTTTAAGAATGATGATTAAAAAAATTGGTTAAATAGGTTATGTTATGTTACGGTTACCGGCAATTTTAAAATTATTTTTTCATAGCGTTTAATGACCTTTCTGAGGTGGTTCTGAGTTGGTTTCATTCTAAATTGGCATGGAACCGGTTCAAATATGACAAACTAATTAACTCCCGTTTAGTGTCAAAAAATAGGTACATTCGGAATGTCAATGTATATGAAAATTAGTATTACAATTCGAAATTATCTGTTTATTAGTATTTTTAAACGACTGCGAAAGGGAGGAGGTTATCAATTCGACGGTTTTTTTAATTTTTTTTATGTTTGTTACCTCAGAACTTTCGATTGGGTGAACCGATGTTGATGATTCTTTTTTTATTAGAAAGCTGGTGCATCCCGTGTAGTCCCATTTTAATTTGGTCTAGTTCTAGCAATGGGATCCATGTGAAAACCATATATGTCTTAAATTTGCAATAAGTATGTGCGCGACAAATGGACGAATAATTCAATATTACGCCAACAGATTTCGATGATTCTTTTTTTGAAGTAAAACTTCTTTACGCACGCTCGTCTCTAAAAATAAAAAATAAAACAAAAATTTTAACAAAACAAAAAACGACCTAAAAAATGCACTAAAAAGAAAAAAAAATTCGTACGATTGTTATTTTTGGAGTCAGTGTCCATCTCACCTATAACCACATATGCATGTAGTTACCTTGGCTGACACCGACTCCAAAAATAACAATCGTACGAAATTATTTTTTTACTTTTTAGTGCATTTTTTGAAGTCGTTTTTTGTTTTGTTAAATTTTTTGTTTATTAATCTCTACGTATAGTTTTGACGTTGAGAAATGTAAATCCGTAGACAAATCAGTCTGTGCCTTTTCGATACCTTTTTTATTCCCTGTCAATATTGGTTCGGCTCTTCGGAAGTTAGGTCTACCGTAACGCAAAGCTATCGATTTCACGGTGTTAGACCCCCTGGCAGAAATCGAAAAAAGGCGCCAGGATTCGCATTATTTAGTTTTAAAATGGTAATAAAATCGATGTATATTTTCTACGTTATGTCAATACGAAGCATTGTCGTAATTTATTACTGCCATTAAAATGTAAAACATAAATAAACGGCGCAAATAAGCATCCTGAAACATCAGACGTATAAACTCACATGTACCCCAATCTGCTGCATTAGTGTATTTTTAATTTTTACAAGGCCATTTGACGTTCAGGAATGTAAATCCACAGACAGATTCGCGAGTTTTGCCATCGTATAACGGTTTCTTATTTATTCCCTTTAAATATCGGGTCGACTGTCAACAACGAAACCCTGCTGGGTATAGCGATTAAAAAATCGTCAGAAGTTGAGCCAATCGATCCGATGTTGTTGCGCCCTTGAGGTGATTTTTCACAAAAACGGCGTTTAATAAATTACTCAATTATTATTATTATTCTAAAAAAACCTCTGGATGAAATTTTATAGAAAAATCCGTCAAATAAGCCTATCTGTCCAATATCATTGATATCTCTTATGCTGCGTATAGACGTGAGAAAAAAGCGTGTATATGCAGCATTAGGGCTTCGAATTTGGTTTTCTTGAGTGGTTTCCCATTTATACTGCTCAAAATCCGGTCCTGCTTTACTGTCTTATTTTTATATTATTCAACAATAACCAGATCCCTGTCCGATTAAAATTCCAAGAACCTTCTACAAATAAACGAGTATAGCCTCTTTCCAATTTAGTTCGCTAATGTAGCTATCAATCAAGATTCTGGGAAGTTCAACACTTCGCCGTCAATATGGCGTGCAATCTATTGCTGCGTGTACATTTGCGAACATAAGCGCGAATTATGTGAAAGGAACGAAGCAACCGTAAGCAATAAAATTCAATTTTGGAGGCGGGTATGGGTACCGCTGTCCCGGGAACGAAGTGGTTCGATATGCTTGGCCGCTTAGCAGGGGTGGTGGCGTTATTGGGGTAAGGTTTATCAAGGTTTTGGCGGCGGACAGGTTTGCCCACCTACTGAGTGGCGGGTCGGATCGGGAGAGACTGGTTGAGACTTATCGACCCATTGCCTTGCAACCGCAGTGGGGAGGGATGGATTCATAGCTCCATCATTCCTGGACTCATTGACCCCAGATTCCTACCGACTTTTGCCTTTTCCTACCCAGAACTTCCTCTCCATGCTTTTCCTAAAAATACCCACCACACACCATCCCTTAAGATTAAATATGCTCTGATGGAAATTATTTTCCTGTGTGAAGCAATGTAAAAAAAAAAATCACACAACCTGCCATAAGATATTCCAAGTGGTTCGCTACGTTTGGTCGCTTAGCAGGGTTGCTTCGTGGGATGAGGTTTGAGGTGAGATGCATTTGCCCACTCCTGGAACCTTTGACCATCCAAACAACATATCGAAAGATGTCGGATCCAAAGATGGATTTGGTCGCTACGTTCGTGGTTTCTTCCTTCCCTTTACATAATTCGTGGTTCGGCTCGCGTGTGTATACGCAGCCTAATATTATGTACGGAATTGAAATAATGAGTTATTGATACGCAACTTCCAAAGAAACGCAGAAGTAATGTTTGGTTTTCTAAATTTATTTCCGTGTCTAGCTAACCTCGTAACAATCAATCAGGCAGGTTCAATGGAAAAGTTGCATGCTAGGTGTCATCGATTGGTATTTTATTAATGGTACTCATGCAAATATACAATATAAACATGCAAAGGAGATATTGGCTGTGGTGGTGCAACGATTTTTACTTTCACGATTACGACTAATCAATCATTAAATATTATACACAATTACGAAGAGTCAATAATTTTTCCTACAATTAAGAAATCAATCAACAGTTTAGTACTTTTACGTTGCATCTTGCATCCACTGATTAGATAACACATACTAGAAATCCCTTTAATTTAGATTTCAATGGGAACCAATTTCGCCAATGACTAGTTACATTCAGGTTCTAGCCATTTAGCACGCGCTCTGTCTCTCCTAGTTAACCTCCTACACTAGCTTAACATTTTGTATCGCCATCACATTTGATTTTCATTTTTTTTGTTTTAAATACCTCACAATAGTAGCAACTGCTCCCAAAGTCTATGTCATCCCTAACTGAGGTATGTTGAGTGGCTGAGGGTAGTGGAGTAGGGAGGACGGTGGGGATTACCTGGCTCTTTAGATCGGATTACAAAACACAGCTAAACTCATTTCAAGCAACGTCTCAATTCTGAATAGTGTTCTTACACCAGGCGATACTACTTTCAGTATCTTCCACTCTGATACGTGCCGCAACCGCATCTGCGCTCAAAAAGAAGAAGATGGAGAGATATGTAATTAATTACGAATGTTAGAGGAGCGCGCTAATATTTAAAGCGATAAAATCGATGCGAAAATTATGAAAATGTTTAATAAAACACGACTCGTTTAAAATAAAGCAAAAATGGAAGGCGTCTTAAGTATCATTTAAAGAAACATTGTGAATTTTTTCACAACTACAAATTGTAAAATAACTGAAACAAACGTGTTTATAATAATTTTCGGAGCATACTTTGCATTTTTTTTTCTATCGAGGGAATTTCATATAATTTGCGTTTCGGCGTGGAACGCGTCTAGATATAATCTTAAAAAATAATATATATTTTTTAAGAGCTTAAAAACGTTTAAGGAAGATTTGTAAGAAATCGGTAGAAATTCGGGTAGCGGCGGCTTAAGGCCCGATTGGGTCATGAAACATGCCCACATCGTATTTATAGTGTTATTATTTATTCTATGGTTTCATCTAATTATGTTTAGAAAGTATGTGTGTGTGTTTTTTTTTTATGTGCATTCATATTAATTTTAAAAAAAGCAAATTTAGGATTAAAGTGTTGAATGAATTTCGAAGGTTTTGTCCCAAGACTGTATGTAAACACATATTGCCTACTGTCTTTAAAAAAATGGTGGTGTTGTTTTGTGAAATAATTGGCCAATGTTGGAGTAACAACAGAACTTGAATAGAACTTTCACAAAACTTGAATACTAACTATTTAATATGATAAATTTTTCAAGTTCTGTAAAACAACTGGTCATAACAGTTTGGTAGTGATTACGGGATTCCCGGCGGATTATGGAAATTTACAAGTGTTTTTATTGGCACTGGTTTCTCGTATAGAAATTCTAATGCAAGATCGTTCGGATAATCGGCTATAAAACATGTGGTCACGATACTTAGAAATCGTAAGACTCTCATCAATAACTTATTAGGATCTATATTGTCTAGCACCTCAAGCCTCGGGCATATTTTGTCAGACGGTCAGTAGATACGTTTGCAATAAAATCCAATATAGCAGAGAATGCTATAATTTTACGTGTAGTCGGTCTTACTGTAGGTATGGATGTGAAACATGGACCTTGAAAATAAATACAATGAACAGGTTAGAGGCTTTTGAAATGTGGCTTCACCGGAGAATGCTCAAGGTCCCATGGACCGCCATGATCACTAACACAGAAATTCTCAGGATTAAATTATTAAAAATCAAGAAAATTTCATATCTGGGTCATATAGGTAGTTCGAGGGGATAAGTATCACTTGCTTCATTTAAGGGACCGCAACTCGAATTTATACCGATTTCTTCCATATCTCCCTTAAACATTTGAAGTTTTTAAGCTCTTAAAAAAATATATGTTATTTTTAAAGATAATGTCCAGATGCTGCCCAAGCCGAAACCCAAATTATATGAAATTCCCTCGATACAAAAAAATTGCAAATTATACTCCAAAAATTATTAAAAACAAGTATGTTATCTTATTATATTTGTGAAAAAATTCACAATGTTTCTATGATACTTAAGATGCTCCCCAAGAGATTTTTGCTCTATTTTAAACGAGTCGTGTTTTATTAAATATTTTTGCAATTTTCGCATCGATTTTGGTGCTGTTAGCGCTCTCCTCTAATATTCGTAATTTCGTATGTCTCCATCTTTTTTTTTTCGAGCCCGGTTGCGGAGCCTTAATATTGAAAGGCAAGATAGAGGGTCTCCGAGGGACTGGTAGGAGACAAATGTATTGGCTGCGAAATGTACGAGAGTGGACCGGCATTAGAAGTGTGGAGGAGCTATTCCGGGGAGCGCAAGACAGAGAGACATTTTCATGAGTGATCGCCAACGTCGAGTGATCGCCAACGGACCCAAAGAAGAAGAAGAAATGGAATATTTCTGAACGTACCCAAAAATTAACAATTATTCCAGAAATGTGATAAAATAAGCCCTTAAATTTTATTTTTAGAAGTACTTGAATATATAATTTTTAAAATATCAAAATTTTGAATGCAAACAAAAAAAAGTTTTAAAAATTGCGAACCTTACATTTTTCATAAGTAAAATTACTGATATCGAAAAAAAACACACACCAACACCAAATTTATTATTAAGGTTATTGAAATGAAAACATTTTTAGCACCGTTATGATTTGAAACTCGATGAAACGAATAATAGCGATACTAAAAAGAGACAAACACGTAGGTCGATAGGATTTAGCCTGCGAGAGAAGGTTCTCAACGTAGGCGATAACGCCTCCTTGGGGGCGTTTCAGACTTTCAGGGGGGCGGTAGAAGACCAAGAGAAAATTGGGGGGGGGGCGTTTTAGATTTTCAGGGGGGTGGTAGGAGACCTAGAAAAACCCATCCCACCCCATTATATCTTGCCCCATCCCATCCCATTAGGGGCCATGAATAAATAACGTCCCACCTTCAAATATTTTCCCTATCCCATTACGCCCCCTCCGTTGTGGCAAATGTAACCCGTCATGGTATCCCATTACGCCCCCTCCGTTCGGATTCACGAGTTAGGAGGCGCTAGAATAAAAATATTCTCAAAGTGGGTGTACCAGACGGGTCAACGAGGAAGAAGACGATTTTACCTTCAGGACGTCTTCTTTCTCAAATATAAGTTTTTACATGCTTTTTGCCAACGAAGACGAGGATGAGTTCCCTCAACGGCCGTCCTCGTCTTCTAAACTAAAATTTAGATTTAAGAATTAATATTAGGTTTATATTATTTTGTAGATTGTAAGAATAATTTTCCTTAATAAAAAATACATGTTTTATTGAAAATGGGCCGCTCGGAGAGGTCGACGACGAGATTAGGTTTGCTGCACCTTTTCCCTCGTTTTCGACTTCTCCGCACGCCAGTGGCATTGACGCTACGGGGCAGAATTGCCTGCAGGGTGCGAGGCGGGCCCCACTTTCCTACCCTTCCCCGCAGCCTAGCCCCGGGCGGACCAATAAGAGAGCTCCTTTGAGACCGATGGGTATTTTTGATGATTAAATTCATCGCTGTTTTATGTTAAGAATCAATTTTCAAGAGTCCGGTCTATCGTATCACAAAATAAATGATATGGATAGATAGATCGGACTCTCCTTTATGTAAAATTACGCAAAAACACATAATATTTAATGCTATAAGAATGTAATGTAAATTTCCCTGAACATGTAGGGGTTCAGGGACCCCAAAGAAATTTACTAATGTGATCATGAAAAATCGAATAAATTAGAAGGAGTGAGGTCGTAGGGGTCAGACGAGAGGGCAGAGGAGGAGAAGAGTTGAACATATAGCCCACCTCGCTGTGTGCAACACAGCCGAGGTCATAACCCGCGAAACAACGAACGGCGGCGAGGGTAGGGGTTGGGCTATATATATACCGGGGGTCGATTGCGCAATCGGCATGCATTTTACAAAGTCGAAACTGGTATCAACACTTCTCCGCCTCTCCTGCCTGACCCTTGGACCTCGCTCTGGATTGAACTTGAAAACTGGGATTTCATTTCTACCCCTTGGACCCTGCCTCTTCCCCTTGTAGGCCTCCACCCCAGCAGTTCACCAGCTCCATCTAGCGGCTACACAAGGACTACCCGGCACCCTATTTTACAGTCTGTGTGAGTGACGGAAACGTCTCTTACAGTGGGCGGTGGGCAAAAAAAGGTTGAGAATCTATGGTGTAAACGGACGCCTCTTTTTGCGGTGCTTCGTAGTCTTCCCACTTTTGTCTACTTTATTTTTCTGAAGGTTTCACTTTTACCGCGTGCAGGTAAATTGCATACTCTGATTTTTTAGTACCTCACCTTTTTGTCGTTACAAATAAAAATAAATAATAAAAATTTTCATAAGTCAATGTATATATATATTTTTTAAATTACGTTCAGAAACTTTTGTTTCATAGAGTTCTATATTTTGATTCATCTGTGTTTATTTTTTTATAATTGCATACAAAGCGTGTTATTTTTTCTTTCTAAAAGCGTTTCGATCACATTTCTTACCTGATACATGATAATAAGGGAGACACAACGATTTCTATGAGACCTATAAGAGCTGTTCCCAAAAGCGAACAAATTAGCCCGAGGGACTAGCCTAGATTTTCTACAATATTTACAAGTGTTATGTTACACTTGTAAAGCGCAATTTAATGATATTTTTTCACCCAAATTTATGCAAATCAAGTTTAGTGCAAAAAGCTTGGCAAAACCAGCATTCTTACTTTCTAGATTAAAAATATATTAATTAGAAAATACTTTCTTAGTGGTTGAATGTGGTATTTTTTACAACTTGCTTATTGGCTTATTATCTGCCATGATTAACAATTTAAAATACTTATAGAAAAAAAAACAGAATATGCAATTCACACGCGGTAGAAGTGAAACCTTCAGAAAACTAAAGTAAACAAGAGTGGGGAGACTACGAAGCGCTTTTTTATCAATTTGAAGGATGATTTTTTCCATATTTTTGTCGTCGAATTCCAGTGCACTTTTTCCTATACATTTGGTCATCTTATTAGTATTTGTGGTTTCTTCTTCGGAGTCACTAGATGTCGCTTTTTTTTGTGTTTTCTTTGCCTTTTCATTTTGGAGTGATTTAAAGATGGATATTGATTTTACAAAAACATGTATACCTATTGATTTTTTTTTTTGGCTTTCGTAGGATTCGATCCTTGGTCCGCTGAATGTCCGGCCGCTAAGGTTCGTCAGGCGCTTTATACCACTAGACCAAATGAGACTTGAGTGGGACCGTGGATTTATCGTATTATATTAGATCCGAGTACCTGTGAAATAAATGCATATTTTATTGCTATCTCATTCCCCCGCAGGCTAAATCCTACAGATGTATGTGTTTGACTCTTTTCTTTTGTCGCTCGTTTCTTATGCATCGAATTTCAAATCACAACGGTGCTTAAGAAGTTTTCACTTCAAAAAGATAAGTTATAAGTCTAGAATAGAGTAGATTCACATTACTGCGATATACCAAATCAGCTGCCAAAACTTCTTCCTTGAAATGTAAAAAAGTTGTTTGGTATAATACATCTCAATGTCATGCCATTATACGTGTGACACATCATTGTTGATAATTAAGTCTGATAAATGTGGCGAGACCTGAAATCTTAGTGATAAGCCTGGTTTAAAATAAACCTATTGTCAATGTGAAGTAAAAGTCTAAAAGCCTGAGCAGATGTATTAGACAGGTATTTCATTTAGTTTGCTTGTGTTTCAAGGCTCAAATCTAGAAGTAGAAAAGTCTGTCTAAATCTAGCAGAGTCAGGTCAAGAGTCAAGATAGTCAATCACAAAGTGTTTATATCAGAGAAAAAAATTCACAGAAATTCCTGAAAAATGTGCACGGTTAAAAATATGAAAATAAACGGCCATTTTAAAACATTCAAAACACAGTTCACATCTTAACTTGAAAAAACACATACAACCTTCCCTTGATCGTGGATAATAATAATAGTAATAATAATAATGGTATTTATTCCAGGGTGTGGGGAGGTGAGTGCAATCCTACACATCACATACGTACATTGAAATCATAGGTACATATTTATAAATAAGAGTAAAGATGGAACATGGTCAAAATTGAAAGTAAAATCGAAAGCAAAGAAACACAGGAAAGAAAGAAGAACAGGTTTAGAAAAATAAAATTCAGAGATAAAAGACCTTCCAACAGCATCCCAAAGATGACATCGTCGTTCCAATGCCAAAGTCGCGAATCTGATTTTTGCCAGCTTGAGTAAAATATACAAACATTTTCATTTTCGTTACTTACTTTTGGGGTGTTTTGCCGGGTTGCGCTACCTCCTTCTTTATCCAGCGTTTCGGACAGTGTTTCAGTGTCCATCACAAAAAAAATTCCACCTATTCCCAAAAATGTCACCCTCATGTACCTTTCACACTGAGAATAGGAGTCACTATTTTATTTTTACCAAAAGTTTTAAAAAGACCCTTTGTTAGCTTTAAAAATACCCTGGAAACGTTTTCATGGCTTTATCACTGTATAGGTAGGTATATGTGATTCATTCATACTGGATTTATTTCCCAATGCTTGCCTACCCAACCTAACCCAAACCTAACCCAGGTGTCAAAATGCATCATCATCTAATATATTTGATGAAAATATTTCCGCAAAAATTTACAAAACAATATTTTTCGAAGTCATCGTCATCGCGTCATCATCACTTCGCATGTTATCTCCTCGAAAGTAATAGTTAATTCATGTTCATTTCACATTTTAATGCATTATCTTTTGATGAGCGATAGAGAGTTAGTGCATTGTTCCAATAACCAAATTATACACTGACTGCTTCTTCTCCATTTTAACAAAAGAATCCATACAAATTTATGTTGAAATTTTAACATCCGCCAATCTAGTATGAAGTATACTTACTATGTGCCAGCAATTTTTACGTTTTTTTAGAACAAAGGTGATTTAAGCTCGAATGATCTGTCAATATTTGAAATGGTTATACTTTCAAAATGATGCTAATACTACCATTGCCAATAAGTATGCTACTATCCACCATAATCGCATAATATCGTACTGCTAGCTTTCTCGTCCAATCTTTCTTGTATTTAATATAACTTACACATATTTAAAAAAAATATATTCTATAAAATTAAAATTCAACCAGAAATATCTATAATAAATACATTTTACATTACATTACACATTACAATATTATTAACTTTCATTAGTTTGTTGATTAAGCATAAAAATGTTTTTTTTTTTAAATGTATCTAGATTTTTTCCGTTTTTAATGTTGTCTGGAAGGCAATTATATAAATTGCCCCCCTCGTAACCAATGGATTGCTTACCATAATGTTATCGTGATGTCGTGTAAAGATTCTGTGTTTGTAGGTACCTACTTGGGTTGTTTTAATGAATTCTTTTTTTTTTATGTATGAGTTTATTATTTATTTTATATATAAGGGGACATGTATTACATTCATGTAGTATTATTGAGCCACCGCTACCCGAATTTCTACCGATTTATTACATATCCCCCTTAAACATTTGAAGTTTTTAAGCTCTTAAAAAAATATATTTTTGAAGGTAATATCTATACATTCCCCACGCCGAAACGCAAATTATATATAAAATTCCCTCGATAGAATAAAATCGCACAGTATGCTCCGAAAATTATAAGTTTCAATTATTTTACAAGTTAGGTATATGTATATTATGTATGAAAAAATCAGTGTTTCTTTAAATAATGTTTTAGACAGCCCCCAAGAGATTTTTGCTCAATTTTGAACGAGTCGTGTTTTTTCACAATTTTCGCTTCAATTTTACCGTTTTAAATATTACCGCACTCTCTCCAATATTCGTAATTAAATATCTCTCCATCTTCTGCTTTTTGAGCGGGGATACAGTTTTGTTTCCATATATAATTTTAGTGGGTGTTCTGGAATTGTTTTGTATTATACCTACCTGTAATTCATCTATTTATATTTCACATGCGTTTCCCCAGATTTCAATCAAATAGTGAATGTACGAGACTATAATATAAATCTTTTAAAAAATCATTTGCTAGTAGGTACATATGATAACCGGCCAATGCACAGCCCAAGATATTTTTCCTGGACAGGATTGGCAAGTCGTTCTTTTCAATTTTTAAAGGTACATGAGGAGGAGTTATTTTACGGATTGAGCTAAAAATCACGTACCTATCCTGTTTTTTAACATTCATTGTTAGGATATTTGATTGGAGCCAACTGGGTCTCTTTGTGCATTTTCTAGTAAGATGCCTTTACCCCAGTAAAAAATGGTAGTCTCATCTGCATATAAAAAAATTTCACCGTGTAAATCTTTTTGCGAAATATCATTACTATCACCCAAATAATAAGTTATGAAAGTGATTTTTATGATAAGTAGGTACCCAAGGATCAAGACCTGCCTAAGAATGACAATTTAGCGCCAATAAATAAAAGATACTGAGTCAATAAAATGCAAAATGAAGCTATTCCATTATGCATCGCCATCGATACAGACTGTACTAGAAGCGCTTTCGCTGAGTAACAAAAAATAACAGGATCGAATAACTACGGTTACCTACACGTGTAATACAATCTTGACCCTACACTTACCTACCTACAAATAAATTTAACAATGGTAAACATAGAAGGGACCTAATCCATCGAGCTAATAATCACACTTACCTACTCGTTACAAAAATCCTGCTTGCGATATAAACCATTCAAAATCTGGAATGTATATCTAAAGAACCCATCAAAGAAAAATATTAGAATAAACACACATGCCCGTTAGACAAACCCTGCTTGCCATATAAAGCATTTAAAACCTGGGATAGTACACTAATGTTTATTCCATACTTACCTCTTTACCTTCCCACGTTTCTAAATTCGTTTGTAAATTGTGGAGAGCGTTTTTAATGACATAAAATACAGAATTTGGCTTTCGTCCATTCGTTCATTCACACTGTTAGCTCTCGGTTTGACATTCACATTTTGCGTTTTACATTACACAAATGTCAAGCTGCCAACCGAATGTCAAATATGACGTAAATACACGACTTTTTTGTGAATTTTCTGCAAAGAGATTGGAATAAGATCAACAAATTTTTCATTATTGGTTTTCCTATAATAACAACGATATAATTTAATTATTGTTGACTTTTCCTCTTTCTCATAAATGACGAAGGTATCAAAAAGATAGGTTGCAACGGAGCTCTCAGCAGTAGGAGCACAGTCCATGTCCACTGTCCAGGAAAACTGACCTGACGATGGACACAGCAATGCTGTTGGCTAAAGTAGCATTGGCTTAAGCAGTACGTAGCGCATCACGGCATAACACCCCAAAAATAAATCAAGGTATAAAAGTCTACATTGTTTGAAATTGGTGGTACCTATTGGCCGCGTTGCCGTGATTTGCTTCCTCCTACTTATACCACATTTTGTACAGCCTTGCAGTGTCCATTATCAGGGTAGAATGTCTGCAAGGTTGTCCAAAATGTTAACATGATCAAGAGAAACATATAAAACTATAGACCGCGAGGATCATCTATAAGTCTAGTTCACACCTATTCTAATTCATTGTGATGCGTTTCGACTCTTATATCACACGTTTGGTAATCGACAAACTCTTTTGAGCGATTCTGAATAATTTCAATCAATTTATTCGGGATGTGGCGATGAATTCGAATTAGACTCACAATAAGAAAGTGATTACTGATTACTCTCGCCGCCGAGCGATCTCCGTTACGGCATAGTGCGTTATTTAATTATTTTGTGTACTTGGATGATTGTGAAAACGAAATTAGCATTGTGAAGCAGTGGAATAACTGCACTAGTTTTCAATTAGAACGGGCTCGGCAAACTCGATTAACACTACGGTAATAAATAAATACGACAATTAATATTAGCGGTCACTGGTTGACTGGTTTGGATATAATCTAAAGGTTGGTCTGACGTAAAGAATTATGACCACATATCAATGGGTCTGAAGATGTTTAACCCTCCGCGTGGCAGGGGGGTCTGACAGACCCATAGCATTTCAAAACAACTATTTAAAAAATTGCGTTCGAATATTCACGCATTCAGTAGATGCCGCTAATGAGTCACGCTAACATTATATGAAGAGAACTTCTAAAAATTTCTACCCACGCTTTTCTCGGAAGCTTTACGACGCGATCTCCACGCAGGTCTCACATATCATAATAAGCACGCGAAACAGTTGTTTTGTAAGTAGCTATCATTTTTCTTATATCGGTTTATTTGAGCAATGTTTATTTTTGTCTTGAGTTTATTTTATTTTCAAGATTTGAACCATTGACAATACCTAACGATTAACCGGAGAGGATATTGCATCATAATTGAAGAAAACCATGATTCCGAATAAATTGTTGAATTGATCATCTTATTATTATTATTTTATATTTTTTAAAATTTGTTTTATTTATTTACGCCTTGATGGTTTTTACATGTAAGGTAAGTTGTACAGGAGCATCATAACAATTATATAGTACATAAAATAATAAACTGAGCATGAAAGACATAAATAGGCATAGATAACAAAAGTGGGTATGAGTATTCAATAAGTATATTGAACAAAGGAGTTCAACCAGCAGATTCGTATTTGGGCTCAGGCTTACAGCAAATTCAGCAATTATTGTTAGGTTCTTATCTAGGTATCTTGATAATACTCAATCACCTCCCTAATATAAATGACAGGTGTGTCACAACAAAATATCGCAAGAAAAAGTGTAATGCCCCTTTACTATACTTTTTCTTAGATATATTTATTTAGAGCACTCAAATTTCTCGTGCCAAAAATGTGTAATTCTCCAAGCAAAAAAACTAACAAAGCTTAATCACAAATATTACATTGAAAAATGGGTTCTATACAATACACACTGAGTAATTTTGTTGATAATTTTATAATATTTTAAGTTTTATGCGAATGCAAAAAAAACTTAAATTTTAGGTTTGTTTTTAGCTCATGGTGAATAAAGGAGTTATAATTTCTGAAAAGTTATGTATTTATTTTTTAGAACGTAAATCTCACTGTGAAAATAAAAAGAAAAAAAATATTAATCTAAGTATACAAATATTAAAACAAAAGATTAAGTATCGCCGGGTCCCACAGACCCTCCAGGCATAACTCGTATAATAATTTCGCCAGGCGTGCGGCGGGTTAGAAAGGTTTGAGTTTGAGTCACAAACATATTTATTATGTCAGAAAATCGGATTAAAAAGTGGATGAACTTTCCTGGATTTTCTATCACCTTAGAAAACCACTCTTTGGTTTTTCTATCACCTCAGAAAAGAACTCTTAAATAATGAATATAGGAATAATTGTAAAATTACATATTACATTACAAATAATTAAAACATTTCAAGTAGCCCCAGAGATACCAGCGAGCAACGATAATATCAGTTCGCTGTTAGTTCCTCTAAAAATTGTAACAAAGATATTTTTATTGTTGTTGTTATTATTAATTAATTTCCCTATAAAAATTACAGATGCACCACGTTCCTAAGTGGTTGGTACTCTTTAGTAATTGTATGACATTGTGTCATCGCCACCATAAGTTTGTATCTAAGGATATTATTAGAACCTGTTTTTTCTCGGACGAATTGCCGTGCTCACTGCACACATCGCTGAATGCTCACCCTTTTACGATCTTTCCGGTTCCAGATTCCAGGTTCTAAATGCATAAAATACCGTTGATAAAATATAATGTTTAAAAGACTTACATAACGGAACTTCAGGTTTTGGAAGGACGCATTTAAGTTGACCGATGGTAGAGAGAGACTCATGGAAAAAATAATTAGCGATCATTTTTGCGTAGGTAAGAGTAATATTTTTAAAATAATGTTAGTTTCGCGGAAAAGTCTTAGCATCCCGGCGCCAGTGGGACTAAGAATCCACGGTTGGGGTATGCTGGGTGGCTGAAGGGAGTGGAGAGGGGAAGTTTAGAGAAGAAGTGAAGAGAAAGATCAGTAGTTGGTACTATTGTAGTAATGACTATTCAGATTTGGTTACCAAAAAGGGCTAAAGCCATTTAAAGGATCTTTCTTAAAAAATAATTTTGTTTTATAGCTTTTTTTTGCAAATGTAAATCTTTCAATTCGGGAGGCGGGTATGGGAACCGTCGCCCCGGGAACTATTTATTCTCTATCATTCTCTCTCTACCATTGATCACCTCAAGTGGTTCGCCACGTTTGTTGATTTAGCAGGGTTGCCCGGGTTCATGGGGTAAGGTTTGTCCGGATCTTGGCCGCGGATGAGTCTGCTCATCAACTGCGTGACAGGCCGGATCGGGAGAGACTGGTTGAGGGAGATATTTTGACATTTCCAACAGAACTCTCTCGGAACATCGCCCGACACTGCAATGGGAGGGATAGATTCATAGGTCCGTCACTCCTGGACACACTGAACGTTAGATTCCTACCCACCCTTGATACCTTTTTCGTTCCCAGAACTTCATCTCCTTTCTTTCATAAAAATATCCTCCACACAGCTCCCTAAAGATGACACGGACCCTAAGGGGAATTATTTTCTCCAAGGCCTCTTGGGTGGACCTAATGTAAAAAAAACATCATGCTTTGTTTTATAACTATTATGTATTCATGTCTTGTAATGTATTTTTATCTATGGCGCCATATTGTATAGGTAAAATTGCTCACTTATCTATGCTAGTATGTACTTGAAATAATACTTGTGTTAGACATTGCAGGTAGATGTCATTTTTTAGATAATTTATGGCTATCTTTATCGTTTATCGCTGGAGTGACCTCACTCTCACAACAACACATGTCTATAATTGTTACATAATTTACATATAGATTGTGGAATTACGGAAGGGTATTTCTCGCATGTGTGAAAATGGAGAGAATTGGGTTATTACAGCCGTTATTCCCAACTTTTATATCGATCAATCTGAGTCTCCGATCAGCTAATCGATTTGTTTAGTAACGCACCATTGACCTGATCATGCCTGTTGATCGGAGAGTGTATGAAGAGCGTATCTGTGTGCATTTGAGGAGTGTTGAGCCAAAATTCCGGCTGAACAGTTGATCAATAGGATTGAAAACAACGGCCGTAAGTAAAGTTTCTTTACTCCGCTTGCTTCCGCACAATTTTTTTAAACGATTTGTTTCAACTTAATTACTTCAAGAAATAACTATTTACATCAGGGAGATGATGGTAACATGGATGGATAAAATTATTTTTTTTACCAAAGTTCAAAATTTTCGTTGTCAAACTATATTTTGCCGCCATGTTAGATTTTGTTACAATTGAGTTATGCTTCCCGAAAGGTTCCCCATCAATCTAAATACGCGTAATATAACCCAAATTATGAACCTAGTTTTGAGTACGTTTTTTCATCTCCCCAGTAGTTGTTTCTTGTTCTAAAAGGTGAAACGAAAAGTTACTTCAATAATTTAAGCGAATTTAGCAGTGAGATGAATTAGAAAACTTTACCAGCAAAAAAAAACCAAACAGATGAGAAATTTTTCATAATATTCAGATCTTTCCTAAATTACAGCAGGCTGAAGGATTTTAATAGCAAAGAACTGTTATTGTTGTTATTTGGTCAGCAAGGTAAAATGAACTTATAAATTCGATGGGTATAAAAAGGATAAATGGAACAGCTCACATTTTTCGAGCAACTATAAAATCCATATTTTATCTATTTGTGAGTGTTCAAGTGTGAGTGGGCTTTCAGAATATTATTACAAGTTCATTTAGATAATTTTATAAACTTTTCTCTATTTTATTATATATACTAGCGAGTATCATGCATGCGTTGCAATGCCACTCAAAGATAGATAGTGTTTCGTACTTCGAATAAGAACTATCAACATTATCTTCATTTTCTTAACGCACATATTATTGGCTGCTATCTTTATATATGATTGCAAGATTCAACCAGAACTAAATGCTATCTAGATAGTGTCTGGATGAATATTTAAAAAAATGACCGAATTGGAAATGGGTTCCATAGCTCAGTTGGTAGAGCTCTTGTCATGTCAACAAAGGGCCCTGGGTTCGAGTCCCAGTGGAACCAATATCTTTTTCTGATTTTTCTGTCTCCAGATTTTCGATTGAGTTTCGCTAATATTGTCTTCATTTAATTAAATATATTTTCTTTATTGTTTTAGTTTTAAAGTACTTTATTTATTTATTGATCTATATAAGGGATGTTTACATTGTATTATTCGATGCCTGTCTCGCTAGTCGCTAGGGTATACCTGTGTTGGAATGTAAAAGTCCATTAGGGAGCGTAATAAATAAGTAAATAAAAATGCAGATTCGCGACTTTGGCATTGGACCGACGATATTGGGTAAGATTAGGTTAGATAGGTTAATTATTTAGATTATTTAAAACAGTCTACTTTCTACCTACCAAAAAAAATTGTTAATTTAAACCTAAATTTAATAGAATATACTGTAAAAAAAATTAATAAAGAGTGAGACGCTTTTGTCTTGTCACAGTAGATATTTAGAAGTGACAAACGGTGCATTAATTTGTGTTATATTTTATGTGCCACGATTCTGACCGGTTGATTATGGATAAGAAATAAGAATGACATAATCTCCGTTGCTTTTTGGTCGCTTCATGTTGCAATAATTATTACTGTCTGCAAGTAATCAACATAATTATTACGCTTGCATTTAGGTGTGAAAATAATGCAATCTGAATCTAGATTACATATTTATTTTAAAAGAATCTAAGATATATCATTGAAGAAGAAGATAATGCTAATAAATCTAAATGAAACATGAAACAGAATAAGAGACACACAAAAAAATAGAGTGTGCAATTCACAAGCGGTTGAAGTGAAATGTTCAGAAAATTAAAGTAGACAAGAGTGGGGAGGCTACGAGGCACCGCACAAAGAGGAGACCGATTATACTATCTCATTCTCTCGCAGGCTCACTCCTATAGATGTAAGTGTTTGCCCCTTTTTAGCTATTTTTCGTTTTCATACTAAAAACAATAAAGGTATCTGAAACGTTCATATTTGGAGCATGTGTCGACACTTATAACGACCTTAAAATGACTTACACTCATTGAAAGAATCTATTGACTGCGTTTTCAAGGCTGCTTGGATTCTGTTTTAGGAATTGTGGGCTATTAGCTATTAATTATCATGCTAGTCGATGCCCATAATCGTCGACTATATTTATAAGTTCGTATCTACATTGGATTAAATACATTTTAATCCAAGATAATTTATGTGTTTATAATGACTTGTGAGTGTTAACCTTTCCGTTACCAAGTGCTAAAACTTCTTTCCAATCCCAAAAGATATATGAGACATTTACAAATTTCCGCGTGGAAAAGCTTTGAAACTCAACAATAATTTAATGCGATACATTATAATAGTCTCGTTCTAACAGCATGGTAAGAGAGGAGAGAGAGTGCATATCACGTGATCCCGTCGCCACGCGTTGATAATCTGAATTTTTTTACATTAGCTCCACACAGGAGACCCTGAGGAAAATAATTACCCTCAGGGCCTAAGTCCTTTGCGGATGCTTTGTGGAGGGTCTTTTTAGGGAAAGGAAGGAGAGGAAATTCTGGGAAGGAAAAAGTTATGAGGGGTGGGTAAGAATCTGGGGGTCCGTGTGTCCAGAAGTGACGGACGAAAGAATTCATCCCTTCTACTGCGTTCCAAATCCTGTTGAGATTCCTGCTGGAGAGGTCAAAATATCTCCCTCAATCAGTCTCTCTCAATCCAGCCTGCCACCCAGTTTGTGAGCAGATGCATCCGCCGCAAAGATCCGGTCAAACCTGACCCTCGTGAACCGAACACCTCTGCTAAGTCACCAAACGTAGCGATCCACTTGGGGTGACCAATGACTTGAGATGTTTGTTACCCAATAAATGGTTCCTGGGGCGACGGTACCCATACCCGCCTCCCAAATTGAAAAGCATTTAACAAGAAGTAAAGTTAAAAATTAACTATTTGGCTTTCTTTAAATTACATCTGTCACAACTCTTAGCTTCGCGTGTTTTATTTGATGGTCACGTGCTAAATAATTAATTCGTAACAAGTTATTTTAATTTTATAATTAATTAGAATTTACATTTTGATTTTGAAATTTTGCAATGATATTTCGAGTAAAAAAAGTGACGATTTGTATAATTTCTATTGTGTAAGCTTACTGCGATATATTGTGTGTACGACTTAGATATCGTAAACGAATATTTTGTGCCCTTACAGAGTACAAATAAAATAATATACCTACATACAATTTTGCGCAGCATCGCATTTATTGGTCAAATTCGTTGAACATATAGTTTTGTACTAGTGATCGACGAACCGGTGGATGAAATCTTTTATATATTACTAGCTGGGTTACCCGGCTTCGCTCAGGACAATAAGATAGTGTTCTGGAATGTTGCACAATGATGTTCCCGATTTCCTATTCCTGATCATTCCACTCCTTCCACAACTTTCTACAGCTCTATGGAACCTTCTAGAACTTTCCGGAAGACTGTTCTAGAAAGTTCAAGAGGGCGAAATTTTCAGCTATAAATCTTTAAAAGCACGGCCTTTAGGTAAAAACGGATACCCTTATTCCCTAGGGGGGATAGAGATCTACCACACCATATAACTCCCTTGATCGAACCGGGACTCGTTTCTGAGTTTTTGCGAGCTGCACGTTTTTTGGACTTTCTTTTATAATACATGCCATATTCAAATAAATAAAATGTTACTCCTTAAATGTCCTTTCCCGTGCGTTCCCCTCCAGCGTTCCACTTCCACCTTCCCCGCCATCGCTCTCCCGCTCCCCCGTCCCGCCAACCCCCCTGGCACTGCATTTCTTGACTCCTCTCCCGCGCGGCCCGTAGCCGAAACTTTTTTCTAATACTAACATTTTTAAACTCGTGATATCTTTCTAATTAAATATCCGAATTGAAAATTTCAAAAAGTTAAATAAAGGTATTAAAGCTATCTTGAATATGAAGTAATTTATTTTGATGAGGATTAAAACCAAGATACAAATAAAGAGCCTTTCCAAGCGGCGACATATTAATTAAAATTTTAAAATAAAAGAATACTTATTGTGGAATAACCATAATAGTTAGACATATGCTGCAGCGACTTTTTTTGTAAATAATGATGTGTTATATAAAGTCGTAGTACATTATTTTATTCTATCATCAATAGTTTTCGCAGCGCACGCGATTTAAAGAATATTTTAGGTAATTTTTTTACACCCTGGGTTACATTATTGAAGTTTTAGTAAGGATGCCTATTTTAAAAAAAATATAATATAGCCTATGTCACCCAGGGATAGTGTAGCTTCCCAACAGCGAAAGAATTTTTCAAATCGGTTCAGTAGTTTCGGAGCCTATTCGATGCAAACAAACACACAAACAAACAAACAAACAAACAAACAAACAAACAAATATTACCTCTTTATATAGTGTGTTAGATGTTAGATGTTAGATAATGGTTAGTTTAGCCCGAAGATAATAGTAAGATAGAGAATTGTAGTGTAGATAGTGTCTGGATAAATATTTATCCATTTTATTTTTAATACGCGACATCTATTGAATTATTCTTGCAGAAAAGTCAATAGATGTCGCGTATTAAAAATAAAATGGATAAATATTTATCCAGACACTATCTAGATAGCATTTAGTTCGGGTTGAATCTTGCAATCATATATAAAGATAGCAGCCAATAATATGTGCGTTAAGAAAAATGAAGATAGTATTGGTAGTTCTTAGTCGAAGTATGATACAGTTAAAAGTGATCGAATTGGAAATGGGTTCCATAGCTCAATCGGTAGAGCAGTTGGCCATGAATGCTAAGGTATCTGGGTTCGAGTCCCAGTGGAACCAATATCTTTTTCTGATTTTTCTGTCTTCAGATTTTGATTAAGTTTCGATAATATTGTCTTCATTTAATTAAAAATTATTTTCTTTTATCTAGATTATAGAAATTAAAAAAATATATACATATTGACGCCATGTTGGTGCGGGCAGGTTAATATTACAATAAACTTGCGATTTTGCAATAGTTTTTCGTTTGTACTTAGTATCTACTTACGCGTTCAACAATGATAATAAAGCATTTGTATTAGTTCATGGCTACCAACCATAAATATAAATAAAATTATAAGATTTACGTGTATTAATTGACGAAATAATGGCACTTTAATAGAAAATCATAGCATTCATTAGTATTGTGACCCCGGAATATTTAATTCTAGTTTCTACTTGACTTGTTTTGTTCTCACGACAACAGCAATCATCGTTTGGGAATACATTGCATGTTGATCGTTGATAGAATTGAGATACAATAATAATGATAATTTCTGCACAATATCTGATGATATTATTTGTTATCTATGTACCAATATGGCGATACTTGTTGCAATCGGCTTATACAAAATATTTCGATGTCGAAAGCGTATGAATGATTAGTGATTAGAGTTATTAATTGAATTTTATCTTCTATTTACTATATCTGCTTTTGCCTTTTTTAAATGTTGCAAGTAATTAGTTAAAATAATCATCAACTGATTCTGAATTGTGTGAATGATGAAACAATATGCGAATAACGGAAAATTCCTAAAAAACTTCTACCACACGGCAGACCAGATTTCTAGCACAGCAAAGCGGTAAAGCGCGTTTTCACAGCGCAACAAAATATCCCTGACAAAATGTCCTTAGACAAAATATCATACGGACAAAATATACCCCAACAAAATATTTACTAAAACTTAACCTAACCTAACAAAAAATGGGACAAAAATAATTCAGACGTCCTGTAAAGACAATCAATTACTATTTTTGGACAACATTTTTTTAATTTTATATGTGAATCTCTTACAAGAGTCTCAGCTGCTCTCAATGAGTCAGTGAGACTATGGTATCCCCAATTGGGGTATGTTGTGAGGCTGAAGATAGTGAGGAGGGGAAGATGGAGAAGAGGCAAGTGGGGATGTACCCGGCTATACAGATCTGGTCACCAAACACAGCCAAAGCCATTTCAAGCAACGTTTCAATTCTGAATCTGTACCTATTATTTTTGTCCCATTTTATTATTTTTGAACAATAATTTATTGTCTTTACAGGAGATCTGTAATATTTTGGTTCCATTTTTTGTTAGGTTAAATTAGTTTAGGTTAGGATTTAGTAGATATAATTTTGTTGGGGGATGTTTTGTCCCTAGGATATTTTTATCCCGACCCCGGCTTTCACTGGAATTTAATCAGGAAGAAAAAAATATTGAATAAAATGATACTGGTGGAAATTGTAAGAATCGTTTGCAGTGATCAAAGTTTCCGGTACAAGTTCAGAACGATTTCTTTGTATTTGTATAACACTAGCTAAAGTTTCCGGTGTTGCCCGGACGTTTCGCAGAGTTTATGAAGTGAAAACTTGTTTAGCACCGTTGTGATTTGAAACTCGATGAAACGGAAGCGAGCGACACTAAAAAGAGACAAACACATACGTCTATAGGATTTAACCTGCGAGAGAATTAGATAGCAATAAAATATTTATTTATTTCACGAGTACTCGGTTCTAACATAATACGATAAATCCACGAAAATCTACTTTGGTCTAGTGGTATAAAGCGCCTGACGAACCTTAGCGACCAGACATTCAGCGACCAAGGGTCGAATTCTACGAAATTAAAAAAAAAAGTAAAATTATATTCCAATCTTCAAACCACTCTAAAAAGAATGGGTAAAGAAAACACAAAAGAAAGCGACACCTTGCGACTCCGAAGAAGAAAACACAAATACTAATAAGATGACCAAATGTATAGGAAAAGGTGCGCTGGAATTCGACGACAAAAATATGGAAAAAATCATCCTTCACATTGATAAAATAAGCGCTTCGTAGTCTTCCCACTCTTGTCTACCTTAGTTTTCTGAAGGTTTCACTTCAATCTTCAATCTCTAAATAGACAATCTTCTTTATGTAAATAGATTAATTTACGTACGCACAAACCTTCGCC
This sequence comes from Limnephilus lunatus, assembly GCA_917563855.2. Lineage (NCBI taxonomy): Eukaryota > Metazoa > Arthropoda > Insecta > Trichoptera > Limnephilidae > Limnephilus > Limnephilus lunatus. The sequence continues at coordinate 51,953,554 of OU830602.1, read as the reverse complement.
ATCAACTGAAATATTGTATAAAATGTGGACCCACCATTAATAGAAGATAAAATTAAAAAAACACGTTTTATAACCTAAACCCTAAACTAACCCAACCTAAATAGTTTCGTTGTTAACTGTGACTGTGGGAATAGAAACATTTAAAAAAATGTTATTTAATTTATTTTTAAAATTTACGCAAGAATTTTTATTATTTTTTTATTTTAATGATGTGTCAATATACAACAAGAAAGTACCAATTTTTATACAAAATACAATCGGAAAATCATAATCATAACAATCGTGAAGTCGAAGCAATAACAACGCAAATCAATGAAATTCGCATTAAAGTATGTCATATAATACAACGCACCACTGGGTAATGTAATACTCGTATTATGAGGAAATGCTATATTTTCAGAAATAAGGAAACAATGTTCTTACGTAGATAAAATCGTTATCTAAGGCAGGTAAAAATTATTCTTGTTAAAAGTTACGTTGATTAAAAAAAACGTTTCGTGTAATCTAGCTTCGTCTATAAATAATTAATATGTAGTTAGTTTATTGTGTTTGCTGAAAATAAAATGGTTTAAGAATAGTTATTTTAATAGAGTTTCAGAAGCAAATGCTTTTTTATCTCTCTATCGTAAACCTATGCATTTTCTATACCTACATGTATTAAGAAAGCCGTTGAGTTGACTAGAAAACCGGTGTTATTTATGGATAATACGTTGTACTTACGTCATCCAATGGATGAATGATTGTTTTATTGGATAACCAACCCACTGCCGTAGGTTACCCCAAGTAGTTCGCTACGTTTGGTGACTTAGCAGGGAAAGATTTTGTCTAGGGCGACGAATGCATTTGCTCATGTAGCGGGTTGGATAAGGAGATACCGGTTGTGGGAGACCTTTTGATTTTTCCAGCTGAACTTTCTCAACCCATCGCCATGCATCTCCAATATTCTTGGACTCATTGACTCACAGATTCCTACCCACCCATCTGACATCTTTCTTTCCGGAACATCCCCTCCTTCCTTTCGATAAAAAGACCCTCTGCTCACTACTGCTCAGTATTCACAAATAAGTCATAGGCCCTGAGGGATTTTCTTTTTGCTCAGGCCCAAAAAATGTTTTGTAATAAAGAGTTTAAAAAATTAAATATATTTTTAAGGTTGTCTCTTCTGTCTTAAATTCCTCCAAATTCTCCAAATCGCAATCTCAGTGTTACCAACGCTACAGTTCACAATTTTGACTTTTTTATATGTGTGCAATGTGAGTGTATGTCATCACGTCAAAGATTAAAGTAACGCCCGAGTGGGTTTTTGCAAGTCAAAATGATAATAATTATTTTACCAATTTGTCATTTTTACATGAATATTTATTATGTAGACATTCTAGATCTAGATGTAGCCAATTCCAGCATTAAAATTTTAAAATGTTAAAAATATTAACAACATTTTTCAATTACGTGTTAACCACATAAATTATATTATATAAACATTTTAGTTTGATTAAATTCCTGATATTTATTTTAATTGCGCAAAAGCTCAGATAGAAATGTTGGTGAAATAGAATTGAGTACCTAAGCCTTCACTAAGTCTTCCGCTAACGGTAGGTATTTTCTAAGCCTTCAGCAACATTCGTTTACCTTTTTGGTAACGTAGAAATTGTTATCTCATTTATACCATGAAAATCATAATGGTCCTCAGTGGAAAAATAATAAATTAATGATTTTTGATTCACCACATTTTCGATCTCAAAATAATAAGAACATTGAAAATCAGTCATTGGCACACAGAAATTCCTAGAATGCGATTATTTTATGTTCATTAGCGTCATCAACAGAATAGGCATCATCATTAAAACAGTCATTACTTTGAACTAACACTTACGCCAATTTAATTTGTAAGCACTTATCTGGAGATAAGCAAGCAAATCGACAGATTATTTCAATACAAATTGTGGAAAAAGTACAAGTCACACGATTGGAATTTACAACACACTTAATTTGCAACGGGACAATTTCGTAGTAAGTACCAAGCAATATTGACATATTATAGTTTCTTCAGGCTGGACCGTCGGTGAGGACCAACGGAGATATCGTTGTCTCAAGAGTCACAAAAGTTGTGAGCGACTAAAAAAAATATTTTAAGATTTGATTTAATTTAATAAGTTGATCCCCCGATAGTTGGCCCCCGAAATTATAATTATTATAATATCATTATTTTTGAGCATTATTTACCAATTTCAAACCTAAAATTGACTTCAAAAATACCTTTAAGATGGCACGGATATCAAACGAATTTATTTACAATATCTATTTTAATCTTTAATCTTTATTCCAACTATGTCTTCAAAAGAGCCCTAAGTAATACCCAGAAGGGTCTCAAGATCAACGGAGTTGTCATTAATAACATAAGATATGCAGATGATACTGTATTACTAGCTGACAGTATCAGTGACCTCCAAGACCTATTAGATCTTGTTAATAATGCTGGTGAGCAACTGGGCCTAACAATCAACGTCAATAAAACTAAATGGATGACTTTTGGACGACTAGATCACTCTGGATCAATGATTCAGTTAAATGGTTGTAATGTCGAAAAGGTGGAGAGATTTAGATACCTCGGCAGTATCCTCACGGAGACTCTTGACCCAGATATAGAGATTAGGTGCAGAATTGAAGCAGCAAGAACTGCATTCATAAAAATGAAATCCCTCTTCTGCAATGACAATATAAGCTTAAAACTAAGGCAGAGAATGCTAAAATGTTATGTGTGGTCGGTCTTGCTGTATGGTTGTGAAACATGGACCTTGAAAATAAATACCATGAACAGGTTAGAGGCTTTCAAAATGTGGCTTCGCCGGAGAATGCTCAAGGTCCCATGGACCGACATGATCACTAACATAGAATTTCTCAGGCGGGCTAGAGCAGATAGGGAACTGCTTACATTAATTAAAATCAAGAAAATTTCATATCTGGGTCATATACTTCGAGGGGAGAAGTATCACTTGCTCCATTTAATATTGAAAGGCAAGATAGAGGGTCGCCGAGGGCCTGGTAGGAGACAAATGTCTTGGCTGCGAAACATACGAGAGTGGACCGGCATTAGAAGTGTGGAGGAGCTATTCCGGGCAGCGCAAGACAGAGAGACTTTTTCAAGAGTGATCGCCAACGTCGGGGGGACCTGATAAGGCACATAAAGAAGAAGAAGAATCTATTTTTTGTACTTATACGTTTGTACCTATAAACGCAAGTAAATATATGTGCACAAGTAGAGGGTTTAAATGAAAATATGTTTTATTCTTTTGTTATTCAACGGTAAATCCTCTCTGCACACACTTTCGGTGATTTTTAGTGATGTTTTGTGTAAGTTGGTATACCGTATTTTCCCTAATCCGACTGGGTATTGTATCTATATAAGTATGTATGCCGGGGAGCAACTATTGGGAGATCTCTGTCATGAACCATCAAAATCATAGTATCCTAAAAAATTTCAACGTTTAAAATTTTTTCATCAAATGGCTCTAATTGAATAAACCAACTGACTTTTAACTAACCACAGATTTTTCGAAATTTCATAATTAAATGAATCATGTATCGTGGCATACCTACTTGAAATTCTCTTAAACTTAACAAAAATCAACAAAACAACACTATTTAAACTCATTTAAAGAAAAAATTGTTTGTTTAGGTACAATTTTCGCGTTGTCTGCCAAATTAGACAGCATTTGAGTTGTCGCTTTATTGAATGGGGTATTAAAAAATTACGATGATAAAAGCATTTTTATCTTATTTTTATGTTATAATAATAATAATAATAGTTTATTCCAGAATGTATGCAGGGGTAGTGCAATGCAATAAATTCCATATTTTGAAACAAAAAAATGGGTTAATGTTAAAAATAAAAATAAAGTAAATAACAACATGTAAATAAATTTAAAAAAAAAACGAATAAGCAGGAAAAACATGAGAAAAATACTAATAAACATTAAAATTAATGACGAATAAATTTTCTACAGAAGAGAGTCAAAGTTTCCCTTTTTTGAATTACAAAACGATATTTTGGGGCGGTGCTATCGTGTGACGTCATGAGCGTGGACGCTCACTGACAGTGTTTATTTATGCTGGCCAAGCTGAGTGACGCTTGTGACGTCACAATCCGATTTTCCAACCACGGGCCGTTTTGATTTTGTCAGTTTTAGGTCGTTTTTAAAATCAATAATATTGAATGGAAACATATGACAAACATTTTAGTAGGATGATTAAAATCAGAAAAATGATATTTAAATATTCCGTACATTTTCAACAGAATCCCTCGTTTGTGGAAAACCCCACTATAAACGAAAATTCATCACTAACTCAAAATCGGTATTTTTTACTTGTCGCCGGATAAGTAGGCCATTACTATGGTGTATAATTGTATACTGTATATGGCTCAAGGAAGTATGGAATAAATAGTAAGTATTTTTTTACCATTTAGAAAACAAACTGAGGGAGGTGTGTTACGGGCGTATCAATTTTTTTTACGCTCTTAGTATTCGACTGCACAACTTTTCAAAACCCTGAAGTATCAGAAATCAAAAAAAATAATTGATGGTCCAGCCTACTTAACCATCAATTATTATTCTCGTTCCAAATAAAGCAGCCGTGAGACGAACATCATAGGACCATTTCGCAGCCTTTCTTTGGCATGAGCGGCAGTTAAATAATGCATGTTTGCCACATTTGCATCACCGTACATTACGACATTGTTGACATTGTGACTGGGACACTGGGCCAACACACGAATATGGCTGATGAATGGACTACTGTACCTTGACATGGTGCTTTGTTCGAACCCAGTTAAAACAATCACCCGAAAACTGGCGGCAGAAAAACCCTAACAAGTCGCAATAGCTAGCCGCTTGTTTGCATACACAAAATTAATACGTAATACACGGTGTCCAGAAATTAGTGGTATAAGCGAGAAACTGAGAAGCCAAAAAATAGATTTTTTGAAGTGAAAACTTCTTTAGAACCGTTGTGATTGAAACTCGATGAAACGGAAACGAGCGACACTAAAAAGAGATAAATACATCCATCTATAAGATTTATCCTGCGAGAGAATGAGATAGCAATAACATATTGAAGTGAAAACTTCTTCAGCACCGTTGTGATTTGAAACTCGATGAAACGAAAAATAGCGAAACTAAAGGTGACAAACACATACATCTACAGCCTGCGAGAGAATGAGATAGTATAATCGGTCACCTTTTTGTGCGGCGCTTTGTAGCCTATTGGTCTCCTCTTTGTGCGGTGCTTCGTAGCCTCCCCACTTTTGTCTACTTTATTTTTCTGACGGTTTCACTTGCACTGCGTGTGAATTGCATACTCTTTTTTTTATTAATTTGACCTTAAAATTCCAACACTGTACTCGATGTATAGGGTGTAACAGCACATAACCGAAGGATCTTAACCAGTGTTTCTTGAGCATATTTTGAGTTAAAAAAATTTCATTTAGTCATCCGATGATTTTTTTTCTATTAAAAACTACAAAAATATTTTATATCACACGTCGCCACTGATCATACTCCTACATATCGCAAAGGGGTCACGTGAAACCCGCGGTGTTTCGTGTGTTACCGTGCTGCTTGAAAGAGACGGAGTGCTTATCACGTGGCCCGCAAGGTTGTACCCGACAACGTGTGATGAAAAAATATTTTTATTGTTTTTAATTGAAAATAATATCATAGGACTAGAAAATGATAGCTACATGTTTTAATCCAAATATGCTCAGAAACATCTGGTTAAAATCCTTCAGATACCAACGTGCTGTTACACCCTGTATACTCGTAGACGAAAGCTCAAATCAAACAAGTTGAATCGCAAAATCGACTCCAAATGTGGTGTTACCAGTTTCCCGCTTGTACTACTAGTTTCCAGGCACCATGTATAATATGTAGGTATAGGGTTTTCCATGATTTGAAAAAATGATGACACAACATTAAAATTGGTCGATCATTAGGTCATTATCATTACATTACTGTGTTGAATTTGGTTCCTCTTTAGCATTGCAAGTAGATATCGGAAACAGAGTTGACCCGAAAACAGTGCAAAATACGCTCACACCGATGTGTTGCCAACTTGAGAGGCGGGTATGGGTACCACCCGGGGAACCATTTGTTAGATAACCAACGCCCCTGCCAAGTCGTTTGCTACGTGGCTTTGCAGGATTGCCCAGGACATGGGGTGATGTCGGGCCGGATCGGGAGACATTGGTTGAGGTAGACCTAACCTAGACCTCTCCAGCCGTATACTCTTTCGACCCATCACCTTGCACCGGGGAGGAAAGGGATTTTTTCCTCAAGACCTCCTGTGTGGAGCAAATCTAAAAAAAATGGTTTCGAAAGAATGTTTTAAACTTGTTATTCGACTTCACGAAAGAAAATTCTTGATAAAATGTTAAAAAAAGTAAATTGGGAAGGTGAAAATCAACACGGTAATATAATTGTAGAATTTGTGAAGCTAGAAGTTTCTGTAAGGAACATATCAGAACAAGGAAAATTGCTAACTGAAATGTAAAAGTCAATAAAATAGTATTTTTTTGACATGTCATGAGTAACTATTAACTATTATGTTGTTTCTGTTATGTACCTATTTTGTTATTTGTTTTATCTATTATTATTTTTTTTTTGTAAAAGAAAGACAAACATTCCCGGGTTGCGAATAACCCAATAATGTTTGAAAATCTCCTGCTACCACCACAGAAAGCCGAAAATGTTGTGGTGGAGGACTAAGCCAGTCGAGGAATCGAACATGCGACGCCCGGGTGGGACCCAAGCGCTATGCCCACTCAACCACTGACCGGTCGATATTATACATGATTATACATCCTGTCTTCTTAATATAGCTTTTATCCATATAATTCTGTTGATTTTGTTCACTTATTAAGACAAGGAGGGTTGTATTTTTGGTATAATATTAAAAACAATGTGAACAACTATAAAATTAAACAGTTGATTTCCCAAAGATTAATAAATACAAAAATGATCATGAACAGTGTCCCCTCTTGGACAAACTTGTTGACCAGGCTTGTATGTTAACACATTTTTCGAGGTCACGGTGACTAACGCAATACTTTACTGTACAAAAGGCTAACATTTTTGGAAGGTCAAATAATGCATTCATACAGACAAGGAAATTGATATAGTTAGTAATATTATAATTTATCCGGAAATGCATCCGTCCTCGTTCAAGAAAAGTAAAAATAACTAACACGCTAGCGGAAATGAAATGTTTAGTTTGCGTAGAAAGTGATGCATTAGAAAAGTGAATCCACCCAATTAAACAACAATATTTTTTTTACCTGATGTATGCCATTTCGAAGTGAAGTCCCCTGGGGGGTATCCCAGCACGTCCGGGGGTCGTTACGCCACTGATTATAAGTATAATGTCCATTAAAACAGTGAGAAGAAAGTGTGATTCATTCAGTTCAAATAAAAACATTTTTTTAACAATGATAAACACGACAGTGAAGTGAAAACGCGGTAACAGCTAAACCAAAAATTCTATTACTCAATATTCGATGAATCTTTTGAACTAACTAAATCATTTCCCTGGAGGGTTAGGCAGGAAAAAGCTCAAACAACTCGGTCTTGACACACACTCCTTGCATCATTCATATTCATACATCATCTCTTCCTTTTAACATCATTGAAGTATCATTAAAGTAATACATTTTTGTTGGAAAACCGCCCTACTTCTAAAGTGCTGTTTACCAACAATAAATTTGAAATATTAATAAAAAGAAAAACATTTCGGTATGGACACTTTCTAGTACTTTATAATTTATTGAAAGAGCATCTAAAGCTTCTACGTGTACGTGGTACCAATCAATTGGGAGGTGGATATTGGTACCGCCGCCCGGCAACTATAAAATAATGGATAAGCAACATCTCTGCTAAAGGTCACCCCGAGTGATTAGCTACGTTTGGCGACTTCGCAGGCATGTCCGGGTTCATGGGAGGTGAGGTCTGCCTAGGTCTTGGAGGCAAATGCAACTGCCTATCAATTGCGTATCAGCCCGGATCGGGAGAGACTGGTTGAAGTAGACCTTTTGACTTCTTTAGCCGGACTCTCTCAATACATCGCCTTGCATCGCAGTGGAATGGATGAATTCATAGTTCCGTCACTCCTGGACACATTGACCTCCAGATTTCTATCTATCCCTCACATATATCTTTCCTTCCCAGAACTTCCTCTCCTTCCTTTCCCTAAACAGACTCTCCACACAGCGTCTAGAAAGATCATGTGTGGTTGTTATGTACAAAAAAAAAAAAATGAACAATGCAAGATGTAAGAATAGTAGGTAAGGAACACATCCATTTTCTCAGAGTGTTGATGATTAAATTCAGGGTTGGTCAATGTTATGAAAAGCAGATTGTGGAAAGGGTTATTTTTTTCTCCGAATTACACAGCAATATTGCAGACGATTCGATTCACAACGTCTAGATGCAAACTTGATGCATTGAATCGCCTAGTCATAAACCGGTCTAGTATCCACTGGTCTATTAATAATGAATGAGAGGAAGTCGCTGCCGATTATAATTTATACACCTAGCTCATCATTGATGGCAGAATCGCCACTGCATTATATTCTTGTTGAGAATGCAAATTACCAGCAACAAAAAAGAGAAAGGATGCTGTCAAAAAACAGGTGTCAATGACACCTTGCTTCTTATTTAAAATTTCATTTTTCAAAAGAGAAGTTTAAAGATGAACAACCAGTTTAAAACAATTCGGCCAGACATGGTAAGTTATTATTGGTGTATCTTTGTTGGGGCATAGAGTAAGCAGTGTATGGCATGAGACTTGAAGCTCAGAGCATGTCTGGGAATGTACGTTGTGAGTACTTATGCCGGTTTTTGGTTCCGTTAACACGAATCGCCTTGGTATTGCCACTTTCTCGGATATGGATATGACGGACACCACTCCAGTCCATGACGTCACACTACAATAATTAAGTACCCGGGGATCAGAAACGTTTAACGGTGTTTATGCGGGTTTTTCGGTCGCCAGTGCCCTATGGCCGTGGGGCAATTGGATACCCTGCTCAGGGGCGCACGGACCTAGGGGCTATCTGAAAATTTCGGTGGACACAATTATTATAATATTATATATTTTACCTACGCCTACGTCTAAAATGATGTTTTGTTTTAAAGATCACTATTATTTCAAAAGGAAGTCATCCAGTTAGCTCTGGGGCTTTCCCAAATACATCGAGATTCCCCCGCGGAATCCTTCTGTCCCGGTCTGTAAATATCTCCTGCAGGCACTCACGCATTTTAATAAGTTTAAACAGCAAAAAAAAATCTAATTAAAACAAACTATTATAATTCGCCACTTTTAATGAACGGGGGTCCATCAAAAAGTTACTAACGAATTTCCTAGGAACAAATCATTCTAATAAGAAGTAAGAAGTAATATCTCTCACATAGATATGATTTTAGGTTTTCACGCCCAAAAGAATTTTAGGGATTTATTTTTGGGGTATTATGCTGCGTTGAGCTACCTCCTTGTTTAGTCAACGTTTCAGACACTTCTTCGACAAATTGGCTAAAGAAGGCGGTAGCACAACACGGCATAATACCGTATCTGCTTTTCTCATGTTTTGAGAAAACGACGCCTGAAGATTATTTGATGAATTTTTCAATCATTATCTAACAACTGCCATCTACGGAGGTTTTTCTTTGTTTTCAGCATAAATTTTTTTTTTTTTAAACTTACATATTTCTTAAATAAGTTTTACTTTCAAAATATATTAAATTTGTAATAATTGCAAAGAAAAATACCAAACAATGACGGTAAAATTAGATAAATATCATGGTCTTTTTACTTGATAAGTTGGCGAATTCACGAATATTTTTGCAATTTTAACTCAAAATCGCGATTTTCGCAAATGTGGTCCTTTGAATTAAATGCGACCTTTTCGTGTGTAATCTGACAGAAGTGTGTACTTTGCATTATTAGCTACCGTGTGAATATGGAAAATTGCGGATTTATTCTATTTACCATATCGACTTTTATTATTTGTAGAGAGTAGTAGGCAATTTTACCTATACACTGCAAATTAAAAAAAAAAACGTCCAGGTTATACACTCTAACAAAAAAATAATTGGCTGCAACATTATTATATCTGATACAAAACAAAGCGGTTTTTAAGACCAACATTAATTAATAATATAATTTATGAGGGCCTTATTGTAATTCTTACTATTACGCCCCTGAACTCGTGCAGGGCACTGAACGGGAACGAATTAGGGTTGAGGCTTCCTTCCCCTTCTCAGCTTACGCCGTTTCCTGTTGCACAAGTATCTAACTACTCTCGTATCTACTCGGGGAACGGACCTACTCCGGGATTATGACAGACGTTAACATTATAACAACAGCTGACCGACTGCACAAGGCTGGCTTCTGACTTATACGGTGAAATAAAATGGGGGTTCAATTCAGGAAATTACCGAATATTATGTCCTATAAAGCTGCTCCCCAATTTGATGAAATGTAGGCCAATGTCAAATAAAATGAGTTCGAAGGAAGTCATGTTGTTAGAGTGGGAAAATTTTTGAGAGACAGCAAATACGGAATACTGAGGGGAGAATGGTGGGTGATTTCAATAAGCAAACGATATATGCTTTTGAAGGAAGAATGATTTTTACAATTAAAGAAGACATGGCCAAGAGTCTCCTCCTCCACACCGCACTGGCAAAGTGGACTATTGAGAGGAGCTAAACTAGATTACAAAAAGAAGAGACTGCTATTTAATGTGTTAATTTTCGTGCCTAAAGTTATAATAAACCAAATGACAAAATACTTAAGGATAATTTTTTTAACAGAGATAATACCATGGAACTATGAAAATATTTATATTCTTAGGATAATACATACATACCTACATGTGACACCAGAAATATAAATAGAGTTAGAACGGTGTATATATTATAAGAAAATCACAGAACTGCCTAATGTACAGAAGACTAAAAATGTATGATGAAATGCCTGAATGTAAAAAAGGGTTGTTATGCTTACAGTAAAAATATAATTTTATAAATGATATGAAACCTTGGGCGTATTAGTTTAAGAATAAACTGACTCAATAAATATTTTTTTTTCTAAAATGGTCCGGCTTTAAACATAAGCCCTCTCTTAACACTTTCCATAAATGCCAAAATTTTGCGGCTATCAACCATTTGAAGCCTGCACTTCCCTTCAAATATTTAATTCATCCCATTTGTTGGCGACCTCTACTTCTCGTCCCCGACCTAGGAAGCTATCTAAAGAATCTGTTTTTCCAAGTCAAACCAAAAGACCAGCACAGTTCCACTTGAGATAGGCAATAATCCATGTATATTAATTTAGAGATAAACGATTACTTTTATGATAGAAATACATTGTTAAAATTCAAGCAAATCCAATTCAGAATACAATTAATGTCCATGACAATGAAAACTGTGACATTGACAGTGACCGGTTGGGAGTAGAGTGAACTTAAAGCGTTGGATTCCCACTTAGGCGTCGCGGGTTCAATTCCTCAATTCTTTAAGTTCTCCATCAGTGCACAAACAATATTTTCTTATATTGATGGAAGATGGATATATTAATTAAATAAGACTATAAAAATTATATATATATAGTTTGTTGTTGAACAGAAATTTTATTTGATAAATTTGTGTTATTTTAATTCATTAGTTTAAAAATAATATTTTGTATATTTGAGCCAAGATCCACAGTGGAAGATACTCCCTGGTGTAATACCACCATTCAGAATTAAAACTTCGCTTGAAATGGCTTTAGCCATGTTTGGTGACCAGATTGAATAGCCACATACTTCCCCACCCTCTAATTATCCAAATTCTTCCCCTCCCCACTACCTTCAGCCTCACAATATACCCCAGTTATAAATATCACTGGCTCCAGACGGTTGCGAGCAGTTAGGACTCTTATTCTGTATTCAAGTAAAAAAAATATTAATTCGGATATCGACATATTTAGAATCAATAAAGCTAAAGTTCTGCCTTTTTAAGCTAGTATAGTTGATATCCATTGTAAATGTCATAAATTCAATTTAAGTCATTCTATAAATCATAAATTGAAGTGAATTGGATCAATTTCGTAATTTTTCGAACTTCATTTGGTTATTAAAATGTATGGGAAACGGGCAATATTTAAATTCATCCATCACAAATGTTAATTAAATTAACACAGGTCGGTCCGATAAACATTAGCATAATTATTTATGTTCTTGATAAGTTATCTGCACGTCAATAATTCAAGTTGATTGATTTATTGCTATTTCTTTGCTTACTTTTCTCAGAAATATCACTACTTTCACGCCAATGGTTATCCGACAGTTGATCCTCCGACATTTGGCCCCTCGAAATTATAATCATTAGAAAATTGTATTTTTTCTGCATTATTTACCAATTAAGAAATAAGTTGGTATGGACATCAAACGAATTTATTTATTGTGTCTTTTTTTGTACTTGTACGCTGGTATACAGACAAGTAGTTTAATCCTTGATGCATTTTAATGATTTTTTTGTTACCCCTCTCTATCTCAGTTTTTCCCATCTCCATCCCCTTCTCACTACCTTTAGCCTCAAAACATACTTACTTTAATTGGGAAAGCTATAGTCCCACTGTTTCCAGAAAAATGTTTGGGAGCAGTTGGGACTTTTTTCCGAACGACTGCATCAAATTGGATAATTCTTTTTTTTGTGTTCGTTATTGTCGGGACAAGGTTTGTATAAAACTATTGGTGAGCTCTGGCATCATGAAATTTGTATTAAAAAATTGCAATAGGTGGCACGCGAGCTGTTTGAAAACTGAATGTACCGGAACTAAATGTATGGAATGCGGGAGGGGGGAGGGGGGAGTCGAGTAGCGGGTTCATGGGAGGAGGGGGGATGGGAACCAGGGAGGGGGAGGGGAACTCGGAGAAGGGGGTTCGCGGGACGGGAGAAGGGGGGGAGTGGAGTGGGGAGAGGGAAGGTGGAGGAGGTGGAATGGGAACGCGAGAGGGGAAGGGGACGCGGGAGAGGAATGGATGCGGAAGGAGAACGGGACGAATGGGAAAGGCCACGCAGGGAGAAACAATTTCTTTATTAAGTGGAATTACATCGCATGCCGGGTACCAGCTAGTATAATATATTGTTTTAAACTGTAAAATAAATAATAATAAATAAAAAAAATAACAAAAAGATCCATTGATGGATGTCCTACGCCGGCCTTCGACATCTCCTATCTCGTTCTCTACACCCCTTCGGCCTTTCACTCCTTCTTGCATGACCAATTTAGGTATGTAGCACTTGTTGCTCTGTGTCTGAGACGAGGTATAGTGATTTACAACTCTTTATACTTTCCCTTAATACCTGCTTTCCCTTAATACGTGCCGTCCTTTGCATCTTCGGCCATTTCGTGTACAGTTGTACAGTCTAATCATATATCAAAAGATTCGAAATTGTTCATTGAGTTTACTCTCAATGTCGAAACATCGCATGTCTGAAGCTTTTGCTAATAAGTAAAAAAATATAATTTGTAGAGCGCCGTTTTTGTGAAAAATCATCTCAATGTGTTCTTGGGCTCTATTTATTTTTTATTATTTATATAAACACACGTGGATTAGAAATTTTATGCTTGGAGAAAATACGCCTTTGCACGAGGATACAAAGTTAAAAACATTGGACATTGTATGATTTTACATTAACAATCCTCCATTACTGATTGTTAATGTAAAATCGATTCTAAAATAAATACTCCAACCATTAAAAATAAGTAGAGTTGATATTCATTTTTAATGGTTGGAGAATTTAGGACTATTTAGGACCGGCGATTTTTTTTATGAAATGCCCTTAAAAAGCTTGTAAGTTCTTATTTGCTTACATTTTAACCTAATTAGTTATTTACATGTCGCGGGCTGTGAAAGTGAAGGTGAAGGTGAAAGGTTTTTGACTTTTTCGATACGACTGTCTGAAAAGGTGTGTGTTAGGTTTCGCTCTAAATTACGCCGAGTCTGTGATCATTCAAATCATGTGGCAGTCCGTTCCAGGCTTTAGGTCCTGACACTCCGAAAGCACGCTCACCGAACCTGGTGTGCGCTTTGGTTCATTTATAATTAATTATTAGTCAGAATTAATTAATAAATTAATGGTATAGAATAATCAGTTTAGAACTTCGAATCAACAATCTGATAGATTGCGGGCTTTTCCATTTTTTTCTGATTAATTTGAGGAATGTTATGAGGCTGAAGGATGTGGTGATGGGAAGGAAATGAGGAAGATGAAGATTGGAAATTACTCTGGTGTACAGAGCTGGCTACTATTAACACAACTTCAAGAAACTTTTCATTTCTGAATGATGGTTTTCCAGGACGGCACTGAGAGAACTTACTATTCTGAAATATAATGCAAGATATAGCGTATTAAGGGATGTTCGTGACTTACTTATAACTAGCGATTACTGTCATTATTTGAAATGAAATTATGTTTTTGATATTTTGGTCTCCGGTGATATTTAGATTGTTTTTGTTTTTTTTTAAACTTAAAACATTAAAAATAGTAGATATTCGACAGGTAGGGTTAGATTTTGGCGGATACTAGGCTGAGTGACCAGTGTTGACATATGAAAAAAAATCATTTACCATTTACTTATTATTTTTAATTGACAAACTAACGTTTTTCAAGACAAGATTTGTATGCATAGCACAAAGTGTTACAATTATTATAAGCAATAATTATCAGCCTAAAGCACTCATCTACATTGAAAAAATCTTCCTTAAAAAAAAATTTACACATAATTTGTCTCGACGCCACCTAGAGAAATTTACTATTAACAATACCTCTCTCACAAAAATAAAGTTGGTTGTTTTCAGGTGGAAACATGTAATAAGAAGTAATTGTTGAATGAAACACTAGTATATATTGAATTATTTGGCGGGTATTAGATAAGCCGCCATAGCTCACTGGTCAAGAGCACCTGACCGGCAATCAGAAGGACATGGGTTCAAGTCCCGTTGGCGGCAAGTATCTTTTCTCGGAAGATTTTTTCAATGTAGGTGAGTGTTTCAGGCTGATAATTATTGCTTATTATAATTGTTAATAATCATTTAGTTTTCAAAAAAAAAAATTAATTGAAAAGTTTCACGGAAACCAAAAATACGTTTACACATTTTACTCCAAATAATGCCTGGACTCACAAACAACTTTATTATGTTGCAGGGATGCGTGGTTTCTTGGGGTAGGGTTTATCTAGGTCTTGGTGGCGAATTCTTTTGACCAGCCACCACGTGGCGAAAGTTAAAAAGTTCGTTGCCTGTTATCCCAATTTTTTCAAGTTTTTTTTATTAACTTACCGTGGGATATTGTATCAAAATCTTTAGAAAGATCTACAAAGTTTGAAATACTTTTTTTGCTTTTATCAAAGTTTTTAATAATGAAATCCATGACAGCGGCAATAGAGTCTGAGGTACTCTTGTTTTCTTCTTAAAAACGACCGAACTCTCTCGACTTATCGCCTCATCTCGATTCATACGTCCGTCACTCCTGGACCCACAGACTCACAATTCATAATTTTTTCCTTCCCAGAACACCCTTCTCTTCTCCCTTTCCCTAAAATAAGTACACAGCATCTTCAAAAATGACATATGTCTTGAAGGATTTTTTTTCCTCAAGCCCTCATGTGTCTAGCTAACATAAAGAAAGTATATTAAAAGTAAAAATGTTATAAAAAACGTGGAATTCAAATCAATTAGGTGCTTACTAAAAAACTCATTCTTATTTTAAATCATTTGATCATTCTCAAAAATAATTTTGAATCATTTGATCACTGAAGATGTAAAATCTAATGCATTGCAGATTCATCCAGAATTATTTTACCGTTTTTCATAACAAGCGTGGGTCATCAACACTTCTCAGATATAATTGGAAATTAAAAACAACTTTTTAATGTGTTGATCACAAGCAAAGATCCAAACTCGATTCGTTAGAAACCAAAAGAAATACGTAACCTATCAGCACCATCATCTGTTATAACACTAATTAATTACACGCTTCAGGTAATTCACGGAATCTTATAAAATACAGGCTGTGTTATAAAATAAAGGTTGTATTTTAAAATACAGGCTGTTGTAGACAGGCCGTGACGCACTGAACACCGATCACGTTGAATAAGTCGTTCTTTGAACTTTGCCTCGAATGAAAATAAAACACCGTTAAATGGGAAAGACAATTTTTTGCAACCTAATTGCGAGGCTTGTTGACGAGAGTGGACCGTAAACAAAATGGCACTTAACTAAATGTAACAACTTGGATTAAGATGTAGCATTTAAATGTACGCGAAAAAAGTTTTTAAATAATAAATATAGGTATGATTAAATGAAAACCAATGACTTTGTAAAGTTGTTTCTTCGTATCTTATTTTATCCCAACGGAGAAACCTTAGGTTTCGAAATATGTAGATAATTTTGATTACATAGTGGTATTTTACAAAGTGATTTGTTTTCATTTAATTAAAAATGACGCCACCAAGTGAATTTTCAAAGATGTACTTTTTTTATTTTTAACTATATGAGTTAAACCTCAAATTAAAATATTTAATTAAATGAATACAATATTAACGAAACTCATTCGAAAATGTGGAGACAGAAAAAGGTATTGGCACCTCTGGGACTCGAACCCTTGATATAGACACCTTAGCTCAGTTGGTAGAGCACTTGCCATGTAAGCAAAGGGTCCTGGGTTCGAGTCCCAGAGAGTCCAATATCTTTTTCTGATTTTTCTGTCTCCACATTTTCGATTGAGTTTCGCTTTTTTATAATTATGAATAAATTAAACCTAATAAATACCTAAAACAATTTTTTTGGAATAACTCTTGTTATAATAAATTTTGAAGCTTGTACCCATTAATGTAATATATCATTGAAAAAGAAGATAATTCTAATAAATCTAAACGAAAATATGAAAAAAAAAAAAAAAACAATAAGACATAGGAAACATAATCCGCAAAAGTTATTACAACAAGATTTTCCAATAAAAAATAAATATTAATTTAGACTTTAAGAAAAGCTCAATGAGTATCCCATGTAAATAAAATCGGACATGTTAATCCGAGATAGGTACTATCTAGGTTACAAACCAATTCTATAGATCTTGTGATGTGATCATTTAAAAAGGTAGTAACAAAAAAAAATGGTCGAAGATAATAATATATTGTCAATTGTGAATTTGAAATATGAAATCAACCAAAATGACTTAAAAATAAGAGACACCAATGACCGAATTGGTTAAGAAGTTTGTCCCGGTAAGACAAGAGATCCTGGGTTCGAGTCACAGTTGCGACCGTTATCATTTTATTTTTCTGTTTCTTTTTTTCATATTTTCGTTTATATTAATTAGTTTTATATTCTTCTTCAATGATATAGTATCAAAATCATCTAAAAAAACACAAAAACATACATACGAGTACCAATATATACCTACCTGTCTACGATATAATGGAATGTCGGAATCATTTTTAACATACACATGATATGTCTTAACTACAAGGTATCAATACTAAAAAGTCTCGAGCGTGTTGTCATTTTTTCAGTCAGGTTGCAATGTCTGTTGATTGTTGACTCCTGAGAGCTGACCCCATCTCGGTTCACACTGTTCTCAGTAGACCGCCTGTCGCTTTTTATCTGGCAGTATGATTATATAGGTACTACAATTCAATTATTGAGAACGGGGGTTCCAAAACACTGATTTCTTTATTGCCTGCTACTAAATAAGTAGGTTGAACTGTTTACTGTTTAATAATAATATTATGACAGAGGCTATAATTTGAATACGAGAAGGTATATTATAGGTAGAAGGAAGGTAACGGTTTTTTTTGTGGTACTAGAAAGTAACCTTCACAATTTGATTGATGAATTTTAGTTGAAGTTGGATTCCAAAAGCTTGGGAAGTCATCGCACGATTAAGTTAATCAAATACTTGAGTGGGGTCAAGAGTCAGAATAACCGCTGAGTATATTAAAAGAGAAGATGTATGATTGTGAATAAAGCCAGAGATGTGTTGTAAGAAAGTGTCGTGTGGTGGTTTAACCTCTATGCCAACCCCTCCGGGAAACGGTTGATGATTGTTTTGGAAATCGAATCCCAACCGGCATCTTGATTCATTTTCTTAGTAGGTACACATATTATTTAATTTAATAATACTCGTATGATTAGAGACCTGAAAATTTCGCGTTTGTGACAACGCGAATTTTTTCGTGAATTTCGTGATTTTTACGTAAAAAACTCTATTTCTTTGGATGTTGGTAAATAATATTGGTTTTACAAATAATAATAATTAATGTCCCCAAGAAGTAATTCCGTATCAGATAGTGGATTCAGTCAGAGTAGATTAATTAGTACATTAAAGCAGATTAATTAGAGCTTATAGGCATGAAATTTTTTATGTTATAAATCCTAACCGCAATAGGTCATAGGAGTTTATCTACAACATTAGTAATGTGTGCATCCCATTTCATGTAGCAGTCAACAGTTATGCCAAATATACATAATTTTAAAAAAAATCAATGGTTCCACATGAGCAGGGCTGTGCAACATTTTTATGTATGCAGTCAAATGTGGGTGTATACAGAGTGTTAACGGACGTACTTCACTTACTTTAACCAGTGTTACCTGACATTATTTGGAGTAATAATAAATTTATATGAAATTTTCGTGTTTTTTTTATTTTCAATTTTTTTTTTCAAAACCAGACAATTTTTTTTCTTTTTCCACTAGTCGTCACCGGTCACTCAGCCGAGTAATCGACCAACCCCTTAACCCACCCATAACTGGCCAAACCTACTGATTTAAAATATTTTTAGTTAAAAAACACATAAAAATGTGACAAGGAACAAAATTTGATTTTCATTTCTTATTTCAAATAATGTCAGGAATCACTGGTTAAAGTATAGCATAGGCATTACATTATATCTCACGTGTGGAGATCTTATGTGCTTAATTTGAGGGGTTTTGGCATTTATTATACGGCTTGCCTCATGGGACCATATCAGTAGGGCAATAAAATCATACTGCATAAGGTGCATTGCTGTAATTCGGTCTTGTCCGATATTACGAGTGCCGTATAGTCTGCAAACACAAAATGTCTAACGAATGAAAATAATTTACTCATAGTTAAAACATTTACAACAATGTTTTAACAAGCTCTAAAATTGACCCTTGTGCCAGACCTGTTAAAATATATTTTATTTTGCCAAATTTTTAAAGATTTTGTACTGTTATTTGTCAATTAGCTAGCAATTTTTTTTATAAAACTAGCAGCATTCATCTGATTCCTATTGCCTCCATTGTTTCTTATTTGTATCAATTCAATTGTAAGTGTATTTGTATCAATGGAATCAATTTGGGAGGTGGTCATGGATACCGGCGCCCTGGGAATCATTTATTGTATAACCAACACCTCTGCCATAGGCCACCCCAAGTAGTTCGCTACGTTTGGTGACTGAGCAGGTGTGCCCGGGTTCATGGGGTGTGGTTTGTCCAGGTCATCACCGTTTAAGCATCTGCCAGACTGGATTAGGAGAGATTGGTTGAGGGAGAGCTTCTGACCTCTCCAGCAGGACTTTCTCGGGACATCACCTTACACCGCAGTGGATGGGGTGGATTCATACTTCGGTCACTCGTGGAGACACTGACCCCAGATTTCTACTCACCTCTCAAACCTTTTTACTTCCCAGAACTTCCTCTCCTTCTTTTGCTCAAAAGACCCTTCACACAGCATCACCAAAGATGACAAAGGCCCTGAAGAGAATTATTTCCTTTATATTTTCCTGTTATACTTTAACTTATATATATATATAGATATGAAACTTATAAAATAAAGTCTTTAATCGGTAACCTATCCAAGCGGCAACTTCGCCTTGACAAGTTTGTGTTGTTGCAAACTCGCTATACCAGTCACCTTAAATAATGTCTGGATGTTGAATGTTTATCTTTACGACAAAGAGCAATCATTTCATTTTTTCAGCGTTAAAAACGTCGCGTGTTCTTATACACTAACTTCTTTATCTTATCAGTGTACTTCTCCGTCTCCTTAATTACACGATTTTTATAATTGATAGTCATTATTACATAAGAACTTGATTCATTGTCAACGTCGACAGATGATTATTTTGATGATATTCGTGCGTTGTTCTGTAGGCCAACTAGACTGCCCATTAAAAAACTACAATTATTATTGTATTTATTCACATAGGTAGAAGAAATGCGTCTTGGCTGCGAAATGTATGAGAGTGGACCGGCGTTAGAAGTGTGGAGGAGCTATTCCGGGCAGCGCAAGATATAGATGCGTTTACCAGAGTGATCGCCAACGTCGAAGGGAACTAATAGGGGCACACGGAGAAGAAGATATAGGTATTATACAGTAATTATTGCTAATTTAACAACAAATAACGGTTCTTGCACGGCGATGTCCGGGATTCAGAAGTTTTATGAAAAATATGTTTTTATGTGAATACCGCACAACAGTGCCAACTGCTCCCACCTGGAGCCAGTAAGACCATGGATGGACTATGGCATCCCCAATTGGTGAGGCTGAGGGAAGTGGGGAGGGGAAGGAGATGGGGAAGAGGGAGGTAACTAACTATTGAGATTCACTATTCGGATCTGGTCACCATAACCATCATTAAAGCAAAGTTTCAATTCTGAATGGTAGTCTTACACCAGGGCGATACTGAGAATATTTTCTACTCTAAAACATGCCGGAAATATACTATACAGACTGACTACTAAGATCTGATCAATAAAGCCATTTCAAGCAACTTTCAATACTGAATGGTGGTCTTACACCAGGGAGATACTGAGAGTATCTTCCAATCTGGAACGTGCCGCAAATATACCTACTATTTATTATTTTAAATGAATAAATTCTGAAATAAGAAAAATCAATCAATTAAAATTTACTTGCGTTCGCCGGGATTTGAACGCGCGATCTTCGGTTTTCTAGTCGAGATCCTTATCCCTCAACCACGGATGCCTTTAATCGGACATAAAGTATAAAAATACTAATTTTCTTTGTGACGATACTACTTGCGAAAAGTTTAGTAACTAGATCCGTATAGTTAGGAAATCCTAACATTCGCCATCCCCTTCAACAAAGTTAAATGTCCAAATTTGGAACGCTGTAGGTAGGTAGTCCCACAGGCTTGTGCTTGTGTAGCGTTGTAAAACCTCTTTAGCACCGTTGTGGTTTGAAACTCGATGAAACGAAAAGTAGTTAAAAGACACTAAAAAGAGACAAACACATTCATCTATATACGAGAATGAGATAATATAATCGGTCTCCTTTTGTGCGGTGCTTCGTAGCCTCCCCACTCTTGTCTACTTTAGTTTTCTGAAGGTTTCACTTCTACCGCGTGTGAATTGCACACTATGTTTTTTATGGGTAGTTCCAAATTTGACGTTTTTCCAAGTTTTCATGAAAAACGAAAACCTCTCAGATTTTCTGTCAAGTACAGTTTATTCAATTACCTACTGCAATTTCTTTGTAACAATAGGCCACCATTGCAAATTATTGGATAGGTATAGGTACGAGGAAATAAATGCGAGAATTACTTTCAATTTTCATTCGTAATTCTAAAATTCGACAGACAAGAAAATCAATAATCAATTTGTAGACCGTAAGTTTTCGGGAAGAGCGTAATATCATTTTTCAGCTCAAAATTGATAACAACCGTGTCAGAATTCCAATAGGCAGTAAGCAATTTGGCAGTTATCGCGAACGTTTAATGGTCATAATTTATAGGGACGTTATCGATTAGCCTCCATCTTTATTGAGTACTTAATAAAAAAAAGTTGTGGAAAAACGTAAGTATAAAACTCCCGGCCATGATTCACAAAAAAACAATAATAAAACTTATCTATAAAAAGGGTTCATAAAAGGCCTAATCTCTATTCAGTTATCTAGGTATGAATTGTAAGTTGTATAGGTAGGTAGGTATGGAAGGCTTTCATTCTGGGGAATGTGATAAAGGGAATTCGTCACTTTGGTTCGACAGGTTCTAACTTCATTTTACATTGTTGTGAGATATAAGGTGTCAAAGTTTGCAAAGACGATTTCTCACTATCTATTTACCGATTTCTGATTTTGAGGTTGAATCTTGTATTTTAGTAAGTATTTTAATTTAACATATTTTAAACAGAAATATTTAAATTTAACGTATACTTAACTTCTGGTTCTAACTATATTTCATTTTTGTAAAAAGAATTAACTTTGTGGCTCGCCATGATTTACAATAAAAACACATATTATAAATTTGTTGTAGACCACTTTTATTTTATAAACACTACCGGTTTCGGAAGCACCCTTCCTTCGTCAGAAGAATATTATAACTAACCTAAATAATTAAATAAATAGTTGAATAACCTATGATACAGAATTTTGACAGATATACAAATTTTAGGTGTTCTGTTCTTCCCGGAAATCCCGCAATTACCTTCACCCGTTTGCTTACCTCCCACTCAAACACCTAAAATTTGTTTGTAGAAATAATTAACGCTAACAATAAATAATTTATTAAAATTAAAGTTACTCATATTTCATTTTTATTGTAAAATTTTTGTATATCTGTCAATATTCTGCACCGTAGGTTAGTTTTATAATATTCTCCTGACGAAGGAAGGGTGCTTCCGAAACCGGTAGAGTGTTTTTTTAAATTAAAGTAGTCTACAACAAATTTATATGTGTTTTTATTCTAACAATATTTCTCTAATGCCATTCCAAGATAGGGCCTCATTCGTATGAAATATTTTCAAAAATTGAAGAAGAAATTAAAAATTTTCGTTGAAAATACGTTAAACGAAAATGCTTTACACAAGATTTAACCTCAAAATCAGAAATTGTTAAATAGATAATGAGAATTCATCTTCTTTGCAAACTTTGACACCTCGGAATATGATAAGGCGAAGTTACAATCCTATTCAACAAAAGTGAAGAACTACACTGCGCCTCGTAAAAACGATCAACTGAAACAAATAAAACGTGATGCAAAGTGATGTTAGAACCTTCTAAAATAAACGAAAGCTTTAAAAACTTGGTTAGAACTTCGTCGTCTACGAAAATACAACACAGATGGCTCTGAAAATTATTTTGGTTATAGAAATATCAAAAGAAGTGGTTTTGTATTTAAATGTCACTTTTGAAAAAAATGTCAGTTAGAACGTTGTCCACATAAGGTGACGAATTGTTATCGATGTAGGTAAGTACTTCAACAGGAAATTGAACCATATCCATATGACGTGCTTAGTGAAAATATTATTCATTGCTTTATAAACATTTAATTATTATATACAGTACACTAGCTTTCGTTCAATATACCTAAAATAAGTCATCTTATTTTCATCTGCATGCAAATTAATAGGTGTTTTTAATACTCTGCTCTTGGAATTTCGGCAAAAAGCATTTATTCTGTCAAATTTATAATAAAAATGGTACTTGGAAAAAAATAATATCCAAAAAAACCACCAATAGTACGCCGTACAAGGAAACCTGAGTAAATAAGATGTGTGACTATTTTGGAAATTTTTTCAGCAACAAAATTAATAGAATTTTTAAACTTCTCACAAACTAACTAACCAACTAACTAACCATCACGCCGTTTCCCCGCAGGGGTAGGCAGAGAGGACGGACCGCTACATAACTCGATCTTGGCACACACTCTTTGCCTCGTTCACATTCATACATCGTCTCATACATGCTCTTCTATTATTCCGACTCTTCACATGGCCCGACTCGAGTATCTGATTCACTTGGTCGTGCCATGTCTTCCTCGGGCGTCCGCGACTTCTTCTACCATTCACATTTGCATCATATATTCTCCTTACACTCCTTTCCTCGTTCATTCGCTCTACATGCCCAAACCATCGGAGAGTCCCTTTCTTAATCTTACACATCACGCTTACATCAGCCTTGCATTCTTTGCGGATATCCACGTTTCCCTCACGATCGTACATGGTTTTACCACACATCACAATAGACCAAAATATTGAATGGAGTATGTGTTGATTTAGTCGATAAAGATATGATAATAATAGTTTTTTCCTGAATGTATGCAGGGGTAGCGCAATGCAATACATTCCATATTTCAAAATAACACAAAGAAATTAGACAAATAATAAGAAAAAGTAAATAACAATTAAGAAGTAAAACAAATAAAAAAAATAATAAGCACAAAAATAAGAAATATTAAACTGAGAAATATTAAACGCAAAAATGAATGCAAGCAGCCGTTTATGGAGGATATTTGACCGTCTCCCGTTTCCAGAGGGCCATCAGGAGGGATTCCATCCAGGCAATCATGGCAGTAAATGATTGGCGTAGTCTGCGTATAAGTAAATCATTTTAAAGATACCCTTGCTTGTATTGCGATGTACTGGATGGATAAAAAAACAACGATTATTGATCTTTTTACAGCTTGACGTTTGAATGCCATTCAAATTTTAAAAAAATATGTACCTATTGTAGTAATAAAATATGGGTACAGATGCTATAGTTTACATCTAGGTACATCCTATTCCTTACAGTTAACTCAATAAACAATAAGTAAAATTCGACATTATGAACTATAAAAATCGCGTGACATGAGTATTATATTTACCTAGTGATGCAAGGCGAAATAAATATTTTATTTTCAAATGAGTATTATATTTTTAAAAAGTTTAAAAATCGATAAACAACGCTAAGCGCCCATTAGGCATTTGCTGGACTGGAGGCGTGTTTTTTCGAACTAGTTCGAAAAACTTTTTTGAAACTTTCGATACTATCGATGTGCACAAATACATACAAACGTGTCCTCTTTAAAATGATTTGACAGTACTAAATAAGTAGTTATCAAAGAAAACTTCAAAGGATCATAGGTCGAAATAGAAGCGATACCCTGTGCTAAAAATAAATGTGGTGACCTAGAAATCAATGGCAGGAAGGTATGTTGAAAAATCACAACGCCCCATTCTCGGGTTTTTCGTTGGAGAAATAAAATTCCAAGTTTGAATTTACAATTTGTATCTACCCATAGATAAAGCCTAGGTACCCACTTGTATCGAATCATTTTGCAGGTGTGGTTAGGTAGGTACTTATTGAATATCAGCTGTCCACAGTGGCAAGATGATTTAGCACTATGGCAATATCTTGGGCTATATCGACAAAGCGAGTTGATTTTAATTCGCAGGTGGCAAAATAATATATGTCCGTTTTTTTAATTCAAACACATTAATATGTTTATGATGTTTATTTAAGTATCTAAATATTGACTGACATATGCAGTAAAAAATAAACTTACGTAGGTAGACAGGTACTACAAATAAAAACAATAGATTTTATAGATTGTGGGTATTTCAAGATAGATAGAACTTGTTCAATTTTTAGTGTTGGGCATTATATTATCAAAACACTTCAATAATCGTAGATATAATTTTTAGATCCAATTCGGTATTTTCTGTTGTCTTAAACTAAATGCTAAATAGATAGGATATACCAACCAACATAACCACGAATAAGTAGAAAATTTTTCATAGTAATTATAAAGTGCAATATTAATAAAATACGATTAAAAGTTTAAAAAATTAAAGTGTATTTCAAATACATACAAATAAATACAAATTAAAGTGTATCTAAAAGGTAATTTTATCTAGTTTTTATAAATGGTATTTGTTTTTACGACACCTTCAAAAATAAGAAATATATAGAACATTCAAAATAAAAATAAAATTTCAAATTACGAATTTGATGATAAATATTATGATTTTGTTGGTTTGTTTGATTCTGAAATAATAATGCTTATTTACTTCCTACCGGGATGTCATTTATCCAGTTCCTACCTATCCCTAAACATGACCTTGCTGGAAAAGTATCTGAAATGTGGAACAATGGCAAGAAAAACAGCGCAAAATCTATGGCATTTCTTTTAAAAACAGGAGAATATTTCGACACTGAATAATAAATACGTTTTTACTCTACCTACGCAATATACGATTTTCATACAAATCGATTAAAAAATAACACACCGAAACGCTCGAGCTCGGCTCTGACGTCATAGACACAGTCCGGAACGACACGGTGGATGAGATTGACATACCAAGTGACGTCATCAAATGCGAAATCCCTTAGCGTCACTTAGCTCTTCAAATTTTTACAGTTTTTAACAGTAAAAATAATGAAACCGTAAAAATGAAACGTGCTTAAATAAATACTGCTGAATTCTGCACAAAAAATAAATTGATTGGATTTTCACTAATCGATTATCCCATTCTGATTCTGCCCATCGATAATAATTGCAAGTAGGTTAAAAACGTGGTAAACACTTACCTATGCAGTGTATTGTAGACGTGACTATTGTTTATGAGAAACTTGTAAATATACTCACAGCTTTACGCAGTTCATTAGCATCAAACAGTTAGAGGTTAGAAGAAAGAACCTATGAAAACAATTCATTTTACACCTTTGTCTTGTACTTACAGGATAAATAATGAGTTTTTTCCCCGCCAGATCGCGGTTAACGCATAACGTGTAAAACTTAGGCCTCTAGCCGTTAATTTCATAGCAATTTAATAATAAGTCTTTGGAGATCAAGCCTAGTTATGGATTCC
This sequence comes from Limnephilus lunatus, assembly GCA_917563855.2. Lineage (NCBI taxonomy): Eukaryota > Metazoa > Arthropoda > Insecta > Trichoptera > Limnephilidae > Limnephilus > Limnephilus lunatus. The sequence continues at coordinate 51,926,901 of OU830602.1, read as the reverse complement.
CACATTTCTCACATCGCGTGCTTGGGGCCAGTAAGTAAGTACGATCTTATTGTTATAGGGTTACTGCGAATGACCGGTTTGTTCTGCAGAAACTCACTTTGCAAGGACATAACATGTTCTGTCGAAGCCTAACACGTATAGGACTGCATTGATTGCCAATCTAAAAGCCGATTCATAAAAAAGAAACATGAAATACAACAGTTCAATGCTAAAAGGACTGTCTGCTATAAATATAAATAATTAATTTAATAAAATAAAACTGGGGCAAGGAATATTATGTTTATTGGAATTGTAGCTTGAAAGGAGTGTAAGGGGAATAAATGACGCGAATGTGAATGATATAAGAAGTCGGTGACGCATCAGATAGTTGAGTCGGGCCATGTCAAGAGTCAGAATAATAGAAGAGTATGTATGAGACGATTTACGAATGTGAATGAGACAATGAGTCCTCTCTGCCTATCTCTGCGGGGAAACGGCGTGATGGTTAGTTACTTAAAGCTGAATATTAATGGAAATCATAATTTGACAATAAATAATGTGATTTTTAAATGTTTTTTTAATGTGAATACCGCACAAAACTCCCAACTGCTCCCAACCTCCAGGAGCCAGTAAGAGTATGGCGTCCCCAATTGAGGTACGTTGTGAGGCTGAAGGTAGGTGGGAGGGGAAGAAGATGGGGAAGAGGAAGTTGGAGAAGTACCTGAATTTTCAGATCTAGTCACCAAACACGGCTAAAGCCATGCTAAGCAACATTTCAATTCTGAATGGTGATCTTGGCGATACTCAGTGTGTCTTCCAATCAGGAATGTGCTGCAAATACGTCTGATATTATTTTAAACCATTAAATTGTAAAAACACAATCAATCAAATAAAATTTACTTGCCCACGACGGGATTTGAACCCATGACCCCCAGATCGCTAGTCGAGAGACGCGTTTTGTCCGTACTAACGTATTCCACATTTTCATCGCTGGATATTGATACTACTGCAAGTATTTTTTTAAGTAATCGACCAATTGTCGGTCAATTCTGAATGGTGGTCTTACACCCGAGCGATGTTGAGAGTATCTTACACTCTGTACGTGTATGTGTTGCAGAAGAATGTTACATTTTGTCTTGTGTTCCTTGTCGGTACAAGGAATTTTGGCGACGCGATGATCAATTAAAGGGAAGAGAAAGGTTGGGAAATATACCTGGCTTTTCGATTTTAAATGGTGGTATTTCACCAGAGAAGTACTGAGAACATGTAAATACCACTTAATTAAAAAAAAATTGTTTACTAATTTATATTTTCCAAAAAAACTTATCTAATTCCACGTATGGAACCGAGAAATTATTTTGTTGATAAACTCTTCTGAGAAAAAGATGTGCCTACGCATTTTATTATTATTCTACAATAAACCAAAAATTAAAGAATGTATTCATACTAATTGATTTAAGAAAGAAAAACATTAAAAAAAACAAGTCGGTTTGATGACTTTGAACTAAACCCAAATTACGATCAAAATTCAGAGATTCAATATGGAATTTAATCGGAACTAAAATGAGGTCAACGCGCACTAATGATTTATAGTTTTTTTCGGGACCGACAGTGCTAAAGCTAAAACAACGATAAATAATGATGTTCTATGTTTGACGCATTGTCCAGTCCTAATGACGGATAGTTAAACTCTGGTCTGGTAAAATACTAATCAACTTTCTAAGATTCTAAGAATTATCGCCATGATGTCTGTATTAACTTGGTGATAGTAAAATTGAATGAATCCACGGAAATTCTATTAATTGGGAGGAAATTATGCGAAGCGTGAATCGTTGTACTGTTATGATGTGTTAATATTACTATCATTCTTAAGAAAAGTAGATTCTCTTTCGATTAGTAGAGATATCAATGCAATGGTAATTATTACAATAATTACATTAATTACGCATTGATTAACAGAACAGGTATTTTACTTTCTACACACAGCGAACTGGCAGAATAGTAAGCTTATTGGCTTTGAACCCAAATGTCATGGATTCAAATGATTTTTCCGAATGAAACTTCTTTTGCATCGATGTCATTTAAAACTCGATGAAACCGAAATGAGCAACATTAAAAAGAGACAAACACATTCATCTATAGATAGCTAGCCAGCGAAAGAATGAGATAGCAATAAAATATTTATTTTATTCGCTAGTAGCTACTCGGTTTCAATATAAAACGATAAATCCACGGCCCCGTGCAAGTCCCCTTTAGTGTAATGCATAGATTCTCAACCTTTTTTGCCCACCGCCCACTTTGAGAATATTTTTATTTCTAGCGCCCCCAAACTCGTGAATCCGAAACAGTGAACCGAAACAGACCACGACGACGAAACGTGAATCCGAAACAGACCACGACGAAGGGGGCATAATGGGATATCACGACAGGGTTACATTTGCCACAACGGAGGGGGCGAAAAGGGATACCACGAAGAAGGGGGCGTAATGGGATACCACGATGGGGTTAAATTTGCCACAACAGAGGGGCGTAATGGGATAGGGAAAATATTTTTGTGGAAAGATAGGATGGGGGTGGGATGAGTTTCTATGGGTATCTCACCGCCCCCCCTGAAAGTCTGAAACGCCCCCACAATTTTCTCTTGGTCTTATACCGCCCCCCCCTGAAGGTCTGAAACGCCCCCAAGGGGGCGTTGTTGCCCATGTTGAGAACCTATGGTGTAATGGTATAAAGCGCCCGATGAACCTTTGCAGACATTCAGCCTACCAGGAATCGAATCCTGCCAAAACAAAAAAAAAATATTTTTGTAAAATCAATATTCAATCTTCAAACCACTCCAAAATGAACCGGCAAAAGGAACCACAAAAGACAGCGACATCTAGCCACTCCGAATAAGAAACTACAAATACTAATAAGATGACTAAATGTATAGTAAAAGGTGCACTGGAATTCGACGACAATAATATAGAAAAAAATCATCCTTCACATTGGTAAAAAAAGGTGCTTCGTAGTCTCCCCACTCTTGTCTATTTTAGTTTTCTGAAGGTTTCACTGCTACCGCGTGAATTACATATCTGATTTCTTTTGAGAATACTTACTATAATTTTCTAAAGTCTTGTTTTCATACCCAGCAGACTAATAGAAATAAGGTCATTTTTATGTTAAGATAAAACTAGTCTATTCTTTATCAGTGCATTCCCACACTTTAATGTGATCAATGCTTAGATTTATTTCGTATAATTCTGACAAATAATGTGTGGGAAAATTCTTACAAGCAATGAAACAAGATTATTTGTTAGGAAAAACGACAAAACTGACTGACAGCAAATTGAACCTTCCTCCCCAGGGACTGGCTCTTTAACTGCTGTGAACTTTTAAAATGTATTTTAAAACTTTAAAAAAAATCATTCAGAAACCTAAAGTAGACAAGAGTGGGATGGCTACGAAGAACCGCACAAAGAGGAGACCGATGGGCTACGAAGCACCGCACAAAGAGGAGACCAATTATACTATCTCATTCTCTCGCAGGCTAAATCCTATATATGTATGTGTTTGTCTCTTTTTAGTGTCGCTTTTTCGTTTCATCGAGTTTCAAATCAAAACGGTGCTAAAGATTTTTCACTCCCGAAAAATTGTGTTTGGATGAGGATTGAGCCCTTCTCCCCGTTAAACACCGCTAACACGTAAGTCAAATCCTAATTGGATAGTACCTACCTATTGATATTTATTCCGTACATAAACTGGGGTAAGTTTTTAAATACACATATTGTCATCCAATTTCAGAAAAATGCATGTGTGCGCGCGTGTGGGTTCATGAGTGCCACCAAAAGTTGATAGAATGCATTGTCATCGAAAACCAGTCTAACAGCCGAGTTTGAGCTCGATCGGTTGTCGGGTATTCAGTTTCCACTTCCAAGATTCCATTTAATTCATTCATTCAAGAAAACAAAATCGAAATTCAAATATGAACTTGTATTAAAAAAATCTAATTAACAAATCAAAATTATTATAAATTAAAAAAAAAACGAATAAGTAAAGTTTTTTTTCCTTGTTTTTAAAACATACCTACTGTCAAACTCGAATGTGAACAAATTTCAGTTGGAAGAACAAATTACAAGGGCAACATGATCAGCTTGGTGTTGCCATACTAATAAAAATAATCTAGAATATTATGCCAATTTCGTATATCTATTTATAAATTGTGTATTTACCTTGCTTATTGAAATGATAATATTGATTTTACGAAAAGAATGATAAGATATAGGTACCTGCCTAATAAAACAATAATATCTTACAACAAAATTTTCGGCGTCGGCGAAATTCCAAGCAGTTTCAATATCACTTTGAAAAATTGGTTTACGGCATTTGAGCAAATGGGTCCTAAGTAATTTGGCAGTTTTTATTAATGACAAAATTACCCATTATAATTCTATGAACTGTAGTCGGTACATTCACACACACACGATCTTTCAGAGCGTGGCGGAGTAAAAAAATAGAAAATAGTCAAATAGGTTAGTACCTTCACACTTCTAGTTAGGTACCCACGCATTTTTAACTTGTGTAGCAAAATAAATAATATTTAGACACACATGAAAGATAATCACCCATATTTGCCAATTCCAGACGGAAGACTTCTAGTTGGCCACTCCAGACTAAGCTGGAGAAAGTAGCTGCAGAGGATGCGCGAGGAGAGTTTGGGCCAGCAATGGACTGATGAGGCCACCGAAGTAAGCCCCAGCAGACAAACCAGACAAATCTATACCCCTCAATGAAATACCAACTCAAAACAAAACACATTCATTCACCGCGATTCATACGTTTTTAATATTTCATTCAGTTAACTCGATTTGTTCAACTCACAACTTCAAAACTGAAATCAAAAAATAACATTCACACAATACATAGACTATTGATCCATCCCCTTCCCTTCCCTGCAACCATCCGATCGCCTTAGGCAATTGTAATTTTTTGTCATTTATACTCAATAATATTAAGAAAAACATCAGTGAACACCTATTATTGATTCAATTATTTTATACATCTATTTTCCATACGTAGATACTCTATAAAATATTGTAAACTGTTGGTTTTCCAAATAAAATAAAGAAAAAAAAAGGACTTAACATTTGCTTGCTATTTTTATTCAAGTCGTATGTCCTGGTCCTGGGTTCGAACCTCAGATGTGACCGTATCGTTTTCTGAATTTTCTGTTTAAGACTTTCGACTTAAGACAATATTAGGTCTTCATTAATTAGATAAATATTACAATTTGAGGTTTTACTCATTAAGTTAAGAATAAAAATAAATATTCATCCTTGTCCTGCAGAAAAGTCAATAAATGTAGCTCATTAAATAAAAATGGATAAATGTATCCAAGACACTATCTAGAAAGCATTTGGTTCTGGTTGAATCTTACAATAATACATAGAGATAGCAGCCAATAAAAATATTCGTTAAGAAAATGAAGATAACGTTGGTAGTTCTTGGTCGAAGAATGATGCAGTTAAATATGACCGAATCGGGTAGGGACACATTAGCTCAGTAGGTAGAGCACTGATCCGGCAAGTCATAGGTCCTGGGTTCGAGTCCCATATATGACCTATCGTTTTCTGATTTAGATTTTCGATTGAGTTTACCTAATATTGTTTTCATTAATAAAATTTTACAATTTGAGGTTTTACTCATTAAGTTAAAAATAAATATTCACCCTATACTGGCAGAAAAGTCAATAGAGTTTTAAAAGTTTCCCTAATATTGTCTTCATTAAATATCATTTAAATATTAAAATACGGTAAACCCACTTCACAAAATATAAATAAGAGTAGACGAATGGGTAAGTAGAGAGATGTACCGCTGAATAACAAAAGTATTAAACGTATTTTCTTTCAAATGCTGCAAGGATAAAACTACTTCTCTATGTTCTGTATACTGTATACATCAGCGGGAACAAAAAAATCGTTTGATATAGTACCAACTTAATATTAAAGGTATTTTTTAAGTCGATTTTAGGTTTGAAATTGGTATACAAAGCCAAAAATTATGATTTTGTTATAGTTGGGTCACCATTTTGGAGGAAAAGTGGGTAATTTTATTAATTTTCTCGAAGAAATACCCTGGATGAGCGCGCATCTCCCCATAGATAAAATTCCACGAGGCTAGGTGCTTTGCAATTTGTGAGATTCTCTATCGGTGTCAACTTAAAAAAACAGCTTAAAAAATATCGTCATCAGTTATAAATACATAGAGAAATAAATTCACAGGGAGATAATGATGTGTAGGTAGGTAACTACTAATAATAAAAAAGAGCTGCGAACAATATTGTTTTTTCCTTCTCACACATAGACATATCTAACCAAAAGCTAAAACAAAGAGTAGCCAAATAATGCCATATACCGTTGATCGCCGTCAGGAGAACTGAAGAGCGGAGTGGGTCAAGCCATTAATAATTTGGACGCATTTGAAAAATATAGCCATACTCATAAGTGTGTGTTCCTCTTTCTTTTCAACAGCCGCTTCTCCGCGTGTGTGTGAACTGTGAACACATTTCCATAGAAGCAGTTAAAGACCGCACCAACGAATCGTAGAAACTCGCTAGAATCAATATTGGAATTTCATAACAAAAATTCCAACACATTGTTCAGTTTTTTGTGGATTAACGCGAATGTTATTCCGGTATAAAATTACAATGTAATTTCACTATGCAAATTTAGCATTTTCAAAATAAGAACTATTGTAGGTAGGTACTTAGAATATTACATACATTATTGTAAAATTAATATATTATCCAGACAAACGATGAAGTGCTTGCCTACCTATAATACATATATTTTTCCGGGCGAGTATTTTTATTCCAAATTTAAAATGACAACCAATGATGATTTTTCACGGGCATATCGATCGTTCAGTTGTTCAGTCAGATATCTTCGAATAATCGAAATATGAGTTATATGCAGTTACATGTAAAAGTGTACCCTCTATCTGGTACAATATTCAGATTATTCATAAACCCCACCAAATCAATTATAATACAGAAAAACTTGTAGTTAAATAAACAAACAAAAAAATTCAGGATCACTTGTAGGATATTTCAAAGTGTCGTTCTAATTTCTAATACAGCGAACCGTTATGCCTCCCTTTTTTATTATTTTATAACATATTTGATATGTAAAACATAAATACGTGTAAATAATATTTCATTTATGACGAGCATTCGAATATTGCTCTCCTCATTATCTCAAACCGAATAAATCAACCGGACGATCGGTGTTTATAAAATAATATTTTATTTAAATATTTTTAATGTTATTTTTTTAATGTTTTGAATTGAAGACAATGGCTTTGCAACTGTTGAAAGTCACGTTCAATTTTGTTTTAAAACATTCAAACAATTTTTATAATAAATATAACATACATGGTTGTTTCATTTACTCCGAAAGAAAGTTGTGAAGCAAAACAAGCAACGATACAATGAGCGGAGTTTTTATTTTTACTGACAATAATAATATTTACTATACATTCCGACATAAATTTTTTCTGATTGTATTTAGATTTCCAGTGGGATATTTGGGGTATGTTGTGAGTTGTGAGGCTGAAGGAAATGGGGAGAGCACTTAGATGGGAAAGAGAAAGGTTGGGAAGTACCTGTACAAGTAAATAAGTAGGTACCATTTAAGAAGGGTTCAGAATGGTGGCCTTCCAAATTTTACATGTTAGTAAGACTTTTTTTACATTAGCTCTACACAGGAGGCCCTGAGGAGACATTTGAGGAGAATCATTAATCTCAGGGCCTACGTCGTATTTCGGGATGCTGTGTGTCTTTTTAGAAAAGGATGGAGATGAAGTCCTGGGAAGGAAAAGGTATGAGGGGTAGATAGGAATCTGGGTTCAGTGTTTACAGGAGTAACGGACGTATGAATCCAACCCTCCCACTGCGGTGCAGGGCGATGTTCCGAGATAGTCCTGCTGGAGAGATCAAAAGGTCTCCCTCAACCGGTCTTTCCCGATCCCACCTGCCACACACGTAGTGGGCAGAGGCACGCGCCGCCAAGACACATATGGGGTGACAATTTGGCAGAGGTGTTGATTATCCAATAAATTAAATAAGATGTGAAGTAATGAGACATACAAGTTTATTAACATTTATTATTGGTGCGTACAACGAGATTTAAACCCACGACTTTTGGGTTCGAAGCTGAGCGAGGTTTTATCAAATTTGCCTCTATTTGTTATTTATGTTTTATTTATTACTAGTGAGTGCAATACCACTCAAAGAAACAGGTTTTTTCTCCCTGCGTGTCCTTTCCTATGCATCCTCGTTCCCGTGCCTCATTCCCCTCCCAAGTTCCCCTTCTCCTCCTCCCCTTCCTTTCTTCCCGCCCTGTCGCTAAACTATATGAAATACACAAATTTTTAAACAACTCGCGCAATCTATTGCAATTTTTTATACAAATTTAATAACGCCAGAACTCACCAATAGACATAGAATCCTTTGCGGGCGTGCGCACAACAACTCACCAAAGCTTCATCGTAATTGAATGAATAGTACAGCAAATAATTTTATAACACGCAGGCATGCACACATCAAATCACCAAAGTTTCATCGCAATCGGTTAAATGGTTTAGGAACGCATAAGGGACAAACAAAGAAACATTAATTTGGTTATGATTTTAGATTTTCACGGCCAAAAGTATTTTCGTTATTATTTTGGGGTGTTATGCCGTGTTGCGCTACTTCCTACTTTAGCCAACGTTTCGGACAGCGTTACATTGTCCATCATCATGGCAGATGTGTGGAGGTAGTGTAACACGGCGTAACACCCCAAAAATTAATAATGAAAAAAAAACTTTTTTATATATTAAGATGTTGTGATATGTTCCGATTGGGTGAAATAATCCCACCGGCTCCGGTCAGTCTAAGTCTGAATGAACCCTTATGCGATTTTCGTCTAGAATAAACGAAATAAGCTGGAAAAGTCTTTAATCTTGTAAAATACATTCCATTGTAGTTATTCAGCCACGAATCGTGTTGGATCGTAAAACAAAACGTGAAACTCATGAATGCCTCATGCACGACCTAAAACTACTTTTCTTCAACATAAGAGGATTTCACATTTGAAAAAGATAATCCAATTTTAATGTTCACCGAATGACCATTATGTCGACTAATACGCTGTGCGGTATATACTGGGCTTTGTTGCTGTATATGTATATAATAACTAAACAGTCGGTAGACGCAATGTCACATGTAGATTACCGATGACATTTTACATTAATTTGTCTAATTCTCATTTTACAACATCCAATTCTCATTTGAATAAGTGGGGAAATTTCTGTTTTGGAAAAATGGGAGATTTTATAGGTCTTTTGATAGGGCTTTGGTAGAAGTTATTTAAAGGGTTTTGATATGAGTTATTTACACGGTTTTGATAGGAGTCTTAATTTGCTGATTTCGGTGGTGTGTCCTGTGATAATGGTACATTTTTGAGAGTTGTGATTTCCAGGAAATCACAAAAAATGACATTATTGATGTTGTCGTACGCGAAAAAAAATTTTTTTTTTTTTTGAAAATCATTTTTTTGTATGAAAAATTTCAGGAAGTTTCAGTTTGGCCGTGCGCCGCACGGATTTCCTGAAAAATCTTCATACAAAACATCGATTTTCGAAAAAAAAAAAACAATTTTTTTTCGCATACGACAACATCCATGATGCCATTTTTTAAATATTGGCACCCTAGCACACCCAAAAGTCACGAGCCACCACCCTGTGATTGTGTGTAACTTTGGTTCAATGAACTTGTAATTTTCCAAAATTAGAACTGATTGTGTGAAGCATTCAGAAAACCTTTTTTTTTATATTTCTACCGTGCAAGAGTCCCAATCTCTTGGAGCCTGTGAGACTATTGCATCCCATATGGGGTATGATGTGAGGCTGACGGTAATGGTATGGAGGGGAAGGAGTTGGGAAAGAGGAAGGTGGGAAAGTACCTGGCTTTTCAGATCTGGTCACCAAACACGACTAAAGCCAATAAGGGCAATACTGAGAATGTCTTCCTCCCTGGAACATGCCGCAAATCAAATATTAAAAATACCTCATAGTATTTAAATGAATAAATTGTGTAGGAGACACAATTCAATTATTAAAATTTGCTTGCGCACGCGGGTTTGAATCCGCGATCTTCGGATTGCTAGTCGTGAGCCTTACCCCTCGACCACGGAGACCATCAGAGCCTACCAACAATATAGTACCTATTTTATAAACAGAAAATTATTTTATTCTATATTTGAAAGGGTGACCGGACAACTCAGAACCTTCCTTGAAAAGTATTTAAAAGTGTTTAAAAAAATATAAATAAAAGATTGGTTGAATAGGTTACGTTAGCTTAGGGTTATCGGGTATTTTGAAATATTTTTTTTCATAGCTTTTAATGACTTTTCAAAGAGGTGTTGAGTTGACTTGATTCTGAGTTGGCTTGGAACCATTTGAAACTTGTATTTATTTTTTAAAAATTCTTAGGAGTAATCTTGACATGCAAGTAAATTCATATTTCGTGATTTTTCAAGCGTCCGCGCTTTTTAACAAAGAGTTTGTATGGATAGCTCGTATGGGGCAATATACCATCGACCAAATAAGTGGCATAAAGAAGAGGAACTCTGTTGGGTTAGGTTAGGTTAGATTAAACGTTGGTTAGGAGGGGTTTGCGGTATTCACAACGTGATAATGAAAATATCGATACATCCACACACAAACGTGCAGTATCATTTAACGTCACTTTCTGTGCAAACCGCAACCACCGATTCGTCGCTCAAAATTTTGGTTTCTATTGACACCGTTTTGTTTCAAAATAATCGGTTTTTCCACGAGTTCTTACCGTTTTTGATTATCCAGGCAACAGTTCCAGTAATCGCTTTTCTTGATGAAAATGATAATATGTCAATGTCATTTAAATGCATTAGTAAGCGTATTGTTTCATTGAATTGAAGACACGTCTTGATTTTTTTCATTTTGTAAAATTCTATGTTAATTGCTGGCAAAACAAAATGGAGTGCCAAGTCACTAAATCCAAGCATTTTCTTTTGTTTGATTTTAACCAAATTAGTCCATAGGAAGCCGCAAAATCATTTGTGTTCCCCGTTTTCAAAGAGAATGCTATCAGATTGTTAATATTAGAGAAGAGTCAACTCAAGACCTCAATTGGGAGGGTATTCTAAATCAACCTTGTTCTCCTGATTTTGTTTTTTTCAGAAATTATTACCTTTTCAGCCCTCTTCAACGATACTCAAGAAATTTCGCCTTCAAAAGAACGGATTGCTTGAAAAACTGCCACATAATTACGAGTTAATCACCTATCTCTACATTTTATAATTATTGTAAAGAATAGTGTCGCCGGGGTGAAGCTTTGTTTGTTATACAAATCTATATCTCTTATTCAGATATTGATTAAATTTTGTACACTTGACCTCCAAAACAAGAGAAAGGTCATAATCTAAATCTCACATTTCCAGAAGATTTTTGATAATTCTGTAATAATGATTCTCTTAAAGAAGATTTTTGATACTTGACTTTCAAAACAAGAGAAAGGTCATAATCTAAATCTCACATTTCCAGAAGATTTTTGATAATTCTGTAATAATGATTCTCTTAAAGAAGATTTTTGATACTTGACTTTCAAAACAAGAGAAAGGTCACAATCTAAATCTCACATTCCCAGAAGATTTTTGATAATTCTGTAATAATGATTCTCTTAAAGAAGATTTTTGATACTTGACTTTCAAAACAAGAGAAAGGTCATAATCTAAATCTCACATTTCCAGAAGATTTTTGATAATTCTGTAATAATGATTCTCTTAAAGAAGATTTTTGATACTTGACTTTCAAAACAAGAGAAAGGTCATAATCTAAATCTCACATTCCCAGAAGATTTTTGATAATTCTGTAATAATGATTCTCTTAACGAAGATTTTTGATACTTGACTTTCAAAACAAGAGAAAGGTCATTGTCTACATGAAATTTCGAAAATTTCTTCCCATGTTCCCATATCTCAAAGTAGAATGTTGATAGGTACTTGATGAATTTTTGCACACTTTAACGTTCAAAATAAGAGGAAAATGGCTCTGATTGAGAAAAACTTCGAAGAGTAAACAATAAAACAATACCTACATATGAATACAATGTTGTGTACGCGTTTTTTTTATTTAAAAAAAAATCGAGTGTGCAATTGAAACCTTCAGAAAACTAAAGTGGACAAGAGTGGGGAAGCTACGAAGCACCGCACAAAGAGAAGACCGATTATATCTCATTCTCTCGCAGTCTAAATCCTATAGATGTAGGTAATGTGTTTGTTTCTTTTTAGTGTCGCTAAATTAATAGTTTCGTTTCATCGAGTTTCAAATCACAACGGTGCTAAAGAAGTTTTGACTTCAAAAAGGTATAAGTGAATATATTTTATTCATTCATTTACATTATTGGTCGATTACTTAGGCTACGTTATAAGACGATTTTAGTTGAAACCTTATTTGAATGATACGGTTGTAATGATGCGTCACTCTCGTCTTCTGACTCCAATTGTGATGAACCCTACCTAGCTGATTTACTTTTCTAAGCTTCTACCTCGTAGTTTAAATCTCGTAGCTCCTGTCTCGTAGCCACGCTCATAATTCTACCCTTATGTCCTACTGATCACACCACTAGGTATGATGGCCTGACTCAACCCTCCTTTCGGTTTATTTCTACCTCAGGCTCGTGATTTCTAAACCCCTATACCTTATAATCTAGCTAAACCTACCCTATCTTCTTAAATCCCTGCGATTTTCTCACAGTAATCAAGATTTAAGATTTTTGTTCACATTATTTCTATAATCTGCGTTGTGTAATTTTTTTGTTTTAGATTTTACATCTGTTTGCATACTTAATATGCACACATATGTAGAGAAGATAATGTATTACGTGTGGTAACCCATAGATTCTTTTAGAGAAAGGGTGAGAATTTTCCGATCAATTTATTTATTATTATTTTAGAATATTTAACCGAGTTTGATAAACTACCCCCGCCCTAAACCTTGTGTCTATTTGATTTCCATAGGAATTTAGTGTGTTTATTTAACTCTTCCTATCACCGCTGATACATCGATAACATAAACAACAGTTAATAAATTAAACATTTCAAGAAAGCAAACCTTACCTTAGGATGATCGAACTCGAAGGTCCAGTTTTCTCAATTGAAGTCCTTGTCTGCAACTTCTCCTAACATAATGTGTTTGTAGTCATAGTTAGTGCTATTGGTTAGTATTCGCAAAATTGTTGAAAGAGCAGGAATGGAGGGATATGGGGAGGGGATAATATGTTTGCTTAAAAAGTCGGCACCTCCGCTAACCAAGTGAAAACCGATGAACAACAATTGCAAACCGGATTCTCCCAAGTACGTTTGCTAAGCTTATCCTTAAGTCCGAGTTTTACTCTCTTCGACGAGCGTCTCTTGTTACGAAAGGGGCTCTTCACGCCAGATGGGGGAATACCAAGTCTTCATGCCGTTTTTCTGCCTCACTCCGACTTCCATCTCCGCCGGATTGAATTTAACTCTACTGAGTCTAGAAGGGGTATTTCATGTCTTCCCTTATCATGCCTCTATCCGTTAAATGTGGCGTAAGCTTGTGACGGGCAGATCCTTCCTCCCACGTAACCGACCCAGCGTTACATTCCACCTCTGACTAGCTGACATAAAACTCACCTCGTGAACCTTATGTTTGCTTTCAGGTTCGACAAGACTCACGGTATGCAAATAACCTGTGGCTTTAATGCCGCGTCAGCGTACTGTCCGCATACGTCCTTCCTCTTCCCCGCATGCCCACCTCGACAATACCGCCACAAGATCAAAGCCGTCCGTTCGAGAAAGGTTGACACTTACATTTCCAGATGGCTCATACCTACATACAGAAGCCTTGAAGTTTACGTTCGAAGACAAGTTAGGATTCAGGACTGTATGAGTATTTGAACACTAGTGTTGTTTAAATGAGGTCACTAGCTCCTCGTGTGTTAGGTATTTAGGATAATGGGTATTTATGGGTTCTTGGATACCTACTTCCTATAAGAAAGATTTAAAAATGAGATAAATCAAGTCGACATTGAATCAATGACCTACTGAATAATTGTGATGTGCTCTCTTAGAGTTTGAAGCTAGTCGCAGTACTTTACTTTGCGTAATTTTTGCATGCTGAATCAATGCTACCTATTGGCGATCGCTCTAGTAAAATCAAGTCGTTTAGAATTGAGTGAATTTAACGTCAATGTCGCCTTCACATATTGACCGCAGATTTCATCTCAAGCTATAATTGATAAACTTGTCCCTGACGTTAAGCTTTGTTTTGTTTATTCGTTAATGAATTTAGGTGACTGGGTCAATGGATGGCCTTGAACTCAAATCGAAATTTTGGTACACTATCGAAGGTCATATAACCATACCCTAAACGTGCTAGTGAAAAGAAACGATAGGTATTTATCTTACAAATACGCTAAGATACCAAAATTGATTTAGTGATGCGTTTCTATCTAATTATGTGTTAAGTATTTGTTTAACAACATTTCATTCTGTATGGGAGGTGTGACATGCGAATGCTAATAAATTGGTTAGTTATTTATTTACCCTTACTTGGCGTTACGTCCATCAGTGTCAGGATATCCACAGGAACCTGTAAAAGCTTAAATATTGTAAGGACTCACCAAGCTCTAATGTCTTAATTTCAGCTCCACCGGGTTACTATCATCGGCTAGAAACTTATTAGAGCATCCGATCTACCTGTGTAACTTATCGCACTTTTATTTCGACTTCCCACTTTTAACGATTTAATCCTACAAGATCCGGAACTCATCTCCTTCCTTTCTCCTTTGAAAAGATCTCTGATGTAAAAAATCCTCACGTTTTCCTTTAATATCTCCGTTATTATTGAAGAAGAACGATCCTATCTAATTAATCCCGACAACCCTCACCTTCCTCCCCTTTCCTTCCATATTTGATTCCAATCTAAAGAGGGGAATCGATTCTTAATAATCGTTCGCTCGAATATTATTTTATTATGTGGTTTATGACTATACCTATTTACTCTTTAATAAATTAATTTATTTATTTGAATTTCCTTTAGATTTGTATTATTCCACTTTATAAAAATATTTAAGTTTTATTTATTTTTTTCTCAATTTAAATTATATATTTTTTTTTCATAACAACTAAAGATTTTCTTTAAATTTGAATTATTCCACTTAAGGACAAAGCTAAAGTTTTATTTATGTTTCCAATTTGAACTAGAATCCTTTTGTAACGAATAACTAAATATTATTCGTCACTCAGATTACAACAAAACTGAAAGAACCCCTTTTTTATTTTAATGATAAGTTGAATTTATAAATAGATATATTATTATTCAATGCTGTTAAAAATTCTTTAAACACTGTTGATTTTCTTTAAATTCGCTACACTATATAAACTTTTTATTTTAATGACAAGTTGAATTTATAAATAAATATATTATTATTCACTGCCGTTATAAAATTCTCTAAACACTGTTGATTTTCTTTAAATTCGCTACACTATATAAACCTTTTATTTTAATGACAAGTTGAATTTATAATTAAATATATTATTATTCACTGCTGTTATAAAATTCTTTAAACACTGTTGTTTCTTTTTAAATTCGCTACACTATATAAACCTTTTATTTTAATGACAAGTTGAATTTATTGTAAAACTATATAAAACACTTTATTTAATTTTCAACACTCCACAGATTTAATCACGACCGTAATTTTTATAAGTCCCAGAATTCCCACTCCGAATTTTTCTAAGTCTCAAAATTTTACAACACTTAAGAAATTTTCAACTAATAACCGTTTTAGACGCTACGTCACGTAACTTCCACGTTTTAACCCGACGATTGGTCCTCGACGACTCCTTCCCGACAACTCACCGAAAACTGATCTCGATTCTTCTGAGTCCTCTGTTTTATATGTACCTCCAGGATTAGAACATCTTAATTACGCGTTCATTGATTTTCTAATTCAAACTCTAACAACTCGAGATTTCATATATCAATTCTGTTATTTTCGTATCAACGTGTTAAGTCCAGCCCCCCTGATTTTCGAAATCTTCTGTCTCTTACGTAAATTGTTCCAGTGTCGAACCTACCATTATGTCAAATTTTGCCCCGTCGTTCCTTTGTCTTCAGGTCTTACGAATTTAACTAAAATATCATGATTTTTGTGTCCTTTTTTCTCTCAATATATAATAGGTACGTCTTCAATAAACTGTATATAATTCTCAATTTGGTTTATCGCTTCCAGAACACGAACAAACTCATGTCGAAATCTTTATTACGCATTTTCCAATTTTCATTTCCCTAAATTTCCCCACATTTTCATGTTTCCTATATGAATCAATTCAATTTTAAGCTGTATTGTCTCTACTTATGTCGTAGACTTGAATTTTCTTATTTTTCTTCAATTATATTTTATATACGACGTTATTTTTATGATTTCTCTGCTTCATTCTTATGTCATTGCCCATAACTATATGATTAGTTATATTCCAAGCCAAATTTACTGTTTTCATCAATACTTCTGAATTTTCATGAGTTTTCCTTACGGAATCGTCTTCAAACTGTCTTTACTTCATTCTTTACCATCATTTGTATAATTTCCAATGCTTATCTTCTCTTAGAAAACTTCACCTTCTAGTCATAAATATTCAATCTGCTATTTTTTCATAATTTTCATAGAAGAAAATTCCAATTTGACTCTGGGATATGTGTCCGGTTAATTGCTTCGTTTAAAAACGTATAAAATTGTGTCTCGTTTCATCCCAAAAACCCATAAAGTATCATCGTTGACATATGTTGATGTTTTCGATTTCTACGTACCTGGTCGTAAATAATAAATTAATATTAACTCGTTAAATTTAATCTCTTTTATCTTATCCAAATATTGCATAAGTTCCATGTTAACTTTTATTGCCCCAAAAGCAATAAAGACTCTTCTAATCACCCAAAACCATGTCGGAAATCTTATTGTTTAAACAACAAAATAGTGTGTGAGCTCGACAACCTTTTTTTTCATCAATTGCCTCAGCAATTTGTTCTATCGTCTATAGTATTTTCTCATAGCAAATGACGTAAAAACGATCCCTTCCTTTGAATTAAACTAACGTAATATAACTAGAATAACCATCCTATTTCAAATATATAACGATATCTATTTAAACTCGTCTGAAAACGCAAAATTAAGCTGAAATCTTACATTGTTCAATAAATACTTCCGTTTAAATGTCCGTTTTTTCCATTAGATTTTCTTTCCAAATCGTTTTCCCTGACTTTATTGCTTCATCTAAAAGTGACATTCCTAATTTCCATCGTTTTTCTTTCTTTTAAATATCAAACGTACGTTTTCCTCTGAATCTGGCCTCCTTTTATTCTTCACGTTCTCGTTATGCAATTGAGTATCCCTACAGTAGCTTCTCCCACGTTTTCCAGGTCTTTTCTTCAATTTTTCATTCATTATATTATCTCGTTATTTTATTGCATCATTTTTTCAACATAATATGGATTTATTTGTTCGTTAACTGCGGTTGTCGATTCCTCTGTTGCACTCAATATTTACCTTTACGATTAGGGTCATTGTCCCAAATGCACCGAACGTGGGATTGTGTTTATCTTAAAGCGTATTGATCTCTCGAGTTGATGATGATTTTTTTCCCCATAAATCTCAGACTAATGGTCTAGTCCAAAGTCCATCTCTTTGTCTTGAAAAAGGGTAACCTCCCCCTCCTCTGATTGGTTGATCAATCTTAAGTGTTTATAATTGGATCCCTCTGTGTTCTATTTATCAAAACTTGACATGAATTTAATAATTATAGATCTCTGCAGTCTCCATGTCCCAATCAAACTTATTCCGCTAGGTGTCGCTAGTGTGTTGATTTCGTTATAATTCTGAATTATTATTTATTCATTCGTAAGGTGGAAGCTACTATATTTTCGTATCCACTGCGATTCATCACACGGTCAATTTTGGGAGAGATTGCTTGAAGATTTGGCACGAATGAGTCAATCTACTAAAAGATAATCAATCATCGACTTGCCAAAATCAGCAGTAGGTATCACTGAACATGGTGTACCGGGGTTCCTCGATACGTAGGTACGTAGGTGCCTATAAACCTTTATAAAACGATTACCATTAATTATTATTGAATTATTATCAGAATTTTGGCAGGTCGGTACCTTCCTACCTACAATCAACTTACTTAACGACCACACACAGAGTCAAACCTGTGAAATGCAAAAAAAAAGAATAAACTGCTAAAATGGTTAACTGGCGCTGAATGTATATAATAATATGAACCAATGCAACTCCCAGACATGACGTTTTTCCAACGTTACTAATTAGTAAAAAAACCCATGAAGGTACTTACCGGTAAATCATCCCAGTATCATTGGGGGTGTGTGGGGTAAGAGAGGACTGGGGCGAGAAATTCAAACTAATTCAAGAAACTTTTTTTAAACTTTCGATACCATCGGTGAGCACAAATACAAATAGCCTTTCAATTAATTTGTTTATTGTCCGCTGGGGCAGACTTTGGTATAAAGCAAAAATTCTGTTTTGGCAAACCGAAAAAATCTCTCGATAAAAACGGTTTGCTCTGTCACAATGAAATTAGCATATTGTTTAATTTTATCTTAATGAAACATTTTTCAGCTCGCAGCATCATCTTGAGCTATGGATCCTTAAATATTAATTTAAATACCAAAAAAATATGTATGACCCCATATTGTTTGTTACATAGACGAAAAACGAAGAAAGGAATGCGAAAGGTCTTAAATTTGTGAAAGTTCGTTATTTTAAAATACGTGTATTATTATTTATACATTAAACAACACACTATCATGTTTTAGTATCGTATTGATATAGTAGATACCTGCTACCTACCTGCTGTCAGTTATTAAGATATGTTTTATTTTGAGAAGTTGGTGTTTTCAAGTAAGTTTTTTGGTATTAGTGTTCATTTAAAAAAATTATTTTAACAACAAACTAGTAGGTACACCTTTCTCGGCTATTATATCATTATTCCATGTTTCTACTCGTCGGGGTAGTGCTATATCGTGAGCAAAGGTTAAAATTTTACCTTCAATTTCAAAGTCACACATCACGTTTATATGTAAGAAACATTAGGGGACCAGGTATACTACCCTGCGGTACCCCGTATCTAATTAAAAGTAGTTTGCTTGAAACACTTCGCTCATTTGAACAAACTAGAAGTAAAATACAAAAAGTACCAAGATAAAATTAGGGGTAAACAGTTTGCAAGGTTTTAGAAATAATTATAAGGATTGATACTAATGACGTGTGTATGAAATATCTGGTGTGATTTTATACAATTACCGGGTGGGAATAGTACATTTTATGCTGGAGAATGATTTGAAGTAAAGATAAACATAAATGATATATAAACAATACGTGGCGTACAAGTGTATGTGAAGTGTGTTAATGTGGACGTGTAGATACCTATATGTACCTAGTATCTGAATTGTGTTAATTAGTGAAGCGTTGAGAGTGCGCGTTGATTAAGTTACCACGTTACCAGTAAAGTTTTTCTTAACCCGTCAGATCTATTTGTTCGGTTTTCGAAACTACTCATATAGGTCTCACAGAACATAGTGTCTCCCTTACTATCATGGTTAGAAATATGATCTAAACGGTGTTAGAAAAAGAAAAGACCACGCTTTATATTAAAATCTAAAAGTTAAAAGAAATAATAACATAAAATAAATTTACTTTCCTGCAAAAGTTATTATTTATTATTATTTATTCTTAGTATGTTTACATTACAAAGGTAAAGAATATTGTCCTCCACACTAGGAGTATAAATTGTAATTAAATTAAATTGTTGTTAATATAAAAAAAAGAGAAACAATAAAAATTTTAATATAGAGAAACAATTAAAAAATAAAATATACAATCGACTTCAATTCGACAAAATTATAAATTAAAAGTTAAAAGGATTGTAGCCAGTTCCTTATGTTTTGTTTTTGTATTCAATAATATTAGTTGTTTTGTATTGTGTTGGAAGAGAAATGTATAGTTTTATAGCCTGGTTTCTGTAGTGTTTTTGTCCAAAGGATGTATTTGTTTTTGGTGTATGTAGTTGATATGCATGTCTTGTTCTAATATTGCGAGAATTTTGTGACGTGTTGAATGTAGAGCGTTTAACCAGCCAGCTGCCGAAAATCCACATTTCGTCGAAAGAGGTTCTTACGATCGTACAGGGCGGTTCTAATGAGAAAGATTAATTACTCTCCGTACCAGCTTTTTAAATTTATAACTCAATATCGATTTCATTTCATTCTGAATTTGCTTTAATTTATACCTACCTACATCCAAAAATGCTGAAAGGCGTGTTGATAAAACTATTAAAATTATGTACTTTTTGTAATTATTTTTTAATCATAAGTATTTATCATTTTTCAATAATATCTGAGCAAAATAAGAATGTAAAAAAATCTGAAATATATTAGTCTGTAAGTGCGCATATAAATACACAAACTGACCAATTTTCGTCAAGAAACACATCTACTTACATATTTTTTAATGATTTTGTTTAAACAAAAATTTAAATTCTGTAACATACGTTTACGAGATAATGTATTGATTTATTTTACTGCATGATTATATGATTTGAAATGGGTGTTGTATAATACAAAATCTTTTTTGAAAATTAAACACATCTGCCAACGACCTATGGTATAATCTTATTATACTAAAGATAAACATTTTTTCTCAAAATTTAAAACATACGTTTACTAGATAAAAGAACAATCTTTCGAAATCAATTTATAATTTTTTGTGGAAAAGAGTCAATAGCCTAAACACTGATTTAAAAATGACATATTTCTGGTTTTCTCTGGTTATAGGTAGGTACGCTCTTAAGTTCTTGTAAAGGAAAGTTGGTAAATTAATACATTTTGGCATGGTTAAATATATTTGTTATTTATTGTATAATGTTTGCCAAGGGCAAGTATTTGATTGTTTGACCTAAAGTCCTGCCAATGAGAATGTATTTTTAAAAGTATGATAAGTAGAGACTTACCTATCCATAGCGAAAGTGAACATAATAATGTTTTTTCTTGAATTATTGTAAGATGATTTTGAATGTTAAATTATGTAAGTACCTATAATCAATAGTTAATCGACGTTTTCGCAACAGCACGAAGGCTTTGAGTGCATTTCTCTTCTGGCAAATAATTATTTTGCAATAAAAATGGTCGGTAATCGATAAATTGGCCTCGTTGTGTGACGAATGGATTTGCTTCTTTATCTCAACTACAATTAATTCAAAAATTATTACGTAGGTATTTACAATTTTTGCTTATAATTCTGACGTTTAAAAGATTAATTTTAACGTGAAAGTAATAAAGAAAATAAGTACCCAAACATGGCCACATTATCTGCAAGAAAAGATAAGAAAAGAAACAATTTTGATGCGTTTCGAAAGTAAAACGCATATTTCGAACTAACTACGTAAGTTAAAAAAATCCGTCCGAATGCCAATGTGCTACTTATAATGACGTGTACCTACCTCCTTACATTTTTATGTACATATTTTGGGTCTGATTCCAGTGGAATTCCAAACCTAAATTAACATGGACTCTTTCATTGCGTCATCTAAATGTTTATCTTTAATTATCTTTTGAGTTTATCTAAGTGTTTCGTATTATTAATTTGTACAAACAATACATTAATTTGACAACACTGCAGCCAAAAAGTGCTTTCGTGGAAATGATACGGGTACTAACATAAATAAGTACCTACTTATATTTTAACTTCAAAACCAAGAACTTGTTGTCCGAGACAAATTTCGTCAAAATACAAACGTTATTTTTTTATTGGATGGGTAATTGTTTTCTCGGTAGATTTTTCTAAACAGATGGATATATTTCAAATTTAAACTATATTAATAAAAGTCCCAGGAGTTGATTTTTACAGATAGATTATAGATTAAAGAAAATAGATTAGGGAAACGCAGTTTAGTAAAACTAATATTATGTCAACAGGAAATGTTTGGATTTGACTAGTTCGCGACTCAAACAACATTTTCGGCTTACTGTAGTGGTAGTAGGAGATTTTCAAATAGTGTCGGGTTATTCGTAACCCGGGAATATTTGTCTTTCTTTTTAAAAATTAAATTTAAAAAAAAAATGTTTGGCTGTAGGTTAGAATGTGTAATAAGCACATAGGCAGAGGTAGAGGTAAGTTTTATTAAAAGAAAAATAACTAGTTTATTTCACTTTATTTTTGAATGCACAGTCTACGTGTTTCGTGAACAATGTTTTATTTAGGTACATTTACCCCTGATGATGCGAACATTATTCATGAAACATACGGATTGTGTAGATATAACGAAATAAAGTTATAAATATTTTTAATAAAATAAATAATGCCATCACAAAGTGATAATCGGTCAGCCGAACTTTTCTTTTTAAAGTACATGTTTACAGTTCATTTTCAAGTGCTACTGAAGCAATAATTCGTAAACAGTTTCGGATGCAATGCAACATTTGGTCCTTCGAGCCAGATATCCTTGACGGTGTTTTCATTCATTTTGATGGAATTTGTTGCTTGCTTTTGTTATTTCAACAACCTTCATCCCTTATTCCGCATATTCCTTGCATTTCTGCCTTCGCGAAGGCTTTCACGAAATCGCGAAATCATAGATTCCACCGAAGCTTCGGTGGAATCTATGATTTATTTTTAAAAACATATCGATCATCACCATCAGTCCGATCAATAAATTTAAATTGACCGTGAACTAGATGGTATTCCGGTAACATAAGGGATATGTTTCGCTCTGGTATTGTAGGTTCAATTGATACAAATGGTTTAAAGCCCACATGTTGTGTTATTAGACAATACGAAGGTAAGTATGAGTAGTATTTATCAGCCTACGTCACGTCTCAAAGAATACACCTGAAACATTATATGCTCAAGGCAAAACAAGGTGTGCAAATAATTACCTAGATTAGTTTATCTACAATTCAGTGCCATATTGGAAAGAGGAGAATTTCGTTATCTGGTATCTGCTCATATCAGGTCGTATCAGCTGGCTCATAAAAGGTAGATCGAATATTGAATAAAAAACATCAAAAACAATGTACAAAGTTTATTCTTACTACAATATAATAAATTACTTACAAAAATATTAATTTTATTCTCTGCAATGCGACATTTATTCGTGCTGGCCTGATTTTTAACTGGTTCCGCCTATATGTGTGCACACAAATAAAGCCGAAGGTATGTAGGGAAAGTTCAAGTTATTTACGTTGAACCTTGAACCAATCTAAAGGTTTTTCTCGGTCACTAGTCACAAGTCAACCAATCCTAACAACAATTATTTTTTATCGGACTCTTACTAGTTTCTTAGTGGAATAGAAATGGAGAAAAATTATATAATCATATTTATTGTTCACTATGTGATTAGTGCGTTAGTAGTTATGTGCGAGTTACCTGATATATTTTACGTTTATTACGTAATAAAGTCTGTTTTTTAAGGAATAATATTTCATCAAAGCTGTACGAGTATAAATGATATAAAACAACGAATAATCTCACAGAAAAGTTTGATTAAAATATAATTAAATAGATAGAAATTTATCCAAAAGTTATAATTTATGACTTTTTTAACAAAATTTCAAAACCTAAACAACTTATCTTACAATGGTTCGATAAGAATGGAATGTTTAACAGTTACACATAATAACATTGGTTTAATTTTTATATCGAAATAAATACTAAGATTAAAGTTTTTTTAGATAAATAATTATATTCAACTAAAGTATTATTTCTCGATAAACAATCGAATGATTAGATAAAATACATTACTGGAAGAACAGCTTCATTTCAAGTGTTTTACCTTACAATCGTTTAATATAACTTCAATTAAAATGGCAAATTTAATGCAAACCTAAATTTAATAAATTAACACTTCCGAAATTCGGATTTTTTATCGTACATAGAATATATTAATTTTCTCTTAAAATTAAAGCACTAATGAAAAGGAATGTTGGAATTTTATAAGCGGTATTGGCAGACTGTAGATTTTACCAATCGTGTGAACATTGGAAAGTTTCAAATCCCCAAAAGAAACATTAGTAAAGATTGTTCAACATTGAAACAAAAATCATGCACTTGTCAATAACTGATTGATTACAAAACAGAACACTGGTAGATTTTAACGTATTTTTTTTATCACTGAAAGTTCCGTTTTTCGATTTATTACGGAAAGGAATACATTCTATAAACCTAGGTATAGCTTTGGAATAGTGGATGGACTCGCTTAATTAACTCAGGCAGCGCCAGACTCCTGTTTCTTTAGGATTAGGTTTTCCCACTGAGCTATCAACTTGGTAGAACTAGGCGCCAGGATGCTGTCATCGGGTCCCAGGTCGCAAAGCTGTGCGAGGGACTTGGCGGGCTTCATGGAGCCATATGAATCTGGTCCAGATGTCTGCAATGGTGACGGAGATCTCGCATCTCCCATTGCTTCGTAAAGTTCTCCGATTGACTTGGCCGCCTTCAGTTTCCCCGGCATCGGAATGTCTTCTTCGGATTCTGAATCCGATTCTTTGTCGCTGAGGTCCAGAGACGAAAAGTCTAGCTGGTAAGTTGAATTCTTCTTCCGTAACCTTTTCAATTCGTTCTCTCTGTCTTTTAGATCTTTCAGTTCTTTCTGGATCTTCTCCTCTACCGGTACGAAGCCTTTTCGAATTGCTTTTCCTTCCGCTAAATTGGCAGTAGACATCAGTGGTGGAAGCAAAGGCTGGGAAATAAACACTGGCTTTGTTGACACAGGTGATATGGTGTTGTTATTATTGTTTCCGTTCATCGGAGACAGGCTCAATTTGCCCTTCGAAGCAATAAACCTCTGCATGATTCCTTTTTGTCCAGAGTTTGGGGTATATCTTCTTGTAGCGTAGTTTCCACCGTTGGTGTTGGAGTTTAGAGTGAGTGAGCCGTTCACCAAGAACGGTGTGGACATGGCCCGCATGATCTGCTTGGGATGACCATCCGCGTCACCGTTTATGTGCCCATTCGTGTGATTTACCTCGATGTCCGACTCGGACATTTTACGTGCGAAAGTTGGATGAACTTTTCTGAACTCATTTTCTCGTTCGGTGACTTCGATGATTTCTCGTTGGATTCTGGTTAGGGAATCGTCCTTCACGATAGACTGAAATAAAAACGAAAACAGCGATGTGAAAACTATTGCGCTAATTTCGAACCTAAAAATGGATAAAAATAATAAAAGAAACACTATTTGCAAAGACTTTTCAAATCATTAAATGGGAAAACACGCAGAAAAACTTTACGAATCTAAAACTGAACGTGAAATTCAAATAAAGTAGGTACGTAAACATTTGAGATCATTATCTTAATCCAACAGAACGGTAAGTAGATCAGAGAATGCTGTTTGAACAATGGTACACTTGGAAATTAGCACGTTACATAAAAAAAAAACTTTGCATACCTCTTCCATTGCTATAATATTCCTCATCAGAAAGTGACTGCCGAAATGTGCGATATTCCTACTTCACTAATCACCAATAAAAACTTTATCACATCAATAATATACGTCGAAAAATTCACCAAGATAACACCGAACAGAATACTTCCACCGCGAGAGCGTTCACACACCTGTTGTAATTGCCGACTGCCGAGAGCTGTAGGTAAAGGTATTTGTTATGCTTTTACCAAATGAGTGAGAGTGCAATGTAAAATTGTATTCAACGGAGAAGAAAGAGATGCGAGATTATTGTTTTCGATAACTTTATTACCGACAGATACAGGTAACGTTTTACATTTCGTTTTACAGGTAACGCTAGGTGTCGCTTTTCTTACCTTATTGAATCGGCACCGGTACTAATTAAATGATTGCCTTTTCTCCAGCAAGTGGTTGAGAAACTGTGTAATTTATTTAGAAAATCCACAATCTGTACAATATAAAATTTTACCCAAATCCATCGTAGCAAAAATGTATTTCAGGCAGAGAATCATAAATGAACGAATACACAAAACACTCAGAATTATTATTTTTTTACTCTGTTGGGAATTTGTGACCACACACGTTTGGCAACATTTGCAACTTGGTTTATTTATGCTGGCAACACCCGAGGCCGGTTTTGGATTTTTGAGAGCATGAATTTTGACAGCATTATGAATGATTTATGAAAATTTGTGATAAGTAGTGAAATTAATTAAATAAAATGGTAATTACAATAATACAGTGCTAACAGAGATTTTCTTTCATAAACTTTATCCGAAGGTTGCGTCATATTAAATGTCACTTTGAATACAATGAGGTTATGCAAGTCACAGAATTTTGTGAAATTTTGAAATGAAAATGACTTTTGGACTTATATTTTCAGCAGCATTGTCGACACGTCATTAAAGGCTATGGGAAGATTACTTCTAGCCTGTCCAACCACCATGGCCCTAATTTACCAAGAATATCTACCCAAATTATCGTAAGTCAACTTCTTTTTACCCTTCACCCAAAGGCAACTAGAATGAACATAGGATATTGCCATTTTAACTGACTTACAACTTATACTTGTAGAACTCTCTTAGTGCCCAGGATTGTTTTATTGACATTTTGGTGCGATTAACCAAATCATTTCAGGGTTATCAAATACATTTTCTTGTTGGTATACCTAGTTTTATTAATTATAGCACCAACTACCTCCGTAGTCCAGTGGCTAAGACTCTTGACTCACAATGCGGAGGTCGCGGGTTCGAACCCGGCGTGCACAAATAAATTTTATTTGATTAATTTGTGTTATTTCACAATTAATTCATTTAAAATAATATATAGTATATTTGCGGCACGTTCCAGAGTGGAAGATACTATTAGTATCGCCCTGGTGTAAGACCACCATTCAGAATTGAAACGTTGCTTGAAAATGGCTGTAGCCGTGTTTGGTGACCAGATCTGAATAGCCAGGTACTTCCCAACCTTCCTCTACTCCACCTCCTTCCTCTCCCCACTACCTTCAGCCTCACAACATACCCCAATTGGGGTTGCCCTAGTCTCACTGGCTCCAGACGGGAGCAGTTGAGATTCTTGTGCGGTATTCACTGTAAAAAAAAAAAAACTCCGGGTGCTACATTCTTCTGTTGTGCGTTATCAAATAAATTAATATATTTTCTAGGCAACTCAGTATTCCACCAGACGCCCGGGTTTCTTTTCCCAGTTCATTGACAATGTCAAGCAAGACATCGCCAAGAATAAGGAGATGAAAGACAGTTTGAAGAAGTTCAGAGAGGAAGCAGACAAGTTAGAGCACTCCGATGCCCTGCAGGCCGCCAGGAAGAAGTTCCAGACTGTGGAGTCCGAGGCATCCAAAGGAGGGGAAGTTCTCAAGGAGAGGTTGGAAGGGATCAAAGGAAAAATGCAAGAGGTTATTGACGAGGCGGGGAAATCTGATATTGCTAAAAAAGCAGGTTAGAAATTATCCTTAATAGCTGTTTGTTTTTTTTATTTTTTATCTTACTCATTTCCTTTTGGAAGTTTCTACAATGGATACATGGTGATTGGCAACATTCGACGCATTGAATGATGTTATAACAGGTGAACCAATGAAACGGGACAGTTTCAATAAATCATACTTTGTAAAATTTATTAATAAAAACAATCTACCCAAATGGAAATATTGTGCACATGTCTGAAAGGTGGCTTCCTTTTTGTAGCACACATTCTTGCAGCCTCGTTGCAAAGCTGCCCATAACATTGCGCGACATTTCTGGCGGTGTTGTGGCCACTTCCCGTCAAATCCTTTCTTTTAATTATTTGAGTGCCGATTGTCATCCGGGTGACAATATTTCAAGCATATGCGGCCGCATTGGGCACACAACAAGTTAATGCCTTGTTTTTAATGCTAGTCTTTGTTTTTAGATACCCCCAAAGGAAAAAATTATTACATAAAAGGAATTTTAATTTTAAGAATGTTTTAATTTATTTTTCATTATACACAGAAAATAAGGCAGGATATTTTATTTAATAATTATAAATAACTCACAAAAAATTCCAAAGTTGGTTCCAAAATGAAACAAAACTGAATTCTTTAATTACCTATATATCATAATTTAAAACAAAAATGAATAAAGTAGCTCATATATCTGCACTAGATGTAATATAACTTTTAATTTAAAAAAAAAAATTCAGTTTGGTTGGGTACTTTGACCTCAAATCCAAAATTAAATTTTGTATGAAACGAGCCGCGCAAAAGTTCCTTTTTAGTCTATAAGTTATAATAATAAAAAAAAAACGAGTGTGCCCACAGTGACCACACGACTGAAGTAAAACTTCACTAACTTATGCCGTCCATTAACAAATTAATGGACTATTTATTAACAAATTAATGGACTTCTGTGTTATATTAATATTGTTAAATCGACCTGCTGACAAACTGCTCTGGCAGTTTAGCGGGTGCTTAAAATGAAGAATAAAAAAAAAAAAAAAAAAAAAAAAAAAAAAAACAAAAACAGGAATAAAAATATCCCCATCCCCTCAACATCCCCATCAACTCAACTCTCAACTCTCAGCTCTCAGCTCTCAGTTCTCAGCTCTCAGCTCTCAACTCAACTCAACTCAATTCAACTCAACTCAACTCATATCATTGATTAGCGTTTCACATTGATAAGCGTTTCATATTGATTAGCGTTTCACATTTTTTCGTAACGAGTCACATTTTTTCGTAACGTTTCATATTTTTTGTAACGTTTCATAACGTATTCATCATTTTACCCCCTGGATTCATATTTAAAACACTGGACATTGCACGATTTACATTTGCTACCCCTATCATTATTAGTATTACATTTATGAAAAGATTAGTGGCAAAAGTAGAGTTATTTTTTTGCAGTATTTTGTCCTTTGTAATAATTTATTTAATTTTGGTTTTCAGGACAGATTTCAGAAGGCATAGGTAAAACCGCGAGAGGAGTGACTGATTCAATTTCTGAACAAGGTCAGAAGTTTGGAAAAACGGAAGCTTTTAGACACATTTCTCAGGTATCTAATAGTTAAATATTTTAGTTTATTAATGTCTCAACTAGTAGTTAAAAACCCGCTCCGTAGGTTTTTGCTGCTGGGCCCTGCAGGCGGCTTTTGGTTCGACTGCAGCTTGAATGTTGATGATCATAATATACGTAATATATAGCTGCATGATACTGTTAGTCACAACTATAAGTATTAACGTAGATCTTTCTATATCCGGAGAGATACTCTCGCTTTGTAAGTGGCGCCATCCTTTGACGAATTCTTGAATTCGAAACCGAATTACAAAAGTAGCTTTTTAACAAACTTCAAGTGCTAAGATGGCTTGGTATGCATAAGGCGCAGCATCAGATTTGCATTCTTAGCCGGATCTTGAATTTGAACCGTACAGACGTTAACGTAATATTAACATCCGATAACGTCCGATGGCAGCACTTCCGTTTGTATCTATTTGTAAATCGAGTGTGTACGACAGATGTTAGCGTATTAATACTGTTCGATGTACTTTTGGAATGTTATGGTTGACCATTGTTTTTAGATTGAAAGATCAACTTTTCAAATGCAAACCTAATGATGTGGAGGTGTATGCATAAGACAGTTTCTTAAACATGAACATTTTTTTTTTAGATGAACCTAATAATATTTGTCAGATTTTGAACTTGGAACTGTTGCTACACAATAAAATATTATGTGTTTTTCTTTTATTTTTACTGGAAATCAATTTCCAGTAGTTTGTCTTACTTGTTCTAACATTTTACTTGTCCGTTAATAAGGATTTAGACTTCTGTTCCCTATCCATTGTATTTATAGGTAAATTGTTAATAATTGTATGTACTTTCTAATAAATGTCAAATTATCTCTTCAACCAGAAAATTTTGTATATTTCAGGCAACGGAAGCGGTGAAAAGCGAAATCAACACGCGAGGCATTGAGGGGCGAGTGTACGAGTCACCCGTCCGATTGCGAAAACGCATCGACACGGACAGCGCGATGGACGAGAAGATTTATGAAGCCAACGACAGTGCCACCGGAGTGGAATTACACAAAGACTCCAAGTTCTATCAACAATGGCAAGACTTCAAAGATAATAATCAATATGTGAATAAGGTAAGAATTTTGTCTTGACCAACTACAACTGTGTACGTATTTAAAGGAAGTCTTACTGTGAACTGTGCTGTAAACCTATCGGTCTTTACTTTTCTTAAGAGCACTCTTAGCGAAGGCTCGAACTTTTTAAGAAGGATAGAGGGCAGTAATTAAACAATAATAATTTAGAAATAAATACAATGTCCTGTGGGGGGGATTCCTATTGTCCCTCATTGCGAATGAGCAAAAAAGCTAAAAATAGGGGTTAAACAAAACAAGAGCGTTTACTTTCTTGCTTGAATATAAGCCAGTGATATGCCCCTTTTCTAGTTCATTAGCATTAACGGACCCAATACATTTGGGGGTCTCCTGACATATTTTGTAATGGCGATAGTGGTTTGCGCAGGCGACAGTAAGTAAAATGACAGCTAATACACAAACAACATTATACATAGTTTCATTCGTGAATATGTTTGTACCAAGGAGGGGTATCAACTTTTTGTTTATTTTTCATTCAAATCAGCTGAGACAAGAATTTTTGTTGGAGTTCAAAATATGAAGTATTGGTAAATATTAATTTGATTTACAATTGAACAACCTGTTAAAATCTGGAGTGATCCTTTTAAATAAAATCTCGTTCTATTTACAAAACTTTCACTTTTATTTCAACTTATTGAACATGGACAAGTTATAAGAAACAAAACGGTAAGAATAACAACTGTTACACTAGCTCCGACTTATGAGCTTGGTTTTATATTGCGGTTATTGTCGAGAAAGAACATAAAACACATGATGCGAGCCTTTTTAAAGAGTAAAATCTATCCTACAAAACAACCAGTCATTGTGGAGTGGGAGACTAGAAGATAAAACGAAAATCTACAATATCGATCAATATCCTGATAATCATCCATAAGCAAGGACTCACACCATTTGGGTGAAACATAGTAAGCTGAACTAATCGACCACAGATGTCGGTAGCCTTCACTTTTTTAACATATTGCCCGGGGCGGGATTCACAAATTTTATTAAAATTTTGGAATCATAATCTATTTAAAAATAAACTATAAAACAAACAAAATAAACCAAAAATCCTAAATCTAAGTACCTATACCACAAAAATACTAATAAAATAATTCAAAATAGCATAAATTAACTAAAAACCCTTTTTTTTATATCCTACACTGAACTTATAATTTAACTGTATAAATGCTGTTGAATTACTCTATTAATTAACTAAAAATAACTAAAAATTATTAATCCTATTAAATAACTAAAATATTCAAATGACTAAATTACACAAGTGTACATACTAAATTTTACATATTTAAATGGCCAATAACACAAAATAATATTGTTTACACTGAACACAACACAATTATTGTTCTTTTTTCTTCTTTCTTCTCAAGTCTTCTGCTTGATCCATCCAAGGTGTAGTCGAGAAGATAAGCACCATAGTGTAAGGTACATCATCAATCCTTGGTAAGGTCCGGGATGTCAATTACAGGTTTAGTATCTGACTCCAGGGGCATCAGACATATCTTTGTGATGGGCCTCACAAAGATTCCTTGAGGTGTTTTTAGGGTAACAACTCGTACTACTCCATCCGCTCCAGGGTGTGTCTGCAGAATTCGGGCCATTTTCCATAAAGGTGGAGGTAAATGGTCTTCCTTTAAGATCACCAGATCGTCTTTTTGCAGTGCCCGTTGAGTGCTGGTCTACCATTTAGTCCTCTTTTGCAGTTCCATCAGGTAATCTTGCTTCCATCTAGACCAAAAAGATTGAATTAGCGAACTGATCCTCTGATATTGAGTTAGTCTGTTGTCTGGTATCGCCCGGACGTCTCTCTCCGGAATGATAGAGGATTCAGTGCCTATAAGGAAATGGTTTGGGGTAAGTGGTTGGTAATCATGGATGTCATCGGACAAGGAAGTTAACGGACGGGAGTTCAGACAGGCCTCAATCTGACAAATTAAGGTATACAAGAGTTCAAAGGTTAATGAAGAATTATTAGTGATTCTATACAAATGGAACTTTGCTGACTTAACTGCTGCTTCCCACAAACCTCCCTGATTAGGGGCTCGAGGGGTTATGAACTTCCACTCAATACCTCTGTTCACTAAATAATTTTGAATCTTGTCGTTGTTTTCCCTCAAACTGGTGTACAGCTCTTTGAGCTTGCTGCAAGCCTTTTCAGGTTGTCCCCTACGGGGAATAAACCTTTTTAAACTGTTCAAAAAAGCATTGCTAGATAAATCCGAAACTAATTCCAAGTGAACAGCCTTGGTTGAAAAGCAAATAAAGATACATAAATACGATTTCACGAGGGAAGCTTTTCTCAGCGTCCCACTTTTAATTGGAATTGGTCCGGCATAATCGATTCCAGTGATTGCGAAAGGACGACTCGGCGTGATTCTTTCGGGTGGTAAATTTCCCATGATTTGATGACCGGTTCGGGGACGACATCTAAAACACACAATACATTTATGTAATATCTTTTTAATAGTATTTTTCCCAAAGATAGGCCAAAATTTTAGTCGTATTTCAGCTAACAGAGCTTGAGGTCCTGCGTGTAAGTTTACATAATGGTAGTGACGTATTATCAATTCAGTTAGCTTATGTTTAGCTGGCAAGATAATTGGGTGTTTTTGTTGGTACGATAACTGTGTAGCTAAATTCAGCCTACCGCCCACATATATTAGACCATCATGTAAGAAGGGATTAAGAGATTTTAGATTACTTTTTTTGTTGACGATGCCATGGTTTTTTAATTCCTTCAATTCCTTTTGAAAGGCGTGTATTTGAGCAGATCTCAGTAGACATTTCAAGCTTGATTCCAATTCAGCTACACTTAAATTGCCTGAAATTCTACCTTTAACACTTCTGCAGTTATTGACAAATCGCAATACATATGCAGTAACTCTTTTCAATTTAATAAATGATGAGAATTTTTTAAATATCTCCCATTCTTGAACATCCGTGGATAATAGAATATTTTTGCTTTTGAGTTCCGGAGGGTTTGAACACGAAATATTTGATATAGGCCAAGCGTTGACTCCTTCGGTCAACCAACTTGGTCCATTCCACCATATTGCAGAATTTATCAATTTATCTGTAGTGGTTCCTCTTGAAAGTATATCCGCTGCATTGTCTGCTGAAGATACGTGTCTCCATCGATCTGTATCACTAAGTTCTTGTATTTCAGCTACTCGGTTTGCAACGAAAGTAGCCCATCTCGTAGGTTGACCTTTCAGCCAGCACAACGTTATCATGGAGTCACACCAATAATATGTGTCGATCTCCACTATATTTAGCGCTTGTTTTACATTTTTTATTAATTTCGCCAGTAGCACAGCACTACAAAGCTCCAACTTAGGCAGTGAAATACACTTCAATGGTGCTACTCTTGATTTAGACGTTATTAGGTGTGAATGCCACTTACCGATATGGTCCACTGACACCATGTAAACGCAGGCTCCGTAAGCCTTCTCAGATGAGTCGCAAAAACCGTGCAGTTGTAGATATTTAGATTGCCTGCAAATAATTTTTCTTGGTATTTTCAACACATTTAATTGAATTAATTCTTGAAGGTAGGACCTCCAGGGTGCTAATATTTCATTAGGCAATGGATCATCCCACGCTGCTTTAGACTGCCATAACTTCTGCATTATCAATTTGGCTACAACTATAATCGGTCCTAGTAGACCTAATGGATCAAAAGTTGATGCAATGCAAGATAATATCTGTCTTTTACTCTCGGTTCGACTTGATGGTTTCATTATTACATAAGAAAAATAATCAGATTCATTATTCCATCTTAATCCTAATATTTTCTCAGTCTTTGGATTGTCAGTAATAATTTTTTCAGAATTGCCTGATTCGGCAATCTTAGCTTGGCCCGACTCGGCTGACAACTCCAAGACATTAGACCTCCATTTCCTCAAGGTCATCCCCGCAGACAAAAAGATGCTGATTAATTGCTCTTTTAACTCTCTACAGGATTCCATGTCATCTCCTCCGGTTAACAAGTCATCCATATAGAAGTCATTTTCTATGACCTGACTAGCTCTAGGAAAATTTATATTATTATCCATACCAATTTGCCGTAGAGTTCTAGTGGCTAAGAAGGAGGAAGGCCCCAGACCATATGTGACTGTCTTCAGACGGTAATGCTTGAGCACCTCCTGCGGCGACTCGCGCCATAGTATCTTCTGCAGGTCACGGTCCGCTTCACCCACGTTAACCTGGCGGTACATCTTCTCGATGTCGGCCGTCAGGACCACTTGATGTTTCCTGAAATGCAATAGTTGGGTGTATAAGTCCTTTTGTATAACAGGTCCTGTCATCAAGGCGTCATTGAGAGAAATTCCATTTGAAGTTTTGGCGGAGCCGTCAAAAACGACCCTCACTTTAGTAGTAGTGCTTGATTCTTTTATTACAGCGTGATGAGGTAAAAAATAGGATTCACGATCCCCCTTTGACTGGTCACACACCTCCATATGACCCAATTCCTCATATTCACGCATGAATTGTACATATTGTGTCTTCAATTCGGGATTCGACACAAATTTTCTCTCTAAATTTTTAAATCTTTTTTCAGCAGTGAGCAATGAACTCCCCAGCTGATCAATGCATGCTCGACGCGGTAAACTTACTACGTATCTACCGTCGTCTTGTCTGGTATGAGTACTAGCAAAACTGGCTTCACAAGCCTTTTCTTCATGATTTAGAATCTTAGTGGGATTAATCTCCTCCAATTTCCAAAATTTTTCTATTTGATGACTTATTTTATTTATAGATAAACTACAAAAATCTGATACAGGCCTTTGCTTGGGGTACATGTTGATCGGTCCTGATATGATCCATCCCAGTTGCGTACGTTGAAGTGTTGGTCCCGACTCGAGTTTCAATCTATCGTTGGTTAGGATTTCCCAAAAACTTTCCGCGCCCAACAGGATGTCGATAGGTGCAGCTATATTGAAGTTCGGGTCAGCTAGCTCCAATCCTTGTGGTAGCTTGAAGACTTTTTTCTCCATTGTCACTTGTGGTAAGTTTGTTGTAATCTCCTGTAAAATCAGACATGATATTTCGCGTTTATAATCAGTATTAAGCGAAGTCATCTCCACTGAAATTCTCTTTTTTATGTGTGTGATATTATTATGGATCCCAGAGACGGGTTTGTTTATCAATTCACATGGTAAATTTAATTTATTAGCAAATTCAGCTCTCATAAAATTTGACTGGGCCCCTGAATCAATCAGAACACGGGCTTTAAAAATCTTATTGTTACTACCCACAACTCCTATGTTGGCAGTTGACAATAATATTATTTTTTCTGCTTTATCCGATGCAGAAAAATTTGATACTGAAACCTCGTTATCAGCATCCATATTGGAGGCCTCCCGCAGAGGTACCTCATTGTGTAGCAAGGTGTTGTGGTTATCCTTGCCACAGCGCCTGCAAGAAAGGTTTGCCTTGCAACTCTGTGCATGGTGACCCACCTTTAAACATTTAAAACATGCTTGGATTGATTTCGTAGCATCAATCCTCTCATGTAATTTCAATTTTATAAATTTTTTGCAATAATAAATTTGGTGACCTTTCTCGTTACAATAAATGCAGTTGTTAGCCTTTACCGCTAAAAATACTGATGAATCTTTTTTGTAATTATTGTTGCTTATTTGTGTTTTATGTAAGCTAGAAATCTTTTTCTCAGAAGCGTTCATAAGTTCCAATACTTGTGCCCTAGCAGATAAACATTTTAAGAATTCCTTTAACGTAGGTAATTCGTCTTGCAATGTATATTGCTCCCAATTTTTTCGGGTAGATGCGTCTAATTTATTTGATATTATATAAATAATCAACGGATCCCATTGATCTACCTTGATCCCGATATTTTGTAATGCCTTTAAACTAACGTTTGTTTCATCAATTAAATACCTCAATGCTACAGGCTCTTCTTGTTTCATGTCTTTTAATTGAAATAGAGATAGGATGTGTTTATGCGCGGTAGTTCTTAAATTTGCATATCGTTCATTTAACAATTCCCAAGCGGAAAGGTAATTTAATTCCGAAACTTCTAGATTAGCTATTATTTTTAATGCGTTTCCCTTTAAGGTGGATTGCAAGTAAAAGAATTTTTGCACATTGCTTAAAGTACTGTTATTATGCACTAAAGTCTTGAAGGTTTCGACGAAATAAACCCAATTTCTCTGATCTCCATGAAATTCCCGCAATTGAAGGGTGGGTAGTTTTATTTCCACCTTACTTTGATCAACGGATTCGATCGCGCCTTTGGCCGTTGCCAAAACTGAGAAATATTGGTTTTCGAAAGCTTCTCGTTGACTATAATTTTCAATTTCGTCTGAATCCGGTAACATTTCAATTTTCAGTTGAACTGCTTCGAATTCATCTAGCAATGATTTCACCCGATCATATCTTAATTTAATTTCATTTACCGACAATGCATTTAATGAATCTGCGAACCTAGTCAATTTTCCCTTAATCACGCCACGTTTGCTTATTAATGATTTCATATTTTCCATTTTTGATTCTATATTGTTACTATTGCTTGACAATTATTTTATTTAAGCAAAGCACCCGTTTGAAAGAATACCAATGACAATCTTGACAATACTATTTAAGAACACTATTCAAGTAATATTATATTATTATTCTCAAGTGGGTAGTGATTTTATTTATAATAATGACTCTATTTAAGATAAATCTCGATTAAATACATGAGGTCTGAATAAACATAAGATAGATGTGATAGGAAGACACTGAATACTTATCTCAGAATTGCTATGTGGTCCACTTTCCTTAATGATTTCCAGGTTCAATCAATTTTGTATTTTTTGGCTGCTGGTTCCTTGTTTTTTATTTATATATACAATCTCCTGATTGTAATCCGGTGGAAGAATCAAATGTTAAAATCTGGAGTGATCCTTTTAAATAAAATCTCGTTCTATTTACAAACTTTTCACTTTTATTTCAACTTACTGAACATGGACAATTTATAAGAAACAAAACGGTAAGAATAACAACTGTTACACTAGCTCCGACTTATGAGCTTGGTTTTATATTGCGGTTATTGTCGAGAAAGAACATAAAACACATGATGCGAGCCTTTTTAAAGAGTAACTCCCTTCCTTCAAAACAACTAGTCATTGTGGAGTGGGAGACTAGAAGATAAAACGAAAATCTACAATATCGATCAATATCCTGATAATCATCCATAAGCAAGGACTCACACCATTTGGGTGAAACATAGTAAGCTGAACTAATCGACCACAGATGTCGGTAGCCTTCACTTTTTTAACACAACCCAGCCTAAGCTTAGCACATATAATAATAAGACTTGTCAGTGTTGATTATGTATCAGGAAATCTCTCTAGTTCTCTATAAATTCAAATCTAAATTTTGTATGAATCAGGCTCTGTAGTTGTTCCTCTTAACCGTCCCTCGTACTAGCATAAATTTTTGAAAAAAAAAACCAACTCAGATTTTATTGCCTTTTTACACAACTTTTATATTAGATGAATGTCAATTTAGTTTATTTGAGAAATTTAAAAATTTGGTAAAATTACAAATTACACCCCGTCAAATCAAAAATGTTACCATCTTCAAGCAACACTTTTGGTAACTTGTAACTTAACAAATTTGTTGTTTACAAGATGCTTTTGTATAACATAATACAGGGTTTCCCAAACCGTGTTCCGCGGAACACCAGGGTTCCGCCGAACCTTAATAGGGGTTCCGCGACAATTTTATTTATTTTTATTTTATTTTATTTATTTATTTTATTTATTTATTCAACGCCCAGAGGGCCTTTACAGTAGTACAATTTGTTTATGACAGATGATTTTTAAACAGATACAGAAATGATAAGAATAAAATTAGATAAAAATGCACACAAGTCACAAAAATACAGCGATTTGATAAGTTTACAAAAATACATATATGTTTAGGAATAGTTTTGGAATAAGTTTTTTACAAGATCCCCAAAATTCGCCAAGTTGATGTTGAATATGTCAACATCACTTAAGTACTGATTTCCCATAGTGTGAAATCTTTGTATCGGAGAGTGGGCAATGTAGTTCCGCTTATGAATGCTGCAGTAGAATAGTGTATTTTGTCGTGTGGTTACTGTCGGTATTCGTAAGTTTATGAGTTGTAGGAGTTCGCAACAGTCGAATTTAGAGGTAAGTATTTTGAATAAAAATGTCAAGTCGTTTATTTTACGTCTGTCTTCTAGTGTGTGTATTTGTCGGAAGAATTTCATTTAGTATAATGTACCTACACATAATTTCAACACCACAGATATTATTCATAAGAAATTATTATTTGTATAAATATTTCACACTAGTTCTTAAGTTAGGTGTTAGACCCTTCCAGGTACAGAGACTAAGCTTTATGGAAGTTGAAAGAGCCGTTTATGCTGCTATTATTGCAGTGAAACTTCATTTTTACATACTAAAAAAAACTCTCTGAAGTTTATTACTATGGTGAATAATACTGTGATAGGAGTCAGTGATATGAATATCTGTGCGATGTTGAAACAATTACAACGGGATAACGGATCTGCATGTGTTTCATGAAATTTCGGTTCCCAAGGAACCCAACCATATATTTAACGATATCGACTTTACTTGAAATTAAAATAATGTACAAATGAATCTGTCTTACTGTAAATGCGCTTGGTGACGTAAATGTTGATGAAAAAGTAAAAAAAAATCACAATTTTGGATTTCATAAGTTCAATCTAATCATTTTTATATTTTCTTGCCTTACATTTGAATGAATTAAATTTTAAAGCGGAAAAGGTTTCCAAAGAATTTTAAGAACACGTACATAAATTAAAAACAACTCTTTTTGCAATATTTAACTAGTAAAGACAATTCCTAGATTCGAAATCCATTTTCAGTGACAGTTAAATCAGTAGGCTTAAGCGCAAGTGAATATGATTTTTTTATTATTAATTTATTTTTTATATTAACTCCACACAGGAGGGTCTGAGGAAAATAGTTTCCCTCAGGACCTATGTCATCTGAGATGGTGTGTGGATGGTCTTTTTGAGGAGAGGATGGAATGAATATTGGTGTTGAAGAGACCCATGTTGTAGGAAGGAGGAAACACAAAGTGTAATTGATTTAATTAGTAACTCTAACTTGAAACAAAATACAAATTTAAACTCAAAATCGTCAAAGTCATTAAGTAGGTGATTTTTTTATTCCACTTTTTTGTTTACATTCCATTTTTTTATTTTGTATACTAAATAAATAATATTTTTAATAAAACATTTTTACTAATAAGAATTTTTTAGGCAATTCACCATAAAAAGAGTGCTTTGTACCCAACCTAAAAAATTAGCCAAGTGTTCCGTTAAAATTTACGGGTTTGCCATGTGTTCCATTGCAGAAAAAGTTTGGGAAACCCTGCCATAATAATATTTTATATAACCGTACAGAAGCTATGATTGCTAAAGAAAATTAGGGTAAATTTGCTAATCATAATATGTAACAAGAAAATTTAATTTGTCCAATCTTGCTTGCTAGAAATCAAGTTCTGTACGTATTATCAATATCTAATTTTTTTTACAGGTTCTCGACTGGAAAATCAAATACGAAGCATCAGAAAATCCGGTGATCCGTGCATCCCGTCTTCTCACTGAGAAAATGGGAGACTTGTTTGGAAACATCTTCCAGAAGACAGAACTCTCCGAAACAATGACTGAAATCTGCAAAATCGACCCTTCATTCGAACAAAAGCAATTCTTGAAGGATTGCGAAAACGACATCATCCCAAATATACTAGAAGCCATGGTGCAAGGCAACTTAGAAATTTTGAAAGATTGGTGTTACGAAAGTGCGTACAGTGTCATCGCAACTCCTCTAACGCAAGCCAAACAGTTAGGATATTATTTAGATTCCAAAATTTTGGATATAGAGAACGTAGATCTTGTAATGGGGAAGGTTATGGACCAGGGACCCGTTCTAGTGATAACATTCCAGTCACAGCAGATTATGTGCGTGCGAGACTCCAAGCACAACATCATCGAGGGAAGTCCAGATAAAGTCATGAGAGTGACCTATGTCTGGGTGTTGTGCAGAGATCCCACGGAGATGAACCCCAAAGCCGCCTGGAGACTGTTAGAACTTTCTGCCAACAGTACTGAACAACTTGTGTAATTAGGAAATTGTTAATTATTGAGTTGTTTTAAGGATAATAATATGTAGGAGTCATTACAATGATCTTGTTTCTTTCGGTAGAAGTGTATGTCTGTTGGACCATAGTGTAAATGTTGACACCTTATTAAGTGAGCATTTGAAAATACATAATATGTAATTATTGTATTTTATTTTAGCATGAATGAGGCACGGATCATAAAAATAACTTAGTATGTAAAGCCGCTTACAGATACATATATGAGGGTGAGCTGAAAAGTAATACACACATGTAATAAATCGCAAAAAAAAAAGGAAATAGCAAGATCGGGCCAAAAGTACATAAAAGTGCAATTCTTTTAAGCTTCAAAACCGTTTATCTATTTTTCATTATAGTCACCGTTAAGGCTATCACATTTCTCCCAACGTGTAACAAGTTTTTTCACTCCGTCACTGAAAAATTCTTCTGACTTTTCTCGAATCCACGACTTGACAGCTGACCGAGGTGTATTGATTACCCTTGAGGTCTTTCTTGAGTAGAAGAAAAAAATAAAAATCGTAGGCGTAAGATGGGCGGACGGAGTAAGGAGGGTGAACTTCGGATTTCACAGAGACTCTGTAAATACGAGGTGTGCGGACGAACTCATGTTGTAAGATTTTACGGTATCCCAATAAGGAACTCCAGTGAAAAATATTATGGCTTTAAAAAAATATGTTCATATAGACCAATAAACGCTGATTCTGAATATATAACTTTTATTTAATAATATTAAACGCACAATTTTTTAAAAAAATATTAAAAAGTGCATTTTTAATATTCTCGTTAAAACACAGCGTCAGGTTGGTATGCTGTGTAATGCTCTGTGGTGACGTCACAATAGTAATCACGGTAATGACTGGTTTATTTATGCTATACGTCATTTATATGGGAATTTAGGTATGACACAAGCGAATGTTCTATATATTTCTTATTTTTGAAGATGTCGTAAAAGCATATACCTTTATAGAAAGTTAATAGAATTGCCTTTTAGATTTTTGTATCTGACATATACGATTGTGTTTGAAAAATGCAGTATTTTAAGTTTCAAAATGAAAAAATTTAAAAAAAACAGCCGACTGTAAACATATTCTATTAAATGGTCGAAAAAATTAGGAAAATTCAAAATTTAAAAAATACAGTCCTCTTACTTTATGAATTTGGAATAAAACTGTCACTTCACTTTTTATCTCGTTCATACAATTAAAAAGGATAAAAAAATATTATAATAATTCCGAAAAAATAACTGAAAAAATCCGACATCTTGGACTCGGTTTTACGCAATTAAATGCGTTGATTTCTCGAATTTGTATTTATTTACACATGCATAAGGCTTTTACATTATCAAATAATATTACTTTTATGGAAGTTTTATTAAATTCACGCGGAAAAGTCATAAAAATTATAGAGAAGTAACCTTTGATTATGTAATGTCAGTAACCTAAAAACCGAACGAAACTAAATCACCAAAAAAACATTATTTAAGGACTAAAACTGAAAAAAAGTACAGGCAGCATTAGTACTTATGCTGAATTACACTAATATCACAGTGAATTAATCATTTAAACGAAAATTATCATCAAAAACAGCAAACTGCAAGTTAAATTCATCCACGTCATTCATTGTTTTGCAAAGAATTTGATTTCGCCATTTGCAATAAATAAGCCATTAACCAATCAACGCGTTATAATAAACAAGATGGCCGCGCGCCTGCGCAAATCTATGTGAGATTCAAGAAAACCAACATAAAAATCTAAAATAAATGAATCGTTATTTTAGTAGATGACGTCACAAAATTCACCATAGATATGGGTGTTTTCGAGGGATCTCCAAAAATTAAAACTTTGAAAATTATTTTAACTATTAAAACTAACTCTAAAAAAAAAAAAAATATGCAGTAATTTAAGTTAGAAGGTCATTTTTCATAAAAAAAAATAAAAAAAATGGACTGGACTTCTCTATTGTTCAATAATGAAGCCGACATGTTTCTTTCTTCTTCTTTGTGTGCCCTATCAGGTTCCCCCGACGTTGGCGATCACTCTTGAAAAGGTCTCTCTGTCTTGCGCTGCCCGGAATAGCTCCTCCACACTTCTAATGCCGGTCCACTCTCGTATATTTCGCAGCCAAGACATTTGTCTCCTACCAGGCCCTCGGCGACCCTCTATCTTGCCTTTCAATATTAAATGGAGCAAGTGATACTTCTCCCCTCGAAGTTATGATTCGTTGGGTCATTTTGAATCAAATCGTCGACGAGTTTGTGATGTTTACCTTCTGTGACAGTGATCGGACGTCCGCTGCATGTTTCATCGATAATTATTGCTTTTCTAGGCTCGCAATCATGAAATTTTAGTACCCATCCATCTACAGTGGACCCATCAATAGCATCGTCACCATAAACATTCTTTAAATGACGATGAATCTCAGTAGGAGCCACTTTTTGTCGTGTTAAATATTCGATAACAGCACGCTGTTTAACTCGCATT
Source organism: Limnephilus lunatus (assembly GCA_917563855.2). Lineage (NCBI taxonomy): Eukaryota > Metazoa > Arthropoda > Insecta > Trichoptera > Limnephilidae > Limnephilus > Limnephilus lunatus. Next base: position 51,884,072 of record OU830602.1, on the reverse strand, counting down.
AACATAGCACTACAATATGTCCCCATATTTCCGCTTCTCAAAATACATTGGATGAATTCAACGACCACAAACCTGCGCATGCGTATAGAGGGGGAATGTCACTTCCACATTCCACCTGGCGCGCTTCTGAAGGTTATTTACAAGCATTTGTGCATTACTTTTCAGCCCACTCTTGTATTATTATTATTAAATTGCGGGCACCAAACAAGAATCCACACACATTGCCACATGCTCGTACAGTGTGCAGTTTGTGCCCACAGCGTCGTTCACACTTTGGTAATTTGCTGTGTTACTAATATCTGTACGCGGCTTAATAAGACAGTATAGAAATAAAGCTGAATTTTAAATTTCTTCCACGATGAGTAATTATTTTTTAAATTTGCATAATGTTTTTAGTGATTGTTCATGGTATTCTATTCTACCTTGATGAAGTAGACAATTGAGTACAAAAACACTGAAAAATTAAAACGTGTTGATGCGGCTTTAAATTTTTTAACCAATTAACATTAAAGAAATGATTATAAAATATGTGGCATTCATGTTTCTTTTTCCTGTACATATTTTTTGCAGTTTTTTTTTTATCATAATTATTTAATTATTTTAAAAGGGTACTAAATTATACTGCTTATTTATGTTTACAAATTTTAAAAAAAGATGGCTTTACCACTGCCTAATTATAGATACATTGTTCAAAATTGTTAGCTTTAATTTCATGAAATTCATATTTTATGCATCGTTTTAATTTGCGTGCTGATGGATTTTTGAAACTATAACGTACTACATACTTCTAAACATGATCCCAGTTCCAAAACTTATTAATATCGATATGTTGTGTAATATATATTATTACTATATTATTATGTATATTTTGTTACAAAAATGTATGATTTTAATATTGAAAACACTAAAATGTATAAAAATGAGTAAAAAGTGCAATCAACTAAACGTGTTTTTTATTTTAATGTCTAACTAACCACCATGCCGTTCCTCCGTAGGGGTAAGCAGAGAGGACAGACTGCCAAATACCTCTGTCTTGGCACACTCTCCTTGCCTCATTCTCATACATACTCTTCTTTATTCTGACTATTGACATGGCCCGACTCAAGTATCTATAACTTTATCGTGCCATATCATCCTCAGTGCATTAAATAATGATATAATGTCCATTCTACATTCGCAGAGTGGAAAATTTTCTCAGTATCGCCCTGGTAGTCCTTGAAAGCCTTTAAGCTATGTTTAGTGAATAGATCTGAATAGCCAGGTGCTTCCTAACCCTCTTCCATTCTTCCCACCTATTTTATGGAATGTTACGATAATTCCACAGCGTCACATGAAAGATACACTCATTTTTCACTGTTTATTGATGATTCATCACAACTTACCTAGACAAAGGTTATTTTTATCCTTTAGGTTATCTAAATGTGAACAAAAACATAAAAAATACGTAGTTTACAATAGAAGTTGGCAGGTGCATTTTTGCAACACATAACTAATATTATAAACGCAAAAGTTTGTATGGATATATATTATGTGTGTTTGTTACTCTTTCACGCAAAAACTACTGAATGGATTTTAATGAAACTTTATAATAATATCTATATAACATAGGTCCAAACTAAAAACCTACCTTTTTGGGCTCTCATACCCTTAATTTAAATACATATACCTATCTGAGAGTATCATACTTGTATTAACTATGATATGTCTTAACCACTCCGATCTATCGCGAATATGCACTTTTTACGTCTTAAACGAAATGACAGATTTATGAAAACTTTGTGTTATTTCCGCTTCACAATAAGCTCTATAAATGAAACATTTCTGAACGTAGCCGAATACTAAAAACTGTTTTTGAAAGGTTACGAAATAAGCTTTCACATTGTTACATTACAAATACATAAATATTAACATTTGTATATATTAAAATTTAGAATGTAAACATAAAAAAAATGTAAAAATGATTCACGTGGTGTTTTTATGTGAAAACATGGATTATGTAAAAAAACAATACTTATTCTATCGTATAAATGTATAATAAACAATTTTATCATCTCACTTTTTTTATCATTTCATAAAATAATATTTAATAAAAAAATAACAATGTCTAACGGGGGGAGGCGATTCGTCGGTCTACCATGTATCTGACAGAACAGGTCTTTTTTTTGTTTGTATTTCTATGGACAACTTGAATAGTGATGGGTAGCTTGTTTTATTATGGAGCTTCTACTTTTTGTTTTAGGGATGTCACTAGAACAATAACGGAGTTATAACGATTTCTGTGGAAACATACGCATTGACGTGAAAACACGCTTATTGTACTTGACTGCTATTGTCATATTAACGTGTATATTTGCTTACGTTGCTGAATGGTTAGTCACACTTTTCTTACTGAATTAAAATTACTCGAATCCTTACACATCAATCTGTCTCTTGACGTATCACAGCTAGGAAGATCAAATCCTTATACTACTGCACCGCCCACCATCAAATATTGCTTTTACTTTCCAAATAAAAAATATATTAATATTAAAATATTTTTCAGGATTTAACTAATTAATAACATGTGTTCACAATCATATCCTCTGCGTGCGAACTCTATCTAAATTTCTTTAAATAGACAATAAACAGTGTTAATTTCAAGCGACCTCCCAGTTAAGTATGGTCCTGTATTCATTCATTTTTAGGCAGCATCACGTTCATTGGTCAAAACATTGTACATAATATATTTTTGTATCGGTGATCAATGAACCGGTGTATGCAATTTTTAGCAATAAGTTGTTTTTAATTGTTTGTCTAGCTTGTAGTTTTTCTAGATTTTAGACATGTATGGTAAGTTTGTACAGCACCCTTGAGGTGATTTTTCACAAAAACAGTGCTATATAAATCGTCCAAATATTATTATTATTATTAATATAGCTCATACATCAGAATAACATATAGGCTATAATTTGTAAGGCTAACTAGGAAGGTGATGCGGGAGGGGAACGGGGACGTACGGGAAAGGTGATTCAGGGAGAAATAATGTATTTCTTTGAATATGGCATTGCAACGTATGCCGGGAACCAGCTAGTAAATAATAAATTACAACATATACAACTGGACCCTCTCGACCCAACGCCTTGCACCGCAATGGGAGGGATGGATTCATTGGTCTGTCACCTCTGTACAGGCCGACCTACAGGTTTCTACCCTCTTTTCCTTCCCAGAACCTCCTCTCTTCCCAGTACCAATTTTTTTTCCTCCGCCTCTTGTGTGGAGCTAATATTAAAAAAATATGGAAATATGTATTGAAAATCGTTTTTATTTGAATATGTAAATTTTGTATTTGACAAAAGCACAAAATAATCTGTACAAGTTTTGTAATGAAAGAAAAAGCTCGGTAAATAAAATACAATAATAACTAAACGTGCTCGAAGTGCTGAGAGCAAAAAACTCTAAATTAAACATTTATAAAATAAGAGGCACAAAATAATAATAATAAGATAATAATAAAGTATTTACATTTAAATTAAATTGCTCAGAAACAATCTTTTGAAATGTTGACTACATAACCATTATGGTTTCAATTTGTTTTCAAATACAAATTAAATTCCTACAACCTTTGAAAAATAAATAACAGGGTTATTTCCATAGAATAAAGAATAATACCAGAAGTGCCTTGTGGGCGTGTTTTGAGATCCAATTATAGGCATATATTTCCTAACAAATCTGTGTTTCACCATGATTACAAAATTCATATGGGATGGCGAATACAATTTCAGACAAGTGTGAGAGAGACAAAGTCAGTATTTCCATTCAAATTTGTTGGAAGGCACTTCTAGTGTTATATTCTTTATTCTATGAATATTACTTATAATATTCTACACTGAAAACCACATTTAAAAAATCAAACTAAGAAAATATTTTTGATAGTTTCATTGTGTGGATGTTTGTATTGAAATTGCGTGTTAGAGGATTAGGGAAAATATTACATTTTTTAATTATCAAGGCATAAAAAACTTTTATAAAATAATGCTTTTTTATTATGCTTAATGTTATGCAGTGTAAATATTTAAAAAATGGCTGGTAAATGATTTGAAGGCATTGTTTGTGAAACAGCACAAGTGATTTATTTTAAAAATTATTTAAAAAATTATTTTTGCAAAATTGTTAATAATATTATGTATTATTATTGACATAAGTCCAATGGTGCTTTCAGACAAAATATGCATATCTAGTCAGATCTAATAAAAATGTTATCAAATTTGCGTAGCATTTTATGAATTTTGGCAATTCAAAATGAATTTCTACAATAATTGCACATTGTGTAATAGTAGCATTAAATAATTCTTTTGCTTATGAATTAAATACTATACACTTAAATATAGGTTCTAATTTAGTGAATGTCCTAAAAGAAGCTTTACAAGCATTTTATTAAATTAATTATATTAAAGTCAAAAAAATAACTTCAAAATATTATAATTTATATACATACTTTTAAAAACTAAATGAAACAAAGGTTTTTGTATGCCGTCCAATGATGGGTAAAATCCACCAAAACAAACCGATCAATTTTTTATCATTTGATTTACAAAATTTAATTTTCCGTCAAATACTTGGTCTCATGTCTTACCATTGTTAAGAATACAAAACTACAACTAGATGTTTCTCACTCAATCAATGCAGGTTGAAAAGTGACATTTAAATTAAATACAGCACAATGAAGTGGACACTAAACTAATAAATACAAACATGATACATGTTACTTAACACAATAAATATTTCCCGTAACAGCCGAGCGATTCTATATCTTTTGTGGGATCGAGATCTCCTGTCAGATTTGTGTGGTTTTCTATGGCTGTTATTTGCTATTTTTCTATGGGTATCAGGACAGCTTCGCCGATTTAAAATGATCTAAACTAAAATATGTGAGAGCTTACAATTCAAAATCTGACATTAGCCCATAGAAAAAGCAAATAACAGCCACAGAAAATCACACAAATCTGACAGGAGATCTCGTCCGTCAGGAGATCTAGATCCCACAAAAGATAAAGAATCGCTGGGCAGGTGGAACATGACATAGTGGAATGCTTGCTAATGTCTCGAAATGGCTATGTTTCTCTGACATAGAAATAGTTTCTATGGCAAAGAAATAGTTTCTGTGTCTGACATAGAATCTGTGTGGATAGCTATTCCAAGGCCCATTGCATCACGCTGGTGTCCATGCCCCCTGTTGAGATGAGTCTGGTGTCATCGTGGAGGAAGCTGACACTCGTCACGTGGCTTGAATGGCCTCCGTATTGATGGCAGAGAGACTAAAAAAAAAAAACCGCAATTATTACACAAGAAAATAACATTTTGGTGTAATATTGGTGACAAAACTTGGATGAAATAAAATGCAAAGACTGAAAAGTCAACATCTTTGGTAGCGTCTTCAACAAACATTTTGGTATCTTTCTACTATTGAGATAGGTGGTATCCGTTTTTAAAGTCTGAAATAACAGATAATTTTTTTTTACTTTTTTTTTTTTTTTTTTACAGTGAATACCGCACAAGAATCTCAACTGCTCCCGTCTGGAGCCAGTGAGACTATGGCATCCCCAATTGGGGTATGTTGTGAGGCTGAAGGTAGTGGGGAGGGGAAGAAGGTGGGGAAGAGGAAGGTTGGGAAGTACCTGGCTATTCAGATCTGGTCACCAAACACGGCTAAAGCCATTTTCAAGCAACCTTTCAATTCTGAATGGTGGTCTTACACCAGGGCGATACTGATAGTATCTTCCACTCTGGAACGTGCCGCAAATATACTATATATTATTTTAAATGAATTAATTGTGAAATAATACAAATTAATCAAATAAAATTTATTACCGCACGCCGGGTTCGAACCCGCGACCTCCGGATTGTGAGTCAAGAGTCTTAGCCACTGGACTACGGAGGTCGTCAAAAAATGTCTAAATCTAATGAGAAACTCTAATGGCCGTAAAATACAATTGAAAAACAAAAAACCAAAATATTAAAAAGAATATAACAAATTGTTTATTCATGTAGGTATCTACTTAATACCTACTGTGTTTACGCATTTCACTTGTATCTATTTATGTTTATGCACTTCAATATACAAATTACAAATAACTACTACTAATTAAAATTCTGGAAGCGAGAATAGTAATATAAAGTAGTAATAGTAGCGGGTAGCCCTAGCTCGAGTGAACAAAACACTCAAAACTCGGATTGCCGCGGAACGAAATTTAGTTCTGAAAACGCCCGCTCGCGAGCCCTGATGTGTTAGCGCTAGTGTCGGAATCGAAGTTGTCATGTGCTGGTTATTTACTCTTAAAAGTAAATTTTGGTAGCAAAGTTGAGTGGGCCATCTTTGATATGATTTTTTCATGCGATGATGGTCTTCAAAAGAAAAGTAAAAATACACACTATATCCCAATTTTACATTTGTTGTAAATGGCATTATTGGCTCAGCGAATCTATCTTGCTAGTCTCATTGGCTTTAGGTATATGTGCAGGTGTTCAATTAGGTAAAAAATATTTATCTTTCCAAACACTTTCTACCTTTTTATTACTATTACTCATACATTTATTAGTTAAGTTTTAAGAACCGTTCAAATCTCAGGTGAAATTACATACCGACATTCTATGGAGCTATGTAACAGGTACTATAACCATAACTATATATACCTTTAACTTGTATCATAATGTATGTCTTAATAAACAAATAATGTGTTTGGAAAAAACATCATATGCATATGTTAACTCCTAGCGGAATTGCGGTATCCTGGTGAGCACATGTACAAAATAATTATTTCCTAGTAAAGCAGTGAGCTTTTTAAAATAACACATATATATCGAGGTAACTAATATTTTCAAATATTTGGCGCTGTCAAAATTTTCATAAAAAATTAGAATAACATGATATTTTTGTGATTTGGTTCAAAATTTTGAATTAAAAAAAATAGTCAAAAGTTCCAGTAAGGATTAAGTTCCATGCTTACTTTTGGTTGTGAAGTGGGGTAGGAGAAGAGTTTGACTTTGCCGAAGTCGTCGCCAGTGCAGATCACTCGTTTATCGTGTGAAGACTCACACGAGTTGATGTCCGTCCCGTCAGCGTTCTCCGGCCATATCCCGATGGTTTGGAAGGACAGCGTGCACGTGTTAGTGTCCCATTCAACATCTCTCAGGCTAGACGTTGCTGTCACTTGGCGGCATGTGGAAGGATTCCCTAAAACATACAAACATTTTAAACACCAAAAATGAATTGAGTGGTTCCAAAGAAACATTTTACAGAATTAAATCAGAATGTTTCAAACTCAATCATAATATTATATTGATGACCATCAGAATAACATTTACCGCCAACGGTCCCAGTTAAAACATTGATTATCGGTCTCTTTTAGCTTTTGATTAAATTGCAATCAGCTTTGTGGTCAATAATTGTAGTTTATGTGATTATATATTATGTAGTTTCAATGTCTCTCAACAGATGTCGTTAGTGTAGGTAGTTATATGTAGTTTTAATATGTCTCGACAGAGGTCAGTAAAGTTGTACTATATGAGAGAGATAGCTGTCACCCGTTTGGGTCTAATACCAAACGGCTACAAAGATGATATTCGGTCGACAGGTGGGCACCTTCAGTGACCATTTCCCCTGATAATAAACACGACCATGATAATAAACATGACCGTAACCTGACAAACTGAAGCATCATTGAAACTACAAACATATTCTCACATATAGAGTACAGTATTGTTCAAGGGTGAATTGGCTACCAGTAAATAAGTGTGGTAGGTACTCTAAAGTTATTATTAACGCCACAATATAACTAAAACGAGGGAGAGAAGACCTATCATAGATCTCCCGGTCCAGGAGATAGATGGACGGCGTTATGGCTCCCACCAACACTACTGTGTGAAGAAAAAAAAATAAGATCAGTTAAAAAATGCACTCACAATAAAGAAGTTCGTAGTCTCCGGAGTTACTCCTCAAATATTGACTGTCTGCTGACCAATCCACATGGGTTACATAACTTGAATGTCCCTAAAACACAACATATTTAGGATTAGACAAATTGCAATACCTAATTAAATTTTAATTTATGTGCCCATAAGGGGCCATCCATAAATTACATCACACCTTTTAAGGGGGAGGGGAGATGCTCAGCTCTGTGACGTCACGTGTAAAAAAAATTGAACTAAGCACTGTTTTGATCATTTTTAGGTGTAAAATTGCAAAATATGTAACGTCACACTAGGGGGGAGGGGGTCTCACAAATGTGACGATGTGTGATGGGGACGGGAGAGGGGGGGGGTCAAAAAATCATGAAATTCGTGTGACGTAATTTATGGATGGCCCCTAAGCATAAGAAAGTTAAAATTGTTTTATGAATAAAAACAATACATTTAAATACTTCTATACTAATATTCTACGACAACCACTTTATTATTACAATGTAAATTGGCACCAATAATAATTGAAAAAGCATCATCATATATAACTACTAACTGATTACATAATTCATATCTAACTACGGATACTCATTGTAATCATCTACCGACATTTTTATTTTAACTACTTATTACCGATTTCCTTCTTCGTTCAGACGTCTGCGGTTGAGAGCACAAGAAATAATGACATTTAAATACACAGTGATTACAAAAAATTATTAAAACACATCTATATTCCCTACTCATATTTAATTTGGTGAAGAGTATCAAAAATAATTATTATTCCTTCAGATAATGGAAGTGCAAATGACTAATTATTTTATTACAAAAAATGAATACACAGAACTTGTGATTTCTAAATCAAGTCAAGGGGAAAACACCTAACCACTGGAGCGACCACGCGAAATAAATAAATTTGCCTCGATTGCTCGAGAGTTCCCAGAATATCATTTTTTTACCAACATTAAAAAAATCATACCTTCAAATTTTAACATGAAAACATAAAAAATTATTATAGTGCTATATAGCCAATAAATTAACTTGTATTTTACCATTTATCTCATATTTGTAGAATTTATAAAAAAAATTGTCAAATTTATAACGGCGCGAATACTGCGTGTTGTTAACTTTGAAACTGCCGTGAGGGGTACTTATTCAAGTCAACATAGAATATTTTCGATTTCTGTATGTTGTCTGTGGTATACTTGATAATGAAAGGTGCATATCTATGAAAAAAGGACTTAATTTTAACCATAAACAGCTGATCAAAATTTCTATGTGAAAAAAATATTTAAAAAAAAGATTTATAACATCATTCTAAAATAGTCTACGAAGTTCGGATTTGCGACATCTATGGTCATAAGAGATAAAGCATTTCAATAGCTTCATTTTGAAAAAATGGCTGGCCGGGGAAATGTTTTAAATAATTGCAATAAATGTTTTACGAATGGTAGGAAAATGTGGTACAATTTTGGACCGCTATCAATCGTAGAAAAATAAAAGTGGTCCATTTTTCGCTCCAGTGGCTAAAGAGCTATTAGGTACACTAAAAATACACAGGATCATGATAATAATTGTCTTACCATGCACTTTCCGAGTCGGCTGTACCTTCTAGCTTCTTCATCTAATTGATATATGTAGACAAAATTGTCCCGTGATCCAAATGCCACATAATGACCATCGGGGGAGTATCTGATGCATTGAATTGGCTCCGCCCTACAACACATCAATATCAACACATGAATAAAACCATTCCACATTTTGCCATTGCTCAATTGTAGACATGCATAAAATTTAAAATATTGATATACAATTTACGTGAAAACACTAATACAATAGCAATAAAATTGGTTTAAAAAATAATGAAAAAAAAATGCTCAGGTCTAACCCGTCAGTATTTGTAGCAATGAGTTCCCTTGTAACAGAATCATACACCATCCACTTTCCTGTTAAACATCCCACTGCTACAACAGATCCATCTCGAGAAAATGCACAGCTTTGCGCTCTTTCCTGAAAACAAAAAAATAAAGAATTCATAAGTAAATACTTAAGAACTTGCCATTACTTTTTATGTAGTAATTTATATTTGAAAGCATAGCGACACTTGGCAGTAATGATTGTTTTGATGTAAAAAATTACGTCATTCTATGGTGTGGGGGTGGGAATTGCTTAGTAAAACGAAGGTTAAATGTGTAATGTCCGGGAAAATGATGCCAGCGCTATCACCATAGAAACATTGTAATAGAGGTTTTGATAAAGCAAATTAATTGCTTACCCCAATATCCTTACTCCATACAGTGGAATGTGAGAGTGCATCCCACATCTGAAGCAAACGATCCCAACCTGCCGTGGCAAATTGGGCAACGGTGGGATGACAAGCCAATCCCCACAGTTCATCCAAATGACCTGAATTAAACAAAACCATTCATTAAAAAGTGGCTAATGTATAATCCAATATAAACCCGTCACACCCAAAAAAATGATGCGCAGATAAACTGATTTTATAATTGAGCTGTTAGCGGCAATTTCTAAATAAATTGAAATAAAATTGAAAGAACTGTACCTAAATTTAGGGAGCCATTGCTCAAGGCCTAGAGCGATGAGACCTAAATATGGATTTTCGAGCGATGGAGCGATGAGACCTAATATTATGGAGCGATGAGACCTAATTATGGATATGAGACCTAAATTTGGAGCGATGAGACCTAAATATGGATGGAAATATGGAAAAAAAAATTTCGTTATCCATCTAAACTACTTTACAAGGAATCTAATGTTATGTGTATAAAACAGCTGTACATCATTAAAATAATTTGTAGATTTTTTGTCAATACTAAATCTGCAGAAAGAACCCAACAAACCCATACCACTAGAATTGGCTCAACAATGAACTTTGTGGCAATACATACTAAAACATCTTTTGGCCAAAGAAACTATTTATATCAGGCTCCACTTATGTTTAATATTCTGCCAGATTACATCAAGTCATCCAATTCATTAACTAAATTTAAAAATAATGTTAAGAAATTTATGTTGATTGAGGATTGGCATACTATATTTTCATCCTTGTCCTTTTTTAAATAATAAGATTTTTTTTTAAATTATAAGTTTTTTTTTAATAAGATATTTGAGTTCCATTTGCACAAATCGAAGTGTCACCCTAGTTCTTTTGAACTTACTTTGCTTTTGGCAGGTATAAAATATTGTTACAAATCATTCTCAAATTACCCATCTGGTCTTCATATTATTATATTATATTATCATATTACAGTACGTCAATAAAACTATTTAAATGGTAATTATAGATGGGTAATTAGTATGTAATATTAGTGTTTTAAAAGTAGTGTATTTATATTGTGTTTACATGTAAAATGCATCCTCAAATTATAATTATTAACCTCAATACAGGCATTAGTCCTAGTGAGGTTAATTTATGTAAAAAAAAAAAACAACAACAAAATGTATAGTGAGAATATATAAATAAATAAATGGATGGCCATCATTCGACTAGTTAAGGAGGTGTGAAAAGATGTACTACATGGATCGTGTTGATATTGAATGCTATTTGAAAGGATTAATGATGAACTTGTATCAAATTTTGAAAATTAACCAACCTAAGACAGCAGGAGAAAATCCAAGAACTAAATCTCCCTGGAGAATGCAGTTTTTAGTAGTGCCAATGAGTACTTGAGACCCACGTCCTTCTGCCAATACCCGCACTCCTCCAAAGTGTCCTTCAATCTATAAAAAAATTATCAAAACATGATCTCAATAAATTATGCCATCTTTAATTAATTTCTTCTAGGGTTATTGTATAAATGGAATAATACATAGAAGGTTAGTTTAGTTAAATATGCTGATAGCTCCATTGTAATCTTACTTTCTGTCTTTTAAACAATGTAATGAATGATAAAGAGATGACGATGAAAGTGGCAGAACAATTAAAGAAAATTATGTTATAATCAAGGCTGGTCCTATGCTGGGGCAATTGGAGCAGTCCGCTCTGGGCGCTGCTTGTCTCAGGGACAGTCCTGGTAATAATATGAAACATGGTTGGATTGCAAAATTCATGTTCAGATCATAATTTGTTTGTCAGAATTAATCAATGGGTTAGGTAGAACAGAACCAATTTCAAACCTCTACATGCTAAGACCATAATTACACAAACAATAATTATTTCTGATTTTTATGAAGGAAGGAGGAAGAATTAAAGTTTCTTCAGGTGAATGGGTTTCCGAGAATGATTTTTATCTTTTTTAATTACGTTAATCTATTTAAAGTTCGATTTTGTTTTCTCTAATGAATTAATGAAATGGAATCTTGGAAGTGGAAATTAGTAGAAATTGCATTGCAATCTTAAAATTTTGGTGGCACTTGCGTACATACATATTTTTCAGAAACTGGATGATATTTATATATAAAAATTTTCAGTAGTTAACATATGAAATAAATGTCGGTATCATGCAATTAATTTTTGGCTTGGATGTTAGAGGTGTTCACTCATTTTAGTCAGTCGTTGGGGAGGTTTTAAATGACATTTCAAAAGTTCACAGCAGTTAACAGTTAAGAGCCAGTCCCTGGCGAGGAAGGTTCAATCCTCAGTCAAACACAAACACAAAAAAATCCTTTGAAATTGGCTAAGACGGCCAAAGAGATGGCACAACTGGATCAAAAATTAAAAAACAGATTTATTATAGTAAAAAACCTAGTTTTTTACGTGTTGATTTTTTTTAAATGATGCATTGTGTAGGTACACATATTTTTTAATATGTAAATATTTACCGATCCTTCCATTCCCGTAGGAGTAAGGTCAGCATCTAGCTGAACGATCCTGTTATCCTTGCCTCCCCCGGAGATGACGGAACCGTCCTTCAGGACGCAGATGGAGAAAATACTGCCCTCATGCACCCCACGGACATATTTGTTGATTGTGTTTGTTCCACGGCCCCAGATTATTATGTTTCCACTCGAGTCTCCAGAGATTACATCACCTGAAACAAAAAATATTTTCCATAAATAATTGTGATTGAATGATCAAAAGAGCGTAATTACTATTGATAGGGGGATGGTTAGCATAGCTCCTATAAGCTTGTAGGCCATAGGCCCAATGTCTCCCAGTCCAGAAACAACACAAATAATAAATCACTATTAAGGGGTGGGAAGAGTTGATGGGGTGGGTTTTCGAATTTCACATGGACAGAGACTTTCCTCAAGTTTTGAAGGTCAAATGAGTAAAATTTAATCAACATCAGAAAAAAACTGTAGATTTTTATACAAATCAAATTCACGCCGCCCGCCACTAACAGACACTTTCTTTTATATATTAGATTAATTTATTTCTTATGTTGAAATGACAGTTTTTCCCAGCAATCTGCCGAGCGGATCTATATCTTTTGTGGGATCGTTATTAGATAACGGACATGATCTCTTGCCAGAATTGTGTGATTTTTTTTGTCACATATTTTAGTTTAGATTGTTTTAAACATGAATTCCTGTAAGTATGCATGATTATTTATAAATGTAATGCACGTTATACATAGATAAAGCAAATAACAGCTATAAAAATCACACAAATCTGACAGGAGATCACGATCATTATCTAATAATGATCCCACAAAAGATATAGAATCGCTCGGCAGAACTCTTTTTGAGTCTCTGACATCTATAAATATGTAAAAGTTTTTGTTGGCTTAGTATTTGTTTAACGAAGTTTTTTTTAGGTTGTTTTATTAATTTCTGTTATTTATTTGCTTGTTCTTTTCTAGGTTTGCACAGTACCCTGAGGCGATAGTGTACAAAAACGGTGCTAAAAAAGTTTATTATTATTTTTTATTACTTGGGAAATACATCAATGAAGCCAAGAGATATTTCAGTGAAATAAACCATTGGTAAATTTTGTGGTTGACTTAGACGTTTAAATTTGCCAAGAGCATCTGATTTCTACTGATAAGATGTATTGTTTGACTAAGCACTGTGTAAATAGAAATTCTAATTACCATTATGGTTGAACGCTAGGCAGGTGACGTATTTGGGCTTGTCCCTGTTCTCAAACACCCCCATGCGCTTGTAGATGGTGCCACCCTGGTCGAGGGTCCAGAAGGCGATGTGGTTCTTCCCGCATGTCACTATCTGGTTCCTGTCCAGCGGATGGAACTCGGCAGCAATCACTGTGTCTACCGAACACTGGGGAGACACTTTCATATTAGTTTTCAAATTACATTACACAATACATACCTTTTATTGTATTTCCTGATTTTGTTTTTTTTATACATTTCTTAGTCCATCATGGAGGATACTTTATTTTAACTTTGACACCAAAAGTACATAAATCATACAAAAATTCATAAAATCGACATGTTTCTGTGAAATATTTGTAAAGTGATTCTTCATATGTTGTGTCTGTATGTTGCTTCTGTGAAATATTTGTAAAGTGATTCTTCATATGTTGTGTCTGTATGTTGCTTCTGTGAAATATTTGTAAAGTGATTCTTCATAAATAAAGTTTTTTATTTGTTTTATTATAATCGATTCTTCATATGTTGTGTCTGTATGTTGCTTCTGTGAAATATTTGTAAAGTGATTCTTCATATGTTGTGTCTGTATGTTGCTTCTGTGAAATATTTGTAAAGTGATTCTTCATATGTTGTGTCTGTATGTTGCTTCTGTGAAATATTTGTAAAGTGATTCTTCATATGTTGTGTCTGTATGTTGCTTCTGTGAAATGTTTTGTAAATTTTTTATTCATGTATTGTGTCTACAAAATACCAACTGGCGATCCCTTAATGAGTTTTGATAACTCGTGGGAGTGCAACTTCGTTGTATGTTTTATTTTAAAAAAAAATTTTAAAAAAAATACATTTTCATATTCATTAACGCATTGGCCTCCGATTGTATTACGTAGTGTTGGAAGTAATATGTTGGTTAAGTTTTTTCCTGATATTTATCCACTCGGGCAATGGCTACCCAAGCAACTACTTTAAGGACTATCATACCAAATTAAAAAAATAATTATAAAAATCATGATATATGCAAAAAAAATGCCAATTAGATTTACCAATGTTCAACTTTTTCACATCAAATAAAAAATGAATTGTGAAAAAAACTCAATATATATTTTTTATATAACTTGATACGATACACAAGTAAATTAATAATATAGTTTAAAAGTTATATTATTAAAAGTTAGATTTGAAAATGTTGGTAAAAAATAATGTCAGAGGCGAGGGCCAATTTTTTAGCTTAACAATTCGGAGGTCAGTGGATTAAATAATATTGTATATAATTAGGTTGGTTTGAAGAAATTACCACCTAGCAATAAAACTGCCTTGCAAAGTTTATGGAGAGAGCGTTCATTACATTGGTCCACATTTTTGGAATGATCTACCATTTAGTTATGGTTGTTACGATACACATTTAGTATTCAAATTTGCCGCCTCAATTGCAATTAGTACCAAAAGAGGGCGCTAAACTTCGCGCGATCCCGCGCACCCGCGCCGCGCACCTTGCCTGACTCGAGCCGGCGGGCTTCGCGCTGCCAGCACCCAGCGCACATTACAAAATCACGACCCGATCCGCCACCAAGTTTGAAAGCGGTCCCTGTGTTCCCGCGTTGGCCGTTGCACTGTTTGCGTTTTGAACTGATCAACTCCCGTACTATACTCAATATAAAGTTAATCAAATCTTTACTAAAACGTGTGTGTAGTTGATGGCCTAAGAATGACCCTCAGAAAACGTTGTGCGAGACCGGAGATCGGAGTTATGAAGCACCGCCGCGGTCCACGCCGATTGCTGATCAAGTAAGCCCTGTATATTCTCCATTATTTGTGCTGTTGAATTATTCATTCGCGTGTTCGCAGGGACTCGAGTGCCACAGAGAGAGAGAATCTGTTCTTAATATAGCCTAGGCCCATTGTAGCCAAACTTAACTCGATCTGTTGTACCAACTGCGTTGTGCATGCTCATTGTATAATGAATAAACCCTGAAGTTAAACAATGCCGTCTTTAATTGTTGAGAAATTTAACCCTACATGCTCAAGGGCGTCACTCCGGACGCTGTAGTTCTGAAGCAGCTGCCGAAACCTTCCGCCTTGTGGAGAGATCATGTTCCCGCCCAACTGAGCTAGACCAAAAGGGACCTCTTCCATGGCGTCCGACGTCGAACCTAGGTTTGTATGGCCACTGAATTACCTTGTTGCCCATATGGTTATTTTTGACGCCAACACCGGCACATAACTCGGGACTCTTTTCCGTTCCCAACACTGGCGCCCCCTTCTCCGTACCTAACATGGTCTACCAGTCTGCTTTCAGAAACTGGCATTGAAACTTAAAGTCAATTAAAAACATATCAGTTGCTTTTGTATGTCACACATTCATCCAAGTTTCACTCTCTCTCTCTTTCTCTCTCTCTCTCTCTCTCTCTCCGATGGCGCTACAGCCCATATCGAGCCTTGGCCTCCCACAACATTCACTTCCAACTCCTCTTGTCCTCAGCGGCTGACTTCCAGTTTGTTACCTGGGGAAGCTAAATCAAGCAAATTTCACAAATGCACGCAAATTACATCAAAATGTGGCGCGTGATGGGATAGATTGTGTTAACATACCTTTGTCTCAGTAATCTTGCTTCCCTTTTCTCCGCGCTGCCACTCCCAGACAGAGATATTGTGCTCGGTCCCCTGGTCCACTGCGCACAGGAGGCTTCCACCATCAGCTCTGGAGAATGACAGGCAACAAACTCCTCGCTCCATGTCGTTGGCTCCAATCACGGCCAGGGTGGCCAGAGACACAGAATTCCAAACTCGGATATGCGGCTGGAATAAGTAAAAAAAAAAGAAATAATTAATTAATTTTGAAAGAAAATATAAATTAAAAGATTTATACATCATAAACTAGCTGTTGAGCACTCGGTGTTTTTTTGGGATTATAGTGGTTCAGAGTAAGAGTAAGAGTGAAGAATTCTCTTTTTTTTTATCACCAGTGGCAAAAGCAGCACTATTACATTCTGGCAGTAGAATGGCGAACCAACTGATAACGAAGTAATCCTTTTTACCATTGGTGAAACCAAAGATATTGAAATTTAAGAGATGTGCTATCTGCAGTTTTTACTAGGTGGGACTGCGCTTCCGGGTGTCGCCGGTATTGTTTACCAATTAACGAGTAAACTAAATGAACGAATAAACTAAACGAACGTTAAACCAAATGAAAGAATTCTTTCCGTATTCAAACTATATTGTTAACCAATACTAATGCACACCATAAAAAAATCAACGAAATTAACAAACTCTTTTCGTATGCAAACAACTCCGATTAGGTAGTAGTCCGCCGACAGTCACACGGACATCATAGCATATCTCTTTTGTATTTGAATATCTTTGGGTGAAACATACATACATACTTCCTAATTTATATACATATACATAAGATGCCTTTTTACTTAGAATAACATGTTCAGAAAAGGAGTAGGTAAGTGAGTATCAAACTCCATCCACCTGAATGCTAGTCGAGTGTCCTACCCACAGAGTTATCAACCGCCTCTTATGAGTCCACATAATTTTTATTATCAATTTTCAATGTAAAAATGATTAATTCTGTCTCTAATCTAATGTTTTATCAGTTGACTAACCCTGCAATAACTTAACCCATTTCCATGTTTAATTACTTAAAAGCTCCATTATCTTTATTGACAACATGAACATGAGAGCTACAAAAACACAATTTGGGTATAAGTACACTAGTAATTAAATTACGTATATACTTTTTAGTAGTTCATTGCACTAATATCCCCCAGAGTCAAACCACAATAAATTAAAACATTAATAAAAGTTAACAGAAAAGGGTTGTTCTTTAAAATAATTTATTACAGAATGTGAATTATTGTATTCTCATTGGAATTTGAGTAATAAATTTAATTTGATAAGAATAATTGCAGGACTGTCAAGTTGCAAACTTTCAATAATGATTGTATTGTTTATTATTTTAAATGAATAGATAATACATTTTAATAGGTTATTCAAATTTTACAACAGAAAATAACAAGGCATTTATAAGGCTATTGTGCTAATTCCCATTTTGTAGTTGACTACGCATTTGATTTTGTGCACAAACATGACTACGATATATGTATAGGGGTACTGCAAGGCTGAGTGTTATGTTGTTGGTTATTTTTTCGATCAACCTTATGAAATTGCCTTCAGGTACAGGTGACATAGATTTAATTATGTGTGTGTCATAATATACATTACTTATCATAACATAATCTATCCATGTAAGTATATTCCATGTAAGATTCTACATAGTGTATAGATCTGTCACTAACCCCTAGGGCCGGACCCCTGCATTAGTAGTGTTGAAGAATCGTGCCCAAGCACGGAATGATGCACTGCAATTGCAGTGTTATCCTTGGGCATTCATTTGGACTTTGGATAAAACCTTTACCAGGTTAGGTCAAGATAAAAATAACTTTATCAAGTATAATGTTATTATCTGTGTTGGTTTAAACATTGTTTATTTATCGAAATTTTTTGTCGGTGCCTATGGGTTAATCAAAAAAGTACAGACTGATAAAAAATCTAATAAAAGTTTCCTTACCCGAGCATCAACCCTGTCGTGTCCGGCACACTGCCCCGTTGCAACTATCAGCTTATTGGGGTGGACGGAAAGGCACTTGACATCATCCGTATGTCCCAGGTAATGCCTCTGACACTGCTCGTCCACATTGAATAAGACCACCACGGAAGCCACAAAGTAGACCATCTCTCCAGTAGGGAGGAGGTACAGGTTGTTCCGGCAGTCTTTACCCCTGGAAAGAGCAATTTAATATAAAACAGTGCAATTAAGGTTTGAGGATAAATGTCACGGAAGTACAAGTTGTGAATGGAAATTGAAATAATAACTTTTTAGACTAAAAACTCTTATAATCAGGAACGAGTTTATAGGTAGGCTTTATGGTTAATAGCTCTCGAAATTTCTCTGACGAGAAATCACAGTTCCCCATACCTCGGTACCCACCAAGGAGTGGCGACCCTGTAAAGGGAGTTACAGTACGAATCTGAAGGATTTTAACCAGCGAATTCTGAGCATATTTGGAGTTCAAAAAGTACATACATATCATTTTTGCTCTCTGATAATATTTTTTAATGAAAATTAGAAACAAAAAAAATATTCATCCATCACATCTCGCCATTGGGTAGTTGGATACAGTCTAGTGCAGTGGTTCCCGACCTTTTTTTGACCAGGGACCACTATGAAATTTATTTGTTCTCACAGGGACCACAAGGTAAAATAATGATAAACTGTTAATCTCTTAATTAAACTCGTCCTTGCAATTACTATCATTTTGCAATTCAATGTGGTCTTTTTAGACTTCTTCAGCTACCTCTACATCATTAATACCAAAAGGGTTACGAATAAGGTTTTTGACACCTTTCAATTTGGTTTTGTAGTAAATGAATAAATATTTCGTGGACTACATTTTAGATCTCGCGGACCACCTATGGTCCACTTACCACCGGTTGGGAACCACTGATCTAGTGGGTCAGGTGATATGCACTCCATCTCGTTCTAGCAGCCAGTAACAGACGATTCAGAGTGCATATCACTGTTACACTCTGTATACTATCGACATCTGTATATATATATATATATACTATAACTTCTACGATCTGTCTACACTAGAGCCATATATGTCTTGCAGCCCGAACTCTCATGGTAAGATTGCCTACCATCCCAACTTTGAAGTCATTGGGTCAGTCCAGTAACTTAAAATGATTTTTATAAATACTATTTCTAGCATTGATCCTTTATTCCACCATTAATTTTAAATTAAGTCTAATGGTAGGAGAATCAATATTTTTTTAGTTGTCATGCTATTTTACAAGCTTTTACTCAAAAGTACATATTTGTTATTGTAAACATGCAATGCAGTGAATACAGGAATTGAATATTGATGTAATTTTACTGCGGCATCATTAATTTTGTTATTTATTTAAGTGCACCCATCAGCCTTGATGGTTTCCATGGTGAAATAATATAAACTTTAAAAATGCACAATTGCACGCTCATGCATTCCTAAAACTTTCATCCGATTGCGATGAAACTTTGGTGATTTGATGTACGCATGCCTGCGATGGTTTCTATATATATTAGAGAGCTCTGGCATTATGAAATTACTTCTTATACAATTCATCCAATTACGATAAAACTTTGGTGATTTGTTGTGCACATGCCCGCAAAAGTTTCTATATATATACTGGTGAGCTCTGGTGTTATGAAATATGTATAAAAATTTGCAATAGGTGACTCACGAGCTGTTTGGGAATGCGGGAGAGGATTCGCCAGTCATATTATATTTATTACAATAAACTAACATGCAATTAGGTCTGTTGTGAATAGGTACCTGTTGTGTTTTTTTTATTATACAAGAGTGGTCTGATTTTCATGATTGAATCATTTGTTAGAAATTTAATCAAAAAGAGATCAGGGAAATAATCAGACTTCTTTCTGCAGAATTAGAATTACCTAATTGGCATTGGCTCGCCTACTGCTCTATTAACTACTTTACAATGCTCACTTGGTGGGATTGACTATAATTATTCTACATTACATGATACGTTATGTGAGCAAATTGTATTCCATACTTACATCATACATCAGATTATATGTAGTTCTAATTTATGATCTGAGCATCATACACTCACTATGTAATACATATACGCATTCTAACATACATTTCTTTCAAGATAGGTACATGATAGAGTGATAATTTTTATTATCAATGATTAGAAACTAGATAATACAAACGGAATTAGATTTCACTTTTGTAACATAAGAAGATATTATAAGCGTGTAACAAGCCATTTTATATTTCGAGCGTAAATTAAGAGTTATTCAATCTAGAATACCTTCCCATTCCCGCATCGCTTTGTCCCTTACTAATTAGGGGTAAGGATACTATTGGTTAGATTTTGCACCTCGCCGCTATAAGCTCATCTTTTAACTCTAGATAGTTAAGTTGCCTTCCGGTCCTACCCGCACATCTTCAAGGAAAAATCTCTGGCAGGACTGAAATACTTTCAGCTAACTCAGAGTGAATACTCGTAACCCTTTTGTTAAAAGGTTTAATGAGCAATTTAGGAAATAGTCATGTTTTCTTTGGGTTATTTATTGAGTACCCATAAAGTTATTGTCATAATTTTTTACTGTTTTACTATTACTGAACTGTGTCATACTTTTAAATTGATTGTACCTACTCCAAATAAAGACAAATTGTACTTACTGTGTAAAAAGTGTGAATTTTCATTAATTATCCTGCTACAAGGATGTTTTGTACGCTTTTGCAAACGACCAAGAATTTATTTTCTTTAACGGTTGATTAAAATATGGATTTCCAGAAAGATAGCTGTTACTCCTACCATTTGGTAAAAAAAAGTCAGATTTTCATAAAACACAGGGAAATCAATCACCATCTAAACTCTAAACAATGAGAAATAAATTTGCACTTCGTTTAATCGGCAAAAGTACAAGCATAAATTACACAGCCATAACAAATATTATTAACTCAGGATTATTCCATGATAGGATTGTCAATCAAAATAAGGCGACGGTCAAGTTCAATCATTTCAATACAAAAGGCCAAGGTCATTCAATCCAACACTAAATAATAAACAGCAATAATTACTCCGATACTGAATAATTCGTGTCAATTAAAACAATACAATGTGATCAAGGTAAAAAAATCCAATATAAATTGACCATCCAATACAATTACAAAAATTACAATAAAAAAATCACAATCATCAAGGTCATTCAATACAATATAAGAATAAATAGGTCACCCAATCCAATACAAAATGACCAAGGTCGAGTAATTCAACATAAAATTGACAAGGTCATTAATTCCAATATTAAATGACCAAGGTCGAGCAATCCAATACAAGATTAGAAAGGCCATTCAACCCAAAATAAAATGACCAAGGTCGAGCAATTTAACAGCTCAAAGATGAATCATCCAGTACAAAATTATCAAGGTCATTCAATCCAATTTAAAAAACAGCCACATCAAGCAATCCAATACAAAAGTGCCAAATATGAATCAATCCAAATCCAACACAAAATAATCAAGGTCATTCAATCCAATTTAAAGTTGGCAAGGTCGAGCAATCCAATACAAAAGTGTCAAAGATGAATCAATCCATTACAAAATTATCAAGGTCATTCAATCCAATTTAAAATCAGCAAGGTCGAGAAATCCAATACAAAAGTGTCAAAGACTTCACAATCCAATATGAAACGAATCAATCACCTGTATCCATAGACCCAGTCGAGCTTCAGCTTGGTCTGCGGAGGTGGTGCCACCTTGTTAAGATCATAAGTGTCCAGGATAGCCGCGGGCGCGTGCAGCACGATGGGCCTTCCCCGGAGGAACATGCGCACGGTCCCATCCTCTTCATTGTACTGGCAGGTGTGCGTACTGGAAATCAGAAAAAAATATTTGAATTAAATTAATAGGTGTGTTAACGGGCATTTTCGCCAAAGTTTTTGCATGCTTTTATAATTATTATGCTTTCCGTTTTTTTACGTTTTATTTTTAGTTTCCACCAATACCAGGATTTTTTATTAAGTGCAGATATTTTGGGACTAACTACCATAATATTATGTTCCTCATAATCCAGAATACTAATACTGATAAGAGCTAACTCATCAATAAAAATAAAAAAATAGTAGAGGTCCCAGGTTTGATCCCTGTGGTACTCCGGAGAATGCAAATAATTCCCTAGGCCCGTTTCCGTCGATGCAAACATACTGTTTCTTATTTCTCAGATATGTGGCAAAAAATTTAGAATAGGCTTATTATGACACCTATTCTGTGTAATTTTCGTAATAACACATCTTGACCGACTCGGTCGAATGCCTCCGCGAAGTTTATGCAGATCACATATTATACTAATTAATCAATTGGATTCTTCAGGCGAACTTCAATGTATCACACCACTTAATAAACAATATGGAAGATATACTCGTACATAGGTATTGTACAGATTCGGTAATAGTATTTAACTGACTTAGTAAAGTAAGTTAATAATAATAATAGTTCAAAAAATATTAGTTTCCAACATTTTATAATTCGTAACTATGAAAAATCCAACAAAAATCGTGGGACAATATGACAAAAATGTTATATACCTACTAACTAACTTTGGTGAAAATGCTCCAATATAATATAATGTAGTTACATGACAATGAGAAAGTGTTAGGTTTGAAGAAGGGGTAAAGGTACAAGGCTCTTTGGGAATGGTTCTGAAAGTGTTTTTCAAACACACATACACATCTGTAAAACGCAACAGGGGTAGGGAGATATGGTTTTACATTAGCTCCACACAGGAGGCTCAGAGGAAAATAAAATCCCTCTGGGCCTATGCCTATGTCATCTTTGGGGATGCTGTGCGGAGGATCTTTTAATGAAAAGGAAGAAGAGGAAGTTCTGCAAAGGAAAATGTACGAAGGATAGGTAGGAATCTGGGGTTAATGTGTCCAGGAATAAAGAACGAGAAGACATTTAAAATACGTTGGAAAAATTCCAAAATTCGTTCTGAAATTATTAATAAAACATGCGTATACAATAGATAAACAACCCCATCTGGCTGTGTAAGCAATGTATATTGCTTAACTTACTTACGTAATGTTTTCACATCCGCGGTCGTTTATCAAATGAATAAAATTTTCACGAGGTTTTTTAGTAAGGCTGTTATAATATAAAAGGATGGTGAAAGGAAAGGTGTTTGGTTGTTTGTTAGACTTATATTTTAATATTTATTTATTAATATTAATCTATAATGATTCGCGATAAGGATTATTTATTAATAGAATCACTTGTGAACACACCATTTGACTCATAAGTGTAAAACAAATATAAGATAATAAACATTATGATCGAAGAGATATTGGTAAATATCCAAAATCAGAGATATTTATGACTGCTGTCTCGCGCAGTTATTTGATATTGCAAAAAAAAAACACATTTTATTAGCCTTATCAAGTTTCGTTGAAGTATATAGGTAACACTTATCAAAGGTAATTTTGTGAAGGTGTTCCTCTTTTATCGTCGAATAGCCGAATAAAGGACTTATGCAAAAGTATTCCAAAGGTTCTTTAAATTTCAACGAAAATATATTTCGCTAAACAAAACACCGAAGCAGTCAGTCGGCCAGCCATAAAGACAAAGCCGAATTTTATTTCAAAAAAGAAAACAACGAAATCGGAATCCTGAATAAAAGGACAAAGGTTCCCAACAAAAAATGAAGAATTTCGCTGAACCTTTTTTGAAACCAAAAATTTAACTGTCTCGGCGAATACGATAAATTGAATTGGAACGTACGTCTTTTGGACCTACTGTATGCTGAAAACCTTAATATATAAAACAATATCGGGTTAATACACCATTTATAACTCGAGAACAGCTGGACCAATTTTTATGATCTTAGATTTGTTGGATTTGTCTCCGCCCCGAATAGCAGAATAGCTATTAAAACATCGGAAAAGTTCACAAAAAAATATTATAAAGAAAATTCTTTTCCTAATCCATTTTTTATGGAACGAATTTTCATCTTTTGAAAGAGCTGCAGGAATATTGTGATAAGTATAATATTGAGTAGTGAATGAATTCCAAAAATTCAAAAACGTCAAATTAATGTCTGTTGTCGTCAAATTAATTATTCTTATAAAATAATGCTGTCCCTCTTTCGCAAACAGTGAACTTATGTTTGCACCCCTTCAAAGAAAAATACAATAATTATAATAAATCTTCCTCACACTTAAGAAAATGGAAAAGTAAGTGGAAAAGTAAAAAAAATCACAAAAAATATAAATCCGTACACAACGCCATCTCTGAAACTGAAAAAAACAAAACACGGACAGTTGCATCGATAATTTATTGCTTCATTGCGTAATTTTTAACTTAATAAAAAAAACTGAATTTAATTCAGCTAATAAGTTAACACAACAGTTATTGGTTTTTGAGGCGGTATGAAGTTTCCCGGGTCAGCTAGTTTTATAAAAAATTAAATTGATTTTGGAACCGAAATATTTTGAATGAACGTGAAAAGTTTTACGTGAAAACGACATATTTTTAATTTTACTATTATTTATTGATCACTTCGAAATTGATATCTCGGTTATGCTCGTAGGATCTTTCATTATAAGCAATTCGTATGTAAAAGCGTAAGGCAATAGACATAAAAAGTGGAAAACCTACACAACATGTAAATTATTTATTATTAATATTCCACTAGAACAGTGTTATACGTGTCCGAAAAAGTTATTAGTATATGTTTAATAAAAATTTTAACATTTGTTTTCGCGGTGTGCCGGTAACCGGTATTTTCCGAATGCGGAAAACTTTAATAAAACAACAGAGTAAACAACATAAATGCCGGTATAAAATGTTAAATGCCGGATATTACAGAACTCTGCATCGTAATGCAATGCGCACTGTTTCAAAATTACATTATTACGAATTACCACACTCATTTTCCTCTATAAAATGAGTAGAAAAAATGTACACCTTTAGGTACTTACAAATTTGTACAGTAGCTTGTGTCGCTCTCCATAGAGAGAAAAAAGCCTAATTTTTAAACGCCTGGGGTCTCTAAAGTTGCGTATGATCTGTAGCTATTGGAAACGTAAAAATAAATGAAATTGGTGTTCACTATTAGCTCTCTGAAATGAACGAGTTTTGAAAAAAAAATAGATTTCGTGATTTGGGAAAAAATAAAACGAAATAAATCGATTTCAAAAGTTGAAATAATTTACACACCCTATTTAAAGGGTGTTAAGGGCACACTTGACTTATTTTAATCAGTGATTCCGGACATTATTTGAAGTAAAAAAATGTTAATAAAATTTAGGTATCCGGTGAAATTTTTGATGTTTTTACATTTTTAACATAAAACCACAAAAAAATCAGCAGGTATTGAATAGGTGGGGTCGAATGAGTGGTTTGGCGGCTACTCGTTTGAGTGATCAATGAATTTTTGATTGGTTTGAAGAAAAATACGTATTTAAAAAAAAATCTTTTACATTTTTTACTCAAAATTATGTCAGGAATCACTGGTAAAAAGTAAGTCAAGTACGTCCCTTAACACCGTGTATAACATTCCTTCTGATATAACAAATAACAATATATTATTTTAAAACAAAATGATAATAATCTATGAATTATATGAATGAATACAACTAAATTATTATGAATCTTTGAACACAACATCATACTTAAACATAGTTCAGAAGTTCAAATGTCGTAAAAATGATATTATTTATGATTACCTATACCTAATCTTACTGTTTTCTATCAACAATGTTATTATGTTCATCAGCTTTTCGTAGAAAAAGAAAAATACTGAATAAAATATCTGAAATCTCTTACCGGTCGCTCATGTTGGAAAGTTGAACAACAAAGTTTTGCAATTGTAATTTATTCCAAATAAGGCTGTTGTAATTTCCCTTTACAAACTTTTATTACAGATGAAGCCGGCTGTACGCGTAATAAATAATACGATTCTATTAATTCACTTCAACAATGCAATCCACTTCGTAATGTAATAGTTTTTTTAGTTGTTTATTATTCTAATTTTATTCGCAGAAGTGTGAGAATGAAATAACACGTCGACCGCCTCCCGCGGAAAACGATTCTCGACTGACTGACGTAAATATACGCGGAATAATAATGTTATTCCAATGACTGTACGCTGTACGTATACGAGATGAATAGAAAAATGATTGTATACTGACCGGAATAGACTGTGCGCCGATGGCTTTTGCGGTTGACAGAAAAAAACAGTCATTTACTAGGTAAATTTTACCTAATAATGAATGGACGATTATTCAAATTCGTCGTAGAATGCTGCAATTGCAAGATGTTGAGAAAAGCTCTGAGATTTCTTTCTTTTTGATCTTGCTATATTTATTCTACCTCTACCTGCCTACGATTGGTAACTTCCTACGATCTTAAATCGATATTACGAGCACGGTCACACTGTTGACAGCCAAACCGATCTTGACATGGATTAAAAATAAGAAATCGGTGTACCCTCTCAACACTGGCGGATCTGTCTGAATTTACATGTCTAAACGTCAAACGTAAAACACTAATAAATTAACAATTTAGAAATGAAATACTAACTACATTAATACTTCGCATATACTTTTGACACTAAAGGGGAGTTAATTAGTCAATGAGGTCTTTATTAATATTTGAATAACCACTTGATTTTCTCCAAGATCTAACGGAACAAATTTATCGCGTTCTATATGAATTAATTTAGTCAATGGATTCCGTAAATGATTTCTTTCAATTCTAAGTGCTTTGTTAGTTCACCTCCACCAATTAAAAAGCCAGTTACGAACGACATTAGTCAAAAAGTTTTGTTTATCGTCAGCTTATTTGACAGTCAGAAGGCCGTGCTAAAATTGGCGGCTTTTGTTAATCAACTGTCGGAATCACATATCGACCCTAAAGTTGATTAGTCAGACATCTCAGAAAAATCGAAATTTGAGTCGAGTATGCATTTATAGTTATAAGTGTACGCAGTGGCGGCTGGTGTTCATAAAAATAGGTGGTGCGCTAAAATAATAATAATAATGGTCTTTATTTCAAGATGTGGGAAGGTGAGTGCAATCCCACACATACCATAGAGATATCCCATAAATCTTGGACCTACCTACTCTAATTAAAATAAATTCAATTATGAAAAAATCCTACCTATTTGTAAATTAGGTCGATCCTCCATTATCTCTGGGTGCATGCAACACATTGAGTCTAAATTAATTATATTTATTAAGATAGATTAAATTCTTTTAAAGTTTAACAACATCGTTCAATCTAAACAGATGTCATAAGGATTGTGAGGAACAACTCACTGAAAAATCATTCCATATTCCATTATTTTAAAAGAGTTCTAGTAAAATAAATATTGATCCGTCACCATTTGTAAAGTCGCCGCGATTGTAAATTCAAATTCAATAACAGTTGACTCCTATCCAGAAAATTGTATGTAGATACTTATTGGCACGAAAATCGAGTTAAAAAAATGTTCAGTTTATCACACATCCGAAAGTCTTCCTTACGCTCCGTAACTCCAATGAAATATATACTGTCATAACTCATAACAAATAATGTCCGCAATGTTTGTTGTTATGCTGTCGTTGGTCGATGCTGAGTGAAACATAGCATGAAAAAGAGTAGATATTAAAATAAAGACACGATATGGATAATAATATGACACAAACGTGTCCCCGTTTAACATGCTACAGAACGAACGATTCCTTTTGATGTGGTGGAAATTTTTGGATCGTCACCCGCGATTTCGTAAAATTTGCAAAGCATTCAACCTACCTACGATTTTGGCTCATTATAGAATTATAGAAGAACTCCTGTGATCGCTTTGCAAAATGAACCACCATTCTGAATATAGGCACACAACGATCTGCTTTGTTACGCGCGCAGTCCAGTAGGCACCTATATTACGCATGCATTATAACCGAGTGTATATTGTGAACTGTGATGAGGCGTGTCGGAAATAAATATGTTTTTTGGCGCTCGGAAATTTTTAGATTTAAATTTATTAATTAGATTAGATTTAAATTAATAGATATATTTTGGGAGTGCGGCGCTCCTCCGCACCTTAGAGCTGGCCGCCACTGAGTGTACGTACCCAGATTAAAATCAACCAAATCAATTATACAATGCAGAAAAACTTCTAGTAAATTAAACCAAATATTGATGTTTTCCGGGTCACTAGTAGAATTTTTAAAAATTTCATACTAATGGACAGGACTATTATGCCGTCCGGTGTTATTTTATAGCATCTTTAATATGAAAAACACATACATGTGAATATATTATTTGATTTATGGCGAGCATTCGAATATTGCTTTACTTATTATCAGAAAACTTTGTGTTGGAGATGTCTGACCAATCAACTGGACGATCGACATGTTAACCGAGTTCGCAAATACCGCTAACTGACCATAGATGACGAATTTAGTCAATATCATAATGGCTAATGACATAGGGTTTTATCGATTGATCGTGCTATTTTGGTTGTTAACAAGGGCGGATTTAGGATGGTATTTTTGTGTACTGTGGAGATTCCATCACAGTACATACTTAGAAGCAAGTCAAATTATCAGAGTTGTTAAAATAACAGAAAGAACATGAGTCAAACTTTTGTCTATTTCTGGCTGGAATCGCGAATTTTGTTCGTTGCATCCCATTCCTGCACTTGCAAATGAAAGATGATAATCAGCATTTGCGAGAGCGGTACGGTCGGGGGAAAGCGCGGCCAGAAATGCCCCCCCCCCCATTAAAGTTGACAAACTCAAAAATTGGTCAATGGGATGGGTTATCCACTTATGGGGGTATTTTCAACCTCATTATCACCTTTATACAGAAGATTAGACCATTGGTACAAAATAATAGATACAATTCTATAATAATGTGAGTGCCGCCCAGCAGATAATATTGTTCAAAATTAATATTAGTTCATAATATCAACCTGCATGTCTTACAGCAATAAAAAACTCTCATTTAAGGCGAAGACTAATGCTAAATACCTGTTTTCGATTAATCTTTACTACGAATCGGTTTACATTATAAATTAAAAAAATATGCTTTTGATAAATTGAAGCCTTTCCTACCATTTCCACTGAGTAGAATTAAAATTAAATACTTAATTACTTCATAAAAAATGTTATCGTAGAATACTAAAAAATGTATTTTTGAAATGAAAACTTATTTAGCACCTTTGTGATTTGAAACTCGATGAAACGAAAAATAGCCACACAAGAAAGAGACAAACGCATACATCTACAGGATTTAGCCTGCGAGAGAATGAGATAGTATAATCATTATGCTCTTTGTGCGGTGCTTCGTCGCCTCGCCCCACTTGTCTGCTTTAGTTTTCTGAAGGTTTCGCTTTTTTTAAAAAGAAAAACAAACATTCCCGGGTTACGAATAACCCGACAATATTTGAAAATCTCCTACTACCACCAAAGTAAGCCGAAAATGTTGCTTGAGTCGTGATGGAGGACTTAGCCAGCCTAAGAATCGAACACGGAACTCCTGGGTGGGACCCAAACGCGATGCCCACTCAACCACTGATCGGTCATTTGTACCGCATGTGAATTGCACGCTTTTTTTCATTAGAAATATGAACGCATATAAGAAACAACTTTTTAAAGAGAGTCATTTCATAGCAAAAATTATTTGGGACCGTTTCCATTGATTATCTTTTTACTCACTGTTAAAATTATTCACTAAATAAATAAATAAAAAAAACATTTAGGCTCATTACCTATACACGGTGTCTGGGGGGTAAATTGTATTAACTTCGGGAGGTGATTCTACTTGATAGTAAAAGTAAAAAAGCCGAATAACTGTTTTCGAAATTCCAACTTTCAGGGGTACTTTTTGATAAAAAAGGTAAAATTAGTCCGGCATGTGCGGCCATCATTATTATTTTCCCTGTTACGATACGGGCCAATCACAACCATGCAACGGTGCCAAAATCGCGCCCGGCAAAGCTCACAGCAAATTTATTACTAAGAATTTTAGCAGGCATGTCTTTTTGTATAGGAAAAAAGTTGTTAATCATTTTTACCCAATCACCTCCCAAAGTTAATGCAATTCGTGGCGAAATATAAGACACACCAAGAATACATACATTTCTGGCTTGTGACTTCCTCTTAAACAAACATAGTGGCTGTCAAAGATATTCAAATACAAAGAGATATGCTATGATGTCCGCGCAACTATCGCCGAACTACGGCCTAATGCGCGTAGTTTGCATACAAAAAGAATTTGTTATTTTTCTTGATTTTTTGGAGGTATGCATTATTATTGGTTAACAATATAGTTTGAATACGGAAAGAATTTGTTAATTTAGTTTAGCGTTCGTTTAGTTTATTAATTAATTATTCGTTCGTTTAGTTTATTCGTTAATTGGTAAACAACACCGGCGACACCCGGAAGCGCAGTCTCACCTAGTAAAAACGGCGGATAGCACATCTCCTTATATTTCAATATCTTTGGTGGCTGTATACGGTTTGACACGCGACATGGTCAAAAACCATGTTGTGGGCAGATGTTATTATTACGATAAAATCAAATACTTTTATAAATATGTACCTATTTCAAACCCACCAATAAACCATTTCAGCGTAAGATCTTCATATTGCTTTTTAAGTAGAACGTGTGAGTAGGTAGGTACTTAATTAAATGTCAAGGATTTTATATGATCGACGCAGAGTGCAGCTTGGAAACGGCGTTAATTTTCACGTTCAGGTGGCTGGCGATTCTGTCGCCTTTCGGAACACACTTGAGCGCCCATGTGAGACGGAAAATAAAAAGCGTTCTATGCGGGAGGCATGAAGAGGCATGCAGATATATAATTGTTTCGACAACAGGAAATCTTCAGATATTCAGTGGTTTTATAAAAAAAACAACGACCGCAAACAACAATTATTTCAAATGAATACTAAAATACAATAATAATAAAATTAGTGGAAGCTCTATTAGATGATTTAATAGAGTAGGTAAATTTATACGTTACTGAGACAAAGCTCGCGTTTTAATTGAACTAGGTCCAGTGGACATACTTTAGCTGGCCGTTACGAGGAAGCCACTAATGTACGTATTCTTAGTGTACCTTATGTCGCCATGAATATAGGTTATATGCATAATTATCGCTTGGCAAACGGAGTCTAGAGGTGACGATTTCAAGCGCAAATTTTTTTTTTAATATATTTTATTAATAATTTTATATTAAAAAAAATCACCAACGAAAACTGTCACAGATAATTTTAGTCATAATTATGTGCATTCATACATTTCTAATGAAAAAAAACACATTTTTTGGTAGTTAAAGCTAAGTAATTTAGTGTAAAGTACGTAATTTACTTAAGGGGCCTCAACTCGAATTTCTACCGATTTCTTATATATCTTCCTTAAACATTTAAAGTTTTTAAGCTCTTAAAAATACATATCTATATGTTATTTTTGAAGATAATGTCTAGATTCTGCCCAAGCCGAAACGTAAATTATATGAAATTCCCTCGAAAGAAAAAAAATCGCAAAGTATGCTCCAAAAATTATTCAAAACAGGTCTGTTTCTATTATCTTATTAATTATATTTGTGAAAAAGTTCACAATGTTTCACTAAATGATACGTAAGATACTCCCCAAGAGATTTTTTCAATATTTTAAACGAGTCGTGTTTTATTAAACATTTTCGCAATTTTCGCGTCGATTTTGGCGCTGTAAATTTTAGCATTCGTAATTTCGTATTTCTCCATCTTCTTATTTTCGAGCCCGGTTGCGGAGCCTTAAATGAAGACAATATTAGCGAAACTCAATCGAAAATCTGGAGACAGAGAAATCAGAAAAAGATATTGGCTCCACTGGGACTCGAACCCAGGACCCTTTGCTTACATGGCAAGTGCTCTACCATTTGAGCGAAGGTACTGGGACTCGTACCTAGGACCCTTTGCTTACATGGCAAGTGCTCTACCATCTGAGCTACGGTAGAGCACTTGTCATGTAAGCAAAGGGTCCTGGGTTCCAGTCCCAGTGAAGCCAATACCTTTTTCTGATTTTTCTGTCTACAGATTTTTGATGGAGTTTCGCTAATATTGTCTTCATTTAATTAAATATTATAATTTGAAATTTTAGTCATAAAATACGCAATTTACTTTAACAATTTTATTTTTATTCTATCTACTCAATGGAAATGCTTAAATTTTTCCAAACTTATTTTTTTTGTGTTAATAATGTTAACCGATTCATAGTTAAGATCTTCGTTTTTCGCCAATTTAGCAATATTCTTAAATAGTTATGCTTTTGAATGTCTTGTATTTGCATAACGTCATTGTATTTAGGTTGGGTCTCTTATAGGAGTGCAATAATATTTGTAGCAGGTATCTTCCATGCGGTACGTTATGGAGGTAGGTACCATATTATTTTTCGAATCTCTTCTACCGACTAACTTGGCTCGTTTAACACAACTTTTCAGATTATTTTTTTGCGCTCTGTGGAAAAAAAAACTAGCGACCTACCTGTTCAGAGTTAAATGTGTTTACCATCAGCGAATAGGTGGTCGCATTATTTCATATTTCGCGAACACAAAAATGATATATATTATATTTGTGACACGTATCAGGGTGGAAGATACTCTTAGTACCGCCCTGGTGTAAGACCACCACTCTGAATTTAAACGTTGCTTAATATGACTTTAGCCCCATTTGGTGATCAGATTTGAATAGCCAGATGTTTAACAAACTATCCCAATTGGGGATGCCATAGTCTCACTAGCTCCAGACGGTTGGGAGAACCACAACGTGCTAATTACCAGCTCATACAGAGAAAAAACTACTCTATTGCCTTTTTAGGTATGTTAGTAGGCACCTACGACTTTATTCACCAAATTATTGGATACATGTTCAATTGTTTGCTATGTAACGTACATATCAACATCCATGCAATCGGGAGCGTCTGTCGCAAGCGTAGATTTTGTTAATACAAACAAATCGTCTCCTTAGTTCGTATTTGTCCAACAGACCATCAGAAAATTTTACAGGAGAAGAAGGCTTTCTTTAATTTTTTCAATGAAACATTATGATAGGTGTTTAAGATAAAGCTATTTCCGTAAAGGTAAAGGTCTCATTAGTTTAAATAATTCTTAGTTAAGTGATTAACTATCATTTTTTATACTAAATTTTTAATTTTAAAGTGGAGATTGAACAAAAACTTAAATGGTCTGTTGGACAAATAAGAACTGAGGTCAAGAAATGTAAGTTAGATTAAAAAATCGTTCTTTTGACCTTTTTAGAGATAAGCGTGTCAAAATCAGAGATATGGATACATTTTAACATTACACCATTGTATTCTGAATGTTTTTTGTAGATTAGTATTTTTATCGTTATCGACAGTTTTTAATATCGGTAGGTAAATACTGCACCTAGAAATTTTATTTCGTAAAGGACGAACACGCAACACTGCATTTCAAAAATTCAATTGCATATCGTGATATCCGCACGCTTAATCTATACATAGCTGAAAATAAAAAGGCAATTATTTATTCATAAATTTTGTATCGACCGGAATAAATACCCTTGCAGAATAATTTATTAATCAAGATTTTTAAAGAGTTGTTTGCTCAGGGAATTAAATTTGAAAAAAAAACTTGGTTTCTTTACTATAAATACATAATCTATTTTCAAATGTCTTTTAATTTATTTATTTTCGGTTTGATAGAACCTTCCTCTCCAGGGACTGAAGTCAACGCTAGCCCCTGAGCCAAATCGCAATTGAAGATTACGGACATTTATTTCGTTTAATACCGTTATTAAATTTGAAATATTTCATTGAATTTCCGAAAAATGCGTGTGCGGAAGGGTGCCACTAAAAGTTGAATGCTTGTCGGGGTCGGAAAGTGGGTTAATTTCCACATCCAAGATTTCATTTCGTTCGTTCATTCATTCATTTATTCACTTAATCAAGAAAACAAAAGTGAAATTTAAATACATAGTTGTATTTAAAAAAAAGTGGGATTTCTTGGGTAGGTACCGCCGCCCCGGGAACCTTTATAGGATAATCAACACCTCTGCCATAGGTCACTCCAAGTGGTTCGCTACGTTTAATGACATAGCAGGGATGCCTGAGTTCATAGGTTGAGTTTTGTCTCGGCATCCCCAAAGGTGACATAGGCCTTGCGGGAGTTTTCCTCAGGGCCTCCGGTGTGGAGCTAACGCAAAAAAATGTTTATTTTTTTCATATTTTACCCACCTTCAAATATAAAAAATGATAACTTGATTCGGCTCCGAACCGATGCTGATGTACTCGTATGTACCTACCTGCATTAAAAGGGTGAATTTTTCATAATTATTGTCAAGCAAACCATGAATGAGATTTAAAAAAAATTAAAACTCATACTCAATATATACATATAGAAGACTGTATACAAATGCGAGCGCGTGTACGCCGCTTTCAACTGTACACTCTGACGAAATTGCTGCTCGGTGGTTGACAGCGAATAAGCAATACGAATTTTCAGAAAAAAAAATTTAACTATAGATACAGGTTTATTGCACCACGTAGGGGAATTTCGATATCTAAAAAAAAATGGCGGACTATAAAATTTTATTTTCGGTTTAATAGATTATTTTCATCGTTCATAAAAAAAAAATTGAAGGGGGTCCTATATAAAAAATTCCTACGCGCTGCCATAAGGTATATGGTTCTATTTATATGTTGCCAACCAGGTCGAAAAAATTAGTTTCGAGAAAAACGCGTTCAAAGTTTCGCTGAATTCAACATATAAATTGTTTCAAACGGTTTCACATAAAATGCTATAAGTATCTCCGTCAATTTTAAGAATATCTTTAAAACATTTGGTTAGAGCATTCTTATATTCTTAACAAATGCATTTTTCAGAAAATGAAATAAAAAAAAATAAAAAAAATCACAGTGGACTGATGCCATTATAACACTTACACCTATTATTAAATTCACAATCTTGAATCGTATTTTTAATATTTGTTGTTTTCACATGCTCTAAATATTGTAACCACATGTTTTGCTGTGATATGTTTTTAATTTGGTTAGCACGATGTCTGGCCATATAATTTTAGGTAGGTAACAAAGAATACGAATTTAAAACAACTGATACTTGACTAAAAATACTTTTATAGATTGGTAGTGGGTAGGTACACACTTAAATGATGATAACAGGTGTAAAAATAGTTATA
This sequence comes from Limnephilus lunatus, assembly GCA_917563855.2. Taxonomy (NCBI): domain Eukaryota; kingdom Metazoa; phylum Arthropoda; class Insecta; order Trichoptera; family Limnephilidae; genus Limnephilus; species Limnephilus lunatus. The sequence goes on along the minus strand of OU830602.1, from coordinate 51,848,348 downwards.
TTTGTGGCTTGATAAATAAATCTCAGTAACGCGATATGGTAGGGTAGTCTGCAGTAACTTTATACGCGATATCTCGTTTATTAAAATGATATCGAGAAAGGTAAAAGAGAAACTTTATGGAATGATTGACAGGATACAGGTGGATTATACATATTGTATGCAAGTTATGCATATTGGCTTGACGGTGACTTGACAACGGTCAACAATGTGCAACTTCATCACTCCTTTGAAAAGACATTAAAAGTGATGAAAAGAAAAAATGGTTTAATAGGTTACGTTAAGTCAGGTCATGGGCAATTTTTTTTTTCATTACTTTGAATTATCAAAGGGGTATTGAAATTGATGAATTGTCATGTTGTCATGGAGCCAGACTAGACAACAACGTTTGTTTGTCTCTCCTATCGCAAGAAATATTCGAAATTAATAGTAATATATTTTTTTGAAATTAGATAGATTTGAACCTATGAGTATATTTTTTTAGTAATATTTTCTTTAAAATTGTTTTGTAAAATTTATACACTCTTGAAATTTTAGGGGTGGGTTGACAGAAGGATTTTATTGGTGTAAAACGCTTTGAATCATATTTTTTTGCACTGCCTTTTAGGTAGAGAGTTGGGCGGTAAAAGTTTTTAACTACTTAATAATATTTTGTGTTTATTAATATATTTGTGAGAAACAAATAGCTTATGAAATAAAATTTAAAAAATCATTAAAAGTGATGAAAAAAAGGTTGATGGGTCATCTCGTGTGGGTTGTTGAAACGCCACTTCGTTGAGTTGTCATGGAACCCCTGATACATTTCAACTTCTGATCGGTATTGATAAACACTAGGTTAAACTTGCTGATGATCTATTTAAAATTAGGTTAGGTTAGGTAAGGTTAGGTATGTATTATTTCTTCACTTTACGTAACTTTTCTTGAATTTCTGTTTTGTCAAGGAACCAAAATAAAAGTGTGTTTAGTTTGGAGCTGGAAACCGAAAATAAACATGTATATTATGGGGCTTACTAATAAACGTATTTTAAATTTTACACAAATGATTAACAACGTTTACAATAGATAAATGGTTGTCTACCAGATGCGTAAAATTTAAAACATTTATTAGAAAGGCGATATGTAGTTTTCTGAATTATATTTATTGAAAATTCAGCAAACAAAATAAATACATCCAATTAATAAAATAAAAATTATATTCATTTACCGACGTATTGACTTCGCCATTTGTTTTTCCCTAGTCTAATCAATTAAACAATATTAATATAACAGAAAAAGGTAACAGTTTAAAAAAATGAACTGGAGCTATGCACCCGTTGCATTATAGTTGCTTATGAGTATATCGTTTGGTGTGAAAATTGTGCAATTTTGATTATGGAGAGATAATGAACACGCATAACAAGTGTCTAATACCTTCGTGGAAAAATTAATTATTTAAATCCATAAAACCGTCTATAACCAATGCAGCCATTCATTATCTTTTGGCACGTAAAGATATTTTTATTAATTTAAAGGTGTATGTACGTAATTCAAATGAAAATATTACTGCTTTTGATATAGTGTAAAATTTCAACAAGCCCTTCAAAATAACCAGGACTATAAAAACTGCTAATCTTCTACTGACGAACCCCTTTTCAGCATTGGCTTATTGAATATTGTGGCAAATTAAGTTCTTTAATTTCACAAAATAAAATAAAGCACGCTTTTTGGCGATGTTTTTTTCGCACAAATCAAATAAAGCGGCTGATGTTACACGGGAAATTTCAACCTTATCGCCATTTACATAAGGAGTGTTATTGTTAGTGTCCCGATTCCGAATGTTACACGACGTAGTGAATCGCCTTATTCATTACAAAAGTAAAAGATCATTTTATTCGAAGCTAGTAAGTACCTAGAATAGTAATTATCGAGAAACAACAGTGAACCACTAGAAAAGATAGTACTTGCGTGGTAAGTACAAAATAAGTTTTTTTTTTAATTCTTGAACGGATTTATTAAATATATCAACAACAACAACAACAAAAAAACATCCACTGAATTCCTGACGTAGCCTGTAAGTGTATTTTCCTCGAGAAAGAAAAATCGGAGAATCAATATTAAATTGAACAATAAACTAATGTTAAACATTTAATAATATTATTTATAATATATCTCGTCTTCATAAATTCGTAGCTAAAGCTTTTTTTTAATTAATTTCAGCATAAAACGCTTAGTATATTTTGCTAGGAAAGACCGTTTGCCTCGGAAGCACGCATCAGTCAAGATTGGAGATAATTCGCCAGCTCAGAGCTCGTTTGGAGGCATCTTTAAAACAAAAAAAAGGACACGGTCGAAAAGTTTGTCTGGTGGTTTTATTGTCAGTTTTGTTCAAGGTTGCTGGAGTTACGACCAAGAATACTGAATGAGAGTGGATTACCTTAACCCTCCATTTTTACCATGATCCACCAGAGTGTAAAGCTTTTAGATGAATTAAAAAGTGAAGGAAGATTAGATTATTGAACTAGGTGTAGTGTAAATAGGTACTTGAAATTTACTGCTTTTAGTATGGCACATAAGTTGGTTCGTCAGACAAGCTATCACCAGCTACTACAAACACGTCGATCTAAAATCTAGACGCTTTTTTAGTGAAAAATGGCCTTCCTCTGCTTTCGAGAGGTGCAAAAATCATTTACGAGCGAAAAAGTTGTCATGTGGTTTCTTTCCGTTCGTAAATACACACAATGTACTCATTATTTCAATAAAAACAACTATTCATGAGATTTTTTAAACTAACTATCTAGAATTCAGAAATCATATTTTTACGTTTTATGTCTCATCTGATTCTGATAGTATTAATATCCTAGCGTTTGTACGGTTGAAATTTTAGAACCAGACTTCGAGTAAATCTCCGACGCCGCACCGTATGGAAACTATCTGTGTACGTGAAGTTTGTGACTAAGCTACTGTCGTGATATGTAATGTAATAATTTGCGTATAACTGTAATAATTTGCGAAATATATTTTCGCATTACATTCGATTCGAGATAAATTCGCTGTTTATGAACGTATTTCAAAATAAAATACTGTTTTTAAAAGCAGACGAAAGGTTCTTTCAGATTTTAGTATTACAAATTGACATATGGGCAAACTGGGAGAAGCCCTATAAATGGTTACCAACACTTAAACTTGGTAAAGCCGAACCAAATGCCGCCAGCAGGGCCTAGCAGCAAAAACCAGCGGAGTGGTTTTAAACTGCCAGTCTTGATCGATGGCCAGTCCAAATATAATACATCAATGGTGGTAGGTAGGGACTTATTGCGACATACGATAGTTTACAACGAATTTTTCGTGAGTTCTACTATATTTGGTAGTGGTCACACATCATCAGCAAACCCCATGGTATCTTACTATTGTGGTTTTTATACTGAAAACGGGTTTAACGATTTTAAACGCTTTGGTATGTAGCGGCCGTGACAATGGCATGAATTCAATAAAATCGATACAAATGAAGGTGTATAAGCGCGGCCGATTTATTCTGGTATGGTCCAACGAACGGCGGTGAAAATATTATTATTTTTAGGCTCCCACCAGCAAAGTTAATCCGAAACCTTTTTGCCAGGATTCAAGTGACATCCATTGTTGATAATCAATTACTCTTCACGCTCGTTATGGTTTGTTTCATCAATAATAAATAAAACATAAGCATTGTACCCAGCACAAATATTATGCAATAGGTAAGAAGTGATATGCAAAACACCCGTCAGAACTAGGGATGTTATGGAGATCCGTAACCGTATCCGAAACTATCGGATATCCGAAATAAAAAAATATCCGTATCCGTAACCGAAACCGATATAAAAGTTTCGGATAAAGGCTGAGTCTAAATGACATGGCCGAGCCGTCATTTGTCATAAAAGCCGCGCGTGACTGATTGTAAAAACAAATGATAATATAGACTAGAAATAAAAGTCAAATCTTGCCATTTGTATTTTACTTTTATAATTTTAAAATTCTAATATCCGTAACCGAAATTATCCGAAACTAGCGGATAATCCGAAATAATTTCATATCCGCAACCGTATCCGAAACCGGTATAATATCATTCCTATATCCGTATCCGTATCCAGATCCGAAATTGCACATCCATAACATCCCTAGTCAGAACAACCTACGTACAAATTCCGGGCGTCAATTTTCTCTTTTTCTACGAGGGCCGATCAATAAGTACCCGTGTTTGAAGGGTGACCCGACAACTGGACATCCGTCGACTGTTGCCCTCTGTAATGATATTTACTCTAAAATTATAATTTTTTGTGCATTATTAACCAATTTCAAACCTAAAATCAACTTCATAAATGCCCTTAATAATAATTTTTTTTTTTACAGTGAATACCGCACAAGAATCTTAACTGCTCCCGTCTGGAGCCAGTGAGACTATGGCATCCCCAATTGGGGTATGTTGTGAGGCTGAAGGTAGTGGGGAGGGGAAGGAGGTGGGGAAGAGGAAGGTTTGGAAGTACCTGGCTATTCAGATCTGGTCACCAAACACGGCTAAAGCCATTTTCAAGCAACGTTTCAATTCTGAATGGTGGTCTTACACCAGGGCGATACTGATAGTATCTTCCACTCTGGAACGTGCCGCAAATATACTATATATATTATTTTTAATTATTATTTTTAATGAATTAATTGTGAAATAACACAAATTAATCAAATAAAATTTATTTGCGCACGCCGGGTTCGAACCCGCGACCTCCGGATTGTGAGTCAAGAGTCTTAGCCACTGGACTACGGAGGTACTACTATTTGGTACGAATATCAAAAAAAAAATTTACACAGTGTCGAGAAGCAGATTTTTGAATGAAAATATGTTTTGCACTTTTTTTATTCGGCGGTACATCCTCTCTGCACATCCCTTCGGGGTCACTTAGTTATATTTTGTGCTATTAGGTATACCGTATTTTCCCTAAACCGACTTCACATTGTAAGTAAGTACGCCGGGGGAACAATTATCGGCGGAATGACATGGAACAGTTTGAAGACAAGTGGCGTTCCTGAGGAAAGTTGACATTACCGCGTGTCCTGCCTTCTGGCAAACGATACCGTTCTAAATTTCAGACTGATTTTTCTAATTAGGCTAGTTTTCATTTGACAGTCAGTTGTATCACACGTGTTTCGTGTTTCTCGATGATGGAAAAAGAGAAACATCAATCCGTAATTCGCTTTTAATTTTTGGATGGAAAAACATTCGAAGAAATAAAAGCAATGTTGGATACCTACTGTATCTGGGGATCCTTCACCGTCTTTGACAACTGTGAGGTATTGATTCAACGAATTTAAACGTGGTCGTACATCTGTTTTTGATGAGAAGCGGCCAGGCCACCCGGCAGACGTGTTTGCCGAGAAAATCGTTGAAAAGTTCCATGATATGATTCTTGCTGATCGCCGAACTAAAGTGAAGTAACTGAGGTCGTAGGCGTGACGTACGGAACGGCAATCAATATTTTAGCCGATAAGTTAAGTAGGAGAAAGGTGTCGGTCCGATGGGAGGTGCGATTGCTTATGGTGGACACCAAGCGGTTAACTCGCTAACACGATTGTCATCGCCAAATTGCATGAACTGCGCTACAAATTGTTACCGCACCCACAGTACTTGCCCGACCTGGCTCCCTATGACTTATTTCTGTTGCCCCACGTGAAAACATGGCTCAGGGGAAAAAATCAACTCAAATGAGGAGGTTATCGCCGAAATAGAAGGGCATTTTGAAGAGTTTGACAAACCGTATTTTTGGAGGGGTTAAAGGTAGAAACGACGGGAAAAGTGTATCGATAAAAAAAAAATTGGGAAAAACTTGCATCTTCATTCCTAGCACAGGAACCTACTTATTGAACGACCCTCATACTATAATATTTTCTGTAAATGAGGAGTAACGGAATGTTAACTGAGTGATAATTTTAAATTTTCGCCTATTTATGTAGTACTTAACCCTTTTTAATACTGAATTATTCTAATTTTGTCAATCAATCTGTCGATAAACTTTTAGTATTTGTGATAATATCCATTTAGAGAGAATGCCAAACATAGAAATACATACAGATACAGGTATTATGGGACGCAACTATAGAATAAATAAGAACGCAAAAATGCTATATCGGCGTGTTTCGTGAACCAAAAGTTTGACCGTGATTTGCTTGAATTTATAAAATAAAAATTCTTTTCATCATTACATCAAATTTTCATTATTAAATTTTTGTTTCATTCAAATAGAATGGAGATATAAGATATCAGGCAGACGGAGCGTGTGCTAAAAGGGCTAGAACCAAAACTAGAATTAAGTAATTATCGTGACTAAGTAGTTATCATTGCGCTACCTCCTTCTTTAGATGATGTTTCTAAAGAAGGAGGTTACACATCGGCCCTGATAATGGACACTGTAATGCTGTCCGAAACGTTGGCTAAAGAAGGAGGTAGCGCAACACGGCATAATACCCCAAAAATAAATCAGGATAGTAAGTATCCCTAGGACATTAGTCATTCAAATCAACGTCGAAGAGATTTCTAGATAATGTTATATTCAACAATATGGAAGATTTTTCTAATCTCGAAATTACCTATTCATCTGTGCAAAATGCATACATACCTACTACTTTTACTATCGGACTGGGTTTCAACACACTTTTCAGAAATGTTTTATATTGATGGACAATTAAAAAAATGGAACTAATCTTAATATAAATTAAAAAAAAAAAATGTTTTCTTGTTTGTTCCTCTTATGCTTTCTTTCATCCAATTGCAATGAAACATTGATAATTTGATGTACGCATTACCGCTATGGTTTCTATATATAATAGTGAGCTCTGGCGTTATGACATTATTTCCTATACCATTCATCCGATCGCGATGAAGATTTGGTGAGTTGTTGTGCGCACGCCCGCGAAGGCTTCTATATATACCTACTGGTGATCGCTGGCGTTATGAAATTTGTATAAAAAATGCAATAGATGGCACACGAGTTGTAAAAATGGAATATTGTAATTGTAATATATTGTACCTACATATGATTCAATGAGCTTTTTTTAATTAATTGATCTGCGTTTGTCCTTGGGTTTGGTAAAGAAACTTTAGCAATACGCAGGTTCTGCCATGAGTCATTACCTGGACATTATCATGTGCACAGTTCCGTGAAATCTTTATTTCCTTTCAAGAAAATACATCAAAGACTGAGTTGTGTTCAACTTTAATCACAAACAACAAAGAATTCCACAACTGTAGTGTTTTGTCCTTGGGCTATTTTTAAGCCGTAAAACTGAAAATACCTTTTTATTACCTGTAAATAATTATATTGTTGTTAACATTTTATGTATACGCATAGGGTCTTGCCCATTCATTAACTATGTAGGGTCAGTCAGAGGAAGTGCGGCACATAAAGTAACTAGTTATATTCAATTAATAATACACAGGGAAATCAGTGTGCGTTCGAGAAATAAATGGATAAGAAATAAATGTGTGAAATAAATTCGTGATCAGGCTGCTAACAATAACACTCTTTATGTAGATGGCGATAAAGTTTAAATTCCCGTTTCAAGAAAAATAACATCGCCAAAAATCGTGTTTTATTTCATTTTTATAAGATCAGGCACAAATATTTAAATGTTTTAGGCTCACTTTCTAAAGAATTTAATTTTTCATATTGTACGATTAAAATCACAACCGAAATGGGGATCCGTAAATAGGAGATTTTGACCTTTAAAGCAGTTGTTTTTATATGTCTGAATCTTTATTATTTTTTGGGCTTATAAAAAAAAACAATAAAAAAACACCATTATGTCAATGGCAAAAATATACGTAATCTGCTCGCAGTGATTAATTAAAGCATTTAAATTATTTAAAACCACACGATTTTGCATTACTTAGTAGTGCATCACCTTAATAAGTTTTTTTTGATAGAATCTAGATTTTGTACGTTTTTACCCAAAAAATTTATAAAAATTTGGTCGCTAGTATAATGATTAGTGACTAAATCTGAATAGTCATACACCTTCCTCAAATGTTATTTTCTTCACCAACCTTTTTATTTTGCCTCATAATAATGTTTATTTTTATTTTTTTTTATTTATTTTTTTATTTAGGAAACAAACAGTCATACAAAATGATAATATAACAAAGAACATTCTTATGTTGTAGACCAATTAAGTTCCATTAAGTTAAAATTTTGATATAGTTTTTTAACCTATTCAACTTATGTGACAAAAAAATTAAACATAATAAGGAAAAAAATAAAAAAGAAAAACATAAAACGTAATAAAGAAAAAAAGTAAAGTTATTAACAAAAATAGTTATACTATTTACTACGGATAATAATATTATAAATTTCATAAAAAAGAAAAAAAAAAGTATTTTAAGTTTTTAGATTTTTCACGGCCAAAAACATTTTTATTGTTAGTTTTTGGGGTGTTATGCCGTGTTGCGCTACCTCCTTCTATAGCCGACGTTGTAACATCGTCGGATCTACCGGATCTGCCCTGATGATGGACACTGTAACGCTGTCCGAAACGTCGGCTATAGAAGGAGGTAGCGCAACACGGCATAACACCCCAAAAACTAACAACAACAAAAAAGTATTTTAAGTTATTAATATGTAGGTATATTTATTTATTTATTTATTTATTTATTTATATGCATACATATTACAATAAGTTAGAAAATTATACTTTGTCTGTCCAACTGGGAAGGATACCCGTTTCAGGACAGCCAAATTGTATATTCAGTTCATAATATTTTTAACATGTGAATGGTTTCCTTCAAGATATCATAGGATATCTTGAAAGAAACCATTTATATACTCAATATATTATGACAAATGATATATAAATACTTTTTTTTTTATATACGTAACTTTTTTATATACGTCACTTTATTTGTTCTATTTTTTTTAAGAGAAAAAAAACTAGAACAAATAAAGTTATGATGGAAATGAAAACATATACATGAAATAAAGATATGAGCAAAAAAAATATATAAATTTAAGTACAGTGAGATATGTGTTATCAATAAGTTACGATAAGAAAGAATACAAACATAATATAAAAATGTATACAACCAAAATTTAAAGTAAGGTGATCTTAGGTTTGCAAAATTGCAATAATAACTTTCAATAACACCTTAGTATGTTTCGAGTTCCAATGCGCCGCAGCGCGCTGTTTCGATGGTACCTACGAGTACCTTCAGTACCTCCCACTGCAAGTTGCAGGAGTTCGGAACTGTGGATTTTTATATTTTAGATATAATATTTTAAATTTACTACATTTAATTACATCAATAATTGTCTTCAGAATAGGTAAATAGCTTCTTTCGGGCGATCACAATTTTGAAATTCTTTCGAGGTCTTTTTGGAGAACATTAACAATTGCATATTAGAATTTACACATTTATATTTATAATTTGCCAATATTTGACATATTAGTTCCCAATTTATTTTTGACTATTTAATTTTAATAAGTACCATAAGTAAGTAATAGAAATAATCCATTTAAACCAGAATATAATTATGACATGACATATGAATTTCCTATGTATTTATATAGATAATTTCAGGACTTATTTTTGAAACGCCTGGTCGTTATTTTACAAGAATCAAAGAACAGTCGTTATATTACAAGGATAAGAAAACAGAGCAAAAGATTTTTTTTTTTGAATAACATAAACTTTTTAGTACATATTAGGTATGTGAGATTGTGTTAGCATATGTTCGCTCTTGACTCTCCCCATATCTAGAAGCCAATTGCTAACCCATTTCCGTAAAGTGCTTGTATTTTTCGATTTCCATGCATCGGGTATGATGTTGAACAATTTAGGCCCTAAGTAGGAGTATTGTCTTTGGGCATGTGATGTGTTTGTAGTAGGTGGAACCACTGGATTCCTCCCTGCATGGCGGGTGTTGTGGAGATGATCAATGGATGAATATTGGTGTCGGTGTTTTTGTGTATGTAAAATAATTTTTCTTATGTATAGTTGCCGTACATCAAGAACTCGTATCTCTTCAAATAATAGATCACTGGGATACCTGAAGGGTTTCTTAAGGATGACCCTTAGAAGTGATTTTTGTGCTTTTGCTAAAGGATCCATTATTGTTTTGGAACAGCCGCCCCATCCCAAGGAAGCATATTCTAGCAATGAGTTGCACAAGGCATGGTACATTTGTTTCAGATCTTTTACGCGAAGAATATTTCTAACAGACATGAATAGATGAGTAAGTTTTCTGATCTTTATGGAAGTTGAGACTATATGTTCGTCCCATCTCAGAGACTTATCTATCATGATTCCAAGATATTTTATGCTATCGACACATTCTAAGTTTAAGCATTTACAAGTGGTTTGGTCATTACAATGGTGTATAAGGATGTTGTGTATTTCTTTTGGTTTTCCTGCTTGTGTTGCACTGAAACGGAGGAATTTGGTTTTATCTAAGTTAAGCGTGAGGAGATTGTTGTCTAACCATTGTTTAACCTTAATTAAACCCACTTCTGCTTTACTGTGAACAACATTCCAGTTTTTGCTTTCAAATAATAAAACTGTATCGTCAGCAAAGGTAATAATGTGGTCGGCAAAGGAACTGTTACATAGATCATTTATATATATATTAAATAAAAGTGGTCCTAAAGTACTTCCTTGGGGTACACCGAATTTAATATTAGCTGAATCACTTATAGTGTCGTTGATAAGCACTCTTTGGCTCCTGTTATCTAAATAGCTACACAACAGATTGAAGAGCTGACCTTGTATACCAATGCGCTGTAGTTTATTCAACAGGATTTTATGAGAGATAGTGTCGAATGCTTTGGCTAGATCCAGGAAGAGCGCAATGCATTTTGTACCTCTATCTATGTTATTAGAGATAATTTTTGTCAATTTAGCAATGGCATTTTCAGTGCCTAAACCTGGACGGAAACCGTATTGACTATTGGAAAGGATGTTATTGTTTTCTAGGTATAGGGTGAGCCGATTCTTAACAATTTTCTCAATAATTTTAGACACAGAGTTGATCAAAGAAATAGGTCGGTAGTTGTTGATCTGTGATTTATCCCCATTTTTGTGATGAAGAATAACAATTGATTGTTTTAAATGATTGGGGAATTTTCCAGAGTTAAAACTTAGATTACAAATGAACGTTATGGGTGATACTATGGCGGATTTTATAATTTTTAACAGGTTTGTAGAGATCTTATCTGGGCCACACGCATTGGATGACTTAAGTTCGTCAATTGTTTTCATCACTTCGTGTGACGTAGTTCGAATATTATCTATTTTATGCTCGAGATTACAGCCAGTTTTCTTAGCGAGATCAGTTTCAGTTGTGTTAATTTTGTCGAGAATTTTTTTGGCCAGAGTGGTTCCCACTGACGTGAAATAGTTATTTGCAAAGTTTACTATCTTTTTTAGGTCTGATGTGATAGTGTTATCAATGTGTAGTGATTTAATTTCAGATGATTTATTGATTTTGGTTTTAGTTATACTGCGAAATGCTTCCCATAGCCTTTTTGGTGTATAGTTATTTTCGTAAATAATGTTTTTAAAATAGTTTTCTTTAGTTGAAATGATTATTTTTTTACACAAGTTCCTATACTTTTTATAGCGGGTTTGTAATATATTATTCTCTGGGCTACTTTTCGCCTTTTTATGTAGTTGGTTCCTTCTATGAATTGATTTGACAAGGCCAGGGGTGATCCATGGTGTAAGTTTTAATTGTTTATTAGATATGAGTTTCTTACTAGTGTGTTTGGCTATATAATCATGTAACTTGGTGATGAATTCTGTCATTGCTGAGTCAGTATCTCTTTGGTCTAGAACGTTTTCCCATTTTTCTGAATTTAAGTCCTCAAGTAGATTGAAGTAGTTTATTCGAGGTATGTATTTAAGTTTGACTGCGGTGGGAGGCTTATTTTTAAGACAGAGAGCTGTAGTGTAGTGGTCAGAAATTGTAGTGTGAATAACAAATGAGTCGCAATGTTTAATTTTTTTAACGTTAATGTGGTCAAGACAAGATTTACTTGAGCCCTGTTCTCGAGTAGGGCTGTTAATTGTTTGCATGAACCCATTTTCCGTTAACAGACACAGATAATCTTCGGATTGACGGTGGTACTCGGGGATCGTGTTAATATTTAAATCGCCTAAAATTATTTGCCGTTCTAATTGTTTTGAACTGTTGATGTTAGATTGTAGAGAATTCAAAAAAGTGTCAATATTTTGGAAAGAGGGTGACCTATAGATTGCGAAAATACATAAGTTATTGTTCAATACGATTTTCATACAGTTTGCTTGTGGTAGTAATATTTCATCGACTTGTGCTTGTAGACCGTCTCTGATGTAAATTACAATTCCACTTGATTTATTTAGAATTATGTTAGTGTGATATTCTGAGTAATTTTGAATTGCTTTTGAGGTGTACTCTTTATTTATCCAGCACTCCGATAAGATTATTACATCGAACGCGTTATTAAATTGATCTAAGAAAATTAGGAAATCGTCAAGTTTAGATATGCTTCTTATGTTCTGATGTATAATCTTTAGACTGTAGGAGCCCCAATTATAGTTTTTTATATTATTCAAGTTATCAATAATATTTGAGTTACAGAATGTACCTGAATGGTTATTAATATCATAAGGTAAATCAAACATAATTAAAAGTTAGTTGAATGTAGAATAGCAAACAGCGTTCCAATAATATGTTATTAAAATTAAAACTCTTCTCAATGTAGTTGAATAGATAGGTGTGTGTGGAAATAAGTTGACAGTGATTTGATAATATAAAGCAGAATGTTTGCAACCGCTGAAACGTTGTGATAAAAAAAATTATAATATGTTGATGGTAACAAAATAATAAGTGTAAATGAGCGGGATGGGGTGTGTTCGTACAATTGACTAGTGAAATAATTAATCAACGCTAATCGTTTTACATCATTGTAAATAGTGTAATGAGGACTGGTAACTTCACTGTATCGCTGAGTTTCGGCTTTATTGCATATACCTGTAGACGGGCGAGACGGTACATACCTCGATATTTTGGTTCTTTCCGTTGTATTACATCGCTGCGAGCTTGCTTTCATCAGATATACATATTGCATTAGCACCTGTATCGTGTCTAACATATATCTGACCCGCTCGGGTCCACGTGAACCGGTACCCCTTTCCTTTCGCTTCTTGTCTAGCCTTCCAAAATAGTTGCTTGCCCCGAAATGTCAGCTGTTCGGAAACGTAGATTCTTGAAGTCGGGCCAGCAATACCAATGTTCGAGGTATTTAATTTGTCTTCCAAATTCGGGTTGTTTTTGTTATATGATTTCACATCCGCTAATAGTTGTTCTTTTGCTATATTCGATTTGAGTTTGATTATTATTTCTCTCGGATATTTGTTATTTAATTTTTTTGCTCCTCGATGAATAGCGTCTATGTCTTTGATTTGGATGTTGGACTTAGTTTTTTGGCAGATGTTAAAAATGACGTCTTGTAGTATTTCTCCTTTATTTTCCGGGATTCCTCTGATTTCTAAGCTGTTGGCCTTAAGAGCTCTCTCTTGGAATTCAAGACGGTCCTCCAGTACATTAATCCTGGCTTCCAAATCGATGTTCTTTTTTGTAAGCGCCTCGTTCCTTGATTCAATTTCACGGATCCTGACTAGGAAGTCCTCGTATTGTGAGCTCATGAATTGAATGCTTTCTAAAATTTTATTGTTTTGTTCCATGATGTCATTTTGTTTCCTTTCAAGATTGGATGTCTTATCCAAGACTAACCCTTGCAGATCTTCTAAGTTTGCTTGGGCCTGAGCGGTGATCGTCGGTCCTTTATTGTTCATTTTTCTACCTGGCTCCAAAGGTTCGTTACCGCTAATTGTCTCCGCTACGCCCGAAGCGGCCGCCACTGCTGTCTTCGTATTTTTGCACTGTTTGCATTTTAGTAGCGCACGCCGTTCCTGAGTGAGCCTACGGAAACTGTTCTCAGTTATTCCCCCGCAGGCTAGATGAAATGTGCCTTTGCACGTAGAGCACATAAAAATTGACTCTTCTGTTATAACTGGATCCGGGCAGATATTGCAATGCATTTTGTAAGTAAATTTAATTACTACCTGCGTTACACCTTGGTGATGATATTAAGTTATATTTTTGTTTTTGCTGATTATACTCCGTAGGTACGGTAAATCACTAATATGAAGTTTATAGATTTTAGTCCTTGGTGTCACAAAAAGGAATCACTACCGTTAACTTTTCGGTTTTTGTGTTTTGTCACTTAGTAATTACTTTAACGCAGAGCAAAAATATTATGACTGTTATGTTTGACTGACTGAATAATATGGTTAAGCTGCATTTTATATGGTTTCAAGTCATGGTTGAAAATGTCAATATATAATAATAATAATTTGTAGAGCGCCGTTTTAGTGAAAAATCACCTCAAGGGCGCATTACAATATTTTATTTTGATATTTTTGATTTGTTAGAAAATGCACCTGCCCACGCATAGAATGTAGATTGTAGAATCAACATAGGTAGATGATAAATGATAATTCACAAAGCAAACATTTAAATTTCCGGATGATTCACAATAATTCATATTTCTTACATACGTAAAAAGACAAAAGAAAAATATTAATAATTTACGAATACATGCCCATACCTTAGTCATCATATTTCGTAATTTATTATGTTGTTAACTTAACTAAACATTTTATTTTGGTGTATGGTTATGACAGCATCTCGTGTGGGTGCAAGAGGAAGACCTCAGATATGAATAAATTCATAATAAGTAATAAGTAAAGTTATATACACACCTGTCTATTATAAAGTTTAAATTGGTATACAGTCAGCATTCAAAATATGCTAACACAGGCAGGACAGAGAACACATAATAGAAAATGGTTGTAAAAAAGATAAATAAGAATATCAATGGATAATGGATAATTTGTACGTATATATGTTCAATCTTTATATCAAATGATGAAAATCGTTAAAAATGCAGCGTTATCTGCTGAACCCGAAATAAAAATTCTACTTCTTTTAATTATGCCCGAAAATGGCGGAGGCCAAGGATTTGGCAGTAGATCCCAAATTACTTTTTGACCATGATGTCGAATGCATGGTAGCAAAAGCTTCCAAGTTATATTTGGTTTTGTACTACTTTACAGGGGCACGCAGTTCTTTGAGTACACCTCTCAAGTTTGGAATTCCAGATTTAGATATAAGTAACGCAACGAAAGATGAGCACAATAAAAATGCTTAGAAATGATGTATTGGTCTATCTGTGTGAATGTCAAGCGACGCTCACTAATAGATAAGGTTCTCTGTCTTGCTTACGCTCACTTATTGTAACTAGTTAGAAGAGAGGCAAGTTTTAACGACACCCTTACGGACTGCACTTATGGGGTGTCCTATTCATTCAGTTCGTAATTTGATTTAATCATACGTGCACCTACATATCGCAAGTGAAATAGTAATTAATTTTTAAATTTGATATAATAAATAGTTTTCATTATTTTTAATTCGAATCTTTATTAGTAGATTTACAGAGTGTTTTTAAAGTGTGCAAGTGTAATATTTATTACGACATCATGGAGTCCTGTTTCAAAACGGGACGTGGCAAATCACTGAATGGACAAAGTCGTGAAATTTTATTCCGCGTGTTTAATTATTTTATGCATAATATAAAAACGGTGGCCAATTTTTAAGCATGAATGACTTATATGATTTGACGTCTGAGGCAACTGGAGTATCGCAGACTAGTATTCGACGTATCGTAACTGGAGTAGCAAAGGAAGTAGAAACACAACCGTCGTCATCGTCAACTCATCGACCAACATTCAGCACACCAGGGAAGAAACGACGCAGACTATCAACCAAATCAGATGTAGATGATTTCGATGAGGAAGTTATTAGAAGATGTGTCTATGATTTTCATTTAGTTCATAAGTCCTTGCCAACGATGAAAAAGATTCATAGAGTTCTGAAAGGAGACATCGACTACGCAGGTTGTATAACTACGTTAAGGAAAGTTGTTCACAATTTGGGTTTTCGATGGAGAAAGACGGAAACAAACCGAAAGTTGCTTATTGAAAAAAATGATATCCGACTTAAACGTACCACATATCTCACTAAATTAGAAGAATACAGGAATGACGGACGTCCAATTGTGTATTCTGATGAGACATACATTCACAGTACACCGAAAAACAATTAGGTACCTATAACTTTCGATTTCCGTGAATTGGGGTCATTACCAAAGGGAGTTTGTTATGTACAGTACCTATTCTTAAACAAATGGCTAAGAATTATTAGCAATACCATTGTCTTTTTTATGAATACCTACCCATTTGAATTCAATCCTGAAAATTATCACATTTACTTAGTTTAGAAAAAAAAAGATAATCTTCAGTATTTCAATAAAGATGTTGTAAAACAAAATAAGTTTTATATGACCGACTTTAAAACGCTTTGACTTCGAATTCTCAATTGTGAAGTAATCATTTATTGTTTTTTTTTTTAAAGCCTAAAACGAAACACGCTTTATGAAAGTTTTGCATCTGTGTGAGTACTGTGATGAAGTCAAGTTAACTTGCGAGACCTTACAGAAAGGATTAAGAATGTGGAAAATATTTTTTTAAGGATTTCGTCACAAAACACCGCAGATAAACTATTTTAAGCAAACCCTCGAGGGCGTTTGTAAATAGGCCGAAATGTGGCCAAACATGCTACAGTCGTTGTTGAGTCCCCATCAAACAAACGTTACAAAACCACACAAATGCAACAGCCACAAAAAAAAACAAAACAAAAAATCATTCTGGCGCTTCATACATTTTTAACACTCCATATTATTATACTTAAATTCGATTTATTCAACTGGTATGGTTGTAGTGATAATTAAGAATTTGATGATATTGAATTTTTCTTACGGCAAACAGATCTCTAGAACTCTCTATATTTTTATCTAGTCTTTTCACAAATGCTTTGGAACTTTTACAGCTGATTGTATAGCACTATTGGCTGAATAATGTGAAGTCATCCAAGTGGGAGGAACTACCGTGAACCACTCTAGTCCATTCATAAAGCACCACGTAAAAGTAATTATGATTATTGTCTGAGACGGTTGATGATTTGTGAAACAATTGTTGTAATTAGCGGGACATTTGCACACAATTATTTTGGACAAATTGCTTTTTGGTTTGTATTGAAAGTTGACTATGGTCAATGAACTCAACTGGATTCATTTTTAATTTTTCTTTGACAGCTTCCGCGGTAATGAGTTGATTGTTCTGTGTTTATTTTATATACCTACCTAAATCATTTTTTTAAGTGCGTCGTACGCATATTTTAATGACGAGCAAATGTGTTTAAATAAAGTTAAAATTGATTAAATCGTTGCATAAAAACTTAGACTACCATGAGTTCACAGATGAAAATGATTTTTTGTAAAAATAGAATAATTAGTTAATTGGTTACACTGTGTACCTACCACGTAAAAAATAATATATGACCCAAAACTAGTGACATCTATTGAATATTAAAAACACCTTCGATTATTGTGTAATTCCGTTCATGCAGAGACATCTATGAACTTCTCTCCGAAGCTTCATCAAACTTTTATGATCATTTACCTCTTTCAAATTTATTTATTACCTGGTCTCATGCATTTATTATCAATAATATTTATTTATTATTATGTTGAGGGTTATTTCACCATCCTATTCGTAGCTTATTCATACGATAGCGAATATTTTCGATTTTAAGTTTATTTATTTATTAAGTCGGAATTTACTATTCGTTACTAAAGCCTCTTTAATTTTTATAGGTTCGAGTACCGTTTTCTAACTATTGCGAGTATTTAATATTTAATTATATTCCTTATAGTATATATGGATAAGTTATCAGGAGGATAGTGAAATACCCCTGAGAATTCTTAAATATAAGGGATGGGTAGGTTAGTGTAATTTTTCACAACAAAACAAATGCAAATGAAATAATCAATAATTTGAAAAAAACTGATAAAAACTCACCCATGCTTTAATACCGATCCATTTTGTGAGGGTTTTGAATATAAATTCAACAGGGATTTTGTGGAAAATCTACAAGGAAACAAAAGAAATAAAGAAAACAAAATAATAGGTGCAGGAACAAAAAAACTTTGCAAATTGAATCAAAAATGATTCTGAATCAAATAAAATTGTAAAAATAACAAAATATAATCAACAAAAAATCATGTAAATGTAAACAATATTCTTGGAAAATGTGGAAGTCGCATAAAATTCAGAAAAATAATTCAACTCAATAATTCATATTATCAATTTAAAATGTGTTGTTATGTTGGTAAGATGTAACGTGCAATTAACCTTAAACCAAAATTAAGTTCATGACTTTGTATCAATGCCATTAATTTTGAAATAATGCAAATTAGGAACTGAGATACCAATACGTTTTATATCAAAATGCATAACATGCCAAAACATTGCACACACTGTGATTACTTCTTCAACTTTGAAAAATTGTGAACAAGGTAACAATGGTGGATACCCAGTGTTGCAACACCTTCCTATATAAATGCCTGGACATGGACAGACAAGATGACCGCCGAAATTTTCGAACCTAATTTCATTAATATTTTTTTGTTTTTATTGGACACCTTTCGAAAACAAAGATGGTCGCCGAAATTTTCAAAAATTTACTTTAATAATGTTTTTTTTCTTTATGTGACACCTCACAAGAGTCCCCTGTACAGATGTAAAGACAGGGGAGGCAGTGGCGTAGCTAGCATGGGTAGAACCCGGGGCGGAAGGGCGGAAAACGTGGTTAAGATAGAGGCGGTAGGAAGGGATTTATTAAAGCAGATCTTAAAGAAGCCCGGATTACATGGTGGAGTAAAACAGAGATTCGGAGAAACGACCCATTCTCAAAGTCGACATCAACTTGAACGGGAGTTCCGCCCGTGTCTATCTAGTTTCACGCATGTGCACCGGTACACCGGGAATCAATGCTGCTAGCTCTTTAGAGTAGGCTCCTTTAAAATACCCGTAAAACAGACTCACCATCCCTACATTGAGTCAGTATGTCAACAATCGGCCTGTTAACAACAGATTATCAATTAGACGGACCGTCTGGGCTCCAGTCCAGAGGTGACAGGTGGTGGAAGTTTGATTATTTTATTTATTTATAAAATTTTAATCTCTAAAAACTTCCGATTTTTTACTAGCGACAACAACTTTCTGAGATTGTCTACTAGCGATTATAACTTAGCAGTCAATTATGACATTTTTTAAATGTTATAGTTCGCTATGTTCACGCATCTGCCATTGGAGGCGCTGTCAGTGTCCGGGCATTTATATAGTTGTGTTGGTTTAAGTGCATTTTATTTTTGACGTTGTAAACGGCAGTGGATAAAACAAATAATGTTTAGTTTCGTAAAGAAATATACCTGTTATTGGCAATGCCCCCTTGAGGAGCATTAAAATCTCCCGTTGAGCTCCATCTCTTGGTCAAGTTACCTGGTCCAGGAGATGTCATTCCACCAACACCTCCACTCTGATTGCTCGAGGATGAATTGTTTCGTGACCTGAAAACAAAAACAAAATAAAGCAGCGTTAGTTGTAGCGAAGTAATAATGAATGAGTTCAACATATTTTCCGACCAAGGAAGTATTTTCTTCGAGGGACCTTATCGAAGTAAATGCTTCAGTTTCAGGATTCTGCAAGAAGCATAGACATATGAATATATATAGACCTGCCCTAAGTGATAAAAAGCGTATTATGTCCCCCTTGGAACCATTTTATCGGAACCGGCTGGGCTTGCGGGAGCCTCGCGTGAATCTAAAAAATGTGACGTCATCATTCTTGTAAATCATAATATTATCACTTTTGTAACATATACTATGACATCGAGATACATGGCGACGTGAAACACACAGCCGTTGGCAAAATCATATGGAACGTGGGTGCTCTCCAGTGTGCTTGTCGCTGTTACTGGGGTAAGTAAATTATGAAACATTTGTAAAAGTGTCTTACCTAAATACGGCAACAAAATATTTTACTCTGAAAATAATCGAAACTTTACTTTGCCATATTTGGACATCGCTTAATTCTTCATATCGTGGCGAGCAATTCGCGCTCCCATGTAAAAAGGCCAATTCATTCAAAAGCAGATTTAACTTTTAAGAACTAAATGGTGATATTATAATGCGAGGTGCCTATATACTGTTAGATTGATTTATTGGCGAATCACAGGCATCTGCCCTCTCTTCGTCCCGCCATAGTTTGTTTTTATCCCTCATCTGTATGTTGTCTCTATCTATTTGTATGTCTATGGCAAGAAACTATATTATGAAGGACCCCTTTGGTCATATATCTTGATTCTATTAGTTTTAAGTCACTTTGGTCGTGGTTGTAGGTCACTAGCTATAAAAATCTGACGGCCGTTGTTCCCAACTTTTCGATCTGAGTCTAGCTGATCAATCTGAGTCTCCGATCGGCTAAGTGATTTGTTTAGTAATGCTCGATTCGCCTGTTGGTTGGAGAATTGCGTTAAGAAGAGCTATTTGTGCATTTGAGGAGTGTTGAGCCAAAATTTAGGCTCAACAGTTGATCAGTAGGATTGGGAACAACGGTCGTTAGATGGAAGCCACTAGTTATAAATCTTAGTTGTAAGTTACTAGTAATAAATCTTAGTTGTTAGTCATTGGTTATAAGTTATAAGTCTCCGTATTTAGTTGCTAGCAAGTCGGCGCAGTATATCCGCTCAAAAATAAGAAGATGTAGGGATATATAAATACAAATGTTAGAAAGAGCGCGCTACTATTAAAAACGATAATATTTAACAAATATTATAATCAATAATTATCAGCCTGAAACACTCATCTACATTGAAAAAATCTTCCGAGAAAAGATACTGGCCGCCAACGGGAATTGAACCTGTGACCATCTGATTGCCGGTCAGCAGCTCTGACCACTGAGCTATGGCGGCTTATCTAATACCCGCCAAATAATTCAATATTTACTAGTGTTTCATTCGACAATTACTTATTATTACATTTTTCCAACTGAAAACAACCAACTTTATTTTTGTGAGAGAGGTATTTTTAATGCTAAATCTCCCGGTAGGTGGCGTCGAGACTAATTATGTCTGCATTTTTTGCTGAAATACTTTAACTTGTCAAATATTAATTATTATTTTTAATTGATAAACTAACGTTTAAACAAGATTTTTCACAATTTAGTATTAAAAATACCTCTCTCACAAAAATAAAGTTGGTTGTTTTCAGTTGGAAAAATGTAATAATAAGTAATTGTCGAATGAAACACTAGTATATATTGAATTATTTGGCGGGTATTAGATAAGCCGCCATAGCTCAGTGGTCAGAGCTGCTGACCGGCAATCAGATGGTCACGGGTTCAATTCCCGTTGGCGGCCAGTATCTTTTCTCGGAAGATTTTTTCAATGTAGATGAGTGTTTCAGGCTGATAATTATTGATTATAATATTTGTTATCTACCCTTTGTGCTATGCATAAAAAACTTGTTTAAACGTTAGTTTATCAATTAAAAATAATAGATAATATTTAAGCTAAAATTTTTAAAGTGTTGAATAAAACATGACTCGTTTAAAATAGAGCTGTCGTGAAGATTGTCTAAGATAACATTTAAAGAAACATTGTGATTTTTTTCACACATATAACTTGTAAAATTACTGAAAAAAACGTGTTTATAATAATTTTCGGAGCATACTTTGCGATTTTTTCTATCGAGGGATTTTCATACAATTGAAGTATCGGCGTGGGGAATGTATAGATATTATCTTCAAGAATTACACATATTTTTTTAAGAACTTTAAAACTTACAACATTTAAGAAAAATAAGTAATAAATCGGTAGAAATGCGGGAAGCCTGGCCTTATTGTAAGTCACTAGTTATAAATCGTAGTTGTAAGTCACTAGTAATAAATCTTAGCTGTAGGTTATTGGATATGTGTCTAAGTAATAAGTTGTACGAAAGTAGGCTAACTGGATACATTTTAGTGATTTGTAAAATACTTACAGTGAGTATCTTTGTGTGGTGGTCGGGGGCGGGTGTGGGGTGGCGCGGGGAGAAGGGGAAGGTGCGGGACTAAGACTTGAAGAACTGTTGGGACTCTCAGACTGAAGTGATCCTGTAGATTGGTAGTGAACGCCCCTCCTGTAATAAGGTAAATTAAAACAATTTTAAAAAAGAGCATTACAATATGATTAGAAGAGCACATCACAATATGTATTTTACATTATTTTTACTACTTAACCTTTAATTAGGCGCGCGGGGTCTCTGCGAGCCCAAATAATCTTAAATTAAAGTTATTTTTTAAAATTATTTACGCGAGCACGCCGAACTTTCTGTTAGCTTCCTAGCTCATTAGCCCCTTCCGTCGTTCGCGCAGAGGAAGCGGACAGACGTGTTGTACGGCAGTAGGGTAGACTGGGGATGGTTGAAACACTTTTACTTTAACTAGGTGCAGTAATATTTCTTTTATAATTATGGATAAGATGTTTATACCAGATGTTCTATGATCTATCGATTTATCAAATTAAATTTATTGGATGGCCACAACTCGTACTGGTAAGCTACAATGACCACTTAAAGACGATGGGGAAAACTGTTTCAATTATCCCCATAGTGTGGACGATTGAAACAGTATGTGGGGATAATTGAAACACTCTAAATATCTATGGAATAATTGGAATAATTTTAATCAATGTTAAACATTTTCATTATTAAAACAGTACTCAATGAGATCATGAATAGTGATTAAACATATTACAAGTATTTTAAAAATTATAAACATAAATGTCTTGAAATTAAACAACTTTAAATATATGTTTTATTTTTTTTGTTTGCGTGCTCTTAGTTATACTTACTATGAGTATTTGGCATAATCAACATACTTTTACGGCGATATTATCCTGGAGCAGAATAGAACGGTATTAAAAATAAGTTTTTTGCTTTCATACAAAAGTGCTTGTTTCAACCATCACACTGTTTCAATCATAACAATGTAGAATTTACCTCTGAATTAAGAGCATTTTTTGTGTGTAAAATTCAACAATTAAGAAGTCGAATAAATAAAAATTTATTGAATTTATGGTTTGGGATGTGACATCATTATACAAAATATCGCAATATTTTAGAATTTTTTTTAAATAATCTGTTAAGTGGCATTTAAATATATGAAACAATTAAATATTATCTATTAAAAGAAAAGAAAAATCTAGGTGTGCAATTCACATGCGGTAGAAGTGAAATATACAGAAAACCAAAGTAGACAAGAGTGGGGACTACGAAGCACTTTTTTTATCAATGTGAAGGGTGATTTTTTTTCATATTTTTGTCCTCGGATTCCAGTGCACCTTTTCCAATACATTGGTCATCTTATTTGTAGTTTCTTCTTCGGAGTCTCTAGGTGTAGTTTTTTTTGCCTGTTCATTTTGGAATGGTTTGAAGACTAAATATTGATTTTACAAAATAATATTCTTTTTTGATTTCGTAGGATTCGACAGCGATGAATGATTATCAAGTTATAAAAGAACTTTGCGATCTAAGGACGAAATGGTGTATTTTTGAAAATGATTAAGAAATTTGGTAAAATCTTCTTCTTGCATCCAGACAGATTTGTTCGTGGTACCGATACTACCAACCGAACTATCCTTTAAAAAATGGCTTAATTGATACGTAGAAATGTGAACATCGGCGGAATTGAGTTGCCAATTGCATTTGCCGCTACAGACAGTTATGAAAGAATGAATGTTCCTCGTTCGGCCGACGTTACTGCATCTACTTGCCGAGTTCCTCTCCTGGCTATAAACCGATTAGGTTTTTGAACAGTTGTGACACCGGTCTCATCTACATTATAGACGTCCTTTGGTTCAAATTTAAAACTATCCATAACGTTCGCTAAATTGTTGAAAAATTCATCAAATTATGTCAATTAAAACTTGTTGCTTGTGCCATACTCGTGGCTCGGGCACATCTTATAGATAATAAATTCTGAATGGCGCGCAAAAATCCTCTGAACCATTCTATTCCGGCCATCCCATTTGTGTACCATGAATCTGGCCTTGCCAGGTTGTACCGTGTGGTCAAATCAAATGCCAATTGTCTTAAATCTTTTGAAGATAGCCCAAAATAGGTAAATGTTCGATGTTTTTTTAGCATAGTTTGCAACCTCGGTTTCTTGAGAAGGGGAACACAATTTCTTCATAACATAATCTTTTTCTCTGTTGTTTTGTACTTACATAATTGATAAAACAATGTATACTATTAACGTTGATTTTTTTTTAGTCATAAATGTAAAAAAAATCAATAAAGATATGTTATTACGAAATTTTCACGTGTACTTACATAATTGATAAAACAATGTATACTATTAACGTTGATTTTTTTTTTAGTTATAAATGTAAAAAAAATCAATTAAGACATGTTATTACGAAATTGTTGTGTGACGTCGAATGTGGTCGAATGAGATCGACTTCATCAACCAAGATCACAGAAGTTCATTAGACTTAATGATTTGAATTTGAATAATACTAAATGATTTAAATTTCTGACCTTTTTTCATTATAACTTTTAAATTTTCTCTCAGTGTGGACGATTGAAACATGGTTATGATTGAAACGTTGCAATCATCCCCACACGAGTTGTTTCAAACATCCCCACGCTGCATTTTCTGCTTCAAAGTCAAAAACATGCCTTTTAAATAGACATTAACGCCACGCAAATGCATTATAAATACTCTTAAATAGATAAAGAAGAGAATGTAATGAAAAATTTCGTCAAGCTGCGAGAGTAAAATGAGTTATAAGATAAGCAATAATGTCTTAAATATTTACGTTTTAGTGCGAAATTCAATAATGTCCCCTATGCACGATTCAGTCACTCGCCAGCTCCTGCGCTTTTGTAGAAACGTCCCAACAGACCTGACGGAGTTTCGAGTGTTGTATCACACTCTTAGGTATTATGGTTTTCGAGTAAATTGAGATGTTTCAATCATAACGTGTTTCAATCGTCCCCAGTCTACCCTACTTGGGGTCGCGGCGACCCCGCGCTACTACTAGTATAGTTCAAATTTAGATTAGTGTACGTAAGTTCCAGACCCTTCAACAACTAGCAGTGGCTTACAAACAAGAAAACGAGGAAGATGTCACATCTGCCCACGAAATAGCGACAGAAAAACGACAATGAAGTGACATTAATATGCCAAATTTATCTGTGGTGACCACACGGAGAAATTTTTTGATAATTGTTTAGGAAAAATTATTGTTGTCAAAATATCTTTCACGTTTTTTGCTATTTTCTAAAATTTTAATAGGTAACATGAAAATAAAAATTAATAAAAATTGATTACTAATTTAAATATTTTTTATTAAATGCCCGTAATGTTTGGGGTAACTGCCGACCCAACGCGACTAACAATGTAAGCTTTTGGCGTGCCTAATTAAAGGTAAAATTTTAAAAAGTAAAATTTGTCGGGAAAGTCTGAAAAACTGAAAAAACAATCATTTACCCTAGATTAGTGGTTGTTTATCATTTGTGTAGAAACTAAAACACGTTTATTAGTAGGGCCAGTATTGTTTAATACCTTTGCGTGAGGGTAGAGTTGTTGGGGGTCCCATGCACTGTGGTCCTCCGGGAGGGGTCCCCGCGAGGAACTGGCGGGGGTTGGATGGTGCTGTCGGGGGACTGGCGGTAGGAGGGGGTTCTTAATCTTATTTCCTTGGTGTTTGATGGCGTTGTTGCTGGAAAAAAATAAATAATTTTAAACATTTGTAACTTTTTACATCCAAAGGTAAACGAAACTGACAGCCTAGTAGCATTACAAGAAGAATTAAGGGTTCTGGTTAACAAGGGAGGAATCATCCCTCGTGCACTTCTTTTACCTAAAAACTCTTCAGGTCAGAACTAAATAATGAATTAATATAATGAATCTAACACTTTATAAATTGCTAATACAAGATTTATACGTATTTTCTAAACGAGTAGGTTGTTAAAAAAATCTAAGGGCCAGTTATTTCACAAAATTTGAACAATTCGTCAAATTTCAAAGTAAATTTTCAAGTTCTGTAAAGGTTCTACTCAAGTTATGTTTTTATTGGTTTATTGGTCAGTTGTTTCACGTAACTGAAATAATAACAGAACTTCCTGAAACAATTGGCGTTAACGTTAACCTGTGGTGAAAACCTAAATTAACTAATTGTATTTTTTTATAAAAAACAAACAAGCTTTAAATATTTACAAACATAAATACTACACGCAAATAAACACAAGATTACCAAAAACGTTTTTACGCTAATGTTGGTTAGAGGTAGGAGTTTTATTTTGCCTTAAAACTACTAAGAAGGTAGAGAGAATAGGAATATAGGATAAGGATAGGAAATTCTCTCGATATATTCCATACTCTAATAATTTATGATCGAACGCATTACTTCGGTTCGATATTTCTGAAGGTTGTCGTTAAAATTTTCGATATTATTAAATTGTTTCATATTGCACACATAATAAGATGCGGAATTTTATTTCTCGAAGGCTGGTTTTGTATGAGGGAAAATGAAAAAAAAAATGACAAAAAAACGAATTATCAAATATTTAATATCGTGTTTAAATGGAAATGAAGTTATGGAATTTTATACATTCGGTGTAAATTGTAAAAGTATAAGTTTAATTTAAGATGAACATTTTCGGAATACGATTTACACATTTATTAGTAAATAAAAAGTAAAGAAGGTAGGTATCTACAGATAAAGTTTTTAAGACATATTACAAAAAAACATATTCACAAGAACAAAAAATCAGAGTGTGCAATTCACAAGCGGTAGAAGTGAAACCTCCAGAAAACTAAAGTAAACAAGAGTGGGGAGACTACGAAGAACTCTTTTTAAAATCAATGTGAAGGATGATTTTTTCCATATTTTTGTCGTCGAATTCCAGTGTACCTGTTCCTATGTAATTTCCCTTTTCCTATACATTTGGTTATCTTATTAGTATTTGTGTTTTCTTCTTCGGGGTCGCTAGATATCGCTTTCTTTTATGTTTTATTTTACCTCTTCATTTTGTGGTGGTTTGGAGATAATACTTTTTTTTTTTTTGGATTTCGTAGGATTTGATCCTTGCTGCGCTAAATGTCTCCAGGGTTTCGTCAGGCGCTTCATACCACCACACCAAAAGAGACTTGCGTGGGACTGGTTTTATCGTATTATATTTTATTATAATTTTTCCAATTTTTAAAATCACTTGTAATAAATCCATATGTTTACAATAGACTGCATATTTTCATAAAAAGTAACAATACTCCATTGGTCACCATGAAACAGGCAGCCGCCTAGTATGGTGATCCAATATATCCACACTATGTTAATTACTCAAATATGTATCATTTATTTTATAAATAAATATTGGAACCGAGTACCCGTGAATTATATAAATATTTTATGGTCATCTCATTCTCTCGCAGGATAAATCCCATAGCATGTGTTTGTCTCTTTGTAGTGTCCAGTTTTCGTTCCATCGAGTATTAAATCACAACGGTTAGAAATATAACACCCTGAAATATCACAGTATGAGCGTAACACGGAGGAAAGAAACAAGCAGCTACAAAGGAATAATCAATTAGGTATTCATTATAAAATTATTTATGAATGGAAATAAAATAACTTCCTTAAAATTACGAGAAGTACGGCTTTGTTTTTACACGTTCTTATTATTATTAATCAGTGCACAAAGCCGTTACCTGTTGTTTATCATTTTGGGAAGCCATATAATGCAAAATAACGCTCAATAATAATATGAAAATTGTATCAGAATTATGAAAAAATATAGGAATTTTAATCCCTCAGGCCTCGACCGTATTTTGTCGGAGGGTCAAAATATTTTCGTTTTGCAATAAATTTAATATTTATTAATGTATTCGAAAACTAAAAACTATTTTGGAAAGTAAAATAAGCATTCAAATATTAAAATTATAAATAAACATAATTATTGAAATATAAAAAAATTGCATAAAAAAGATTTAAAAATTGCTCACATTATGTTTTTTCTAACTAAAATTACTAATAACGAAAAAAAGTTTAAAAAAAAACACATATGTACATAATTTATTGCGCAAATGTATCTGTACATATTATAAATTAAAGTCCTCCGCCGCGTCTGTTCGCGATAAACTCAAAAACTACTGAACGGATTATCATGCGGTTTTCACCAATAGATAGAGTGATTCATGAGTAAGGTTTAAGTATATAATTGTCAAGGTTTTGTGTAAATTGGTTGAAATATATAATTAAAGGAGAATGTCTGTATATGGCCCGTATCTCTCTCTCTGGTTTCAATCCTGGGATTGGTTTGCAGCAATTTCCTTTAATTTTCTTTTCCATTCTTCCCTGTCTTGTGCGGCTCTTTTGAATTCTGCATATGATGAGCAGCGCACGTCCACCAGCAGGTCGTCCAGGTACTCTCGGCGTGGGCGTCCCCTAGAGTTTGTCCCCTCGGTCATACCCTCCATTATGGTATGCAAGAGACCTTCTTGTCGTATAACATGTCCGATCCATCTTGCACGCCTTTCGGACAAGGTCCTGAGCAGGTGCCTTCCTCCTTCGATACTTTGGAGAACCTCCTCATTTGTAATGTGGTCTCTCCAGGAAATTCCTAATAATCTTCTATAGGACCACATCTCAAAAGCCTCTAGTCTCCGTTTATCTCTTTCGGATAGGCACCATGTTTCGCAGCCGTACATCAAGATACTCCACACATAGGTCTTGATGAGGAGTATTCGCAGTTTTAGGTCTATATTATTTGATTCAATTACTTTCGACCTTTTATTGAATGCAAGCCTAGCCTGGTGTATACGGCTGTCGACCTCGCTCTTAGACCGACCGTCCCATGTTATTTTGCTCCCGAGGTAGACAAACTCTTTGGTGTTCTTTAGTGGAACTCCTGCCATCTCTACTCTCATCTGGTGTTGCGTTCGGCCTACAGTCAGCAGCTTTGTTTTGTCTTTATTTATCTTCATGTTGTAGTTGTTTTGAAGAATGCTTTGCATGGTTGTTAAGGCCTCTTGCAGTTCTTCTTCGCTTTCAGCAACCAAAGCAATATCGTCAGCAAACCTTATCATATCCACCTTTTGCCCGTGTATCTTTATACCTTTTCTGTGACTCATTCTCTCTCTCAAGTCGTCAATCGCACTCTGTATATAAACGTTAAAAAGAACAGGTGACAGAGAGCATCCCTGTCTCACCCCTTGTCTTATACTGGCTTCTTTTGTATCATTGTCACATCTAATTATAGCGGCCTCATTCTTGTATAGCGCCTGGATTATTCGTCTATCTCTATATTTGATATCAATTCTCTTCAGAATCTCGAAGAGTCTTTTCCATTCTACTTTGTCGAAAGCCTTCTCCAGGTCTATGAATGCGATGAATGTGTTTTGGTTTCTTTTTATTCTTTTTTCTAGTAGTATTCGTAGCGACAATATTAATAATAATAATAATAATAATGATTTATTGTTTTTCTTTCTTTACAAACATCTAAAGATAATGATATCCTCACTGGGATTTCCCGTGCTGAGGATTTCATTTACATATTATATTTTAATTATAAGAAATTAATATGAATTTGTTATAAACGTATAGATATCATGTAGTATTTTGTTAAATAATTAAAAATTAAATAAAATTGTGTTTTTTTTATAATTCAGATCAGTAGATTCGGTTTTAGTCTGTATTTGATATCAGTATATTTTCTATTTCTGTTCTCCCTATATTTAGTATCCAGCTTTTTATTTGAGATTTAAATGTTATACTGTTGAGGTTTTTAAGTGAGAGTGGTATTTTATTGAAAAGTTTAATACCATAATACAAGAAGCTTTTTTGCCCAAATGTTGTGTTAGTAGTTACTTGTTGGATATGTTTTTGACCATGAGATCTAGTGTTTCTAATGTACGTGTAAGTTGTCATTTCTTGGGTTTTGTACTTATGAATGTAAATGAGTATAGTTTTAGAATACAGTTGTTTAATTGACATGATGTTAAGATTGTTGAAGATTTCATCAGTGCTAGTTCTTACAGGAACTTTCAGTATAATTTTCATTATGGATTTTTGAGTTTTAATTAGTGGATTTAGTATGTTTTTATTTGCACTGCCCCATCCGATAATACCGTATTCTAACAGTGATTGGCAGAGAGCCATGTAAATCTTGATTAAGTCTTTTTTAATGAGGACATTCCTGATAGTTTTGAAAAAATAACTTAGTTTTTTAATTTTATTATTTAAATAGGTAATGTGTTCGGTCCATTTTAAGTTTTGGTCAATTTTTAGACCCAGATACGTTATATGGTCAACGTTTTCTAATGAAGGACAATTACAATGCTCATTTAATTGATGCTGACTATGAATTTTCATGTTCAGGTTTTCTTCAGAGTTTTTCTTATTTTTTATTTTGAAAGTGATGAATTTGGTTTTATTAGCATTAAGTGTAAGTGAATGGTAGTCTAGCCAATTTTTAATTCTTTTAAGTGTGTCTTCTGCTTTCTTAAATGTTTCTGCCCAATTTTTCCCATTTATTAGGAGAACAGTATCATCCGCAAAACTGATGATTTCTCCGTCACATTCTATGTGGCATAGGTCATTAATATAAATAAGGAACAGAATCGGACCCAGAATACTTCCTTGAGGCACCCCGAATTTGACGTCAATACACTCACTGGTTATGTTGTTAAGTTTCACAGTTTGCTTTCTATTTTCCATGTAACTTTTTAAAAATATTAGTTCATTATCAGTAATTCCTATGTTCTCTAGTTTTTCAA
Source organism: Limnephilus lunatus (assembly GCA_917563855.2). Lineage (NCBI taxonomy): Eukaryota > Metazoa > Arthropoda > Insecta > Trichoptera > Limnephilidae > Limnephilus > Limnephilus lunatus. Next base: position 51,817,540 of record OU830602.1, on the reverse strand, counting down.
AAAGATGTGAGTGATTTATTGTGTCGAACGCTTTAGAAAGGTCGAGAAATATGCCAATGCATTTTTTATGAGAGTCTAGAGAATTTTTAATATATTCAATTACTAAGGCTATGGCGTTGGATGTTCCTAAATTTTTTCTGAAGCCAAATTGTTTTGGTGATAATAGTTTATTTGATTCTAGGTAGTCGACGAGTTGAGTTTTAACTGTTAATTCTAAGATTTTAGATAATGTGTTTAGAATTGTGGTTGGTCTGTAGTTATTGATATCTTTATGATTTCCTGATTTAAAGATTGGTGTAATAGTCCCTATTTTGAGTTGAGATGGAAATCTGCTTTCTGTGATAGATTTGTTTATTAGAAAGAGTATCGGTTCGGTAATTTCATCTTGTAAGAATTTTATTGTTTTCATTGTGATTTCATCACTACCAGATGAGGATGTTGATTTGAATTTAGATAACATTAGTGTTAGTTCTTGTTTGGTGATTGGTTTTAGGGCAAATTTAATACTTTGTGGATTTGGGTGTTTGTTTATGTTCGGGTTATAGTGTTGAGGTTTGGTTATTTTGTTCGCTAAATTCGAGCCTATGTTTGCAAAAAAGTTGTTTGTGTAGTTAATTAGTTTATGTACGTTTTTGTTGACCGAGAGTGTACCGTTATCTGTGTTGATTTCTTCCAATGGGTTTGTTTTGTTTTGATCTGTGTAGGTGATTTCTTTAATTATTTGCCAGATAAGTTTTGGATTATTATTGGATTGATCTATTTTAGATCTGTAGTAATTTTGTTTAGCCGATTTAGTAAGATTGGAGCAGATGTTTCTATAGTTTTTGTAAAATAGTTTTAAAGAAAAGTCATAAGGATTGTTTTTTACTTGCTGATGGATCTTGTCTCTTTTTCTTATACATTTAAGTAGGCCAGGTGTGATCCAAGCTTTTTTGATAATTTTATTGTGTGAATACGTGTAAGTTTTTATTGAAGTGTGGTTTTGTATTTTTAATTGCAAGTGTTCAATAAACATTTTCCAAGCAACTTCTATGTCTTCAGCTTTATATATTGACTCCCAGGTTTCAGTTTGTAGTGATTTTTTTAGTTTTGTATAGTCTATAACACGTTTATTCCACGTTAAATTTTGAGTCGATGGTCGATTTTTCTTTGCACGAATGTTAAGAATTAAAGTGTAGTGATCAGTGATGGTGGATTGATGTATGATTGTGGAGTATTTTTTATTCGTTTTTGCCATTATGTGGTCAATGCAAGTTTGCGAGGGGATTGATTTATTCATTTTGTGATCCACTCTTGTTGGTTCCCTTATTGCGGCAGACATCCCGTGGGAGAGGAGGAGTAATTGGTACTCCTGTGTTTGTGGATGTTGCCTTCCAGTATCCAGTATATTAATGTTAATATCCCCAATAATGAACAGGTTCCTGATGTTTCGTTCTTGAAGTAGTATGGAGTCTAGTGATCCAAGAAATGGTGATAAATTTGCAGATGAAGGCGATCTGTAGATAGCGAAGATGCATGTATCTTGATCGAGTTTTATTTTCAAACAGTTTGCGTCTTGTAGTTCAATTTCTTCTATTTTGCATTCCATCTTAATTTTACAATATACAATTACTCCGTCGTTTTGATGTTTGTGAAGTTTAGTATTGAAGACTTTGTAGTTGTTGATGTTTTTATGCACATATGTTGAGGAATTTATCCAACATTCTGTGAGGATTAATAAGTCAGGTTCTAAATTTAATTCATTTATCAGCACAGTGAAATCCTCAAAGTTTTTGTTAATACTTCGAATGTTTTGATGAATTATGTTCAGGATCGGGAACTCGTCCTGGAGTATACGGTTTAACATGCAGGTATTTGTGGTGATTATTGGTTGAGGCATCAGTTTTTCAAGTGTTTCCGTTGTGAAAGAGGCCATTATAAATATATAGAGTAGATGGAGTGTATATAGGGTTTTTTTTTTTTTTTTAAATCATCTTATTAGGTATATCGTTGAGATGTCTTATTTCGATAACCTTTGAGTCTTTAGTTTTTCTTATAAGAATTTTTCCATCTTTAACCCAAACATATTTATATTCTTTTTCTAGGGCTCTTTGTTTGGTGTTCCAATGTAAATTTTTGTAGTACTGTGTTAATGCCGCATTTAGATAGACGTATTGGGCTCCTTCCCCGTTGAATTTTTTTATTGGGTCACTATGTTTAGCAGCTAACATGATGTGTACTTTTTTATTGTCTACAAAATTAATTGTGATTTTTTTTTGGTTGTTTGGTTTGGAAGTTGTAATTTTAAAGGTGTCCTCTGGTGATATGGTAACGCCTGCGAGCTCAGCGATCTGGCTCACAGTATGGGCTGGGGGTATGTTTTCCTGTAATTTAAGGCCGCTTATTTCAATACTGTTTAACAGGGCTGATTGTTCAATGTCTGCCAGGTGAACCTCCACCGTAGCCAATCTTTTCTCCTTTTCTGCCATTTCTTCCTTAAGTTTGTTTATGTGTTTTGGTGTATCCATGATTTGCGACAGTTTGTTTAGGATATCGTCATATTTATCGTTAATAAAGCTGTTAAACGTTTTTATTTCTTGAAGCTCAGTTTCTATTTTTTTAAACATAACTGATTTCATTTCCTCGAATTTTGAATTGATGAATTCGAATATTGGGTCATCTTTGGTATTTTTGTTAGACCTTGTTTCCATGATTTTAGTTGGTTTGGACATAGGGCTAAATAAATGATCCAATGTGCACTAAAAAAAACTTTGACCGATTTACTGCGAACTGTCACTTCCACTTTATAAGTTGAATAAATTAACTTGTACAACTTAGTAAGTCACTGTTTATTATGGAATACTATCAATTTTATGTTTAAAATTATATTTACACTTTGAAAATAGGGAGTGAGTAAACTTTTTACTGTATTAAAAATGTCGTAAATTATATCACTTTTTCATTGGCTTGGTTAGTTTTGATTTTGTATAACTGGAGTAAAACCGTATGGTTTTGACTACATAAGACACTTAAAAGACAGAACTAAAATACCAGCAGCAATTACTGCACTTTTTTATGGTTTCTGTCACTTTTATTAAATATATTTTTTTAATTTTGCGGGAGCAAACAAAAAACAGACTTATCACTGAAGTATTATTGCTTCTCTGGTTCCTACACCTCTTCTAAAGCCATACTGGTCTCCGGAAAGGATGTTCTCTACTTTTGGTTCGATTCTTTTTAGAATGATATTAGTCAATATTTTTGAGGCATGGGATATTAGGCTAAGAGTTCTGTGTTGTTCACATTTCGTCGTGCCTGCCTTCTTTTGTAATGCGACAATTAGGCATTTCTCGAAATCCTCCGGTATCTCTCCAGTCTTATACATTGTCTGTATCATTTTAAACAGGGCATCTGTAGTTCCTTTTCCTGCTGGCTTAATGAGTTCAGCCGGAACGTCATCGATTCCGGGTGCTTTCCCGTTTTTGAGGTTTTTCAGTGCGAGGTCAAACTCTTCTCTAGTGATTGGATCTCCCAAATCATCTGCGTCTACCTCATTTTCTCTTTCTATCAATGTTTCGTTGTCAGTATTTGCCTTTCCATTTCATTTATTTGCCTTTATTTGGCCCGTATATGGTGGTGTAAATTGATTGAAATATATAATTAAAGGAGAATGTCTGCATATGGCGGGCTGGCAAGCGGGCGATATGGATTTGATTTGTATGCAAATTAACAGATGGCGGTGTGAGTTAAAAGGTTGGGTAATCATCAAGTAGATGGCGTTATATTTCGTTAGCAACAGCAACGCGTGTCCGGGTCAGCTAGTTTATTATAAACGTTGTCTTCCACTCAATTTTTTGATGTTCCATGTAAAAATAAAGTTATTTTTTTTTTTAAATTGTGGTCGTAAACTTTGGATTCATAAAGTTTAACAAATTAATTATTTTTCGGTTAATTTTTAGATTTGAGTATAAAGCGTGGTATTTTCTCTTTCTAACACCGTTTAGATCATATTTCTACCCATGATAGTAAGGGAGACAGAATGATTTCTATGAGGCCTGTATGAGTTGTTGTCGAACAAATAGAATTGATGGGTACTTCACGAGCGGTCCTAATAAAATACTCTTTACAAAAATAAATTGTTGTGAATTATTGTTTCTGTAAGTTCAACTTCGTGTTTTATATTTCATATATCTTCTACAATATCCGATGCATGTTACACAAGGGACCAAACTTTTATTATCTATGTTCTTGGATAAATGTGAAAAATAGCGGCATGGGAGGTCTCTAGAATCGTAGCATTACTTTCTTATATGCTTGTGAATATCAATGGCTGTTCTATGTTAGTTGGATTTTTTATGTATTGGCGACTCGTGATAAATACGGAAATAACTACTACTTTGAAATTATGTGGTAGAGGGGAAGATGTATGAAAAATGCCTTTGCCTGCTTACATTTTTAGTGATATATCCCATTCCCTGTCTCATCAAAAACTCAAAAAATGTAGTCCATATAACAAAATGGACCAAAATTGAATATTAGTATATGTAAAAAAAATATATATTTCTATACCATTTTGCTTACAAATCACGTCAAAATTTTGTAATACACGATTGCTGCCGGGCAATTTCTCTTCACTCAAGATTTGGATTCAATATAGTTCATACAAAATCTCACTAATGCTCTGTCCTGAACCAGTTTGGTTTCATGAAATGTATTTTTTTTCAAAATATTTTCAGTTAGGTGGGGATATTCTCACTTTCAAAGAAAAAAACCACGCCTATAAAAACTGCTTCAAAGTAATAAATCTTCTAATTACGAATCCATTTTCGGTTATGGTTTTATTGTATAATGTGGAAAATTAAATTCTCTAGACAATTCTCGTAAAACAATTAATTATTTGTTCCTGAACTTCGCAAAATATAATAAAATACGCCTTTTGATGATGTTTTTCTTAAATAAATTTAACCTTAAAATCTTTAATTCCCCATCTAAATAAGGAATGTTATTGTTATCGACCTCATCCAGAATTTTACACGAGTGGTTCATCGCTTTGAGTCACAAACTGCCAATGGTTTTATGATACCACACTTTAGAGCCAGTGGGGGACAATGACAAATTGTCATCTCTAAATAATTGAGTTAGAGAAAAGGGTGGGGAAAGATGGGAAATGTCTGACAACCTGGCTATTTAGATCAAGTAACTAATCTAAAGTAATTTATCTGCCAACTCAAACAAACGTTCTAATCAGATTGATGATCTCTCTATATTACGAGTATTATAATCGCAAATAAGAAATTTCAAAACACTAAACGTATTTTATTTTTACTCTTCTTCTTCCCTGACTTCTGGGAATAGAGTGTGTAAAATTTCACCAATCTTGGAACAAAACTTTAGATTTGCATAAAAGTCTTACATAATTTCTTCAATGGCTATTAATTGCACCCACAGAATGATTTGAAGTCAAATTTTCTACTTACATCTAGTAGGAGTATTTGGTGTGGTGTGGGTTCCATTTCTCGGGGACTCCAGTAGCGCTAGTCTTCTAAGGGCGTCGGCAAGAGATGAGCGCAGGCACAGTAGCTGTTCCCCTTGTTCCAGGGCCCTCCTCTCTAATGCACCCACCCTCACAGCCATACTGCCCCCCTCGGCTTCCAGCATTTCATCTGAAAGAGAAGAAAAAAAAATAAACAATCGTTTCCATAAAAGTCACGAGGTTTCTTGGAGAACCAGAAGAAAATATGACGGAGAAATTGAAAAGCATAATTTATTTTTCGTCTTATTCTGTTAAAAGTAAGCGTACATACATTATACAATATACGTTCATAGGTAAACAGTCTAAAACAGGTCGCGGTTATGAACAGTCTATCCCTTTTCCAATTATTTTAGAATTTCTATTTCTCAATACATTTTTAAACTCCTTGACACTCCAACCACCATAGTACCATTTATCAACCATTTTGTGTGTTTCTGAAGCAAGGAAACTCGGCTCTGAATGAACCCAACTGTCGATCGGATGTTATCGGCTGTTTCCGTAACGGTTCGGATATTAAACACGAACGGCGATAGTTGACACTCCTACAGTACAGCTTTACTGTTACATCTAACGACATCTGTTGAAGGAATTTAAATCCTTAAAACATTCTATTTTAAACCGTGTCACATGATTGCCAATCTTCTTCGAGTTTTCCAGATTGCCTGCCATTTCATTTATATGAGAAGTTTCAACTTCTCGGTCTCATAAATCATAAAATTGATTGTCTGTTCGAGAAAAAAAATCGATATTAGAAAATGATCGATCAATTTTTCCAGAAGTAAGGATTAACAAAGTTAGCTTCGAGCACACGGATAAACCTATAGCACAATTTACTAGTTTATGGTATTAGTGATTGGGTTTGTTTTGTAGAGGATAAGGACATTAAGAGGTAACCTATCCAAGAAAGGTTACTTTATAAGGAAAGAGAGATTAAAAACAAATGTATCAACAAACTGATACCAAAAGATTTATTCGAGTCTTCGAGTATGATGGCCAGTGTTTTTCTAAGATAATTAATACGATAGCATTCACTCGAGAAGCAAGTTAGCCCAGCGAGAGCTGCAGACTGAGGTTGCTAAGGATTGGCAAATCTGGAAAAAGGCATCTGTCCTAAGCTGAACGCCTGAAGGTTCACGAAGAAGAAGAAGTACCTGATAAGGTAGCTGTGATATACTGTGGTATTCCGTGATGAACAATACTTCTCAGATGATCGGGGGTTTCAATTCTCCAGGTTACGAGTCGTCTTTATTTATCGTCTCGTTTACAATGATTATCTAACTTGACCACACGTCAGTTCTAATGGATGCTTTGTGTAATTCTGAAGCAAGGGAACTCGGCACTGAAGGATCCCAGCTGTCAATCGGTTATCCTCGGCTATTTCCGTAACGGTTCGGGTATCAGACACGAACGGCGACAGTTGACATTCTCCTACAGTACTACTTTACTGACATCTCTTTAGACACCTCGAAACTACACATAACTGCCTGTACTAACATATGTTGAAGGAATTTTAAAGTACATACATATTCCTACACACTAAAGTACTTACCCAGAAGGTTGCAAAAGTTTAGTTTTGTTTAAGAAAACATTAACAAAATACCAAATAGCACTGCCACAAAAAATGTTGAAACGTCATAAAACTAAAAAATAATTTAATCCATTCGCTAGAAATTTGCAAAATATTTACACAAATGACAAATAAGTGTGCGAGGGAGTCAAATTATTTGACAACACGTTATGTAAAGTGGTTGAAAACTGTTTTTTTCGCCTTAATTAGAATTTATGAATATTCAACAAATGTCATTAGTATCTCAAACAAACTTCTCGATGAAGGAGTTATTTTTTGCCAAGATTAAAATGTTTCCTAAATTCACTTCTAACACAGCACAGCTGTTTGATTAATTTTCCTTTGAACTATTAAGAATTTTACAACTCTAAAGCGTTTAGGTACATATTATTTTTACGATGTTTATCCATTGTTCGTAAAATATTATTATAACTAGTGTCAATTTTACTGGGGCTTAAAATAAGTAGGTAGTATAATTAATTATTAACAAGAAATTTGTGGAAAAGCGACGTTTGAAGAAGTAAAAGCAGGGTCCAAAAGTTTAAATTAATATAATTTTTTTACAAATAGTTTCTTATGAACTTAAATCAATATTCCTATTCCAAATTTTACTACAAATTTAAATGCCATGTCAAAGTAAAAACTTTTTTAGTAACAGTAAAATTGATGTAAAAATAGCCAAAAATAAATACGTGACTGTAATGTGATTCTTATTATAGAAGGCTTTTATGTGTAATAGGGGGCGTCGCTACTGTAGATATTGTGATTTCAAATTTCATAATAGGGTATTAAAAATTTTTTATTCATGTGCATAGATAAATTTGTCAAATCTTCGAAATGCTATACAACGCTACTTTCATATCACCTCGGTAGAAAGTTTTTTTTACATGAATACCGCACAAGAATCCCAACTGCTCCCGTCTGGAGCCAGTGGTATTCAAATCTGGTCACCAAACACGGCTAAAGCCATTTCAAACAACGTTTCAATTCTGAATGGTGGTCTTAAACCAGGGCGATACTTAGAGCACCTTCCACTCTGGAACGTGCCGCACATATAAACCTAATATTACACAACAAGTTTGCGAATAAAAAAATATTAGAACACGTTGTTTTTACATAATATGTAAAAGTAGGTACAATGCCGAACAATCACTAAAAAAAAATTGATAAAAATAAATGTAATAAATTTACATTTCTGACTCTTTACGCAGTTTTTTTTATGTGAAATCGCACAAGAGTCCCAAATGCTTCCCACCGTCTGGAGCCAGTGAGACTATGGCATCCCCATTTGGGATATCTTGTGAGGCGATAGAAAGAGGAAGGTGAGGTGCCTGACTATTTAGATCTGGTCACCAAACACGGCCAACATACATTAATTAAATTAAATTCACTTGCGCACGCCGGGATTTGAACCCGCGACCTCCGGCTTGATAGTCGGGAACCTAACCCCTCTATCACAGAGGTCGTCAAAAACAGTGAACAAAACATGAGAGTAGGTTCTAGCTTTGCTAACCTGTTATTTTTCATGATAAAGGAAGGTGCTGAAACACAACACTGCGTTTCACAATTTTTATTCAGATTTTCATTATTTTCCAGAGCAGAAAATACTCCCGTTCAATTTATTTTCACATGCAAAAGGTGTGTGGAGGTTTAGGATAAACTTCACACAATATGTGAGTTTTCGTCTGTTTTCCCAGTGCAAAATATTGATAGTGGGAAAAAATACTTTCGGCGATGATAAACGAAAAATATTTTTTCCCACAAATCCGAAAAAAAGGCACACAATCCACATAAAAAATAAAATAATTGAATAATATTTCTTTTGGACTCCATATACGTTTGTTAGGGGCGTGTCGGTGTGCCCGACATAAATTCAATTTTTTCTCAATTTCATAGTACTGTTTGGGCTTAGGAGGAACGTCTTATAACAATTGGTGACACCAGTTTTTTTTTAAACAAAATTTATCTACGTAACCATAATATACTTAAGTCCTACTAGTACTCACACTCTAATATCAATGGATTAGAAATACATCATAGGCACTTGTAAAATTCATCATTTCGGTTGTCATAATCTATAATACCTACCAATTTTTTTTTGGCTCCTCAGAATATTTCTTAGTTTTTATACATTTTTATTTTTAAAATAATTCAGGTACCTACGCCTCGTACGTCATTATATACGTCACGTTTTACTAACAGCCTGTTAGCTTAACTTGGTGGTTTGAGCAAAGTTGTCCCAACTGGCTAAAAATTGTAGTCAGTAACTTTTCTGTTAAGGTTTAGTTAATTTATCGTCGCGACCGACAGAAAAGAAACAGAAAAGTTACTGACTACCATTTTTAGCCAGTTGCGACAACTTTGCTCAAACCACCAAGTTAAGCTAACAGGCTGTTAGTAAAACATAAAAGATAGGGACTAGGCCCCCTGGCCGTGTTGTCCTAACTTTTGTACTTAGTAAAGATATCTTATAGTTTCAACATTTTACTTTTTAGTATTTTATTTCTTATCTTTTTTAAAACTTTTTATTTTGTATTGATTTATTAAATGAGATAAAAATAGAAACATTCTTTTGTGGACGTGAAGTCTATACTACTATTCACAGAACTACTAATACTTACTTAATATATCCTTTCCAAAAATTAACAATTTTCTTAACATTTTCAGAAAGAACTTACGCCAGGCTGCATAAACGTCCCCCATGGTATCGGGAGGGCTGTTCAGCGAAGGGGAGGGGTCCCCCGTGGAGGCCGAGCCCACGGAGCTGCCGCCACCCCCTCCCCCGTTGGTGCCGGGCCACAAACTCATTGCGGGAAAGGGGAGAATTTCCGGCACATCACTCACAACACTTATTTTTTTAGATACACTTTAGCGGTAAGGTTATTTGGTTGTTGTCACATATTTATGTTTTAATTTTTTTAAGCTATGTTTATTTTTAACTGGAGAAAGACGTATATTACTTCGTTATACATTTAGGGCTTTACTAAAAAAATATTGTTGAAGGGAGAACTTCTTTACCACCGTTGTGATTTGAAACTCGATGAAACGAAAAAGTGACACGAGACAAACAAATACATGTATAGGATTTAGCCTGCGAGAGAATGAGATAGAATAATCGGTCTTCTCTTTGTGCGGTGCTTCTTAGCCTCCCCACTCTTGTCTACTTCAGTTTTCTGAAGGCTTCACTTCTACCGCATGTGAACGGCACACATGTATTTTTTTTTAATGTAATACAACCGATAAACATAAATTGTTGTTTATTAGTTGTGTAATTTTAAAAAGTCGTTTATTAGTTAGAGGGATAATGTGCAGTATAGTTTACGTATCTACAATAAATTATATATTTTCACTTGCAAGTTAACATTTAAAATACGAATAACCTCACCATTCCAGTTTCAACTACTTCCGTTTTTACAATGATGGAGGACGTAGATAGTAGAGGATTAAGCTAAAACTACCTGTACCCATTGAACTCATGACGACGAGTGGGAACTTGGCGTCTGGACCACCCGGTTTTTAACCGGTTAATTAATAACATGAGAAAAAATATTTTTTAACTGATATAAACCTCTTTATGAGATCAAGTAAGGCGGCGAACACAGGCAGAGAGAAATTATTTGTTCAAGTTGATAGCTCTATTGTAATCTCTATTTTTCTCATAAATGACGCATATAACAAAAAGAGAAGTTATAGGTTCCATAATTTCATATTATTATTCATTAATATGATTTTTATTATACTATATATTTTATATGAAACATGCCGTCAATAAATTTACTTTTATGAGAATTAGCCGGGATACCCGGTTTCGCTCAGTGAGTTGATATGATATTGAACTAACGTTTAAACCCACGACGGATCTTGCTTTATATATTTATACCCTACCAATGGGTAGCCCCATCCCACCCATACAAAAAGGCTTTGAATGTTCCACAATGTTCCAGAATATTCCACAACATTCGAGAGTGTTCTGGAATGTTCCACAATGATCTGGAATGTTCCGGGATGATCTCGAACGTTCCAGAATATTCCCGAACATTCCAGAATGTTCCGGGATGTTATTAAATATTGTAGAACGCTCTCAAATACTCTCCAATGTACTGGATTGTTCTAGAAATTTCTAGAGGGCGAAAATTCCAGCCCTTATATTCTCAAAGGCACACCCTTCGGGTAAAAACGGGAACCTTCGCCATGAATGGGGGATAGAGGGCTACCACAACATATAACTCCCTTGATCGCACTGGGACCCGTTTCGGAGTATTAGCGGCACGCACATTGTAGAACACTTTCTTTTATAATATATATTGATTACTACATTTACTAATTTGATGAAATCATGTAACCATAAGCTGATATGACGAATGTTTTCATGAAAAATACTCACCATAATGATGATGAATACTAATATACAGGGATATATTATTGTCCTAATAACGTTTATAAAGATATGGGTACCCGGGCAGTAAAACGTATAATATTTTTATCAAAACGATTCAGCTGAAACGCATGTTTCAAACCTCCAAACTCGTATTAATCACTGTCTGTGTATTTTTCTGGTTAATGTGTTTACAAGACTTTTTGATTTTATCTCTTAGCTATAGGAAATGACGCGTTTCGTAAACCATTTCCACCGATCATTTATTTAAGTCTAATCGATACAATAACGGCGGGCATAATCGAGAAATAGACCAGGTACTAAATTACCGAATGAAAATGCAAGATTCTTTTTTCCTTGATTTTCAAACTGTGTTGGTCGATGGTTCAAACATTGTATTTGTATTTGTATGAATTGAATGAATGATGGTTTAAACATTGTTTGAATACCACACAAGAATTCCAACTGCTACCAACTGTCTAAATCTTTCTAAGTGTCCGGAGACAGTAGGAATATAGCAACCCAATTTTGGGTATGTTTTGAGAGGCAAAGAGAAGTGGGAGGGTAATGAGTAATGAGATGGGAAATAGAAAGGTTGGGAAGCACCAGACAACTAAGAACTGGTCAATGGCACGACTAATGCCATTTCAAGAAATATTACGAAACAATAAGAGGTTTTTAATCAGGACGATACTGAGAGTATCTACTACTCCTCAAATACACACTTTTCTACTGCAATTATATTATATCAGAATCGTAGCTGGAAATGACACAGTCATGTTTGGTGGCCAGATCTGAATAGCCAGGAACTTTCCATTCATCTTCTGTCTTATCCTTCCCCTCCCCACTCTCTTTAACCTCACAATATAATCGAATGTCATGTTAGAGAAATGTATATTTTTTCTCATTATTACTGAAAAGCCTTGCTTCCTCTCAAAATAAATAATAAAATCGTAAAAGAATGCGTTCACATTGGAGTGATTATACATAAAAAAAATCTTTTTTTAAAACTGTGAACCGTTCACGGAAAGGGTAGTTTAAATTGGACCAGTGTCTGAATTTTTTTTACTTCACGGCACACCGGTGAATGCAATTGTTTCGCAGCACATCAAATAAAATGGTTTAAAAAAGTAAATGTACTTAATGAGTCTAGTTTTTGCACTGTTAATTCGTGGTGGAATTCCATTGTAATAGAATTGAAATTAAAAAACTTTTTCACTTTGTTCCACTTATTTATTATTACCAGGACCGGTTTCATCCTACTACGGACATTTTCAGACTGGTCTAAAAATGTCCGTAGTAGGATGAAACCGGTCCTGGTAATAATAAATAAGTGGAACAAAGTGAAAAAGTTTTTTAATTTCAATTCTAAATGTACTTACCTACTTTATTAATATGAATTAAGACAACTATAGTGAGGGTAACCAATTTTATTAATGAGAAGGATGCGATTGATTTTTAGAAAGAAATTTGTCAAAATGCGTCTCTAAATTAAATAAACCAACACGTAACTACTCATCTACTATATGTAACCGCCCTCGTTTTTTTTAGATTTCATTTCCACGAGCTTGCAAAGTTTGCTAAGCAAGTTTGCAAAGATACGACGATCCAAACGGCAACAGAGATTTAATTGCTGTTGTAAACAATGGAGGTTTTAGCCTCGAAAATGCTGACAAGTCTAGCTCAGAAAAGAAGGTTTTGTGCACAGTATCATTTTTAGATATATTAATATTTCCTCTTCTGTTAGTTCAGGTTTATACCATCGAATCTTACGAATAGATTGACGACCCATAGTACATTGTATGGAAAAGACTTGGAAAATGGAGGGAAATAATTATACCAAGTCAATGGACATCTTCAATTTATCTTTAAACAAATACAAAATACTGTTACTGAGGCAGTTCAATTATGTACAATTAATACTTAATATTTATTTGTAAAAGATATATGTACCTATTTTATTTCTTTGTAAAGGAAATATAAAGTATTTATATTTTATTTAATTTGTAAATTTGTTAATTTCATATGTAAAAGCCCCGAAAAAGGGCGTAAGTAAATAAATAAAATGATGCAGAAGGTCCTCTGCACCTCTGGCAAAATGTAAAATTTGTTTGAGGATGAGTCTTTACCTGGGAAGCAAAAAAGCTGTTTGTTTTTAGCTTTTCTGGTCCACAGTTCTAACTTGTCAATGAAAGATTTTAATTTTCCTATAATTGTAATGATATTTTCATACTCTCTGAAACTGATTAAATAAAAAAAACAGAGTGAGCAATTCACAAGGGGTAGAAGTGAAACCTTCAGAAAACTAAAGTACACAAGAGCGGGGAGACTAGAAGCACCGCACAAGGAGGAGACCAATTATATTATATCACTCTTTCGCAAGCTAACTCCAATATATGTATGTGTTTATCCCTTTTTATTGTCGCTATTTTTCGTTTCATTGAGTTTCAAATCATGACGGTAGGTACTAAAGAAGTTTTCACTCCAAAACAGAGTGCAATTCAGGAAGAGAAACCTTCAGAAAGTAAAGTAGACAAGTATGGGAGGCTATGAAGCACCGCACAAAGAGAAGACCGATTATACTATCTCATTCTTTCGCAGACTAAATCATATAGATGTACTTATGTGTTTGTCTCTTTTTAGTGTCGCTATTTTTCGTTTCATTGAGTTTCAAAAACAAAGTTTTCACTTAAAAAACTAACATGTAGATGTTGAGTGTATTTAAAATTTAATAAATTTGTAATTAATAGCATTAATTTACTGTAAGCAGTTTGAAGGAATCTTCGTTCGCGGCTCACAGTTTTGCAAACACTGCATTGGACTGATAAAAAGCATCTGATAAACATGTGATTATTGTGGGAGCGTAAAATTAATGCAATACGTATTAAGGGTCTGTCGGGGCTCTAATAAAGATGAATTATTTTATTGGTCACAAGGGGTAGCTGGCTGTAGCTGGTTACTCAGCACGCATATGACCCATTCTGTTATTATTACCAGGAGTCACGGAATCGTGTTATAAACATGAAATTATTAACGTCAGAAAAGTAACCCTAGAGTCAGTTTAGTAAGTGTACGTCATAATATAGTTAATACATAGTATGTACATCACTGATGTTAGGATGTGACTGTTACCAAGTGACTTAAAATACCGTCAGATACTTTTTCCGCCTGAACAGGAATGAAAAAAAAAACTAATTTCGGTTGCAGGTGTGTTCTGCGTAACTCTGGTTCAATAAACTGCGTAACTTCTGTCATTTTCGTTTTCAAACAAGACGCGTGAGAATGAAGAGGACGAACGTCGATGACGTCCAGACGAGCTCTCGCTGGGATTAGTTTAATATTTTCATAATATCTTGATAATATAGTCTTGATCCTTGATGAGAATGCTAAACCATGTGTTTCGGATACAGTGCCCGAAATTTTTGCCAGCTCTAATCTTCTACGAGCTAATACTGCAGTATAATTCAAAGTGGTTTTCTTGCGTTTAGTTTTGGTGTAGCCATCAATTTCCGATATTGAATAAAGAATAAATGCAGGTAACTCCATTAAAGGAGGACTAAACGCCGTTGGCGCCAACAAAAAACTTGCCAAAAAAGTGAAGCTAGCCGTCCATAACGGAGTTCTTGTACCTACCCTAATGTATGGCAGTGAGGCATGGGACTGGCAGAGGAAGGATGAAAGTAGACTGAATGCTGTAGAAATTAAATCCCTAAGGCGTATGTGGTGTAGTAAAACCATGTAGGTACGATCATGTGAGAAAAGTGGAGATTCGCAAAGAATGCAAGGCTATTGTAAGCGTAATGAGTAAGATTAAGAAAGGGACGCTCAGATGGTTAGGGCAGAGCGAATGAACGAGAGGGTAAGGAGAATATACGAAACAAATGTGAATGGTAGAAGAAGTTGGGGATGCTCGAGGAAACCATGGCAAGACCAAGTGAATCAGATACTTGAGTCGGGTCATGTGAAGAGTCAGAATAATAGAAGAGTATGTATGAGACATGTATGAAGGAGTGACGGTTAGTTAGTTAGTTAGTCAATTACCGGATACCAAGAACTATTGATTTTTGCCCGTTGAAACGTTGGCTAAAGAAGGAACACAAAAATAGATCACGATAACGGAAAACTTCTTAAAATTGAGATTCTAGCAAATATCAGCCACTATATAAAAGATGGCATTTGTGATCGTTGAGTGCTACTATTGTTTGCACAAAGTGCTACTATTGAGAGCAAAACCGGCGGCAAAGTATGGCAAACGTCTATGAATTATGCGCGACTTTACATATCGGTTATACATTTTAGATCAACATTGAATATTTCTTCTTGGTTGAAGGAAATCTTGAGCCACGCTCCGGTTCGAGATTTCATGGTATGAACTATAAGTTTTATGAACCGGACCCGCAGTTCTAGTTGCTCCGGTTGAATTGGAACAGTGTGCAAATGGAATATGGACTACTAAAATATTACGTGTTCTAAGCACCTACTTATTACACTTAATATTACGTAAAGAAACGTAATTAAACACGTAAGACAATCTTTCTCGTTGGATACTGCTAATACCCCGAAAACAGGCAAACCGCACAAGTTAAATTTATCTTAGGTTTTCTGGCAAAACATTTTCTTTAATGGTTGACTAGTGGACTACTAAAATATGGTGACCGGACAACTTAGAATCATGCATTTTCAACAATTTCTTTAAAAAGTAATTAGAAGTGATGAAAAAAGTAGTTAAATAGGTTACATTAGGTTAAATCCCGTTACGAACCCTGAAATATTATGCATAGGAGAGCTATTCGTTCAAAATAATATATCTGAATCACGGACGTACAAAATATATGGACATGCCCTTACGTGTTAAAAAACGTGTTATTTCCCCCTCCCATTGGAACCATTTTTCGGAACCGGCTGGGCGTGTCCGGACCAGTGTCGTGCTCTCATCGTATATTTTACGCACGGACGCTGTATGTCTATGAAACACATACTTAGACATCGAGATAGATAGCGACGCGAAACACAAAGCCGCTGTTTACTGGGTTAAGTAAATCATGAAACATTTGTAAAAGTGTCTACGGCAACAAAATATTCCACTATGAAAATACTCTGAACCTTACTTTGCGAATTTGGATTTTACACATCTGTTCATACCGTGGCATGCAATTCGCGCTCCCATATAAAAAGGTCTATTCATTCAAAAGCAGATTTTACTATCAAGAACTAAATAGTGATATTATAGTGCGAGGTGCCTATATACTGTTAGATTGATTTATTGGCGAATCACAAGTTTCTTTCCTCTCTTCGCCCCGCCATAGTTGGTTTTTACCCCTCATCTGTAAGTTCTCGTCTAGTTATTTGTATGTCTATGATCTGAATACTCCACTGCACAACGTAAATACTCAATCAAAGAGCCAAAATATGCTTGTTATTCCCAATTTGAGTTCATTTTTCATTTTGGTGAGTGAAATATTAAATATCATGCATCGAAACCTTCGACCAAGTCTTATCGATCGAAACTATTAGTGCCTAAACTATTTTATTTGAAATATAAGAGATGTGCTATCCGCAGTTTTTACTGGGTAGGACTGTGTTTCCTGGCGTTGCCGATATTTTTCAATTTATTTTATGCACACCATCAAAAAATCATCTAAATGATCGAATTCTTTCCGTAATCAAATTATGCCCATTAGGTAGTAATCCGCCGAAGGTCGGGCGGCCATCATAGCATATCTCTTTTATTTCAATATCTTTGGCCATACTTAATATAAGTTTCTCAAGTTTTCAATTAATACAAGCTTTGGTTAAATAGAAACTAATAAAAATAAATAAAAAATACATTCATCTTTCAGATTTCGTAACTTAATCTAATGAAAAAGACGGAAGAACAGAAGCTCATCCTTCGTTTGGTTTTTCCCGCAAATAATTTTCTTTACGTTTTGTTTACCGAATCGTTACCATCAACGAAGCTTACGTAATGTTTGCAAACAAACTCGGTAAAGTTGCAAAGCCATTACATCGATTGTATAACATTAATTCACACGAGTGATAATGAAACTTTAGAGGTTATCCTAACTTCAATAAGTACCCACTGTTCGTTCTGCGCTCCTAGCACGAGATTTATCAAAACACCGACTCGGCATGCGTGACTGATCCAATTAACATTTCATGGCTAAACTATGCAACGTTTGCCGGAAAAATTCATCACCACTAAGGAAAAGGAGAGGAAAGCGTAAACCTAATGATAATTACAGTTGGGGTGTAACCTGCCTGGAAATCTAGCATCTGGAATCTAGATTATGAAAAACTACTGCGATTTTTTTATGTTTGGTTCTCTTGTGCCTACCCTAAATACCTTTTAATTAAGGTTGTGACCTTGGAGGTTTTATGCTCTATCCAAGGAGAATTGATGACCTCCATGCGTCTTTGATTTGAGGGTTGAACCAAATGTTGACTTAGAACTTTGTAATCATTTTATTACTTAAATCCCTCAGGCTAATAATTTTTTCGCTTTTCGGAACAACTCATATAGGTCTCACAGAAATCATTGTCTCTCTTACTATCATCATAGTTAGAAATGTAATCAAAACGGTATTGGAAAGAAAAAAACACCACTCTATATATTATCTAAAAATTACCCACAAAATAATAAAAAATATTTACCAAAAAAAAGAAAGATGATGATAACGTTTATAACACATGTGTCTAGTAAAATATGTGTTTTTTTTTCATTACCAGCCATTTTATATTATATATATATTTTTTTTTACAGAGAATACCGCACAAGAATCTCAACTGCTCCCGTCTGGAGCCAGTGAGACTATGGCATCCCCAATTGGGGTATGTTGTGAGGCTGAAGGTAGTGGGGAGGGGAAGGAGGTGGGGAGGAGGAAGGTTGGGAAGTACCTGGCTATTCAGATCTGGTCACCAAACACGGCTAAAGCCATTTTCAAGCAACGTTTCAATTCTGAATGGTGGTCTTACACCAGGGCGATACTGATAGTATCTTCCACTCTGGAACGTGCCGCAAATATACTATATATTATTTTAAATGAATTAATTGTGAAATAACACAAATTAATCAAATAAAATTTATTTGCGCACGCCGGGTTCGAACCCGCGACCTCCGGATTGTGAGTCAAGAGTCTTAGCCACTGGACTACGGAGGTCGTATAAAAAGCAAGGTGATAATTTTTAAAATTTGCATACAAAAAATTTTAATGTAAAAAATTACAGAATTATTTCAAATAATCTTTCTAATTTCAAAAACAGTTTATAGTTTTTGGATACGTCACAAATATTCCATATTTGGATTATAATGCAAAGCGGAAATATTCTGACCTACTGACTGAATATGGTCGAGGCCTGAGGGGTTAGGGGTTCATATTACATTTATTGGAAAGAGTTATTGGTAATGTTACTGAGTTATCATTTATAAAGCAATGAAATAGAATAATTTCCTGCCTAATGTTATTAACAATACATTTCAAAACGAATGAAATGATCGGCTAAAGACGATCAAGACGACCAATTGATTTGTTTAAAATTATAAATTAATTAACATGCTCGTAACAAGTGGAATAGAGGCTTTAAAACTGTGAATGTATCGATGGAAGAAATATTACAATAAAATTGTGAATGCTTTTGTTGGAAATCTTATTGTCGAAAATCAGAATTTAATAATTGAAGGCAATATTAGAGACTCTCAAATGAAAATTTGATGAAAATCAGAAATCGATTCGGTCGTTTTGAACTCAGGACCTTAGTCTTGCCAAGGCTTTGACCTAGAGCAGCCTTGCTGGGGCTATCCTTTAAAAGCAGAGCCCCGGCAAGGTTAAGATCTTGGATTAAATTCCTAGATGCGACCGAACCTTTCCTGTTTCAAAAATTGGTTTAATAGTAGCTAAAATTGTCTTCAAATACTAAATATTACAATTTGAGGTTTTAATGATTAAGTTATTAAAAAAAATAGGATCGTTAATTCACCTAATTGACCTAGATATAATAATAAAAACCCCGTAAGGTTGGTTTCTCTAAACATGGCTCCTAACAGTGCGCTGAAGGCGTTTTCAAGAGGTTCTTACAATTCCCAAAGGACTGTATCACCAATGGTGATGACGAGGTAGGCAGACTTGTAAGAAAATCGGTTCCTAGAAGGTGATGTCACCATTCAACACGATGTGGTTTATAATATGTTTTAACTAAAATTAAGAGGTCAATTCAAATGGCTACTCTATATATTTGAAACACACATCAATTTAATTTTACCATATAACTTGTACCCTCAGGCTAATTTTTTCGCTTTTCGGAACAACTCTTTTAGGTCTCATAGAAATCTTTGAACTCCCTTAGTGAGAAATATTATCTAAACAGTACTTGAAAGAGAAAAGAACACACTATGTATTCAAATCTGAAAGTTAATGACAAAATAATTCAAATGTACACCTTTATGGAACCAAAGTTTCCGACCATTATCTGAAAAAAAATTATGAAACTATGTGAGTGGCAGTCAGTTGAGTCCACTGGGGTTCGTGTTCCAGTGGAACCAATATCTTTTTCTGATTTTTCTGTCTCCAGATTTTCGATCGAGTTTCGCTAATATTATCTTCATTTAATTGAATATTATAATTTGAGATTTAACTCATAAAGTTAAAAAAATATATATATGGTTATGATAACGTTTATAATACATTTATCTAATAAAAGATGTGTGTGTGTGTGTGTGTGTATTTTTTTTTCATTACCAGTAACTTTAGTTAGAAAAAACGTAAAGTGTGCCATTTAAAAAAATTTTGAAAGTTTGTGATTAAAATTTTTATATCTAAAAAATGAGATGATTTTTTTTAATAATTATATTTTAAAGCGTATTTTATTTTCTTTCAAAACAGTTTTATTATTTTTCGGATGCGTTTGCAAATATTTAATTTATTTGGATTTTAATGCAAAGCGGAAATATTCTGACCTACTGACAGAATATGGTCGAGGCCTGAGGGGTTAAGGGTTCATATTACATTTATTGGAAAGAGTTATTGGTAATGTTACTGAGTTGTCATTTATAAAGCAATGAAATAGAATAATTTCCTGCCTAATGTTAACAATACATTTCAAAACGAATGAAATGATCGGCTGAAGACGATCAAGACGACCAATTGATTTGTCTAAAATTATAAATTAATTAACATGCTCGTAATAAGTGGAATAGAGGCATAAAAACTGTGAATGTATCGATGGAAGAAATATTACAATAAAATTGTGAATGCTTTTGTTGGAAATCTTATTGTCGAAAATCAGAATTTAATAATTGAAGGCAATATTAGAGACTCTCAAATGAAAATTTGATGAAAATCAGAAATCGATTCGGTCGTTTTGAACTCAGGACCTTAGTCTTGCCAAGGCTTTGACCTAGAGCAGCCTTGCTGGGGCTATCCTTTAAAAGCAGAGCCCCGGCAAGGTTAAGATCTTGGATTAAATTCCTAGATGCGACCGAACCTTTCCTGTTTCAAAAATTGGTTTAATAGTAGCTAAAATTGTCTTCAAATACTAAATATTACAATTTGAGGTTTTAATGATTAAGTTATTAAAAAAATAGGATCGTTAAATCACAAAATTGACCTAGATATAATAATAAAAACCCCGTAAGGTTGGTTTCTCTAAACATGGCTCCTAACAGTGCACTGAAGGCGTTTTCAAGAGGTTCTTACAATTCCCAAAGGACTGTATCACCAATGGTGATGACGAGGTACGCAGACTTGTAAGAAAATCGGTTCCTAGAAGGTGATGTCACCATTCAACACGATGTGGTTTATAATATGTTTTAACTTAAATTAAGAGGTCAATTCAAATGGCTACTCTATATATTTGAAATACACATCAATTTACTTTTACCATATTGTACCCTCGGGCTAATTTGTTCGCTTTTCGGAACAACTCATTTAGGTATCAAAGAAATCTTTTTTAACTCCCTTACTAGCATAGTGAGAAATATTATCTAAACGGTATTTGAAAGAGAAAAGAACACACTATATATTAAAATCTAAAAGTTAATGGCAAAATAATTTAAATGTTCACCTTTATGGAACCAAAGTCTCCGACCATAATCTAAAAAAAAAATTATGAAACTATGTGAGTGGCAGTCAGTTGAGTCCATTGGGGTTCGTGTCCCAGTGGAACCAATATCTTTTTCTGATTTTTCTGTCTCCAGATTTTCGATTGAGTTTCGCTAATATTGTCTTCATTTAATAAATATTATAATTTGAGATTTAACTCGTAAAGTTAAAAAAATATATATATGGTTGTGATAACGTTTATAATACATTTATCTAATAAAAGATGTGTGTGTGTGTGTGTATTTTTTTCATTACCAGTAACTTTAGTTAGAAAAAACGTAAAGTGTGCCATTTAAAAATTTTTTGAAAGTTTGTGATTAAAATTTTTATATCTAAAAAATGAGATGATTTTTTCTAATAATAATATTTTAAAGCGTATTTTATTTTCTTTCAAAACAGTTTTTTTTAATTTTTTGGATGCGTTTGCAAATATTCAATTTATTTGGATTTTAATGCAAAGCGGAAATATTCTGACCTACTGATAGAATATGGTCGATGCCTGAGGGGTTAAGCGTAATATAAGTGGCAGAATTCTTGACACGTATACTAGACAAGTCATTTATTATATTATTATATTTTCATAGCATTATGATTATAGTGTGGTATGAGTTAGGCCGAACCTTAAACCCAGCGTCAGCAGACTGTGTCTAAATTGGTTGTTTCGCACTGCGCCCTGGAGGCGCGGCGGTCTGTTTTGAAGTTCAACCAGCTATAACGTCAAAACAGCCACATGACGAACGTATCCAGTGATTTTGAAAATAAAACAAGCTGAAATTATACTTAAAACTACTTAACCGATCTAACAAAAAATACTATAAATAGGCGCACTAAAATAAAACCGGTTTTATTTTTGACACATCAGCGCAAAATCCACTGAACATTAACCGATAGAAATGTTATTTACCTAAATATTGATTTAAATGATGGCAGATGTTGCCAAATTAGGCAAATCCTTTTATAACATAAGCTCCAAGAGGAGACACAGAGGAAAATAATTCCCCTCAGGATCTCCTATGTCATCTTTGGGATGCTGTGGTAAGGGTATTTTTAGGTAAAGGAATCCGAGGAAGTTCTGAGAAGGGGTAGAACCTGGGGTTCAGTGTTTCCAGGAGAGACAAACGTATGAATCAATTCGTCCCACTGCGGTGCAAGGCGATGTTTTGAGAGAGTTGTGCTGGGGAGGTTAAGAAGTCTTCCTCAACCAGTCTTTATCGATCCGGCCTATCACGCAGTTGGTGGGCAGAAGCATCCATCGCCAAGATCCGGACAAACCTCACCCTATGAACCCAGGCACCCCTTCTAAGTCACCAAAAGTAGCGAACCACTTGGGGTGCTATGGTAGTGGTGTTGGTAATCCAATAAACGGTTCCCGGATACAGACCCCAGACAGGAAATTGAAATTGATTTTCAGTTCAAAAAAAAATCGAAATGTGAAAACATTTGATTAATTTTTCACCTGAATAAAGCAAAAATTTATCTTACTTCGGGCAAATTGACACAATCACAACACACGTCTATCGTTTTATATCATCAGTGGAAAAACACGACTGACATTCAATTATCATATCAAATATTCACTGGAAGACACGTTAAAAAAGTTAATGTAATTCTTTACCCAGTGAACAAACTTCAAGTATTTATAAAAAAAGTGATAAAAGCACTTAATAACACAAGAAATATTAATTATATTAATATCATGACGCAGAGATGACAGCCATTTAAATTTCAGACAAATAAACGTGACTGTTTCCTTCATTTTTTTTTTTGGGCTATTTTTTATAATATATTTATTTTATATGATATTGTATTTTCCGGAGTGAGTTTATTTCAATTCTTTACCGGTTTGTAATATTATCAAAAATTCTTTCTGTAATATATTAAGTTATGCAAAAAATATATTCGTGGAAAAACACGATAAAGTTGATTATTAAAATACCAAAAAATAATTTCAAATACTTGACTTGAAATTAATTTGAATACCAAGCCGTAATAATAAAATTATAAGTAAGCCACAATCAAAGCTTGTCTGGAATTTTGTGGAAAAATATTTATTAAATAAGGAATAATGGGTTACTTTCAAATTGATATAACCCCTCAGAAATCAGGCGCATTGTTTAGAAAGTCAAAATATTTCTGCTTTGCAATAAAATCCAAATAAATGGAATATTTCTGAATATATTCGAAAAATAAAAACTGTTTTTGAAAGGTTATGAAATATGTTTACAAATTTCATTATTAGAAATCTCTACATATTATAAATTAAAGTCCTCTGAATGGATTTTTATGCAGTTTTCACCAATAGATATAGTTGAAGGAATGAGGAATGTTTCGGTATTTAATTTGTCAAGATTTTGTGTAAATTGGTAGAAATATATAATTAAAGGAGAATGTCTGTATGTGGTGGACGTGCGGGCTGACAAGCGGGCAGTGTGGATTTGATTTGTATGCAAATTAACTGGCGGTGTGGGTTAAAAGGTTGGGTAAGCATACAGTAGGTGGCGTTGTGGCGTCGCCACAGCAACGCGTGACTGGGTCCGCTAGTACAAAAATAATAAGTTTTAAAAATGGGTCAGCTTTCGTTTTTATCTCAAATTACTAACAACGAAAAAAAAGAAAAAAAACCCATATATTTTATGAGGCATATATTTTATAAATGTTATTATCACATCAAGTTTTTGTCGTTTCATAAAGAATAATCGAGAAAAAATTCACGAAATTTTATTTATTTTTCTCATATTGTCATCATTGGTGTGTATTTTTTTTCTTCTGTGGTTAAATTATTCTGAATATAAAGCGTGAAGTTTTCTCTTTCTAACACTGTTTAGATCATATTTCTCACAATGACAGTAAGGGAGCTACAACGATTCACATGAAACCTTTCTGAGCGGGGACAAATTTGGTCTCCTGTGATTAAACAGGTTTTAAGTTCTTTACAGCATGACAGCTTTGCGTTTAAATACAATTACACGTAATTACTTGAGGCTTTTCTAAATATATTTATATAAAAATCTAAAAATGTTTGTATGTCCGCTATGCGTTGCTAAACCGTTCATCCGATTGCGATGTAACTTTTGGGATTTGATGTGTGCATGCCCGCGATGGTTTCTGTACAAAATAGTGAGCTCTGGCATCATGAAATTACAAAAAATTAATTAATTAAATAAAAATGAATCGCATAAATGTATGTACGCGCATAACTTCCGAACGACTGCACCAAATTGGATAATTCTTTTTTTTGTGTTCGTAATGTTCGACAAGGTTTGTATAAAACTTCTGGTGAGCTCTGGCATTATGAAATTTGTATAAACAAATTGCAATAGGTGGCACGCGAGCTGTTTGAAGACTGAATGTATGAAATGCGGGAGGGGGGAGGGGAACTTGGGTAGGGGGTTCGAGGGAGGGGAGGAGAGGAACTGGTATCGGTGAGGGTAACCTGGGAGGGGGGAGGGGAACTCGGGAGAGGGGTACGCGGGACGGGGGATGGGGGGGAGTGGAGTGGGGAGAGGGAAGGTGGAGGAGGCGGAGTGGGAACGCGAGAGGGGAAGGGAGAGAGGATGGGGAGGCGGAAGGAGAACGGGACGAATGGGAAAGGACACGCACGAAGAAACAAATTCTTTATTAAATGAAATAGCAACGCGTGCCAGGTACTAGCTAGTAACAATATAAATTAATTATGGAAACGTCTGCTAACTTCTCATATTCATTGTTTTTACCAGGTTTAAATCATAGATATATTTTAGGTTCATATTAAATACAGTTGAGTGAGCTCCGTTTATACAATATTCATCGCTTCAATGTGAAGGGTTGGAGTTTATGGTTTAAGTGCCAACGGAAACTTAATGGGGTGGTTAACCCTTGGGATCAGTTCAATGGAAAACCTGAGGGGGGTTGGTGTGGAAATATGGCCTTAGAAATTAATACAAATACCTCCGAGGTTTAACGACTAGTTCGACTTTGGGTTAGAAGGAAGAGGGTTCGCAAAAATACGTTGACAGCTTTTCGTATCATTGAAAAAGCGTAACCGAAATTGTCGTAACAGGTAGTTGAATAATTGAAAACGAACTGTGGAACAATTTTCCGGTTTCGTGTTTTTCAGATCAAATTTCAGCCCTACCACTCCTTAAAAAGACCTTCCACAAATTTGATTAGGTTAAGGTAGTTTTGAGGGTTGTTATATTAATTTAGTTAATAATAATAATAAAAAGCATTAATTATGAATAGATTTTTATAATTTTATGCATTTGGTTTAGTCATCATTGATTCTATTGACAAAAAGATCACTGCTCAGCTATACTTTCAGGATTTCTCCCGGAATGCAGGTGGTTTTCAGCAGTGTTAATGAAATATACTCTAAAACCGTCACAATTTACTTAAAACAGGTATTTTTGGGTGTCAAATTATGTGTTACTAGAGGGGTTATGATATGTTTCTAAAAATAAGGTGATTAAAAATCGTGATTGTTTTTTTAATGAAAAATATTTTCTCAACAATATGCTTGTATTAACAATGTTAAGTACTATGAACTCGTAAAACGGAATACCTAGCAAACACCTTATCTCAAAAGTTACATTGTTCTTGCTTTTTTTCTTTTATCTTAGCATACCTCTCTACGAGTGGAAACGTAAATAGCCTATGGAAAAAAATCTATTTTTTTCCTGTACCTAAGTGTGAGTATTTTTTTTATGATTTTAATAACAAATTAGATAGATATGGATTTGTTTTCTAAGTGTAAACGACATGATAGAGTTATTTCAGTACGATGTGCTAATTTCTGAAGCAACTAATTAACAAAAAATCTCCCGGGTGCTAGTTAAATTAATATTCATGCAGTAAAATTTACATTCACTTGGATTTAAATCCAAGCTTTTGTCTCTAGGAGTAAATTAAATAAGTTCTCGGCATTTTTAGGCTTTAGACGGCGAACGAAGTCAAGAAATCTGGTATCGGAGCTACATATACAACATTTTTTGACCGAACTGCAAAAGGTAAGAGATGACTTCGGGTGTAAGCCGTTATAATTGCCACATTTAACATATGTATTTGCAATGTCAAAAACCTTGTAAATGGATTGCATGACTTACTCCATTTAGGAAGTACGCGTGGTTCTCCCCAAAGGTTCATAAATAAATTGGTGCGGCTAGCTCTACAATAAAGAAGGTTATGGTTACACCTGGTAAAAAATAACTTTATTTGAACCAGAATATTTTTGTCATATTTATTTTTTTAACTTAAAACGAAATACAAACATTCCCAGGTTACGAATAACCTGACAATATTTGAAAATCTCCTACTACAATAATAGTAAGCGGAAAATGTTGCTTATGTTTGGATGGAGGACTTAGACAGCCGAGGAATTGAACTTACAACGCCTGGGTGGGATCCAGAAGCGATGCCACCTCAGCCACTGACCGTTTATTAGCAGGTAAAAATATTTAAGCAGAACAATACCTCTGTGTCTCTAAGCATAAATGCTATCGTAGTTAGTTTAATCAACTACTTTTGATCCACTTATGCTTAACTATGATTAATATTGTAAAGAAATAGTTACCACTATTAGTAGCTGTTAAATACCAAGACCGATATTACATAATATCTTATAACTTAATCAATGACTTGACTCTATAATGCTAGCACCAAGTCATCGCACATGTCCGAAAGAATACCCACAATTACATGGCATTTATTGCATCGCCGTTCGATTAATAAATAATCCAATAAGCCTAAAAGTTTAACGACAGTCAACAGAGGGTGTGAACATTGTGTACCGTGCACACAGAAAACTGACAGAAAATAATCCCCTTTAAATAGAGTAAGCACTCATAATTTATAATGATTTTATTAACTGATATAATACCACATAGTGCATACTCTTATTTGTAGGTGGGTACTACTTATAGTTTTAATAAATTTAATTTAATATTTGCTATCATTGAGAAACATTATTAAGTTTAATTAGAAAATAAAACATAAAGGTTTGTATTCGTAAGGAATTCGTTTTAAGATCCACTTGTTAGTATGAATTATTAATCAGTACGTTTTTCTTGACATGATAACCTTTGTTGCAGACTGAAAGAAAAAACACTGCGTGTTACCGACTTGTATGAAAATGTGACTTAGGTTATTTGATGTCTTGGAAAAAATGATTTATACGAACAAAACACAGTGTCCGTTGACCGAAATACAAAAATTTGACATACTGAATATAAATTATTTCCTCTCCTATGAATATAAACCAGATCAACGTTCCAGTGTATTAAAGCATGTTTAAATATGGTTGTAATGTGATATTAAAATGATGGGTTGCATTAACACTGTACTTTTAAGCAGAACTATTATAATTTTAAACGGTTTTCACTTGTCAAACGTCAAAATGAACACAGGGTTTGTAGAACCGACGCTTTTCGTAACGTCCCGTCAGCTGTGCGGCGCTGCCGGCGCTCGACTGAATTATCAATCTACGGCGCCACGACGCCGGCGCTTTCAGCACACAGCCTATTTCCGCAGGCTGAAATGGCACCTACCCCCGCTGAGTGTCGCCCCATCTGAGGGTGAGATATTGCCGAGTTGTTGTTTTGCCAAAGTTGAATGACAGCGCGGAATGTAGCAGTAAAGAATGAATGGGGTTATGCGGAAACCACAAAA
Organism: Limnephilus lunatus; assembly: GCA_917563855.2. Lineage (NCBI taxonomy): Eukaryota > Metazoa > Arthropoda > Insecta > Trichoptera > Limnephilidae > Limnephilus > Limnephilus lunatus. The sequence goes on along the minus strand of OU830602.1, from coordinate 51,789,350 downwards.
CACATACTAATGTATATTGGTATTCAACAATGATGGGAGTAATCAATCATTATTTTAGAACTGATTGTTATGACATATTTTATTATAGGAGTAAGATAAGATTGAACATTTAAACCAGGTTTAGGTGAAAATGCAAATTTTTAAAGTTTTACTGGCCGAAACGGTGCGAGGTGGTGGCAGAACATGTTTGGAATTTCAATTACTTTGTATACATATAATCATTCAAGAAAAATATAATATTAATAACTTGAATGAAACATGAAACCGAGCAAGGCACAGAAAAAAAGGTAACGGTCGCAACTGGGAATCGCACCCAGGATCTCCGTCTTATCGGGGGAATATATATGTGCTATGACGTATGCCATACAATATAATTTTTTTAAATTTTACATCATATTTTTGTTTATTTATACTAGTTTTTTTTAAGATGTTCTCACATACGTGAGAATAATTCAGATATAAACGTAGTTAATACAGAAATAGGTACACATAGGTAATTACAAAAATCTAATCAGACAATCACGGACCAAGTATATCACTTGGTCGAAGCAGACAATGAAACATTTGCATACATTTAAATGAAGATTAAAAAATAAACATAAATAAAAGAAAACTGAAATGGCATCCCCAATTGGGGTAGGTTGTGAGGCTGAAGATAGAGGGGAGGGGAAGGAAATAGGAAGGAGGAAGGTGAGGGAAGTACCTGGCTGTTCAGATCTGGTCACGAAACACGGCTAATGCCATTTCAAGCAACGTTTCAATTATGAATGGTGGTCTTACACCAAGACGATACTAAGAGTATTTTCCACTCTGGAACGTGCCGCAAATATACTATATATATTATTTTAAATGAATAAATTGTGAAATAACACAAATTAATCAAATAAAATTTATTTGCCACGCCGGGATTCGATTCCGCGATCTTCGGTTTGCGAGTCAAGAGCCTTACCGCTGGACTACGCCGGCCAATAGAAGCAAAAGGCACAAGAGACACGGGATACGCAAGTAGAGACACAAGTGATGCAAAATATAATTAGCACAACATATTTTAAAGCAACCGCAGAACATTTTTCTGGATCCATATAAATTATCGACAAAAATGTCTACTTCAGCAGCCTCTATCTTATTAAGTAGTCAACACATTTGGGTCAGAGGGCTAAAATAGGCGATATTATTTTTAAATGTATTCACACATACAACCACCAATGTATTGTAAAAGGTTGTTTATCAGTTGTGTAAAATTTAAAACACCATGTTTTTTTAAAAACTCCAAGAAAAACCCACCAATATATCGTAAAAGGTTGTTTATCAGTTGTGTAAAATTTAAAATACCATGTTTTTTAAAAACTCCAAGAAAAACCCACCAATGTATCGTAAAAGGTTGTTTATCAGTTGTGTATAATTTAAAACACCTTGTTTGTTAAAAACCCCAAGAAAAACCCACCCAAAAATTTTCGAACGAATTTTTTTAAACTTAATTTTATGTAAAGCTAAAAGTATTTTCGTTCTAGATGGATGGTTATTGAACTCGACTTCAACAATATTATGTAACACGATACCAAAACATCGCAATTTAATCTTATTTAATGTCGTGTTTACCGAATTCCACAAACGTAGTTGTAGAACGCAAGACAATCTGTTTGCAAACAAAGATGCTGAGTAGTGTTGTGATAAAGATAGTGCTGGGTAGTATCGTGTTCTGTAGACACTGGCGACGGAATTTGTACCATCAGTCAATATTGACCGAGAATTATTACAGCTGTGGAGGCTAAGGCTATGCGGAGAGTCTGAAAGGAATGACCGGCGAACAGAACAAAGAAACTACAAAAATAGCTTTGCTAGGCCTGCTTGTATTTTGATGAGCATATTTAATCTTAATATATAAAAAATGAATGTCTCTTTGTTTGTCCCTTATGCTTTCCTAAAACAGTCATCCGATTGCGATGAAACTTTGAAGATTTGATGTGCTCACGCCCACGATGGTTTGTGTGTATAATGGCGATCTCTGGTATGAAATTATTTCCTATACTATTCAACCATTTGTGATGAAACTTAGTTGAGTTGTCGTGCGCACTGGTGACCAATACATACTGGTGAGCTCTGGCATTATGAAATTTGTATAAAAAATTTGCAATAGGTGGAACGCGGGAGGGGATTTTAAAAAAGCACGCAGGTGCTCGATTCTGTAACAGTATCCGTGAAAAGGACGAGGCTCACATTTTAATATTTCTTGAAAAGTTTTTCGAGTAAAACATTAGCGATAAGCATCATATATATTTTTTTAAAGACGATGAATTAGTAACTTCCAGAGGTATATAGACAGAAACATCGGAGATTTTAGTAATATGTTCATCACAATTAATTAAAATAAACCCTTCGGAAAGATTCATTTCTATGATTGCTAGGGCCAATTCAATATTTTTGTACCCTTCTTCGTGTCGTTAAGATTTCGACTTTATTTTATAGTACTATGTCATCTTGTAGATATAACGCTGATAGCGCCTTTGTTGCATTTTTTTAAACACGGATCATTTGTGGCAAAGTGGCAGAAGTTACGATAGTAGTGCAATGGTATGCCTAAACGCGAACTTACCTTTTTTGAATTGAAAACAATGGATGCGAAAGTTGACGAAAGATCATGACGTGTTGAATGCTAATATGCAGATTGTGCCCTGTATGCAAATAAATCAATGTAACGAATTAAAAAAACGATTTCAATTTTCATTACTATTCACCTGTCCTCGAGTCAATTATTGTCGAGTTGCATTTCCTATATTGACTTTCTATTTCGGTTCTTATTCAAGTATATAAAGCATTTAAATTTTACGAATCATTAACAATATGCCACAGGTACCTGACAATCTACACATATGTATACACTCATATAATTGTAATTCTAATTCATATCTACGTAAACGTGACTGCTATGTACTCACTGTTGTTTTTTTTTCCTTTATTTTTCCCATTGTAACAACATACATACAAAAGTAATTTTACATAATTTCTAAAATACAGTAAGATGTAAATATAAGGTACAAGTAATGTAAAAGTTAGCAATAAGTAAAATATATAATAGACAGGAGTAGGTTATCGGAACCCACTAAGGCACTGCCTGTGTGTGGGTAATATAAACAAGATTGCAATATATACATCAATAAGTACAGGTAAAAATGTTAATTTTAAAGTAAAGGTTTAGAAATATAGTGATCTGTGAAAACATTGTAGTAAAATAGTGAAACATAAAATTTTGTTAGAAATTACAAATCATACAACAGTAGAAAGGTTAATAAAATTATTAAAAAGAAAGGTTAGAAAATACAACAGTAGAAAGGTTAATAAAATTATTGTACATTTTTATTAGAATACGAAACATATTAAATTTCAGACTATTAAGAACCATCTATTTTTCCCTAATTCAATCTGTATTACAATATGGAATCAACCAAAAAATATGAATAAACGTAATTTAAAAAAAGCCATGTGAGTACAACTACACAAAGACTGTTTCAACAATGAGAGCTTTGAAGGTTAAACGTCACGTACGTTATAATCAACGCATTCACAGATGGCGCCAATCAAATTATTTTAGGTTTTTAATGCTTTTTGCACATTAAGTTTTAAAATATTAAGGTAAATTAATTGGTCGCGCCCGTACATATTTAATTAGAATATAAATAAATAGTTTTGTCCATAAACAAACACAAATATTTCAAGAAAAGCTGAAAAATTTAATTTTGTATCGGTGACTCAATCCAATATTGTATTTTTCAGCCTTTCTTAAAAAATTTGGGTTTATTTATGGACAAAACTACTTATTTATATTCTAATGAAATATGTATGGGCGCGAACAATTAATTTACCTTAATATTTTAAAGCGTAACGTGCAAAAAGCATTTAAACCTAAAATAATTTGATTGGCGCCATCTGTGAACGCGTAGATTATAATTCGGATAGACAATAAAAGACCAAATATTCTTGGCTCTATGAATGTCCCGCGCTGTTACACCACCACAGTTCAACAATTCTGCCAATATATTGGAGTTAAATGGTTTAACGAGTTTAACCAAATTTATCCATTAAATTAAGATTGGAAACAAATTATAAAAAAATCAATAAAAACACTCTAAAAATAGCTTATTATCCGTTTTTGTGATTGATTTCTCACAAAAACGGCGCTATATAAATTAGCCAAGTATTATCATATTTAATACAAAAAATATATATAGATACCTTGTATAATTTCTGTATCCTACTACATAAAGTACAATTGCTCATACCTACTGGACACTATTACTGTATTGATCGAGGTACGGTTGAACGATCTCCAGGCAAAAGGAAAGTATAGGTGCTGAAAGTTTGCATTATTTAGCACCAGTGAGCCTACAGGTAAACGGAGTATTCCAAGTGCAATATAGCTTTACTTATTCATGGGGCAGAATAGCGACCCCGGGAAATTAAATTAAATATTCCCATTTCATCACGAAGAAGAGCATCATAAAAAGTTAACTCAAACGGTAATTGTCAATAGTTTTTTTTTTTAATATTATTTATTATCTTTGAATACGTCAAAAAGAATAGGAGGTAAAACAAAAATCGCTGGAAGGCCTAAAGGAAATCCCGATAATTGAATTAAAATAATGAGAAATAAAGAAGTTACGACAAAATTCCCGTTTTTTTGGGGTCCCCCTCGTATTTTCTAATATTATGAAGCTTTTAGGACTTCAATTGTATTAAAATAAGAACTTGTTTATTTTGGGTAACTTAATATAGGAGAACATTATATCGGAAAACGATTACCTATACTGTTATGTATTTTAGAATTACTGAATAACTTCACCGAATGCCCTCAAATGTTAATGTGTGTAAATAACCGTGTCACTGTCAAATCTACTCGATTCTACCATCTTTTCCACTGTGACAACCACATCCCTCCGCAATTTCACCAAAGTGCCAATACATACACAAAATCTCTCCGTCTTGCACCAAAGCAAAAACAATGAATTGTGAAAGAAACTAATGTATTTCTATATTATTTTTCTTTTTGGTAGGCGGGAATACATACCGCCGCCGCGGGAATCATTCAATGGATAACCAACACCCCTACCATATACCCCAAGTGGTTCGTGACTCAACAGGGGTGCCCGGGTTCATGGGGTGGTTTAGATCTTGGCGGCGGATGTATTTGTTCACCTACTGAGTGGCGGACCGGATCAAGAGAGATTGGTTGACCTCCAGATTCATAACCCATCTCCATACCTTGTTCCTTCCCAGAACATCTTCTTCTTCCTTTCCCTAAAAATACCCTCCACACAGCATCTCCAAAGTAGACAGGTCCTGAGAGAATTTTTTTCTCACGGTTTCCTGTGTGGAGCTAATATAAAAAAAGTTGTAACATTTATTTATTCATATAATAAATAAATATTACATCTTAAAAAAAAATTATGACGGTGCAGTTCACACGCGGTAGAAGTGAAACTTTCAGAAAACTAAACTTCGAGAGAATGAGACGAATGCACAGTATCAGGAGTAGGATACATGTAGGGTTTATTTATTAATAATATTGTTAACAAGTTTAAAAATTATTTTACATTTTATTCTACGAAGCACCGCACAAAAAGACACTTAATATATTCTCTCGCAGGCTAAATCCTATAGATGTATGTGTTTGTCTCTTTTTGAAATCGCTCGTTTCCATATCATCGAAATTAAAATCACAACGGTGCTAAAGAAGTATTCACTTCAAAAGAAAAAAAGTTTGTAACATGATAAGTATTTATTGTACCTATTGATATGTAGGTATTATATGGTACTCCAGATTTTATGTCCGGGTTGAATCTTTCCCAAATGAAAGACTAAACCCTTCCACACACTTTTCCACAAATGAATATCTAGTAAATTAACGCAATGTAAGTGCACTATATAAGAATAAAACAATACAAGAACAATACGTCAATCCACCAGAAACATAATGGGAAAATATTTCACTGACTCCAGATATTTTCATATCAGAGGGTTCGGCTCTGATGAAATCCTAACTGGTCCGATAAATCCTACTGATCCCTCAATATAAATATTTAAAAAATCTTTCGTAATCCTACATGTATTTAAAATGACCGACTTTTGCATTTTTATGTACAATTTTTTTGACAAATCTAATACGCCTAAATTTTGAATGAGAGAGCTAGGTATAATGCCAGTAGCCGAAATAAATAATAAATACTGATATGTTTATTATTTTCTGCATATTGTTACATCTTACATTATGTTTGTAAAAATATTATTGACGTTAAATAAATAAATAAAATTATTGAACTGCAGAGATAGTCTACATAAAAAAAACAAGAAAAATGTTCAAAACCATAAAAGTTTATGCACCAGTTATAAAGTTACAAGGTCTGGTTAAAGTTCAAATCAAGCTATTTGCAGGTTTGTTTGTTAAACTTGCACTGCATACACATTTCGTGTTTCACCTTTACAAATTTACACAAAAGTAGGAATTTATGAAATTAACATAAAGATAACGGTTTAGATAGCAGTTGGGAAATAGCACACGTGTCGTGCAACGCCCCCGAATGTTCTGAGTGAATTAAATGTTCGGCCATGTGGTTTATTGTCATTTTATTACTCTACGTACTGACAGACAAAAGTCTAAATGCGGCTGCATTTGCATGATAAACAGATTGTATGTACCATGAAGCCATGAATAGCTAGTAATGCGTTCTGTAAAAAAAGGAGTACAAAATAATTGGTCAATGTAAAATTGAATAATTTGTTTGTGGATGAAATTTTTTAATTGATTGCATTAGTATCTTTGTTTTAAAATTTATTATTTATAGCGACCATATAAAATATTGTACATACTTGATTTGTACTCACCAAATTGTGTTCTAAGTGTAGTTTCATTGTGTTCGTCATTTTTATTCGACCTAGTGTGATGGTTACACGGTGTAATAGAGAATTTAGTATTTTTAGTTTCAATAATTTATTTTTGGCATATATTCGTTGTACTTTTGTTACATCAAAGTTATTGAAAATTTCAATGGAAGGCGTTTTAATGGGTACTTTCAATATGGTCTTTATGATACCTTTTTGAATTGTATTCGGGCTGTTATTTATATGAAGCAGATCCCCATCCTATAATTCCATATTCAATTCGAGAATAATTTTGTACAGATGTTTAGCAGTTCCAGTCTGTGGTAAGAAGAACGTTCAACACGAATCAACATCTCTCGCGATTAAACGATTCACGCTTGATTTCCACCGATCCACACATTATTTATATAGTAATTGAATATGGTGTTGACAAACTGCTTAACTGCAGTGTAATAGATGAGTACTTTTGATTCAACTCTATTACTATAGAATACAACTATTTGCATTCGGGGCGATGGAAAATACTGCATTTAAAATTTCAATTACGTAAAACGAAAATTTGCTTTCGCTGTATGGGATGACAGCTGACAGCTATTTACAATAATTTATGTCCGTATTGTATGAAATTGTGTATTGAAATTTTGAATGCAGTGTTTTCCATCGCCGTGAATGCAAAATGTTGTATTTTATAGTAATTAAGGTAAATCAATGGGTTTTTCTAAAAAATATTCGTATTAAGCGTGTCCGGTCATCCCGGAAGTTTACCAAAACAAAATATTATTTACAATTGCTGTATCAAGTCAATGATGAAGAAACGTAAGCTTTACTCGTATTCCAAGAAAGGAGCTTTTTTTACGTTAACTCTACACAGAAGGTCTTGAGGAAAGTAATTTCCCTCGGGCCTTATATTATCTTTGGAGATGCTGTGTGAAGGGACTTTTGAAGTAAAGGCTGGAGAGGAAGTTCTGGGAAACCAAAAGGCATGAGGGGTGACTTAGATCTGAGGGCAGTGTGTCCAGGAGTGACATGAATCCATCCCTCGAACTGTGCAAAGCGTTGGGTTGAAAGAGTCCGACTGGAGAGATTAACTACAGTTTTGAATGAATAATTAAATAATCCTACGTGGAAGCTATCATGTACTAACAAACCAATCATGTTGATTGATCTCTATAGACTCTATACATATATACTTTTTAAATTTTATTTTAACTACCACTGTTATCCACATAATATAATACCCACACACAGGCTTCGCCTTCGTGGGATTTTTTTGTTACTTATATATATATATCTATATATATTTTTTTTTTGTTATTATGTATTTACCTGTTAAATGTACCAAAAAATTTGCTAATAAAATAAAAAATAAAAAAAAACTGAAATAACCAAAAAAACAATAAAACAAAAAAATGATCATAACAATGAAAAAAACCAAAATTGGTAAATTGCCTAGATGTTTTCTTTGGTACGTTTGAAAACCATCATGACTGACTTGGCGACTTAAAGCCCGACCTACATTCAATTATTGTATGGGTAATTAGAGAAGTTTGGGTAAGGCCATAATCTTAATACTTCAACCTTCAATGCAAATATAACGGTGATATTAACTTAGAATCTTAATTCCCAGCAGTTTCTAAATGTGATGAAGACAATGATCAATTTGGAGGAAAAATATATGTCAGTAGTTGTGTAAATGTGGCAGAAGAAGCTACGAGTAAGAGCTCAAAAGCATTTCTGGAAAAGGTTCTGCGAACTGCTAAAGGTTACGGCCGCGTAGTTCGGCTGGTGCCAAATAAGTTTTCATGTACGGGTATTAATAATTTTAATTCATGTACGAGTATTAATTTTTTTATGTTTATTTCGTAGAAGTCCATTTAATTTCTCAAAAACTTAATTAAAGTTAAATTTGATGATGTTATTATCAAGTTCTGGAAGTATTTTACATAGTATGTATTTTTGTTCAGCTGTTTCGGTTAACAAGACCATTTTAAAACTGTCTTCAAAAGTTTAAAAATGGTCTTGTAAACCGAAACAGATGTAACAAAAATACATACTAAAAGACTTGCAGAACTTGATAATAACACCATCAATATAATTTAAATAAATTTAAAAATAAAGGTTTTCATGTGGATTGCATCCAGGCCTGCCGAATAGGTACCCACATTTGGCTATGTCTATTTATTCTGACATCAGTGGTTATTTCAGCAGATTTAATTAAAAGAACCTTAAACCTTTCTGTGAATATTTGACTGTGCATAGATTTCAGATTTTTTTCTCATTATCTATATATAGCTTAGAAAAATTGTCGGTTTTCGTTTTCCGATTTCTGGTATAACGTTTTACTGGCTATGCGTTCTATTTTTTTGTTGAATTTTAGATACCAGTCCAGGCGGAAGCCATTTTTATATTTGGAAAGGTGATTTTTATGTTTAATTTCGACCGATTTTTTTTAAATGGAAGTTTTGAATGAATTTTTTCAATGTTAAATATTTTTGTATTTTTTAAAAATTTGATAAAATTATTTATAATTAAGTACTTATTTTACATGAAAACAATTTCTCATTTTACTTGAAAACGCCCTTTGAGACCTTTGAGACCTAATGTTATTTCAAACGAAAGACGCATTTGATAAGCATTAAATATGTTCTACCACAGCCAGTTTTAATTCGGGTCTGAAAGGGTTAAAACACCTCCGAGGTACTCTCATAGTTTTATATAGCGTAACGCATCTAGTATGTATCAAGATTACTGGGAAGGAAGGAATCAATTAGTTTTTTTAATATACTTTTGTAAACTTTCTTAGACAACGGTTATCTATATAAATAAAAATCAATTGGTGTTCGTTTGTCTCGCTAAAACTCGAGAACGGCTGGGCCGATTTAGCTAATTTTAATTTTGAAATGTTTGTCGTAGTCCAGGAAAGCTTTAAACGGTGAGAAAATATTGAAAAATTTCGAGGAAGATAGTAAAAACAACAATTTCATTTTCCCGTATAAACTGTTCAGAATATTTCAAACGTCAGAAGAAAGCAAATAAATTGTTGCCTTGGAAACGATGTTTTTTTTTTGAATTAGGCAATTCACCATAAAAAGAGTAACTTGTTGGCGTCGTAGTAAATAGGTACCTACCTCTAAAAACGAATGGCCGAAATGTATGTATGCACTTAACTTCCGAATGTTTATCTATAAAATCTATCTTTGGTTGGACCGTAATCTTTTGACACTCAATTCGGAAAAAACCAAATTTATACGATTTAGTGCGATAGAAGCGGGCCAACCCAAGGAAGCATATAACATTTTTATACACAAATGCACTGACTCAACTACCTGTAATTGCTATAAATTAGAATGCGTAGACAGTATAAAATACCTTGGTGTTATATTAGACAAATATCTTAGATGGGACGGACACATAGATCTAGTTGCCACAAAGGTTAGAAAGCTTACGTACATGTTTATGACAATCAGAAATATCTTACGTAAAAAAGAATTGAAACTCATCTATGATGCTATGTGTGGGTCACTTCTAGACTATGCATCCTTAGGTTGGGGTGGCTGTGCAAAAACTGTTTTGGACAAATTAGCGAAAGCTCAAAAATCTCTGCTAAGGGTTATTCTCAAAAAACCATTTAGATATCACTGCGATCCACTATTTGAAGAGTTCCGAGTATTGGATGTTAGACAACTGTACATGAGAAAAATAATTTTAAACACCCATCAACAACGCCACCTCTACCCATCTATTAACCACTTTTACGACACCCGCCACTCACGGAGAAATCCAATTGTACCACTCACAACTAAAACATCCCGGGGGAGGAAGGGGAGGAGGAAGGTAAACGGGACGAATGGGAAAAGACGTGCAGGGAGAAAAAAAATCTTTATTAAATGGCAAAGCAAAAATTTTGGCACGTGAGCAGTTTGAAAACTGAAAGTACCGGGAATGAATGTGTGGAATGCAAGAGGTGGGAGGGGGTACGGGTAGGGTGTGGGGAGGGGGAGGAGGTGGGGTGAAGGGGGTTGGGGGAGGAGAAGGGGGGAGGTAAAAACGGTAGGGAGGGGTATAGGAGGATGGGGGGGAAGGTGGAGGGGTGAGGGGTAGGATTGTGGGGAGGGGTGGGGGAGGGGGATGAAGGGGGGGAATGGGGTGAGTGGTGCGGGCAGAGGGAAGGTGGAGGGGAACTCGGGAGGTGGATACGCAGGAGGGGGGAGGCGAATACGAGAGGGGGGAGGGGAAATCGGGAGGGGGTTCGGGGGACAGGGGAAGGGGGGTGAGGTGTTTGATAACAGAATGTATCGTGAATGAATGTATGGATGCCGTAGGGGGGAGGGGAACCCGGGAGGGGGATCCACGGGAGGGGGGAGGCGAATACGGGAGGGGGTGTATAACTTAGGAGGGAGTTCGCGGGACGGGGGAAGGGGGGAGTAGAGTGAGGAGAGGGAAGGTGGAGGAGGAGTGCGAACGCGAGAGTGGAAGGAGACGCGGAGGAGAAAGGGAAGGCGGAAGGTGAACGGGACGAATGGGAAAGGAGACGCAGGTAGAAACAATCTTTATTAAATGGCATAGCAACGCATGTCGGGTACCAGCTAGTTTTAAATAAATATATTCTAAAACAATATTAGTAGCATAGGGTCAGCTTTTACAAGACTTTTGCCAACAACCTACAACAATACAAGAATATTAAAAAAATAAAAATAAAGTAACAATTATTATAAGTAATAATTATTAGCCCAAAACACTCCTCTACATTGAAAAAATCTCCCGAGAAAAGATACATGCCGCCGACATGTATCTTTTCATGTTTTCTCGGGAGATTTTTTCAATGCAGATAAGTGTTTCAGAATAATAATTGTTACCCTATGCACAAAAATCTTGTCTTAAACATTAGTTTATCAATTAAAAATAATAAAAAAGAAAGTGCTCCTTGGTAATTTACTTTTTTTTAAATGTGCGTCCCCCAAAATATTCCTAGCTGGAGGGGGAACAGCTAGCTGGCTAGCTGTTGCCTGTAACTAATGACTGTGGCATTTAAAATTTCAGTTTTCTGCGAGGTTGAACATGTTGGAATATGGGAACGAATAGAAGATGACGGTTGTGAAGCTATTCTGATACATTGATCACGATTAAAGCCATTATTAATCAGATTACGTATGAAGTCTTTCATCAAGCCGATAACGACAATATCTATCTACCACTAGGAATGGAATAATTTATAATTATGAGTTGAAATTCGAGTGCCCCAAGTAAAATTTTCATAGAAAATCTCGATGAGGAAAAGAGGCTTGAATACGTTCAACGCTACAGCGTCTACATAAGTGTCGACAAATGAGTTTGGATAGCGCTCAGAGAGGTCTCTATATACTACACCGTCTGGATAATTTATTTGCATTCCGCTAGTCGGAGAACTAAGGCATTCATGAGGTAGTTAGTATGCAAGTAATGTGCCCGCTTGGGGACAGAATCTCGGAAGAGCTGACAAACAGTTCAGAAGCTTGAGAATTTGCCACATAAGCAACAAAATTACCTCACGTAGACGTTTATTTTATTGAAGGAATATATATTTAGCTTAATAAGGATTATTTAATTAGGTATAAATATAATGCACGAATGGAAAGTTCAAATTGTGTAATTGGTTAATATATGAAAGTAGGTCTGTTTTGAATTTGGGAAGGTTCTTATTTATTTTAACGATACATGTTTTTTTACAAGGTTGGTGGTATACAGCGATTCTACAGCAAAATTTCAAATATCAGTATAATCTCATATCAACTCCCTGAGCAAAGCCGGGTACCCCAGCTAGTCTGTCTATCTATATATATTTTTTTAGTGAAATAATAGTATATATTAGTAAATAAACCAATCTGCGAAGTACAATTATAATGTGTATCGTAAAAAACCGTAGAGCAAATAATAAGGCACCAATTCGCTACTGCAATAAAAAGCCTAAAGAAAATACGATACAATTAGTGACTATCAGAGACAGGCAATTAATCATACTAAACTACACCGCTTTATTACAAAAATGTAGAACCAATTTGTTTGTTTTTTTATTTTTTATTTTTTTATTACTTTATTTCAAGAATTTTGTTTTTACAATACAAATGATTACATGTGCAAGGTTATACAATAATTAATTTTATATTACTACTACTCCATGAATTGAGCTCACGAGCTAGTGTTTATGGGAGGAGTATTAACATGCAAAAAAAAATTAATAGTGTTTTAATGAGATGTTTAACTATTATCTTTTTTTTTTTTAATTGGAAAACTAATGTTTAAGGCAAGATTTTTATACATAGCACAAAGGGTAACAATTATTATAAGCAATAATTATTAGCCTGAAACACTCATCAACATTGAAAATATCTCCCGAGAAAAGATAAATGCTATTTCACCAAAAAATGTAGACATAATTTGTCTCGACGCCATCTAGTGGGAGAGTTAACACTTATAATGCATTTCTCACAAAAAATAAAGTTGGTTGTTTTCAGGTGAAAAATGTAATAAGGAGTAATTGTTGAATGAAACACTAGTATATATTGAATTATTTGGCGGGTGGGAGATAAGCCGACGTAGCTCAGTTGGTAGAGCAGTTGACCGGATATCAGAAGGACGCGGGTTCAAGTCCCGTCGGCGGCATTTATCTTTTCTCGGGAGATATTTTCAATGTTGATGAATGTTTCAGGCTAATAATTATAGCTTTAATCTGAATGTACCGGGACTGAACATATTGAACGCGGGAGAGGGGAGGGGATCGCGACAGGGTGGTTTGCTGGAGAGTGGAGAGGGAAGGTGGAGGGGGATCGCGTGAGAGTAAGGGAACATGGAAGGGAAAGGGAGACGGAAGGGGAACGGGACGAATGGGAAAAGACACGCAGGGCGAAACAATTTCTCTATTAGTGGCATAGCAACGCATGCTGGGAACTCGCTAGTATTGTATAAAAATGGTTCGGCGCTTGGCTGAACCCCTGTGTATTCTAGTAGCTAATCATCAGTTGGGTAGATACCTAACCCAGCTGGTTATGTCTTGTTGACAGTTGTGTGTTTTTTAATTTAATTGTGAGGGTTTTATCGCTAACATTTTTTATAAATACAGTGTGCGTCTCTAATCTTACCTCTTTTTACCCGAAGCAACCAACGAACTGGGAGTGTCTTAGATCCCCGGGACCGAGCTGTCTTGGATCATATTTCACGTAGACTCAAAGATTAGTGCAAGTCATGTCTAAAGTAGAACTGCAAATAAATTCTTCATGTGAGGTTAGGTTTCCTTTGTTTAAATTTGCATGCATCTATGCATTCGATTATTTTAAAATCGGATGACTTTGAATGCAAGTGAAAGTTATGCAATATAAGGTGAGCAGGGCCAAAAGTAGAACAATGGGAAACAATAACTCCTTGAGTTATAAATTAAAACGAACCCGACACCCGCCCGATACATGCGCGGCGTGCACTCTACAGCCCCGCTGCAAACCTTTCAATATTTCTACGTGCAAACGTGCCCATAATATTATACGCATTCAATTCATACGGGTACCAGTACCATTGTATATCATTGTCAAATGCGTTATTCCATTTTTTAAGAAATAAATCTGAAACAATAGAATCGAACGCTGGGACAAAAATGAACTAATGAAATAAATAAATAAAATATTAAAAAAAACTGTATGAATAACACCTTTTACACGATAATCGAAAAAATGGCACTTCAATTTATCGTACTTCTATTTTTTGCAGTTTAGGATAGATGCCAATACATATTCTTACTGACATTATAAAAGCGAAAGTTTGTATGGATGTATGTGTGTTTCTTACTCTTTCAGGCAAAAACTTATGAATGTTTTAAAGAAACTTTACAGTAATACATATTTCGTACATACATCGCTCGTACATTAGAATAACACATAGGCTATAATTTATAAAACTAGCTGGGTAGGGGACGCGGGAGGGGGACGGGGACGCACGGGAAAGGTGATTCAAGGAAAAACAATGTGTTTATTTGTATATGGCATTGCAACACATGTTATATTTTTTTACATTAACTCCACACAGGAGTATACGAGGCCCGGAGGACAATACTTTGCATCAGGGCATATGTCATCTTAGGGAATGCTGTGGGAAGGGTCTCTTTAAGGAGAGGAAATTCTGGGAAGGCAAAAAAAAGTAAAAGGTGGGAAGTATTTTGCGAGTCAGTGTGTCCAGGAGTGACGGACGTATAAATCCATCCCTCCAACTGCGGTACAAGGCGACAACGGGTCGAGAGAGTCCGACTGGAGAGTTCAAAAGATCTCGCTTAACCAGTCATTCCCTCTCCGGCCTGCCATGCAGTGTGTGGACAAACGCATGTACCGCCAAGACCTAGACAAACCTCACCCAAATTAACCAGAGCACCCCCGTTTCCCACGCTTGGCGAACCACTTGGGATGACCTACGGCAGGGGTGTTGTTTATCCGATATATGTACCGGAAAATTTCAAAAATTCTACACGCCACTTTATTTTAATCCATTTATTGTAATCCATTATTTGCAAATGTTAGCGTAAGAGTTATCAGTAAGTACGGCGTTCTTCCTCTGTTATTATAACGCAATAATTCAAGTCGTATTATCTCATATGTTCACCGACCGTAGCCTGAGTGCACTGGAGTGGTATGTATTATGTATGACATGTAACATATACAAATGTGCTACACATTATCATTGTGTATCATGTCATGACATAATAGTAATAATTAATAAAGTTAAGTATGGTTATTATTGCGATCACGACCACAAATATCTTATAATTCGTGATTTTTTAGCTTGAAGTAGATGGTTCTGCACTGAACATGTTGAAATTTCTATTGCTGCAAAAAAAATTGTCAGCACACCAGCTGCGTGACTGGCCGGGCCGTTTCAGGAGAGGCCGGTTGTGGGAGAGACTTTGATCTCCACAGCCCGACTCTTCGGTACCGCGCGTTATCATCCCGCGAAAAAATATCCCTGACAAAATATCCTCTGACTAAATATCACTCGACATAGTATTCTAAGGACAAAATATCCTACGGACAAAACATCCCCGACAAGGAAGGAAGGAGACAGACCAAGTACAGTTTCGATTGAATTTTAAATTTGGCGCCGAAAGTTTAAATTTGGCGCAGAAAGGTTAGTTTAGGTTTTGTTGAGTTAGGTTAGGTTAGGTTTTGTTGAGTTAGGTTAGTTTAGGATATTTTGTAGGGGATATTTGGTCGGGGGATGTTTCGCCCGTAGGATATTTTGTCAGGGATATTGTGTTGCGGGTTGAATAGTCGCGGAACCGGACCCTTCGACCCATCGCCTTGCGCCGCAGTGGGAGGTATGGATTTATACATCACTCCTGGACGCACCGCCGACCCCCACATTCCTACCCAACCCTCATACGTTCATTTCGTCATTTTGGGAGACTGGTTTGGGTACCGCCGCCCGGAAACCATTTATTGGATAACCAACACCCGTGCCATAGGTCACCCCAAGTGGTTCGCTATACCTGTGGTGATTTAGCAGGGTTGCCCGGTTTCATGGGGTGATGTTTATCAAAGTCACCAACTGCGTGGCGGGGTCGGATCGGGAGACACTGTTGAGGGAGATCATTCATCATCACTCTATGCATTGGCCCACCAACTGACTCTTCGACCTATAGCCTTGCACCACAGTGGGGAGGTATCAAATCATACGTCCGTCATTCATGGACACATTGACCCCCAGATGCCTACCCCTCATATCTTTTTCCTTCCCAGAACTTCCTTTCCCTAAAAAGGCCCTCCACACAGCATCTCCGAAGATGACACAGGCCCTGAGAGATTTTTTCCTCAGGACCTCTTGTGTTGAGCTTGCACTAATTTAAAAAAAAAACATAACAGTTCTAAGCTCTATATCGTTCAATTGGTTCGATTCAGTAACTGATATTATTATAAAAAGGCTAATAGTTCGAACTAAAATAACCTAGCAAACACACTGTATAAACTTTTTATCATTACCACCAATATTTCACTAATTAAATATTTTTTTCTAGAACCTTCTTCTATATATTAAGCCTTTTCCAAATCAATCAGAAGTAAATAATCTGGAAAGGGGGAATGAAATGAATGGATGCTGTCAAAATTATATGTGCAAATGCTAATTTTCCACAATGTTTTAGAACACACCTGAGTTCTGTGTTATTTTCCATAGGAATAAAAGAAAAATAGTCACGTGTCACCTGACAAGGCTATCGGCAGATGAGCTCACAGCTATAAAAGGCAAATAAATTGCGCAATAAAATTATAGACATAAGCCAGTCGAGTGTCAATGTTGACTGTTCAAAGAGTGATTGGCTCAAAAGGCAGCTATTCGGCAGCCTGCTGACAATTTATTATGACTTATTAAAAAATCAAAAATATTAGAAAAAAATTTCACAAAAATTTACATACTTAGCAGATTTAATTCTTAACCTTGGCGTATTTTATTTTGGTTAAAATATTTCCGCTTTACAATAAAATACAATAAAATGCAAATAAATGGAATATTTCTAAAGATAACCGAAAATTATAAACTGTTTTTGAAAGGTAATGAAATATTATTACTATTATTAATTCAAAATAAACGTATAATTTTTTAAATATACAAAAAAAATCTCATGCAAATGAAAAAAAAGTTATAAAAATAGCTTACTTACCTTACAGATACGTTTTTAGATTTTCACGGCCAAAAATATTTTCGTTATTTGTTTGACTTACCTTACGTTTTTTCTAACTAAAATTACTGATAATGAAATAAATAAAAACACGGGCACATTTTATTTTAAACACGTATTAACAACGTTATTTTCATCTCAATTTTTTATCGTTCAAAACTAAAATAATTAATAAAAACTTCCCAAAGTTTCAATTTTTTTTTTCAAATTTTGATTCAAAACTTTAGTTTCATAATTGTATTTTTGGTCGTTATTTTTTAGATTTATGTATAAAGCGTGGTATTATTTTGCTTTTTTAACCTTTATATTTCTCACTACGATAATACGGGAGTTACATCGATTTATATGAGATCTACCGGTCAGTGGTTGAGTGGGCATCGCGCTTGGGTCTCACCCGGGCGTCGCATGTTAGATTCCTCGGCTGGCTAAGTCCTCCATCACAACACAAGCAACATTTTCGGCTTTCTGTGGTGGCAGTAGGACATTTTCAAACATTGTTGGGTTATTCGTAACCCGGGAATGTTTGTCTTCCTTTTATTTAAAAAACTCATCGTAATATTTAATCATCGGAGAAGATACATATAGTAACATATCTTAAACAGAAAAATAATCTGAAAATTAAAAGGTAACGGTCGCAACTGGAGATCGAACCCATAGCCCCTGTCTTACCGGGACAACACTCCACCAATTGAGGTACAAGTGCATTATTTAAGAGAGTTGCCCCCCTAGCTAATTACATACAATATGCAGTCGGTTTAGAGAAAATACGTAACACCTAATTAGACAAAATAAAACTAAATGTCTTCGAAGGGTGTGCAGAGAGGATATGCCGCCGAATAACAAAAGTACAAAATATATTCAAATGCACTAAGGATAAACTACTTGTCCATATACTGTATACACCAGCGAATAAGTACAAAAAATTGACACTGTAATACATTCGTTACCATATCCAATATCTATACCAATTCATTGATAAAGGTAGGTGAGTTGATTTTAGGTTTCTACTGACCTTTTCATTCCTACCCATCCCACGTGCCTTTTCATTCCCACATCTTCCTCTCCTTCATATCCTTAAAAAAACCTCCACACAGCATCTCCAAAGATGAAATAGGCCTTGAGGGAAACTATTTTCTTCGGGCCTCCTGTGTGGAGTGCAAAAAAAAAATGTCCAAAAAATTAGAATTTAGGGGGGGGCAACTATCGGGGGACGAAAGTTCTGAGGTTAACAACATTACTTTCAGCTCGAAACGTACTTTTCATGTAAACTACCATTTAATAGTAAAAAACATGAAAAGAGCCTTTTCCCCTTAGGAAAAAAAATGCGTTTCAAATCCGACTAAGCAGGGTAGGAACTATTTGTTCATTGAAAAATATATATTTGGATCCGGAAGCAACACAAAAATAAGTAAAAATGAAAGTAGGTACATAAATAAAATAAAGTTTTCTTGTTTTCTAATATAAATTATTTATTTTCTTAATTATGATATGGAAAGATCACCTGTTGACATATTGAACACTTCCCATTATATTCAATATACGTCAGCCAATATTGGCACAAGCAATCCATCATCATCTCTTAATACAATAATATAACGACAAGAAAATTGAAACAAGTTGTGTAATGCTAAAATCATTTCTCATAATTTTAATCCAAAAAGAAAATTTTATAGAACCGAACATAAAAACAAACTTTCTGTAGGCTGGTGAGAGCCTTTCATTATTGGTTTGTTTTTATGAGGTATTTCTTAACGTCGTAATTTCAATTGTTTTTATTTCTACTCATCTCAAGTACCCAACCATAATTTATAGTCGTAATCATGATGGTAAAGAAGTTGCTATACAATTTGAGTAGAGATGTAATGATTTAATATCAATGGAGAAACACATTTTTGCATAATAAGGTGATTTACGATTTTGACCTTCGTTCAGTATTTCCCGCTAACCTGTCTACTACACCTATAAATACATATTAAAACTGTACAATTTAGCCAAAATATTTTATAAGTACGGTTGGAAATTTAAATTTTGAGTTAGCACAGAAAAAAACATCTATAAAATCATTTTTCAGAAAATGAAAAAATACAATGCCAGTGCGGGGTTAGGCGTGATTAGTGCGTGGTTAGGTAGGTTAGATTAGGTGTGGTGTTTTTTTTACATTAATTCCACACAGGAGGCCCTGAGGAAAATAATTTCCCTCAGGGCCTATGTCATCTGAGATGCTGTGTGGAGGGTCTCTTTAAGGAGAGGAAGGAATGAACACTGGTCTTGAAGAGACCCGTGTTGTAGGGAGTAGGAAACACAAAGGCCGGCAAATCGTTCCACAGACGAGCTATTGAGTACAAGAACGAGTCGAAGAAACGACCCGTTCTCATACACGAACGGTTACGAAAATAGCCGGTTGATATACGATGGACAGCTGGGCTCGCACAGTATCGTGTTCGCTGGCATCAGAAAATACTCAGTGCATCCAATAGAACGGACGTTCGGTCAAGTTATAAATATTCTCTGTAAACCTCACGATAACGTAAATAAAGTAAAGTAATCCCGACGAACCTCGAGTTTTACTGAAGATTCCCGGACACATATCAAGTAATCCCAATCACTAGGATTGAAGAACATTACAGTTAGGTTAGTGGTTGAAATAATTATTTGCTGAGCAATCTTGTTATTCTAGCTGACCACAAGTGGCTGCTAAACTGACTATATTAGTAGGAAGAAAATACTTTGCTTTGGTCACAAAACTTCAATATTATTCTGACCATTTAAATAATAATCAAATTGCTTGTAGCATTTTGTGATGAGTGTTGGTAATGCGTATTAGTTTTTTCGTAGATTTATTTGAGATAATAAAAAAAATAGTGGATATGTAAAAAAATGGTTATGGATGGCTTGTATCGATAATTAAAGATCTTTGGTTTTTATAAATGTGATGCTTATTATATCACGAGTGATTAAATCATTTTTAATGTTAGGTTATCATAGTTTTAAATTATAAACGCGGAAGGTGAATTTAGACATTGAAGAATCGACAGTTGCCTTTTTTATGTCAATACACTCTTCCAAATGTCCCGATCCAGAGGGATTATATGAGATATGATATTGGGGAATGAAGTGAAGAGGGAAAGGTTGGGAAGTACCTGGCTATTCAGATCTGGTCACTAAAGCTTTTTTTTCAAGCAACGTTTCGATTCTGAATGGTGGTCATTCACCAGATATTGAGAACATCTACCACTCTGGTCACTAACATTGAGTGGTCGATAGCCGGGAGGAATGAGTTACGTTAGGTTAGGTTAGGTTGGTAGTCGACTTACTTCCTAGATGACCAACTTCGTTTTCAAAAAAAAGCTACGCTTAGCAAAAAGGTCTACGGGTACCTAATAAATACATAAATTTCAGGGTTTACAGCTTCAGTAACAATTTTAAAATTTAAACACTTCACTTCTGTAATGCTTACAGAATATTTTAATATATAATTTAATCACCATCCGTAAATGCTGCGTACTTGCAAAAAAAGTTTGTTGGGAGAAATGAATGGGAGAAGAAAGTGTTGAAAGACGAGGATGACGTGATCGAATACGATGATGAAAGGGTAATCAAGTTGCTAGATAAGTGATTGGCTATTAGATTAATCGACAAACATTACTACATACTCTGTCGGTGAATCCAGAGGTGTTTAATAATTAACAGTACAATAGAAGATTGGATAGGAGACAAGATCTCATCTCATAAGAGTTTTTTTATGGACTTATAATAATTGTTAATTTAATTAGAGGGTAATTATTGCAAAGTGGTTTAAATATAAATACTTTTGGAAAAACAACTAAATACCTAAAAATCCAGGCAGGAACAGCATAGATTTGGGATATTTTTTTTCGAACGAAGCAAATACTTCGGCGTGTGACATTATAATATATTAAATGAAAAAAACACACTACACCACATTTTTTCTTTTCATAATTTCAAATTTGAGCAAATAAAGATACCAACCTACAAAAGCGGCTATTTATATTATGTTGTTCACAAATTTTAATTTTTTTTTGGTTTAATTGGAAATGAGGGTTATTTCCTGTAATATGGAGGTAGACATCTTATCAACTTGATATATATATTTACTTATTATTTACCGACCATTAAACATTTTCAACGTGCCTCATCTGTAAAATATATTTTTTCATCGTTGTAATATTGGGTAATTTACATATTGCAGTATTTATTGTTTGATTTGTTATCTACACATTACACATGTCTTTCTCAACATCTGTTTTCTATTTCTTGCTGTTTTACAAGCTCACTAGACCTGTCTTTTTCATGTTGTAGTTTACCTGATACTATGTTATATTATGTAAAAGCCGAAAGGTTTTAATATTATAAACAAATAAATAGATCAATAATTAAAATAAAATTAAAATGAAATCAAAAATTCTAAATTAAAATTTAACAATATAATTTTTTTTTAATAACATAATCACGAACAAATTCTCAAATATTTTGGGGTTGACTGTGCAGTCAGCAACCATTCGCCGCAGAACTTCTTGAAGCGCTGCAACGATGTCGATTATCGAATAGACAGTGGTATTTCATTCACGATTAATGATTAGCTGAACTAACTAAACTAACTAACTAACCATCACGCCGTTTCCCCGCAGGGGTAGGCAAAGAGGACGGACCGCCAAATAACTCGGTCTTGGCACACACTCTTTGCCTCACTCACATTCATACATCGTCTCGTTAGCTGAAACTATCCTTAAATACGGCAGTTTTATGTCGGAGAAAATAATGGTCTTTTTGGCGTGTAGGCACCGTGTGCATGGGAGTCACGGGACCACTGAAACTGAAGTCTGTCAAACAGATATCTATACAAGGCCTATAGGTCCCGGAACCTCAAATATTGGTTTACGAAAACATTTATCAAAAATAAAGTGCATTATCTCAGTCAAAAATCACAAGAAGCATTGGTTTTTACCTTTTGTTGGTCTGCGTGGAGCTAATTGGTTTTCCAGCAAATTCGCCGCAACTTAATCACTATCTCTGAGAAGATCATTTTTAAAACACAAAATTGAGGCAGTTAGAAATATATAAGGGATGCGCTATGTCGGACTTTATTATTAATGATTTAATCAGTTTTATGAATGCTTGAAAAAATATACGTAACATATGGATTTGAGGCAGCGTATCGGGAAAAGTACCATTTGATAAAAAATAAAAAAATTCTTCCTAAACAACTACGTCACGTAAGATATGGGACGGAATTTGATGTATTATGAAATTACTCATAGGTGGTGCTACTTTTGGATTCAAATTAGGTATGGGAGGGCTAATCTATAGTTTTTATATCGATGGAAGGGTGACAATGAATAATTAGTATAAAATGATGCTTTCAGAAGGAAAGTAGTAAAGTTTTGGCTTTGAGCCAACCTCACGGTTGGAGATTTTTTGTTATTCACCAACTGACAGTATAAAACATGCAAATAGTTGAGAAACTTTACTCGTTACCTAAATCTTTTTCGCATGCAATTATTATGGCATCAATTATAAAGTTTTTATGTGCCTGCTATTGTAATGAGATAAAATTTGCGACGGGTTAATAATTATTGTAATCCGTAATCACCGGATGGAATCAAGTAGACAGGAAATTAGTTCATTATAATAATGATATAATGCAAATAAATCCGCGATACGTGATGTCACAAAGCATGCACTATTGTATTACAATATGACCTACGCTGTAACTGTACAACTATTATTCTCTTTGTTCAATGCAATATAATTTTATATGAAACTCTATAAACATAGACATTCTGCAGATATACTATAGTTGCGAAGCGAAGCATGTGAAAAATTGAGGTACGGACGTAAGAATGTGACACGCATTTGCAATAAAAAAGCAACTGTACAAATTTGATTGTTTTTTGTTTTGCAACAACTCTTAACGCACGGTTAGCAAATTAAAATCTCGGTAAGTGTAGTGTTTGTAAATATACAGGTAGTTTTAATCTCTCTCAACAGATGTTATTAGAGTATGCATTTGTATGTATTTTTTAGGTGACCCAATAGGTATTATTGGTAGTATTACACGATAAAGATAACTGTCGGACGGTTAGGTCTAAAACCCAAACGGTTACGAAGATAGCCAATCAAAGTGAGCGAAATTTAGTGAGCGGTAAGAGCGATTCTCCCGCCGCAGATAAACAGAGAAAATCCTTTAGACCGGACGTTATTCATTGTAAATACGATACGATAATAAATTTGTAATCTCGACGAAGCGAAGTTTTATTGAAATTTCCCTATTATCAGAATTGTATTTCTAATCAAAGGAATTAACAGTACACCACAGTAAGTAAATAGTTTAGGTTTAGATGTTAGGAAAAGTATTACTCTATATTTTTTTTTAACTATCGTAGCATCTTTGACTGTGCCCCGAGGCATACTTATACACAATTTGCAATCGGTTTAGGTAAAATATGATATATCAACCTACGCGAAATATAACTAAGTGTCCCGAAGGGGTGTGCAGAGACGATGTACCGCCGAACAAAATAAGTACATTTCAAACATTTTTTTTCAATCAAATGCAGCAATGAACAAACTACTTTTCTATATACTGTACGTTTTTATTATCATTTTTTTTCATATCCATCAAAGGAAAGTATTTTATTGAGGGTATTTTTGAGGTTGATTCGAGGTTTGAAATTGGCAAGTAATGCGCAAAAAATTATTATTTATAATAATTATGATTTCGGCGGTCCAACTGTCGGGGGATCAACTATGGGGTCACATATTAAATGCCTATTTTAGTTTGTGGTAATCTTATAAAGTTTTCTCAACCGGCCCAAGCCGTTAACTCACTAGGGAGTGATTTACAGTATTTACAACACATCAATCTTGTAGAAATGTTAACAACAGAACTACTAACAGAACTGCATCCGCAAAATTTTAATGAGGGACTATGATATTTAACAAGGATGCACTCTAACGCATATAATTATATTTTAAACATAAAATGATAAAACAGTTTAATTTATTGAGCATGTAATCGTATAAAACTATGCTGAATTATTTATATTCATCTTCTGATAATATATTTTGCACGTAAGAGGATATTATTTGCATAAATATTTGCAATTTTAAAATTTTCCAAATTGTTCAGCAGTTATGATTTTATACAGCAACTTGTTTTAAGTGTGTTTCCAATGGTTGTCTCCGTCGTAACACATCCCCGTAGAACGGCAGGTAAATAAAATTAACAAATAAATATTAAAAACCGTAATTTTAAGTAATTAAAAACAACTCCTTTACAATATACTGACCGTTATGTAAAAAAACATTTTGGCTACCTTGAACAATCTTGAAACATCAAAGTAATATACATACATAATGTAAATCACTTGCTATAAGTCGATGTACATAGGGGTAAACTTAAAATAATTTATAATCTGTTATTTCATAGACGGCGCTAATTTAATTATTTTACGAAAAAAAACTTTTTCAAGTTATGCTTTATTAATTGTTTACGACCTACATACGCAATATGAACACGAATAAACAGTTTTGTCCGTATTCAAACTCAATTCGTTCAAGAAAGGCATATGAGTACAATATTATATCGGTGATTCAATCCAATATTACACTTACACGCCTTTTTAGAAATAATTGTGTTTTTATACAGACAAAACTATTTTTTTATTATTATTTATCTATAAAAAAGTAAACTAACATTGGTTTTTTTTATGCCTGTCTCACTAGGATATAGCTGTGTCGAGACAGACGTATTGATACGGGTACGGGCGCAAAACAAATAATTCATCTTAATATTTAAAAGTATAACCTGTAAAAAGTGTATATTCCTAAAATAATTAAATTAGCGCCATCTACGAAAGAGCAGATTACAAATTCATGTAATTGTAAGTTATTAGTTATGAGCCTAAGTGACAGGGTATATGTAAGTAATATACTTATATAAATTAAGTTGTAAAGGTAATTAAGGTGATTTTCTCACGAAAACGGAGCTCACTAAAAACAACCCAATCATTACCATTGTTATTAATTAACCGTTGTTTGTAAGTACCTAAGTACCTACTTACCAACCACTGGTATCTTAACTATAAGGGGAATCGATTCAACGCCGCATAACTTTTAGGTGATGAATTTCCACACTGCGAAATTGCGGTATAAATTGCAATCGTTTATGGTTTGGTTATGTTTAGAAAAGCACTTTGTCGTGATTAAAAGAACATTAGATATTAATCATGGTAGTAGGTTCGCCATTAATAACACATATTACGTATTGTTTTTATCTAATCACGAGTGAAAGTAGACATCATTTTTACATGCGAAAATAATAAATTGTTATTTAATTAAGTGACTAGATACTATGGCGTATAGGTTTTTTATTTGTTTTATTTTTTTTATTTGGGCGGCTGTATAAAATAATTCTATAAGTATAAAAAATATAATGGTTATGTTCTAGGTAAAGATATTGTATTTCTTAGTCCTCCTCACTAGGGGTTCCTGTGCCGAGGCGGACTAAAATTGTATAATAATTATAGTTTATTTGTCTTCTATGTCGTTTTTAGTGTCTTCATTAGGGTGTTTTCGTTGACCTCTTTCAGCCATGTTTTTAGTCTTGATTTGTGCTCATAATTTTTTTTTATTAGTTTTATGTTTTGGGGAAGAATATTTAGGAGTTTTTTTCCAAATTAAGTATAGTTTCTTTGTCCGAATGTGGTTTTATAACTTAGAATGTTTTTATGTCATTATTATTCGATCTAGTAGAGGATTCAGTATTTTTAAATAGCTTCAATAATATATTTTGGCATAAATATATTCGTTGTACATTTGTACATTATATACGTAGTTTCTATATCCTTCGATAGATGTAGTTATTGCATGATTTTATACGATGTCAGTAGAGTACCATAAAATAGTGGCGACTATTGCTATTCGTGTCTAAAGCACGAACGGTTACGGAAACAGCCGATGATATACGATCGAAAGCTGGGCTCCCTCAGTGTCGAGTTCACGTGTAATCTCTACGAACCTAGATCTTTATTGGAGATTCCTTAACACCTGTCAAGAAATCTCAATCACTGGGAATGAATAACATGAAAGGTACTCTTACATTAATTATCC
Source organism: Limnephilus lunatus (assembly GCA_917563855.2). NCBI lineage: Eukaryota > Metazoa > Arthropoda > Insecta > Trichoptera > Limnephilidae > Limnephilus > Limnephilus lunatus. Next base: position 51,762,661 of record OU830602.1, on the reverse strand, counting down.
CCGAGAGGAAATTGCATTTTAAAAATTTATTTCTTATTTATTTTAGGCACCGTTCCCAATTAGAGTCTTTCTACGCATTACAATTTCTTGCTTTCTGATTCTATGTGAAAGTGACATGACAATACAGGTTGTTGATCAATGCTTAAATTTTTAAAATGACTTTAATTTGAAAAGGTAACAAATTAGGTCATCTTGGCACTTCAACTCTTCGTCTGTCTGAAAAATTACGAAAAAAACGTAAACCTTGTATAAATCCTAAGTACCTATACCAAAACGTCATCAGGGGCCTAACATTTTCCTTTCTTGAGATAGCTACTCGATATGGAAAAATGTAATAAATACATTTGCGATTAATTTCAGACTGGAAGACGAATGGAATAGAAACATTACTTGGTATGGTGTTACCACTAAAAGATTACGTTCGATGTGATTATTAATTATAGTTTTCAAGCTACCTTTAATTTCAATAAACAAAATTATTATAGTTCTTCATTTAACCGCAAAAAATCTCTTTTCTACCCCAAGGTATCTATTTTAACTATTCCGGCTCACTTGATTCCCAACTGGGAGGGCCAAAATCCCATAGATTCTAGGCAGTGGAGCTATTGGGTGGTAATTACACTAATTGATTCTAGGCAGTTGGGCTCCTGGGTGGTATTTACATGAATAGATTATATGCAATGGGGCTATTGGGTGGTACTTATATGAATTGATTCTACGCAGTGTGAATATACTGTGAATGTACTTATATGAATAGATTCTACGCAGTGTGGCTGTAGTGTTATATTTAGGTACATGAATAGATTCTAGGCAGTGAGGCTATAGTGTGGTAATTACACAAACATATTATAGGCAGTGGGCCTATGGTGTGGTATTTACATAAATAGATTCTAGGCAGTATGGCACTTGTGTGATATTTACACGATTAGATTCTAGGCAGTGAGGCTTTTGAATGGTATTTATATGAAAAGATTCCAGACTGCGGGGCTATTGGTGGTATTTACATAAAGAGTCCCATCGTAGAAATTTATAGTGACGGTTTAGAAATGCGTAACACTAACTTACAATTTGAACTAAACTTTTATTATGTAGTGAAACGCGTATAGTTACATGAATAATGGATTTAAAAGAATTATAATTCAACCTTCACACATCCATTCTGAATACAACTATTCATTCAACATTAACACAGGCAAATTATACAACCCGTTTCAGCATAGTCTCTACATACATTTAAATAATTTATAACATAAGCGATAAGCAAGCAAAAAACGGCATCGTTTCGCTTATGAAAATTCCGATAAACAATCGGATAGATTATTTGTATTGGAATGGTTACGGAATCTCTTCGCGCTTGGTCAGCCAAAATAAAAGGAAAAATTAAAGACTAAAGTCAGCAAAAGGAAAAATATGTCAAGAAAGAATACCTCTGATGCAATGCTTGGCCGATGAACAACGGAATATTGTGAAATAATATGTAGTTGATTAGCAAATTAAATGACGGAGATTGACACAATTATTTTAGGTATCGAAATAATGCAACGGTTGAAGAATTTGATAGAAATACAATAATGAAGTGGCCTTCAAAAGTATTTATATAAATTGGGTAGACTAAAATAGGTCTTGTTAAGTATACAAAACGGGTATCGCAAGAGATTTGGTTTCTATTGACGAGTTGCCGTGAAAAATTGGGTGAAAACTTTGATGCTCTGAAAGCTTAGATATAATAATATTTCCGAGTTATGACCATAATGGTACTTCTAAGTTTTAAATATATTTGTTTTAAACTATTTTCAGTTATGTCATACCCTATTTCAGGACAGTATAATTAAACTAACTAACTATTTAGTTTATCCTCCTTCTCCTCCCCACTACCTTCAGCCTCTCAACTTACCCCAATCGGGGATTCCATAGTTTTACTGGCACCAGAAGGAAGCAGTTGGGAATGTTTTTTTTAAACAAGGTCTTTTTTCTAATGTTTGTGTTTTTTCTAATGTTCGACAAAACACGTACGCATTTTTTGGATGGTTACGTCGGGGTCACCATGTTGTTGCTTTCCGTGGTCAATGTAAAACTAAAAAGCGTTGTTTGCCACATGTTTGGGGCAATTCTGGAGGTTTGTATGTGGGAACGGTCGCAGGAGATCGACCATTAACGTTTGCAGAATATACTAAATGAATGAGGAAAAGAGTAGCACTAGACTGAGCGTAGCGTAGTGCATATGGTGCGTAGTGCGTAGAGCGTAGCGTAGTAGCATATGGTATATTTGCGGCCTCCAGAGTGAAATATACTCTTTATATATAATCTTTTACCATTCAGACTTGAAACGTAGTTTGAAATTAAGTTTATCCGTGTTTGGTGACCAGATCTGAATAGCGAGGTATCTCCCCACCTTCCTCTTCTCCATCTCTTTCCACTCTTCACTAGCTTAAGCCTCATAACGTACCCCAATTGGAAATGCAATAGTCTCACTGGCTCCAGACAGGAGGATTTGGGGCTCTTGTGCGGTTTTCACATAAATAAGGAAGAATTTGGTCCCTAGGGTGGAGGGTCGTCAAGATTATTAATTCACATTATAAAAGTAAATAAATTAACCATGTATTTGTAATGATATATCTCAAGTAGATAAAAAATATATATTTAAATATTTGTATTTAGTTCATTCGGTCAAATCGAAAAACACAGATAGCACGGGTCAAAAATTTGGGTGTCAAACTGACCCGCAGATACAAATGACCCTGAGGAAACGGGTTTCGGCTTTCGGCGGAATCGGCCTCTGTTGTTGACTCGGGATCTCATCGGTGATATAATATAGATATCTACCAACAACGGTTTTATATTAGAAACACTATTTTCAATCAAAAACTTAAAACCTCGAAGCAAGCCATAAACTTTTTTTATTCAGAAAATTAGTGATTGTCGTCGTGATCCTGTTAAAACTCGTCGTTTAGCATTTCGTCTGTCTGTAAATTTGTTTGTTTTTTCCTGGCTGAGGCCGTTGGTTCACCGGTGAGATCGGCTAAAAAACGGCCAAAAAATATTTTTATATGCGGTTTTGACCCTTATATATAAAGAAACTGTATGAAAGTCAAGCTCAGAATGGCTTGCGCTAACAGCACTGTTGATACCGCCAAAAGTTTTATTCATCTGGCAGCACTGGAATATTTTAAAAAGCATTTTCTGTGGAGTACGAATGTCATATTTTGCCACGGTTGAACTGTCAAAAGTCCGTCGATGTTTGGTCACAAAAACTTTAAAAAATCTATCAATTCATCAAATAAACACAAGTAATAGTGTTTTTATCGATAGTTTATTGTTCACAGAATGTGTTTCAGTCAATAAAATATACGACAGTTCAAAATAAATGCACAAAATATTACTTCAAAAGTGCTCTTTCCGAGATTTTATACGAAGTATGGGCAACAAATCCTGGAACATTACGACAGACCAGAGGTTTGATCCAGGAAAGATTATTTGGAAAAAATTCGGTTTATGGGCGAAATTCCTAAAAAATAAAACTAATTATTTTTATACTAACTATGGGCCAGGGAATCCGAATCTGAAAGAATTAGGCGGCGGCAAGCAATATTAACTGAATTATACGACTTTAAAAAATTTTTTTACACACATAGGAAAATGGCCATTTTGGAAGCATTCTGATTCCTAGAAAATCAAACTAGTTATTTTTATACTAACTTTGGGCCGGGGAATCCGAATCTGAAAGAATTAGGCGGCGGCAAGCAATATTAAATGAATTATACGACTTTTAAATTTTCAATATACAAACAGCCATTTTGACACATGAAAACCATAGAAACCATCAAATTAAGTGTTGCCATTAAGCAGTAATACCAATAACGTAAAACTTTCCGACACGATAATTCTTCACATGATAATTCATCACATAACACATTAACCTGATGAATTATGACTATCTCAACGGCCGTATTCTTAAACCAAAAGTATGACAATTCGTAGTCTTAAAAAGTTGTTACCTAGACCGGTCACCAATATCAATGTTATTATATAAAACCTAACCTAACCTAACCTAATCTAGCCTAACCTAACCCAACATGGTTTGTGCCCCTTTATACCGCCTGCTCGCGTCAATTTAAAAAAAACATCCCAGTTTTCAAGTAGTTTAGCGGCTACGCTAGGTTTGTGTAACATGGTTTGTGCCCCTTTATACCGCCTGCTCGCGTCAATTTAAAAAAAACATCCCAGTTTTCAAGTAGTTTAGCGGCTACGCTAGGTTTAGGTAGCATGGTTTGTGATACAAAAGTGAGTAAAATTTATAAAAAGTAAGTACTTAAATTATAAACATGTTATTTTACGTTATTGATATTACTGCTTAATGGCAACACTTAATTTGATGGTTTCTATGGTTTTCATGTGTCAAAATGGCTGTTTGTATATTGAAAATTTAAAAGTCGTATAATTCATTTAATATTGCTTGCCGCCGCCTAATTCTTTCAGATTCGGATTCCCCGGCCCAAAGTTAGTATAAAAATAACTAGTTTGATTTTCTAGGAATCAGAATGCTTCCAAAATGGCCATTTTCCTATGTGTGTAAAAAAAATTTTTAAAGTCGTATAATTCAGTTAATATTGCTTGCCGCCGCCTAATTCTTTCAGATTCGTATTCCCCGGCCCATAGTTAGTATAAAAATAACTAGTTTGTATTTTTAGGAATTTCGCCCATAAACCGAACTTTACCCGATTATTTTGAAGTATGAAATCGTTGTGTTTATTTGAACTTTCTATTTGCATTTTCTCTGAATATTATGGTCAAGGGCGTAGCGTAGCAATAGGAGGATGTGTGGGGGATCGACCCTAAGGGTGGGGGTCGATCCTGGAGAGGATCGAGGAAGAAAGGGGGGAGGGAGGTTGGCAAATTGTATTGTTGTATTTTCCAGGAATGTGATCTATGAGTACCTACTATTCTTTTCTTTTCCTACGCTTTACTTAACAGAAAATTTTCCAAAAACCATCTATCAATTTATTTACGCTGTGGCGGGCGGCATTCGTTTGTTTTTTTTTGTAAATCCACAGTTTTATTCCGAAAATGAAAACAAGAGGAAGTTCACCTCCCAATATGCAATTTCGAAATAGTTTATGTGAAGCCCGAGCAGCGCCGGGTAATTTAGTTATTAAATAAAATAATACACTTTGTTTAGGTCACTACTTCTAAGAAATTATAAACATGTTTCAAAACCAATAGTTTCTTCATCAGGATGCAGATAGTTATACATATACATAAATAGGCACATATATAAATAGGTACATACAAGTAGATATATACATAAATATTTATAAATAGGTACTAAATAGTCTCAGAAAAGTCAATATAATATGTCGCACATTATATAAAAATTGATAAATTTACCAAGACACTATCTAGATAGCATTTAGTTCGAGAAGAATCTTGCAATCGTACATAAAGAAAGCAGCCAATAGAAATAAGTGTTAAGAAAAAGAAGATAATCTTGGTAGTTCTTAGTTGAAGTATGTTACAGTTAATATAATAATAGTTTGTTCCAGAATGTATGCACGGGTAGTGCAGTGCAATACATTCCATATTTTGAAATAACAAAAGAAATTAGTTAAATTATAGGTTAAGGTTAAAACAACACAAAAATAAAATTTAAAAAAAATGAATAAGCATGCAAAACATGAGAAACCAAACTGAAAAAATAATAACACTAAAATGAATTCATGAAGTGCTTACGGAGGGTGTTACCGAAGGATAGCGACCCATTAGCTCAGAGTAGCGCCCCAATAAGTATGAGCTCCTGGGCTGAATTCCTAGATGCAATCGTATCTTTTTTGATTTTTCTGTTTCAGATTTTCGATTGAGAGTCGCTAATATTGCCTTCAGTGATTAAATATTACAGTGTGAGGTTTTACTCATTAAGGCGATCCACCAGTACAGGAAAAAATCGAAATCGGAATTCACGCCATTTTATGGGAGGAGTTTAAAAATACTTGAGAAAAAGCTTTTGGAAAGGTTGGAAAAGATATTTGAGAATTTTTTTTTTACATGTTGATTTCGTAAAGGCCTGTAAAAAACATTAATTCCTTTTTTATGCATTGTTTATTGTAATAAAACGGAATTTTTAAATTGATTTCACGAAAACAAGCAGCGCGGACCCTAACACGTTGTTTCTCCGCTCCGTTCGGAGGAGTAATGACGGAAGAATGGGGCGGCTGCCAGTCGTTCTTCGGTGGACGGTATAAGGTTCACTTTGATATAACAAATTCGTCGACTGCCGTATTGTCGCCGTGATGTCAAAAATACCAACGCGAAAATGCATATTATATTTTATTTTGTGAAGTTCGGGCGTAAATATCATTTTGTTTCGCGATAATTATATAAGAAACTGAATTTGCCACATTATGCAATAAAGCCATATCCGAAAAAGTGTTTATAAGTAGGAGAGTTTTCAGTTAAAAATGTTTTTTATAGACCTTATACTTTATTTTTTTGTAAGCTTATTAAAAGACTTATTAAAAAAAATTACCGATATTTTTAAGGGCCAAGGTATGTTCTACACGCAGTATTTAATTGAAACATCTATAATACTTCTAAGCGGTCAAATTTTCAAAACTAAAACATACGATTTTGTATGATTTTGCATTATTTAGTATGGCTTCATCTTAAGCTAAAAAAACAAAGCATATAAAAACATGTAAATGACGCCAGTACAAAGTAATTTTGCTATTATTGAAGAACTAGTATAATTTTTCTGAAGTCTCAAACCAAAAAGTAGGCCTCAAAATTTATACTGAATCAACACCTATTACGTCAGCGTGTTTCCGTTTTATTTGAACAGCAGTTATGGGTATGAATATTCGATGGTCCTATCCATAGACTGAAGAATTTCAATCGGTTTGTATAAACTTGTTTGCAATGACAATAATAAAACGAGATGACGAATGAAATGTACAATGAATGTATTAAAGAATTTTGTTTTTAAGATTTTCAATAATCAAACAACAAAAATATTTACGCATTGTGTAATCTGTAATCAAACGTGGTTATCGAATTGAATATCCCAAATCGTTAAAATAACTATTGATATACGTTTAATTATTTTCAAATTTATAGAGCATTGTTCACAGAAAATACATTTGTACGAGAATGAAGTTTATTTCTAGATAAGACTTTGCAACCTGCATGTTTTCGTTCTTATAAATTTGATATTTCTTGTACAAGGTAGTTTAATCAAAACTTATTAATATACGAGTAGGTAGAATAAAAATAGATTTTAGGAAAACACAAACAAAACCTGCATTACCGAGAATATAATATTATTTATTTAGGAAGGTATCTACTCATTAACAGACACGTTGAAATAATACCGTATATAAGGTTTTCGAAAGGTGAAAATATTGCCAATATTAGACACAATTTTTAAACATTGGATTTGAATATTACAAGGAGAAAAATGTATTGGTAGTTCCGGTTAAAAACAGGATTGTAGGCCTTACGAATGAATTAACAGGGAGAGGTGTCCTAATAAATGTTAGGAAGCGAATTATCAGGATTTCATGATAAACTTTTATTAAATTATGAATATTTTACTATGCCGACGAAACGACTGCATGGAAATTATAATATTTTTGAATTGCAAAACGAATCATCCTGATAATTTTACGGTAAACAACTAACATTTTATTAGCTTTCATGATATTATATTAGTAGTTTAGATTTACAATTATAGTTGGGGGTAAAATGTGTGGTAGGGGTTGCAAGGGGATATATGCTATTTTTTCCGATAAAATAATGGATTCTTCAATATTTTTTTCTTCAATGCTTATTGCTCCGGGAATTAATTTATTATTTTTTTTAGTTTCTGCCACCAAATCCGTCATATAAATCCCGTTAATCGCCAAATTTTCCCGTTTCGAGGGTACTCCAAACCGCCAGATATGACAGCAAGGTCAAGATGACAACACTGTTCCAACATCGTGTAAACCACTCCAGTTTGTGCCAAGCCAAGAGATCAAGCCAGGATTTCGCTAGCAAATAGCATGCTATCTAGTTTGGAATACTAGCCTCGTGTGTCTCAAGCATTAGGAAGCGTGCAGGTGGTATGATCATGCAACTGAATATCACGTAAGTAGACAAATATTGCGAAGTATCTCGACCAGAAAGTCTAACAAACTATTTCATGAAGAAACTTAAAAATGAAAGTTATTTTGCCACCGTAATTTAATTATTGAATAAATCATAACAAAATGAAAATATGATTTTATCGTAGTTAGCAGTTTTACCTGGTCGTAATCAGAGCGAAGAAAAAAACTTAATTTCATGTTCGTACTTTTTATTTAACATGATATTTTATTCATTATGGCATTTAATTTTTATTACTTTCGTTACTTTTACAATAAATTATTGTAATTAGACGCAATTAAACTTCTCCGTATTGAAAATCCTTTAACCCCTCAGGCTAATTGGTTCACTTTTGAGAACAGCACATATGGGTCTCATAGACATCGTTTTATCTCCCTCACTGTCACGGTGAGAAATATGATCAAAGCGTTGTCAGAAAGAGAAAACACCACGCTTTACATTCAAATCTAAACGTTAAACACAGAAAAAAAAGTACCTACACTTCCGTGAAACCAATGTTTCCGACCGCAATTTGAAAAAAGTTTATGATTTTTTTATTAATTATTTTTACCTGAAACGACAAAAAAGTGAAGTGACAGGAACGTTTACAATACATTTATCTAACCAAGGGTGTATTTTTTTTTTAAATTTCGTGTTTAGTGATTTTAGTTCAGAAAAAACGTAACGTGAGCTATTTAAAAACTTTTTATGTTTGCAATCAACTTTTTATATTTAAAAAAAAAAAAAATGTTTTTTTTTTCTAAAAATAAAATTAGGAAGCATATTTCATCACCTTTCAAAAACCGTTTTAAGTTTTCGTATACGTTCAGAAACATTCTATTTAATTGGAGTTTATTGCAAAGCGGAAATAATCTGAAAGAAAATGCTTAAGGCTTGAGACTTGAGGGGTTAAATAACATAGGTACACGAATAAATGCCAGTGATATAAACAGGAAAACGTTTATGATTCTTGCAGGTATATTATAATTAAAATGTTGAAAAAAAGTTTGAAGGTTATAACACAGATATAAGCGAATAACGTTATAAAATGAGAATAATAACAAAAAAAAATTAAGCTGCTAAACGTAATAATAATAATTGGACAATTTGTAGAGCGCCGTTTTTGTGAAAAATTACCTAAAGGGCGCTGTACAATTCATTATAAATTCTTAGGTTCTATTTAATTTTACTAAAATACTATTATTTATCATCTACTGATATTTTTTGACTTTCTAAATTCTTATATGCCGTAAAGTAGGAATGACTTAAATTTACTGTTCTTTATGACAAATATAAATTCACATTTTTTCTTCAAATGGGTGTTTGTTTGCTCTTGCCTAGCTATTATAGACTTTGGACGGATTGTTTCACAGAAATTTAAAGTCCGTTTCATATTTTCAACAAATGTGATCAGAAGAATGTGAGCAGAAGAGGACAACTGTCATGTTATCAAGCTTGCCAGCTTATTACAATTTGATGGAAAGCTGAAACGCACCTAGATTCGGGTCCTTAAATGTAAAAAATGGCAATGAATGACCGTTTGATGATAATGTCACCTTTGAATTTCTTTGGAAAAACTGGCCCTGGTCATCTGTTTTTGGTAATGTTTAAAATTGTTTCTAAAAAACCCTCCAATTTCATATCCACTTATGGAAATAGAAATGGACTTGGATCATTTATGGTGGAATTAGATAAAAACTTAAAAATTTGAATAGTGATTTTTTCTGAAATATTGTGTTGATTTTCTGTGTAGGTATTCTTGGGTTTAACCGGATTTGCGATAAATTAATTTAATCAATATTTTCATATTCTTTTATGACAATCAGTGAGTCAACCAACGAAGAATATATAATGCAAATCTGTAATCATTTCAAGTATATTGCACAATTTATTATTTAATTTTATGAATTTAAAACGATTTGCTAATACCTTATTCAGCTTTATATAATTTCTCAATTAAACCACTATTATGCTTATTATTTCTGCATTCAACTTACATTTCTCGCGAGAGAAATCAATCTTTATTTTGTGAGCAAAGGTGCAAACCCGAACTTAACGGCCATTGTTTCCAATTTTTCGATCGATCAATCTGAGTCTCCGATCAGCTAAGTGATTTATTTAGTAACGCTCGATTCGCCTATTGATCGGAGAGTTACGTTGGTAATAGCATATTTGTGCATTTGAGGAGTATTGAGCCAGAATTCCGATTCAACAGTTGATCAGTAAGATTGGCAACAACAGCCGTAAGAGGACATAACCTAAGCGATTTGTTTAGTAACGCTCGATTCGCCGAATTTGTGCTTTGTGGCTCAACAGTTGATTAGTAAGTTTGGAAACGACTCCCGTAAATCATTTTTCATTAGATCGTAATGGTTATAATACCCCAATTTTACCACACGGAAAATCTTGACATGTGTGAATATTTTTCATATATCATATTAATGAAAAGAATAATGTTACAACATTATTAAAATAATTAATTAAAAACATATTTATGAATTCCTTACCCATATCGCTGGAATGGTAGTTCATGTGTTGTCGTGCCGTAAAGTTGCCTCCATTTTTGTCAGATAATCCGTTGAGCTTCATCATGTTTGTTGCATTCCTTCACTTGCCACAAATAAACACAATAAACTCTCAATGGTCAATAGTCAAAGATGGTTCACTGAGATGTCATCACTTCGGAATTATTCGTTGTTGAATCACTTTTAATTATTCACAAAACTACCGAAGCACCTGAGAAAATAACAAGAGTCACTGTTAAAACAGAATACGTAGAATGTAGATTTGAGAATCGATAAGAAGATCCCGATAGAATAGATGGGAAAATATTCAGACTATGTAATGTACTTAAAGTACCTACTTTTATTATTCCAAGAGATCGTAAAAGTCGTGAAGAAATGTAAAGTGTTACTAGATTGCTACTAGAAAGATAAGCGTTCATCTCTAAACTGAAAGTGAGCGACAAAGGCGATCTCACATCCACAACCGTACTGATGGCCTCTGTGGTCGAGGGGTAAGGCTTTCGACTAGCGATCAGGAGGTCGCGGGTTCAAATCCTGGCGTGCGAAAGTAAATTTCATTTGATTGATTTGCCACTTCACGATTTAATAATTCAAAAATAGTATAAAGCATATTTGCGGCATATTCCAGAGTGGAAGATTCAAACAGTATTACCCTGGTGTAAGACCACAAGTCAGAATTGAAATGTTGCTAGCAAAGGCTTTAACCTCGTTTAGTGACTAGATCTAAATACCCAGGTACTTTCCAACCTTCTTTTTAACCTATTTACTTCCCCTCCCTAGTATCTTCAGCCCCACAACACCCTCTAATTGGGGATGCAATAGTTTTACTTGCTCCAGGAGTTTGGACTCTTGTGCGGTATTCATATAAAAAAAACGTTTTTGGATGAGAGGTTTTGCTGTTATGTTTTAAAAAATTCTTACTTTAGTTAATCGATTCATAATAGGATATGTGCATTGAAGATGCATATTAAAAAACTTAGCTAACCTAACCTAAAAAAAACTTAGCTAACCTAGCTAACTCATTCTAATTAAATAAAAATTAGCATGTACAGTTCTCCTTCCTTGTCTGTGGTGATTATTCGCTTGGTGAAAGATGCAAAAAAAATCGCATACGTCAGAGAGATTTATGTTATAAAACCTACATAAAAAAGATTAACAGGTTTGCCCCGGGTTCCGGAAGTTTGTCAGTACGCCAATGAAGACATTTTTAGCATCCTCTCATTAATGATGTTGTGAGTGAAATGTTGGAGATGTAAAGATATAAAATATCGATGATCTAATACTACCTATACGTTATGTGTTCTTTGAATATTAATTACGTAAGTACACAATTCAAATGCAAAGTACTAGGAAATAATTATTTTTCAGGTGACCTATGAGATTTAAAAACTAATTATTCTATCATAAAACTGCACGTACAACTATTGACTATTATTCAACGTTTAAATTTATGTTTAAATGCACGTTTAAATTTATGTAGATACTAAATACGGGAAGTTTTGTTATCCAACAGAGACAGTACGGTTGATATTTAAGAATCCGGCTAAGAACGAAACTCTGACGCCGCGCCTTACGCAAAACCGTTATCGTACGAAGAGTTGGAATACAAATCTACTTTTGTAATATAACTGAATTAAGGCAATGCCAAAAAATGGCGCCACATACGTTAACATCTGGTATAAGGAGCATCACCTGGCAGGTATAAGAACTAACTGTTGGATTTGTATTTTCGTGAATCTCTCCGGATATGGATAGATTGACGATAATATGATTATTATTGTAACTGGAATTTGTGAATAATAATAACACGCGTCTATAGATATATTGTATATGACGTCATTGCTTGTCGCGGTTACTTTGTCCCGGTGACTAGCTGTCACTGGATCCGAGGAACCGGCTATTTTTGGAACCAGTTCCTATCGGATTAAAAAATGGTCAATCGCACTTAAACTGGGTGAAGCCGAAACAAAAACCGCCCGCAGGGCCTAGCAGCAAAAACCTGCGGAGCGGGTTTTTAACTGCTAGTTCACATATATTACATAAAACAGCACTTAATGCTTTTGAATATTGTTCAAACAATATTGACGCACGTTTAAATTTACCAAGATACTAAATACAGGAAGTTTTGTTATTATACAAATATAGGTTTAACGTGGCACGTGTACGTATGTCAATTAGATCGAATTGTTGAACACTCAATATCGATTGTCTGTTAAATGAGGTTTTGAAAAACATAATATTTGCAAGGAACCCCTAGCAGGTTCTTTTGGAGAAGTGAAAATTTTGCGAACTAAACAATTTCTTATCGAACGATTCTCATATCACATTCAAAACATGCCGCAATTTCTCAAAGGAAACGACAAAGTTTTTATATGTATTTTAATTGGCACTTTCGATGAATAATAATAATAAATAATAAGAATTTCAAATTAATCTCTTTCGCAACAAGCACCAATTAAAATTATATCACAGCAAAATCGTATAACACAATAATTAAGTAATCGAAGAATGTAAAACGTCACGGTTATGAATTATTATTATGAATCACTCCAGAATGCAGGTAGGTGTCTAGAATGCCTACTGGCCGAAGAACTGGATTGTAAACTTTGATTTACCACTGTTGGATGTGAGCACAAAACTGTTCGCACAAAGCCCAGAGAACGAGGTTCGTCCAACCTCCAACGCGACTTGTGCAGTTGGCGCTCGCTCGGTAACTGGCGACGGGGAACTGCAAGAAAAAATACGAACATGTTAGTTAACTATCAGAAAGATCGGCAACACACTCCACACTACACGGTACACCTTTTCAATGAGAAGTGAAGGTAAAAACGATTCCATCTTCGGCGATTATACAATTGTTGGAATGCCGCCCCGGGCGGAGCCGCGGAAGAAGAAAGTAAAGCCGGTAAATTTCTGTGATTTGTGATAGGGCTGCCGAAATTATTTAAATATCTGTTTATTAACTCCTCAGAATAATTTGTTCGCGTTTGGGATCAGCTCACACAGGTTAAATGACGTTGTGTTTCACCACGCTTTTTAGTCAAATCTAAAAGTTAATCACAGAATAATTAAAATGTACACATATTCAAGAAGTTTCAGAATGCAATTTGAGAAAATCTTATGAAAAACTTTGAGATATTAATTATATATATATATATAATTATAATTATATAAATAATTAATTATTCATACACAAAAGACAAAAAAGGTTAGGTGACAACAACGTCCATAAATTAACATTTCGGTCCTTTGGAATAACAAGGTTCCATCTGTTGCGGTAAGGTCATTCGATAGTGAACTCTAAAGTAGCTTACGAGCTTAAAGACGTTTCCGCAACAGTATAAGTATAAGCTTTAAAATTGTATTATTAGAAAAAAACGTTATAATTTTAGAAATATAATTTTTTTATGCAAACGTACAATATTTATATTATTTGGATTTTATTGACCTAATCATAAAATATGCTCGAAACCTGAGGGGTTAAGAATACACAGCACATTATGATAAAAGTGAAAAAAATATATCAAATTATAGATACGAGCACATTGTTATAGTACCTATTACTTAGGTCCATACCAAATATCAGTGATTACGACTGGGATGAACTAATGAATACATGAATAATAATAAAAAAAAGGAAGAAGGTTTGATGATGAGAAATTTTGATATTAAGAATTACATACTCACGAATTTTAATTGATTTTAAAGTTTACTTAATGAAAATTAATTGACTTAAAAGTTTAATGAAAAATTAAGTGTAGAAGTTTACCTATCAAGGAATCATGAAAAAAATGTCTGAGTGCAGTATTTGTTCGTAGTGGGTACGTGCTGTGATTGCGAGAGCAGTTGGTTAGCTTTTTGTTAGTGTTGTTGGTTTCTATATGAAGAAGCGTAGTGTGCCTGGAACGCCTCGTAGGAACATCTATTTTGTTTTACAAGTATCTACCGAGTAAATTGTATTGGGATATATGTTTACACATAGCCTTACAGGTTTGTAATGTAGTAAATAGAAGAAACAAAGGGAAATATAGTTGGAAAAATAAGACAAGCAATAAAACAACCACACAGAACAGTAAGGGTAAACTTTCAAATAAATATTGCGAAGATTTATAATGAATTGTCTTTTGTTCTGGATTGAGATAATCTAAAATAACGTGTCAGTTGTCTAAGATAATTAATAGTGAACTGTCGATAAATTGTAGAAATTTACGATGACCTGTCGGGTGATTGTGAAAAATTACAAAACTGTAGATTGTTCGAGATTATTTACAATGAACTGTCAATCATTCATACGCAATTACAGCAGTGATGCACATCCCGGGGTAATATGCGGTCGCAGGTAGTATGCGGCCCGCGTGTTCATTTCGTGCGTCTTTTTTGATTTAAACAACTGCTAAATAGCCGTTTACCGTATAGTTGTTTTCAATAAATTGTGTAAAAATTAACCCCTCAGGCCTCGACCATATTTTGTCAGAGCTTTGCAAATAAAATACAAATAAATTAAATATTTCTGAATGTATCAGAAAGCTAAAAATTGTTTTTGTAAGGTGATAAAATACGTTTTCAAATTTATAAATCGAAAAATCATATGATTTATTAAGTATAAATATTTTGCAAGCAAACTTAAAAATGGCCCACCTTACGTTCTTTCTAACTAAAATAACTGATAACGGAAAAAAAACAAATGTATTATAAATATTATTTTAAACTCACTTTTTTGTTATTCCATGTAAAAATAATTAACAAAAAATTCCCAAAATTTCATAAATTTTATTCAAATTGCGATCCGAAACTTTGGTATCATAAAGGTGTAAAATTTACTTATTTTGTGGTTAACTTTTACATTTATATTTCTCACTATGAAGGAAAGCGTATAAAAAGGGAAGTACAAACATTATTGTCACCTCACTTTTTTATAATTCCATGTAAAAATAATATAATTAATAAAATATTCCCAAAGTTTTATAAATCTTTTTAAATAAAGGTGTAAATTTGACTTATTTAGTGGTTAGATTTTAAGTTTGAATATAAAGCGTTGTGTTTTCTCTCTCTAACACTGTTTATATCATATTTCTTAGTAAGAGAGAAAACGATTTCTACCGACGAACGAGTTGTTCCGAAAAGCGAACAAATTAGCCTGATATTAGTAACGGGTTAAAAACCTACATCGACTATCGAAATAGTTGGCAGCCCTGATATAGTAGATATTGCATTGGCAGGAAGGCCGACTATTTGCCCGAGAGTTTGACTGTGACTGTTATTAGGTTGTTGACTCGTGTTTTGGAAATGTGAACCAGGTTGTATATGGCCTACAATACTTAATTGCAGAGACGATTGATAAAAATTATACACGAGGATAGGAAGACAAACAAGCCGTTTAGTGGAAGCTCCGGGCTCCATATAAACGATCCAAATAATATCCATTCAACCGCTTATAGTTCCTGTACAAATAATTTTATGGTATGAATGAAACAACTTTCGTTAAGTACCTATTGTTAATTTTGTAAGCCTGTTTTGCTCGTATAAAAACAGTAACCATTAAGGCTGCTTTCACCAATCAAAATTAAGTTTTTTTTTATTCACATAACTCCACACAGGAGGCCATGAGGAAAATGATTTCTCTCAGGGCCAATGTCATCTTTGGGGATGCTGTGTGGAAGGTTTTTTGTAAAAAGGAAGGAATGAATCTAGGTCTTGAAGAGACCCATGTTTCCATCTTCAAAATCTTTCCACCGCTGAGCTGTTGAACTCGAGAACAAGTCGAAGAAGCTACCCGTTCTCATGTGACAAATCGTGTAAAAAAATTTGGCAAGCGTTTAGCTTGTTTCTTGAGCGTGGACCAGTGCCGAAGGAATCAATGACGCTAGTTCCTCGGAGAATCTTCCATTGAAATGCCGGTAAAACAAGGACAGCATTCCCACCATGCTCTAAAGATTGCAATCCGTTTGTTAAGATAAGAGAATCTATCAAACGGATCCCCCGTTTCTGTGATATTTTTTTCAGATATTTTGGGGCTTCAGACCAGATGTACTTTGTCCTTATCGAACTTTTGATTCCATTAGTAGAATATCATTACATATTTTTTTCTAAAAAATTCCGAACCCTTCAATAGATGTCACGACC
This sequence comes from Limnephilus lunatus, assembly GCA_917563855.2. NCBI lineage: Eukaryota > Metazoa > Arthropoda > Insecta > Trichoptera > Limnephilidae > Limnephilus > Limnephilus lunatus. The sequence goes on along the minus strand of OU830602.1, from coordinate 51,745,898 downwards.
TACCGAGCCTGAAGGTCGTACAGAATTTTGTAAGATATGCAAATTGAAAACGCGCGTTTAAATAAAGTAAGATTTTTTTTGCATAAGTGCTCAAACATAATAATGAATATTCTAAGAAATGCTTCGACGTGAAGTCGGTAATGAATTTTATGTATAATATCTAGAATTTATTAATAGTGGTTTTAGAATCACATTATTCGCTCGCAAATAAAACCCACTTTTTGTAAATGAACATTAATGTTCCTCGTATAAGAGCATCAGTGTAACCTGACCCCTGATGGATTAGTTACGGGTATCGGATTTTCCAACCACACCCACAAATACTACAATACGCCAACTCCATCGAAATCGAATCGCAGATCGGTCGACCTTCAAAACCTTGCAAAGGCGATGGATGACCGGCGGCGCCTGAATCGACAAAGAGCCGATCGATGAATCACAAAGCCTCTTGGTACATATCGACTATCGACAAAGCGTAAATTCACCAAGTGTCGACTAATTGACTATTGAATAATGCTTGATTGCCGACAGAACATTTTTATAATGTGAAAGGTGCATGCGTAGATAGGGTCTAATGAGCGATTCACGAGCTAAAATTGAAAACAGCCTTAGGATAAAGATAAAAAAATATCAACAAACTACATCACGGAAATTTTCCGCAGGGATAGGCGGTAACAATGGAACTTTACAAAACTATTCTACACTCCTTACACGTATAGTGTTTATGTGTTCTTTTGTGGTTCCGACTCAAGTATTTGAAAGGCATTATACCTTCCTAGGATGTTCCTGACACTCTTTTCCATTAATTTGCTCTAGGTGTCCGAACCGTCTAATAATAATATTTTATTATAAATCTGCTGGTTTTCAGCAGTGCCAATGTTATACCATAATCATTTCTCCTGATATAAAATTATTTCAACGTGTTTGAATAATACTAGATTTATGGTGAGCATTCGAATCAATCGTATTTGCAGATGTCTGAGTAATCAACTGGACGATCTATATGTAACCAAATATAATGTGCAATATTTTAAGATAATAAATAAGAACGACTCAGAGATTTCCTTTTCCTTGTTTTCAGTATAGTTATGTCCTCCCTTCGTTTATTAAATACATCTCCACAATAATTTATATTAGGATATAATATAAAAATATTTTTTGTTAACGTGGATAAATTGGAATCAATGTCAACATTTGAAGCAAGGTTGTCGATTTTTTCACAGATTCAATGAATTTTAAGCGTTGAAGTTTGAAGATTGATTCGGAGTGAAGAGAGGTTATTTTAAGCAGTAATAAACGTGAAATACTGTGGGAACATGCTTAAATTGTACTAAACTGTTCAGATATATTTCTCGACATGCACGGAACACGGTGATCGTGATGAACGATGTACTTTTAGTTCAGGAATGCTCTTTCCACAATATTGAAGAGAAGGTAGTTTCTTGCTATGTTATTGCAGCAAATATGGTTTTACTAAGTGCTTCCAAATAACCATAAATCAGCGTTTATCCACAAAGATAGTTCAGCACGCAATACTTCTGACTTTTAAACTATCTAAATGGAATTAATTTACATAGATTAAATATACATTTCTCCGGAAACTATTACTTTCAGTCAAGTATTCAACATACTTGGTTAAATTTGTATATATTGTAATGGGAAGAACATTGTGGTGCCTATGGCAGCACTAGTGTAAATAAATAGATCACCAAGGAAACTATAAATAAAGATATCACCATGGAAACGAAAAATAACAAAGCAGTCAAATAAAATCTGGGTATAGTTAGATGACTGTAAAAATAAATAAAGCTGTATTAATGTAAATGGAATGCAAATAAATAGTGTGACTGAAAATCGTGTTGTTTTTATTAGTTTGTGAACCCAGAACAATATTAAAAACGTAACAATTGGTGTCAGATGTGGGGTTCCAAAAAAAAAAAAAAAAACAAACTGCAACAGTGAGAGTTCAAAGAATTCAGAATTAAAGCGGGAACTTGAGGAACGTGACCTGGAGACAACGGGGACGAAGAGTATACTGCAACAACGGCTACGGGTGGCTCTCGCGAACACTGGTGAAGATCCAGAGAGTTTTTCTTTCGAAACGACTGGCGGAATGGATGACCTCTGTCGACATATCGACACCAAACTGGAAGCAACCTCCCAAAGTATCAGTGACATGAGGACGCAGCTGGAAGGAAAGCTAGACAACATTTCTCGCTGCTTCAATGAGAAAATAGTCGACATGGAAGAACGCATCCGGAGAATAGAGGAGCGACTCCACGCGACTGGTGGTGAGAGCACCGTCATGGATGTAAAGAATTTATCAAGGCCCCCAAACTCTAACGTCGAGGAAAGGATGGTCCTGACCCAGTTGAGAAACGACCTACCCACCTTCGACGGAAAATCTTCCTGGGAGGAATACCTGACGCTCTTTGAGACCGCGGCCATGATAAATGAATGGCCAGGTATCAAGAAGGCGTCTATGCTGTGCCTGTCGCTGCGGGGAGATGCAGTAATGGTATTGCAAACTATTCCGCTGACAGAGCGCCAGGACTATGAGCAGTTGACACAATGTCTGGAAATGCGGTTCGGTCATCGTCACATGGAGCAGATCTACCGCTCGCAATTGAAGAACCGCTTCCAAAAGCCGAATGAGACGTTGCAAGAATTCGAAGCTGACATCGTCCGCCTGGTTAGAGGCGCCTACCCAACAGTGACTGACGATGTCTACGAGAGTCTGGCCATCGACAGATTCTTGGATGGACTGCGGGAGGGTGAAACGCAGCAGGCCGTCAAGTTGGCACGTCCGAAGATGCTGAGAGAGGCGTTGACGCAAGCTTTGGAGTTCGAGGCAGTGAAGCAGTCCGTGAGAAGCCAAGCTCGGGTACGTGCTCTGGAGATCACGGGGGAAGAATCGCAACCATCCATGGAGGAATTAGTGAAGCGTGTCCTGGAGGCTTTGAAGGTACAAAAAAGGGAGATACGCTGCTGGAACTGTGGTCAGACAGGACACCTTCGTAATAAATGCCCAAAACCAAGGAGACAAACCTCGGAAAACTAACAAGGGTTGATGGGAAGGGGCAACCATCGATCCGTACTACCGAGGCCCTTGAAACATTCGTAACTATGGCGACACTTGGAGGGGGATCTAACGGAATTTACATAGAGGGTCTGGTGGATGGAAAAAGTCGCAGACTGTTGTTGGACACAGGAGCAACTGCATCGATCATAAGACCAGATATTGCTGCCTCCGAGGCAAGGATCGTGTCGTCACGATGGAAACTACGTACGGCAACAGGGGAGTTGGCGTGCGTTCACGGGGAGACAGCCGCCCTTTTCGAAATTGGCAACACCACCTTCAAGCATCAGGTTCTAGTCGCTGACATAGAGGAAGAAGTGATCTTCGGGATGGACCTGCTGTCGAAATTGGGCTGTAAGCTGGACCTGAGAGAGGGAGTCATATGGATCAACAACGAGGAAGTGGTACTGCAGAAGGGGGGTGGCGAAACGGTATCTGTGATCCTTAGTGCGGATACTCTGCTACCCCAGTGCAGTGAGACACTGATTACCGCGGGACTCGGACAAGGAATTTTGGTCGGTAAGGCGCTAATCCGCACCCGTGAAGAAATACCCATCAGGGTAATGAATGTCAATGACTACCCGGTAACCCTGAAGAAAGGCACTCGGTTAGGGCATGGTTCACCTGTTTTGGCGGTTGTTCGGCAAGTTAACAACATGACCGTGACATCGAATAAGCTTCCAGACCAGCTAAAAGATCTCGTTGAACGGGCCAGTAGGGGACTTCCTGCCAGACAACGGAACGCTGTCGAAACGCTGATCAGCAAATATCAGAATGTCTTCGAAGGCTCGAACGGGTTGTTAGGAAGGACCGACGTCGTACAGCGTCGCATAAGAACAGGGAACGCGGACCCTATCCGACAAGTCCCTAGGCGATTACCATTTGCGAGACGTGACGAAGCTGAACAGATAATCCGGGACATGGAGAAAGGGAAGATAATTGAGCCATCAAACAGCCCATGGGTTTCACCAGTGGTACTAGTGAGGAAGAAGGATGGGACCACACGTTTTTGTGTGGATTACCGACGACTCAACGATGTGACCAAGAAGGATAGCTACCCTTTACCCCGGATCGATGACACGTTGGACACCTTGGGAGGCTGTCAAGTATTTTCTACTCTGGATTTGAAGAGCGGGTATTGGCAAGTGGAGTTGGACCCAAGAGACAAGGAGAAGACGGCTTTTTCTACCGGGACGGGACTCTGGCAGTTCACAGTGATGCCATTTGGACTTTGTAATGCTCCTGCTACGTTTGAGCGGCTGATGGAACATATACTAAGAGGGCTATCCTGGGAAACATGCCTGGTCTATCTGGATGACATCATCATCCTTGGCAAAACCTTTGAGGAACACCTGAAGAACTTGGAACAGGTGTTCCTGCGTTTGCAGTGCGCCCACTTGAGACTTAATCCCAAGAAGTGCAACCTTTTTCAAGAACAGGTCAATTATCTCGGTCATGTGGTATCCGAAAGGGGAGTCTCAGTCGACCCAGAAAAATCCGTGCCGTCAATGAATGGCCAGTACCGAAGGACAAGCACGATTTGAGAAGCTTCCTTGGCCTCTGCACTTACTACCGACGGTTCGTCTATGGGTTTGCAGATATTGCCAAACCATTGACAAGGCTCACCGAAGAGAAAAATTGTTTTGCCTGGGACTCTCACTGCCAACAGGCGTTCGAAAACTTGAAGCAGAAGTTAACCGATGCCCCTATCTTGAGCTATCCCAAACCAGAAGGGAAGTTTATATTGGATACAGACGCCAGCAACGTGGGTATGGGAGGCGTTCTGTCGCAAGTCCAGGAAGGGGAGGAGAAAGTCATCGGGTACTTCAGCAAGGTACTGTCTAGACCTGAGCGCAACTATTGCGTGACGCGAAGGGAATTACTGGCAGTTGTTAAGTCGGTGGAGCATTTTCACAAGTACCTTTACGGGAGGAATTTCCTGCTGAGGACAGATCATGCGGCGCTCAAATGGCTCTTGCACTTCAAAAATCCCGAGGGACAGGTGGCGAGATGGATTGAACGGTTGCAGGAATATGATTATGAATCCGAAACCGGAATGCTCTATCCAGGAGACCTTGCGCGGAGGATTGCATCCACTGCTGGCGGATGGAGGAGAAGTTAGCAGTAGTGTGTAGAACAGGAGTCATGGATGAGGATTGGGAACCTGCAGAAATCGGGAAGGACCAAGAGGCTGACCCCGAACTGAAATATCTGGTGGAGTGGAAGAAGGCGATACAACGGCCAACTTGGGAGAACGTCGCTTCTTCTTCTCCAAACGTCAAATCATACTGGGCTCAGTGGGATTCCATTGAATTGGAAAATGGGGTTCTTAGAAGGGCATTGGAAACGCAGGATGGAGAACCACGTAAGTTACAGATGCTGGTTCCAAGGAAACGCATTCCCGAAATCCTTCGTTTGTTGCACGATGGAACCTCCGGTGGGCATTTGGGAGTCAAGAAGACCCTAGAAAAGGTCCGGGAACGCTTCTACTGGGTGAACTGCAAAAGAGATGTCAAGGATTGGTGCAGAAAGTGCGTGACTTGCGCCACGGCCAATGGACCGTACAAGAGGAAAAGAGCACCGATGCGACAGTACAACGTAGGTAGCCCGTTTGAGAGAATCGCTGTGGATATAGCTGGACCGTTCCCTACAACCGAAAACCGGAACAAGTATATCCTGGTCGCTATCGACTATTTCAGCAAGTGGGTTGAAGCCTATGCACTGCCCAACCAGGAAGCAGTTACCGTAGCGGAGGCATTGGTCACGGAGCTAGTCAGTCGATTTGGTGTGCCTCTGGAGCTACATTCGGACCAAGGACGTAATTTCGAATCTGCAGTGTTCCAGAAAATGTGCGAGATCCTGGGAATTAGGAAGACGAGGACTACAGCACTGCACCCGCAGTCTGATGGAATGATTGAAAGAATGAACCGTACAATCGGCAGACATCTGGCGAAGGTTGTCTCGGATCACCAAAGAGACTGGGACCGACACCTGCCCTTGTTCCTGTTGGCTTACCGATCGGCGGTTCATGAAACTACGGGGCAGACGCCTGGAAGTGTGCTCTTTGGACGAGAGTTACGACTGCCCTGTGACCTGAAGTTCGGATGTAAACCGAAAGAAGACGTAGCTGGTGAGGACTACGTGTCAGACCTTCGTAGGCGTCTGGATGATGCCCACGACCGGGTCCGTGTGAATATAGAGGCTGCTAGCGACCGGATGAAGGAACATTATGATGTCAAGGCAGAGAAGGGGGGCTATCAATCTGGCGAACTAGTCTGGCTCTTCGACCCCCGTAGGCGCCAAGGTTTCTCCCCAAAACTCCAACGGTCTTGGGATGGTCCCTATGAGGTGCTGAAGCGGATCAACGATGTGGTCTACAGGATAAGGAAGAGGCCCAACGGGAAACCACGGATCGTCCACTTCAACCGGCTTGCTCCCTTCCTGGGTGACAATCAGGATGATCCGGAACAGCATGTCCGAGTCTGCAAGGTCCCTGAGGAGGAAATTACCTTCAAACAATTCATGTCCCAGGCTAGCGAGGGGCACAAGACCCGACATGGAGTGACACAAGAAATAGCGCAGGACCTGTTCGGGCTTTCAAAGGAGCATGCTCTGGCCTTCTGCGTGACACACGACTTCGACATGTCACGGGGAATTTCAAGGGTTTTGCAGCATAAGTTTCTAGTGAAACAGGAGTTGGAGCGGCAAGCACCAGCTATCGGAGAGGTGGCGCAACTCAACAGGGAAGGACCACCAATCTTCTGCTTGGTGACCAGGGAGACAACCCAAGTTACGCCGGAGTACCGAACCATTTGGGACTGTCTGATGGTTTTGAGGGACCGCTTGTTGCAGTCTGATATCAACCGGATAGGGATGCCGAAGCTCGGTGGCCGTGGGATTGGGCTGGACTGGAGGATCTTGCGGAGCATGTTCGAAGAGATCTTCCGATACACTGGCATATTGGTTCTGGTATGCTGTTACCACAAAGGGTCAGAAGCAAGTGATGGTAAAACTGTAGCTTGTCATTTCTTTGCGTCGGCTCGATGCAATCGAGGACTAGATTGCCGATACCTTCATGAAGAGAATTCGGGGCCTGTTCCGGGACGAAACAGCCCTAAGGAGGGGGCAATGTAATGGGAAGAACATTGTGGTGCCTATGGCAGCACTAGTGTAAATAAATAGATCACCAAGGAAACTATAAATAAAGATATCACCATGGAAACGAAAAATAACAAAGCAGTCAAATAAAATCTGGGTATAGTTAGATGACTGTAAAAATAAATAAAGCTGTATTAATGTAAATGGAATGCAAATAAATAGTGTGACTGAAAATCGTGTTGTTTTTATTAGTTTGTGAACCCAGAACAATATTAAAAACGTAACAATATATTTAGGCATCATGCATTGTAGTCTAAAAGTTGTTTATTCATATTTATTTGTATGGTTAGGTAACTACGAGTAGTCCTTTACCAACCATAAAAATAATGTTTTAAGTGTGTTCCAGCCTATTTATACAATATACAGGGCTATTTGTGCTAAACTATACACAGATTAATAAACATACACACATTACAAATATTTATTTATTTGTAAGTAACAAACAGGTTGTACGTAGAATACAGAAATATACATATTGTCAATTGAAGTTAATCCAAAAAAGTTCATTATAAAAGCTGCTTAGAAATGGAGTTTCGTTATGAGTTATGACTTAGAACTAATTTTAGGGAGAGGAGGAGAAATGTAGGATAAGGATAGGAGATGCTCCCGATATATTTCACACTAAAGTAATAATATACTATCATACGCGTAATTTCTGTTCGATATTTCTGAAGGTTATTGCTGAGGACTATCTATCTATAATGTAATATAATGTAATCTATCTGTTTAATAAATTGTCTATAATTTCTGGAGCCAGTGATACTATAGCGTCCCCAATTGGGATACGTTGTGAGACTGAAAGTAGCAAGGAGGGGAAGGAGATGGGAAAGAGGAAGGTGGGAAATACCTGACTATTCATACCTGGTCAGCAAACACGAAAGCTAAAGCCATTTCGAAAAACGTTTCAATTTTGAAGGTTGGTCTTCCAGTCTGAAAAGTTTCGCAAATATACCTTATTTTATTTCGAATGCTTAAATTGTGAAAAGGCACCATTCAATAAAAAATTTTACTTGCGCATGCCGGGAGAGCCTCACCCATCGACCACAGAGTCCGTCTATCATTGATTCATGAAAGAAAATATTCAAATGCATTTCATTTCTTTAATTAATTGTATACTGACTTGAAAACGGTCAAAAGAAATCTACCCAAATGTTAAATGCTTGTAAAAATAGTCGTAAAAAACAACTGTAAAACGTTTCATTGGTTTTCCCAGGAAAAAAAATCACAAAAAGTACAACAGCTATAAAAATGTAAGTTGGCCTCCATTGGAGTACTTTTTGCATTGTAAAACGATGAAGATGCACGCGAATTGCACGGTAAAAAATGTAATCACCGAGTTCTTCATAGAGATGTGCAATTAATATCATGCAACCATTTGGATGCGACTAACCGCAACGATTCTCACGGTTTTTGTTTGATCACCGATATTAGGTATATCTATATATAAAATCTTGTACGGCGATTCTCAAATGCCAGGATTTTTTTTTTTACATTAGCTCCTTAATTTGGGAGGGGGTGTGGGTACCGCCGCCCGGGAACCATTTATTGTATAACCAACACCTCTGCCATAGATCACCTCAAGTGATTCGTTACGTTTGGTGTCTAGGGAACTCGGGTTCATGGGATGAGGTTTGTCCAGGTCTTGGCGGCCGATGCATCTGCCCACCTGCAGTGTGGCGGGCCGGATCAAGAAAGACTAGTTGAGGTAGGTCTTTTGAACTCTTCAGGCCGGAATCTCTCGGGCCATCGCCTTGCACCGTAGTTGGAGGGATGGATTCATACGTCCGTCACTCCAAGACACACTGACCCCCAGATTTTTACCCACACCTATTATCTTCCCAGGGCTTCTTCTCCTTCTTTTCCATAGGCCCTGAGGAATAACCTTCCTCTCAGGGTCTATGGCATTTTTGGGGATGCTGTGTGGAGGGTATTTTTTAAAAAGGAAGTTCTGGGTAGGAAAAAGGTTTGAGGGGAGTGTAGGAACTTGGGGATCACTGTGTCCAGGTGTGACGGACGTGATGAATTCAAGCCTTCCACTGCTGTGCACTGGGTCAAGAGTCCGGCTGAAGACGTCTAGGTTAGGTCTCCCTCAACCAGTTTTTCCCGATCCGGCCAGCCGCGCAGTAGATGGGCAAACGTATTTGCCGCCAAGACTGAGAAAACCCCAATGAACCCGGGCACTCTGCTAAGTCACTAAAAATAGCGAACCACTTGGGGTTGTTGTTTATCCAATAAATGGTTCCCAGAGCGGCGGTACCAATTGACACTGTATATTTTATAATCAACGTATTTTGGTTAGGTTATTATTGTTGTGCTGTTATTTTAGGTTAGGTTACGTGGTAGTAAGGTGAGGTTGGGTTTATTTAGGGAGCACAGAAAAAATATGAAACCAAAAAAAGGCACAGGTCAAAAAAGTTGAGAAACTATGATATTTGTATCTCGAGTCGAGAATCGAAGAGTAAAGTAATTACTTCAGAACAGCGTAAACTCTGTAGGATTATCTGATAAAAAATCTGATTTGCGTTGTTCTTTGGAGTAATCGGCAATTACCGAACCATTACCAATAAACAAGTAGTAATTGAGTCACTCCGGCCTTTTTTTTCGAGTAAACATTTAAAATGTAAATCGAGCTGCCTACTCTAATTTGTTAATTTGTAATTAGCTCTTGTATGTAGGCAACTAATGGGCGTATGATTAGATGGGTGTTTGTTTTGGTTCTTCTATAATATTTATAAAGATTAGTAGTGTCTGTTGAGAGCCTTTGTTTTTATACTCATCCATAGTTTTATTGAGCTATTGATGAAATTTTGCGTGACCGTACACAAAATTTCGAAAACCGCCGCATCTTCTTTTCCGAACCCTTAAAGCAAAATGTTGATACTTCTTGATGAAATTTCGTACACTTGACGATCAAAATTACTTGACTGTCACTGTGCGATTTTGAAAAACTCTCCATAAAGCCCGGACAATGCCGGGGGGACTTCAGCTATTGTTTTACATATTTACAGTCACTAAGGAGAAAAGTACTTCTTCTTCTGCCATGAATGCCAATTTTTAAACGGTTAAAGAAAATGGAACCCTTCAATTTTAGTTTTATCATGATAATAATGGTTATGATAACAGGCTTGTTCTAGTGAGGTTATAAATTGTATTGGAAACATTATACTATATATAGTGTAAAGAAACATTAAATAAATAAAAAGTATATAAAAATGATAATTTGTAGAGCGCCGTTTTTGTGAAATATCACCTGAATTGCGCTGTATCATGTTGTTATTATTTGATGTTTGTGTTTCTAAAGTTTATGAACATAAAATCTTTAAAGCTCATGATTCATGATAAAAAAACGCCGGGAATTGAAATAAGTTGAGTTAGAGCCGGTTTTATAATTATTATAGTTCGTTACGCTTGATTCCATTTTCAACAAAATTAAATTGGCGGTAGGCCGAATATTAGTTGGCAAATATAAATTGGCATTTTTTTCGGTTGATCAAAATATTTTCGCTTTACAATAAAATGCAAATATTTGGAATATTTCTGAGCACATTCAAAAACTAAAAACTGTTTAAGAAAGGTGATGAAATACGCTTTCAAATTCTGTAATTCGAAATAAACATATATTTTTTTAATTATAAAATTTTTGCACACAAACATAAAAAAGTTTTAAAAATGGCTCATCTTACGTTTTTTCTAACTAAAGTTACAGATAATAAAAACACATACATATTTTATTAGACAAACGTATAACAAACGCATATTGTTAGCCCACTTTTTGTCGCTCTATGTAAAAATAATTTATAAAAAATTCGAGAAGTTTAAATTTTTTTTTTCAATTTGCGATTCAAAACTTTGTATACATAAAAGTGTACATTTTACTTTGTTGGTGGCTATTTTTTAGATTGGAATATAAAGCTTAGTGTTTTTGCCCTTTCTAACACCGTTTAGAACATATTTCTAACTATGATAATAAGGGAGTTACAGTGTTTTATACGAGACCTATGTGCGTTGGGACAAATATGGTCTCCTGCCATTCTAAGGGTCTATCAAGAGTGACATACCGATGGTTTTGAAACCGGCCCTTAATGCCCGGTAGTACCCGCTCAAAAAGAAGGAGAGATATGTTAATACGAATGTTAGACGGAGCGCGCTAATATCAAAAACGATCATATTTAAGCGAAAATTGTGAAAAAACGACTCTTTTAAAATTGAGCAAAACTCTCGTGGGAATGTCTAAAACAGTATTTAAAGAAACACAGAATTTTTTACATACATATAACTTGTAAAATAACTGAAAAAACGTGTTTACAGATAATATCTTCAAGAATAATTTTTTTTAAGAATTCTATAACTTTTTTTTACAATAACTCCACACAGGAGGTCCTGAGGAAAATAAATTCCCTCAGGGCCTATGTCATCTGATATGCTATGCGAGTGTCTTTTTGAGGAGAGGAATGAATACGGGCAACTATATGTTTGAATCTTTGTCATATAAATTTAAAATCGCCATTAAATCGACGATCAGATTAGCTATATTTTTTTGACAAGTTATTACCTCAAAAAAATACTTCCAAGCCCGCAAAGGTTGTCTGCCGATTAGTGACGACATCGAATGTGAAAGAAGTTCAAACTCATTATCATTATTATCACAACACGCTACTTTTGAGTTTATTTTATACTAAGTAGAATTTACGTACCTATTGAATTTTACGACACATTAAAAACTATTAATTTAGTTAAACAAATAAAAATGACATTAACGAAACTTGTGAGTTCAGTTGTTCGTTAAAAAATACACAAGGAAGAGGCACAATGGCTGAAATAAAAATAATTTTATGCATCATTGTAGTTACCAATATAAAACGGTGGGAAGCATTTATTAAAACCGCTGTGGGATTTTAAATCGTAAGCCAGAATAAATTTTATCCGTAAAGTTATTAAAATATACAAGTGAAATACTTTTAGCATAGATTAAGAGATTTGAAGATATTTGGAAGGTTAATTATGTAAATATTGTGGTAGATACATGATAATGAATGCTTAAGGCGAAGCATTACGAAGTAATGCAAAACCTAGTGTTTTTGGTTTGAAAATAAAATTGTTCAAAAATATCTTTATATTTGCCTTTGAAACAAAACCATCTTATTGTTTCGAGTGTATATGAGATTTATTCAATTTCGGATGCCTTCTCTTTCCCGCATCGCTTTGTCCTTTGCTGACAAGGGGCGAGGGATGCAATTGGTTAGATTTTGTACCCCGCCGCACAGCCTTACTGATGAACATAAGGTCATGTGGTAACTCGGGAAAGTTAAGTTGCCTCCCGGTTCTACCCGCGCATCTTCAAGGAAAAATATCTGGCAGGTTTGAAATACGTTAAGCAAGAGTGAATACTCGTAACCCTTCTTAACGAGCGGTTGAGGAAAAAATTAGTTTCCCTTATTTATTGTTTAAGTACCCATAAAGTTATTGTTATAGTTTTGTACTATTTTACTATTATTGAACTGTGTCATATTTTCAAATTATTGTTACCTACTCCAAATAAAGACTAATTGTCTTTACTATATTAAAAGTGTGAATTTTATTTAATAATTGAATATTAGCGATCTCCCCCTTACATTCACATTTACATATCTCCCTTTCTTTCAGAAGTAATCGCTAGTTATCTAAGCCTTTGAAAAAGTATACACTATTATATTATATTTTCTAGTCTATAACTAATGCCTACTATTTGTTATCGGGTAGATAAACTTTTATCCGCATACTTACTATGTTTTGTATATCTAATGCGGGAGCGGTAATAAAGGGCTTAGCTGTTAGTGTATCCATAAATTACAGAGTATTTTCAAGATAACTAACTAACTTTCCAACAAATTAGTAATCTTTATTGGTTTCCCAGTATATCCGTAAATTGTACTTCTACTATCAGGGTAACAGAAATGCGGAACAGATCAGCGTCCGCCTATTGTGTTATTTCTTCACACTGCGCCAACTGAAGGTTTTTCTTCTCAAATAGGGAGTAACGGACAAAGCCAAACGAATGCCGAAAATATTATAAAGTAGCAAAAGTTAAAGTTTTTGTTGTAAAATATTATTGGGATAAAACTCTATTAGTATTAGCAAATTTCAATTTCAGTTTTAATATTGGTAAATTTAGTTTCAGAGTGGTAGATTCTTTCAGTAGGTACCGCGCCCTGGTGAAAGTCACCATTCAGAATAGAAACGTTGCTTGAAATGGCTTTAGCGCATTTTTGGTAGCCAGATCTGAATAGCGAGGTGCTTCTCCACTTTTCTCTATCCATTTTTTTTACGTTGATTACGTCTTGAAGACTTGTAGAAATGTTCTAGGAGGGAGGAAACACCGAGGCTGACAAATCGTTCTACAGCCGAGCTTTGAACTCGTGAACGAGTCGTAGAAATGTGACAACTGTCAATCGTGTACCTACATAAGTTGGGCGCGCGTTTGGCATGTTTTCCAACTATGCGCCGGTGTCGAAGGGATCAATGGCGCTAGTTCCTCGAAGCATCTTCCAATGTAATACCGACAGCATACCTACCTGACGCCTGTGCTCTAAAGATTGCGATCCGCTTGTTAAGATCGGGAAATCTATCAAACGCACTGAGTCAAGGGTTTAAAATTCACAATTTCACACCACACAATTAAAATTTCAAATTCACACCTTCAGCCTCACAACATGCCCCAATTGAGGATACTACGGTATCACTAGCTCCAGAGGATCGGGAACAGTTGAGACGCTTGTGCGGTACCTACTCCCGTAAAATTAGAATTTTAATTATTGATGTAAACAAATTTTTGAAGAATTTTCACTCGAAAAGATATCCACAAGTACGAGTATATATATACATTTGGCAAAGTTTCCAGAGTATTCAGCACGTTTTAAAAATCAGTTTGGCAGCCAAATCCTGTAGTGGTCCTTGACTATTGTCAAGTGCAACCCCTCTTGCACATACTTTGTATGTGCAAGAGGGAGACGAGGTTTAGGTAGGTACCCCTTGGCTGAACTCTCGAGAATATTTTGCTGATGAAAAATTAAAAGTAGACACATTCTATAAGTTGAGTAAAATAATTATTCTATGTAAATTATATTTTAATTACTACCTATTCATTGCACAGCTTACGCAAAGCGTTTTCAAACCTCCAAAACTTAAATATGCCTATGTTTTTAACGATGGTACTGCGTTTTGTAAACATTGTTTTATATTTTTAAAATTCTCCACACAGGAGGCATTGCGGTAAATAATTTCCCTCGAGGCCCATGTCGTCCTTGGGGATGATGTGAAGTGGGTCCTTTTAAATAAAAAAGGCTAGAAAGTTCTGGGATGGAACATTTTTGAGAGGTGCATCATGCCCTTGAGCCCGGGTACCGACCGGTATTAAACGTAATTAAACGTAGCGAACCACTTGGGGTGGCATATGGCAGAGGTTTTGGTTATCCAGTGAACGAATGAATCCTGGGGCGGCGGCAACCATACCCGCCACCCAAATTGAATTGATAATAATCACCAAGCTCACAACAGACATCGTCTGGTGAGGTGGGTAAAGTAACTACACGTAGATACTCGTATATGTATTTACAAATGTCAATAAATGATTGGGTTGCCGGGAATGATATTAATAATTAACACCGAGATAGTAAATTCATGAAAAGCCATATTGGCTGGCATAAAATTATCAATAATATTTTCTCGTGCATGAATAAAAATTACTCTTAATATTCTGTCAGGCCTGAAGAAGATCCAATAGTTTTGCAGTGAATATGTCACCAAGTCAATTTTGAAAAGCATATAAAAGCTTATCATCGTCAGAAAATATCTTATAGAAAATCTATTGGTGCAAGATCATAAATATAATTGTAATGTATCATAATAATCTACGATTTAGTTCTTTCTTTACTATAGGAGCCTATGGGCTCTTCATGTAACATGGTCTCGTTGCCGAGTTGTGCCGAAGGTAAAGGTTCGGAGTCATGAGGGGCATACATTTATTACGTGAGCATTTTTCTTCCAATCTAGACCCCCTCTAGTCGAGATAAATTTGGGCCACTTCGTATATTCTTTTCAAGTAGCGTGAGATTTTGCTGGACCCCCCCCCCTCCGCAGATGAGAACTAGCATTCAGCCTGAAAGGACTTTTGTCCTCAGTAGAATTATTATATTTACAATGAAACTGTGTTATAAAGAACCTAAGTCTTTCAATAAGCATCCACCTGTTAGTACTGGAGAATACAGGTCCCAGTACGAACTATATTACAATATTCTCTGCGGAGAGAATAAAGAGATACATTACAATAATAAAATTATTAAACTAAACATATGAGTAATAATTTTTTGTATCAATTTACTATTTACGTATTATATCAATTACCCATTGAGCGCTTTTAAAATTGCCGTGACGGTATAAAAAAAGCAAACAAGGCAAAAACATACTTTCCTTATCACAATAATGCTGCCGCTCTTTTAAAACTTGATATAAACCAATGTACGTAGGGCTGTTTCCTACAAAGGAAAAAAGTCGTCATTTTTTTGCATCTCTCTCACACACGGCACCGTGACTTCTTCGTAAACCGCTACGTGACGATAATTTTGAAAGTATGGAATATAGTTATAGAGCTACCTGTATTTTGTAAACTCATTATTTTCACTGTAATTAAAAAAAATGTACTGCATTCTATGTAAAAGCCATATGGGCGTTTAAATAAATAAATAAATAAAAATAAAAATAAATTAAACTGAAGTGTGAGTGAATTCGGAAAATTCAAAAACGTCAAATATCAATGTGTTGATGGTTTTGCTTTTGTTCTTAAATATATTATAATACTGCAGCTTTTTCGTACACACTAAATAACAACAGTCGATAATGAGACAAACGGTAAACGTATGTCTGCACCCCCAAAGGAAACATACATTTATTATCATACATCTCCCTCAAACTTATAAATAAAATGAAACGAAAAAATTCCCGTCGCCGTGGCTGAGCCGTAATAAGATATATCTGTTTCCTCCAAAGGAAAAAAAGTAGTAGGTACTTTGGAGTAAACAGACTCACGTATTTTGTGTTTCTCATCATTATTTAATGTGTAAGAAAGAGCTGCAGAATTATAACGAAAAGGTACGTAAGTTTATTGTCGTCACGGTACCGTAACCGTGAATTGTCATGGTATTTAAATAAGCGCACATTCGAATCTATACACGCCTGAGGATATTAAAATTTTTACCTGATGATGCGATGGTAATCAGATAGAAACATAAATTATTATCATCGCTGGTAAAAGGTCTATTGAATGATTTTCAATGACACCTCCTGGACTTTATCACATTCAGGTGAGCAATGAATGATTATTTAAAAGCAACTTAGTTACAGCTTCTGTCATCGATACTAATAGGACCTGTTTTGCCGAATCCAAATGGCAGAATGCTTACCATATTTGCTGTTAAAATATTGTCAAGTTTATTCACGTTTGCGTACCATCGTGAATTTATTAACGATCTAATTAGGCAGGGAAAAAACATCTCAGGTGATTTTAATGACGAATTGCTCTGTACAAAATGGGATACAATTATTTTTTCTTCGTTATAATTCAACGTTTGTCTTGATAACATGAAGTTACCGGATAGAATTTGAAAAGTAGGACTATTGTTAATTGCATGTTGCGTCAATCTTTATTGAAGTAAAACTTCTGTACGCACGCTTGACTTGGGGAGTAAGCTGGTGAATGCGTGACGAGAGCGTTACGAAAAGTGTGATCGGGCGAGGCGAACGGAAGTTGAGAGGGAGATATTAGTTAGTGAAGATAGAAAGAGAGAGAGTTACGTATCGTATATTACTGTAGGGGCTCTTTTTCTCTCATAGCCAGTTACGTTTTGTATATCTAAGACACAGTGCAGGCCTTTTGTCTATATCACACTATAGGAGCAAAAGAGAGCAGTGCGCGCGCACATTTTCTTTCTTTTTTCTTTAATAAGTTAGTGAATTTTTACTTCAGTCGTATCCAGTTTTACTTCAGTCTAAAGCACACTCGTTTTTTATTTTATATAATATGAAATTTTATAAAAAAAATATTTTTTTACATTGGCCCCACACAGGAGGCCCTGAGAAAAAAATTCCCTCTCGACTTATGTCATCTTTGGGGATGCTGTGTGGAGGGTCTATTTAGGAAAATAAACGAAAAGAAGTTCTGGGAAGGAAAAAAGGTAGAGGGGTGCGTAAGAATCTGGGGGTCAGGAGTGATGCACGTATGAATTCATTCCTCTCACTCACTGCGTTGCAAGGCGATGTAAAAAAAGAGAGGTAAAAAAAGGACTCGCACCATCAGTCTCTCCCGATCCGGCCCGCCACGCAGTAGACACACCTACTTGACCCCTTAACCCGGCATCCCCGCAAAGTCATCAAACGCAGCGAAACATTTGCAGTGACCTCTGAGAGGGATGTTGGTTATTGAATAAATTTTTAAATGAATAAATGTAATCTTTTTACTGAATTGGTAATTTACAAAAAAAAAAGTAGAAAACATCTGGAGTTTAAACATTAACAAAAACAATTTTATATAGAAAGAATGCAAAACTTTTATAAAAAAGTGTTATGACCTCTAAATTGTCACCAGACTTAAATGGTCCAATTCGTAAAAGATTTATACGACGTTATTCCATCCAAATTACATCCGTGAAAATCGATTTCAAACTTACATAATAAATTATTATTATGTGTTAAAATATTATCTAAACTCATCTGATTAAATTAAATCATTTCCTTACGACGCGCGACGGCGTTATCTGTGTATGATTAAAGTAAACAAAACGTAAGATCTTGTAAAGTTTCATTCATAAGATAATTACGTACATAAAAAAATATGTTATAGGTACTTGTTTTTTATAGTTATCGTTGCAGTTCCCAAAAGAACCGCGCGGCGCTGCAGGCGGAAAAACAGAAAATGGCGCGCATTATTTTCCACTGCTGCCACCGCCGCATTTTGTTGCATGAAGCAACGAATTGTTTACCATCAAGTTTTGGCATTACTAACCCAGTTTTGGCGCGAGATAAGGATAACTCTGCCAACTGCAGCCCAACTACTTAAATCTTTAATATATTCGCCAACATGCGCTAACAAACTTTATCAGATCGATATTATGCACATATTACATATTTAAATCCGAATAAGTCGGTGTAGAGTTTTGTGTTGTTTTGTGTGATTTCGTTGGATATTGTAAATAGGTAGATATAATAAATTTGTAGATGCTAGTTTGAAAATGATACAATAAGTTTGCAATGTTAAGAGGAACGATTTAAGGCGAAAATATAAACCCAACTAAAATCAATAATATTTTTTTAATCGAAATGAACTATATCTAGTAAAGATTTGAGAAATTTTCGTGAGTAACCTACTCCTATTACCACCACAGTAAGCGGAAAATGTTGCACGTGTCGCGATTGAGGACTTTCCAGCCTAGGAATATATTGTTTCATCATATTTACGTAGTCACAGAAAAATTATTTGTTTTAATATTTACCAAAGCTGCCTCTAAAATCACGAAATCTTCAATTCTGTAATCGCCATATTTTATAACTTAAAAAAAAATTAGCTAACAAAACAGCGGAATATCCATACTAGATAATATTGTCGCCTTAGTTTTTAATTTTCCAAACGATTATTTTGCTTGTTGTTTAATCTCCACTTTAAAATTAAAAATAAATTACAAAAAATGATAGTTAATCATTTAACTAAGAACTATTCAAGCTTTAGCTTTATCTCAAACACCTATCAAAATGTTTCATTGAAATAATAAAAAAAAATCCTTCTCCTGCAAAATTTTCTAATCGTCGTTATTTGGATAATTAGCCCTAGAGTGGGCGCGCTATGAGCATTTTGCCGCCCTCTGCGCAAAAAAGTTGATAATTCTTTAATCTATTGCGCGTAAATTTTGAGCTTTTGGTAGCTGGCCCCACTGTAATTCGCAACCCGTTCCGAAAGACTGGACGCCATCAGTGCATGGGGGGTCGCTGGAGAAGGGGGTTTTTAACAACACGTGTCGTCCGGCGGCGATTTGCTTATTGCGCGCCCACTCACGTAAGTAAAAATTGCTATATATAATATACGTTTTAATATATTTATTCACTTATTTTGAAAAATAAAAGTGATACTTAAAACTAAATATAAGAATTACTTATGAATAAGGTAGGTACTTCTAAATAAAGAAACTAATATGTACTTTTTTTCCAGTACCTAACTATTTATTTATTATTTTTTACATTTTTATGTGAAACATGTTAGGTTAGGTTACATAAAATAGAAATTATATTATAAATACTTAGTCAGACACTCTTAGTTCGACAAAAAATTAAAGTATTGTGGGGGGAAAAGGGTGTTAATGATGCCCATACTTATGTGAAAACTGTTTTGCCAAAGCATATCCTGTAGATTGAGAAAATATTAAATTTTTATAAAAATTATAGAAAGATAATGCAGGATAACTCAAAAAAATAAATTAAAACGTTAAATTTTCTTAAATTGACTGTAAACCAAAGTTCCTCAAACAGACTTCAATAAATATGTTGATTTATCATTCCTTATTTGTGTTTTACTTAAACCCTGAAATTTTTAAAATTAAATTGCAGTACTTAAAATTGTCCACGAAAACGAGCGGCAAAATGCTCCCCACGCGCCGACTGGGCGAAGATTTGCCACAGCTTTCGATAAAAAAAAATCAGTTAAGCTAGGAATTTTAGCATCAAATTTAATCCATAAGCAAATAATTTAATAATTAGGTTTTGTATGAAAAAAGCTACAGTTGTTTCGAAATTGATGATATAAATCCCACAATAATTTTTTTTTGTATTTCCAAGCTTTAAATTTTAATTTGTATTCACAAAACTCTTTAAAATTGTACCCGTAATTCTGTTGGCTCTCCGGGATATTTTTATATGAGTGTAGCAGAATTGCATTGTCTATTTATTTACTATGCAAAGCTATGGTATATTTGATTGTTTTAAATTTTAGAGTTAATACACAATGAAAACATTTTTTGGTTGGTTTTCAAAGCAAAGTCTTTTGTTTGCAGCATTCGTTCTGTCGTTCCGTTCAACGAAAATTGTTTGCACTTTTTGCGGATGTTGAATGAATCATAAAAGTACTCAAATATCAATATGGGTTGGTATCTTATGTCATCGTTGCCTTGTCTGAAGTGGCCATCTACCTACAGTACTTACCTGTTATAACAACTGGCAATCCACCCATTAAGAAAATTGCTAGTTTGGCTTGTTACATCACCTCCTTAAGTATCAGAAAATGTTAATTAACGAGCCTTGCGACTTTGACTTATTACCATTTATTCATTAGAACCTAAATGATGTTAACAAAGATATTGCGATCACCTAGTCACGTGAGCTAATATTGTTACTTAGCAAGAATGGGCATTTAATTTTTTCAATGGGCATGCTTTTTTATTTTAGATCCATACAGGATCTTTCAAGAAATCTTTCGCAAAAATTGCATGGACTGCATGCACTGTCATCCAAATAACAAATTTTGGCACATACTACAAAAGCTCATTTGTGTTCAGCAAAAACAAATTTGTAGATATAACAGATCCCTGTGGGACGCCGGCATTAATTGATTGTGAGGAAGAGGTTAAGGCTCATCGACTTCTTCCTCAAAAAATCGACCAAACACACAAGGTTTTGGGAATTTTCTTAAGATCGGGGTCCTGTCCCAGTTGAACCAGGATTTTTATCCTGAAGGAAGTGGGAATGGAAAGAAGACGGGATAGAGGAAAATTGGAAAGTACCTGGCTAGTCAATTCCAGTTACTAAAACACGGCTTAAACTAAAAACATGGCTTAAACTTAACTACTTCAAGCAAAGTTTTGACTTTGAATACTACTTTCACACCGGTGCACCGCGGTGCGATACTGAGAGTATCTAGTATCTCTGGAGAAAATACAATACAAATTATCAGTAGCATAACACAACATATCATAAATTTATTGAAGCTAATGTGAAAAAACGGCATTTAATATGGCATTACATTAGCATTCACGTCAAATTTGGCGGAACACAGTCACAAAATTCACAGTTGGCAAATCAATTGGTTTATTGACGTCAGCAGGAAAGTGAATTTTAATTGTGTGCCGAATTTGCAAAACCGGTGACCGCATTAAATAAAGTAATACGCACCATCGCCACAAAATGTATCGATCATTAGCACTCTGCGTCAATGTTAAAATTTTGAAGATAATCGCAATTTACGATTTATATTATATAATATATTTATATTTGACTATATAAGGAAGATTTTCAGTGTTTGTTTTATAGATTAAGAAAATAGAAAGTAGATACATAGAGAAAATTACATTATTGAATAGCTGGATAATTTAAAACCTCACTCTTTCCCATCTTATTCCCTTCCCCACATCTTTCAGCCTAACCACGAATAGGGATGAATAAAATTATCTTACAACTCTTGTGTTGGCGTCTCTTACAAGTGGCGTGCCCCAGGGTTCGCATCTTGGACCTATGCTATCACATATTTGTATTAATGACTCTACCAAGACATTTGCACGTGTTTAAAGGTAACGTTTGTAGAAGATATGAAAATGTATGGAATAACTGATAATATTGATGATTATTTATCCCTAAATCTAATTTCATTACGTGATTTAGTAAGCATATTTGAGTTATGCATTCTACGATATAACATACAGTCTACCTTAATGAAGAATTAAATTAGTATCGATTGGAGAAAGCGGTCGTTAAACTCTTATCTTTCCTACGCATGGACGGCATAAACAATACAATGATAATAAATTAATTGTTCAATGCTCGTGCTACTTTATCATAAATGATCACCAGGATACAAACGGATAGGTGCAAACAGGGTGTGCTATGACATTATTAGTAAAATAAGTTTATCCCAATTTTACTGAAAAATTTTTGCCAACAAGTTGGCTGTGTGTACTACGGAGTTAATTTTGATAAAATGTTCGATCATACTCTCCGAATCAGGGGTGAATGTGGTGAGGTTTATCTATGTCTTGGTGGTGTTGCGCTTGCCCACCTACTGCATTGCGAGCCGGATCGGGAGACTTATTGAGGGAAACCTGACCTAGACCTCTGCAACCGGACTCTCTCGACCCATCGCCTTGCACTGCAGTGGGAGGGAGGATGCATACGTCCACACATTGGACTGGATACATTGACCCCCAGAATCCTATCAATCTCTCATACCTTTTTTCTTCCCAGCTTTCCTTCCTTTCTAAAAAGACCCTCCACACAGCATCCCCAAAGAAGACATATGCCCTTACAGCGTTACAGTGTTCATCATCAGTGAAGATGATTAAAACGTTGGCTAAAGAAGGAGGTAGCGCAACACGGCATAACACCCCAAAAATAAATAACGAAAAATACTTTTGGCAGTGAATATCATCATATCTTATAGAAATTTTTTATTATTATTTATTACGTGTGTGTAAATTAATAGGCTTAAAAAAAGTTATCCAATGAAGACTTGTTGTCAACAACTGGCCCCTGGGTATCTAGCACGGTCGACTAATAAATGTTTTATTTTTCTACATTAGCTCCACACAGGAGGCCCTGAGGAAAATAATTTCCCTTGGGGCCTCTGTCATCTTAGGGGATGCTGTGCGGAGGGTCTTTTTAAGGAAGGGAAGGGTAGAAAGTTCTGGGAAGGAAAAAGGTATGAGGGGTGGGTAGGAATCTGGGGGGCAGTGTATCCAGGAGTGACGGACGTATCAATCCATCATCCAACTGCGGTGCAAGGCGATGGGTCGAGAGTCCGGCTGGGAGGTCAAAAGGCCTCCTTCGATCAGTCTTGATCCGGCCCGCCATGCAGCATGAGGGCAGATGCATACGCCACTAGGACCTGGACAAACCTCACCCCATGAACCCTGGCACTCCTGCTAAGTCACCAGACGTAGCGAACCACTTGGGGTGACATATGGCAGAGGTGATGGTTATCCAATAAATGTTTCCCGGGGCGGCGGTACCCCCGCCTCCCAAATTTATTGCCTTTTATAGATAAAGTAGGTAACTTATCAGCGTTACTGTAACGTACGAACAATAGTTCACGTCAAATAAATTAAGATCACGTAGTTGTTGTGAACCGTTGTTTCATTGACGATCAGCACTCTGTGATGATTACTTACCGACATTATCGGTCGACCGTGCCAGATTCAGAAGTGTGATTATCGACTATCGACGACGTCATGATAATCATGATAGTAAGCGTACACAATCTAAATATTAGGACAACAAAAAACAGACTTAATCATATTTAGTATAATTACCTACATCCGTTATCAGGCAGTGATTATAAGGTTTGTTATCCACCGAATAACAACATTCTTACGATTAACGTAGCGCCGACAAATCTGAGTAGCCTTCTGGAAACTCCTTGTCAAGCAATTTTAACCTCTCACTTAATGGTTCCTCAACCAAGTTGGAAGCAGTATTCGAAAAAAAAATGTATGTATATATAGTTCAGGTAGGTATATATTATTTGCAAAAATGGAACATCTGTTTACATTCAAATTGGCACTTCTGGTCTTATATTCTTTATATGTGGAGAGAATGACCGAGCATCAAGTATCAAAGTCCCTGCTGAACTCAAGACCGATAGGGCGAAGGAGGCTGTGAAGGCCGAGATTAAGATGGAGCGATAACGTCCTCAAAGACATATCTACCTTGGAGCCTCTAAACTGGAGAGAGCTGGCACAAAACCGAGATGAGTGGAGGAAGACTCTCGAGAAGGCCAAGACCCACCAGGGGTTATAGAGCCAAGATTGATGATGATTATTCTTTATTCGAAGTGTTATTGTACAAGCTCTATCAGAAAATGTAGATTTTTTTTTAATAAAAGGCACTTAAGGACACTTCGTAGTGGATAATACAAACGTATTAATTGTGCATTACATTGTAGTGTTAAATGACTAACAGTACTTGATAAAATGATCATTTTTAAAATATTCGAAATACCTTTACTTTAATTAATAAATTTACCAAATCGTATAACACCCATTTATAACAAATAATCAAGTTTATATATTTTTTGATTTTTTTTGCAAGTATAATCGTAGCTATTATTTAAAATTATGATTATTTATTGTATTGAGTGAACCCAGAATACAGTATTATTTTATTACGAAGATCAGAAGAATTTTAATTCAACATTTCACGATAAGATTATAATTATTATTTATCTTATCGTTTTTTCATCGTATTATGAACTTCCTTGTCAATCTAACTTTGATCGACATTTTATTGCAAAAACGTGGACAATAATTTTCAAAATAACTATAGCGTTGGAGGCAAGTTATGGACCTTACCAACGACCTTACATTGGGCTGAGTCAGAGGTCATAAGGAGTGAAGGACTTCGTAACGAATCCTTGTACCGGTTTTGACCGGGACATGTACTTAAGATTATCGAAGGCAGCAATATATATTCTCAATACTTACTTGCATTAAATACATGCATTTTGCGTCATCGAGATTGGGCATTGTTTTCACGAGTAAGATTCAAAACACGTAATTTTTTCTTTAAAAAGTCGCTTGCCACAGCAGTTAAAGTAATTTTGTGAGAAACGATCAAAAATTGAACATACAGACTGAAAAACAAGTGCGAATTTGTATAACATAAGATAGCCAAGATTGTAATTACCTTATTATTTTAGATTTAGTAATAAAGAATCATAAATATTATCAATAATTCCATGCATTTTCATATCCCCTGCAAAGATCAACGTAAAACAAGTTCAAACGTCTTTAAATATAAATGTATGATAGTATAGGTTCAAGATGCGAGCCCTGCGGAACGCCACTTGTAGATCAAAACAAGAGTTGTAAGACAATGCATAGTACAAACATGCTTACTGTATCACGTAATGAAATTCGATTTAAGGATAAACAATCATCAAATGTCACGATTATGTACATTATTCATACTATTGTTATGATTACCGTTTCTCGAAAACTCGAATAAAGTGCCACCGCCGAAATGAGCCCCGCTAAGATGGATGTTACCGAAATAAATTACGTTAAGTCGCTCATAAGGCTTATGCAAATGTATGAAGTTTCGAGGCTCCGTTAGAGATTTACTAGACAAGATGGACGATTGGCTATGAATCACTAAATTGAATCCAAGTAGGTACAGCTATGTAAGCCGATGTAAATCGTGATATTATATACCTTACACGACACTACAGAAAAAGCTGACGGTTTTCCATAGTCTCTTGTCTGAGGACAGGTTAGGAGTTAGGACTGTTACGTTACAGCTTTCAATATCAATTCTTCAACATCCTGATTATGTCAAAGGCCTGATTTTGTATAAGCAAAACCTTCTATATAAGGGGCTCAAACCCCTTTCATCGGCATTAGCATAAAAAAGTAGCTGATTACGTTCCTGGAAAATACAACAAAATAATTTGCACCATCTCTTTTATCAATGAGATGTAAATAATAAGTTGTGGTAAGTAGAGACCGCAAAAAACTTTCAAACAAATTTTCCGATCCCGTCCCTTCCTCCCTTGCCCTCTTCCCCCAGGATCGAACCCCCCGTGTGAATGCTATAGCTACGCCCTTTATTGTGTCATATAGACTTCCAATATGACGACCTCCGAGCTAAAGAAGTAAGATGTGTCTGGCCCAGATGTTGTGAAAAAGAATACACTCACAGTTTCTCTCTCTTGAGATATCAAAATTCAGATTCTAAACATATAATGATTAGATCTGAATATGAAAGTCACATCCTACTTTCATTCAACTCCCTCCCCCAAACTAATTTGAGGTTACACCACCCTACTTTGAAGCGTGCTACGTAAAATAAATTAGAGTGAAGCTCTTAGGGAGTGGTGCATTTAAAAGGCGTTGCGGACAGATAAAGCACCACAAAGTTCAAAAAGAGACATGCAAAATCCGACCTCCCTACCGCTTCCCGTTTTTACCGATTCATTCGCCGCAAGTACCACAGAACTGCAGCGGAGAATAAAAATAGACCGCAGCCTGCAGCAAAGTTTAATACCTGAAACTTTAATGCTTATGAGGCCATTACGCGCCGGGAACCAAAATGGCAAGCGACCCTGAGTCATATTTACGTGCTCACATAATATATTATATTAAAACATACACCTATGTGCAACGTTACCGCGCAATCGCAGCCGTATTTGGTATAAAACCGCCGCTCCTTCGAGCGATCGAGTCCGCTCCATATGTTACGACTCAGCAACAGTTCAAAAGCTTCATTACGAAACAAGTCCTGACCAAATATCGCCATTGTTGCTGGCTTCGAGTCGTTATTTTTCTTGTGGATTCCTCGTGCAGAATTTCGCAACGTGCGCTGAGCGGAATTTAAATTTATGATCTGCGAAACCTGATTTTAGCGACTGACATTATGGCCAAATACGCACTAAGATGACCTTTTAAATATATCAATTACCTACATAGGCACAGATTCATTCAGATTTTCTGCGGTATCATTTTTCAATCATGGTCAACAACACACAAGCTACTTCAGTCACCTCCAAACGCCATCGGTCAACGTGAATAAATAATTAAAACATACTTGACCAATTTGACACTTAGATACTAGGAAAAAAAACAGATATGGAAGTTTTCTATAAACACTATTAAAACTATGTATTTATGTTTTTCTACAGAGCTTCCACAATATTAGTAAACTAGCACAGATCCTTGAAAAATCACGAGGTATTATAATTGTAGGATTTGCGAAGCTGAAAGCATTTACAGCCAACCAAAAAAAATAGATACGCCAGAAATTTACCATTCCAATAAACACCGTTGGTAAAATATAAAAATCATTATTCAGATTTAGATCGGCGAAAAATGTAAATAAAACTTGCTTTTTCATATATTCTCATCGGAGATGTTGTTCGAAAACTTCAACGTGTCTTTTTGAAATTAACAGAGGACTCCACTTCCGATTAGAACAATCCTATAGGTACTGTAAAGTCATTAAAATAATAATACTATCTATCAGATTCAGAAATTTATTGTTGGGACACCTACATTAATAACTCAATTACACCTCATACGTCATATGTATGTCTGGTAATGTTACATTGTCGTGTGAACAAGCATGAGTCCGAGTGGTTAAGACGAACTATACCCTAAAATATATTCAGAATCTTAACGACGTAAGTAAAGAAACCGTGTATACAAATTGCGACTCGCGACCCTCGTATTGGACGGACCTACTGTCGAATTTGCCCTATCAAAGAAAAGAAGAAAAATAATGTGGGAATCTTAACGACGTAAGTGAAGAAAGCATGTAAACAAAAATGCGCCCGCGGCATGGTGTATTGGACGGACTTACGATCGAGTTCACCCTAGCAGGCCTGGAGATTCGACCTTTCCGCCGGATTCGTTTTAAATAATTCCGAAGAACTTGTTACTAATATTTAAGATGTTTCTAAATGAATACATCCCGAAGCTATTCATGGTCTAGAAAAATAAAATCTTGTGCTCACCGCTAATTTTAGTTGTAAGTATAACATATTACAAGGCGATGTACGTTAAAATAATGATGGCAACGTACTGTTTTTATCAATCTAAAATATAAATAACTCGCATCCAATGTGAGGCATAGAAATAAAAATTATAATTCAATTACGAATTCGCTGAAATAAATTAAAATATGAGCCTCGGGCAAACCCCCGATTAACGTGGTTATATCTCCCCTTAAGTGGTTTTAGTTATAATATAAAGAAGACAACAAATAGCAATATTAAATGCATTTTGTAACTTTTTAAAATGTCGTCATTTCGTGTTATTTCGTGAGAATCAGTTTTCAGAAACCTGTAAAAAGAAAAGAACAACGATTGCCGTTGGCATTTTAAAAATGCCGGATTAAAATGTTGGCGGCAGATTTTACACAAATTAATTATTTTGTTGTTTGACCGCTCCGGGTATTTTAGATTAAAAAGAACACACGTGAAACGCACATTCCATTTCAAATTTTATGTGCCTATATCAAATTATATTAAATTCCAATTTAACCAATAGGTACCTAATTGACATTCCATAATGAAAACACAAACCTTCATGACATTCTAAAAAATAAAGTCTCAGTGCGACCACCAAACTCACCTTGAACCAGAAATAGCCACGATAATAATAATTGACTGAAACTATTTCAATTAGTACTAACTACCACTTCTAGCTACTGTTACTAGCTACCAATGCTTACTCCTATCAATACTCACCTTCAAATTACGCACAGTTATCTATCCATTAAAATATATAGTTTATAAAAATAATGTTCATATTAATCACTATTTTCGAATAATCACTGCGAATCGGTTTGGATTATAATGTGCAAAAATATATTCTTTAGATAAATTGAAGCTTTTCCTACCGTTTACACTGAGTAGAATAAAATTACAAATTCTAATAGGCCACTTGCATGGATTTTATAACGACTTGGAAAAAATCCTGTGGATAGATTTTTTTACTAAGATTACGAAAATGTTAGTAAAAATTTTAAGAAATGTATAGTTTTCCTTATTTTTAAATAAATAAATCCATTATTTGAGCACGTGACGTCACTACATGAAAATGTCCCGTCTCCGATTATGTTTCTTTAATTTTGTAAAATTCCACACTGATTAATTTTTTTTTATATGGCAACACTTTGATTTCGGGCGAACTTTTGAATTTGCGTTTAACGTTCACTAGATTTATTGTTTGTTCTATGCGAACTTATCCTTTGGTTTGGTTTTTCAATTAAAAAAATGAGATGCAAGTGGCCTATTACTTTGTAGGCAAATTTGAACAATTTATTAATAACTAGCTGGTACCTGGTACGCGTTGCTATGCCATTTAATACATAAATTGTTTCTCCCTGCGTGTTATTTCCGATTCGTCCCGTTCCCCTTTCGCCTCCCCTTCCTCTCCTGCGTCACCTTCCCCCACTCCCCCCTTTCCACAGTCCCGCGAACCCCCCTCCCGAGTTCCCCTCCCCCCTCCCAGGATCCCCCCTCTCCCACTTCCCGCATTCCATACATTCACTCCCGGTACATTCAGTTTTCAAATAGCTCGCGTGCCACCCATTGCATTTTTTTTAAACAAATTTCATAATGCCAGACCTCACCAGTAGTTTTATAGAAACCTTGTCCTGACAATAACGTATACAAAAAAAATGAATTATCCAATTTGGTGCAGTCGTTCGGAAGTTTTGCGCGTACATATATTTCGCGATTCATTTTTATTTACATAGATTTCCGTTCATCTAGTCGGAAATCAATAAGTACACTAGGAATAAAAATAAAAGCAATTTGTCAAAAAGATTTAACAAGCCATATAAAAAAAATATAAAGTATTTTGACCTCAAATCCAAATTTAAGTTTAGTATAAAAAAGGCCGCGCAGCCGTTCCTCGATAATGGTACCAACGCTCCAAGGGTAGCACTCATGGAACCCGTGGTTTGAACTCTGCAGATATACATCGATGGAATGTGTCGAATCCAGAAAAATACCCACAAGCTGCACTTATTCAGCATTTTTAAAAAGGTTAGGTTCATGCCATTGCATTTTCATAAAGCAGATAAATAACTTTATACATTTTTACTCGGTTTGAAATCTGGATAGGCATTTTCCGCGGCCTATTGGTGCATTGGGGATCGAAGTGAACCCGAGGTTCTCGGTCAAAGCCCGTAAAGACATTTCTTCTCCGCTGAAGTCTCTTGACCCAAGTGTACTTCTAGGACTTGCAAAATCTAACGAATAAGTTTAATTTTAATGCATTGAATTAATTGTGTTAAGATTCAAAATACTTTAATCAAATGATTCGATGGTCTGTTATAAAAGTAATAAATTGTCAATAAAACAGCTGTAAAAATTTTGAGTCTGTAAAAACTGGTTCAAATTGAAATCTTAATCAACATAACAAAATGATTCATGTTTAATCAGTTTAATTGAATCGGATAGGGCACGAAAAACGTGTTTTAAGAACGAGATTTAGTTGTGTAAAACTAATGAACAGACCTTTGACAGGTTTAACTGGTAACCGTGAACCAATTTACAGTTTAAAAAAACACATGGCATTTGGATGGGAGGGAGTAAAAATGTGGACCTGGTGACTTTTCTATATTACATTGGAGGTTGCTCAATCACTTTCCCATGGTGTTCTAAGGAAACAGATGGTTTCCTCCTTCACCGTACACCGTACACCTCATTTTTTTTTATAAAGAAGCTACTTTTTATTTAAAATGATTCTAGACCTCCAATGTCCGGGCATACATTGTGAGCAGGCAGTATGCAGTGCGTACATGTTGTTAGTTATTTATTTCACAGTATCACGTCTCATCTCCGCCACTTGATGTAGCTGAAATAAAAGTTTATTATTATGTAGGAAGAAAAGTTAATAGAATAAGGAAAAAAAAAATTCATATTAGATGAGATTGTTTGACTTAACCAAAGCAGCTGAGCGGTCCCGCCAAGAATAAGCGGAGCCTTCAGTCTAGTTGCAAGCGAGACTCGGTGTCCGCGCCCTATTATATTACAGTTAAACATTTCCCTATTACTTCTTAGGTTGGGGTATTTAAAACTCCATCAAATTTAACTATCGCCAATTCGATGATCTGAGCCGTTTTAAAGTTTTACATTATCCGCCAGTCGCCGATTTTGGACCTGCTTTTCATTAACTTATTAAAATTATACGCGGCATTTACAAACACGAAATCGATTCAAGTATAATACGATAAATCCACGGTCCCACGTGAATAAGTAAGAGATTTTTAACTTTAAAGCAGTTTTTATGGGCCTGATATTTTTTACTAAACTAAACTAAATTTTCAAACTAAAAACACACGATTTTGGTGACACATAAAGTCTATTTGTTTGGTTTTCGGAACAACTCATATGTGTCTCACAGAAATCGTTTTGTCTTCCTTACTATCATAGAGAGAAATATGATTTAAATGGTGTTAGAAAGAGAAAATACCACGCTTTGTATTAAAATATAAAAATTAACCAAAAAATAAGTAAAATGTAGACCTAATTTGAAATAAGAGGAAAATGTGAGAAGACAATAACGTTTGTAATATTTATATTTTTATCACTAATTTTAGTTAGAAAAAACTTAAGTTGACACGGCATAACACCCCAAAAACTAACAACGAAAATGCTTTTGGCCGTGAAAATCTAAAAACTTATCTTAAGTTGAGCCATTTAAAAAAAAATATACGTTAAAAAATTATTGATTTATTTCGATTTATACAATTCGAAAGTCTATTTTATCACCTATCAAAAATAGTTTTTAGTTGTCGGATATGTTCAGAAATATTCCATTTATATGGATTTTATTGAAAAGCGGGAATATTTTGACCCTTTGACAAAATAACGCCGAGGCCCGGATTTTTCTAATTTTTTTGTACTTATGCCCTTTTTTATTACAAGCTTTCATTTATTATCCATTATACTATTCATGGGTGTGAAATTTAATTAAACAAACTAACTGATTTAGAAAGACTGGTAGGTTATGTTTGTGGAATGCAGTTAAGTATGAAGTACGGAGCTGGCTGGTGTTGAGATCGAGGACAGAGGTCCAACGAGTGTTGCCACCTGGGAGCTGGGAGCTGGGAGCGCGGAGGCCCCATACACCAGCGCCGGTGCACCAGAGGTCAATGCAGTTCTGCAGCGAGGTGCCGATGGCCGACAGTGCACTTATCGCTTGCAGTAAGGTGCAACGTATTATGAAATATTTGTAATTTTATGATTGTATTATGCGGTGGTTTTTATATGACATAAATTAATGTCATTTTTTCATACTTCTTTTTAAAATTACTATTGTTGCTGTTTTTTATTAGACTTTTAGTCACTACTCAGTAAATCGTATTACTTACATATTTCTCCTGATTAATAGTTTAAAAATATGCAGCCAAAAAAATAATCTTTAAAAATATAATTTTTATTTTTTATTATTCTTTATTCATAAAATAAACCTAATGTACAGTTTTTTACAGATTTTCGTCAACCAATCTAGGCACATGCCCGTATAATTATTATTATATCGATTCCCTAGTAACTCATGATGGAAAAAATACGTTCCAGAAGAAATTTCATGACGCCAGAGCTCCCCGTTGGAAACAATGGCGGGAAAACAGTAAAATAGTGAATAAAATTATGTTAATTTTCATAATGCAAATCACATATATGCACGTTCCAGAGTGGAAGATACTCTCAGTATCGCCCTGGTTTAAGACCACCATTCAGATTTGAAACGTCGTTTCAAATGGCTTTGGCCGTGTTTGGGGACCAGATTTGAATTGCCAAGTACCGCCTTTCTCTTCCCCATCTGCTTCCACTCCCCGCTACCTTCAGCCTCACAATATATCCCCATTGGGATGCCAAAGTCTCACGGCTCCAGACAGGAGCAGTGGGCACTCTTAAGCGGTCTTCACATAAGAAAATTATAAATGAGTATTATTTTCATGTATAAAATAAAATTTCGGAACGAAAGATACTCTAAGTATCGCCCTGGTATAAGACCACCAATCAGATTTAAACATAGTTTGAAATGGCTTTAGTCGTGTTTGGTGACCAGATCTGAATAGTCAGGTACTTCCTAACCTTCCTCTTTCCCATTTCCTTCCCCTTTTTACTACCTTCAGCCTCACAACATACCCCAATTGGGGATGACATAGTCTTACTGGCTTCGGACATGAGCAATGGGGACTCTTGTGCGATATTCATACAAAAAAATAATAAATAAGTTGCCTTCATTACAGACATCAAAAATAAGATTTACATCGATTTGAGATATTTTTATCCCCAAAAACGGCGTTATAAAAATAATCCAAATGTCAGTTTTATGAATAGAACATAAACTCGTAACATTTTTCAATATAATTTATAGTAATTGCACAAGGCTGTAAATATATCTAACATGTATAATGAACGCACTAAAGTTACTTCAACACCAATAATACAAATAATATATCTACTTTATGATTAGGTAAACTTAACCACTAATAAATATCTATAACCGAACGAACATAACTATAAAGTTATATTAAAGTATTTACGGTTTTAATACAGACAATACAAATTTTACAGTTAACAGAATAATCTTTCTTAAGTTCATTTTAGAAAAAAACCTTGTTAGAAACTCGCTCGCCATAAATAAAGTGGTAACGATGTATAGCCATAAATTATTTTCTTTGTAAGAGTTTAACAGAAACAGTAGTTGTACCATTGTCAAGGTAAAATGGCATCAGATAGTTCACACAATAAGGTTATAAGATGGCTTCTTTATGGGAGTTTAACCTCGGAGATTTTTCAATAAAAATAGCGGCAGTTTAACTGCAGAAAAATGTAAGCGACGAAATACAGATGTCAAGAAGAATGTGGAGACAAGAATTCTTGGGACATTTACAGTCAGATTTAGTAATGCCTGAACATAATATAGCAGACTCCACAAGCAAGTTCGATGTGCGTGCTTTCGTAATGTCAGGACCTAAAGCCTGGAATGGATTGTCACCATAGACATATGAATATTCTACGATTGTCAAATAATTTAAGAATGATCACAGACTCGGCGAAATTTAGAGCTGAACTCACGTTTTCAGACAGTCGTAGCCATAATGTCAAAAATATTTCACCTTCATTGCCCTTATTACCTTCATAGGCCGCGACATCATTATAAATGACTAATTATGTAAAAAAAATAAGTAAATAAGAACTTGTAAGCTTTTCAAGGGCATTTCATAAAAAATCTTCAGTCCTATATTCTTCAGCCTTTCTAAATAAATATCCACTCTACTTTTGCCACTAATCTTCTCGTACTAATTGAGGGTAGCAAATGTAAAGTCATGAAATATCGTATCTTTTCCAAGCATAACCATTCTAATAAAAGTGTGTTTTTAAGAAGTATGTTTCAGGTAAGTATGTTTTCCGCATCTGTTTGTAAACAATTAACTCAGATAGGGCTTAAGAACTCATAATAAATTGTACAGCGCCCTAATAAGTTGTACAGATTTTTCACAAAAACAGAGCTCTACAAATTATCCAATCATTATTAAATATACATTTATGGTAAAGCTTACGACGGATCCGTCGCAAACTATTATGTGCGCATTGTATTTTACAGCTTGATTCGTTCAACAATTATTACGCACAGTCACCATTCATAAATCGAACGCTTTAATTGACGCAATATAAGATTCCGATTCATAAAACGTACGTTCTTTAATTTCTGCGGGTATAATGTGATTTAAACAGTCTTTAAAATGAGAGCATACGCCGACATTCTGGTACTTTCCATAGCATGTCATATCCGTTTTAATGCAATTCGTGTGAGAAGGTTTGTGTCATTACGGAAGAATTTTGCATGACAAACATTCTTTTTCGATGACTTACGACGGTCCTCTACTGGGGTCACCAATGGTCAAATTCTAAACCAAATTTAACAGTGCAGTCTGTCATTCGTATTACAAAATTTTAAATCAGTCACTTTATTTAAATAAAACTTGATGAGGGACCACTATTCAGAACCGAGATTTTCACAAACTTAACATTGTGATTAATTAATCGCAGAAAACGATCTTAAAGGTAATACTTAAAAAAACATAGACTGACTGACACAAACCAAATATTCAACAGTTGTGACGTACTAGATATACGCCAATTATATGTTAAAACACTGCTAAACTACATTTTTGACCAGAAAAACAAATTTCAACAATCTCAAAATATCACTGACAGACCAGTTAGACAATCGTACAAAAATAACCTAAAAAATTCGACGGTAAATACAAGCTTTGGACAAAGGCACTATAAATACCATGCTATAAAAGCATTCAACAGTCTTACCCTTGAAAATAAAATGGAAGAAAACAAAAATAATTTTATACTTAAAATTACAAAATGGATTAAAGAACAAAAAAGACAATATTAAAAAAATTTCATTATAAAATAAAAATAAAACACAACTACACGAAACACTCAAAACCAATATAAAATACACATCACTCACAAACACACAACACATAATATATGTAATATATACCGATTTTAATTTATTTTTTTAGTAATAAAATAATTCATTTTATCCTATATTTTAACTTAATTATAAATGTTAATTTTTAGTTTATTTTGTTTTTGTTTCATAAAATGGAGGCCTCTGCACAGGTGAGCTACCCAGTGAGGCCGACATTGTTGATTTTATTTTTGAAATGTAAAATATTATGTCAAACAAATGAATAAATAAATAATAAGTCTGAACCTAACCTTCCTCCTCCTCTACTTCTATCTTCTCTTTACTCCCTCCGTGACTTCTTTCATACAAAATTTATGGTTTCATGCCAACTCAGAATAAAATCAACTCAGAACCACCTCAGAAAGATCATTAAAAGCTATGAAAAAATCATTTCAAAATAGCAGGTAACCCTAACCTAACTTAACCTATGTAACCATTTTTTTTATATTTTATTATAATCACTCTTAATGACCTTTCTGAGGTGGTTCTGAGTTGGTTTCATTCTGAGTTGGCCGGTCGGAACATTTATAGTGTAACTTAAAAAAATATATGTTATAAACATTATATCAATATTTGCCGATAAAAATAGCTTTGAGTTTTTTTAATATGTCTAGTTTCATTAGCTGTAAGCAGATATGACGTCATGACAAATATAAGTACTTACACAAAAATTATGTAATTGCTTTATTATTATGTATTTTCTTTCTATTTTTCTTCCCTTTCTCCAAACTACAAGTACTATGCACTATTTTCGTTGTTAGTTTTTGGGGTGTTATGCCGTGTTGCGCTACCTCCTACTATAGCCGACGTTTCGGACAGCGTTGCAGTGTCCATCATCAGGGCAGATCCGGTAGATCCGACGATGTGTAATTGTTAGTGTAAAGTGTGTGATTATTTACTTGGAAGCGATACTAACAACGAAAATGCTTTTGGCCGTGAAAATCTAAAAACTTATCTGACTATGCACTATGTTTATTTAAATATTTCTGTTGTCTTACTAGTAGCATCTCCACCTAGTAACAACTAAACCTTGATTTACGCATGCTGTGAACATTTTTAATTGGAGTGTTAATATCTACACACACCCCAAAATAATTTTCAATATTCTGTAAATGTTTCAAACAATAAATAAATACATAAATGGTCAAGCTTACTGTACACTACATACTTTTCCGCGAGAGTCGCAACTTGCAAGATTATGGCTGATAGATTTTTTTCCCACAATTACGTCTCATAATACGAGTTGTGATGTAGTATGAGAGGGACTACGTAGTCTGCAACTTAAAATTCATTGACCCGAGAACAATTTATTTCAATAAAAAATAGAGAAAATTAACTTGTCTAACAAGCAACAACAGTTATGGGAAAAGATGGCTACCGCATAAACAAACCAAAAAAACGTTGACACGACGCACCATACGTAATAATATAAGTAATATAAATAATAAACGATTAGAAAGTAACGTCAGACTGATGACCTGAAGTTCTGACGTCCTCCGTGGTCGAGGGGTAAGGCTAACCTGTTCGCGGATTCAAATTCCTGCGAGCGCAAGTAAATTTTATTTGATTATTTTTGTTGTGTTATTTCACAATGTAATCATACAAAATAACATAAGGTATATTTGGGACAACTTCCAAAGTGAAAGATGCTTTCAGTATCGCCCTGGTGTAAGGTTACCTTTCAGGATTGAAACGTTGAAATAGCTTTAGCCGTGTTTGGTGACCAATTTACATTAGCTCCACACAGGAGACCCGGAGGAAAATAATTCCCCTCAGGGCCTATGTCATCTTTGTTGCTATGTGGAGGGTCGTTAAGGAGAGGAAAGAGAGGAAAGGCTCTGGGAAGGCAAAGGGCATGAGGGTGAGTAGGAATCTGGGGGTCAGTGTGTCCAGGAGTGACGGACGTATGAATCATCCTACTGCGGTACAAGGCGATATTTCGAGAGAGAACGGCTGGAGAATTCAAAGGGATTCCCTCAACCAATCTCTCTCGATCGGGCTAGCCATGAAGCTGGTGGACAGACGAATTCGCCGCCAAGACACGGACAAACTTCACCTTTCACCCTATGAATCCGGGCACCCCTGCTAAGTTACCAAACGTAGCAAACCACTTAGGGTGAACTATCGCAGAGGTGTTGGTTATCCAATAAATGGTTCCCGGGGCGGCGGTACCCAATATTTGGCTCCAGGTACTTCCCCACCTTTCGCTTTCGATTAAATATAGAATGAATATTGAATGCCATTAATAAAATTATGTTTAAAAACACGCTCATCATAATCTACTTCAATGAATTTAGAAATTGTGTGTTACATACGATCGCTTTTATGCAGGAAATAAATAAACAAATGTTATTATCTTCTCAGACTCCTTAAAAAAGCTATACTTAAAGATATTAACACTGAGGCCCCATAAAATATCTAAAAAAGATAGAAACGCTTAATTTAATAATATTACAAACCAAATTATAGACCAGCAACCACTTTATAAAAAAACCATTCACAAATATAAAAAACGTTTCATAAAAAGCTTCTAATGCCATCAATGTTAAACCCGAAACTGGTTAAAAGATTTAAAAAATCAGTGTACCTACCTAATAGATTAATTAAAAAAACATGTTTCTGAATAAGCTTGTAGGTACTGATAATGAATGAACGAAAAACGAACAGTCATTTATTTGTACGTGAAACCACGAAGAGGTACAAAATTATTAGGTAATTGAAAGCCCCCATAAATAATATGATAAAAATAGTGCAAGCTTCGATCAATAGAGTGCAAGTAAATAATTAATATTTTTGCCAATGTTATTAATTGAATTTAATTTATATAAAACACGAGTTAAAATGTTTATGTAATGATCTTTCATTGATATAATGCTGAGGATTGGGTTGGCGGAAAACTAGTCAAATTATTGCAATTATTAACACAATTATTATCTCAATTAACAGGTGACACAGAAGAGATATTGGACTACCGGTCACACACCTTTATAGTTCTTCCTTTATGCTCTCTCATACCGTCTCTTTCATATTAGAAGTCAGTCGCACTATCGTCATACATAATAATGTATAAATAATACACAAATCGTCTCATAATAATGTTAAATTTTTGTTTGAATGTGAAAACCGCACAAGCGACCGCCTGGAGCCAGTGAAATTATGGCATCCCCAATTCGGGTATATTGTAAGGCTGAAAGTAGTGGAGAGGGGAAGAAGATGGAAAACAGGAAGGTGGGGAAATTCCTGGCTATTCAGATATGATCACAAAACACGGCTAAAGTCATTTCAACCAATGTGAATGGTGATCTTACACCAGAACGATACTGAGAGTATTTTCCACCCTAGAACGTGTCGCAAATATACCTTTTATTGTTTTAAATAATTAAATTGTGAAATAACACATTTCAATCAAATAAATTTTATTTGCGCACGCCGAAATTTGAAACCACGGCTTTCAGATTACTAGTCGAGAGCCTTACCCCTCGACCACAGAAGCCGTCAATTAGTTAAACGAACAGATAATTAATTAAAGCAGACCCGTGAAAAATCAAATATTATGTTAATAAATCTAGTTACATAGTACATACCGCTTTTTTGAAAAATATAAAGCGCAGATACTTGAAAAATTAAGAAATCTTACTTTACTTGTCAAGTTAACTCTAAGAAATTTAAAGAAAATTATTTTTTTAAGATATATTTATTTTATAGGTAGGTTAGGTACCTACTTTCGCTTGTCTGATTTATTGCCACAAAATTTTGAAAATTACACTTAATTAAAAATAAATAATAAATAATGTTCAATTTACACTTGGTAGAAGTAAAGCCTTCAAAAAACTAAAGCAGACGACAGTGCTGAGGCTGCGAAGCACCTCACAAAGAGGCGACCAATTATTCTACCTCATTTTCTCGCAGGCTAAATCCTATAGATGTGTGTGTTTATCTCTTTTTAGTATCGCTATTTTCATCGAGTTTCAAATCACAATGGTGCTAAAGAAGTTCTTCAAAACAAATCAGAGTCACAATCACTCACAGACAGACAGACCCACAACCGAAAATAGTATGTTTGATGATATCATGAACAATTTGTAGAAATCTTCAAGTACCATATTATAACAATGATAGAATTGATACACTGTCTACACTGTCGCTGGAGACGTGAAAAAATGTAACATGGTTCCGTTACTAAATAGGAATTTGAGATGGCAAATCATTTCACGTTTTGGCCGTTGGTTGGTTGGACTTCGGCATTGCATCACGTACTTAGTGTTTATTCTGTAGGATATTGTTCCGCTAACACAACAGTTCCTTTTACGGGATGAGGTCGAAAACTTAGCTATCTCTTTGGTTCATCTTTTAGAAAATGTATGTTTTGGTGCGTGTGAAACTTTCGCTTGGAATCAGACCAGACGGAAACGTTCACACATGCTAGATGCAGAGAATTCTACCATTAGACATTATGATTAAAGGGACTTCATTATCGTGATTTATTTTTGGGATGTTATGCCGTGTTGCTCTACCGCGTACTTCAGCCAACGTTGCACAGTATTACAGAGCCTATCATCAGGGCAGATGTGTAATCGAAAATTTTCGTGAAGTATGTGCTTATGTAGATGCGAGCTCGTATTACAGTATAATTAGCAAACGCGACAGTATCCAGACTGGAGAGATTAATGAAAATGCAAATCCAAGAGTCATTAGGCCTGTCAGCCGACTGATAGCTGTTAACGTAAGTGGCGTCATCTTTTGGCACTGTTAGCTACTTGCTTTAGTAGTATTGCGATTGTATTTAAACTCACAAACTTCAGGTTAACAGATGATTTCATATGGCACGGCGTCAGAGTTGTTTTCGAAATCGGATTCTTAAATTTCAACAGTAGAGTCGCAGGAGTATTAATAACGTCAGATTTAACATTATTTTCTGTGGTTAGTTTTGGTGTAGCCGTTAATTGTCTTTATTAATATTAATGGGATTTTTGTGAATTTCAATTGCCTCCGTAATTAGGCGTGCTTTACGCGTTTTAATCTTTCTAGGACTTAAATCCAAAGAAATGGATTCCTGTATTATTGTCCGAAACGTTGACTAAAGAAGGAGGTATAATAATATATAATACCCCCAAAATAAATCACGATAATACTTTTGACGGTGAAAATTTCAAACCCAAAGGGAATTCAGATTAGTTTTTTTTTCATTTTCGAGTTCCTGATACCACCAAAGAGAACATGTTTCTATAACTTCTGTTGTAGAAATATTGCCTTTACAATAGGACTGGAGTGCGTGAGAAGAAAAGAAATCGTCTTGTCCTGTACCTAAACCATATGTATGTGTTAATGTAGCCTGTCAGTAATTAAGCCATTTATAATATACTGGTTATAACAGCACGTAACTGCAGCGGTACCTGAGCATGTAGTAGTACAAAAAGAAGATGTCGTTTTTCTGCCCAATGATAATTTTTTAATATTAAAAACTAAAAAAAATATTTTTCACACTCCTACCCACTACGACGGGATCACGCGCCCTGTATCAGGTGTTACCATGCTGCTGGAAAGAGAAAGAGTGCTTATCACGTGATCCGCGAGGCTATACCCCACTACTCAGTTGCGACGTGTGATGGAAAAATAATTTTACTGTTTTAATTTTAAAAAGTAAATAACCGGATAGCAAAATGACATCTACGTTTTTACTCTAAATACGCGAAGGAATCGCTAGTTAAAATTCTTAGTTACGTGCTCAGGAATCGTTGGTTAAAATCCTGTAAAGTTAAAATTCTTAGTTACGTGCTCAGGAATCGTTGGTTAAAATCCTGTAAAGTTAAAATTCTTAGTTACGTGCTCAGGAATCGTTGGTTAAAATCCTGTAAAGTTAAAATTCTTAGTTACGTGCTCAGGAATCGTTGGTTAAAATCCTGTAAAGTTAAAATTCTTAGTTACGTGCTCAGGAATCGTTGGTTAAAATCCTGTAAAGTTAAAATTCTTTGTTACGTGCTCAGGAATCGTTGGTTAAAATCCTGTAAAGTTAAAATTCTTAGTTACGTGCTCAGGAATCGTTGGTTAAAATCCTGTAAAGTTAAAATTCTTAGTTACGTGCTCAGGAATCGTTGGTTAAAATCCTGTAAAGTTAAAATTCTTTGTTACGTGCTCAGGAATCGTTGGTTAAAATCCTGTAAAGTTAAAATTCTTTGTTACGTGCTCAGGAATCGCTGGTTAAAATCCTGTAAAGTGTTGGTATGGTGTTTTTGAATCAAATAAAGTAATCTTTTTGGTGACCTTTCAGAGGCTTGCATATTTAGTTGAGAAAACCATAGATTATTTATCTAATAATCTAAAGAAGAAAGACAACCGTAAACCCAAGATTTTCTTAAACCGCAACGTAAATAAAATGAGTTGGGCAATAAACAAGGAAACTAAGAGGAATGAAAAATGTAATTATTATTTAATTTATTGATTTGCGCGGGCGTTGTGTTATTTTGGTACGAGTTTTTAATTAAACGACCGCACATGATAAAATGGGCTCTTGTAGGGTTTAATTGAATACTCTCAATCAAAAATATGTGATAAACAATAGGCATGTTGGTAAGACACTCGGCTAGCAATCGAATTGATCAAGTTCTACGTCCACATAGAGTAGGTACAGAGGTGCTTCCTTTTCGAAACAAGAAACGATTAGTGAAAGGTTTGTATCTGTAATATGAATTGTAAGAATTAGGTATAGCTTCATATTGATTTATTTTTATAGTATTGTGCCATGCTGCGCTTCCTACTTCTTTGGCCAACGTTTCGTATAGCGTTACAGTGTCCATAATCAGGGTTCAGAAATTATTTCAAATCACTTTCAAGCGTGAAAACTCGGCCATCCTGACAAATCTGCAATCGCCTAGTACTTAATTGAAACCGGACATTACTTTGGATTTGTCCTGCATACGTCCATTTGTATTTACGTACACGAATTGCTTTTCACAATGAATGGAAAAATATTTGTAAAAGAGGCACATTTTGTCAGACCCCTGTTCTAAGTATGTACCGGGCAAGGGAGAAAATTGATAAGTCAAGACTACGTTGAAGAAGTAAAACTCAATCAGACCACTTTTGTGTTTTCTTACCAAACTTTTCGTTGGGGACCCTTGGAAACCAAATGTGTACATATTTACCTGAAACGAAATAAAAAAGCAAATTAACATCAATATTATTCTAGGATTTATGTAAACACACAATTTAAAATATTCATATAATCTAAAAAACTATGTTTGATATTGACGACAGCGACAATAACTCAAATGATGAAATCGATCGATTTGAAACAACATATTTGAAATAAAATCTCACCATAATATAGTGTACATGCAGCACATTATAAAGTGTACTATATTTATTTTAGGGAAATCAACAGTTTACAATTTGATTGTTTTATACATATTTAATTTACATAAATGAGAATCCAATTATAGATTTCCTCATTATACTATAATATTGTGTATCTAAAAATTAACAATTAACTCAAACCGAAATTTTACAATAACTAAAAGATATTACATTATTATAACATGTGGTAGGTAGCACATAATATATATGACATTACATAATATATCATTACATTTATGCAGTTTTGTACTCATTTTATACATTGTAAATACACTTTTGATAGAATTTTTATATTTATTTTCGTCACAATTAAAGATATCTATGTTATTGTATGTTGAACACTTGATATACTTCCGGCCAATATGTAGTGAGCTATATATATATATATATATCATAATGTACAGACGCAAATGTGAGTGGTAGAAAAAATTGGGAACGCCTCAGGAAGACAAGGCACCATCAAGTGAATCAGATGCTAGGGACACGCTATGTCATCTTGGGAAAACCCAAAACGCATCGAGCTCA
The DNA here is from genome assembly GCA_917563855.2 of Limnephilus lunatus. NCBI lineage: Eukaryota > Metazoa > Arthropoda > Insecta > Trichoptera > Limnephilidae > Limnephilus > Limnephilus lunatus. The sequence goes on along the minus strand of OU830602.1, from coordinate 51,702,770 downwards.
CCTAATTACAGTGGCAATTGAAATTCATAAAAACCCATTAAAATTGACTAGCAACATAGACGACAAAGTTAACACAACTTAATAGTTCTATCCAGTACTTGATGGCTTCACAAAAACAAAACGACGAAAACTATGATAATTTTCACTAATTTGACTGAAATACTGCACTTGAGAGGTTTGGAGCGCGCAAAATTGAATAGCTTATACACACAAATACACTACAAAACCAATCTAAGCTTTGAATTAAAGCCTATTGTACTGAACAGTGTATCATGTCATACAGTCATTCGCAATCGCAGGTTTGTAATAACGTCTGAGATCAACCTACGCAAGTGACAAATTCATTCATGGCAATTTCACGGTACGTTTGCAATATATTCTCTTCTATTATTCTAATACGAGTACGTCTCGCATATTAAAACGGTTAACAATAAATTATAATAAGTTATAAAATTATACAAAAAATATGGACACCCCTAAATAATACAAAATACGATCTTCTTCTTTGTGTGCCCTATCAGGTCCCCCCGACGTTGGCGATCACTCTTGAAAATGTCTCTCTGTCTTGCGCTGCCTGGAATAGCTCCTCCACACTTCTAATGCCGGTCAAGACATTTGTCTCCTACCAGGCCCTCAGCGACCTTCTATCTTGCCCTTCAATATTAAATGGAGCAAGAGATACTTCTCCCGTCGAAGTATATGACCCAGATATGAAATTTTCTTGATTTTTATTAATGTAAGCAGTTCCCTATCAGCTCTAGCCCGCCTGAGAATTTCTATGTTGGTGATCATGTCGGTCCATGGGACCTTGAACATTCTCCGGTAAAGCCACATTTCAAAGGCCTCTAACCTGTTCATGGTATTTATTTTCAAGGTCCATGTTTCACATCCATACAGCAAGACCGACCACACATAGCATTTAGCATTCTCTGCCTTAATTTTAAGCTGATATTGTCATTGCAGAAGAGGGATAGCATTTTACTGAACGCAGTTCTTGCTGCTTCAATTCTGCACCTAATCTGGGTCAAGGGTCTCCGTGAGAATACTGCCGAGGTATTTAAATCTCTCCACCTTTTCGAAATTACAACCATTTAACTGTATCATAGGTCCAGAGTGATCTAGTCGTCCAAATGTCATCCATTTAGTTTTATTGACGTCGATTGTTAGGCCCAGTTGCTAACCAGCACTATTAACAAGATTTAATAGGTCTTGGAGGTCACTGATACTGTCAGCTAGTAATACAGTATCATCTGCATATTTTATGTTATTAATGACAACTCCGTTGATCTTCAGGTATTATTATTAAAAATAAATTAAATGCTTGAGTCGGGTCAGGTCCACAGTGGAGTGGTACTTACCCTGATGTATGCAGTGAGGTATGGAACTGGCAGAGAAATGATGAAAGCAGACGGAATGCTGTGCCTACATTTTTTGGGCGGTTGGGACAGTTGATTTAGTATTCCAGACTGCTTTCAAATGATGATGAAATGACATCTATGTTTTCCTGAGTTTTTTACGTAACGTTTATTTTAATTCCTCTCTCATTGTGATACCCGATATGGGCGATATGCAAAGAACGCAAAGACACGAACAGATCAAACACGAAGTTTAAAACAATCTAATGGAAAGATAATAATAATTAATCGCTTAGTAACGTGCGGTAGATATTGAATTACAGAATACGTTAATTTGAAGTGCTTGTCGAGGGTAACATTAATTTGCTTGATTGCTATCTGCTTGTTCTGTTATAGGTACCTACTAACAACTAATAGTGCCCCAGTTGACCAAGACTCCAATTACTTGAAAACCAAACTCATATATAAAGTGTAGCCAACAGTACTTGCCCGAAGGATTTTAACCAGCGATTCCAGAGCAAATTTGGAGAGAAAAAAAAGTAGACGTCGTTTTGCTGTCCGATGATATTTTTTCTATTAAAAACAACCAAAAAAGAATACATGTTTCCACCACATCTTGCCACTGCTATGCTTGGCGACGGATCACGTGATACGCGTTCTCTCTCCTCTGTTACCGCGCTGCTGGAACGAGACGCAATGCGTACCACGTGACCCGCCGGACCCGCGCTGACCGCGCCACATTACTAGGGAGATATTTTCATTGAATTGAAGAAAAAATCATCGAACAGCAAAATGACAGCTATATTTTTTACCCCAAACAGCTCAAGAGTCACTGGTTAAAAACCTCCGGGTACGTGCTGTTGTTTCCTGTGCGTATAAATTTGTCTTCTCGTCTTATTGACATGTTAAATTTGGTAAAAATGTTATTTTAAATATTTTACTAAGTAGATAAATAAAATAGATTAATCTTCGCAAGTATAATATAACGTCATTGGATAAAACGCTTCAATTTTCACAAAGATTTGAGGTTAAAATATGTTTTGAATAATATGTAGATTATACAATAGTAGATACCTTTGGACAATAATGACAAAAAAATAACTTTGTTTGAATTCCACCTAAGTATATATCTTTAACCAATGATTTTTAAAAATTATTTATTTCAAGAGTTTCTAGATTATTAAGGGGCAGACCTATCTTATTTCTATGTAGTATCCTACTCCTATCTCCGAAGGTTTATTAAACCATTTCATTAAAAATAAATAAAACCAATTTACTAAATAAAGTTACATTTGTCAAACAGCCCCTTATTTAACATATTTTTTGCCTTCGCCACGCCTACTTTTACCCCCTGCCTCTTAGATACCTCCCCCACGCTCCCACGCCCCCCCTCCCTCCCATCAAAGTTGATGTTCTCTCTCCCTCTTCTACTTTTCATTTAAATACTGTGTAACTCTTTTACTCATAAAATATATTTTATTTAATAAACGAGGGTAGGCTGAAAAGTAATGCACACATGCTTGTACAACGCGAACAAAATAACCTTTAGAAACGCACCAGGTGGAATATGGAAGTAACATTCCTCCTCTGTACGAATGTGCAAGTTTGGGGTCGTTAAATTCATCCAGTGTATTTTGAGAAGCGGAAGTATGGAGACGTGTTTTAGTGTTATGTCAACGCAATTTGGGAGGCGGGAATGGGTACCGTCGCCCCGGGAACCATTATTGGATAACCAACACCTTTGCCATAGGTCATCCGAAGTGGTTCGCTACGTTTGGTGATTTAGCAGGGGTGCCCGGGTTCATGGGGTGAGGTTTGTCTATGCCTTGGAGGCGGATGACCTGGACACACTGAACCCCAGATTCCTACACACCCCCTATACCCTTTTCCTTCCCATAACTCTCCTCTCCCTCCTTTCCTTTAAAAAACCCTCCACACAGCATCCCCAAAGATGACATAGGCCCTGAGGGAAATTATTTTCCTCAGGGCCTCCTGTGTGGAGCTTATGTAAAAAAAAAACAAAAAAAACCGCAAGGTAAACAGCGCGCTGTTGTCGAATTTTTTACTGCTGAAAAAGTGACTCTTACTGAGATTCATCGTAGTTCAAAGGACGTTTAATGTGACGATGCTGTTGGTTGGTCTACTGTAAATCGATGGGTACTAAAATTTCATGATTGTGAGCCTGGAAAAGCAATAATTGTTAATGAAACACGCACCAGACGTCCGATCATTGATACAAACGATAAACAATCCAAACTAGTCCACTATTTGATTCAAGATGACCGGCGAGTCACTAAAAAGCGTTTCACAAACCATTTGTGGAATATCCTAGGAAGGTATCAGCTTCATTGTTGAACAATTAGGATACCGTAAAATCTGTGGACGATGGATACCACGCCGTTTCACAGACGAGAACAAACAGCTTCGAATAGAGCCTCTGCAAAACCTAAAATTTTAACCGATTTCACACCCTTCTCACTCTCCCGATCTTTCGCCTTGCGATTTTTATTTTTTCCTCTACTCAAGAGACACCTCAATCATTACACCTTCGACGATGAGGTGAAGGCAGCTGTAAAGCCCTGGATTCGAGAAATGTCAGAATATTTTTTCAGTTACGTAATGAAAAAACTTGTTACACGTTGGGAGAAATGCGTTAGCCTTAACGGTGACTATGTTAAAAAATAAATATATGATTTTGAAGCTTAAGAATTTTACTTTAATTTAATTTTTGTCCGATCTTGCTATTTGTTTTTGTTCATGTTTTACAAGCATGTGTGCATTACATTTTCAGCCCACCCTAGTATTTTACTCGTCCCCTGATGAAGTTTCAGGTCGAACCGAAATTGTTTGGTTAAAGATATGTAATAAAGTTGAATTAAAACAAAATTATTTTGTTGTCAGTACTTTAATTTTTTATACACACAAAGTATTTGCTACATGTGAAAATTTAATACCTTTCGGTACGTAATAAATTCAGAAATAAAATAACATGCTATCTCGTTCGTAACAATTGAAACATTAACCTTAGACCAAATAGTTTGGGCGGTAATGGTTTAATAAAGCGCCATTACAAATGTCATAACATAATACGCCATCTACCCACGCGGGCTGTAAGTTTTATAATGAATTAATCCGATAATTTTATAAAAAGGGATATATATTACGTGTCAAAGATGCGAGTGATATATGGGTAGGAACTAGGAACCTACTTGTGAATTGAATTTATTAGTGAAGATTTTTTAATTTAAGTATAACCTTCCCCCCACGTAGTTTTTTTCCAACTTAAATAATAATTTAATGTTATTCGTTATTATTTTTTAAAACACAAGAATGAAATAACATAAAGACATACTACGCGTAAAGTTTTTACGACTCGTAAAGTAATGGTCATTTGTATTTAAATTCATTTATGACTGTAAAAATATATTGATTTAATGTTACAACTATAAATTATGAAACTCCTCCGCTTATAAAATACAATCATATACATTTTTTTTATTGACTTAATTTATGGCTAAGCACAAAGCTTACTAAAATGATAAATACATATTTTGAAATCATTTAGTATATGAATCTTTGCAAAGCATTTTTGGGACCCACCTTGCGCAGATTTTGTGGTATTCTAAATGTTCTGTCAAAATCTTGTCAATAGTGGTCTTACTGATATGACCATATCATAGAGCTCCGAAAAAACGAATTACAGAGCATTATTTACACCTGGTAGGTCGAAAGCTCCATCGCGAACGGCTGCCACGCCGAGACTAACCGTCACAGAGAGTGCATCGTGGTAGGCATTTGGCATGGGGAAACCAGACCACACGCCAGTATTGCCGGATTGAGCGTAAATCGTTCCTCGCGACCGCAGCACCTTGGAAACCTTGCTTTACGGACAGCCCTCGTATATATATATTATAGTGGCGTGTTTCCCGACTGTTCACCGGTGCCGAAGAGACCAATGACGCTAGTTCCTCGGAGTATCTTCCATTGTAATTCCTGTGGAACAAGGACAGCATATCTACCTGACACCTGTGCTCTAAATATTGCAATACGTTTTTTTTAATTCTATCAAACAGACCGCCCTCTTCTGCACAGAGTCGAGGGTTTTTTCAGGTATGTTGGGCCTCCAAACCAGGCGAGGATGCCAAATTCAACCGTGGGGCGCACTAGAATTATTCAAAAGTAAAACTTCAAAGCATGTAGGACTTGATTAAAATACAAATAAAGCTAATCCACAAATTGCTTAATAATAACTTCCAATCTTTTTAAAGCATTACGTTTGACCAATGAAAGAAAAAAATACAATATTTTGAACGTGTGGGATATAAAATAATAGGATCCTGTCTTATTCGCAATATTCATATGCCTCCGTTTTTGGAACACGATAATTTAAAGAAAAAAGCTTTATTGTTGTAAAATTATAAAAAAATAATGAATCTTTAAGCCTAAGCCACAGGCCATTGATTTTATTGACGATTTGCATATAAATATTACTTTGTAAGGCGTAGGCGAAATTGTTGGCGAAATTGTGTAATGTCTTTTTAAAGAAACTGTTTAGGATAGGCAATTATTTTTCAAGGTTTCATTGAGATGGGAGCTTAAAAAATGTATTAAAATACGATTTAATTTTTACGATTATGTTCGCGTGACTCATGGACACACATTGTTTATCAAGATAAGTTATTTCTAATGAATAAATAAAATACCTTTAGAGAGGTCTTAGCATACCAGTAAAACATTCTATCCAAACATTAGTACAAAAAACATCCTTAAATTTCGTATGCTAAAACATAGCTGATTTTTTTAAATCTTTTTATTACATTAGCTCTTTACAGGCGGTTCCGAGGAAAACAATTCTCCTCAGGGCTTATCTCATCTTTGCGGATGCTGTGTGGTGGGTATTTTTAGGAAAGGAGGGAGACTAAGTTCTGGGAAGGAAAAGGGTATAAGGGGTGGGTAGGAATCTGGGGGTCAGTGTGTCCAGGAGTGACGTACCTATGAATCCATCCCTCCCACTGTAGTACAAGGCGATGGATCGAGAGATTCCGGCTGGAGAGATAAAATGGTCTTCCTCAACCAGTCTCTCCCGATCCGACCTGCCACGCAGTAGGTGGGCAAACGTAGGTGCCACCAAGAACACAAACCTCTCCTAAGTCACCAAACGTAGCGAACCACTTGGGGGTGACCTATTGCAGAGGTGTTAGTTATCCAATATAATAATAATAATCTACCACCACAACATGGGCATGTGCCTAGCATGGTGGTCGAAAAATCCACAATTTATGTAATAAAAAATTCAATCAATAAATGGAGGGCAAGTGTACGTCCGTAAAGAAATTGGGACACCAGTCATTATTATCAATGACAAAAACAAACACCTCTTATCTCCCGCACTCAATAACTTGTAAAAAAACTGTAACTATTGTACCTATGTTTACATATTTTTTATTTTACCCAAAACTCATTAATATCACTATTTTAACTATTAATATCAACCTATTATATGAACCACAAGGGCACAGGTATACAGGTACACAGGTGACAGGGCTATTTAAATTATTTAAATGGTATTTTTCTAGTTTTCTTTTAATTCTTTACCCAAACACTGCATTCAGTTTTAGTATTAGCAAATATAAATCTTGTACTATGTATCAATTCTTAGTTACACTATATTATGCCTGTTATAATCATGTAAAATACTTGCAACAACTAAATCCTTATAGCACTTGTGTACTTTACATGCTTATGTTTTATATTCTCTATATTCGTATGTTTTATACTCCTTATATACTTATGCTTTATATGCTCGTGATACATACTCACAACAACTATATGCATACTTTGTATACTAAAGCCTATGCTATAAATGTTAAATATCCGCAACAACCAAATCCATATATCATTGGTATACTTTATATGCTTATGCTTATGTTTTATTTTCTTTATATGCTTGTGTTTTATAATCTTTTTAAGTTCATGTTTTATTTTCTTTGTATGCTTGTATTTCATATTCTTATGTTGTATATTATTTATATGCTTATGTCATACATTCACAGTAACTATAAGTACACTTTATACACCTATGCTTATATTATAAATACTTTATATGCTTATGTTAAATACTCACAACAACTAAATTCTTATATCACTTACATACTTTTTATGCTTATGCTGATGTTTCATACTGTTTATAAGCCTATGTTTTATTTACTTTATATTCTTTACATGCCTATATTCTATATTCTATATATGCTTGTGCTATATATTATATATACGCTTATGTTATATTTCCGCAACAACTATATGTGTACCTTATATACCTATGTTTATGTTATACATACTATATATGCCTATATTATAAATTCACAACAACAAAATCCTTATATCACAAAGCTAACACTATGTACTTTATATGCTTATCTTATATACTATTTATGTGCTATTCTATATTTTCTTTATGTGCTTATGTTTTATAAAATTTTATATGGTAATTTCAACCTATTATTTAAACATGCAGAACCCCTCAGTCTTATTCTAACCAATGTGACTAATCCGTTTATACATTTTATACAAGTAACTCTGTTTTCATTACAAACAATATCGATGGTAGAAATACCTGAACAAAATATTAAAATAGCACCCTATATTAAATGTACCACACCAACTTTAAAAAATGGAAGATAGCATAACAAATATTTTGGACAACATGTCGCAGATTCCATGTATCGAAACAAATAGCTCTATAGAAGTTCGAAAAACCTTAAATCAATCTAACCTAAAAATATTTTCCATGAATATCAGAAGTATTAATAAAAATTTTACTGAACTAATGATACTACTTACAGAACTTGACTCAGACTTTGACTTGATTATTTTGACCGAATGCTGGATCAAAGATAATTATATTCCAAAAAACATAAAAAACTATAATCAATACAGCACCCAGAATAATCAATCACAAAACGATGGCGTCATTATTTACATAAAAAATCATATACAACACTCTGTACAGGAAATCACAATCACTAACTCAAATCTTCTCAAACTCGAAATAGAAAACAGCGTTACTATACTATCTATATACCGATCACCGAGCACATCCAACATAACACCATTTTTAAACGCACTTAATCAATTTTTGGTACGTATTAAAGATCATGAAAATGTCCTTATTATTGGTGACCTTAATATCAACATTATAAATACAATGCATCCCCAAGCAAACGAATGCATAAATCTTCTAACTCTGCAAGGATTTTCCGCAGCTATTACAGCCCCCACTCGTGTTACAGAGTTGTCCGCCAGTTGCATAGACCACGTTTTTGCCAAATGCAAACTAAATATCAAATCTTTAATATATCAATGTACTGTTACAGATCACTACGCCACTATCACATCCATTTCACATAAAATACCAAAATCACCAGCATCTACTATACAACTAAACAAAATTTCATATGACACTCTCTTTAAACTGGTTTCCGAGGAAAACTGGTCAAATTTCTATCAACTTAGTGACCCGAACCTAGCATGTGAATCTCTCATCGACATCCTTCATAAACATCTAGTAAATGCCACATCAAACACAAACAACCACCAAAGTAGACATAAAATTAAAATTAAACTAAAACCTTGGATAACAAATGGCATTTTACACTGTATACGTAAGCGGGATAAACTCCATAAATATTGTAAAAGTAATCCCACCGACTACGAATCTCTCTTATTCTATAAACGATACAGAAATACTTGTAAAAAAATAGCCTGTACGGCCAGAGAAGAGTATTATAGGAAACAGATAGACGAAGCTGCTAATGATACTAAACAAATCTGGAATATTATCAAAGAAATATGCTACACAGAAAAAGTTACCACACCCATAAATAAAATCACAATCGCAGATAAAACATTAAGTGCAACTGAAAACTCAGAAACGATCACAAAGCATTTCAACCAATTTTTCTCCACAATCGGATCAGACCTAGCAAATAATATCCTTAATAGAAATAGAACATCTGAAGATAACCTTGCAAATAAAATCTCTCTCGATAATCTGAGTTATAACCTTTTTAATCTCACTCCAACATCAGAACAAGAAATCAATGAAATCATATCTTCACTCAAAAATACACACTCCACGGGAATTGACAATATATCCACTAAACTAATTAAACACCTCAAACCAATCATCACTAAACCCCTTCAACATATCACAAATCTAAGTTTTCGAACTGGCCTTTTCCCAAGCACCCTAAAACATTCAACCATTATTCCTGTCTTTAAATCAGGGGACAGATCATCTGTGAATAACTATAGACCAATATCCTTACTAAGTCCGATTTCAAAAATAATTGAAAAAACAGTTAAACGAAGACTCTACAAGTTTCTCGAAGATAATAAAATCCTGTCAAATAATCAATACGGCGTCCGCAAAGGTCGTAGTGCCTCAGATGCAATTGCAAATTTCACTAAACTAATTTCTGACAAACTCGATAAAAGTCGCAAACCCCTCGCTGTATTCTTGGATCTAGCTAAAGTCTTTGATACTGTATCTCACCGCATACTGCTGAAAAAACTCCTGCAGATAGGTATAAAAGGTACTCCCCTTAAATGGTTTGAGAGCTATCTAACAAACAGGTCCCAGTCAACTATTATCAACTCGGCTAAAGAGTATAGAAGTACAAGTTTACCAATCACATATGGCGTACCCCAAGGCAGTGTTCTAGGCCCACTTCTCTTTCTAATATACATTAACACGTTATGCAATCTGAATACTGGTGGCACTATTATATCTTTTGCTGATGACACGGTTATCGTATTTGATGACGAAGATTTGAATTCAACCTTTGAAAAAGCAAATTATGGCATGAACATAGTAAAAAACTGGTTGGATTCTAACCTTCTAACTCTAAATATAGATAAAACAAAATACCTACTTTTTTCCATACGTAAACCAAATATCCTCCACAACTGCCAAAAACTTACCATACATACATGTTCACAGAACCTTAACACGCCTACATCACCTCACAAAAACTGCTCATGCGATAACCTAAAAATATCAAATGAAATTAAGTACTTGGGAGTTATCATAGATGATCAACTACGATGGGAGGCACACATAAATTCTACAACTAAAAGGCTTCGCAAATTATGTTACATTTTCTACTCTCTTAGATCTATCCTTAGCCTACAAACACTAAGATGTATTTACTTTGCACTTTTTCAATCAATTGCTACATATGGTATTGTAGGATGGGGAGGCTGTGCAACATCAATTCTTCATCCCTTGGTCTTAATACAAAAACTATTGCTAAGGATAATATTCAAATGTAACCCATCACACCCATCAGAACCACTTTTTAAAAAATTCGCAGTATTAGACATTCGACAATTATACATAAAGACGATTCTCATATACTTATGGAAAAATGATTTGATGAAAAAAACACAACAAAAAATTCACACCCGGTACTCATCCCAACTAAAATGCATAATTCCTCCAACAAAAACAGCCTTCGCACAGCACCAGTTCTCTTACATTGCACCCAAAATGTTCAATTTGCTAAGTATTGATACCAGGAAATCGAAAACTGACAATCAATATATAACAAGTGTTCAGAACTGGTTAATTATAAAGGGAAGGAACTATTTTAAAGAATGCCTGACACCACTAAATTGAGTCAACTTGATCTTAATTAACCTAACTTGACTTAAATTAACTTAAATTACTTAACTTAACCTGACTTAACTTAACTTAACACTTTCTGTAAAAACAGGAATACATTTCTAAAAAAAAAAAAAAAACATGTCTAATTTTATTATAAAGGTCAACATCTGCCTAAACCGTTTCTGTTACTGTTATTTGTATAATATAGTATGTCATATTACTTAATTTATTTGGAGGAAAACATCATTTTATTTTTAAACCTAACATTTATTTGTACAAAAATTGGTGTAAAATAATGTACCTACCAATATAACCATGCACATTTAGATTTTCAACAAAATAAAATTCCTTTCTCATATGCATACCATATAGTACCTACTCTTATTTTATATATTTATAATTACATACCTTTGTTTGATTTATTATTATTTATTTATTAATTTATTTATTTATTTATTTATTATTATTACAACTCTTTTATATTACTCTATAGCAATTTAGATTCTTTTATATTTTTTTGTATTCTTGAATATCATATAATTTTATGTATATAATTTCTTAATTCTTTCACATTCTTCATATTTCATTTGTTAATGTACCTACTGTATATAAAATCGATCGCCACAACACGGGCATGTGCCTAGCATGGTGGTCGAAAAATCCCCAATGTATGTAATGAAAAATCTAATGAATAAAGAAAACTTAAAAAAAAAAAAAATAAAGAAACTTAAAAAAATAGTTCCCGGGGCGGCGGTACCCATACCCGCCTCCCAAAGTGAAGAGAATGATAAAATAAATAGAAAAAATGTTTGACAGGAATGGTTTCGTAAACTTCGTCTAGTTTTCGTGCCCTTGAGGTGATTTTTCACAAAAACGACGCGATATAAATTATTATTATTATTACTTATTAAATTTATTTGCTTTCTCTTCCGGTATTTTATTTACTTATTATACATTACGTTAGATAAATTCATAAAAGAAAAACAACATACTAAAATATTGCATAATAACGAAAATATTTAAAAATGTGTACAAGCGTTATTATGTCTTGTTGGTCGATATTAGTTCCTAGCTAGGCAGATTGCCCAATCTAAGGAACCAATGCTGGTGAAAAAGCAAAAAAAAAATTCTGTAAAAAAATATTGTTGTTTTTTTGTTGGTGGTATTATTAGTACTTCCTCTGTTATTCTATATTTATTTTTTCTTTCATAATCTTAATCATCCACCTTCTCACATGTTTTGCATGAAAATAAAGAGAAATACATTTTCAGAATTTTGAATATTTCCATTTAGATACAAGTAGAAATTGAAGAACGTTAAGTTCGCTCTCTCCTAACCGTACTCTTTTGGTTTGTCGATTAAAATAGTTCGATTTATGAAAGGCTGTGAAAATAAATACAAGTAAACTTTCGACATTATTCGATGGCCTAGCGATGGCTCACGACAGATCTTTTGTGAGTTTTACTAACCACTGGAGCGACAGCGCAATTTAATTTTTTTTTCAGATTGCTCGAAATTTTTTGGTATTCATTTTGAATATTTTCCGCCCAAATTTAAAAAAATCATACCTTCGAATTTAATATGGAGACATTGATTATACTTCTAGATGGCCAATGAATTAACTTATATTTTTTCTATTATCACATATTCGTACGATTTACAACAAAAAAAAACTAGTAAACTTTTACTCAATTACTTACAAATAAGGTAAAAATTGCAAAAATTGGCTGCAAAGCAAACCGAGGTAGTTTAAAAAGTGCCATATTGTGGCAAAAAGATTATAAATTATTTTTTGGCTTAACAGAAAAATACCTGTTGCGGGACTTAAATAAAATATTGATAGTAGTAGACAGGCAAACTATTAATGTATTTCATTCATTCATTCTTTATCCAGTTCTGTCAACAGATGGTCTGTCGTAATTTTTGATCTAGAACGTGACCTTTGATAAAAATGCATGAGGTCGTTTAAATGCAGCCGTACTAGTAAAGGCTGATTTTTGCACGCCATCTAAACCTAAGTATAATAATAAATAACTGTAACAGCATATGTTTGGACTAGTGAACGAACATGAAGGTTTGTGATAATGTATGCAGTTATTAAATGAACATTTTGAATGTACTATATATAATGTTTGTAAGTTCTACCAAGCATGTCAGTTTCTACGATGTGGGGTTATAATCAATATACATATACACAATACAATAACGACTTTGGGATATGTCGGGTACGTATGTTCGTATACTTGGTACGCGGCCGCCCCAGGAACCATTTATTGGATAACCAACATCTCTGCCAAAGGTCACCTAAAGTCACCCTTACGTTTGGTGAATTAGCAGGGGTGCCGGTTTGGGGAGACCCTATGACTTCTCCAGCTGTTCTCTTTCGACTCATCGTCTTGCACCGCAGCGGAAGGGATAGATTTACACGTTTCTCACTACTGGACACTCCCCTCTAAATTCATACCCAACCCTCATATATTCTTTCTTCCCAGAACTTCCTCTTCCTCCTTTCCTTAAAAAAACCTCCACACAGCATCCCCAAAGATGAAATTGGTGATAATTTGAGAACAATAAACAGGAAATGAAGATAAAATTCATGTTAATTATAAATTTAAAAAAATAGCACAATGAGCATTTAATACATCTTTACAATCACGTGGCAAAGTTTAGAAAAATTCGAAAAATCTGTTCGCGCATGGACGTATCAATTTGTATTATGGATGTTTGGCCGTGTTTCGCATCCTCGTGGTTTTGAGCTCATATTTCAAACACCACGATATAACCGCACATACTCGACACACGGGTCGGTAATTACCACGTGGTAGGAACGTGAAAGAAGTATAAAAATTAGTTTTTATTAGAAAAATTGTCATCTTGCAGCAAGATGGCAACTACCGCTTTTATTCAATAAGGAGACATTTTCAACCATGACTTGAAATCATATAAAATGCAGCTTAAAATAAAATACTTTTTTTTTTCTTTTTTGTGAAAATTTATAATATTATTATCCACAGTAAACAGTACAACTATGTTTGCTAATAACTTTACTTTTTTCATTATTACGTTTTATGTTTTTCTTTTTTATGTTTTTCCTTATTATGTTTATTTTTTTGTCACATAAGTTGAATAGGTAAAAAAACTATATCAAAATTTTAACTTAATGGAACTTAATTGGTCTACAACATATGAATGTTCTTTGTTATATTATCATTTTGTATGACTGTTTGTTTCCTAAATAAAAAAAAAATAAATAAAAAAAAATTCCAAATAAGCTTAGGAATAGTTGTTACCGTGATTTATTTTAGATCACTTGTGTTGAACTACCTTCATTTTTAGCCAGCGTTTCGGACAGCATTGCAGTATTCATCATCAGGGCAGATATGTAATCTACATATCGTAGCATAACATTATAACACCGCAAATCTCATTTTGCACAGGTTTTCTGGAGGGACAAATAACCGTAAATGTCATTTTGAACAAAGATGACATTTTTGCTAATAAAAACTAATTTATACCTATTTCTTTCACGTTCGTACTGCGTGGTAATCACCGACCTGTGGGTCTGTGGCAACCTGTACTGTATTATATTATAGCGTTCAGTCATAAGTTGGTAAACTTTATGGCTGTGTTCAAGTTTGCGTGTTTCTAAAGAGGTTTGTTACATTGCTGGTGCGGCTGGTTCAAAGGACTAATGTTTTGGAGGCCATCTCCAAAACATTAGTCCTTTGAACATTAGTCCGCTTCTAGTTGGAAAGCTGGCTTTGTACCTTCCTGTAAACATCGTACGACTCGTGGTTTAGTCAAATATGTATGTTATGTTAGTATAAGCCAACACAAAAAGGGATGAAAATTGAAAACTCTTTCGAAGATGGCAGGATGACCTTGCGCAACCTTTCTTAGAAATATAATATATTGTATTTTTTTTTTATATTTTACATTGGCACCACACAGGAGGCCCTAAGATAGTAAGGGCTTTTGTCGTCTTAAGGGATGCTGTATGGAGGGTATTTTAAAGCAAAGAAAGGTGAGGAAATTCTGGGAAGGAAGAGGGCTGGGCGGGAATCTGGGAAACCAGTGTCCAGTAGAGACGGGTGTATGAATACATCCCTCCAACTGCGGTGAAAGGCAAAAGGAGGTCAAAAGCCTCCCTTACCCAGTCTCTCTCTATCCGGCCTGCGCCGCAGTTGTTGGGCAGATGCATCCGCCACCAAGACCCGGGCAAACTTCACCCCAGCGAACCAATAATGGTTTCCGGGGCGGCGGACCCATACCCGCCTCCCAAATAAAACATTATACCCTTTATCATGATTGATTTTTAGGTTAGGTATGTCATGCTTTAGTTTACACTCTACACTCCTTTAGCCAACGTTTCAGACAGAGCGTTATATCAATCATAATTTTTTTGAGGTTTATGTTTATGTATGTAGAAGCGATGCCGTGATGTGCGCGTTCATCCTCGTGTGTATTTTTGAAGTGAAAACTTATTTAGTATAGCACCGTTGTGATTTGAAACTCTATGAAACGACAAAGCGACACTAAAAAGAGATAAACATATACATCTATAGGGTTTAGCCTGCGAGAGACTGAGATAGAATAATCGGCCTTCTCTTTGTGCGGTGCTTCGTAGCTTCCACGCTCTTGTCTACTTTAATTTTCTGAAGGTTTACTTCTACCGCGTGTGAACTGCGCATGTATTTTTGTATTATTTATTTTATAATAATAAAGGTAGAGAGCAATACCGAAGAGTTAGAAAATTGTTTTCTTTTATTTTAATTTCTTAAGGTTAATCTTGACAAGCCCCTCTTCAAGGGGCTGCGCTTTTTCTAATTAAATTTACGTACATAATTTCCCTTGATTTTTCACGGGTACCGTGTATACCTTAAATATAAACTCTCACATGTGAAAAACTATACTACCTATTACAGAAAATCTCTTGTTTTTATAACGTTTCAACATCAACCAAATAACTATTTGAATTAGTAAATGCTTTCCACAACCATAATAATTCTGGTGTTTATCTGAGAGTTTGGATAAGCATTTCACTCAAATGAAAACGCTTCAACCGTAAAAGCCTCCTGAATAGGCTTTTATGCGCTTCAATAAAAACTGTTTTGGTCTTCAAAACACATTTTCCTTTCATTAGAGAACCCATTTCGGGAGTGCCAGCCATTTGAAGAATTCGGATTCAAAGCGCCGAACAATTTGTATTGTGGGTGAGTCGAATGAATCGGAATGGTATGCTAATGAACCGTCATCAAATTAATATTATTTATGTATTCATGGCAGACAGAATTTGAAGTATTGCATTTGTGATTGAAGAGTAGATGAGGCGCCGCCGTTTGAGCGATTGTCAAATGCTTGGAATTTGCGTAGGTGAATATTATGATGTTTGGGTAATATTTTGACAGCGTATTTCTTACTTATACGTGGTGTAATTGACGTAGTTATTAATTAATTTAACGGCAATAACTGCGATGGGCTACAAATTCATAAATTGACATGGTTGGAGGATTTAAATCCAGTTGGAAGGTTACGGATTTGATTTCTGTGGCAGTTTTTATAGAAAGATTTTTGATTAATGCGTATATATAGCCAGTTTAGGATTGAAGGGTACAATCAACCAACAAATTTGATTTTAAAGCTAGGAATAACTTAAAGTAACAACATCGAGACGTGGATTTTTTGTACATCTACTTTTCCCTTTGTCAACCTTTTCCAGTTGTACAAATTAACATTATAACAAGCCGTTTCATTTTAGAGTACCGTTTTAGAGTACCTAAATTGAGATTTATTCAATCTCGAATACCTTCTCTTTCGCGCATCGTTCGTCCTTTACTAATTAAGGGCGAGGGATGATATTGGTTGGATTTTACACCCCGCCGGTGAGTCATACCGATGAATATAAGGTCATGTGGTAACTCTAGAAAGTTAAGTTGCCTCCCAGTTCTACCCGCGCATCTTCAAGGAAAAATCTCTGGAAGGTCTGAAATTCATTCAGCTAACCCAGAGTAAATACTCGTAACCCCTTTGTTAAAGGTTTAATGAGTGGTTGAGGTAACAATTAAATTTCCTTTGGTTTAAAGTACCCATAAAGTTATTTTTATAGTTTGTACTGTTTTACTATTTTTGAACTGTGTCATACTTGCAAATTGATTGTACCTACTCCAAATAAAGACTAATTGTGATTACCGTAAAATTGTGTATTTTCTTTAATTATACCGCTACAACATAATGTGACCTCTTGCTTGTTCATTTGATATTGTCGTCTTTAGTATTTTTAAATCTTAAATATACACACATGTCCGTCAATCCTAGACACTCTGATCCCCAAATTCCTACCCACCCCTCATAGATTTTTCTTTCCAGATCTTTTCCTCCTTCCTTTCCTCAAAAAACCTCCACACAGCATCTCCAAAGATTATTTTCATCGGTGCCTCTCGTGTGGATCCAACGTTAAAAAAAAATGTTATTCAAATTCCCTGTGAAACGTAAATAGTCCATTCAAATGTCCATTAACACAATATTATTCATACCATTGGCTTGTGGTCTCTAGAATAATATACCTACCTATTTATCAAAACTATTATTTATCTTGTACATAAACTAGATGCTATGAATAACTGTATATATAGATCCTAACTGCAACTAATCTTTTATTTTATGTATACGATACAGACGCCATGGGTTGACCCACAGTCTCCATGACAATATCAAGGAGGATACGGTGTTTCTACTTTCGTCGTCAGAATTGCATTTATTCCAAAACATGGGAACACCTCAGCACAGGTTCGCCTAGTGAGGTGTTCACAAAATACTACTAGATACTTACCTATATACAGTAACATTTTTTTTCCTTATTACTAAACTTAATATCTATGTATACCAATGTAATTATCTGTAATATGTATGTATGTTAAATAATAGAAATAAATAAATAAAATGATTTTCTTTGATAATTTGCTATTAGTTAGTATTCAAACATGCACAAAATGGGCATATCCCATTTCGGTGACCAGACAACTCAGAATCATGCAACTTCAACACTTCCTTTGAAAAGTTATTAAGTGATGAAAAAAATGGTTAAATAGGTTACGTTAGGTTATTTTACGAGCTATTTAAAAAAAATCATAACTTTCAATGATTTTTAAAAGGGGTGTTGAAATTGCATGATTCTGAGCTGTAATGGAACTCCAATTTCACTTGTCATTTTTAATTGATAAAGCCTAAAACTAATGTTAATCCGGTTTATACAAAGGAATATCAAACAAAGATAATTAGTAATACTTTCTTACAGGATTGAAACCGAAATGAAAGTCTCTTTCAATAAGTTTCTACGTACTTACTTACTCGATTGTGTTAGTGACTCGTGACGGCGTTAAAATTGCGATTGTTTCGATTTTATAACTAAGAGTCGTGATTAAATGAGTAATGACTCGGTTACTAAATAGATTTTACGAAAACCGAATCGAATCCACTTGTTGGAGGATATTTTTTAAAGATGTGATTTATAAACTAGTAATATGAGCAATGATAATCGAGATCAATGAAAGCCAGGCGATAATTAAAGCGAGTAATAAGTGATAAAATTATTATGTGCCAAGTGAAATTTATTTAATTTAATTTTTGAATGAATTTGTGTAATTTCACAATTTAATCATGCTAAATAATATAGGATATATTTGCAGAGTGGAAGGTACTCTTAGTATCGCTCTGGCGTGAGACCATAATTCAGAATTGAAATATTGCTTGAAATGGCTTAAATCGTGTTTGGTAACCAGATCTGAATAGTCAGGTACTTCCTCACTTTTCTCTGCCCCATCTATTTTATCTCCCCCTTAATTTCAGCCCTACAACATACCCCAATTGGGGATGCCATATTCTCACTGGCTTCAGGCGGTTGGGAACAGTTGGGACTCTTGGGCTCACATAAAAAATTTAAATAATCAATGGTAACCGATAATGATGTTCATGTGATTACGAGGATTAAAGCTCAGAAACTAATTAGAAAGATCATTCTTAAACTACCGACCGTAGCCAGTTCGGATGAAATCTTTAGGAGAATCTTTGATTTATAACATACGCCTACCTCTTCAAACACAAAACTGTTTTTGACAATGTCCAAACTGCTCGAGAACTAGAACAAAAATAGTATCTTACTTGAGACTTACTTATAAGTCTGTATTCCCAACGGTACGACGATGATCGTCTTTTGTTTTTTATTTAAAATAAAATTTTGTTGTTATTTTTATTTCTGTGTAAATTGCTTATGTTAAATTGCGCTGCTCTAAACACGGGAGTTCCTGGTGAGACAGGAATGGATTTTAACCACTCGGACCCATTAATTTGTTTTCAAGATAATTCGTTGTTGCCATATATTCGTAGGACGTAGGAGGTGTACCTGACTTATTAATCAATAAAGAAGAATAAATAAAATAAATAAAAATAAATAAAAACTAAAAAAACCCACGATATTTTTGCTTTTTTCACATGCTATTAACTGAGAAACTGATTTTTAAAGTTTGAAAATAACATTAACAATTTTCACACCATTAGATTGATGATGTGCATATAATTACGCGAAACTAATTACATTGAAATTGGCAGAGTTTCCTGCCGAATGTGCGTCAGTCGAGGTGCACTATTTTCGGAGAGCAATTTTTTATCAATGGGTATCGGATATTACAATATTAGAATCAAATCTTGACTTCCATGCACGTTTAATTGACAATTCCATGTGCAATTATGTCTGGTAATTACGTTCGAAAACCGCTGAATATTTATGGTGCACTTCTTTATTCGTAAAACTTACGTACGACTCTCAATGTCGAATGGTTGCTGATGTCAAACACTTGTTGAAAATATCATGCCATTTTGTGCATTATCTAGTAAGTCCTACGCACCATAAATCATAAAATATGCACCAATAAAATATACAACACCCCTGCCATAGGTCATCACAAGAGGTTCGCTACGATTGGATACTTTGCGGGGCTGCCAATTGTTATAGGGTGAGGTTATGTTTGAGGTCTTGGCGGCGGATGCTTTTGCCCATCTACTGCGGGCCGGGAAAGATTGGTTGAGGGAGACCTTTTGACCTCTCCAGTCAGACTCTCTTACCCAATCACCTTACAGCGCATCGGGAGGGATGGAATCATACGTTTGTCATTCCTGAACACAATGACCCCTACATTCCCAGTCCCTAGAACTTTGTCTCCTTCCTATCCCTAAAAAGACCCTCCACACAGCATCCCCAAAGATGATTTAAGGAGATACTATTTAAAAATATATATTATTTTAGAGTAATGAGTAATTTCACAAATGACTAGAACAAATATCATTTCATGAGAATAGAGAAGTCCAGTCCAATTTTTTTTATTTTTTTTATGAATAATGACCTTCTAATTTTTTTTTTTTTTAGATTTAGTTTTAATAGTTAAAATAAATGTCAAAGTTTCAATTTTTCAAGGTCCCTCAAAAACCCGCCAAATTTAAGATGTATTTTGTGACGTCAACAATAGTTCACCTACTTAATAACGATACGCATTTTTTCATTTTTATGTTGGTTTCCCTGAATCTCACATAGATCTATCTGCGCAGGCGCCGCACAATGGTTTTACTAGTATGGGAGAGTTGGAAACAATTCGAAATTTCAAATTGCAGGGATCACTAAATTTTGTTTCTATATCTTGACACCATATACAGCGCATCTTTCCCCATACCACCAAACTCATCAAAACGTTTCGTCACTGCGTAACACGTCAGCAAAGAATGACTTCCCGAGCAGTCAGGACGTTTGTGCGAAAATGCAACGTTTGTTATATAACATTTAGGGACTAATAACTTTTTACACCGCTTGCTGGAAATCTTTTTTCAACATGGATCCAATACCTTTGGGTGTGTACTAAAGATGTAAAGTATTTTTTTCATATATTTAATATGACAAATTAAAGATATCTTTTTTTAAAAACATCTCGTGAATTTAAAAAAATACGACGATTTCTGAAATAGTTAAGGTTTTAGTTTAAGATGAAGCTATACGTGAAATCACTATTTAGATTAATCTTTACAACGAATCGGAATATAAAAAAATGTGCTACAGATAAATTGAAGCTTTAACTAGCTTTTCTACGTAACAGAATAACAATAAAATTATTATTTACGTAACAAAAAATATAAGCGTAAACCACTAAAAAAAAAGTTTTTTCATGACTTTACTATGAAGGAATGTAAGTAAAATTTTTTTTAAAATACCCCTTTATGGCTAAGACTATTTTTGACGTTTTCTACGTTCTAACATTTTTTCGTTCTTATAAAATTATGCACAAAAAAAATAAAAACCGCTTTGGCGCTTACGTTAAATTTTTAGAACCGTACTAATTCATACGATCTGCGGCCAACGCTTGTATTCCACATTCCACCATAATGCCGCGAGCCGTGGCCAGAAACGGACGTGGGATCTGTGCCCGTGTTTTCGAGGTTTTTTACTAGCAATATAATCGTAGACACGTAGCGGATTCGTCGTTACAGCGAGCATTTTTGGTTCTCAAACAGCGAAGGTTAGTTTGTGTTTTTTCGGATATTGGCCTGAGGATAGGATCTGGCCTGATACATAAATGAAAATTCACATTTTAAACGTACATAAAATCTTACACTTGTCTTGAATGTTATAGGGTTGTCTACAAATACAATGATTAATATATCTTCCGCATTGTTACCAAAAATATTTATTCTGATCGTGCAAGAAACTATTCTTTTCTGAGTTTTACTTGTCACAATTTGTAGTTTCCTTTTTCTTTTTAAGCAGAAAAACTTGAATGTCTCTCCACGGGGAAACCACAGGGAAATTAATCGCCGAACCGCATATGAAATATTTATAACCAAATTTAGAAGGCTATTATTGAACACTGTCAAGGAAAACATCTGTGAGAGGTAATGGCGACCTCTGTGGTACTCGTTGGCTCAGAACTCTGAGTTCACGGGTTCAAAACTATTAAACAATATAATTTCGGTAGTTTGTACATGATATTATTATCTATATATTAGATAATAATATCATGTACAAAATATTGAAATATTTATTTAAATATATTATTATTTATTTAAATTTATTATTATTATTAAATCTATTTACGGTGCTCCAGATTTTATGTCCGGGTTGAATCTTTCCCAAATGAAAGACTAAACCCTTCCACACACTTTTCCATAAATGAATATCTAGTAAATTAACGCATTGTAAGTGCACTATATAAGAATAAAACAATACAAGAACAATACGTCAATCCACCAGAAACATAATGGGAAAATATTTCACCGACTCCAGATATTTTCATATCAGAGGGTTCGGCTCTGATGAAATCCTAACTGGTCCGATAAATCCTACTGATCCCTCAATATAAATATTTAAAAAATCTTTCGTAATCCTACATGTATTTAAAATGACCGACTTTTGCATTTTTATGTACAAATTTTTTGACAAATCTAATACGCCTAAATTTTGAATGAGAGAGCTAGGTATAATGCCAGTAGCCGAAATAACAAATGGTAATATTTTTATAGTCTGAGAATGCCAAATTCTTTTAATTTCATTTCCTAAATCTGTATATTTTCTTATTTTTTCAGAAACAGTTTTCTGAATATTACAAGAATTTGGAATAGCGACATCAATGATATAAGTTATTTTCTTAATTTTGTCATGTAAAACTATATCAGGTCTATTATGACTAATTGTTCTGTCTGTCAGAATAGTTTTATCATAATAAATTTTATAAAATTCATTTTCTAAAAATGAATTTGGTTCATATTCATAATATGGTACATTACGGCAGTCAATCAAGTTGTGTTTAATTACCAAACTTTGGTGAATTATTTTTAAAACTTGATTGTGCCTAAATGTATACTCGGACGGCGCTAATACAGAACATCCCGATATAATATGTTCTATAGTTTCCGGATAAGCCAAACATTTTCTACATAAATCATCAATTTGATTTGCATCTTTGATGATATGCTTCCTATAATTTTTAGTATTAATGACTCTATCTTGTATGGCAAGCATGCCTTCTATTTCTGCGCTCAACTCTCCAATACTCAACCATTTGTTTGACGAAAATTTGTCAACATATGTTTGGTTGAGATAATTGAAGTGTTTTGCGTGAAGAATTTTATTTGACCAGGAATCTAATAATTCCTGGTTGGTATTTATAAGAATGCTGGCATTCTCGTCGTATAAATTTAATGGTGAAATATTTCTATCTGCCTTGCATATTATTTTGTGCATTTCTGAACTATCAGCTTTCCTATGGAAAAAATTTCTTAGCATTTCAACCTGATTATGTTTTAAAGATGTTATTTTGACTATACCTCTACCTCCTAAATTTCTGGGTAAATTAATACGTTCTATAGCTGAATTTGGATGATGACAATGAAATTTTGTTAATGTAGTTCTAATTAATCGTTCTAAGCTATCTAAATCTGTATTAGACCATTTAATTATGCCAAATGAGTAAGTTAATAGAGGTATTGCCCAAGTATTTATCGCCTTTACTAAATTTTTAGCAGATAGATTGCATTTCAAAATTTTTCTGATCCCAGTTTTAAATTTAATCCTAATATCATTTTTAATACTAGTATGATCTAATCTATTTGATTGCGGATATCCTAAATATTTATAAACCTCACCCCCTTTCATACTTTCAATTTTGAAATTTCTAAATATACCCTCGTCTCCATCTTTAATTTTACCTTTCTCTATATGGATCGTTCTACATTTATCTAAACCAAAAGTCATTTTAATATCATCTGAAAATTTTTTAACTACTTTAATCATTTTCTCTAAATTTGGTTCAGAATTCGAATATAATTTTAAATCATCCATAAATAATAAATGAGAAATTATATTTCTCTCTCTAGTATTATCTTTAATTTTTATTCCAAACTTGCTTTTAATTAACATTTTAGATAGAGGATTTAATGCTAAGCAAAACCAAAGAGGACTCAATGAGTCTCCTTGAAAAATCCCTCTTTTTATTGAAATGCCCGGTACTATAATTTTCTTATCTTTCAGATTCAAAAGCAAATCGGTATTCCAAAATGCCATAATTTTTTCCAAAAAGCTAATAATAATTTGGTTAATTTTGTATATATTTAAAACTTTTATCAGCCACGAGTGCGGGACACTATCATAAGCTTTTTGGTAATCTAT
This sequence comes from Limnephilus lunatus, assembly GCA_917563855.2. Lineage (NCBI taxonomy): Eukaryota > Metazoa > Arthropoda > Insecta > Trichoptera > Limnephilidae > Limnephilus > Limnephilus lunatus. The sequence goes on along the minus strand of OU830602.1, from coordinate 51,678,547 downwards.
ATAACAAATATGTAAATTACGTTTTTGGGTTTGAATCTGTTTTAGAATTACAGAATCAATAACTAATTGTTCTTTACATCCCATATGTTTTCTGCGACAACCTTTTTGTTGTTCAGATAAAACATTTTTTTCATCTAAATGAGTGTATATTAAATCTGTCAAGCAAGAGGTTAAAATTTTATATATTGTCGGTAAACATGTAATGGGTCTATACTGAGAGGGATTATTAATATGTTCGCTTTTAGGCAACATATAAGTAATGCCCTTAGTTAGAAAATTTGGAAAATTTTGAGGTTCTCTGACAAATTTTGAAAGATTTTTTGCCAAAAGGGGATGTAAAGTAGTCAGACGTTTATACCAAAAATTATGTATCCAATCGCAACCCGTGGCTTTCCAATTATGAGTATTTTTTATAATTTTGGCTAACAATTCAACCGATATATCAGAAAAACTCATTTATTTAATATATTTTATTATATTTTATATTTTAATTATTTAAATTATATTTTAATTATTTAAATTTATTATTATTATTAAATATATTATAATTATATTTTAATTATTTAAATTTTTTTATTTGAATACCTCATAAGAGTCCCAGCTGCTCCTGTCTGGAGCCAGTGAAAATTTGGCATCCCTAATTGGGATATTTTGTGAGACTGAAGGTAGTAGGGAGGGGAAGGAGATAGGGTATCTGGTCACCAAACACGGTTAAAGCCATTTCAAGCAACGTTTCAATTCAGAATAGTGGTCTTACACCATAATATATAATAAGGCCGCAAATATTTAATATTTTATTTTTTATTAATTAATTGTAAAATAACACAAATTAATAAAATAATTTTTTTTTTGCGCATGCCGGGATTCGATCGCGCTTTGAAGAGTGGGTATTCTTACATTTAAAACATAGATGCATAAAATGTTTTCTGATCTGGCCAATATCCTAAAAGATCCTGATCTGGCCTGCCAAGCAGCTGGTGAGCAGGCGCATCCACCGCTGCCGCCGCCAAGATCTCACCACACCCCCGCTAAGTCATCAAACGTAGCGAACCACTTGGGGGTACGACAGAGGTTATCCAATAAAAGGTTGCCGAGGCGGCGATGCTCATACCCACCTTCCAAATTCAGTTTATTTTTTTAATATGAATACTCCACGAGAGTCCCAACTGCTCCCGTCTAAAGCCAGTGATGGCTTTCCCAATTGGAGTATGTTGTGAGGCTGTAGGTAAGTGGGGAGGGGAAGAATATTGGGAAGAGGAAGGTGGAGAAATATCTAGCTATTCGGGTCTATAACGCATAACGGTATAACGCAATCATCAAAAGAGTTACAAAATGATATCAATACCGAAAATGAGTCAGCATCAACTATTCCTGATTTCAACTCTTTTGATGTTCAGAATGTTATATCATTTGAGAAATTTTAGGTTGACGAATATAATGCTTAAATTCATTATCGGTAGGATTAATATTTTAAAAGAATAATTTTTAAATATATGTAGCTGTGAGCTGTTCCTTGAAAATGTCTAATTCTGAGATTTGCTTGCCGGGATTTGAACCCGCGATATATATTGTATTTGTTTTAATTATGCTCTTTTAGGATAAATTCAAAATAGGTAGAAACAAATTATTTATTTTCACCGTTTTTTTAAGTGTGTGTATCCATAAATTGATGTATCTAATGTACAATATTTTTAAACCTAGCTGTGAGTTGTTCCGTCATCATTTCTAATACTGGGATTGGTTTGTTGATTTATTTGCAAAAAATTTAGTTGTTAATGAATTTTACAAAAATTTTAAATGCGGAAATTTGATAAAAGTGTACGTAAATTTGATAATAGTATATATTCCTAGTTTTGTAATATTATATTGCATTCGTTTTAATTATGCTCTTTTAGGATAAATTCAGCATATGTAGATGCAAGTTATTTATTTTCACCGTTTTTTTTAAGTGTATGTTTCAATAAACTGATGTATCTAATGTAGAATATTTTTAAACCTAGCTGTGAGTTGTTCCGTCATAATTTCTAATACTGAGATTGGTTTATTGATTTGTTTCCAAAAATTTTATTTTTGTAAATGAATTTTACAAAAATTTTAGATGTGGAAATTTGAGTATATGTAATTTGGGTATTTTAAAAGTGTATGTAAATTTGATAAAAGTACATACCTATACCTAGTTTTATAAAAGTACGTATTAGTTACATTTTTTAACATATATACATATTATATTTAACTTGAATCAAGTTTCTTTTTATTAATATTTATATGTATTTAAAATAATATGTATTAAAAATTCACTTTCATAAAATTTTTTAGATTGTAAATAAATAAAATCAATTCAAATTTTATAAACATTTACTTTTATTAGCATTCCCCATAGTTTGAGGATTCTCGATAATATCAACAACGCTAACGCCACGGCCGCTGCTGGTAAAATAGAATTGACGGTATTCATCCACCGGGTAACAAGGTATGTATAAAAGCATCGGCGAACGGAGATCTCGCTGGGCGCTTCTTACGTATTGCAAGCACCACGTCATAGCAACAGTATTTATTTCAAATTACTTGCCTCGTGCAAATCAGACCGAAATATGACGGTGCACCGCGCTCGGTTTTAGATTTAATAAAACACAAGAATCGAAATATTTCTAGCGTTTATATTCCTCTTAAAATTCCCTAATAAAAAAAAAATCTTACCTATTTTTGCGTCTCTACGGCCCAGTAATTTTTACGTAATTTACTTAGTATAAAATTTGAGTGCTTCATAAATATCATTATTGTCACAGATTCGGTTTCAAAGGATTTTTTCTTCAGACAAAAGGAGTTATTTGACATAGTGATGAACTCAAAGTGTCAACAGATGGAAAAAGATTTTTATATTTGAAAAAAAAACTTATAAACCTCACCAATTGCCTTAAAGAGGGGTTGGTTAAACTCTTTAAAAAGATCGCGGGCTTCAAATTTCGCTTTAAAAAAAGATGGAAAATTGCTCGTCGAGATGAAGCTAGATTTATGATGGAAAATAAAAAAAAGTGACTTGAGACTCCGATTGGTTTTATATTGCACGCGATTTTCCCTAAAAACGGCACGTCGTGGTCAAAAACACAATTTGAATGTAGTTCTGACCGATCCAAGCGCTTGAAAACCGAAGATCTTCGGAAAAGTGCACCACTTTCTCATTTGGCGTTTGAGAAAAAGGTGCACTTTTCGGTCAATCGGTTGCATCAAAATTATTAGAAGACATTATTCTAGGCGTTCATCTTTTAACAGACAAGTGTACAAAAAATTTGAAGATAATCGCTCTTCTTAAAAACAGATGTTCATTAGGACGTGAGAGGATGCGATTATTTTAGTATTTTTATATCTTCAAGTGTATATATGCGATTAGTTTGCAGGAAGTCTGACTATTGTAGCAAAATCCTTGCCCATCGTTCACCAGATATTGCCGCCCGATTAAGATTATCATAAGAGGCTCCGGAAGCTCGGAAGAAAGATTTTTTAAAATATCGCGAAAACTATTCTAGAAAATGTTCTAGTGAGAAATTTAATGAGGATGTTCTTAATTTAATGTTAGTTATATCTGATCCTGTCATAACTAGTTACAGGTAACCCCCAAATAAACAATTAAATCGTTTTCCTAAAGAAGTTGTCGATTTAATATTTCCTCCGGATATTCATTATATAAATATCTTTGGCACCGACGATGATGAAGATTGTTCATAGTCTGCATCAGAATGTTGAAAAAAAAAAAAAAATAACTCGGCCTTTATTTTCACATGGATCTGGATATAAATAATTTCAATTTTAAGATTAAAAAAAAAAAAAATTCTTGTTAATAAAATCCAGAAATCATTAATAAAATCCAGTAAAACTTACTTATATCAAATATTCTTATTTTTTGTAACCATACCGAAAAATAATATCACTTTTTTTCCTCGTTAATCCTGCCTGTGAATTGTTTCCAACTTATGGGGTATTCGGAACCACTGTGCGCCGCCGGCCATCTTGTTGTTACGACGTTTATGCTTGCAGTTAATTTTATGTTTTTTAAGATATTTTTCGTTTAAATGATCAATTCACTGTGATATTAGTGTAATTCAACATAATTACCAATGCTAGTGTTAATTTTTTTTTCAGTTTTAATAATAATAATAATAATAATAACGTTTATTTCAGCCGAACAGAGCGGTGGGTGCAATACTCTGTCAGCCATAAAAAAGTATACATTAAATAAAACGGATTTACCAGATAAAAAATCAAATAACATAAAAAAGATTAAAAAAAAATATATATATATACATCTACATATTTAGTACGTAATCGTATATCTACTACGGGGGCTTCAGATGTATTCTCCATGTTTGGTGAAGAGGCCTTTAAATAGTGTTTTGGTGTTTTTTTTTCGTTTTACAAAAGATTTTAGGTTACGTCTGAAATTTTTTTTAATGACTTTTCCGCGAGAATTTAATAAAACTTCGATAAAAGTAATATTATTTAATAATGTAAAAGCCTTATGCATGTGTAAATAAACACAAAATAGAGAAATCAACGCATTAAATTGCGTAAAATCGAATCCAAGATGTCATATTTTTCCAGTTATTTTTTCGGAATCATTAAAATATTTTTTTATCCTTTTTAATTGTATGAACTAGATAAAAAGTGAAGTGACAGTTTTATTCCAAATTCATAAAGTAAGAGGACTGTATTTTTTTTAATTTTGAATTTACCTAAATTTTTCGACCATTTAATAGAATATGTTTACTGTCAGCTGTTTTTTTTTTAAGTTTTTCATTTTGAAACTTAAAATTACTACAATTTTCAAACACGATCGTATATGTCGGATAGAAAAATCTAAAAGGCAATTCTATTTAGTTTCTATAAAGGTATATGCTTTAAGACATCTTAAAAAATAAGAAATATATAGAACATTCGTTTGTGTCATACCTAAATTCCCATACAAAAGACGTACCTGGTTTATTTATGTGACGTACAGTGATTACCATCGTGACGTCACCACAGAGCATTACACAGCATACCAACTTGACGCTGTGTTTTATTGAGAATATTAAAAATGCACTTTTTAATATTTTTTTAAAAAATGTACGTTTAATATTATTTATTAAAACTTATATATTCAGAATCAGCGTTTATTGGTCTATATGAACATATTTTTTTAAAGCCATAATATTTTTCAGTGGAGTTCCTTATTGCAACATGCAAAACAATTGCAAAAAAGGCTTCGAAATCACCAACATGTGGTCAACTTTAATTGCGTTTATTGACTCATATCCTTTACACCCAATTCCATAGAGGTTTTTTTTATCCTCATTCATAAACTTCTCAAAAATAGAGATGTTCAATGTAAAGTCACATTTAAGGTCATACTAAAAATAATATTATATTTCCATGGGGCAAAATACGTCTGAGAATTCTCTAAAGTTTGAAAACCCCACGCATTATTTAAGGCTTCGACAAATAAGTATTGTAATAAATTGACCGAAGAAAAACCTGAAAAGTGTACAGATACCAAATAAAGACATTACGCAACATCTGCTGATCGTAACACAAAGTAATCTCAGAAGTGCTAATTATAATAGATTTTTAGAGAATTTTATAAATAATGTCAATGGCAAATACTAAACTTCGCAACGCTGCGGCAATGAGAGACAATAGATGGCGTGTGGTATTGGTCAGAATTATTATGGGACAATAGAGTAATTAATGACAAAAAGATGTAGGCAGGGAGTGGTTTATAACAATGCGTATTATTGAAACCCATTCGATTACTATCTAACGGTTAAATTGTCAGTCAATTACTACCAAAGACCTTGGATTTTATTTTCATAGGTTTGACGAAGCAAATGGTTCCATGCCAACTCAGAATGAAAACAACTCAGAAACACCTCAGAAAGGTCATTAAAAGCTTTGAAAAAATAATTTTAAAATAGCCGGTAACCCCAACCTAACTTAACCTATTTAACCAATTTTCTAAATATTTTTGTATCATCACTCTTAATGACCTTTCTGAGGTGCTTCTGAGTTGGTTTCATTCTGAGTTGTCCGATCACCATCGAAGCATAATGACATAAAAAAACATTCCAAGTTATAAAACCACGGACATGTTATACGACCACAGTCGGACTAAGAAACTACACATATGAAAAAAAAATTCCACAACATCCTTCAACCCGATATAAAAAGAATAGAAAGTTTTAATGAGTACAAGTCAAGAAATACAATCTGGATGAAAGATATCGACAAAATTACTCTTCAATCAGCACTAAGAATAATATATTTATAAGACACAACTAATTAAATAAAATTAAATAACTTTAGTCCGCCTCAGCAAAGGAGCTCCTAGCGAGGAGGACTAGGAAGAAAACAATCTCTTACTTATAATATACCTACAACATAATATTTTGTAATTTATGTTCTTCGGTAAAAAAAGTATTTTGTTAGTGAGTTTTGCAAAATTTTCATAATTATTTATCTGTTTTGAAGTGGCGGAGGAAAGTAGACTTAATGCCGAATAGATGAGATCCCTGGGGTATACGCATGAAAATCCTTGTTTGACTTGTATAATATGAGAAGATCTGAAAGCGTAATGAACCGGAATCTCAAAGGCAAGCGTAGATGAATTAGACACAGTTATGCGAATGGATTAGAATTGGGAGAATAATTAATTACTGAAATTGCGTCGAAGCAACGAATAGAATCGAGTCGATGTATGAATGTGGGTGATACGAATATTGTATCGGGACAGAGTTGTGTGGCATATTCCAACCCAATACTATTCATCCCTGAATAATTCCCGATACGTAAAAAAATACATAAAAACAAGATCTAATTCGAAACAGTTTATGATAACAGATAGGTCCATCGCGGCAGGTGACAGCATTGTTTTGAACGGAAGTGCATCCGCCACGGCCGGAAATGCCAGCTCTGAATCAGACAATATCATCACAACATGTAATACAGTTTTTTATCCTAAGTTGAATGCCAGTGGCTCGCGCCACCTGTGATCCCGCACCGGATGCCGAGCGACAACCTGCTCCCTGCTACCTGATACCTGCTACATATGATACGGGAAGAAGCACAAAGTAAAATCATAAGCACAATAAAAACTTCGACTCAGAAGATAGAAGAAGGTTGGAATAAGGTAAAAGAATACACCGTTTGGAGAGTAATCATGAAGTTTGTGATAAGATTGTCAGAAAACAAAGAAAGAGCCTTGCAAGGCATCTTCTTAATCAATTTTTCGTAATAGAAAGACAAACGCGTAGATAAGGAGCAAGATAAATGATAGAGAGCAAGATAAGATTAAAAACAATCTTCCCAAAATACATTCCATTAACATGCTTGGTGATATGCTATCGATTAGAGCAGACAAGGGGGCTTCATAACTCATCATAGAAGACATAGTCAACATAGCCTCTCGGAAGCTGGGGGTACTGTAAATGGCCCGCAGATACTTTAATAGTCCACACCCTGGACTATTGACCCTGGGACAAGAATCAAATCAAAGTGGATATACTCGTATTTGAGGAAATTCACGTCCAAAATTGGACACCAGGGTGCTCATAAAGAAGTCTGAAGAATTTATAGCGCAATCATTGAAAGGCAACAAGTTGACAATCCCATAATCCATCGTAGGTCAATGACCATTGACCCAAATTAACATTAAAAACCTAGCAAGCAAACTAATTGGATATTAATTCGCATTCGCAAAACCAGTTTTTCGTAATTTTCTACACTAGTAAATAATCATAACTCGATTACAACTGTTTTATACACAATTTGCGTCAAAAACCAACGGCTCCTCTCGTCTCGTAAATTTGGCTAGATTTGACTACATAAAGACTGTTAGATAATGCAATCATGATGCATGCAAAGATATGATTTTAATATATACGTTTTAAAGAGACTGCGATGGAATTAAAGAAGATCAGGAATGGAATAGTCGTTACATGCGACGGTAAACGGTTCAGTTTTTTTTATCAATTACACGCTCTGGAGAGCAATCGCCAGACCAGATCATAATGCACGCACAGCAAATAGACTAACTTCTATTTTGTTTAGACGAACAGCGGATAGACATCCTGCTTGAATAGTGGATGATGACCGTATTGTACAGAGCTACACAAAGCAGCGGCTTTATTTGATGAAAGTAATGACAATGACGGTTTAATGATTTTGCCAGCAGAAGAAATCGATTTTGAGAATCAATGAAACACTTGGAGATGGCAGATAAAGACGTCGAACATAGTATTGAACATAAACGTTAAATCTTTCTATCGAATCCATACAATCGAAACAGAACGAGTATAATGACGTGACGGGGAATAGTACACAGAATTATTTATTTTAATTTTGTAGGATTCTAACTTCTTTAAAACTCTTGACGGCCAAAAAACTTACACTGAATTCGGCAGTGGAGAACTACCAATTACTTCGAATCTAGTCTTTATTTTATGAAGGTCGATTTGATTAAGTACTAAAGTTATGTTATTTTCTGAAAGTTTATACGTAATAAATCATACAGCCTTCACAGCAAATGTTTATTTGAATTAGGACATGTGAGTGAATTTTGTAGCACACTTGAAAATATTTCAAATAATTCGCATCAATATGGATCTTATTTCACAATTTATTCCAAGTATGTACAGTCACAAGCTCGTATATGTCCCAAAGTTTTATGGCACGAATTTATATATCCAAGAACTGAAGCAATCAATTACACTGATCTATGCTTATAGGCTCAAGTAGAATAATGTTTTCTCAGAATGAATGGATTAAGGGGTCTGTTGAACTGCGGCATTGAATGTAGTGTCTACACAATAATGTTTAGGAAATCCTTTCTCGGTGGGATCATTGAGTACCTACTATTGAAAATTTCGATTGCAGACTAAAGAATACCTTGAGACAAGGAAATAAGTGTGATTTAGGGTGAAGAGAATGCGATAACAGTAGATCAATGATGGTTTGTCAGGTAATAATTGGTTGAACAATATTATCGAGTCGAAAAGCACACTTGTGCCAGAAAAGACACAAAACTCTTGAAAGTTGATGTACTTTGAAATTACGGGTACAATTAAGTAGTAATAGGAATATCCATTTTTTTATTTGGACGTCAAAATCAAATTGCAATGAGCGGATTGTAGGTACTCCGCAAAAAGAACACCTATTACAGCCAACGTAATCTGAATTCTGGTTTGTTTTCGGACAAAGAATCAGCATAATTGTTACTTACACACATTATTTCATCTTAAAGTCTCTGATGAAAGATAAAATTCAATGCTTGCAATAGTACCCCACGTCCGGTAGTTGCTTTCTTTTTAACTTTCATTTCATACATGCAATGTAATTGAACTGTCATTTCATACATGCAATGTAATTGAACTGTCATTTCATTCAAACATTTATTTACAAGTTACCTACATGTAAAAAACTGAATAGATATGTTTTTTACTACCATAAGATGCTTACATAAGACTAAAATACTGACGCATTGATTCACAGATTTGGCTTTCTCTACGTTTAGCGATTAAATCTATATACAGCATTGTACTCTCGAGCCCACTATTCATCCATATAACTTCTCCTCCCCTGCAGAAACAACTAAATTGAACACAGCAGTCCCCAATTTTGTAAGGCCATAGTCTTTACGGAGGCAGACATTATACTGACTTCTCTAACCGCCTGGCTACCTCATAAGCCCTTCCGAGGATAAGAGAAAATAAAAAACGTCGTTTACGTATAGTGTACTTATTGACAGAATAATATCAACTCTCAAATCAATTGAATTACGCCTGACGAGTTTGGCGACCGTGGAACTCCAATAATGAGTCCAAACTCCGAAGTCTTCTGTTGATCTCGCCACACCGTCAGCAATCTTAGAAAATTCCTTCATCCAAGTGATAGACAGCTGTCTGATGGTGATTTCTATGGATCAGCATATTAGTGGACATTAGTTTCTTGTGTTTGATGAATTTGGTACAGCGCATCACGCAGGGCGCATGCACTGATACACGTTTATTGACCTTCGCAGCTTCACGAATTGGCTCCGACAAACTGTAAATCTTGGGCTGCATTCCAAAAATACTTTTACGCGATACTAATAATTACTAATAAATTTTACGCGACTTTTTGCACGTACCATGTTATCCAAATGGTGTTAAGATGAAGCCATACTAAATAATGCAAAATCATTCAGAATCACGTGTTTTTATTTTGAAAATTTGATCGCTTAGAAGTATTATAGATGCTCCAATTAAATACTGCGTGTACAACATACCTTGGCCATAACATAACATAAGTCTTTTAATAAGCCAAGAAAAAAATAAAGTATAAGGTCTATAAAACAAACTTTCAAGTCCAAACTCTCCTATTTACAAACCCCTTTTCGGTTTAATGTGGCAAATTCAGGTTCTTTTATAATAATCGCAATAAAAATTGATATTTACGCCCAAACTTCACGAAATTAAATAAAGCATACATTTTGGCGATGTTTTTTTCCCAGTGCATTAAAAGAGGCGTTACCCAACTGCGAATATAATCCCTACGCCATCTGCAGAAGGGCTAATAGCGCGTAGTATATTCACAGTTAGTTGCCGACCGGATTTCGGGCCGAAAAGACGTTGTACTGTTCTCCGCGTCGCTTCGTTCTGTAAAATTGTACTTGCGGACCGTTTTTGGCTACTGATTATGGTTTTTATTGGTAAACAACGTCAACGCCCTAAAGTCCTTAACTCTCCCCGATTCCGAATGGGTCCAGTACTAGGGGATCGCCTTAATGACATTTTTCCGAACAAATATATTGATATTTTTTCAGGCACTCCACTGAGATTTGCCATTACACCTCATTGCATACCTTCCTCTCTATCTGCTGTACATAAAGCTAAATATTTTAGCACTCCGCTTAATCTCAGTGCGCCGCATTCCGACATCTCTACTGATAATATCTCCACAGCTCGCCAATATTTTACAGCGTGTGAATCGTTCAACAATTCCATGCTCAAAATGCAAATAGAGTAATCAGTTCAATCTATTACAGCAGAACCAATTATCCGACTTTGCGGTGTGGATTGAATCCTAATACGTATACACTGCAAATGGATAATCCGATACCTATTTACCCAGAATCAATATTATAGCGACCAGTGGCGAGCGCAGGTTTTTAATCAGGGTAGGCAGTCGGAAAAACAGCGAATTAATTGACATTAAAATAATCAGAGTGTAGGTACACGGCAGAAGTGAAACTTTCAGAAAACTAAAGTAGACAAGAGTGGGGAGACTACGAAGCACCACAACATGCGAAGACCGATAGGATACGAAGCACCGCACAAAGAGGAGATCATAAATCTCTAAATCCTATAGATGTGTGTGGTTGACTCTTTTTAGTGTCAAATCACAACGGAGCTATAGAAGTATTCACTTAAAAAATTCAGAATGTGCAATTCACACGCGGTAGAAGGGAAAACTTCAGAAAACTAGATAAGAGTGGGGAGGCTGCGAAGCACCGCACTAAGAGGTGACCGATTATACTATCTCATTCTATAGATGTATGCGTTGGTCTCTTTTTAATGTCGCTATTTTTAGTTTCGTCGAGTTTCAAACCCCAGATTTTTTAACTCAATATATTGATTATCTGAAGCTTAAAATACTACTCTGATTCCTTCGCATGTTAGTTTCAATTTGCATTAATTCTCTTTATTCAAATGTAATTCTTTCACAATAAAAACACATAAATTTGTTGTAGACCACTTTTATTTTATAAACACTACCGGTTTTGGAAGCACCCTTCCTTCGTCAGGAGAATATTATACAGAATATTGACAGATATACAAATTTTAGGTGTTCGAGTGAGGGGTAAGCAACGGGGTGGGGGTAATTGCGGGATTTCCGGGAAGAACAGAGCGGTTTATTGGAAGAATATTTAGAATGGGACTAAAAGATAAATTAATTTGGTTTTTTAAAATACTAGCATTATTATTTAGGGATTTTCTGATTTCAAGTGCTTCTAAGTTATCTAATTTTTTGCTTTTATTTTTACGGTGAAGAATTTCAACCCCTGTGTCGTTATTAAAAGTGTGATCTGTGGAAATTAGGTGATTAGCAAACCCTGAAAAATTATTATCATTTAAGCATCTTAAATGTTCTGTGACTCTAATATTTATAAATAAATATTCAGAAAATCCCTATATTAAAATCCCTATATTCAGAAAACTGTTTCTGAAAAAATAAGAAAATATACAGATTTAGGAAATGAAATTAAAAGAATTTGGCATTCTCAGACTATAAAAATATTACCATTTGTTATTTCGGCTACTGGCATTATACCTAGCTCTCTCATTCAAAATTTAGGCGTATTAGATTTGTCAAAAAATTTGTACATAAAAATGCAAAAGTCGGTCATTTTAAATACATGTAGGATTACGAAAGATTTTTTAAATATTTATATTGAGGGATCAGTAGGATTTATCGGACCAGTTAGGATTTCATCAGAGCCGAACCCTCTGATATGAAAATATCTGGAGTCGGTGAAATATTTTCCCATTATGTTTCTGGTGGATTGACGTATTGTTCTTGTATTGTTTTATTCTTATATAGTGCACTTACATTGCGTTAATTTACTAGATATTCATTTGTGGAAAAGTGTGTGGAAGGGTTTAGTCTTTCATTTGGGAAAGATTCAACCCGGACATAAAATCTGGAGCACCGTAAAAAATTTTAAATAACCAAATTAATTTATCTTTTAGTCCCATTCTAAATATTTTTCCAATAAACCGCTCTGTTCCTCCCGGAAATCCCGCAATTACCCCCACCCGTTGCTTACCCCTCACTTGAACACCTAAAATTTATATATCTGTCAATATTCTGTATAATAGGTTAGTTATAATATTCTCCTGACAAGGAAGGGTGCTTCCGAAACCAGTAGAGTGTTTATAAAATAAAAGTGGTCTACAACAAATTTATATGTGTTTTTATTGTAAATTATGGCGAGCCCCAAAGTTAATGCTTTTTACAAATATGTAATTATTTCAATTTTTATAACACTGCATCCATGTTCCACTTGTGTCATTTTTTATTATAGTATAGCTAAATCTGCATATTAATTTAACATGGTTTCAAATAAGATGTTTAAATTGACATCACCTTCATTTTAACTATCTTCGAGAAACCTCTTTTGCGTATTTTATAATTTTTTCACGATTAACGGTGAGAAAATATGTGCCTACCCATCGTCGGTAATCATAAAACAATGGAGCATGGAGAAGAAGCAATAACACCAAGCGTATTTTGATTAGCCGGCACCTTGGGCTAATCAATGTCTATCATGATTTTCTTTGGTCTTGAGAAAGGAAAGTTTCACATAGACGAGAAAGAGAAAGGGTTGTTCAACACCGACCTGCTAAAAAAATTTACCCACATAATTTATTAATCTACAAAATAACAGCCTGTATTGAAGACAATCGCAGGTTCCAATTAATTTAGATTAAATTAATAATTAAATAATACATGATTTGATTTTAGTGAAACTATTTAATTACTTAAGTGCAAAAAGTCAATGATTTTTAAAAATACAGTTCGATGATTCATGAAAAACAAAGAAGTCGACAAATCAACTTTTGAACTATTAAAAAATATGTAATTTGATTTTTTTAACGTTAGCTCCTAACATATCTTTGGGGATGCTGTGTGGAGGGTCTTTTTAACGAAAGGAAGGAGAGGAAGTTAAGGGAAATGGGAAGGAAAATCTGGGGGTCTAGTGTCGAGAGATTCCAGGTGGAGATCTCCCTCAACTAGTCTCTCCCGATCTGCAAAATGCATTCGCCGCCAATATTTTAACAAACATCACCCCATGAACTCGGGCACCCCTTCTAAATCACCAAACGTAGCGAACCAGGGGTGTTGGTTATCCAATAACCTATACCTAACTAACTACATCCGCCTCCCAAATTGATTTTTAATCAGAGGTTATTAATAGTCCAGCGACTTATACAGGTGAAATTTAAGAACCCGGCTTCGAATACATCTCTGAAGCTGTGCCTTATGTAAAACCATCTTCGTACTTGAAGTTTGTTAAAAACCTACTTTGGTAATATAACCGATTTCAAGCAAGTATCCAATAGTGCCAAAAGATCGCGCCACTTACGTTAGCAGCTAGCGTGAGGACCATCGCCTGGCAGGCGTAAGTACTATCGGATTTGTAATTTCGTGAATCTCATCTCAGTCCGCTTTTGTTACTCAAGGAAGCAACAGTTCAAAAATCGAGCTCCGAATAGTGCATCGCGTTCCGAACACTTTATTTTCTAATCATTGTTCGCGTCATCTGGTTCTTTTGTTTCCTTCCATTCTCATAGTTATTTCGTTCTATAAGTTTCCAAACAAAAACAAATTTTCATGGTTACAAAATATTGAGCTGTCAGCTTTCAAAGCAGTGTTGTGTTTTTCATTTTTAACCAAATCCAAGCCTGCAGACCCCCGCTTACACATTGACCTTTCACAGTTTACCTTCCTCACTATTAACCTACGCACAAGATCCTGGATTCGATGTCTACTCTCCGCCAACAACTTGCCGCTGTGGGTGCGACAGAAGCACAACTAGAAGAATTTTTAGCAAAAAAATCAAAAGTAACGAGGTCCAGACGCTCAACTTCTCTATATTTAAAGCATTTCGGAAGTGAAGAAGATGTCTCCGACTACTCCTCAAAACCTACAACAACTCCCACCCTCACTACATCTCTGACCTCCATCTCTACTTCCACCTCGACCTCTGCTACTTTTTCAACAGCTCCCACCACTTCGACAACCGCCTCCAGCTCAACATCAACCGCTCCATCCTCTTCCGTAAACTCATTCCCCCCGCTATGGGTGACTCCAGCTCACAAAAAACGAAGGGCGTGCGCTTCTCCTCCTCCCTCCACCGAAGTAATAAAAACTTCAAACCGTTTCTCCGCCCTCGCTACAGACGATGAAATCTCACCACTGCCAGTTACAAACACCGTGTCTGACTCCACTGCAAATGACATCACTGATATCACAAGAACTAGACCTGCTAAGATCCCTCCAATTTTTATAAAATCCGAAAAAAATTGGAGCCTCCTGGAAAAGCGCCTCTTGAATGCTGGGGTTACTATAATTAACGCAAAGGCCATCCCAACAGGTGTGGTCCTCAATACCGGTGACTCCACCAGCTTCCGGCTGGCAACAAAAATTCTGCAAGAGGACACAACTCCCTTCCACACATTCCAACTCGCAGAAGACAAATCTACAAAGGCGGTTCTGCGAGGAATACCGACGACAATTAGCGAAGAAGAGGTCCGCCTGGAACTAATAGATCTCAACTTCCCTGTTAATTCAGTAACTCGAATGAGATCCGGGCCAGACAGGAAAAATATTCCACTGGTCCTCGTACAACTTGATCATGGTGAGGCGGGACAAAAAATCTTCTCCCTCACTTCCCTCTTTCACTTAATGATAAGAGTGGAGTATCTAAATAAGAAGACAGCCCCCTCTCAGTGTCACCGTTGCCAGAATTTTGGGCACTCATCAATGATGTGCCACCTGCCCGCCCGCTGCGTGAAGTGTGCGGGTGACCATTTTACGCAGGAATGCAAGAAGCAGAGAGAAGATGGACCCGCCACCTGCGCAAACTGTTCTGGAGCCCATCCGGCAAATTACAAGGAATGTCCGAAACGACCATCTCCACAACCCATCTTGCAAACAGTACGTAATGTCACTTTCACCTCACATACTACAAATCCCTCTTTATCATACGCGCGGGCCACTGCCCAAACTCCACTAACGTCCACACCCCCCTCCTCAACTCCCTCAACCTCAACCTCCCATACACCTCCTTCCACCCCCTTCAATATTTTTGAATTTTTCAAAAATTTCAATTTCTCCAAGGTTGGCGATCTCCTCTCCGACCTCATCCCCAAATTTCAGTCTGCCACCTCACCGGCAGACTACATATCGATCATTTTCTCCGCTGCCCCTCAGATTTTTTCACTTTTTTCAGTGTAAATGGCTAGCTCTACTACCATGCCCTCCGCGCTACGCATGGCATTTTGGAATGCTAATGGTCTCTTAAAAAATTTACATGAATTACGTATTTTTGCAAATACACACGCTCTCGACGTTTTACTCATCAATGAAACTCACCTCAACCCATCACAAACGCCAAAACTTTCGAACTATACATTATATAGAAATGACCGACAACACACCAGAGGCGGTGGCACTGCCATTTTCGTTAAATCGAAAATCGCCCACAAATACAACATTACACCTGCATTGTCCTCAATCGAGTCAACCTCAATCACAATTTATACAAAACATTCAGGCCCATTGAGAATAAACTCTATCTACCACCGTCCGCAAGATAAGCTTGATCCAAATGACCTTGATACTCTCCTCGATAGCCACACTCCTACTATCCTCGCTGGGGACTTTAACTCAAAGCACCCCAATTGGAATAGTAGGATTACTAACACAAATGGACGTATCTTACGCAGGTACGCTAGCACTCATCCTGAACTCTCCATCGCGGGCCCAATTGAACCCACACATTTTCCAAACAGCGGGGCTAGACCCGATGTTCTGGACATTGCACTTCTCCACAAATTACCCTGGGTCTACGATATCGAAACCATAAATGACCTAAGTTCAGATCATAATCCTGTTTTGCTTACTCTTAATCAACTTTCCACTCCAATGACACCCCGCAAATCTATAAAAACTGATTGGACGTATTTCACTCACAGAGTTGGGAAAAAAACAATCATCCCTCAAAATATTACCGACGGCCCTGAATTAGACAAGGCAGTTGACAACTTTGCCGAGATAATTATATCTTCCATCACCGATGCCTCTAAAACTCTTCCTGAACATTCCCCCCTTAATCTCAAAAGAGACCTCCCAACCGACATCCAGGATTTAATCTCTACAAAAAACAATCTTCGCCGACACTGGCATAGAAACCGAAATCCCTCGGTTAAAAAAACAATCAATAGAATTCAAGCACTTATTAGAAAAAAACTCTCCGAGCTTTCACATTCCACCTGGAACAAAAAAATTCAAGATATAAATCCACAGGACGGCTCCCTATGGAAGTTATGCAAATCTCTCCAAACTACTCCTTCCCCAAGCCATCCCATTTATACCGAAAATGGCCTCATATTTGACGATCAAGATAAATCGGAGGCGTTTGCCGATAATCTTGAATTTCAATTTAGCCCCAGCTCCAAGCACGCCGACCCAATCCATATAGCAAATGTCAACCACCAAATAGACATAATTTTCGACTCCCTTCCCGGAACAAATGTACATTTCACCACCCCATCAGAAGTCCGAAGGGCCATTAAACACCGCAGCAACAAAAAAGCTCCCGGTCCAGATGGCATTACAAACTTTGCCCTTAAAGCCCTCCCCCCTAAAAGCATTCTCGCCATTGTGAGCCTCATAAATTCCGCTCTCAGACTGCGTTATTTCCCCAAAAGTTGGAAACACGCGCACGTCATTCTCATCCCAAAACCTGGGAAGGACCCAAAATTCTGTGAGAACCATCGTCCAATCAGCCTTCTCTCAAATGTTGGTAAAATATTCGAACAAATTCTCCTCACCCGACTCTTAAAGCACATTCACGAGATGAAAACCCTTCCTGATGAACAACATGGCTTCAGATCTCAACACTCAACCCTTCATCAACTGCTCAGAGTTTCCGAACTAATCCTCGGCGGCTTCAACTCCCAACGGTCCACTGGCGCCATTTTCCTGGACATAGCCAAAGCCTTCGACAAAGTATGGTCAAACGGCCTGCTCCTCAAATTGCACAACACGGACATCGATCCCCAACTCCTCGGTATATTAAAATCATTTCTTCAGCACCGGACTTTTCAAGTAAAGATCCGAGGTGCACTCTCAACGCCCAGATTCATGACAGCAGGCGTCCCGCAAGGATCCCTGCTTTCCCCTACTCTCTTCAATATCTACTTACACGATATTCCACTCACGGAGAACCAACATTCGTATAAAGCCTTGTACGCTGACGACACCGCCATTATGGTTCGATACAGTTCTCCCAGGATGATCACACTTCGCTTACAACATAACATAAACATACTCCAAGACTTTTATAACAAATGGCGTATAGATGTGAACCCTTCCAAGAGCGCTGCTATTTTCTTCTCACGAAGAAAGGTTCGCAGCGCTCCTAAGGGTCAAGTTTATATGTACGGCCAAGCAATACCCTGGCAAAACAATGCTAAATATCTTGGAGTCACACTCGACAAAAAACTCACATGGCACACACACATCAAACATACAATTAAAAAAACCAAAAACGCTGCTTCATCCCTTTACCCGCTTTTACATTATAACAGTCAAACGTCGCTTCAAAACAAACTTCTCATTTACAAATCAAAATTACGACCCATCATGACTTACGCCGCTCCAATTTGGGCCACAAGCAATACTAAGAGTCTAGAAACCTTCCAAAATGTCTTGCTTAGAAGATTCACCAAAAGCCCTTGGTTCGTCCGAAATAGCATTATTAATTCAGGCACGAAAATCCCTCCACTTAAAAAACACATAATAGACCTGGCCAAATCATTTTTCTCAAAACTTGCTTCAAATCCGAACCCAAGCATCTCATGTCTCGGGCATTCAAGTCCCGATGACAATCCCCTCCACCGCCTGCCCATATCCATCCTTCATCCACCTTGATGCGCGGGCTATAACAAAATTTACCTTTATATTCTTATATAAAAAATTAAATACTTGTATATATTTATTATGGTATACATATTTGTGGTATATGAATACATACATGCATGGGTGTATGTAAAAATGTCTGTATGTGTGCATATATCTATACAAAATATATGCCACTCGCAGATTTAAAACAAGCAATAAAAAAATATGAATGCCCTTCATCTTGCCCAAGGCAGCCCGAACATCGGGTTAAAAAAAAAATCCATCAGGTGACATTACTACAGTTTGCAAGACAAAGGGGTTAATTTCTCCCTGTAACTTGCTAAGAACCAATATATAATATAATTTCGTGAATCTGAATGTGAATAATAATACCACGCGTCTATATATTATATATGACGTCATTGCCTGTCGCAGTTACTTTGTCCCGGTGACTAGCTTTCGACATTGCCGTCATTCATTAACATAAATAAGTCGTAGAACAGTTAACTTTTGAACTTGACAAAATAGGTATCTTTCTTCGAGTCGTTGAGAGCTTCTCCATTAGTTCCTTGACCTCTCCTTTGTTGAGGATGGAACCTGGCGGCTGTAATTAATAATGGCGGTGTAATAGTTATTGTTGTAATCATAATATCGTTGAACCTTCGTCGGTCAATATAACTTAGTCACGGCAATAAAACAATGGGAGCTTTAAGTTTAGAGCTTCGTGTTTCTGATTGTGATTTTCCGCATTGGTCACAGGAGGTGAAGCTCATAAAATTACGTAAGTAATAAATATTTTAATATTCCAGTTATCATAATAGTTTACAATTGTATTATTTACTAGTAGTTCCTGTCCTTGGAGACCACACGACTGGTAAAACTTTACTAACTTATATCTCCCTCTTATCCTTACCCGCCTCATCCTCATCCTCATCCTCATCCTCATCCTCATCCTCATCCTCATCCTCATCCTCATCCTCATCCTCATCCTCATCCTCATCCTCATCCTCATCCTCATCCTCATCCTCATCCTCATCCTCATCCTCATCCTCATCCTCATCCTCATCCTCATCCTCATCCTCATCCTCATCCTCATCCTCATCCTCATCCTCATCCTCATCCTCATCCTCATCCTCATCCTCATCCTCATCCTCATCCTCATCCTCATCCTCATCCTCATCCTCATCCTCATCCTCATCCTCATCCTCATCCTCATCCTCATCCTCATCCTCATCCTCATCCTCATCCTCATCCTCATCCTCATCCTCATCCTCATCCTCATCCTCATCCTCATCCTCATCCTCATCCTCATCCTCATCCTTATCCTCATCGTTATCCTTATCCAGCTTACTCCCCGAGTCAAGCGTGCGTAAAGGCCCAACCGTTCGCCTCGCCCGATCACTGTTCGCATCGATTACCGTTCGTATCACACTTTTCGTAACGCATCACACTTTTCTTAACGCATTCACCAGCTTACCCCCCAAGTCGAGAGTGCGTAAAGAAGTTTTACTTCAAAATCTTTTTTTGGCTTATTGAACAATTGAGTAGTACCTACTGTTTACCTAACCATTATCCTTCCATTATCCAATACAACATCCCTATCGTAGGTCACATTAAGTGATTCGCAACGTTTGGTGACTTAACAGGGGTGCCTGGTTTCATCGGGTGAGGTTTGTCAAGGAACCTAAACCTCTCCATTCGGACGCTCTTGACCCATCTTGCACCGCAATGGGAGTGATGGATTCACACGTCCGTCACTCTCGGTCAAATTGACCCCTAGATTCCTAGCTACCCCTCATACCTTTTTCCTCTCCAAAAACTTCCTTTCCCTAAAAAGACCTTCCACACAGCATCTCTAAAGATGACATAGGCTCTTAAGGGCGTCCTATGTTGTTAAATTGTAAAAAAAACAAGAAATATATGGAATAAACAATAAAAATCAATTTTTATCAAAGATCCATAACTCATAACGGAAATTACATTGCAAGCTTCAAATAGTTGCATTTCTCTAGAAAATTAAGACTGAAAAAGCTGTGCAAATTTTTTGATTACATAGCTCACCTTTTGAGAGATTTTGCTTCTACAGCAATTTTTCTGCTTTTCTGCTATCATAATACTATCGGACAATTTGTTGTTTTACGTTTTACTTGGATCCTCAGATCATAGAAAATACTGAGCTTGCAATGTTCGATTTAAACATTTTCATAAAAGCTCGATATAAATTTGTCAGTGAAACTTTAGTGCCTCAGGATATTCTCAGATGAATAGATTAGTTTTAAGTAGATACGCTGTCATAAAAACATCATCTTTAATGTGTTTGTTGCAATATCACTCTTTGAGGCATATGGAAAATCTTTATTTATCACCCCTTTCTTCCTAATGGCTTTGGAAAAACTAACAAAATTAGCGTCTGAAAAATGTTCAGGTTGTTTTAATGTTAAAACACTAATAAACGTGCTATTTTATTACTGCATCGGATATAAAACATTGTTTTATATCTATTTTATTTCTGGCTGTTTACTTACACTGATTTATAGCAAATTAATGTTGCACGCTTCATTCCGTTGCAGCAGGTAATTGTTGTTCTATGTATCATTGACTTCTTGAATTGTTATCTAAATCTGAGGTTTCTGGAAATTATATATTATGTATTTATGTAGTTGGAGCTACAAACGCATAATTGTCTCTAGTTGAGAAAGTAATATGAGTTATGTACACTCGAGAATGAAGCTGATAAAAGACTTACAAAGGCCTTCAATCTGAAGACAACATTTGTGATTTAAGCCTAAGATTATAGTTAATAATTATAACCTTAAGCAGCTTATTTTCCGATCCTTAAGTTACTAGGTTATGAGGTATTAAGAAACACAAAACAGGATTTAGAACCCGGCTTGTCTAAGCCTAGTAGAGAATACAGAACGATAATAATATTAAATATTTATACAGACATTTTGTCGACAGATCAAGAAATTAACCGCAACTTTAATCAATCTTTTTAAGTTCAGAACTTATACCTAACAAGGACTTAGAACGTACCCACAACTAAAGACTTCTATTCATGGTGCCTCTAATATATTCTCTTGACGGCCGGCGTAGCGCAGCGGTAAGACGCTTGACTCGCGCACCGAAGGTCGCGGGATCGAGTCCCGGCGTGGCAAAAAAATTTTATTTGATTAATTTGTGTTATTTCACAATTTATTCATTTAAAATAATAAATAGTATATTTGCGGCACGTTCCAGAGTGGAGGATATTCTCTGTATCGCCCTGGTGTAAGACCACCATTCAGAATTGAAACGTTGCTTGAAACGGCATTAGCCGTGTTTGGTGACCAGATCTGAATAGCCAGGTACTTCCCCACCTTCCTCTTCCCTATCTCCTTCCCCTCCCCACTGCCCTCAGCCTTACAACATGCCCCAATTGGGGATGCCATAGTCTCACTGGCTTCAGACGGGAGCAGTTGGGACTCTTGTGAGGTATACATGTAAAAAAAAAATCTTAGTACGAATGGTTAAAACCTGCACAATATTTAACAACCAACCAACAAAACCCCTTAACAAAATTTTGATTGTTTTTGGAAAGTTTTAAGTTACTTTTAATTCTCGCAAACATTAGGTAAATAATCAATTATTCATCTACGATCCAACAACACGGTAATGGGTTATTTTATGATAAGGTATTAAATAGGTAGGTACCTAAATAGTTAACGGCTAGTCATTTATAATTTAGATAGCACCCAATGCTGCAATTTTTAAAAGAATGGCTAACGTAGAAAGTCGCGGGAAGAGACAATTAGAAAAATTCTGTGATTCGTTTGAAGAGATTAAGCAACCAAACAGCCATAACAAAGCAAAAAATATGATGATCTTCTAAACACTTCAACGAGTTTTGTAAAAAAAATACCGCAAGTGCTTAAAACACAGACTATTCATTTGGTTTTAGGAACGTTTATTTATAGTAAAAAAAAGCATCGCAGTTGGTTAAAATATGGTTTAATGGAATCTTTGCCGTCATCACATCGTAAAAAAAACTAGAGATGACTCAAATGCCATCAGCGATAAATTATTTATAATTTCTTGATTTATTAAAATTACGTTCTACAATTTCATTATTATGGTCGTATTGAACCGAGTTCAAAGTTCATCTAGACACTAAATGGTTGTATGACTTGTTTCTTGCAATCCTTAGAAATTAGTTCTGATAAATATGTGTTAATTACAGTTGTGTACAATGGTACTGCATGCGATGTTAACATAGCATACATGATTAACGGTCATGTCTTCAATGGTATTATGCAGTAATTATGCAAATTCATTTCTCTAATAAGATAACTGTGACTTGTGTGATTTATTTTCCTAATTACCTAGCAATATTCAGTTTATACGATTCAAATGTTAATTTATTGGTGTTCTTTGGTAATTCGCGGTTCCTAAGGGATTTACTTGGATTATTGTAAAATAACAAATGATATTAAGACTGAACGGCCTTCAAATGTGCCAAATCTTTCATTCAAGTTAGATCAACTAATACAGTCACTTAAAAGCAAATCCGGTTTCTAAATTCACGAATGTTCTCACCTCTTAGTTACCGACATGTTACGAGTTGCAATGAAAGTAAAGTATGTGATGTAAAGAATTGCGTCCCCTTAGTTTATTGATACTTCGGCAACTTGCATTGCAAGTTCAGAAACAAGAACCGGTTAGCTCTTGGCCATGGAAGGTTACATAACGACCGTCCAGCTCACAGGAGAAACTGTAAAACCTATTCAGAGAACAAGAAAGCTGCGAAGAATCTCAGGACGGCTGCCGCAGACTGCGAAGTGCATTGGTAAAGTTATCAAGAAATATTGAAGAAGTTGAAAAACCAATAATACAGAAAAAAAAGGAATAGCAGTTAGGAATCGTGCCATAAATTGAACTAAAGCCGCATCGATGGTATATAAAGCTCGTCTTTTGCAGAGTCTTTAGCAAAGGTAAGTGAGTGCAAGATAGTTTACCTATTAGCAGAAATTATGGGTAAAAAATCAGAGTGTGCAATTCACACGCTGTAGAAGCGAAACCTTCAGAAAACTAAAGTATATAAGAGAGGGGAGGCAACGAACCATCGCACAAAGAGGAGAATGATAGGCTGCGAAGCACCGCACAAAGATGAGACCGATTATACTATCTCATTCTCGCAGGCTAAATCCTATATTTATATGTGTTTCTCTATTTTTAGTGTCAAATCACAACGGCGCTAAAGAAGTTTTCACTTCTACAATCGTCAATGCATTTATGAGTTATTTATTAAAAGCGGCCCCGACGTTCTGTCCCAATATTTGAAAGGTGTTATAATAATATATATTATGTCCAGATGAACAATTTACAAACTTGTTTTATCAATTCAATGATTTCTATACATTATCAAATTAAAAATACATTTTTCATTTATTTGAGATAACAACAAAACTATCAATATTCTATACACGGTGCCGATTTCAGAATGTCTTTATACTTAGATACAAATGTTGAAATCATTAATTTATCTTCGCGCATATTTCACAAAATTACTACACCACATCTTATTGTGCAACAATGACGATGTTTACATCTATGTTTAATTTCGCAAAGCTCCAAATAATCCACATGGAACCTGATAACAATATTATTATCAATAAGACCTTCAGAAAACAGCCTTTGTAATAAAAACGATCATCGATGCGGTAATGCCGATTGATATAATGAGAAAAATGCACGGATTATCTTGTGGAATTTATTAAGATTATGAATACATACGTAGGTTCTATTTACAGTTAATAATTTAATTGTAATTGTATTTTGAGCCAGGGAAGAATGAGAGATACCGCTCCCAATCCCAATGAGCAATCGATAAGTATTTTATTTGTATCAGCAGAACGAATTTCCGATAAGATATTGCACGATAAACAATGGATTTAGGAAAAATGGGAGATACAGATCAATAGATAAGTAAATGACTGAGTCATTGTATGCGGAACAGTTGGATTGACGGGGTTTCCGGAATTTTGGACAAAATGTTGTCGTAAAGATTTTTTTGGGACAATTCTTAAATCGTTCAAATAAAAAGTCGTCCATTGTTAATTACATTGAAACGCATCGAATCATTATTTATCTCATTTTTGTAACAATTTACGAAGATTTACACGAGGAATTTGAAGGATGTAATAATATTTTTAAAATTATAATTTGATGAGGGTTATTTTTTGTGAAGAGTCGAGCCCTACTCTCCTGACTAAAGATTATATTTAAGGCGGAATGTAATGATAAATTATTTCGAAATAACGAAAATTTTATTTCGTAATACGATAAGTATAATGTTTTTATTGGGAAAAAAAAATATTTCGTATTTTTAAAATTTACAGGGGGTCAGCATTTATCAAAAATAAATCAGAAATCAGACCCTTTTCTGACCGCTCTTCCATATGTTTTACAAAATATTTTCAAATGATGAAGACCCTTAAAAATACTCTGGAGGTTTTTCTTTAAACCGACATACGTAAATTTAAAAAAAAATCAAGAATAGGGTTTTGGTTTAATTTTTTCATAAACCCTAAATTCAATGTTTTTTAAAATTCAAATTACAAAACGTAGGTTAAGTTTATTAGAAAAAACGAAATGACAACAACATATTAAAATCTTTCTCCATTTTTTAAAGATAATTTTATAATTTTAAACTACAATTTAACAATGACATAGGGGATTTTAAATTACTAGCAAATGCCCACTGTCGTGTGGCGCCGTTTTATCTTTCGGCTTACGGGACAATTTTAAACTAAAAGCTTTGTTCAAATTATTTCAAAAGATGGCAGTAATCAAACGCGGTGAGAATCTAAGATATTATTATGGGAGGTAAAAAAATCATAAAATTCGTGTGACGTAATTTAGGATAGCCCCTTATGAGGTATTCACAAAAAAAAATAAAAACTACTTTATTTATTTTTGTTATGTAGACCTATCACTAGGTATTTATGGGGTCTACATACATTACAATCTGATTTCTGAAATGTGGTATTTCAACAGGGTCATTTAGGTACCTTACCGTACACAATTCTTGCCATTGCCACGTGGTGTGTTTGTGTTGTAAAAAAATGTTATTTTATGTATTTTTAGTACCTACGTCAAATGCGTTGAGTACCAATACCATATTTATGGCATATTCCAGAGTGGAAGATACCAGTATCGCCCTGGTGTAAGACCACCGAACACAATTGAAACGTTACTTGATTTGGCTTTAGCCGTGTTCGGTGACCAGATCTGAATGGTCAGGTACTTCCCTACCTTCCTTTTCCCCATCTCCTTCCCCTCCCCACCTCACTGGCTTCAGACGGGATCAGTTGGTACTCTTGTGCAGTATTCACATAAATGTTTTTTTTAAATCTACAAAACGGTCAAGGTATAATTTGGGAGGCGGCTATGGGAGGCGGGTAGGAAATGAAGGAGAGGAAGTTCTGGGAAAGAAAAAGGTATGTGGGGTGGGTAGGAATCTGGGGGCAGTATTTCCAGGAGTGAGGACGTTTGAATCCATCCCTCCCGCTGCGGTTCAAGGCGATGTTCCAAGAGATTCCGGCTGGGGAGGATAAAAGGCCTCCCTCAACCATTCTCTCCTGATCTGGCCTGCCATGCAGCTGGTGGGCAGACGCATCCGTCGCCAAGACCCGGACTAACTACACCCAGACAAACCATGAACCCGGGCACCTCTGCTTATCCAATAAATGGTTCCCGGGGCAGCAGAACTAGCAGACCCGGCCACACGTTGTTGTGACTAACGAAACACAACGCCATTACCCAACCTTTACAAAATCCACACCACCCGCTTGCCAGCTGCCCGCTGCCTGCTGCCTGAATTGAATATTTCAATTTATCGGCTTTTCTCTACTATAATAAATATGTATTATACATATAAACCTTACTCTTAAAACGTTATCTATTGGTGAAAATCGCATGAAAATCCGTTGCGTAGTTTAAAAGATCTAAGCGCACCAACATTTTGAGCGACTTCATTTTATACATGTAATGATTAATAATAGAAGCGTTATAGATAGTATTAAAAAGCAATGTTATAATATATATAGTATTGAAATCTATATTTTCATATTTAGTAGTAGTCTATATCATGATTGATCATAATCTCAGATGGATACATCAAATAATGGAAACAATAAATTCAGCAATAAATAGTAATAAAATCGGACATCAAAACTATTATAAAAGTACTAGCTTTTACCCACGGCTTCGCTCGCATGGAATTAGTGGGAAATTACTGGCATAATTATTGGCATAATTGTTATTATTCTTGATTTTTTGTCTAATAAAAAATAATTATTGTTTAACCCTTCAAGATTTGAGTTATATTATTGATACTGCTCATAAAAGTCCTGTCAAATGCCAGCGATTTCTTGAGAATTTCCGCGTTTCAATGAAATCAAAATAATTTAAATATTTCTAAATGTATCCAAAAACTAAAAACTGTTTTTGAAAGGTGATTAAATAAGCTTTCAAATTATATCATTAGAAGTAAGCATTTTATTTTTGAAATATTTATATTTTGAATGCAAATATTAAAAAGTTTTAAAAATGACTATGCTTTTCGTCCGGACAATTAACACTTTTAGAGATAGGTAGATATTAACTATGACGCCAACAAAGCACTATTTTTAGGGTGAATTGCCTAATTAAAAAAAAAACATTGTTTCCAAGGTAACAATTTGTTTGACGTTTGCAATAATTTGATTTTGTTAGGGACAGCAAACGTATGAAAAATAATTGCATAACGCTACAGCTTATTCATAACGCCAGAGCTTACCAATATATATAGCCTATGTTACTCGCAAATAACGTAGCTTTCGATTAGTGAAAGAATTTTTAAATTCTATTCGGTGTTTATTGCGTGAAAGAATAACACTCATCCATACAAACTTTCGCCTTTATAATATCTATAAGATTACACAAAACGAATGTCTGACATGGATCAAGTTGGTATTCAACACATTTGACGTACTATAAATATATAAAATTAAATACATTTTTTACCAAAATAAAATTTTTCAACCAACACAAACTAACACAAAGAATCCAATAAAGCCCGGCGCCCTTGAGGTGATTTTTCACGAAAACGGCGCTATATAAATTAGCCAAATATTATTATTATTAAAGACAAGCCTACGCACAAAATATAATAACTTCATATATATCTGATATACATATAATAGCTGTATACATCTGATCACATTGAACATTTTGGTTTTTGAGCATTTATAACATGTTCAGGTTCTCTTATCTTCATACCGCGTTGAATTCGGCTATCCGCTAACTCTGGCAATAGTGATTCGTTGAAAAACTTTGTCAGACGTGGTAACACTTTCAGCTCAAAATCATTGTCAGGATATATTCTTATTACTTCTATTCCACTTTCAGAATAAATTATAATGTCACAGAAGTCCTTTCTTGTAATGAACAATTGGCCTTGAACTTGAAATGAATAATTATGTGACTACTTCAATTCAAGTATTCCGTTTTGCACGGCGACGAAGATGTTGTCTTCCAGAGCAGCGTCAAAAATGGGTTTATTTCCAATTGAGGGTAGGCATTTTACTTCCACCAAACCATTTTCTCCAACCAATTCATCTGGACTTGCCCCCAAGTATGGCCATTCCTTTCTTACAAATAGACCTCCGTAGTCCAGTGGCTAAGACTCTTGACTCACAATCCGGAGGTCGCGGGTTCGAACCCGGCGTGCGCAAATAATTTTTATTTGATTAATTTGTGGTATTTCACAATTAATTCATTTAAAATAATATATAGTATATTTGTGGCACGTTCCAGAGTGGAAGATACTATCAGTATCGCCCTGGTGTAAGACCACCATTCAGAATTGAAACGTTGCTTGAAAATGGCTTTAGCCGTGTTTGGTGACCAGATCTGAATAGCCAGGTACTTCCCAACCTTCCTCTCCCCCACCTCCTTCCCCTCCCCACTACCTTCAGCCTCACAACATACCCCAATTGGGGATGCCATAGTCTCACTGGCTCCAGACGGGAGCAGTTGAGATTCTTGTGCGGTATTCACTATAAAAAAAAATATAAAAAAGACCACATGGCAAATACTTTTACCTTATGTCTTTCCTCGTATAAATTTATCGCAGTCTTTTCGTTGATTCTGCCATAAATTACAGCTTTAGTCATAAGCTCTCTCCGCAGAAGCAAATTCTCTGTTTGTGTACGGTGTTTTACCATTTGAGAATCATTGTGCATGGTGTTTGACCATTCATAAATGATAATAAATCAGTAGGTATAGGATCTCTGTCTTGACACATAACTCCTTGCTAATAATTAATTCCGACGAATTCGACGGAAATATAAAATGTTATCATTATCCGTTATTAGTTTTTTACGAGTTTTTTTTGTCTTGAAAGCGGTTGATTTTGTCCACCTACTACGTGGCGGGCCGGATCGGGACAGAAAGGTTGAGGGAGACCTTTTGACCCATCGCCCTGCAGCGCAGTGGAAGCGATGGATTCACACGTTCATCACACCTGACCCCCAGATTCCTTCCCGCCTCACATACCTTTGCCCTTCCCATAACTTCCCCTTTCCCTATAAAGACCTACTGCACGGCATCCTCAAGGATTACATAGGCCCTAAGGGTTTTTTTTTCTCAGGGCCTCCTGTGCGGAGATAATTTAAAGAAAGGTCCCACGTCCTTCAGCCTCACAACATACCACATCTGGAATATCGATAGGTACCTACGCTTTCATATGTTCTAGAATAATTATTATTAGGCACTAAGACTTCAGGTAGTTTTTTCTCAAAACTTTACTGTATTGACACGTGCATAGTACCCTTGGCCGGCTAGTCGCCCGAATTATTTGATGCTACCAGATGCGACATGTTGAATAATAAAATAAATAATATTTATTTTTCTAGTGGCATCTTTCGGATTTTAACGAAACTTTTTGAAAACAAAATAATCTCAAAATGAATGATAAAGACCGTTCTGACCGCTGGAGTGCTCTGTTGCAGTTTAGTACGGATATTATACCTATTCCTTCTTCGCGTTAAGACCACCCACTTTGGAGGCAACTGAGATCTTATTCGGTGTAACCTAATGGAGCTATATTCAACAGCAACAACAACAAAACCTCCATTAGATGCATACATCGTTGCGTGCATTCGAAAATTATATACTTATAGGTATATGTTTTAAATTAGATTAGTGTTGCACACAAACATTATGTTCAAATAAATTGATAAGATTAGCATAAATAACAGCTGTTCATTCGAAAATAAGTTTTGTCAGTAGGTAAATGGGTGACTGTTGCAAACCGACTAAAAAAGAGGTATTTTACAAAACTGTTGCTGTCGCTGTCGCTGTCACCTCTTGGATCACTGTGAGAAAAGGATAGCTGCACCCTAGACTGATTATAACCATATAAAACCGACCAAACTGAGGTTTTGTATTCACTTGCTTTCTTTTCCAAAACTGGACGGTTGTTTTTGAACAACTGTATTAGAAGAGAATATTCTATGTTTGCACATTTTGCTTTTTTTTAAAATACATTGTCAAATTTGTAGGTAAACTGAACATCTGTTGATACGTTCAAAGCTTAAACATCGCAAATATAAGGATTTTCGGAGGGTCTTAAATTATATAAGAAGTAACTTATCAAAAAAAGGAAAAACGTTGGAACATGCCAGTGGTTGATATCTAAATTATATTAAAAACTGTTTGCACTAGTATCAAAAACCAGAGAGAGGCAATAGGGGAATGCGTTCGTATGGACAAAAATCCGCCCGCTTGTCCTCTTAATGGCGTATCAAGGAATTTAAGGGTACTTATTGATGGGTTAATGACAGTTTGATCCGCCGACAGTTGTCCCCCGAATTATATATAAATATGCTGTCGGTTTATAGTCGGACCTATAAAACATATTTTCATTCAAATGCATCAAGGATAAAACTACTTTCTCGTATTGATCAATATGTTGATAAAATCAAACAAGGTGCTTCTACTTATGCCGACAGAATAGCACTTAATCCTAAACATGGGAACACCTCAGCACAGGTTCGCCTAGTGAGGTGTTCACAAAACACTACTTTTAACCAATTTACATTATCATCATTAAATTTTTTTATTAAGTACTGAAACTTATTATTTATGTAAACCAATGTAATAATCTGTAAAGTGTGTGTTTGAGAATGGAAATACTAAAATAAAATAAAAGTAAAGTATACGGTATTTATATATTCATACCAATTTATTATTAAAGGTATTTTTGAAGTTGATTTTAAGTTTGAAATTGGTAAATAATGCGTAAAAAATTATAATTTTATAGTAAATATCATTTCAGGAAGCCAATAATTGTAGGCGGACCAACTGTCGGGTCACCCTTATTGATGTGTTTTTTAGGGTTGCTATGCCCGGAAATGAATATCGTTTCGCCCCTGGCTGTTGGTTGACCGCCGCGGCCGCCTGGTACCAGGGGAACACAAACGTTGCAGGTAACTCTGAACTCAGGTATCATTGGCCGTTAGGAATTCCAGCACCAGAAAGCCAGTTCGTTGATATTCAGACTAGAAACTGTATCTAGTTGAAGTCACGATTGTGCTGTAGGCGACATTGACTTTCTAGGAACGAGAAGGGAGCTCGAATAAGCTTAGAGAAAAGGTATTGAGTTCAAAGCAGCAAGTAAAAATTCCAGCAAAAGTACTTCAAAAATAGAGTTTATATATTTTAAATATTACGCTGGTACTTACCTACGTGATGTTAACATGAACGTGGGATAATATTACAAAAACCGTGCAAAAATTGACTTGCTAAGTTCTCGTCAAATATCGATACAAAAAAAATTCGAGTGCAGTTAACACGCGGTAGAAGCGAAACTTTTCCAAAACAATCTCAACCAATGAAGAACCAAGGAATCTTGAAAAGTGAAGTCATAATCAAAGCCGCCAATGAGCGCAGACCTAGCGTCATTTCCGTTTTATATCTCAACCACTAGGAGCCTTGATAGGAGTTTGTTGCTTCGAAGGTGCTGCAATGCGTCAATTCCGTTTCATCCGAATTTCAAATTACAACGGGGCTATAGAAGTTCCACTTCAAAAAAGCGATTGTTTTCTGTTTGATAATATCGTAAGAAGTTTTTTCCAGAATAGCTAACTAAGTAACTAAAAAAAAGATTTAAAAATCTCCCATTTTGGAAATAATTATCAAAAAACATATTCATACAAATATAAACTGATTTTATTATTTCTACACAAACCTGAATACATATTTAACATGAAAAAACACAATAGGCCACTTGCATAACATTTTTTTAAATTTTTTTCCGGTTTAGGCAAATATTCTAAGACATTCTGTTTTTTTTTTTTAATCGTCTTTTTGAAACCCTGGCGATTTTTTGAAAATTTCGATCCGAAAAATCAGATCATTTTTTATAAACCGGAAAGACGGGACATAATTTTATGGTTGCGAAAAAACGATAATTACTTAGCCGAAATTCATTTAAAAGAAGAACGTTTTCCATACGAATAGCAATAAATTGTACGGGGTTCTCTTCGTAACATCTATAAAAACACCGCCATTTTTATCAAAAAATCAAACCAAAGGATAAGTTCGCATAGAACAAACAATAAATCTAGTGATCGTTAAACGCAAATTCAAAAATTCGCCAGAAATCAAAGTGTTGCCATATAAAAAAAAAATAATCAGTGTGGAATTTTACAAAATTAAGGGAACATAATCGGACACAGGACATTTTCATGTAGTGACGTCACGAGCTCAAATAATGGATTTATTAATTTAAAAATAAAAAAACTATTAATATCTAAAAAAAATTTACTAACATTTTCGTAATCTTAGTAACAAAATCTATCCACACGATTTTTTCCAAGTCGTTATGAAATCCATGCAAGTGGCCCATTCAAATGAGTTTTCAAAGAAATAATGACCTTTGTACTCACTTGAAAACGTAAAATATCGATATTTTGTCATTTACAGCTGCCGAAAGTCACCGGCAAATTTCATAAAAAAATCTTTTAAATTCATTCAGAGTGGGTACAATAAACAAATAGAACATAAGTCCCAGATTGATATTGGCGCAAGCGATTCTGACATTGTCCTTCATACAGTTTATTTATACATAAGGGTTAAAATCGCATTTAAAAAAAAAAGCATATATTTTTTTGTGGCGAGCCACAGATGAGATGTTAATCTCTACTAAATCATATTAATTGAATACTGGGTGTACCTCTACACTTTGTTTACCTCTAGCTTTATAGCGATTTATTCCCACTAACTCGTGATGAATTAATGTTTATTATTTGGCAAAAGGGTATTATGTTCCTATGAAACTAATAATATAAAGCAGACACTAGATGTCAATTTCTTCAGGTGGTTAAACCATCGAGTTTGTGTTGAACTAATATTGAACTCAAACACTTCTTCATAAAATAACCGAAATTATATTTATATGTTCAGGTGTTTTATCACATTTAAAAAATTATTCAAGGTATCAAATCGAAGTTAGTAGAAGAATTTACAATTTTTGTCGGTACCTACGCTGAACAAGCTCTCAATTATGAAAACATAAAGGTAAACATAAAATACAATCAAGTAGGTAGGCACCTATTATTATTCGCGTCAATAGTTTTTATAGCATCGCATCGTTTTTTATTAGTTTAGCATTTCAGAAAAAAGCTGGACTTTCAATCGTAAAAACGACAATTCCCACAGCGAACATTAGCGCGTTTAAATGGCGCCCAGTTAGTCTGAAAGTATTTTCTCACCTGTTGAATAAAATTTATTCGTGGGCGTGGGAATTAAACTCGAGATGAGCAGAGACGACGCTGGATGTCAGAAGTCAGAAGAAGATTCGCGGCACAAAATTCTCACAATATTGACACAAGTTTTATATCATAACTCAACACGTACACAACAATCTTATCAACGGACAAATTCAGTCATCTGACACTTCGATATTATTTCAGATCGATAACTTATTGCGAATGGAGCGATATTAAAACACGGGAATTCGCGTCGACGCGAACGGGACGGAACAACTTGTGACACTCTACCTGCAGCCCAGGTTATCTTTTCACAAATAATAATACAAATATTACAAACTCTACTGCAAGGTGTATAAGTGGGGGCTCAAACCACGATTACGCCAGGTAAAACAAACATTCTAGTAAGAAAACACCTCGACAAAGTGGTTGATTCATTTGTATCGCATTGTGAAACTCTTGTCAGTATGTGACGTGATCTTTTGTAGGATTTTGACTACTGTTTAGTGTGTTATTAGTTTGGTCAGGATGGATTGTTTTAAAATTAAACGTCAGGTGCAAAGTTGGCAGATAACGGGAGATCTAGCGGCCAAACTGCGAACACTTTTGGCGGGTGGTTTGAAAACTTATCTACAGGCGTAATGAAAATGAGCATTTAAATATTTGTATTTTATTTCTTAAAATATAATTTTTGTAGTACACATTAATGAGATATTTAATATTATTCTTATTTCTATTTAACTAATTTTATTGAGAGAATGAAGCAGCATTGTTCGTCCTGTTCGTTCCATAGTTTCCATTTGACGTCAAAAATTCTCTGAAAGAAAAGATAAGAAAAATAATCAGATTCGTTATAAATGGATAGGTAAATAAAATAGTATTTGAAAATTTATTGCTAAATAAGATATTCTTTTTATTTTGCAGTTGTTGTCTTTATTTATTAACGCCCTTTTTCGAAGGCTTTTACATATGAATAGTAAGAAATATACAGTATTTATTGTACATAACTGAACTGCATCAGTAACAACATTTTATATTTGTTTAAAGATAAATTGAAGATGACTTGGTATAATTGTTTCCCTCCATTAGTATTCTGGGCAAGGAGAAATACATATGGTAGTTTAGTTCCAGAATTTCTGCACTAAATCAAATCCTGACTTCTAGTGTTAAGTAGTGGAATCCGAAGCTTATCAATTCAAGCAATACTAAATCGTTTAAAATTTTATACAGAAATACCAATCATTGATTATTCTTCTGCCTTACAATTTGAGCATATTCATATCATTTAAAATAGTGTTGTAGTTCAACATAATTGCTGGAATACCCATTTTAAAATTTAGAAAAAATAAGAATTTGTTGTGTATTCTTTCTACAGCTTGTACAGGTATATTATAATATGGGTTCCAGACGGGAGAATTGTACTCAAGTTGACTCTAACGCATGCAAAATATAACAGTTTAATACAATAAAATTATTTATTGTTAAAATTTCTAGTTCGCCTAGTTATAAATCCCAACATTTTTAAGCTGTTAAAAAAAAAAGTTAAAAAATGAAAGATTTGAATGAAAAGTGATGCCCAAGTCTTTAATTTCTCGTCTCGAGAGTATTGTTATCTATGTTGTAATTAAAGATCACTGGATTTTTTTATTCAAGAAAATTGAGAAAATCTAACTATTTGACATTTTGAGATATTTAGGTAGAGTCTATTTTCATTACACCAAATTAACAATTTGTTGATATCATCTTGAAGAATGTTGCAATGGTAAATATTTTGAATAATTCTAAAAATGTGATTATTGGATGATCGAACTAATAAACATGGATCTCTGTATATGCCAACATTTACATTTACGGGAATCGATAACCTAGGTATAATCTCTGGGTTCAGGATTTCAGAGAGTTTGATATGGAATTATCCCGACCTCATTACGAAAAATCATGACTCCGAATTTTAATCCGCGGAATTCCGAATTTCCACCGTTTTATAACATATTTCTCTTAAATACTTTAAGTTTCTAAAAAAATATATGTTATCTTTGAAGATAATATATATACATTTGTCTCGCCGAAATGGTAATTATATGAAATTCCGTGATAGAAAAAAATCGCAAAATATGCTCCGAAAATTATTATTTTCTGTTATTTTATAAGTTATATACGAAAAAATTCACAGTGTTTCTTTAAATGCCAATCAAGACGTTTCCGCGATATTTTTGCTCTATTTTAAATCAGTCATTTTATATTTAACATTTTCACAATTTGCATAAAAAATATTGTTTTTAATATTTGCGCGCTCCCTCCGACATTCGTAATTACATATCGCCCCTTTTTTTGTGAGCGTTTATTTCAGGGCCTTAATATGTATATGGTGATATATATAAACTCTGTTTTAGAGAGCCAATGAATACACCTATATTTAAACATTTATTCCATAATTTTAAGGGTTCATATAAAAATTATAAAAATTGTTTTTTTTTTTTTTGCATTAATTGCATATTAATTATTTAAAAATGACGTACGTCGTACGTAGTACCCTATTTGGATAAAATTATATATATATTGACTTCTATATGTTTATATAGCCTAGTTGGTAATCACCTAAGAGTATGGATATTAATAGTTCCATGGTAATCACAGATTTATATTTAATTTCGAACTTGTATATTTTAATATGTAAACACATGATCAATGAATTAGGAAATAGAAAAAAAGCTCCTATGGCTAAATGACTGGCCAATTTTTGAGGCACAATATTATTTTGGTGTCAATGTGGACGATAAATTTAAAGCCTAAAATTTGAGTAAGTCAAGCGTAACACGTGAAAAACCATGAGCTCAATGAGTACGAGAAAATCGTAAGATTCTGTAGGATTCAAAGACTACGATGGGCTGGACTTGTTTAAAGAATGTCCAATGATAGGAAATCAAAAATCATGACCGAGTAGGTGAAGAAGAAGTGGATTGACTGCGTGGAAAAGGACTGGGACAGGAAGGGATGATCTGAGAACGGGAGGTGACTGGCGAGGGTCCACAGTCAGTAAAATCCTATCTAAGGAAAGTCAAGGCTGGATGATAAAATAAGACATCAAATTAATAATACTAACGGTGGGGTAGTTTTTCGATACAAGCAGTTCGTAGGTGTATGTGGAGTTGGTCCCTGAGACCAGCGGGCAGGTGGTGTACGTGCAAGCATCACTGTTCATCCCGGGGAAGGCGATGTCCATGACACCACCGGTCCAGTAGGCCCTGTTGCCAATTTTATCTCCGGAGAAATCTGGAAAACGAAATTAAGAATACAGTGAAAGGGTTAGGCAGGAGTGTATGAGAAAATAAATTAATCCACATTCACCAGTAATAAGAATAAATGTTTGAAAAATAAAACACCACTTTGGAGCAGCCTCAAGGCCGGGTCTGACATTAGATACAAATCATGCGGTGAAAGTTTTAATTGAAAAATATTTTGAAAGTATTTCCAATACGTAACACACTTCTGCAGATAGGTCAGGAATTATTCGGTGTATATAGTGGCTATGGATAACTCATCTCCTCGAATGTTCTATTTAAAAACTGATAATAAATGGATAATTATAAATATAGGTATGTATATTTAGCCCGGCTTCATAAACTTTGATCTTTTACAAACGTTATCTAATTTATTTTGGGGACATCGTACGAACATAAATATTGATATGGCATATGAGAATGACATTAAAATGATGTCCAAAATCGCTTGTTTTCGCGATTGTATTGGGGTATTTCCACGTTTTTTATTGATTAAAAAAATTAAGCAAAAAATTACGATGATTAAAGCATTTTTATTTTATTTTTATGTTGACGAATAAATTTTCTACAGTGAGTTAAAGTTTTCCTTTTGAATTACCGCTAAAACGACATTTTGGGGCGTGGCTATCGTGTGACGTCATGAGTGCGGACGCTCCCTGACAGTGTTTAGTTTATTTATGCTGGTTCAGCTGAGCTACGCTTGTGACGTCACAAACCCATTTGCAAAATACGAACCGTTTTGATTTTGTCAGTTCTAGAGCGCTTTTAAAATCAATAATATTGAATGAAAACATAAAAAACAAACATTTTTAGTAGGATGAAAAATTATCTTTAAATATTCCGTACATTTTCAACAGAATCCCTCGTTTGTGGAAATACCCCATTATGTAGATGTTTTTTTAAAGCACGAAGTACTTCAATGTCTATTGAATTATTAAGTGCGTAATGTAGAATAACATTCTGCGTTTGGGTTCTTACACCTTTTTAAAAAATTACTCCACACAGGAGGAGGGGAATGTTTCAGGTATGCGTCTACAGGGATGCACGTAGAATGAATAATGCACAAACGAAAAATTATAAGAATTACTAACTAACTAACCATCACTAGGTAGAGTGGACGGACCGCCAAACATCTCGGTGTTGGCACACACTCCTTGCCTTATTCCCATTCATACATCGTTTCATACTAACACTTCTATTATTCAGACTCTTGACTGAATTGTTACCTGTGGTTATAAGGGAAAGGGGGGTTTTCATCCCGCGACAAAATATCCACGACAAAATATCCCCCGAAAAAATATCCTACGTGCAAAACATCCCCCAAACAAAATATCTACTAAAACTTAACCTAACCTAACCTAACAAACTTACGGAACAAAAGTAATACAGACATTCTGTAAAGACAATAAATTATTGTCCTAAATATTAGAATGAGAAAAAAATAATTCAGATAGATAAC
The DNA here is from genome assembly GCA_917563855.2 of Limnephilus lunatus. NCBI lineage: Eukaryota > Metazoa > Arthropoda > Insecta > Trichoptera > Limnephilidae > Limnephilus > Limnephilus lunatus. Next base: position 51,640,313 of record OU830602.1, on the reverse strand, counting down.
AATAATTTATTGTCTTTACACGACGTCTGTATTATTTTTGACCCATATTTTGTTAGGTTAGGTGTTTGTAGAATGTTTGGATTATTTTTGTCCCATTTTTTGTTAGGTTAGGTTTTAGTATTTTTTTGTGGTGGGATGTTTTGTCCGTAGGATATTTTGTGGGAGGATATTTTGTCGGGGATAACTTGTCGCGGGATGAAAAAACGCGGAACCGTTAATAGAATTAAAATATATATCTTTCACTTACGTGGTGTGTAATCGAAGGAAATTGACGCAGATTTTCCTCTCTTAATTCTGCAAGGGGAATCTGTAGCAGCCTCTTTGCAGGGGTTCACCCTCAGGCTGTGGATATCACATTTGTTCTCTGAAAAGACACAAAAACTATTTTACATCATTTATCACACAACATTTTCAGTTATTCTGATAAACTGTGGACCTCTGTGTACGTACAGGACAAAAAAACGTATTCATGAAAAGACAAAATATCTATTTTTACAGTTAACCAATAATATTTCCGCAAATTTAAGCAATATAAATTGATTCTTAATTATTAATTTGAAAAAATTAAAACCTCCACTTTACGCAAATGTTCTTGAGCTTATGATAATTAAATAATATAAACTCCCGGACCACAAGTTAATGTGTAATATGTGACAGCTGATCGGAGTTCCCACGTTAAAAATTGCTTGAAACGATACATTATTACCACCATAAAATAATTTAAAATACTTTTTATTAATCGGGGTTAACTCCCTTGAGATTTATATTTATTTAGATTTATTATACTTAGGTATCTTTAGTTTAATTAGTATATATTACATAGTATAAAGTAAAGTCGCTCCTCGCTGTCTGTATGCTTAGATCTTTTAAACTGCGCAACGAATTTTCATTCGGTTTTCACCAATAGATAGTTATTCATGTAGAAGGTTTTTAGGCATAAAATTTGTCAAGGTTTTGTAAAAATTGGTTGAATATATGTATATATAAACGAGGAGCGGGGAGCGGGCTGGCAAACGGGCGGTGTGGATTTGATATGTATGCAAATTAACAGATGGCGTTGGTTATAAAGTTTGGGCAATAGTGTTGTCAGTAGATTGTGTTGTATTTCGTTAGCCACAGTAACGTGTGGCCGGGTCTGCTAGTTCATAATAAATTACAGTTTACTGTATACCTCTACCCTACATACTATAAATGTAAGCGAATTATTAGGTATCAGTATTCTAATGATCTCTTACACCTATTGTAAGGACATCACCTACAAGAATTATCCATTATGTTAATGGGTATCTTATAGAATGTAGGTACCTACCCATAATATAAATAATATTTAAAAATTAATCTCAACCCCCCCCCCCCCCTCCCTGCCCCATTTTCGTTCTCCCACTACATTGTAAACCCCTAAAGCTTATTTTTTCGCTTTTGGAAACATTTCGGTTCCATGCCATCTCAGAATGAAACCAACTCAGAACCACCTCAGAAAGGTCAGTAAAAGGTATGAAAAAATAATAAATAGCCGGTAACCCTAACCTAACTTAACCTATTTTTTTAGCATCACTCTTAATGACCTTTCTGAGGTGATTCTCAGTTGCTTTCATTCTGTGTTCACCGGTCACCAAACATTTCAAATACATACGTCTCATAAAAATCGCTGCATCTCCCTTACTGGTAAGAAATATTTTATAAATCGTGTTAGAAAGAGAAAACAGCAAGCGTTATAAAATTTAACCACAAAAAATAAAATTTAAATCTTTTATGAAATCAAAGTTTCGACCGCAATTTTAAATAAAAATAAAAACATTGTGAATTTTTACAAGAAACGACAAAAAAGCGAGGCGATGCGACGATGACATTTATATTATAATATATTTGTCTAATAAAATATTTGTATGTTTTTATTTCTTTCGTCATTAATAATTTTAGACAGATTTTTTTTTAAAAAGAGCCTATTTAAAAAAAAATTATAATAATATTTAAAAATAAAACCTATATTATGTATGCTATGAACCGCTTGCTCGTTAATACGGAATATTATTTATTCAAACAGTTAGATTTAGATTTATTATTACGAAAAGTGAGTATTTATGTAGGGGGAGACAAAAAACATGCATTTAATATTTTAATTTTGTTAAAATTAATTCACTTAAGCGGATTCGCCATTTTCACTTTTTTCGTTTTAATTTAACATTTCATAGACAATCAATCAATGCTGCCAATCATAGAAAAAATATTATTGCCACATAACTCAATAATTTATTCATGTTAAAGTGAATGCATTATTGATAAGTTTGTAGGTACCTATATTGATAACAGCAGAACATGGAAAGAAATGTGTTAGAATAATTACACATACCCGCCGCTAGAAAAACCCTGCTTTGCCAAATAAACCATTAAAAACTTGAGATGTTTTTTAAAATTATGATGACATGCAGCTTTCGTAGTTACCTCAATCCAATAATTCGAAGTAGGTACTTTTTTGTTTTTATTTTGACGACGATTTATTTTATAAGATTTGTACTTCCGACAAATGTCATATTTGATAGTCTATTAGTTAAAAAAGGAATATTCCGTATTATCCGTGCATCAAACTTCGAAAACACGAGCGTTTCATATTATCCGTGAGGTGGACTCAATGCATATTTACTAAACCTATTATTATTTCTAATAATAAAATTTCAAAAGACAGTTTTTTTAGTTTTCGGATTCGTTCAGAAATATTCCATTTGTTTGGATTTTAATGCAGAGTGGAAATATTCTGACCTTCTGACAGAATGTGCCCGAGGCCTGAGGGGTTAAGTTTTGTAAACCCTGATGAGCTGAGCGTGATTCATATATGCTTGTTGTCAGTGGCGTAGCGTGCCTTGGAGGGGCCCTGTATCAAAATTAGTTGGGGGCCCAAATGAAGGGTAAAGATTTCTCACTAAAGATACAAAAATGCTTGCATTAAATTAAAATAAATATTTATTGCTTATAAGTTATCAGTACCTCCTAGAAATTGAGCTAGCCAAACAATTCAAATTAAATATACATTATACTTTTATTTATACTTTTCTTGCCTTTTTTTCGGCAAATTGATTTTTTAAATCAAGTGAAGACGATTTCAGTTTTTCTAAATTTTCTGCCTTTTTTTTCTAAAACTTCTTTCAGCTGTTGCGGTTGTATCTAGAAGGGTCAAGAATAGATAGCATGCTGTTATTACCTCCGGAAAACTGGATGCAAGGCTATTGAATTTTATCAGCAATAATTCCATAAGTTCCTTAATGGAAAGAATTTTTAGAATTTCAGATTTTATGCATGTTTTCAGAGCATTTAATTGTTCATTATGATAACTGAGATTTCTTTACTGTATTTAGCCGACATGGTGGATAACATTTTACTAATTTTTGCTTACACACGTTAGGGGTCCCTGTAGCCCGGTAGCCCCGTATCGTTGATACGGCGGTAGCTAGGCCCCTGCTTGTTGTATATCTAAAAAATATGAGTGGAAAACTCATCCGTTTGTTATTTTTGATTAAAATTGTGCAACAAAACAAATTTGCGTGCATAAAATGTGTACCTATATATGTTTACAATAAATTTATGTCAGATGACGTTATTTTTACACAAGTTAGGTTTCTTATGTACTTTTTGTGTATCGTTATCATTTATCTACTGCAGGGGTCAGAAACTTTTTGGGTATTCCCCTTTATTGTTGTTGCTAAGAGGAAACTGACAACAAGGCTATAGAAGTACAACAAGGCTATAAAAGTACAACAAGGCTATAGAAGTCATAATATTTAATGTTCTCCAAATACATATTGCGTGTGGCAATTTTAAAATAAATAATTAGCAGAATTCACGCGTTTCTAACTTTAAAGATTTTTTTGATTTTTTTTAACTAGCAGACGCAGCCACACGTTGCTGTGGCTAACGAAACACAACCCCATTACCCAACCTTTATAAAATCCACACCACCCGCTTGCCAGCTGCCCGCGGCCCGCTGCTTTAATTGAATATTTGAATTTCTCGGCTTTTCTCTACTATAATAAGCATGTTTTATATATATATAAACCTTCCTCTTGAATCACTCTATCTATTGGTGAAAACCGCATTAAAATCCGTTGTTTAAAAATCCGTAGTTTGCGTAGTTTAAAAGATCAAACACTTCAAAAACATGACGGGCGACTTCATTTTATGCTATGTAATGATGAATATTTGAATTTCTCGGTTTTTCTCTAATATAATAAGCATGTTTTATATATTTAAACCTTCCTCTTGAATCACTCTATATATAGGTGAAAACCGAATGAAAATCCGTTGCATAAAAAGTCTAAGCGCACACCATTTTGAGCGACTTCATTTTATACTAGGTAATGATGAATATTTGAATTTCACGGCTTTTCTCTACTATAATAAGTATGTATTGTACATCTAAACCTTCCACTTAAATCACTCTATCTATTGGTGAAAACCGCATGAAAATCCGTTGCATAAAAGGTCTAAGCGCACATCCATTTTGAGCGAATTCATTTTATACTATGTAATAATGATGATAAATCCTAAAAATATGGGATAAACGGTCTAATATGGGTGTATTCAATAGCTCAATAACACTGTAAGCAGTTTAAATGTCACCATATTAAAATTCGGAGGTATGATTTTTTAAACAGAGCGGGAAATTTCCAAACCGAAGGCTAAAAAATTTACGAGCACTCCAGTGGTTATATACCTATAGTCCTTTTTCTGCCGGTTCCATGCTACACTGCCATAAATCGGTATCTGCACTCTACTGCGGATTGCTAACTCGTGGGATATAATGGGATAAGTTTGTTTGAAGTAAAATATAAAGTAAAGTAGTATCATTTTTGTTGCTGTCTCAGTTCTTATTGTCTTGCCTTCAACATTTATCTTTTCCACTGACCCCATTAATTAAACCGTTGAATACTTATAATAAAGTCGTATGATAAACCAACAATAATTAGCGATAATTTTGTAATAAATGTAAGCGCGTACTTTATTAATTAAAATTAATTGTTTGATAAATATGTGTTTTTCTTCATGATTTGTTTACGTTCGCATCATTGCCAGGCGGAAACATTTGGACTTTAAACGGTGTTTTTATAATTATTAATGTATTGATCGGTTTTATTAGAACTGTTTGATTTTTATTTTGTTAATACGAGTACTTGCATAATGTTTTAATACATTAATAATGTCTAGTAAATATGCAACTAATAGAATCTCTATTATAGTAGGTTTCAATCATATAGAAGAAAGAATAAGGTCTCAATGGGTTATATCCTGTTGTTGTGCCCTATATTACGAGTATAAGATCTCTGTCCCCTTTAACTTTACGCCTAACTTGATAACTTGTAAAAAACATTATATTAATATGAAAAACGCTGCGTAATAAGGAGTACTACTTATAATTGGGACAATTAAATACCAATTAGTTGAAAGGAAAAAGGGAAAAAGGCTTGGAAAGTTGGCTAAAAAGTGGTAAGATTTACAAAAAGCATATTACGTGTAAACTAGGTGGTTAAAGATTTACGAATCTATTTGATTATACAATATATGATCATCATTTGGTATATTTTTAATTCATTGGAAAAATATTTCACTGTAATCACTCTTGCAATCTGTAATAATTTGAACTCATAAAATGTAGGCATAGTTATAACATTGTTTTATAGTTTGAGACGTTTATCAGATAATAGTTAGATATATATTTATATTATATTAATATTCGTATAAGATAACAATTATAAATGTTAATATTATTAGATAATAGTTTAATAGTTATGAAAGATTTTTAGACATAGACATTGATTCAGTAAAAATACATTCCCGTGTTCTCTCCTAGTAATAAAATATAATATATAGTAATATCTAGGTAATAAAATCGTAGTTTTTCTATAACTTCCTAAACTTTTTCTCCGCCATCTCCTTTCAATACGATTACTCCGGATACCTCCATATCCCAGAGGCTTCAGGCAATTAGTTACAAAATTATAATATTCCACATACCTTCTCCAGGACAGAGTGAAAATTTGACTTCCTCTCCAAAGGCGATTTCTCCCAATACCAAAAAACAACACACAACGAACAGGGAATTCATTTTTAGAATTTTTAAAATTATTATTGAACTAATAATACTATTGTTTGAATAGCTGACGATACGTTGAGAAGTACAACGATGCGTTTAGCTCTCTCTACAGTCACTGACCAATTGCTGAGTTATACTAACTGTTTGAACTGGGGACTGTGTTATTTACTCTTCGGACATTCCGATAAGACGCCTTGGTACATTGGGTTCAAGAGATATGGTCGCTTCTGCGAATACGAACAATCATTTCTCAATACAAAACAGGCAACAATACACAATACAACAGTAGGAATGTAATATTAGATAATTGGTAATTGATCATAAATAATATTACAAGAAGTCACACCAGAAATTCCACTCCCTGTCCTTGCAAATGTTAAGGAAGCTAAAAGTCTTGCAGTATTTCGTGGGTTATGTCTCAATGTTGGGAAATTGAGAAGTTCAAATTTTAGTCTGTAGTTAATATAATATTATTTTAGTAATTTTAGAATAGATCCACTAGATATAAGATGTAAACATTTTGAAGCTAAATAAAATATTCTTAATGTATAAAAATGAATGTTTCTTCGTTTGTCTCTTATACGACCCTTAACCGTAGGTACATTCGATTGCGATGACACTTTGGTCATTTGTTGGGAGGCGTCTACTTATATCTAAAGGAATTCCAAAAACTGAACAAATCGTACTAATATCTATGAGAACCAAAGTGATGACGAATATCTAATATCTATGAGAACCAAAGTGACGACGAATATCTACAGCTCAAACTGCTGACTAATATCTATGGAACAGGTGATGTCGACGAAGATCTACAGCACTGGCAGAGGTTGGATTTTGGATTTGCAATTATATAGGTATAGCATATTGGGATAACGTAATATTGCGTATGCAGTTTAAAAAACTTAATTTATTTTAACTTAGGTTAGGTTAGGTTAGTATTACGTAATTGAAGTAATTTATGCTTTTCCGTACAACCTCTTGCTCAGCTGCCCTCTGTAGATATTAGTCCCACCTACGCTCCATAGATATTCGTCACCACTGGGACCGTCATAGATATTTATCCGACCTTAGATCTGTAGATATTAGTCTTCACTCTGAAGTTCATAGATATTTGTCCAACATATGAGCTGTAGATATTCTTCCGACATACAAGCTGTAGATATTAGTATCTGGAGTCCATTTGTTGTAGGCATGCCCGTGAAAGTTTGTATATATTATAATGGTGAGCTCTGGCGTTATAAAATTATTTTCTATACCATTCAGAAGAGAACAAAAAAGAGGGGATCGCGGTAGAGGAAGGGCGGGACAGGTTGAAGGGGAACACGGGAGGAGAATGCAGTCGGGAACCAGAACGAATGGGAAAGGGCGTGCAGGGAAAAACAATTTCTTTCTTTAAGGCGCCGTAAACCCGCTCAAAAAGAATAAGATGGAGAGATAAGTAATTACGAATGTTAGAGAGAGCGCGCTAAAAATTTGTGAAATTTTTTAATAAAACACGACTCGTATAAAATAGAGCAAAAATATCGTGGGGAACATCTAAAATAACATTAAAAAAAACACAGAATTTTTTCATACATCTTCTTCTTCTTTGTATGCCTTATCAGGTCCCCCCGACGTTGGCGATCACTCTTGAAAATGTCTCTCTGTCTTGCGCTGCCCGGAATAGCTCCTTCACACTTCTAATGCCGGTCCACTCTCGTATATTTCGCAGCCAAGACATTTGTCTACTACCAGGCCCTCGGCGACCCTCTATCTTGCCTTTCAATATTAAATTTAGCAAGTGATACTTCTCCCCTCGAAGTATATGACCCAGATATGAAATTTTCTAGACTTTAATTAATGTAAGCAGTTCTCTTTCTGCTGAGAATTTCTGTGTTGGTGATCATGTCGGTCCATGGGACCTTGAGCATTCTCCGGTGAAGCCACGTTTCGAAAGCCTCTAACCTGTTCATGGAATTTATTTTCAAGGTCCATGTTTCAGAACCATACAGCAAGACAGACCACACTTAACATTTTAGCATTTTATGCCTGATATTGTCATTGCAGAAGAGGGATCTCATTTTTATGAACGCAGTTCTTGCTGCTTCAATTCTGCACCTAATCTCTATATCTGGGTCAAGATTCTCCGTGAGAATGTGGCCGAGGTATCTAAATCGCTCTACCTTTTCGACATTACAACCATTTAACTGTATCATTGATCCAGAGTTCCAGAGTGATCTAGTCGTCCAAAAGTCATCCATTTAGTTTTATTGACGTTGATTATTAGGCCCAGTTGCTCACCAGCATTATTAACAAGATTTAATAGGTCTTGGAGGACACTGATACTGTCAGCTAGTAATACAGTATCATCTGCATATCTTATGTTATTAATGACAACTCCGTTGATCTTGAGACCCTTCTCGGTATTACTTAGGGGTCTTTTGAAGACATTTTTTATTATTTTATTTTATTTTATTTATTTATTCAACGCCCAGAGGGCTTTTACAGTAGTACAATTTGTTTATGACAGATGATTTTTAAACAGATAGAGAAATGATAAGAATAAAATTAAATAAAAATGCACACAAAAATACAGCGATTTGATAAGTTTACAAAAATACATAAATATGTTTAGGAATAGTTTTGGAATAAGTTTTTTACAAGATCCACAAAATTCGCCAAGTTGATGTTGAATATGTCAGTACTGATTTCCCATAGTGTGAAATCTTTGTATCGGAGAGTGGGCAAAGTGGTTCCGCTTATGAATGCTGCAGTAGAATAGTGTATTTTGTCGTGTGGTTACTGTCGGTATTCGTAAGTTTATGAGCTGTAGGAGTTCGCAACAGTCGAATTTAAGGTTAAGTATTTTGAATAAAAATGTCAAGTCGTTTATTTTACGTCTGTCTTCTAGTGTGTGTATTTTTAGAATATTTAGTAATAGATTATATTTTAAGTCTTCTAGTGGGATATTTAAATTAAAATTTATAAAACGCAGACATTTTTTTGTATTCGCTCAATATTATTAACGTGAATTTTGTAAGAGATACATATAATAGTTTAATGGCTTCAATGGAATTAAAGTTTTTAGTTGTTCTTAAAACGAAGCCTAGTGTTTTCATACCTTTGTTCATAATTTGGTGGATATGATTGGCGAAACTTAGTTTTTCATCCAAAATGATTCCAAGATCCCTCAAGACAGTTGGAATAGAGATTAAATAATAGTGGTGACAGGATACAGCCTTGTCTTGTTGTGTGTATACATATAACTTCTAAAATAAGTAAAAAAAACGTGTTTATAATAATTTTCGGAGCATCCTTTGCGATTTTTTTCTGTCGAGGGAATTTCATATAATTTGCGTTTCGGCGAGGGGAACTTCTAGATATTATCTTTAAAAATAACATATATTTTTTTAAGGGCTTAAAACTTCAAATGTTTAAGGGAGATATGTAATAAATCGGTATAAATTCGGGATGCGGTGGCTTAAGGGGCCGCAACTCGAATTTCTACCGATTTCTTAAATATCTCCCTTAAACATTTGAAGTTTTATTGCTCTTAAAAAATATATAATATTTTTGAAGATAATGTCCAGATGCTGCCCAAGCCGAAACGCATATTAAATGAAATTCCCTCGATAGAAAAAAAATCGCAAAGTATGCTTCAAAAATTATTAAAAACAAGTCGGTTTCTATTATCTTATATCTGTGAAAAATCACAATGTTTCTTTAAATGAGAGATTTTTTCTTTATTTTAAACGAGTCGTGTTTTATTAACCATTTTCGCAATTTTCACATTGATTTTGGTGCTGTCAATGTTAGCGCTCTCCTCTAACATTCGTAATTTCGTATCTCTCCATCGTCTTAAGTGGTATTGCATCGCATGCTCAGAGTAACAATATATCGCATGCCGGGTAGTCACTAGTATTTTTTTTTTACAGTGAATAACGCACAAGAATCTCAACTGCTCCCGTCTGGAGCCAGTGAGACTATGGCATCCCCAATTGGGGTATGTTGTGAGGCTGAAGGTAGTGGGGAGGGGAAGGAGGTGGGGAAGAGGAAGTTTGGGAAGTACCTGGCTATTCAGATCTGGTCACCAAACACGGCTAAAGCCATTTTCAAGCAACGTTTTAATTCTGAATGGTGGTCTTACACCAGGGCGATACTGATAGTATCTTCCACTCTGGAATGTGCCACAAATATACTATATATTATTTTTAATGAATTAATTGTGAAATAACACAAATTAATCAAATAAAATTTATTTGCTCACGCCGGGTTCGAACCCGCGATCTCCGGATTGTGAGTCAAGAGTCTTAGCCACTGGACTATAAAAAGGTACTATAAAAAGAAGAAAAAACTCTCCTTGTCCCGAGGAGCATACGGTAAAGACATATTTAAAAATATTTAAATGATTTTCATGTTCCAATATTTTGTCCCTGCCATAAATAACCCATTATTCCATTTATTAATTAATTCATTCATCAATTCATCATTCATATCAATTATGAATAAATGCTGTAAATGACAAGATGTTAATTGTTCAGAAAACGAAAAGATTTTTTTTTCAAAAAATCATATCTCCTGTATTTATAGACCTTTTTAAATGTTTGTAACCTTGTATTTTTTTAATTAAATATCATTGAATAGATCTTTCAGTGTAATTACTTTAATTTTTTGCAAATTTCTAATTTTTCAGAAAAAAAAACCTTTTAAAATGCACGTCGTAAAAGACTCTTATTTTCCTAGAAATATTTCGAGACAACGCAGATCGAAAGGGAAAAATATTCGGAGAAGAATAACGTATTTGACTAATTTATGGATGTATTGTCCTATACAGCATTTCAAATTTTCGCTATCGATATTATTTCAGGCCCTGTTCAAAACAAAATGGTCCCCTTAAGGTTTTACTCATTAGATACTTACGTCATAAACTTATTCCACTATAAGCACACTCATTCATTTACTAACGCTTTTTTTAGGAACTTTTACGCAAAAATTGTACAAAATTATATATAGTTGAATTGCCCCATTAACAATATTTTGTAGGTGTTAAGTGATAAATTCAAGATGTCCATAATATCAATTTGGGAGGCGGGTATGGGTATTGCCGTCCCGGGAAACATTTCTTGGATAACCAACAACTCTGGCATAGGTCAGTGGTTGAGTGGGCATAGCGCATGGGTCCCACCCGGGCGTCGCATGTTCGATTCCTCGGCTGGCTAAGTCCTCCATCACAACACAAGCAACATTTTCGGCTTTCTGTGGTGGTAGTAGGAGATTTTCAAACATTGTTGGGTTATTCGTAACTCGGGAATGTTTATCATTCTTTAAAAAAAAAAATGAAAAATGAAAATGAGGTCATCCCAAGTGTTTCGTTACTTTTGGTGACTTAGGTGCCCAGGTCTACAAAAATATGCATATGTTCTATTGCGATGTTTGTAGTGATAAACAATCATATGTAACTCGGGTATTTATTTCAGCATAAAATTGTTCACAGGAGAAACCGAATTAATCAAAGGTCGTAGTCGTCATTCATCATCCAAAAGATTAAGTGCAGATTTTGCTGAATATCTTTCAGGCTTGCGCAATGTCCCGATTCCATTAGGTATCTATGCTCGTACCATAGACATATGTAATATTCATATGTCTATGGCTCGTACACATTTTTCTAGAAGCAACATACATAATATTACGATTTTGTATCGATATTATGATTCTTTATTTTCAAATATCATCAATCTGACATGTTCGTAACACAACGACAATAAAAAAGTCTAAATAGCAATCTAATCGCATTGACATTATGACCCGGACGTTAGCTTAGTTCCAACATATCTGCAGTAGAGAATTTAACAATTTTCTGGTCAAAATAATGATTTTGTTTAGAATGACGCGTATAGTAGGTAGGTACGTTGTATCTAAAGTGTACATAACATTAATCCCCCTAAATGTTATTATTTAGATATGTTATAATCCCCACCCCGATTTGGTTTGCTTTATATTTGTAAGAGAAACCAAAAGTTTGTTTAATGTTTTTATTTGATCAAAGGTTCATAAAATTGCCCTAACTCAAGTTTGTTTAATGTTTTTATTTGATCAAAGGTTCATAAATAACCCTAACTCAGCGCCCTTGAGGAGATTTTTCACAAGAACGGCACTATATCAAATTTTTATTTGGTGCTTCAGATTTTATGTCCGGGTTAAATCTTCCCCACAGGAAAGACTAAAACCTTCCACACACTTTTCCAAAAATGTTTAATTTATCTAAGTATAATAAATACAAAACAATACGTCAATCCACCAGAGACCAAATGGGAAAATAATTCACCGACTCCAGATATTTTCATTCCAGAGGGTTCGGCTCGGTAGAACTCCTAACTGGACCAATAAATCCTACTGATCCCTCAATATAAATATTTAAAAAATCTTTTGTAATCCTACATGTATTTAAAATGACTGAATTTGGCATTTTTATACATAAATTCTTTGACAAATCTAAAAAGCCTAAATTTTGAATGAGAGAGCTAGGTATGATGCCAGTAGCCGAAATAACAAATGGTAATGTTTTTATATTCTGAGAATGCCAAATTCTTTTAATCTCATTTCCTAAATCTGTATATTTTCTAATTTTTTCAGAAACAGATTTCTGAATATAACTAATATTATAATTATTACGATTTCAGGGAGCCAACCGCCAGGGAATCAACTGTAAATATACACCTTTGATTTATATTCGTATTATGGACGTAGATAGGTAAGAAATCTTACCCTTTTATGTTTAAATTTCATTGACATGGTATTTCGATGATTAAATGATCAGACTGTCGAAATGAAAACGTAGACATAACTAAATAAAAACCACTACCATACATAATCAATAAAAAAATACAAATACTTTTCAGTTTGGGTACAGACTCGGGACATTCGGTGCAAATCCGCGCCTGAAGAACTTTGATATTATTTTTTATTAAGTACCTACATAGTTACGTAAATAAAAAAATTGGGACATATCAAATATTATAATGATGTTATTTGGTGAGTTATTGACCGGTCCGTTGATACCATAGCGAATTAATACAATATTTTATTAATAATCATCACCAAAACGTAACTATCTGACTGGGTGCAGAATGGGTACATTGAGTACACAGCGTTCAATGATGTTGTTTATTGTTTTGTTTTGGAAATTACATGTGTAGGTATTTATCTTTAGACATGTAGGCACATAGTTTGTCGAAAATACAGCTTGTTCGAGTGGTGACCCGACAGTTGAACCGCCTATAATTGGCCCCCCGAAGTGATATTTACTACAAAATTATAATGTTTTGTGCATCATTTACCAATATACGTTTTTAGATTTTCACGGCCAAAGGTATTTTCGTTATTTGTTTTTGGGGTGTTATACCGTGTTGCGCTACCTCGTCTTTAGCCAACGTTTCGGACAGCGTTACAGTGTCCATCATTAGAGCATCATGATGGACACTGTAAACGTCACTGTCCGAAACGTTGGCTAAAGAAGGAGGTAGCGCGCAACACGGTAAAACACCCTAAAAACAAATAACGAAAAATAATTTACAAATTTTGTACAATACTAAATTATAATTTTTTTTCCATTATTTACCAACAACGTAAAATTAATAAGTTGGTATGAATATCAATCGCATTTATATACACTGCCGATTTTTTGTACTAATGCGTTGGTATTCGCACTATGTAGGTAAGTAGATTTTTCCTTGATGCACTTGAATGAAAATATGTTTTATACTATATAGTATTGTTTGGTTTTTTGAAAAACTCACTTTTGCCTTGATGCGAAAAACGACCGCACCGCCCCTCGCGTTTCACCAACCTCAAGGTTCAAATCGGCTTGGCGACGCAAAAATGCCGCTGGCACGCCAAAAAGACCTCTAGCCTGTTTTAATTTCGCACACTTAAAGGTTCACTCTCCCTCAAAGGCCCGCGGCCCACCCTTTGTATGGGAAAAATTCAGCCAAAAAATGTGTCGATCATCTCAAGCCAGAATGGACCTCGGCGGTCGGTATTTCGGAACAATTTAAAGTTCACAATCCTTTGAATTTGTTTGACACTAGCTTTTATTTCTGAGAGACCGTTTACTGAGGAGGTGAAATTCAATCGCGGAAATAGAGTTTTTTTGTAGACAAAATTAACGTCGCTAGCGATTTATTTTCTCATACGAATTAACGGCGAAAACTGGAACTTCTCATTAAATCAACCAATTCGGCTCAGTTATAGTTCCCGCCGACAGGTTCGCATTAAAAAAAAGAACCACAAATTAGGCCTTAGTTTCAATTCAATGGTAAATATTAGAGAGAATGTTGAGACAGGTCAGTTATCAGTTATCCGAGATGTCAAAACAAAACGGATCTCTCAGCGGTTTGGGTTGTTGTTTTTTGGAAAATGGCATTGCAGCCGAAAAAACGATCCCCGGTTAGATGTTTTTGAAAAATTCGGTACCCGGCAATATAAGGCAACTTTTGATAACGATATAAAGTGTCCGTCCCATGTAAAAAAGTTCAGGGTCGCCGAAAAACCTATAAAATTTTCCAAAAAAAACAAGAAAATTGGTGTCCATAGATTCACTTCAGTAGGGTGGATATTTACCGGCCAGTACATTGAAATGTTATTAATTCAGGGTAGGTACCTACTTATCTCGGTAGTATTGCAAATATGATGAGAAAAGCAAAAACATTGCCGGAATTTTGTAAGGAAATGCGCCGGTACCTGCCGGAATGGGCAGTTGGACAATTATTTAGGTTTTTGATGCAATTTAATTTTCTAAGGTAATGTTGTTTCCACGATACTGAATAATTTAACAATTTTTTAAAGTTAATTTTCACTTTCTGTGTAAGTTCTGTTTTTTATCAGTAAATGCCAGTTGCATCATAAAACTGAAATAATTACAGAACTTGAATAGAATTCGAACCGAACTTTTACAGAACGTTAAAATTGACTTGAAAAATTGAAGAATTTTTAATTTCGTTAAACAACCCAGCCTAAATATGAGTTCTTTTTTACGTATGTATGCAAGTACCTATACTCAGAATATAAGTAGGTTCCTACCTGCACATAAACACTCGATATCATCCGACGATATTGCATATGTATTAGTTTTCTAATTTTACAATGAAATTACTCGAAGTTGAACGGGATATTTTTTAAGTATTAAATTAATATAGCGCTTATTTTTAAGCAGTAAAACTACTGGTGAGTTCTGGAATTATAAAATTGGTATGAAAATGTACGTACGCTCATAACTTCTGAAGGACTGCAACAAATTGAAAAATTCTTTTTTTGTTGTGTTCGTTATTGTTAGTTCAAGGTTTGTATAAAACTACTGGTGAGTTCTGGCTTGACGAAATTTGTAAAAAAAAATTGAATAGGTGGCGCGCGAGCTGTTTGAAAACTTAATGTACCGGGAATTAGTGAATGTAATGAGGCAGGGGGGGTGGAAACAGGAAGGGGGAACCTGGGAGGGGGGAGGGGAACTCGGGAGGGGGTTTACGAGACGGAGAAGCGTAGGAGTGAAGTGGGGGAAAGGGGAAGCGGACGCTGGTGAGGAAAAGGGGGGGGGGGGGGGAAGGGGATTGGAACAAATGAGAAAAGACACGCAGGTAGAAACATTTTCTTTATTAAATGGTATAGCAACGCATGCCGGATACCAGCTATCTTCTATATATATAAAAATCAAATAAATGTTTGCAAGTAAGTATGTATGTATGTCCGCTATGCGTTGGTAAACCATTTATCCGATTGCGATGAAACTTTGGGGATTTGATGTGCGCATGCCCGCGATGGTTTCTGCATACAATGGTGAGCTCTGGCATAATGAAATTACGCATTGCTGAACCGTTCATCCGATTGCGATGAAAATTTGGGGATTTGATGTGTGCATGCCTAAAATGATGTCTATATACTAACGTATGACATGTTTTTGCTGCTAGGCCCTGCGGCCGGCTTTATATGTATTTGTATGTTTAACCGCTAAGCGTTGCTAAACCTTTCATCCGATTGCGATGAAAATTTGAAGATTTGATGTGTGCATGCCCACGACGGTTTCTGTATACAAAAGTGAGCTCTGGCATCATGAAATTACGCATTGCTAAAGCATTCATACGATTGCGATGAAACTTTGGGGATTTGATGTGTGCATGTCTACAATGGTGTTTATATACTAACGTATGGCAGGTTTTTGCTGCTAGGTCCTGCGAGCGGCTTTATACATAATTGTGTGTTTAACCGCTAAGCGTTGCTAAACCATTCATCCGATTGCGATAAAAAATTGTAGATTTGATGTGTGCATGCCCACAACGGTTTCTGTATACAAAAGTGAGCTCTGGCATCATGAAATTACGCATTGCCTAACCGTTCATCCGATTGCGATGAAACTTTGGAGATTTGATGTGTGCATGCCAACAATGGTGTCTATATACTAACGTATGGCAGGTTTTTGCTTCTAGGCCCTGTGGCCGGCTTTATATATATTTGTATGTTTAACCGTAGGTACCTACCCGCTTACTATGATTTTTTTTCTGTTAGTTAGTAAGTCAAGTTAGTTTTAACCCGTTAGTTGCATTTGCAACAGGCATAAGCTAGTACATTGTTATTGGACAATTCGGCGGTACATCTTCTCAAATCCCTTCGGGATCACTTAGTTATATTTTGTGTAATTTATTAGGTAAAGGTAAGTACCGTATTTCCTCTAAACCGACTGCATGCAGCATTTTTCACAATATGGGAGGCGGGTATGGGTACCGCCGCCCCGGGAACCATTTATTGGATAATCAACACCTCTGCCATAGGTCACCCCAAGTGGTTCGCTACGTTTGGTGACTTAGCAGGGGTGCCCGGGTTCATAGGGTGAGGTTTGTCTAGGTCTTGGCAGCGGATGCGTCTGCCTACCTGCTGCATGGCGGGCCGGATCGAAAGAGACTGGTTGAGCTTTTGTCTTTACCATATCTCAAGCCATCGCCTTGCACCGCAGTTAGAGGGATGGATTCATACGTCTGTAACTCCTGGGCACACTAACCCCCAGATTCCTACCCACCCCTCATTCCTTTTTCCTTCCCGCGACTTCCTCTCCTTCCTTTCCCTTAAAAAACCCTAAAAAAAGATGACATAGGCCCTGAGGGGAATTATTTTTATCAGGGCCTCCTGTGTTGAGCTAATGTAAAAAATAATAATAATAAAAGTATGCCGGGGGGGAGGGGGGGGGGGGGGAATTGTAGGCCGATCAACTGTCATGGAACTTCGGAATTACTAGCAGAAAACCTGCAACCATATTTAACTTCATCATATACAGTAGGTACAACCACAATTAACAACATTAACATTTAACTAAGCAAAAAAAAGCTCGTACACGTCATCATGGAGCATTCGGAAGGAACGTGCGTCGTACGAGTAACTTGCTTCTTATAACATTGATGGGTGATAGTGACCATTCTTCTATAATTGACGGATTATTTACATTATAATAATATTCATTTTAATAACGTAGTGTCAATAATTACCTACATCGATGATTCAGATGTATATTATTTTATTTGTATGCTTACATTAATAAGTATGTGGAATCGACTCATAAATGGGCGTTTTCCAAAAAAGATGTAGGTGACGTAATAGGAATTCCACTTAAGTGAGATGCTCCGTTTCGATTAAAAATATGCGTAAATTTATTAAAGAAAGTATGAACTTCATGACTTCAGTATTTAATCTAGAAAATATCAATAAACTTATAAAATAATTGGAATTTAAGTTTAATACTCTTGGTAAGAAATTCTTTTACGTCACTTATATCACAAAGTTTTTAAAGAAAATTAAAAGAAATTCATTATTTCAGATCTTTATTTACGAATTGAAAACACAATCAGTCTTCTAAAAAAATATGA
Organism: Limnephilus lunatus; assembly: GCA_917563855.2. Lineage (NCBI taxonomy): Eukaryota > Metazoa > Arthropoda > Insecta > Trichoptera > Limnephilidae > Limnephilus > Limnephilus lunatus. The sequence continues at coordinate 51,622,349 of OU830602.1, read as the reverse complement.
ATAATCACGCTTGTTGAATTAAATATTAAGTTTTTATATAAAAATATTCTTATAAGCTACTTTTGGATACTTAGTACTACTTATATATTATTCGTTCCAGAAAGACGAATGTAAGTTTTTGTATTACGAATGCTTAATCTAAATCTAAAAAAATACAAATTTCTTTGAGATATAATAATTAATCTTAGTAAATTAATCACAGCAGTAATAGGACAGTGACGTACAAAGAAACACTTGGGAACGTTTGGGAACTCTAAGGCAGCGTTCAGATGTATTTAAAATATTATAATTGTTATAAAGTTGAGAATCGACTTGTTATTTTTTTCTTTTCTTTTTGTTTTCGTTTCTGTTCTACATATATTTAATGTAAGAATTTTTCTCTTTATTTATTTGTGCTTTTTTGTTCAATATTATATCACTCAACCAGCATACCTACAGGTAATATATTACATTAGGTATGTAGTATGTAGATACATACAAAACATAAATTATTGGAAAATTCCATCAGGTGAACCGACCTTTAGAATTCCATCACGTTACTTTTATGTTCCATTCATGAGACATAAGCGTAATAGAAGTAACGTAATCTCGTCAATATTTTTTCAAAATGTATTTATTAATAAATTATGAAACTTCTGTTTATTCTAACTAAATATTTTATAAAACAATAAATGAATAAATTTAATACAAAATAGAGTCTAATGCAAGTTGGTAACTTACCTGAGAAATATGGAATCGTTGGTGGAATACTTTTTTTAGCACATCCGAGAGCGACCGCTTTTGTTGCGAATTCTTGTAAACTGGATGTCAAAAATAAAACATAGCCGCCTTCATGCACTAAATAATATTGCTATTTTCGAAAATATGTATCAATTTGGCAAAATTTTGTCTGGAAGAAGTCAAAAATGTGGTCACGTGGGCGGAAATTCCATCATACGCCATTTCGCAGGACAACTCAGAATCTGTTTTTTAAATTATTTTGCATATAGTATTAGTACAATTAGAAATAAATACGGGGAGAATATAAAATAATATCAATTTTTGAACTCTAACTGGTAGCGGTAGGCGTAGGACATACCAAAAACAGTGACCTGTAGTCTTACTTATTTTGAAATAATGTAGAATTTTAATAGATTCACTCATTATTTTTAGTCCATAACGGTATTTATTTATTATTATATTTTTAAAATATATTGGGTGGTCATATAAACCGACACAATATAAGTTACTGATCCTGAAAGTGATCGGATACTGACTTTTCTCTATGTAAATTTTTTTTAAAAACGCCCAAATACGTTCTGCTTTCCGCCAACGACAGAGCCAAGATTCAACCAGTACGTTTGGATCTGCGTTGTTCTAAAACTTCCAATATTTAATATTGGGCGGAATTAAATTATTTGTGTTGAATGAGATGGAAAGATATGCATGCAATGAAATCTCGTAAAATCTGCAACGCAGCAACCTCCATGGTCGAGGGGTAAGGCTTTCGACTAGCAATCCGGAGGTCGCGGGTTCAAATCCCGGCATGCACAAGTAAATTTAATTTTAATTTGTGATATTTCTCAATTTATTAATTAAAAATAATGTATTTGTGGCACATTCCAAATTGGAATATACTCTTGGTATCGCCCCGGTGCAAGACCACCATGCACAATTGAAATTTTGCTTGAAATAACTTTAGCCGTGTTTGGTGACCAGATCTGAATAACCAGGTACTTCCTCACCTTCCTCTTTTCATCTTCTTTTCTATCCCATTAGCTTTCAGCCTCACAACATACCCAATTGGGGATTTCATAGTCTCATTACCTCCAAACGGTTGGGAGCAGTTGGGGCTCTTATGCAGTATTCACGTAAAAAAAAAAACTTAGTAGATACGCTATCAGAAGAGACTGCACATTTTACAAGAAAATCATTTTGTAACATACTTACATAATAAATATTTGTAATCACACGGTGAACACCTTTTTTCTGCCACGTAACGGCTGTTGATTTTCCCCACATTTCTGTATAGTGTGGAAACATGGACACTTAGAGCCAGCGAAAGAAAGCTGATAGATTAAGTACCTAGAAAGGTGGTGCCGGAGAAAAATGCTCAGGATTCCATGGACAGACTGACGCACAAATGTCTCCATTCTGGAAGAGCTAGGCATCCATAATAGGCTTTCAACTATCTGTCTATAACGTATCTTAAGAAACTGACCTTTTGCTCTCCATACTGAAGACTCCAATTTGAAGAAACTCATAGTCCCCGGAAAAGTGGAAGGCAGAAGAAGCAAAGGAAGGTCACCAATGTGCTGGAGTGACCAAGTATCACTAGCGTCTGGTACGTCGGTGTCCTCAGCTCTCCAAGCAGTGCAGAACCTCGCGGACTGAAGGAGCCTTGTCCAACATGGAAATTGCAGTATGGGTTACGCTTCTTAGCAACTAGGAACCAACTTGAGTACAAGAATGGGAATATTTGGTAAATATTTTGTAATGGGAAAACCCAGTAAACAGGGAACAAAGAAAAACAAGATAATATTATTTGAACTTCACCGTTTATTTATTTAAAAAATAATGAGTACAAAAAAAGTTACCATTCATTAAAATTGTAAAATATAATACAAAATATACAAAAAAAATTATGTTTACATATTCAAAGTACAAAATATTAAATAATAAAGCTTATTTGGAACCATAACTATTATGTACGATGTATCGACCATCAAAATAATTTTTAATTTATCATTTTAAAGAGATGTAATTTGTTTAAACATCTTACAATTCAAAGTGGTATTATTTATTTACAGGTTACAGATATACAATACAACAATGTTTCTTGAATTTTGATGAATTGATTAACGAATGTGGGTTCTACATTCTACATGTCTTGAGAATCATTTTCACTACAACATTTCAACTACAACATCAAAAAGTTGCATTATTATTTTTATCATTTTGGAATAAATTGGTTAGTAGCACCAAATGATTAATTATTTATTGAGATAAATGTACTTAACAAATTTTTGTAGAACACATTATAGAGTGCATCAAAACATTAATGGGAAATAAAATATTGTAATATCAAAGGTTATCAATAAATAAATTTGACGCATGAATGTTGTTGGATCACATTAATGTTATCGTAAAGGATAAGTTAATAATAACTTCATATGAAATAGAATCGTTACATAGGCATGTGTACTTCATAAATAATAATATGTACATAGTGACGTTATTCATTATTCCACTAGATGAGATTCCTGCGAGAACCTTTTCTTATAACAGTTGACCCGCGGTAATCTGGCCCCTGTCTAATCCGGCATACATACAATGCATTTTCACCATGACAAATCTTCGTCAATGCATGCTTAAACATGTTGTGACTTGTTCGCGGTACCGTGACTTTTGCTCGACGCGTATTTTCTCAGTTTGATTGTGAAACTGATCACATATGTTCATATATTGCTGTAGCATCATACAACGCATATTTACATGTATCGCAATGGCTTTGCAAACATAAAAGCAGAATCAGTACTCTATAGTCCGACAAATTCGATCATCCGATACCGTCTTGCAAAACGTTGATCGGATTACTGCGGTTTTACTGTAATGAGATAATTTGGAAAAATCTAATAAAGCTTGCTCTTGCCTAAAAGGGTCAGGTAGGAATGCTGTCCTTGTTCTACCAGTATAACAATGGAAGATGCTCCGAGAAACTTTCATCATTGATCCCTTCGGCACCCAACATAATGTATATGGTTGACATTTGTCACATGAGAAAGAGTCGTTTCCACAACTGTTCTTGAGTTCAACAGCTTGGCTGTGTAACGATTTACAGGCTTCTGTGTTTCCTCCCTTCTACAACAAAGGGCCTCCTGTGTGGAGTTAATGTAAAAAAAAGAAGCCTCGGCAAACAAGAGCGGAATTCCCATTCATCGTTTATGTGGGAATTGTTTCTCCAACTTATTTTTGTGTAAAACAACATGCACGTTTCCAGCATTTGTTTTCCCTTCCTCAAATTTTCTGCATCTCTTCAAGGTAGCCCCTTCCTTAACACGTCTCAAAACATTGTCCAACCGGGTGGCAAAATAGTTTCCATAGTAACACACAGTAAGAACCGATGATCTCTTCCTCCTGAGAGGATTTTATGGGAGATAATAAGAGCACATTTTGAATTAATTGTAAATTATTGTCCATGACACATTAAATTAATTGAAAAGAAAAAAGTACGAAATACGTCGATAAGAGCTGTAAAAAATATAACCTTTGATTTTTTTATTAGTACTCGGAGATCACAACATTTGCTTTTATTTTATATTTGGTAAAATTAGTGTACAAATGCTCGCTCCTATATTGCATCATATCTTTGGGCACATTAAAAAAAAAATTTTTTTAAACCATAGTGTATTTGGGAATAAAATTTTTCAAGATTCAATAAAACTTTTGCACACGCCGTGCATTCCTTTATAATATGTAGAATGCATCACCAAAATGTTAATTGGCCTGTAAATAATTTTACGAGGGTTGTCCATCAATTAAAGACCTTTCCTCATTTTCGGCGATGCGGAATTTATTTCTCAAAATATGACGCTACTGGCGTTTAGCTCAGACTTTCCCCGTAAAAACTAGTGGTGATCCGGCTTGGTGCGATCTTTGCGCTTGTTTAAGATGGACGCTCCGCTGTCGAATCCCGGGTGCGCTCAATTATTCGCTTTCTCAACTAATCGTACCGGAGACTATGTCGAAAAATAGTGGGGATATTGTACCTAAAATGTCATACAATTATTGGAAAATGTAAATTTTTACCATTTCTTTTAAATTAGAAAGGTCTTTAATTCTTGGACAACCCTCGTATACACATACCTAATAAATAATATTAATCGTTTTCATAATGTTGGTTGCCTGCTTACTGACTACGAAACATGTGTCAATATGATTATTATCTGAAAATGAAGATTATTCTTCGTATAGAATAAAGAAGAACACAAGAACTGCCTTGTGGACGTATTTCGTGATTCAAATATTTCACAAACGAGCCTTAAGTTTCCAAAACAAAACTGAATTTTTACCATTTTTTTTTTAGATTAGCTCCACATAGAAGGCCCTGGGGAAAAAGTATCCCTGATGCTGTGTGGTGGGTCTTTTTACGGAAAGGAAAGAGAGGAAGCTCTGAGAATCTAGGGGTCAAACTATCCAGAAGTGCTGAAAGTGTGAATCCATCCCTCCCACTGCGGTATAAGGCAATGTGTCGAGAGTGCTAGTTTCTCCAGATCTGGCCTGCCACGCCACAGGTGAGCAAACTCATGTACTGCCAAGACTCATTTACACCTCACTCCATGAACCCAGACACCCTTGCTAAGTCACCAAATGTAGTAAATCCCTGGGGGTGATCTATGGCAGAGGTGTTGGTTATCCAATAAATGGTTCCTGAGCGGCGATACCCATACCTGCCTCCCAAATTACCATGAATGAAATTCAAATGGGGTGGAGATCCACTATGTCAAGTGAGTGTAAGTGAGGCAGAGCGTGTGCTAAATGGAATAATTGTTTCTATTCATATTTGAAAAAGGCATTCTAGTTTTATTTTTTATTCCATGCTTGTAAGCATAATATAACTGTTTCATACTGAGCTGCATTCAGTTCAATTAAGAGTTTATTAAATTTTTTATAAGTACCGATAGTATACATATAAGTACATATTTATGTTCACAACTTTTCTAAGACTTTTATTAAATATTGAATAAATAAATTAAAAAGGAAAAGAAAACGTAGAATGCGACAAATAAAAAAAAAATAGAGATGAGGTCTTATTTTATTAACATTTTATTCTAATTTGTATGAAAATGTTATTCTTATCAAATACACTGTTTTATCCGAACACTTTGATATATTGTACACGGCATAATAAACTAACTATGTAAAATTAATAATATTATAGAAGATAATCGATAAATTATTGAAAAACAACGCACTTATAATATATTATGTGTTGTACTCGAATAATTTTACAGAAATGAAACATCTCATTTGAACTTACGAGTGGAATATATTATTTTACAAAAAATAGTACATATTGAAAACATTACAAAAAATGGTTTAAAGCTATGAATTATTGTGAATAAATTATTGTAATAATACCACTCTTGTACGGCTTATATATTACTAAATATGTATATTTAAATTTACTAAAGATGTATGTGTACAATTATTATTTTTGCATGTTAACTAGTGAATTGTTTTCATCTCTTCTTCATAATAATGAGCCACAATACAAGATAAATGTTTCTAAGAACCAGATAGTTGCTTAGCCAACAATTGGAGGAGCAATCCAAAACCTAATACAGCGCCCTTGAGGTTTTTACTAGCGCCAGGCGACGTTTTGGCTCAGGGCCGGCTCTTCAGAGCCATTCTATATCTTTTGTGGGATCGAGATAGATATCGAATGAGATCTCCTGTCAGTTTTGTGTGATTTTCTATGACTGTTAATTGATTTTTCTAGGGGTATCAGGCCAGCTTCGCCGATTTTAAATAGTTTAAAATACGAAATACTGTAAATATACATGATTATTTATGTATCTACTGAATGCTTAAATTTTTCTACTATAGTGGATAAATGAACATTTATATTTACAGTATTTCGTGTTTTAAAATATTTAAAATCGGTGAAGCTGGCCTGATACCCATAGAAAAACCAATTGACAGCCATAGAAAATCACACAAATCTGACAGATCTCGTCCGATATTTATCTCGATCCCACAAAAGATACAGAATCGCTCTGCTGATAAGGGATAAGGCCAAAGCTATTTTGAATGAAGACTGATACCCAACATTTCAAACCATTTTTCAGAAGATTGCTAGTTTTATATTTATGTTGATACACTTTTTATGGAATATAAGTGGAATTGTATTAACTAAAGACACGTGAATATATAACTATTAAACAATACATAGAGTGGTGTGGGAGGTATTTGTGGGCGGTAGTGCCAGTCTTGCTTCATGCAGAATCCTAAGTCTTGGACCGAGAGGAACTCCCAAAGCTCTGAGACGTTCTTCTCCTAGGAAGGGTAGTTCTGCAGCGCCTACTCTTTCTTTTTCTAGCAGGGGAGCGTATTTCTGTAATTAAAAATGATAAAATTAGTATTAAGGCTCAGTTCCCGGCCCTAAAAAGTAGAAGATGGAGAGATATGAAATTACGAATGTTAGAAGAGCGCGCTAACGATAAAATTTATGCAAAAATCATGAAAATCTTTAATGAAACACGACTCGTTAAAAATAGAGCAAAAAATATTGGATAATTTTCTTTAATTTTATTTAAAGAAACGCTGTGAATTTTTTCATACATATAACTTGTAAAATAACCGAAACAAACGTGTTTATAATCATTTTTGGAGCATACTTAGCGATTTTTTTCTATCGAGGGAATTTTATATAATTTTAGTTTCGGCGCGATAAATGTCTAGAATAACAAATATTTTTTTAAGAGCTTAAAAACTTCAAATGTTTAAGGGAGGTTTGCAAGAAATCGGTTGAAATTCGGAGAACCGCCTCTTAATTAAGTTAAATGTATTTGGGAGTAATTTTTTTTTTTTTTTAATTATTTCTGGCTTTCACCCTTCAAGGGTGTTCTAGGCCATCATTTGAGTAGTTCTATTTGCAAAAAAACTTGAAAAATTCTAAGTATGGGTATTTCCAAGTATTTTATATAAATATAACTAGCTGTACTAGCGTCAAACAATTTCGGTATGGAATTAGTTAAGATATTATGAAGTAAAATGGATAGAAAGCGTAAGGGTTTTATGTTTTCTCATAAAAGACATTGCATAGTAAAGAGGGTTGTTTAAAAAATTTGAACGATTCATCAAATTTTTTAAGATAATTTTTACATAATGTGTAAGTTCTTTTCAAGTTCTGTTATTTTATCGACGCTGGGAAGGAAAAATGGCTAAAGTGCCATACAGCTGGAAAAGAAAAACCTTTTCTTTTTATTAACAGCTAAAGGTTTTATTTTTCAGCTGCATGGCGCTTTAGCCATTTATCCTTTCCAGCGTCGATATCATTGTAAGTTAGTTGCTTCATGAAACTGAAATACTGGGATTTTAAAAAGAAATGTCATTAAAATGGTGACATTTCTTTGAAAAAATTGTGTAAATTTAAATACCTACCTATTTAATATTATTTATATATTAATCAATACTTGTTTTTTGTTCGTGTTTTATGCACTGCCATACCATTCATCCGATTCGATGAAACTTTGGTGATTTATTGTGCGCAAGCCCGCTGAGTTTTCCATATATAATGGTAAGCTCTGGCATTATGAAATTTGTATATTTGAAAATGTGTGTGTTTCACATATTTTAGCGGCAGGAGGGAAGGAAGGAGGGGGGTAAAGAAAGAGGTAGGGTTCACGGGAAGGGTGACGAAAGAGGGGTAAATCGGGGAAGGCGGGAGGGTAACATGGGAGGGGAAGGGGATGCATGGGAAAGGAAAATAAGGGATTTTTATTTTATTTATTTGAATAGCATTGCAACGCACGCCGGTTCCCATCTAGTTATAAATAAGAAATTATACAATCAATTTAAAGATACGTCGCCATTTCATTTACAAATTCTTTTTAAAATCTTTCTTCAGGCTGGTAGGCACCATAGTATTGAAAAATGAAAATTGAATCCATATTGTGATCTGTCAATATACTAATCTACGCACTCAATAAATATCAAAATCTTGAATAAATATCTATGGATCACAATAAAAAATATTTAATGCGTAGCGTTTGCCTAACATTTCAAACCATTCTACAGAGGAATACTACAGTCAAAGTTAGCCTCCTAGTCAAAGTAAGGGTTGTTTTATAGTATTTGAACACGGACGTACAAAATACCTGGACTTGCCCTAAGCGATAAAAGGCGTATTATTTCCCCCTCCCATTGGAACCATTTTTCTGAACCGGCTGGGCTTGCGAGAGCCACGCGTCAATCTAAAAAATGTGACGTCATCATTCGTGTCCGGACCAGTGTCGAGCTCTCATCGTAAATAACACGGTAAAAATGGTGGCTTGTGCTATAAATACGTGTAAACATAGAAGAGAAAAAGAGAATAAACCCAATTGTGGTATTACATTCCATAAGCAAGCATTATTTTACACTATTTTAAGCTAATTCAGATCACATAATATGATCGTTTTTGAACATACACCATAAATATACCAAACCACCCATACATACACTTATCACTCCGAGATACATGGCGTGTGCCCGTCACTGTTTACTGGGGTAAGTAAATTATGAAACATTTGTAAAAGTGTATTAACTAACTACAGGAGCAAAATATTGGACTCGACCTTATAGGCGACCTTACTTTGAAGTATTTGAACTTCAAATTTGTTCATTGCGTGGCGAGCAATTTGCGCTCCCATGTAAAAAGGTCTATTCATTCAAAAGCAGAGTTTACTTTTAAGAACTAAATGATAATTTTATAGTGCGAGATGCCTAGGTATATACTGTCAGATTGAGTTTTGGCGAATCACGTATCACCAAAGCCATCTTCCTGCCCTTCGTCCCGCTGTAGCCAACTACAGCGGGAAGCCAACTTCTACCCCTCACCTTTATGTTCTGGTCTATCAATATTCATATGTCTATGTATTTGAACCATTCTTCAAATTTCAAAACAGCTTAAAGCTCACAGATGATTGCGCAGCAGTGTTATGAAAATGTACACCAAAAGTGTAAATTGAGTACTAATAATATATCCTATGTTAGTTATACATTTGAATGATTTGAGGGAAACATGTAATAAAAAAATTCAGTTCACATACCTCATATCCTAATTTCTTTAAAAACATCCTCAGCAATGGTGGCTCATCCCCAAAAAACTTAGTAAGTTTCTTTACACGACTAGGATTAGCCAAACTGGACGCATCCATCCCACCAAAACCATTGCTGGCTGGGCAATAACTGGTGTCCATACGAGGCATCGATTGGGATCTGGAAATACCACAAAATTAATTTATGGACATTGTTTTTCCGGACTCTGGTATAACAAGGTTATATGACACAACACCGTTTGAAGACAGAGAGGTCCATGTCTTGTCACATAACATTGTTGCGTTAAACAGAATCTTGCTATTCCAAGGAGCCAATATCCTGATTGCGATTTGGGTACTGGTAACATATAACTGTTCAATCTATTTACACGCTAAAGGCCTAAAAAGAGCTATCTGCTGTAAAATTTCCCTACTCCCAAATAATAATAATTATTATTATTTAATGTTCTTTATTCAGTAAAGTTTATGCATTACAGTAAATGGGTAATTTTTTGGCCATCACACTAGGCACATGCCTGTGTTGTAGTGGCTGTTGTAGTTGAAATAACACTTAGTTTCAACCCAATTACGTCAAGAGGAGAACGAACAAAATCATAAAATCGGTTCTTAATTTGGGTTATTTGAATAATTTGTAAATGTTTAGATTGATAGGGAAGCTTCTGGAAAACGTCATATCATATGTGGTCAAAGGGCATGACTCTCAACAAGCAATCCGGAGGACACGGGTTCAAATGTGGGCGTTCGCAAATAAATTTTATTTGTTTAATTTATGCTTTTTCACAATAATATTAATTAAAAATAACATATTGCAGTATATTTGCAGTACGTTCCAGAGTGGAAGAAACTCTCAGTATCGCACTGGTGTAAGACCATCATTCAGAACTGAGACATTGCTTGAAATGACCTAACACGTGTTTGGTGACCAGAATAGCCAAATACTTCCTCACCTTCGTCTCCCCATCTCCCTCCCTTCCTAAATACCTTCAGCCTTACAACATACTCCAATAGGGGATGCATAGTCTCACTGGCTCCAGACGGGAGCAGTTGGAACTCTTGTGAGGCATTCACATAAAAAAAAATTGTCTTTCTTGTAGTACCTACATAATTAAATTGAAAAAAAAAACTGTTTATTTAAATTTAAATTAAATTAATATTAAATTAAAATAAATTCGTGCACACAAGTAATAAGTAATAAGCTTATGTAGAACTGAAACTTTATTCCATCTGTATCTTCATCATCTAAATTTTTGTTATAAAAGATAATGTTACGTATACCAGTTGTTTTTTTGTACATTGGGATTTCTGTGAACATTTATGGTGAGGTCAAGCTACAAATAAAACAAAATGCAATATTTACTGATGAAAGTACTAATAAAGCACCAGGTGGAAACAATAGGTAATTTACCAACTTGATAGAAGTCTTTGGCAATAAAATGCAAAGAATCAAATAAGTTTGTGCAATAAAAAGAAAAATGATTACACCGAACCATTGTCTTCATCAGAAAGATGCAGTCTTATAGTTAGCCTAATGTAGAAATCTACATATTTTATAGTGAGTTGGAATGTAAGTTCGATTGGATTGGAAATGTTAAGTTCTCAGAGAGAAATGATTTTTGTAGTAAAAGATGCCCTTACCTCTGTTGATTTCTCAGTGCAGTGATTTCTCCCCTGATGTTTTCCATCTCCTGTATCATTAGATGCTGTGTTCTCATCTCACTGGAGAGGTGTGCCACCGATCTCGCCAGTGTAACAACGTGTGACTCGAGACGTTGAAACCGTTTGTTTATACCCTTGAAACAAAAATAACTTCATTATTGATACTGAATACAATATAGTCTTGCTCCAAAGTTCCGCTGCAAATTCACTTTTTGAAAAATCTTAGGTAAAGGGAGAGGTTATGTTTAGTGGCGGTTCTTCCCTCAGGTCCATTGGTCAATAACCTCCCTAAATACATTATCAATTCTCCCTGAATCACCTTTCCGTGCGTCCCCGTTGGGTCTAGGACGTTTCTACGCCGCCGGTTCTTCGCCGCCAGTTCATCGCCGCCGTTTCTACGCCGAGACGGTTCTACACCGGCCGTTTCTACACCGGCCGTTTCTACGCCAGCCGATTCTACGCCGCATTCAAATTAAATTAACAATTACAATTAAACTTTATTGTTTTAACACATACATACAGTCATAGAAAATAAAATAGAAAATACAAAAACTATCGAATCATTTAAAAAGTAGCATTAACATTTATTTTAAATTAAAAGAATAAATAGGAAAAATAAGATTATTGCGTCATTTGGTAATTGTGTGCTAGGCCACGTAAATAATCACCTAACCTAACCTAACCTAACCTAACCTAACCTAACCTAACCTAACCTAACCTGGCTGGCGTAGAAACGGCCGGTGTAGAAACGGCCGGTGTAGAACCGTCCCGGCGTAGAAACGGCGGCGATGAACTGGCGGCGAAGAACCGGCGGCGTAGAAACGTCCCATTCCCGTCCCCGTTCCCCACCCGCGTCCACTTCCTAGCTAGCTTTATAAATTAAAGCCTATGTGTTATTCTGATGTATGAGCTATATTATTGTAAAATTTCATTAAAATTCATTCAGTAGTTTTTGAGTGAAAGAGTAACAAACACACATACATCCATACAAACTTTCGCGTTTATAATATTAGTAAGATAAGATTATACAAATCAAAATGACTGGTATTATTCTAATATATTTTAAATGCACCGCAAGGTAGTAGGTAGCGGCAAGTAGTGACATCTAAAACCCCGTTTCCACGCTTGCCAAGCCTCGGCAAGCCTCCACAAATGCCAACGTGGAAACAAGTCGTTTGTCTTGGCTTGCGTAGGCTTACAAGAGCTTGCGAGAGCTTGCCGCCGATCCAGTCGGGGTCGGATCCAGCGGCAAGCTTCGGCAAACGCTCAGTGTAATTTCCGAACTGACGGCGAATGCACGCAGTTTTGGCTCCATGCGGTATTTCGATAATTAACATTACGAGACATATGTATGACGTAAGAGGCGTACCTGACTTATTAAAATGTATAAGTATATAATTTGAATGCACTAAGTAATTTAATTTATTGGATTTACCTAAAAAGTCAATATAAATAAATAATCTTTTATTGATGATTTATTATTTAGATATTACAATAAAAAACATATGATTTTTGTTAGAATAATTTTTTTTTATAATTCCAGACATATTGTTTTTTTTTAAAACTTTGCTTGTATTTCAAATAAAAGTATGTTAAACCAAACGCAATAGCTGATACAAGTTCGGCGTCTGCCATGCTTGGGTGTTGGTAGCGTACTGACGCAGTCACAAGCGTGTAAACGGCTTCTTTCTTTCCCATGCAGTATGATTGGCTGGGTCAATTTATCAAATGTCCCAATATCACGTCTTCTGTCTCTTTACACTCCATACAATAAACGAGATGGCACAATGTCGCCTAATAAAGATGCTTTGGGATTCTGAAGACGGTTTGGGATAATGCCAAGAGGGAGATAGCATGATGAATATTATGTGTGTGAATGAGATGGTTTGATAAACGTAATAATTTACTATATTAAATGCAATTTGATTCTCAAACTCGTGAGGTACCTAAAAATGAATATTATTGTATTTTATTTGATATTGTATCATGTCATTTTTTTTAATGACTTTTAACTTCTGGACCCCCTAAAGCCGCCTCTGGTTACTTGAGAAATATCGGTGCTAGATACATAACATGTACTTAATGGAAAGTTTAGTATTTAAGATTTTATGAAGTTTTGAACTAACCTTAATATCATTGACTTTCTTTCTTTGTTCAGTTGCGTTTCTCCGTTTGTCCCTGACAGGCCGACTGCTCACTGAACTGGATGGAAGAGATGAAACGCTTCCGTACCGTCTTTTAGATGACCTAGGGTAAAATGAAGGAATTATTGGGAAAAGACAAAAAGTAAGGCTATAAATTTCGTGCAATTTCGACACCGGAATGTTACTTCAAACAAATTATGGAGAATATTATGCGTGCAAACTTACATTATCAATAATTTTTAATATAAGTATCTAATTCGTTAGAAGAAAAGGATTTTTATGTAATGTGTCGTAAGTTAGTGAAAATTGCACGAAAGTATGTAGCGATGCCATCTATTGGCTGTTATGTAAAGTAACATTAAGGTAATGGAAACATTGAATTTATTATTGAATAAGGTTTTAGTTTTACCTAGGATCCGTAGGCTGGTATTTCCCCAATCCATGATTGGCTGGTTTCCTTACTCCCAGAAGCTTCAGCACTTCGCAGTACATGTTCTCCAGGCCTTGGAGTTGTCTCCGGATGGCCCTGGCATCCTGAGTGGACACATCACTATCTGATTGACCATCCAGCATGGATGACAAATCCAGGCTTCTGGTTGTTGTTGATGTTATGTCAGTTTCTAAACCAAACACTGGAAAGTAAAAAAAAGTTATATTATATGTCAAGCATTTGGATTTGTAGAAGTTTTGACGATATAAAGTCTATAATTGTAATGTTTCCAATATGTATGCTAGCGAAAGCGTTTGTTAGTGTCATTGAGTAAGTAGGAATTGACCTACTATGTAGTAAACAATTTTTTTCTAATTGACATCAAAAATTCTAACTTGAAATCAATTTACTCGAAAATGAAAAAAAGTTATATGACAAGATCAACTAAAAATGTGATGAAAAACACCAGTTTTCCGTTTCCCATACTACGAGTTTCGGGACCTACTTTTGATTGAAATATGGAATAAAAAATTAAATGAATGATTATTAAATAGGGGGACATTATTGGATTTTTATTTCTCAACTGCCACAGGATATAAAACCGGTAGAAGTTTGTTGCGAGTGTGTCTGTGAGCCCGAAGTAAGTTTTAATTTGATCAACCAATTCTCTTTCAAATTGGTATAGATCACTCATCTCGTTATTTTGTATTCAGAACTCACGGCCAATAGTGTTGTTTGACTTTTGTGTTCTTGACCATACGTTTTAGATAAACTTAGTGAATAGATTAATATTACTGAAACACTGTAAAATATTAGGACTTAACAGAAGAAGAAGTGGTTTTGTTGTTTTTTAAATAAAGCCTTTTGAGAAATAAAATGCATCGTTTTTATTGGTATGTTTTTAAAGTTACAAGTTAACGACACACAACTTTTTCCCCACCCAACGAACAAAGGTTTAACAATACTTTATGTTTTCGGTGCAAGTTTTGTTTGAAGAAGAAAACGTTTTTAGCTAGCGTAGACTTTTTATAGTTAAAATCCTTTGTACGTTGAGAAGGGAGAAAGTACACAAAATTATTACACAATAGCGACATCTACAACTACTGGCCATCTTTGGTCTAAATGAGTAAACTCATTGACAATGATTATCACTAATTGTAAACTATAATTGGTTTTAAACTTAACTAAATTAACTTAAGGAAATTAAAAAACACCTTTATTATTACGGTTTCACGGTTACCGTACCATGATGGCCAAAAAAGGAAATAAACATATGTTACTTATCGCCACAACGGTGCAGCTCTGTCAAAAGATGAGGTACACAATGTACGTTGGTCTGTTTCCTCCAAAGGAAAAAAAGTGTTAATTTTCTTGCATCTCTCTCACACACTGCAACGTGACATCTCCGTAGACCCCTACCTATCGGTATCTGCTTGCCGTGATGATAATTTTGAAAGTATGGAATAAGTTACAAGGATAATAAAAGTGCGAGTGAATTCCAAAAATTCAAAAATGTCAAATGTCAACGCGCTAATAGTTTTGCTTTTGTTCTTATACACTAAATAACAACAGTCAAAAATGAGACAAATGGTGTACGTACGTCTGCACCCCCCAAAGGGAATATACAATCATTATCGTACATCTCCCTCACAAGTATAAAGAAAATGAAACGCAAGGAAAAACTAGTATTTTGTAGGAAACAGTCACACATATTTTGTGTGTCTCATCTTTTGTCTCACCATTATTTAATGTGTAAGAAAGAGCTGAAGCATTATAGCGATACAGAATGTATGTTTAATGCCCTTTTTTTGCCGTATTATGGTAACGTAACCGTGAATCGTCACGTTAATTATAAAAGCGCTCAATAGTTGCAATAATGGTTTAAGAATATGTACTTGTAACTTACTGTGTTTCTTATACTGTACGGAATGGTCTTGCTTTTTGGAGGAACTGCTTCTGTGTTTAGGCGTGTGTTGCCAGTTGGCTCGCTGGTTTGGCATAGCTCCCCGATTCTCTGAACTATATTCGGGTTTGCTGCCATAGGGTAAACTAAAATCAGAAAACAATACTGTTACCAAAACAATGGATGAAATTACACAAAATATATATAATATGCCTGGTATGGGCACATAAGACGAAGACCACCAGACCACACATTGTGAAAGGAAGCAGGTAATGACTATGAAGCTTCATCGACAGTCATCCAGAGGAAGACAAAATAACTCCTTGATGACTCAATGCTCCAAAATATTACAGAGAAATATTACTGGATGAAAGCGATACCCGGAACCTAAGAAGATATAGCCTGAGAACGAGAAGAGCCGATCCCAACAGCCTACCTAGGCAATCAGTTGGGACAGTGCAAGGAAGAAGAACTTAAAGAATATGCCTGTTTACTGTAGTAAATATCAGAAATTCATTGGTAATTTTAGACAGATCTGTTTGTCTATTCTACTAGAGATGGTCGATATAACCGGTTCCCTTATTGTCACTGGAACTGACAATACTATTTCGCCGAGGAACCGGTTATCTTTGCAATTTGTAGTGCATTTGGAGTGTATATCAAAAATGAACAAAATGTTATAAAAATTGTACAAAAAGAATAATTCAAAAAATATCATCTTTCTCTCTCAACATAGTTCAACATAGTTCAGGTGTTCAACCATTCATGAATGGTAAATGGTTATTTATCAGTTGTGTAAAATTTAAAGCATATTTATTAGTAAAGGCCTAAAGACCGTTCTTCCCAACTTTTCGATTGACCAATCTGAGTCTCTGATCAGCAAAGTGATTTGTTAGGAAAGCTCGATTCGCCTGTTGTCAGAGAGTTGCGTTGGGAAGAGTGTATTTGTGCATTCGAGGAGTGTTGAAACAAAATTTCGGCTCAACATTTGATCAGTAGGAATGGGAACAATGGCTGTCAGTCTTTTGCACTCCTTCATAGAACTTAATTAATTTCGGTGTTCTCTATTCAGAGCCAATATGATTTGAGATTTTCAGTATTATCATGATTTATTTTTGGGGTATTATGCCATGTTGCCCTACCTCCTTTTTTAGTCAATGTTTCGTACACCATTACAGTGTCCTTCATCATCAATCTCTATTCAACTCCAATGAACATGAGGAAGTTATCATCTTCTCTTTAAATAATCACTGCAGATATAAAACACGTAGGTATCAGAGAATAGATTACATCACAGTTCTCGGCGGCAGGATGATTCTCAAAATTACTAATTACATATTTGTGTATTCAACATAACATAATTTGTTTTCTTGGAAAATAATGATAGATTACTAGTACCTACTTATGCCTACCAGCTGATGTTCCTCACGCTAACTGTTAACGTAAGTGGCGCCATCTTTTGGCATTATTGGCTATTTGCTTGAATTCGGTTCTATTACAAAAGTAGTTTTTTAACAAACTTCAAGTACGAAGATGGTTTTGCATAAGGAGATGTATATATAGTCCGGTCAGTGGTTGAGTGGGCATAGCGCTTGGGTTACATTTTCAGATTTCTGTGGTGGTAGTAGGAGATTTTCAAACATTGTTGGGTTATTCGTAACCCGGGAATGTTTGTCTTTCTTTTTAAAAATTAAAAAAAAAATAATAATTTGATGTCCGGTTCTTAAATTTCACCCGTACAGGCGCTAAACTATTAATAACATCTGATAATAATTCTCACCTCTGGTGTTTAAACCTTGCGGAGTTCCTGGGTGTAGCGTCGGGGGTAGATTGAGTAGGTGTGAGGGGAGGCAGGGGCGGAGTCACACTGGAAGTAGTCTCACTTCCGGGGCCAGGGTTACCGTTCTGGATTGCACCACTGCCCATACTTAATCCATGCATCTTTGGTTCCAGAATTTGGCGCAGTTCTGATTCAACTATGTCCACCCACTCCGAGTCACCGACTGAAAGAAGAAGATAGAAAAGGTTAATTTACACAAGATGGTATGAAGAACACGCATAATGAATAAGTTGGTCTCTGCAAGCGGAAAAGAGTTGACCTGAGCAGGGTGGGAGATGAGCGAAATGCTTCTAGTGAGAAGTACTGATTCTAGTGAGGATGATTTGGACTGCACATATACAATGAAGAAAAGTTTGTTTAGTTGTTTATAAAAAAAAGCCTTCAAAACCAAAATTTTGGATAAATAGCAAAATTATAAAACTTTAGCTTAAAAAAAAAATTAACTTTTTAAAACAATTTTTAACTTTCTTGTTTTCGGCAATTTCACCTCAATTATGGTTTTTCAAGCCTTTTTGTCGACATTGCGATATTCTTTGCAAGTCGTATCGCATAAATATGAAAATTGGCGAATGGCTTCAATAAACACATCCGTCTTGAAAAACGCAGTCGAGGCAACTGAATTGACGACAGATCTTAAGCACAGTCCGCTAGAAACTATTCGGCGATGGTGTTCATGAGCGGACTCGATCAAACACATTTTAACTCGGTCGATTCACTCCCCTCATCTTGTTTTTGATGGAAGCGCTTGTGCAGTTAAAGTTTGCAAGTCGAGCCGAGTTTGTACGGAGTTCGCTCCGCTCGCATTAGCAGAGATTTTCAGATTTTTATGCCAAAGACATATTTTTTTCATACTTTAAGTTTCTGATAAGTATAAAGAATAAATATAGACAGTGGTAGAAATACTTTACGATGTATATTGTCATTTAGTTATTTACCATGTCCATTTTTATCGTGGTATATTTTATTAGTGGATCCGGCTTGTTCGGAGGTTCCCGCAGCATTCCTTCCTTGTGTGGCTCCAGGAAGCGGATCCGACTCGGTGCTGGTGTCATGACCAACATGACGACCGCTGGAGTAGGCCGCGCTTCCTCTTCCAGAATCAACATTCGATGAGAGGCCGCCATTCTTGTCGTAATCTGGAATTTATATTAAAGTCACGAGTCTGAGATTGAGAATTCAATTAAATTCTGAACTCCTTGAGATCATTTTTTTTTATTGATATATATAATTTGTACGTAAAACATCAACCGTGAAGGCACATCGTTGACAGCTCTCCTATCTCATAAAGGAGGCTTTTTAACCAAAATAGAGGTCACAAGAAAGCTCTCGGCAGCAGAACTATTAATTGACAATTTTGACTTTGGCTTATGAAAGTATTTATTATTTACCTTGGTTTCTTATACATGGTGTTAAGGGACGTACTTGACTGACTTTAAACAGTGATTCCAGACATTATTTGGAGTAAAAAAATTAATGAAATTTTGGTCGCCGGAGATATATATTTTTTTTCAACAAAAAACAGTAGGTATTGGACAGTTAGGGACGAGGTGAGGGATTGGTTGGTTACTCGGCTGAGTGATCAGTGACGATATGATGTGGAAGAAAATGTTTTTGTTTGATTTTGAAGAAAAATTAAAAAAAAAAAACGTATAAAATGTCAACGAAGACTAAAATTTCATTTATATTTTTTATTCCAATAATGTCAGGAATCACCGGCTAAAGTAAGTCAAGGACGTCCCTTAAAATCTGTATATAATCTAACCACAAGTAAAAAAATGATGAAAATTGATTTCTGATTGATAAGCAAACAAGTAAGGTTTAAAAAAAAAAATTGATTTAAAACCAGAAATATTTACCTGAACTAGCTGTTGATCCAGGATTAATCTTTTTGCTATGTACATTAGTATTTCCACCATCCTCACCATTCTCCATTTGTCTTTGTGAGCTGTGAGGAATTCCATTAAACACTGGAGTTTTCATTCCTCCATATATGCCGTCGCTTTTAAGGATATCTCCATTTGGATCATTCTTCATCCTCATTTCATTTTCTAAAGAGCGGATGTTTTGCTGAACAAGACCATTGGATCCCCCACGATCTCTGCTGTCAAAACTTCTTCCCTGGGCATTTAGCCTAGCTCTGAACCCTCCATCATCAGAATCTTTTTCGTGTTCTGCATTTGGTATGTTCCCTGTTCTTGATAAGGTTTCTATCAGGTTTCCATGGGATCCCCTACGTTGTTGTTTTAGTTTGTTGCCAGCAAGGGGAGTGGCGGGGTTGACCCTCTCATGACCCATGTCACTTTCTTCTTCATCCAGATGTGATTGGGAATTACTTCTTCTTGTGTCTGCAAGTCCTCTTTGCCTAACAATCTCTCTCTCCATTTGTTGAGGGCTTCTCACATCACTCGATCTGCTGTCAGTGTCAACCTGAAATAGGTATTAATTAAATTAACAACATTAACATGTTCCTTTTTCTTTTCAGAAAAAAAAATCAAGATTAAAAACATTTTTATCTTTCTATGGTGATCCTTACAACTAATAGGAGAAAGTCTGGCATGTCTCGCGTCTCACTATTATAAGAAAAGTAGATCTTACTGGATTCTGTCACGATTCTGTTATCATTTTCTAGTTGGAAGGTAAGTGATTAGTGATTATATGTAAAATGAACCACAACAAATAACAACATAAAAAAACACACACCTGAGATAAGACCTGCTTCAGTCCAGAATAGTTAGAATTTTGGGAATGGATGTCACTTGGGTAATTACCAACAACTCTCCCAACATTTCTCTGTGGGGGGGTTCCTGGTCCCCCATACTGGGGCTGGTAATAAATATTATCAGCTGTTCCAAGCTGGTGGACTAATTGTGAGTGAGGCCTATTTGGTACATCTGGGCTCATGGTTTGCCTCGTGAGCAGCTCCTGCGACCTTGCTTGCCCAAGGCCGTGTTGTGGAGTAGAACTGGCACTTGGTCCATGCCCCAGCAGATGCTGTTGTTGATTCATCATGATCTGTTGTTGCAAGAATTGCTGCTGCGTCATTATTTGCTGGTTTGGAGTCTGAACTCCTGCCTGCTGTAATGGTGAACTGAACTGTTGCATTTGGTAAGGCCCTTGAACTGAGTTATTCTGCATTTGCTGTATTTGCATCAAATGCCTGGTGTATTGAATATCATTAGTCCTTTGCTGGGGAGCAGGCCTTCCATAAATTCCTTGCTCTCCTGGAGTTTTCCTCGAAGCTTCTCTCGAAGCATTCAATGCGGCGTTATTGGCTTCCAGTTCGGCTCTTTCTCTCATGGATTTTCTCAGTTCTTCCGTAACGTTATTAAGACCTACCTCAGGGTCGATTTTGGAGTCGCCATCGTTAGTATCTTTGCCTTTAAATCTACTGGATATCATGTCTTTGAGGGTGTGATAAGTCTTGGTCACCGATTTCGAGGTAATTTTGGATTCTTTGGTTGATTCTTTGCCGTCAGGAGTGGAGATGGATTGGGATCCCCCGTTGGGCATGTCCTCGTACTTGCAGTCGGCCCTAGACCCGTAGATGAAGGTCTGTTTGAGAGGGATGGGAGGGTTGCTTGGCTCCGAGTCGTGGTGTCCGCCCCTGGAGGTGCCGGCATGGCGGAACCCCTCCGCCGGTCCTCCTTGCGCCTGCCGGTTCTGAAACAGAAACAGAACGTCTCACTCAGTAATGAGTCACTCGTGCCGGGATTTAAAACACTCTGGAGTATAAAGTTCACTAACACTTTCCAAAGCGAACTCGACCATGACTCGCGGGCATCCGGTGTCTATCAAATGCTATCCATTCGTCACTGGCGGTCGGGTGGATTCACGATGAGGACACAACGCGCGGCGCATAATACGGAGGCAGTTGCGGCCTTCTACGGGGCGATAGTTCCGTCGGGTATCAGGTGAAAAGTGTTAGACGAGGAAGTGGCGTAATTGCCGCCAGTTCTCGAGCACGAGCGGTAACATCGCGAGCGTAGCACGACACCACTAACTAGTGGCAATATGAGACCTCGCCGCCTCCAGGTGTAGAGCAGTACTGGCGATGGGAGGAGTCGGCCTGGGTCTGGAGGGCGGCGGCCGAGGGAAACACTGAGCCAACAATGCCTCTGCGTCGCCGTCGGTTCTATTGTTTTTTATTTATGACAAAGATATTAAAACATAAGCTTTGAAACATTGTTTGACGTTCAGAAAAAAACATAACAGCAAACAAGTACCTACTGGTAAATCGTCTTAAAGAGACTCTTACTTATTATGTAGCGCTACAGTGATATACGAAGCTTTCGTCTCGCTTTTCGTAACGCTCTCGTCACGTATTCGCTAGCTTACTGCCCAAGTCAAGCGTGCGTAAAGAAGTTTTACTTCAAAAATCCATCAATCAAAAAATTTATATTATCATAAAGAACGACTTTAATTAAAAATAAACATAACAACAATAAAATTAGGTCAGTAATAATTCATATTATTTGTAAGGTATTCCCCAAACAATATCAAAAGTAAGCTACAAACCCGAGGTAATTAAGCCTATTGGGAATAACCAAAATAATTATAAATTCGACAACAAAGACGATTTAGTAACAAATGTAAGAAAACCCATATAATTGAATAAAATCCTTGTACACCACCCCTCTCCTCCCTCCCCCCTATGCTAAGTATATAAACCGTACACAAAGAATAATAGGCTTTAACTACCTGAAACCGGTTACGTTCAAATAAATTGAAGTGGAAATAAGTTTCATATATGATTTGTTTTATTTATTTAACGCCCAGAGGGCTTTCACGTGTTTGGTAGTACAATTAATTCATGACAGATGATTTTTAAACAGATAAAGAAATGATAAAAATAAAAATTGATGAAAAATGCGCACAAGTCACAAAAATACAGCGATTTGATAGTTTTACAAAAATACAGATATGTTTAGCAATAGTTTTGGAATAAGTTTTTTTACAAGATCCACAAAATTCACAAGTTGATGTTAAATACGTCAACATCACCTAATTACTGATTTCCCAAATTATTTTGAACGTACCAATCTTTAAACTTACTAATATTTGATATTGGTATATGGCAATGATTTATATCAGTTATTTTCTTATATAGGTTGATGTCATCAGCAAAGAGCAATACCTCGACATCGTTGAAGCAATTGGTTATATCATTGATGAAAATGATGAACAAAACCGGACCACCTTGCGGTAGGCCACTAGTAGCCCGGAAAGCTTTCGACATCCAAAATTTTATTTTGACGAACAGTTTTATATTAAAATAAAATTCTAAATTTACATTTGAAATTTTTTGTATCAATGTAATTTTTGTATCAATGTAATTTTTGTATCGTTTATTGTAAAATTTTAAAACTATTAGTATAAACCTTTTCTAAAATGATTTCCCGAAGGTTGTTCCGATTACGGTTGCATTGAAGAAACCGATTCCGTTGCAACTGTATTCGCGCGATTTCTTCACAGATTACAATCGAACATAAAATGTAGGTGTAACCTGCGTTATACAAGTTGATGAATGCATCCGACTTCATTTGTATAGGTTTTTCCCACATATATCTCATAATTTTATTGTTTCATTGTACCTGTTCCCAAATGAATGAAGAAAAACTTTTACACCGCCACGGAGAGCTTGCAACACGTTCTTATAACTACAATCGCTTTCATATTACGAGTACTTGAAGATATCTGGCCACAGAATCAGAAAACATCAAGATTAATTTGACTGAGATATTTAGGTTACGTTATTCTAAAAATCTACGAGATAATTAAAAAAATATATTTATTACACTAAAAAAAGTGAGTGGATTTCACGAAAAAATTGGGCCATGGTTTATAAAAATGTTTTAAGGGACCTAAACTTTACCGTCTATTAAACAAATTCAACCTAAATGTAGTATTTAAATAATAATGTTTAACGGCCAATAAAGTTCAGAATTTATGTGTAAGCATAAAAAAAAAACATTTTCATTTCACAAAAAAAAAAATTAAGTAAGACTTTCCTTTCGAAAGAAGGCAAAAATACAGAACTCATTGACGACTATTTATGAGATCTTTCAATAAGTTCCGACCAATATAAAAGAAGGGGAAAATATGTTAAACGTTTTAAAAGTAGTGACGAAATGTGTGAAGTGTAAATTTTATTTCTCGTAATTGGTAATTCCTAAAAGAATTGATTATCTGCTCTTTCCTAGATGGTGTGAGTTGAATTATTTTAAGAAAAAAAGCTTTTTGTAGGTGATGCTTTAAAATATTATAGGAATAAATAAAGGATTCAATCACCGATACAATATTTTATTTGTAAGTCTGTCTTGAAAGATTTGAGTTTATGGGCAAACTATTTATTCATATTCATGTTGCGTATGTACGGCCGCAAACAATTAATTCATCTTATTATTTTAAGTATAACTTGCCAAAAGTATTTTTTCAAATTCGCAACATTCTTGAAAGACCAGATTACCAATTCTTTATCTCCTTAATTTGTAATTTTCAATACCTACCGCGATTATTTTGTAAGTATTATCCTAAATATGATGTGATTTTTATATTAGCACACACTTAACCATTGTAAATACTATCGACACTTTTAAGTATATATTTTCAAACCAATACCACCAAGAATGACTGACCATACAATAAATACTATGAACATTAAGACTTCGATGTATTTTCGTATTCAATCGCCATCAGTGTGTATGTTTTACTGGTATTTGATATTTATTTATTTATTTATTCGGAATTTCACGCCCGGCTGGGCTTTTACATGCATTTTTTTAAAACAAGAACATCTAAATCTAAATGTGCATTACAAAATAAAAAAAAAATATAAATATTGATCCTCCTTGTTTTATGTACCTACTTTTAATTTAATTTATTACAACATATTAAAAATGTTGAGATGAATGCTGTGCTCACCTTTATTTGGAATCATCTATGAAACCATGTTAAAATTATATATCAGTGTAATGGGATGAAAAAAAGTAAAATTTTAAGGTTCAGAAATTATAAGTTTACGCCAACCTTGACTGAACGGCCTTGAAACTTCCTAATTATGGTGATTATTATCATTTTTCTATTAGCGTAACAACATATATTGTAAAAATTACAATTGAAACTTTTCTTGTGGGAACATACATTTTTTAGCACATGGTGAATAAAAAAGCGCAACAAACTCGAAGTTTTAGTAAAGTTCGGCTTAAAATCACACTTCGGAACTAACGACTTCCTTGTGGCTCCAAGACACGCGAACCAACCGGATTTTAAGTGTCCATTACATGCTGCTGCATTCGAGCTATAAAAAATGTATTTTCAAGGATACGGGTTTGCTACTGCCGAAATAAGTTTATTCACGAATGCCACAGGTTACAGAAGGTAAGCGGCATTTATAATTCTATAGGTGCTACAAATTCAAACTGTTTTTGACTATGTCCAAACTGCTCGTGATAACCAAAGGGCAAAATCTCTTACTTATCGCTTTCGCTAAAACAAATTTTGGCCAAATAAATTTTACATACTTTGCAACAAAGCTATACAATGCACTTTCACTGGCCATTAGACAGAATATAAATTATTTCGAATATAAATCCGAAACCAAGCCTTGAATCATCAGCAACAACGATTTTATTAAAACTTATTTTCAAGTATATATTTCCAATGGTAGATACGATGCCGATTGTCTTTTATTTTAAATGAAATATAGGGTTTTAATTTTAGTTGTAAACTGCTTAATTATGTTATAAACTGTGCCGGCTCTCAAAACAGGAGTCTCTAGTGATACAGCCACAGCACATCACCAATGTAATCTAATTTAATGATGAATAAACAAATTTGAATAAAAATAAATTCCTACATGTACAAGCTACTACAGATAAATAATTTTAAAGATGACACCTTTGAATGTATATATTATTTGTGTACACCGATAGTCAATTTAATTTTACAATTAATACACATATAAATTTGTTGTAGACCACTTTTATTTTTTAAACACTCTACCGGTTTCGGAAGCACCCTTCTTTCGTCAGGAGAATATTATAACAGTTATAATATTCTCCTGACGAAGGAAGGGTGCTTCCGAAACCGGTAGAGTGTTTAAAAAATAAAAGTGGTCTACAACAAATTTATATGTGTTTTAATTGTAAATTATGGCGAGCCACAAAGTTAATGCTTTTTACAAATAATTTAATTTTAGTCTCGTGATTGAATTGGGTAAAGTTTTTTTTTTGCCAACTTAAACGTAACGATTTGCCGGTTGTTATTTTTCTCCTCTTAAAAACCCTTGTTTACTCCTTACTATCATCAAAAAACCCTCCACACAGCAACCCCAAATATGATACAGGCCCCAAGGGAAAATATTTTCTTTGGAGTGTTTCCTCCGTATTTTCCGTATTCCTCCGGGAGATTTTCCTGTGTAGATTTAACGTAAAATAGAACAAAAACGAAATTATTTGTATATATTAAGTTAAAATATGTTTTGATCTATCCAGTATACCACTACAAAAAGAAGGGTCTCGTAAAAAAATGATTTACCTGTACCTAATAGTTGAGATACTCGTAACTAATTGTTTGAAGATAGATAACATAAGTCTACATCAACTGTAGTATGTATTTAGATTTCAACAAAGAATTACCAAAATGAAATAAAAAACAGTCACGCAGAGGCTAGATAAACGAATGAGCCTTAAGACCGTTGTTCCCAATCCTACTGATCAACTGTTGAGCCGAAACTTTGGCTCAACATTCCTCAAATTCACAAATACTCTCTTTCCAACAGAACTCTCCGACCAACAGGCGAATAGAGCGTTACTAAACAAATCAATTGGCTGATCGGAGACTCAGATTAATTGATCGAAAAGTTGGGAACAATGGTCGTTAGTATTAGAAAAAATTGCAAAAGATGAGTTCAAGAATCGGTAATCTGTATAAACCTTTTGGATAGGTATATTCGAGTGCAAGGTTCGCAAAATGGTGATCTAACCAAAAGAAGAAAGAATAAGAAGTTTTTCACGATTTTAAGGAACAATTCAATACATGTTTCAACTTAAAAAATAAATAAAAGGCACAACAAACCGACGCACAAACAAAGTGAAAACAATGCCGATCACGTAATAAAACGGGCGAGATTTGAATATATTTATTTGATACCCAAATGTATGTAAGTAGTGGAATACTGTCCATACGACATTTCCCTACCAAAGGATGGACTGACGGACGGGCAAGGCCGGTCGCGTGTGAGCCGGATCCATAACAAGTAAAAAAGGACTTAGCATTCAAAGGAATTAATATTTTATTTAAGTATTAATAGTACAACCTTTTTTATGTAGTGCCCAGAAAGTTGAGTTGCATATTGAAATGTTTTATTGTGGCATTGTGCCTTGAGGAAGACAGGAGTGGGAGTGGGAGGCTTTCCCGGAAAAACATAATGATTATTCAAAACCTGTGTTCTTATGATGGCAGGCTTCATAAGGACTCAGTCAAGAATATTACTGCATTACATTGCAACTTTGCGCAAATTTATAATGCAATGAAAACCTTCAGGCAAATTTATCGGAAACAAATAAAAACATCGAAATAAATTTATGTTAAAAAAAATCGACTTGGAGGTCACGGATTTTATTCCTTCGTACAGTCAAGCTATTTTGAACAGTAGGTTAAGTACCTTCATTTTTTAGTTATGTTTGAACTTTGACCCTTAAAAATAGATGCAATTATATGTGATAAATATACAATAATTCTTTTTGTACCCTATTTTAAAGTAATTAGTTATAATGTTTGAAAGTCCACCAATTAATTAAACGTTTGATATCATACCGAGCAAGAATGTTGTAAAATTAGTACTGGGTGAATATTGCAATTTTAATTCTCACATTAAGGTTTGGACACAATATAATAACATAATACTCGTGCAAGATTATTTAATATTTTTTATTTCTAGAACCAACAACCATTTTTAAGGTAATTTTTCACTGCCGACAGTCAAGTTTTTTCACCTTGCGAATTAACTACCTGCAGACTGTCTGCCTTTCAAAGGCGAAACAACTGTCATGTTAATAAGCAAATACTGCAAATAGGACAAGCAAAACCAAATGGAGTAACGAATAAAATAAACACATAACAATTATTCATAAATTAGTAAAATCTGTCTATACATTTATATATAGTATCCCAGTGTGGGTTTGTTTTTCAAAAAAATACAGTTTTTTTCCGAGATTGATTAAATTTTGCACTCTTAACCTTGAAAATAGGACGAAAGTCACTGTCTATACGAGATTTCGGAAAACTACCCTCAACATCCGTTTCCTACAACTTACAGCAGAATTTTGATACTTTTTGATGAAAATTTGCACACTTGATGTACAAAATAGCAGAAAAATTGCTGTCTACATCTGATAACGAAAAATTCGATGTAAAGCTCGGGCTTTATAAAAAAAATTAAAAATCGCTTATCAACAACAGCAATCGTTTAGGGACGTACTTGACTTACCAGTAATTGTACCAGTAATTCTTGAATAAAATATTATATTCTTTAAATTAAACAATTTTTTTTCTTCTATGTACGTGTCGTCACTGGCCACTTAACCGAGCAACCGCCCAACCCCTCACTCCGACCCTAATTGTCCAATACCTACTGATTTTTTTTCAGAAAACATCAAAATTGTCACCGGAGACCAACATTTCATTTATAATTTTTTAGTCCAAATAATGTCAGGAATCACTGGTTAAAGAAAGTCAAGTACTTCCCATAACATCATGTATGTGTTTTATTGTTGTTCAGTTAACATTTATTTACTATTCTTGATTTTTGTAGGCATGCGAACATCTTCTGAACATTAAAGTTAACAAGTAGCAGGAAGTCAATAGTCACGGCAGATGGCAGGCGCTGGGGAGATGGCATTTTAATACAAAGTACGCATTGACACACCGAGACCGAAGGCACATTTGTAAGGAAAACTCATAAAGTAACGTTCTGCCATTACGGCTGGACTCACGGACTGAATTGACAACTACTGCCTAAGGTTACACAACTGCAGGGGATTATGATGAATTTGTTTATTAAGATGTGAAAGATAACAATTACATATTCATCATGTTAAGCAAAATATCTTCTATCTAAAGGCCTGCTAGTAAGTGCTCAAAAAGAAGAAGATGGGGAGATTTGTAAATACGAATGTTAGAAGGGGCGCGCTAATATTAAAAACGATAATATTTAAGCGAAAATTGTGAACATGTTTAATAAAACACGACTCGCTTAAAATAGAGCAAAACTCTCGTAGGGAATGTCTTAAATAGCATTTAAAGAAAAACTGTGAATTTTTTCAATCATATAAACTTGTAAAATAACAGAAAAATATGTGTTAATATTAATTTTCGGAACAAATTTCTCTATTTTTTCTATCGGGGGAATTTCATATAATTACCGTTTCGACGTGGCAAACATATTGATATTATCTTCAAAAATAACATATATTTTTTAGAATCTTAAAAACTTATAGTATTCAAGAGAATTATGTTATAAAACACTAAAAAATTGGAATGCAGTGGCTTAATGGACTTACTTGACTTACCGTAACCAGGTATTCCTGACATTATTTGGAGGAAAAAACATGAATGAAATTTTGGTCTCCGGTGACATTTTTTATGTTTTTTTTAGGTCAATCAGCCGAGCCCATCCCCTCACCCCGACCCTACCTGTCCAATATCTACTGATTTTTTATGCTTTAAGTAGAAAAAATGTCACCGGAAACCAAAATTTCATTTACATGTTTAACTCAAAATAATGTCAGGAATCACTGGGTAAGTCAAATACGTTATTTAACAACAAGACACAAGCGGGCGTCGGAGGTTTGATTTATTTACAAATTTACAGTTTTATTCTGAGATTGATAAAATTTTTCATATTTGACTTTCAAAGCAAAAGAAAGGTTACTGTCTTAACGAGATTTCGAAAAATCATTCCCATTCCATTTTCCCACCCCTCAAATAAGAACTTTGAAACTTCTCGAGGTTCAAAATAAGACGAAAATTACTGACTATATCTGGTTTAAAAAAAACTCTGCGTAAAGCCCGGGCAATGCCAGGAATTTCAGCTAGTCTTAAATAGTTCATCCAAATTCCAACTCCAAACTCCATCGATCAATGCGATTAGCGCAATGTTGATTTGTTGGCATTCGATTCTATTCTCGACCCGTTTCAGTTTTTTTTTTATTAAATCGTGATCATCTGTCAATCATAAAAGCATGACCTGCAGATGTGATGAAGTTTGAAATACTCCAAATTACAAAATATTTATACGAACTGAATTATGAAACTAGTTTTATTATTTCTACCTAAATCTGAATTCATACTGTACCCTAAAGATATCAATCAAGCTTTTTTAAAGAAATATTGACCTTTATTCTTCAACGAATTTGGACATTCATACACACATTTATTTGGTGAGCTGTCATAGAGGATGCATTGATGAAATAAAAAGTAGAATTGACGGTGTTACTACCGCAATCAATTCTGATTTTGTCTTTTATACAGTTTTCAAAGCATAAAGGTTAAAATCACATAGCAAAAAATCTTGAGTGGATGGTATTAGCGCGGGTCTACGGAGCACGATCGGCACACGACTTGTTAATGATTTGAATTAATAATTAAAGATTTCCTCTAGACCCAACCAACAAAACCTTTATTGTTATTTCGTCTTTGAAAAATCTATGGGCGGACGTTAATCCCAGCTTGCAGCGATTTTTTTCAAAAACCATACAATAATATAAAATTATGTAGGCACGATGGCCGCGCGCACTTGTCCGCCATGCGACGCAGACAAAGGATAAACGTTAGTTCGAGGGAAGAGCGACGCAAGTTCGTTATAGCAAAAATAAAGTTTTAAAAGAAAAAAGTCATTATAGCTTTAAGCCACATGTCCTTATTTTGCAATAATATATTAAATTGCGGTTTACAGACTTCACAAAATAGTTCGTTAGTTTTGTCTTTTGAGGTATTGAGCTGCGTTGTTTTCCTTCTCCCTCATGAACCAATGTTTCGAACAGCCTCTTAGTGTCTATCATTAGGAATAATGATATCGCAGCAGTTAGCATTCGTTAATATTATTAATTTATTTTATTTTCGTTATTTGTATCCACATTAATGTTTACAAATTAATAATTACAACTTCATACAATTCATTTTAAATTTATTAATTGGTGTAGTGTTTATAGTTTCCAACAAGGCATGACATATAATCTTTAATCCCGTAGTATTTGTGTATTGGTTTCGTCCTTTTTTGGTGGTCTGATTTCATAGCCCGTCCTTATGTTTGTGAATGTCCTTATTGTATATAACTTCATATACCAAGTAAATTTGGTAACGGGATATTACTATTTTATGTAAAAATATCATCGCGTTCAAGGTCAACATTTGTTTTACTGTTAGCCAATTTAGCTTCTCAAGTTTCAGCTAGAGATTCAGCTCTAATCAAAATTTGAGGAATATTGATTTGGGTTTAGCCTCCTTTTGGCCTAAGGTTTCTACTTGACCAAAACTGTTCTGCACTACCCCAATAAAATCTTAATACTACCCTGACTACCCTCCCTTCTCATCATCCTTTACTAAATTCCGCATTCAGGGGTTTTATGGTTCTAGTGACTCCAGACCTTTACATTTACCTTCCCAAATGAAATTGTTTCCTATATATTTTCTAGAAACAACTTACTTAAGTTCCTTCTAATCATGTTATTTTTTTAAATTCCGCAATTTAATTTAATAACACCATGTTTCTGTCTTCCAAAGGAACTCAGCGTTGAGGATCTTCTCTCCACTGTTTGCCTGAAGCGTGTGAACGAGTTCAACGGCCACTTTGCCCCAAGAGATGCCCCTGCAGCCTGTGTGACAGAACAACTAGCAGTTACAGGCGGGTGACCGGAAGGAATGATATTATACTAAATTACACCGGTATCTCCATAGGTACCGGAGGATGTACAACATAACAGAACCACACAAATAGGAACTACAGTTTATCGATCAACAGGTGATGAGTGTCTGGATTCTGATGAGGTTCGTAGTTATAAAGTGCGTTTATGCAGTGAACTCCCATAAAAAGATACAAAAATAAGATAAACTAGTATTATAATTTCAAAAAATCCACCCGTCCGAATGA
The DNA here is from genome assembly GCA_917563855.2 of Limnephilus lunatus. Lineage (NCBI taxonomy): Eukaryota > Metazoa > Arthropoda > Insecta > Trichoptera > Limnephilidae > Limnephilus > Limnephilus lunatus. Next base: position 51,590,424 of record OU830602.1, on the reverse strand, counting down.
TGCTGCCCGAAAGCCAGTAGGAATGAATCGCGTGCGCTAAGAATTTAGCGAGTATGGGAATTTCTGTCCTAAGAAATAGTTTACAAAATACATATTAGTGGTGCTTCAGTGGTGAACCGTGCGAGCGTGCAAACCTTGGGAAAGTACTAGCTACACGGGTGCGCAGCGAGTATGAGATTTTCTTAACACCAAATTTTAACCACTAGATTTTTTTTCCGATCATCGTGTTTTAAGTTATTAAATATTAGGTTAAGATAATTACTGTAGATGTTACTTTTTAACGATGTAAATGGTGACTTTCGTATTTAAAACAACGATGATTGATGTTTAGAGTTAAAAGCCTTGATGCGCTTCCTCCTCCTTTAGCCAATGTTTTAGAAAGCCTTTCAGTTTCCATAATCAGGACAGATGACAAGAGGAAAAACGAAAAAGTATGGTTCTATGAATGTGCATATAGCCTTTTAAGCATACCCCGCGGATACATGTTATAATAATAATAATGTGTGTTTATTTCAGCTCTATAGCGGTGAGTGCAATACTTTGCCATATAAAACATATACCTACATTCACATGAATTACAGGATATAAAGGATAAATAAAATAGTTAAAATACGAATATTTAGCACATGTATAAACGCGTCAGTTTTAACGCGTTTTCAGGAATTTAGGGGTTTCAGACTAGAGGTGGCTGTGAATGTATGTTAATTTATCTTTTTTTATAATTCACCTATAATGTTAGTTTTATACTTGTGTCACTTTGCCCGCAGATGGTCGATAAATAAAGGTGCTGCAACGGATAGTGTGAAGTGATTGCTATTCAAGGCGCGTTTCCCGTACGTTCTGTGTCGGGAGTGACGCCCGCTGAAATATTGTTATTAGACGCAATGATGCCCCAAAGCACACACACAGCACACACCACAGCACACACATGGCACACACCACAGCACACACATGGCACACACTACAGAGCACAGCACACAGCGCAATTCTGGGCAGAGGTATGTGCTACACATTACACATACTCTTCCTGTAGGCAATCATGATGAACCAACTGCAGTATACAAATCATAACTTTACATAATCACACAAATTTTTTAAATCTTCTGAATTTAGAGCCTGAGTTTTTTTTGTATCTGTACTCGTGTCCCTTACAAGAAGAGACAAGCAGAGCTAAGAAGAGTCGAGAAGACCCAAGAAGATACAAAAAGATACAAGAAGAGACAAGAAGAGACTTGAAGATCCAAGAAGAAGCAAGAAGAGACAAGAGACAAGAGACAAGATCCAGGAAGAGGCAAAAGCAGCCAGAAATAGACAAGAAGATCCAAGAAGAGCCGAACAGGGGCAAGAAGAAGAAAGACATAAAAAAGGAGAAAAAAAATAATGTTCACGTTATCCATTCCTTTATTCCTGCTCATCATGAATTGGGTTATTAAGGCTCCGTTCCCGGCCCCAAAAAGAAGAAGATGGAGAGCTATGAAATTACGAATGTTAGAAGAGCGCGCTAACATTTACAGCGATAAAATTGATGCAAAAATCATGAAAATCTTTAATAAAATATTACTCGTTAAAAATAGAGCAAAAATCTCGCGATAATTGTCTTTAATTTTATTTAAAGAAACGCTGTGATTTTTTTCATACATATTAACTTGTAAAATAACCGAAACAAACGTGTTTATAATAATTTTTGGAGCATACTTTGCCATTTTTTTCTATCGAGAGAATTTTATATAATTTGCGTTTCGGCGCGACAAATGTCTAGATATTATCATAACATATATTTTTTTAAGAGCTTAAAAACTTCAAATGTTTAAGGGAGGTTTGCAAGAAATCGGTAGAAATTCGGAGAACGGCCTCTTAAGTTGCCATTTATACCGGTCGATTAAACTCCAGCCTCTCCTTTCCATCCTCAGAGCACGTGTTCCAAGTCCTAACAAATCAGTGCCCCCTGGTGTACCGGTTTCATCAGGACAGGAGTGCTCTTGGCTGGGGTGGTATATCTTATCGTATCTTTGAACTTATGTCCCTTATTACAGTATGGTTGGGGTGTTACAAACGCAATCACATTTGATTAAAATCAAATCGAAGATTTGATTTTCCAAATAAGTTGTACAAATTCGGGATCAATCCGCTAACAATAACGCTCTTCATGTGGATGGCGATAAGTTTTAGTACCAACCGCTTGCTTTGATTTATTAAAAAAAAAACATCGCCATAAAGCGTGTTTTATTTTATTTTGTGAAGCTCGGGTACTAATTTTTAAATGTTTTACAATCATTTTCTAAAGAACTCAATTTCCCACATAATAAAATAAAATCATAACTGAAATAATTTTCAGACAGTTACGAACTGGTTGGCAGAAATTAATATTACATTATAAATTCGATGCGCATTCGGCAAGTTTCACTAACTAACTAACTAACTAACCATCACGCCGTTTCCCCGCAGGGGTAGGCAGAGAGGACGGACCGCCACACAACTCGATCTTGGCACACACTCTTTGCCTCGTTCACATTCATACATCGTCTCATACATGCTCTTCTATTATTCCGACTCTTCACATGGCCCGACTCAAGTATCTGATTCACTTGGTCGTGCCATGTCTTCCTCGGGCGTCCCCGACTTCTTCTACCATTCACATTTGCATCATATATTCTCCTTACACTCCTTTCCTCGTTCATTCGCTCTACATGCCCAAACCATCGGAGAGTCCCTTTCTTAATCTTACACATCACGCTTACGTCAGCCTTGCATTCTTTGCGGATATCCACGTTTCTCTCACGATCGTACATGGTTTTACCACACATTCGCCTCAGGGATCTCATTTCTACAGCATTCAGTCTGCTTTCATCCTTCCTCTGCCAGTTCCATGCCTCACTGCCATACATCAGGGTAGGTACCAGCACTCCATTATGGACGGCTAGTTTCGCGTCTTTGGACAGTTTTTTATTACCGCCAACGGCATTCAGTCCTCCATTAATGGAGTTACCGGCATTCACCCTTCTTTCAATATCTCTATCAGCCTTCCCATCTTTCGTAAACATACTACCCAGATACACAAACTCATCCACCTGCTCCAAGTATTCATCATTCACAACTATATTGCATACTGTTTTCGTACTCTCTCTTTCAAACACCATGACTTTAGACTTACTTACATTCATCATTAACTCATTCTTCATACATACTTCGTTCATCCTAGACACGAGAGACTGTAGATCTTCCATACTACTAGAAATTAGCACCGCATCATCAGCATACAAAAGGCAACATACTTCCAGATTACTCAATTTTGCGCCCAATCCCATCTCTTTCAATTCTTGCATACAATTATCCATGTATAGATTGAATAACCACGGTGACATTACGCAGCCTTGTTTAACACCTTTTGTGATGTCAAACCACTCCGTAAAATCGCCGTTCACCCTAACACATGCAACGCTTCCCTTATATAGCGACGCAATTGCCTGAATGAGCTTCGTATTCACTCCGTACTTGGACAACGCCTTCCATAGCTTTTTCCTGTCAACTCGGTCGTACGCTTTTTGTAGATCTACAAAGGCACAGAAGAGTTTCTGGTTTTTTGCAAGAAACTTCTCAGTGAGCATACGCAATGAGAAAATCTGGTCCATGCACCCCCTTCCACTCATAAAAGCACCTTGCACATCCCATATTTTATCTTTTGTTTCCATTCTTACCCTTTCAATCAATATTCTACCATACAGCTTGCCCACTGAACTTAGAAGGCTAATAGCCCTATGATTCCCACATTCCATACGTGACCCTTTACCTTTGTATAATGGCATGATTACAGCCCTTCTCCAATCTAATGGCGTATAACCCTCCTTTAAACATTGGTTAAAAAGTCTGCACAGCCATGTTAGAATAATACGACTATCTCCTTTAAAGTATTCGGCAGCAATATTGTCGAAACCCACAGCCTTGCCACTCTTCATGCATTTAATTGATCTTTTTATTTCATCCATACTGATTTCGGTAACATTCACTCCATCATCGTTCATAACCGCTTCACCGCTGGGATCACAACCACTCGGGTTACTTTCAAAGACTTCCTCGAAATATTTCATCCATCTCTCTTTGATTTCATTCTCATTCGTCAACATTTGTCCATCTTTCGATTTTATCACTTTCATGCTTCCGTTCTCTGGACCACTCCGGGACCTTTTGACCTCCTTCCAAAACAGTTTTATGTTTTCTTGGAAGTGGTTTGTCATTTTGATTCCCTCTTCTTCTTCCAGGCGTTTCTTTCGTTCTTTCACCCCAACACTTACTCTTTTCTTGCATATCTTATACACTTCTTTCGCTCGATCTCTCTCTTCGCTTGAAACACTGCCAATCGCTATCAGACGTAACCATGCTTTCTTCTTCTCTGAGACCAGTGCTTTGATCTCATCATCCCACCATGCATCACCTTTTTTCCTACCTTGCTTACTTATTCCACACACATCTCTAGCAGATTCGCATAGACTCACCTTAATGTGGTTCCATGTTTCCTCTATGCTTAGAACGTCCATTTCCTTCTCATTCAATCTCATTTCTGCACAATTCTCATATTCACTTCTGACATAATCGTTTTGTAGTTTTTCTATTTTGACTCTTGTTGGAGCTGATACCGTTTTCACCTTAGAGCGCCAGCCGCGAAAGAGGTTTACTTTTGACACCACCAGAAAGTGGTCGGTTTCAACCTCAGCTCCTCTGTAAACTCTTGTGTCCTCGGTAACGGCTCTCAACCTAGAGTCAATTACTACAAAATCGATTATCGATCTTTCAATTCCTCTTTCCCACGTATACTGATGGATACCCCTATGATCGAAGAAAGTATTCGAAACAAAAAGGTTCCACTCCAAACATACTTCAAGTATTCTATTCCCATTGTCATTCGTTCTTTTATCCCCAAACATACCTAAGGCCGAATCAAATCCGTCACGTCTAATACCGACCCACCCGTTCAAATCGCCCGCCATTATAATCTTTTCATTCAACTCTTTTAGTCTCATTACATCATTCACATTAGTCCAAAAATCATTTTTCACTTCATCACTTTCAGAATTAACAGGGGCGTAGCAAATAATAAGAAACACCCTTGTCAAACGTTTCATGTTTAAGGGTGAAGAAAAACGACACATGTTTATATTACCGTAGAATTAAGATTGAGACGAACTGTTTATTGTCAATCAACATTCCTTCATAGACGTCAAAAAACTGTTGAAAGTAGACATATCTTTAATTAATTATACTGATCGTTATTGAATTTAGACGCATTATGAGATAATTTTGTGCGTACACTCTACTGAGATTTATCGACTACATAAATGATGCTGACTGAAGTCTGATGAATTTAATAAAGATTATATTTTTATTTATTGACTTACCATTACCTTAATTGGGTACTGGAACGGTTACTTATCTGGATTTTGCTCCACAGGCAACATCCGTTTGAAAATAAGATTTTTCAATTTAATGAAAATAATATTAAATTTGACTTTGTGAGCATCACGTACTTCACAGCTGCCAGCTATAAAATTATTATAGTATACATTATAAAGTAAAAGAATTAGATAGGCACAAACATAATTTACTTGAGGAACGGGCTGTGCGGCCTTTTTAATTTAATTTTAGATAACTGAACATTTGATTTAAATCAAAAGATATATATCAGATTGGTGGGGATGTGAGCTAATTTTGTTATACATCATACAATTTGGGCCATTAAAGAATTCGATTTCTTACGATTTTAGTGGCAAGTTTTGTATTTTTTTTAGTAAAATTTAGCTGAAATTCATGATTATTTTCGATAATGTTGAAATAAGTTATACCTAGATAGTAGATAGATATAACTTTTTCAATAATCTCCCGTCCAAATGGATAACCTTTAAAATGGTTTTTCATAACTTTAACTAATTAATCGACACTCATCGTAATGTTTTTTTTGTCTGTAGGTAGGTACTTATTTGTCTACACATGTTTGTCTATTATCATTTTTGTTCATTTTAATTTTATCCTGATTAAGGAACCATTGGTTTGAAAACATGTAAATAATTTTGATTAAGTAAGTGATTTATATAATGTGATTTGTTTTTATTTAATTATATATTGTTGTGTTCACACAAATAGTTCTCCAACTCGTCTTGGGAGATTACTTCTTGGGAAAGAATAGAGTTATTTTATGTTAATCTGGGATTTATTTAATACTTCGCGTATTATAAGTGGTAACTACGATATTTGGCCTAACTGGAAGCTGACTAAATGAGATCTGAATTAAGTAAGCTCCTGCGGACGGCACCCCGGCCTTTGGCCCCCCTGGTGCCCAAACTCCGAACTAAAACTAAACTGCCTAGCGGACTTTCGGGAAAGCTCTTAGCGCTGCCCCCTATGTGCAAGCTCGGAAGCTTTTGGATATATCACATAATATATGAAATAGAACTACAAAACAACTAACAAAAGTCGGAAGTTGAACGAAACTGCCAGTTAAGAAAAAAATGAAACTGTACATGCAAGTTTGACACCTTATCGAGGGGTAAGGTTCTCGACTAGCGATCAGGAGTAAATTTTATTTGATTGATTCGTGTTTCACCATTTAATAATTAAAAATAATATAAGGTATAGTTGCGGTAAGCTCCAGGGTTGAATATACTATTAGTGTCGCCCTGGTTTAACACAACCATTCAGAATTTAAACGTTGCTTGAACTGGCTTTAGCCTTGTTTAGTGACTAGATCTGAATACCCAGTTACTTTCGAAGCTTCGTCTTACTCATCTCCTCCCCCTCCATACTATATTAACAACATATCTACCCTTTTGGGGATTCCATAGTCTTAATAACTCCAGGCGGTTGGGAGCTGTCGGGACTCTTGTGCGATATTCATATACAAAAAATTTAAACACATTTGATAAATTAGGTACCTACACAAGCAAAAAAGAAAGTATAGAGTTGGTTCGTGTTGAGAGTCGGAATAACAGTAAAATACTTGCATATTTGAATGTGGTTGAAGCAATGCAAAGATGCAAAGCACACCGCGGGAAATGACGCAACGATGAGATAGTAGGATGATATCAATACATTGTTTTTCGCTCCTTATATCAAATATTTCTGCCAAATGGTACCTACCTCAATCTACATCTTTCAAAATGCATTTCAAATTTGCTTGTAAACGATATTTAGATTAATTTAGACAACGAATCTAATTCTAACGAATACAGCCTGATCTATTTATGATTGCTTGATGACAGAATGATAGCCATATCAATATTATTTATCCGCAGTTTATGCAGAAAACGGTATTAATCTAACGGAACTAGAATGTAATCTTCTCTTTCATTAAAGGTTGTGTAGAAAATTGCAGGCTGTATTTCATTTCATTAAATCACCAGCATTATTCACGCCGTATTCCACAAGGGTGAAGAGTGCTAAGTGGTTTTGTATTCATCATCTCGATTTGAGTCGCCAACTGACAAGTGAAAATTTTATTCGCTTGATTTTATATATTTTATAGGAGATGTCCCATGGAAAGGTGTCCCATAAAATGCTGTCGGATGAATTTTTTTTCAATTAAAAACAAATATTTTCCATCACATGTCTCTTATTTTTTTGTTATTACACACGAAATTTTTGATTTTTGACGTTCTCAAAGTTGAATATAATTCAGTCAAGCAAACGTTTGGTATTTTATAAAACACAAATCTTAAAATGCATCAAAACTAGATTCCCACAAAAAAAAACGTGTGCTTTAGAAAACTGGACTGAAGTAAAACTTCACTTACTTATAAAAGAACATATGGGGTGATGTATGACATTGGGGTGGAATATGACCATGGGGTGACCTATGACCTTGGGGTGACCTATGAACTTGGGGTGAACTATGACCTTGAGGTGACCTATGAAATTAGGGTGACCTATGCTCTTGGGGTGACCTATGGCATGGTTATTCAATAAATGATTCCTTGTGCTCGCACCTCTCTCTCTTGCCCCTACAGTAATATACGAAACGTAACTCTCTCTCTTTCTATCTTACTAACTTATATTCCCCTCTCATCTTCCGTTCGCCTCGCCCGATCACACTTTTCGTAACGCTCTCGTGACGCATTCACCAGCTTACTTCCCAAGTCAAGCGTGCGTAAAGAAGTTTTACTTCAAAAACCTACTCTGCGAAAGTGAATTTTTTTTACACATAAAATTTCTTTAGAATATGTAAGAAAATTCTTATTATTTTGAACATCGTTTTCAAAACTTTGAAGAAGGACTGAAGTTATCAGCTAAACCCTTTTGCAAAACAGAACAGAAACCATTAAATATTCTTGAGTAATTAACAAATTTTTAGATATTTTATTTAGCCAAGTGAACTGATCTGAACTGATCTTCGTCTCCTTCTGTTCTCGGTCACTTTAGGTTCTCTTTTGCGCTCTAATATATTTTTTCATTTATAACTAGCTGACCCGACGAACTTCGTACTGCCTCAGAATCAATATCTAACTGTTGTGTTAACTTATTAGCTGACGTAAAATCAGTTTTTTCATTAAGTTAAAAATTACACAAAGAAGCAATTATTGATGAGCAACTGCCCGTGTCTTCTCAGAGATGGCGATGTGTACTAATTTATATTTTTTTGTGAATTTCTTACTTTTCCACTTACTTACGGGAATTGCGTTTCATTTTCTTTACACGTGTAAGGGAGATTTATTATAATTATTGTGTTTTTCCTTTGGAGGGGTGCAGACATACGTTCACCGTTTGTCTCACTTACGACTATTGACATTTAGTGTGTAAGAAAGAGGGGCAGCATTATAATATGTTTAAGAACAAAAGCAAAACAATCAGCTCATTGACATTTGACGTTATTGAATTTTTGGAATTCACTCAATATTCAATATAATATTTATCAAAAGAATTCGTTCCATACAAAATGTATGAGGAAAAGAATTTTATTTTTCCGATGTTTTAATAGCTATTCTGCTACTCGGAGCGGAGACAAATCCAACAAATCAAAGATCATAAAAATCGGTCCAGCCGTTCTTGAGTTATAAATAGTGTAACTAACCCGACTTTGTTTTACATATTAAAATCAGAACTCAATGTAGCCGAATCGCAAATATTTCATTACCGAAAGATAGACAAGGCAGGTGGTAAATTTTAAATTTTTTGCTAACAAGGTACCTTATTATTATATAGTAATTTAATACATATGATATAATTTATGTTGACTGTCCATCAAATCAGGACGTGTGCCGTTCGAAAATTTCACGTAGATCAACACTGTAATAATATTTTATTGAATAGCATGACTCATGTGTCAATGAACACAAACCTCGAGTGCACGAAAAGCAATAGTATTTTGACTGCATCACCACAATAAAAAAATACTGCTGGTTCTTGCGAAATATCGTAATATCCTTGATCCTTTTTGACGTGAAACACTGCGGCTCCGATTTAATGCTCAATCCTTAAATATAGCGTGGTAATTATTACAATATGATTAAAATGTTCAATGTTGCTAATTAAATTGATGGAGCTCATAAGCTTTTGTAATGCAATGGTATACATTCTTTCCATAATCGAACGTAGGCATATTTGTGACAATGTAACTGACAAAAAAAATATATACATACATATTATGCATTATAATTATGATTATGAGTATAGGGGGGGGTATCTGAACTATTTATAAAATATTATTTAAGGAGTCATAAAACATTTCATTTTGAGTTATTAATTAACAATACGTATTGCCTATTTCAATCCAATGTCCCGAATGTTTAGATTTTAATACATATAATGTCGTAGAATGTGACGATATAGACATCTTTATAAACAGCCTCCTTTATTAAAAAAAACGTGTGCAAATTTTATTAGCTATAAGCTAATATGACGTCACGGCAAACAGAACTAAATATTAGGCAATTTCTTAATTACTCTAATTTTTGCAAAGTCTTGACTTGACTTGACACTTCTATTTTCTTATTTCTTCTCTGTTTGTCTTTGTTTTCATGGACCATCCTTTATCCTTACATTGTACATTTCCAAATTTCGTGTTACTTTGTTATCAATTTGACTTAAGTCCGTTAATAAATAAATAAATAAATTACGTCTTTTCTTTCTTTTTATCTTTCTCCGTACTATATTAAATTTACTGTGTTTTATATTTTATTTGTGTTATTTCACTAGTAGCATCCCCACCTGAATAACTTAACCTTGATTTACGCATATTGTGAATATTTTTCACAATCACTCATTCAATCAATTCACTTTCAATGAAAAAGTAAACCATATTATTTCCATAGTACCTACATTTACTTGTTCAAACTCTAAAAATAAATGATATGTAATAACCTCCAATCATACCAAAAATCGTTTAGAAAGGTTATAAAATCATTTGGTTTTCGTTTACTATTTGAATGGCGAAAACATGTGGAATTAAAGTCTACTTTTGCCAACTATTTGGAAGAATCTTATTCAACTTGGGGGCGGGAGACACCTATTGTGTAGCGGGTAGGATCGGGAGCTACTGATTGAGGGAGACTGAATCTAGGCCTCTTCAGCCGGATTGTCCCGACCCATCACCTTACACCACAGTCGGAGGGATGGATTCGTCTGTCAGTCTTGGACGTATTGACCCACAGATTCCTACCTACCCCTCGTACAATTTTCCTTCCCAGAACTTCCTTTCTCCCGAACAGCATGCCCAAAGTTGACATGCCTATTAAAATCCTGACGAACACTAAGGTATTTTTTTCCTCAGGGCCTCCTCTGTGGAGTTAATGTAAAAAAAAAACTTTTTGTATTGTAGAGACATGTGGAATTAAAGACTACCTTTGCAAACCATCGAAATCTACCGAAGGTACATTTCAATGGTTTCATTTCAACATTATTATATTTTACTACTGGTAGGTACTGAATATCTTTAAACAAAAATTAGTAGCAGCTTGAGGATGTTTTATTATTATCGACAGGTCAAAGACGCACGGAAATAAGTAATAAAATACAAAAAAACACACACACAGACACAAATTTCAAGTAGATTGATGCGTTTTTAAACTAAAGTTAAGTAAAACAAAGTTTAGGGTGGTGTTAGTGCGGCTTCGTATGGCACCTGCCTAAGAACAGCTGACGGACAAGGCATAGGTATTTCGGTATAAGGCAACTATTGAGAAATAATAAGTCAACGCTTTTGAAAAAACTTCGTTGCTTTACTCAGAGTGTCCCAAACTTTTTAAGTTCCTCTGATAGCTGCATAAATATTTACCATGTTTTAGTAAAATGATTTTAAAGGATAAAAAATACGTTGGAGATTTAATTTTAAGGTTATCTATTTATGGGGGATATGAATGTAAGGATTACGTATAAATCAAAAAAAGGGTTTAATACTGAACTTACAAGTTTATTACAACAATTTACATCCGAACCATAATTTAATATTTATAAAATATTCACATATGAAAAGTCGGAGCGAACAAGTAGCGATTCACAAAGCTATTATGTCTTCGGCAGTCTGGAACAGAATGGTTCCTCTTTATTTGTCCCGGCAGTCGGTGACTATGTGGAAATGTTGAGGGATCGCTATTGGCATGTGAGGAACCAATAAGACTGCTTCCGCGATTCAAAATAGCTGCATCGTTCGCTACCACATATTTAAATAAAGAAAACAATCAGAAAACCCTATAAAAGTTATAATTTTTGCGTGTGACTGCTGTTTTGCCTTCCGAAGACAATTTTCCAATGCAAAGTAGATTATTTTTTTGCAGTGGTTTATAAACTGAAGACAAAACCATACTGCCTTACTATGATCAGATTAATTTAAATTCGGTAGAAATCGATCGTTTGTAACCTGTGTTTTAAGTAATGTAGGTACGTACTGCGTAAAAAAAGCCGCGTATCCAATGACAATATTATCACAATCATCGAACCAAATGTAAGTGCAAATGTGAAACATTGGGGCAGGGCCAATATTTTTGTTTATGTCCGATCTTTTGAAAACATTTGGTCGCTGGAGAGCCGACATAAAAAAATATTTAACAGGTTTGTAGTTACAGTGATTTATTTTTGGGATACTATGCCATGTTACTAAATCATATTTAGTTTGATTCTTGCGACAGTACACGACTGTACAATATAATGTCTGTAAGCCAAGTGAAAAAATATCGAATAATATTTTTGCCTACAATACATTTTTTAGACCTTCGTATTGCCTGACCACCCCCTAACTGCTCTTCAGTCTTCAATGCCCACCCTTCCCCCTGACGCAACTATCGTCCTCTGGATATTTCCAGGAGATAAAATAATAATAATAAAACATATTCATTCAACAGATATTTACAATTTCATACATGTTGTTTATTTATCATTGATTATATTGATAAAAAGGTCATTGCTCAGCTATACATTCAGGATTTCTCCTGGAATGTGGCTGGTTTTCAGCAGTGTCAATTTTTGGAACAACTGATGGCTTATTATAATTTTCTTTCGAGTTAGTGCTTAATTTCATATTTTTGGGAATAGTAGACGAAGTATGAAAACGTGATTTAATTATCGCTTGGTCCACGGTGCTCTGTGCTTACATGGTAATAATTCTTGAATGTCTATTATTATCGTAAGACAGTAAACGGTTGGAGAAGTATTGACTCAGAAGGCAGGTGTTATCTTCGCGGAATAATAATGAATGTTAGTCAGAAATAAAATATTCCTTGAAGGTTGAATTACAAACCGCTAAGGCAATGTTAACGGTCCCGCGGGTACCTAAATAAATATACATTAAGGTAGTTAGTTAGTTACTTGTTGAGATTGTGGTACTATACTGCATTTAATTAAGCTAATTTTCGGTGAAATAAGCACTATGACCACCATAACACTGGCATCAGCGTAGAATGGTGGTCGAAAAATCCACAAATAATGCAACCAAAATATGATATTTTCTAAAGAATTTAATTTAACACATTATACAATAAAACCTCAACTGAAAAGAGGTTCGTAGGTAAGAAGAAGATTTTGAACTTTATAGCAGTTTTTATAATAATAATAATTTTTTTTTTACATTAACTCCACACAGAGGCCCTAAGGAAAATAATTTCACTCAGGGCCTATGTCATCTTTGAGGATGCTGTGTGGAGGGTCTTTTTGAGGAAAGGAAGGAGTGAACATGGGTCTTGAAGAGACCCATGTTGTAGGAGGGAGGAAACACAGAGGCCGATAAATCGTTCCACATCCGAGCTGTTGAACTCGACTAATGTCAACCGTGTACAAATGTTGGGCGCGTGTTTGGCGTGTTTCCCGACTATGCACCGGTGCCGAGGGGATCAACGACGCTAGTTCCTCGGAGCATTTTCCATTGTAATACCGGTAGAATAAGGACAGCATTCCCACCTGACGCCTGTGCTCTAAAGATTGAATCCGTCTGTTAAGATGGGAGAATCTATCAAACGGACCGCCCGTTTCTGCACAGAGTCAAGGGTTTTTTTAAGGTATTTTGGAGCTCCAGATCAGAGGTGGCTGTCAAATTCAACCGTGGGGCGCACTTGCGATTTGTACAGGGTTAGCAGTTGTGTACTATTAAAGTATCTGCGGGCCCTGTACAGTACGCCCAGTTTCTGAGAGGCTAATTTAACTCTGGTTTCGATGGAGCCCCCATACCTGAGCTGGTCACTTAGAGTTACACCAAGCATATCAATGGAGGTCCTGTTCGGAAGAATGCTTCCGTTGATGGAGACTAGATTATCATTTCGATCCCTTTTAGACGTTATCAAACATGATTGGGTCTTTGAAACATTAAATTCGACGAGGTTATTCTTACCCCAAGAGAAAACACTCTCGAGGTAACCGTCCATTCTCTGCTTCAAAGCCTTCCGAGCTATTGGGGTTTGTGTGCTCTTTGGAGGCTTGTCAAACAAAAATCTATCATGGACTGTAATGTCATCCGCGTAACAATGAATCGGTGCACATGACAAGAGGTCGTTGATGTGCAACAGAAACAAAGTCGGAGACAGAACCGATCCCTGTGGGACGCCAGCATTTATCGAATGCGAGGAAGAGGTGAAACCATCAGCAACCGCCTGAATCGACCTCCCCCTCAATTTTATAGGCCTGATACTTTATTTTTTCTAGGCTTATAAATAGACTAATAAAAAAACTCGATCATTTCAAAGGCCAATGTATGTTCTACTCGCAGTAATTACTTAAGCATCTAAAATATTTCTAAGCGATTTATTTTTCAAATAAAAAACACATATTTTTCTTTACTTAATAGTGCATCACCTTAAATGTGGTAGTTACAAAAGGTACATTTGTAATCCTTATGTTTTGGAAACTAAATATTAGTAGTGTAGAAAACGATAAAAGAAAAAAAAATTGGCTGTCGGGACCCGCAATAATTCAATTTATAAAACGTCACGGTGTTAGAAAAGGTGTCATCCGTTTAGTTTGGTCAGTCTTGGAGTTTATAGCTTTAAAAAATAATTATATCGGAATATATCAAGTACCTGGACATCCATGGTCCAGGCGTCTTGGCGTCTTGGCTGGTCGGGAGCCACCGATGCCACTCTGTCCTGCCGCCTTCTGTACTCTTGGAGCACTGGAATCTTGCACTCCTTGTCCCCGCTGCGCAGTATCACTTCGCGTTCTATCTGTCAATGGAAACAAACATTATTAGGATATGTACCTAATTGCCATCAAAATTTTCAGAATCCTTTTATTCACTCGTGGATATAAAATTTATGAATGAGGTATCCCTAATTATTTTGAGTTGTCATCAACTGAATGAGAATCACTTGACCCTGTGCGTATAGATTATTTATAGATGATACGGTCAAGTGATTCTCTGGTAGAGAAATTAAAATAGAGTTTAGTCAGAATTCTGATGCCTAGATTCATTCTCTAAATATTTATTGGTTAGGTGTGGTCAGTATAGAAATATTCGAATGGTTAGGGCTCGTACACATAAACACTATACGACGTCGCATCATGCTACGATGCGGCATCGTTTCACGATGCGACGTCGTATCGTGGGAATCTACGACGAGCAAGCGACACGACATCGCAACGTGCCACGGTTTCATCGTGTGGTCGGTCGCAGTTATCTCAAAAAATGGACCGCACTAGACGTATTCTCCTCATGCTGATATTAAGAAGACGAATAAAGAAGAAACTGATACACAGAAGATACTGGTTACATCCATTTCTTTCAGTTATTTTAAGAAGAACCTCAATGTCGTACGTCATCTTTGAATATTCAATAACGAATTAATGCAGCACCGGCGATACAGTTTCAACGACGTCGTACCGTTCATCGTGGCGCGTTGCGATGTCGTGTTGCTTGTTCGTCGTAGATTCCCACGATACGACGTCGCATCGTGAAACGATGCCGCGTCGTAGCACGATGCGATGTCGTATCGTGTTTATGTGTACGAGCCCTTGGCAATACATTTTGTCGGTCATTTGCCGATAACAATTTTAAGAAAAAAGGTTTTATTTCTATTGGGGGTGGAACATTTTGTTTTGAACGTCAAATAATACACTGACCTTTTATGCATTAGTGGTTAAAGGCTACACAATATAATATCTAACCTTCCGTAATATAGTAATACACGCCTGATATCTCGAAAAGTGACATTTTGTGAAGTATTTGCAGGATTTTTCGAAGAATCATGCTAGTCTCACAGGAATGCGGTGTTTGGGCTTGGCCTATATGTATAGATTATACATAGTATGTTCCAGTCTCACACGGAAGTTGTAATCTTCCGCCTATAAGAACCCCCTAGGAAGGGGGGAGATGAAGATATGTAGGATCTGCCACCTTGACTATTGACAGCCGCGTGATCAAGGAAGCCCCTAAATTTATCTGATCCTCTCTCCTACTCGGTGGCAGATCCCGGCATATCAACTATGCCACGCCCACGCACGTAATACATTATCTGTCCTAACTAAAACGATACGGCTGCAGGGTGGGCGATAATAACGCTTGGAAGTATAGCGCTCCAGTGAGACCAGCATAATTATCCGTTATTATATCATGAAAAGTTTGCAATCAGTTTTGGCCTTAAAATGATAATTCCAGGTGGTAATTAACTTTCTAAAATGCGTAAACTTTGAACAATGGATGTTTTATCAAGAGACAATTAAAATGGATTACGTTATCCGGTCATTGAGAAACCTCTGAAAATCACTAGAAAAACGCGATTATTTGCCTACATTCATGGAATTAACATTCGCAGCGATGCAAATATGATTTGCAAAGACAAGCTCGATAATGAACGTGTGAGGAATACGAAATGAACTTACTGTTGACTTACGTGTAACGTGTGCTTTTCAAGGAAATATATTCCGCGGAAATATTTAGGTTTCTTATTTTATTAATGTGAATAGCGAAGTAAATTAGTATTGGTAGATTTTTTATGAGAAAATAATGCTTTTAAATCAATGCATTAAATAGCTCTTAAGGGTTCAATAAAGAGTGATATTGTCGGTTGTAACATTTTATTAAAGTGTTTTTGTGCCGCAGAAAAGTTTCTGTAAAGTTCCAGAAAATAGATTTCTGTCGATCTTGGCGATTCCCGAGTCACAAAATGTCTCATGGGACGATCTATTTTTTTACTAGTAGACTTTACGCTACTTAATAATTTTCACATTAGCACAGAAAGTCAGGCAGAGGTTTGCCGGGCGAGTGAAAATACAGGCAGCTCTTTTCTGTGGTTCTATGTATTTCAAACATTTGTTATTAATGACCCAAATGTGTCAACTACATACGAGTAAAAAGGTAGAGCAGTGGTTATTAACCTGGGTTCGATCGAACCCCAGGGGTTCGGTGAGTCAGTCCCTGATTCGTGATGACACGCCCCGCATGTCCATCATTGGCTAGTTCTTTGTTCCTAATGGTTTTGTTCAGTTTGTGCACCTATGTATAAATATATACCTATGTTTTGAATTTGAAAAAAATATATATTAGTTTTCCAATTAAGACGGGTTCGGTGAATGCGCGTATGAAACTGGCGGGGTTCAGTACCTCCAACAAGGTTAAGAACCACTGAGATAAAGTGTGCTGAAGTAGATATTTTCGTCAACAATGTATATGGGTTTATATGGATTCAGAAAAAATGTTCTGCGATTGCTAACAAATACGTTGTGCTAGTTATATTATGTAGCATTTGTATCTCTAATTATGTCTCTTGTGTCTTTTATTTTTTTTATTGTCATTTGAATTAACTTTGTATTTTTTAAAATTTTCAGTTTTGAAGTATTTTGTAATTTAATCTTTACTTAGAAACAATTTCAATATTTACAAATGTATGATTTATGTACATATAACCTATTTGTGTACTAAATTAGTTTTTATAACTGGATTATTCTCATGTGAGTGAGAACATCTGTAAAAACCTTTTATAAATAAATAAAAAATCATTTTTTAGGGTCTCCCCCCGGAAATTTAACTGTCGGGTCACTGTGAAGAGCATGAAACTCAAGAATGCAGTGATGAGTGTTCGTTTCTCACGATAAACATGTGCATTGCTAAAATTAATTCACCCGTGCGACATCGACGCAAAAACCGACCAGGTTTTTTTTATAAAGCTAAGTATAAAAAGGCAGCCTCTTAATTTTTTTTTCAATTTCACTACAAGATGAGCATAAAATTTAAAATTCCCGTTCTCAAATCGGATAGGTAGGAGATAATACATAGAAACTTAATGCATTCTCAGTTCAATTTGATCTTGAAATAATTGCTTTGAACTTAATGACGAATTCACCGTTCGCGGGGCAGACCCGCTGATATCTGTCTTTAGATCCACTTAATCCGGATCTCTTAGAGCCGAAGACATGTAGAATTGTTAGCAGAACATCGGCTTAATGTCCTGAAGGCCTTTACAGGCACTTTTATGCGTACATACACCTGTAAACAATGGTACAATCGTGGGAACTCTCCCATGGAGCATCGTAAAGTAAAAAAACCAAGTGCTATTCATTTCGAAGACTTGAAAACTCCACTTCTCTCTGGTGCTTAAACTGATGAAAAAAGCTTGGGATAAGTTTTGAGATTTTCATGGTCAATAGCATAAACGTGATTATTTTTTAGGTTATTTCGCAGTTTTCTGCAAAAGTATTACAATGTTAAAATTGGTAAAAGATGGAGGAAGCGCAGAACGGTATAAAAACTCAAAAAATAATACGGAATGAAACAAGTTCTTTGTTTAAAACCACTTTATTTTGATTTATATTTGTTGACTGGTTTCGGTTGACCTCAACCTTCCTTCAATAAACCTTGACCTTGAAACCTTGATAAAGTTGACCTCAACCTTCCTCAGAATAATAAACATAAACATATAAACTGAATTTATATGTTTATTGACCTGAGGAAGGTTGAGGTCAACCGAATCCGGTCGACAAATGTACATCAAATTAAAGTGGTTTTAAACAAAGAATTTGTTTTATTATGTATAATGCCAAGCCACAAATTGTTCGCTTTCTTCGATAAATAAAAAATTAATCCCTGTACTGGGATTAGTTATATTTTCCTATTTTACTTAATTTACTGTAAATAATATTCAATGGTTATTTTTAAAATATTTTTTTGAGTAGTCCACAGCTTTCAGATCGAAATCAACCGAAACGTCCCAACGTTCCTTTTCCCTCTTTCATGCTCCAGTGAACCTACGACATCCCAAATTGGAAAATGTTATGAGATTGAAGGTAATGGGTGGGGGAAGGATATGGAAAGAGGGATATGGGGAAGAACCTGACTATTCAGACCTAGTCAAAAACACGGCAAAAGCGATTTCTAGCAAGGTTTAATTCTGAATGGTGGTCTTACACCAGGGTGATTCTAAGAATATCTTTCACTCTCGAACCGTCATTTCTATTTGGAGGTCTTTACGCCTAATTTGATATTGCGATGACTGTTGAAGCAGTGTAAAAACATTCGCGGGCGGGCACACAACAACTCACCCAGTTACTTTGTCCCCTTTCGCCCCTAGTAACCACCAGCTTCCAACTAACCCTCTCGCCTGATGCTCTGTCCTTCTCAAAATTGAATTATCGTTATGTTAACCTTATAACTAATGTAAATGTCGGTACTTAATGTTAGTATAAAATAATTCTGCGCTAAAGAAGGTTAGGATAACATAACCGAAACTATGTAGTGCACAAATTATGATAAAATGGTTAAAAACAAGGTGGTTTGTCATTTAAACAAGTGTTGCTTTCTTCAGCAGTGGAATGTTTTATTATACTTTGATTAATTATAAATCATGACGGTAGAATTTGGCAGCCACCTCTGTTCTGGAACCCCAAAATACCTGAAAAATTCTCAATTCTGTGCAGAAACGGGCTTTTGATTTATTCTCCCATCTTAACGAACGGATTGCAATCTTTAGAGCACAGGAGCCGGGAGGGAATGCTGTCCTTGTTCAATCGCATTTCAATGAAAGATGCTCTGAGGAACTAGCGTCATTGATCCCCTCGGCACTGGTGCGTAGCCGGGAAATATGCCAAACGCGTGCCCAACATATGTACACGATTTTCACATGAGAGCGGGTCGCTTCTACGATTCGTTCTTGGAATTCATCAGCTCGGCTGTTGAATGATTTGCCGGTCTCTATGTTACCTCAAAAAGACTCTCCACACAGTATCTTCAGAGATGACATAGGACCTGAGGGAAATTATTTTCCTTAGGGCGTACTGTGTGAAGTTAATGTAAATAAAAACAAAAATATATAAATTATTTGGACATGTTTTTTGCGGTTCCGTGACAGTTCATCCTGCGACAATTCATCCGGCGACAGTTCATCCGGCGACAGTTCATCCTGCCGACAGTTCATCCTGCCGACAGTTCATCTTGCCGACAGTTCATCCGGCTGACAATTCATCCAGCGACAATTCATCCGGCCTCATCAATTAGAAGATTTTTTCTTCAAGTAAGTATGCAAAGAGGATATAGGGCCGTACAACTAAAATCGATACACTTATATCTGAAGGCATCTTGAGTGGAAATCCACTGTAACCTAACCTAACGTAACCTACCTAACCTAATCTAACCTAACCTAACCTAACCTAACCTAACCCAACAAATTAGTCAATTCACCCTAAAAAGGTGGTGTTTATTTCAGATAAAGTTATATTATATGCAAGTAGGAATCTTTACGGTTTCTTGCTAAGCCGACTGCACGTATAAGTATGTCATATTTTGTTATTCACGCATGCTTCTTCGGAGAGTCGAAATTATTGTTAGTAAAAATATTTTTACAGCTGATTTCCACTCAAGATGCCTTCAGATATAAGTATATCGATTTTGGTTGTACTGCCGTATATCATCTTTGCATATTTACTTGACGAAAAAATCTTCTAAATGATCAGGCCGGATGAATTGTCGGCCGGATGAACTGTCCGCAGGATGAACTGTCGGCAGGATGAACTGTCGCCGGATGAACTGTCGCCGGATGAATTGTCGCCGTACAAATTGTCGGGTCACCGTTTTTTGCACCTTTTTCTTGAAACTTCATCGTTTAATTTAAAATCACAACATTTATATAATCTTAGGTCGTTAGTTGAGGAAGTTGAATTAAGTAGTACCTACCTAGAGAAACATCTGGGCATCAGTTCTCTGAATGTAGACTATGCACTTATAAATTATTGTGGTAATGTCGACTGTGCAGCGGTGAGGGCCTGCTCAAAGAGAACTTACTACTGCGAAAATGGTCTAATTAGTTTTACATTATTAAAAGATAATAATACGCTTTAACAAACTATCTGCCTATGGAAAATATATTGTTTTTGTGCCTCCATCATGTTCTCATATTTATAATTTAATTATAACTATGTATATTTTTTTCTTTCATTAGAAGATTTTTCCCGCCACCGGGATAATGATTTAACCCCAGATTTTCCGTTATTTGGGAAATTGCTCAAAACCACTACCTATTGAGGAAACCTGTAAGTCCAGCGTGATTATCACAACTATTTTGAATACCTTCTTTTAGGTTGGTAAAGTTTCTACATATATAATATATTTTTCAAGAAATTGCTGCTTCATGGCAACTAGAATTGAAACTCGATGAAACGAAAAAGCGACATTAAAAAAGACAAACAACTACATCTATAGGATTTAGCCAGCGAGAGAAATAGATAGAATAATCGGTCTCCTCTTTGTGCGGTGCTTCGTAGCCTTCCCACTCTTGTCTACTTTAGATTTCTGAAGGTTTCTACCGCGTGTACACTGTACACTTGTATTTTTTTAAATGTGAATACCTACCTCACAAGATTACTAGCTGCTCCCGTCTGGAGCCAGTTAAACTATGGTATCCCCAATTGGGGTATGTTGTGAGGCTCAAGGTAGTAAAGAGGAGAAAGAGATGGGGAGGAGGAAGGTGGGGAAGTACTTGGCTATTCAGATCTGGTCACTAAATACGGCTAATGCCATTCCAAGCAACGCACGTTTCAATTCAGAATGTTCATCTTTCACCAGGGCAATACTAGGAGTATATTTATTTATCTTCCACTCTGAAACGCGCCGCAAATCTACAATACATTATTTTTAAATGAATTAATTGTGAAATAAGACAAATTAATCAAATAAAATTTATTTGCGCACGCCGGGATTCGATCCTGCTACCTTCGGATTGCGAAACAAGAGCCTTACCCTCTCCGACGTCGTCGGACCACGGAGGCCATAGGCATTATGTACCTTTTACAATGAAACAAATATCTAACCTTAAGCGAAGAAAGAATTGAACAAGAACCGATGGGCTGCGCTTTCTTGCCTTATATTCACAATGTGATGGACAGAATTACCAGGATTCTGCGAAAAGAAAACATCAAGACTGTCTTCGGAACTACGACAAAAATACCAGATTTACCGAGGCCTGCAAAAACCAAGTTTCATGAGCGCCACGACTGTTGCAAGCTGTCGAGTCGGAGTTATCAACATTACGCGTTCCACTGTTCAGACTAGCTGTAGATAATAATATTATGACTGTAATTGAACACCTTGTTTACTAATATAAACGTCTTACTTTTTGATGAAAGTTTATAAAGAGATTAATAACATCAATCATTGCATTACATTACAAATTAATTTGAGACATCACTATCATCAAACTAGCATTGAACCTAAAGAAATGACATAAATTAATTATTTATAATGTTCGATAGTAAACTAACTTTGTACGCCTTACTAATAATTTTATCAATAAGACTCTTGGATTTGTTTTGAGAGCTGCAAAGGACTTCAATAATTTAGGCACGTTTATCATGTTGTATAAAACCGTTGTCAGATGTCAACTAGAGTATAACTCTACGTTATGGTCTCCCTTTTACAATATTCATTCCGACAACATCGAAAAGATTTAACATAAGTTCCTGAGGTGTATAAACTATAAATTGCATATTTATTTTTGTTACGTTATTTTCTTGTATTATATTTCGTTTGATGTTTAAATTTTAGAAGTATTTAAAATAACTGTGATACTCAACTTATAAACTGGAATGTAAAAGCCCATTAAGGCGTGTAATACTCGTAAATAAATAAAAATTATGGACGTTCATACACGGGATGCACGCAATAACCATTTAATTGTTAATGCAGGTGGTTAGCTACATTATGCACTCCGTCAATAAACTTAGATCACGTATAACGGATCAATTTATCTTACTTCCATAAACGCTACTCTACCTATGTATTTAATATTATTTCGAATAAAGAAAAAAAAAATATTATTACTGAATTTACGACTCACGAAGAGTTAAAAATCATCTTCAGTGAAAAATGGCAGATGGTTCTGTCTAAACAAAATAATACAACGTAAATTTAAACCCTACATAAAAACACATCAATCATAAAAACCAACTGCTAAAGCCTGACTCTTAGCGCCAGCCATTCATTACTTTTGGTTAAGGCTGTTTTTATAGCGTACATTATCCATTATTACCCATTTTTTTACAAATCTTATGCATGGGAGAAACTTAGTTGAGTACCGTTCGAATACCCATTAACGAATGCTAATAGCAATCTTTTTAGTAAACATCGCTTAATAGCTTTTTTTTCTGGATTCGAGTGAAATATCATCACTTGTTTCTGAGAACCGATTTAAAACTATGCTATGTATTACATTAGAAAAGGAATTAAATATTATAATCTGTGGACCTTGAACGTAGATATAATCCTTAGTAATAACATGATTCGTGGGTTTAGGTGCATTGCAACTTTAAGTATTATTGGCAAAAAAGCTTCGATGATGGTAAATACTGGCTTCAAAATAAGTACTATAAATTTAAAAAAACTACATTTATAAAAATCTAAAAATGTTTGTATGTATGCATGTATATCCGCTATGCGTTGCTAAACCATTGATCCGATTGAGATGAAACTTTGGAGATTTGATGTGTGCATGCCCGCGATGGTTTCTGTATACAATAGTGAGCTCTGGCATCATGAAATTATACATTGCTAAGCCGATCATCCGATTGCGATGAAACTTACAGGGACTGAATGTGTGGAATGCGGGAGGCGGGAGGGGAAATCGGGAGGGGTGTTCGTGGAACGGGGGAAGCGGGAGAGGGGGGTGGGGTGAGGGAATGCGGAAAAGGCAGAGTGGGAACGCGTGAGGGGAAGCGGATGCGGAAGAAAAATGGGACGAAGGGAAAGGACACGAAGGGAGAAACAATATCTTTATTAAGTGGAATAGCAACGCATGCCGGGAACTACAAACACAGAAGCTAGCATTATGCGAGCGAAGTCGCGGGTAAAAGCTAGTACTATATTAAAACAGAACTAAGAACATGCCTACATAAGATTATATACAACTATTAGTATAAGCGGTGACTTTTTTTATATTTATTGCTTTTCATGACCTCATAGCACACGTATTGTTGCATAAATCCATCTAATAACTTAGAATAATATATTATTAAGATGCAGATTTCGTATTATTATTCAACAGGTAATTTAACTCTTCCGGCTAATTTGTTCGCAATTGGGAACATCTCATATAAAACTCATAGAAATCATTTCGTCTCCCTTACTGTCATGGTGAGAAATATATCTAATTATAATCAGCGTTAGAAAGAGAAAATAACACGCTATATATTCAAACCCAAAAGTTAAACGCAGAAGAATTAAAAAGTGCACATAATGAGAAGCCAAACCAAAAAAAAGAAACTTTGTGAATTTTTATGATTTTTTTTACCTACATGAAAATTAAATATGTGTGTGTACATTTTTGTTGTCAGTAATTTCAGTTAGCAAAAACGTAAGGTGATCCATTAAAATATATTTATATATACATGTATGTATATATATATATATATATATATATATATATATATATATATATATATATATATATATATATATATAGGTACATATATGTTTGTGTTATACCTAAATTTTCATATTTCAATTTTGATGTTTATTTCTTTCGAAGCTTATTTCATCACCTTTTAAATGCTGTTTTTAGTATTCGGATGCGTTCAGAAAAAAAACAATTATTTTGATGTTATTGAAAAGCGGAAATAACCTGACCTTTCGACAAAATATGCTAAAGGCCTGAGGGTTGTCGGTAGAAGAAAGGTATTTTTTCGCTAGAATAATCACATCTGTTACAGGGTTGTCCTCAATAATAAGTTGGCAAAAGAATATAAGGAGGTGACATTTTAGGTTGTCTGCCAGGTACTTCTCTCCATGCAAAAGTTGGCAGAAAGCATTTTTAATGACTAATTAGCCATGAACATTTGCCATTAGTTATAATAATAAGGTTAGGTTAGGTTAGATTGGATGTTTTGTTCCTGAAAATGACACTGAAAGGGGTCCCTTTCCAGGATTTATTTTGGGTAGAATTCTAATGGAAAACGTTTTTTTCTACTAATCTTATTTGCTGTTAATCTCGAGTACTCATTTGGTTCACCTACTTTATTGATTAGGATATTGTACGGCAACTGAGTAACTAGTGAATGCATGTGAAAGATTTTTTGTTGTTTGGTTTTGAAGAAGAAAAAATTGAAAAAAAAACATCAATAAAGTCACCGGAGACCAAAATTTGGTTAACATTTTTCACTCCAAATAATGCCAGTAATTACTGGTCAATCAAGGACGTCCCTTAACACCCTCTATATTCGTAACCAGGGAATATTTATATTTACTTACCTAATCAAATTAAATGAAGACAATATTTGCGAAATTCAATCAAAAATCCGGGACTCGAACCCAGGACGTCCGGCTCCGGGCCGCAGCTCTACCAAAGAGGTGCCAATATCTTTTTCTGATTTTTCTGTTCCAAGATTTTCGATTGAGTTTCGCTAATATTGTCTTCATTTGATTAAATGTTACAATTTAAGGTTTTACTCACAAATTTATAAATATAAATCTTTATAATAAAGTAATTAAGCCTTCCCACCACATACCACAATATAACAATACCTATCTTATTTATTTCAATATTGATAAGTGATTTCAATGTTTAATAGAGCAAGAACGACTAGAAGATTGGTACTCATTATACTTATTGGTACCATGGGGTTTCTCAGAATAATTTAACTGTACCGTAATTTGGCCACTTTTGTATCGGGGGGCGACTTTGATCATGTCGGATATCTGCATAATTCACGCTACCACATACAAATTGTTTAAAATAATACAATAACTTTGTAAACACCACTTTTAAATTTTTATTATTTAATTTTTTTTTTTTTTTAATAAAAGTGGTGTTTACAAAGTTATTGTTTTTTAAATTATAATATCACATTACAAAGTATCTACTTCATATAAAAAATATAAAATTATTCGCTTATTTTTACGGGCAGCGAGGGTACCAATGACGCATGGAAAATTAGTGTATTTCTTCTTATTTTCAAATATACTGATTGGATTGGGAAGACATTTTTTAGAAGTTTTAAAACAGAGAAAAATTTAAATTCATGTTGTAAATTCCTTAAAGATTATAATAGTATCGTATCAGTTATATAAGCGTCTGTAGATATATATTATCTAAGTAAATACTTGAATATTCGAATACGAATTTTATTTTACAATTTTTTGGGTTTGGCATAATAGGTCGCAATAGGCTTATAAAAAATGGAACATTCCTAAATATAACGTTGATCAACATTTTTTTTAATTCGTCTTCAGCTTCACATATAGATTTTTCAAACGTGTGTTTCGATAGTTTAAACGTGCGCAACAAATGTTTATATATAAAAATGAATGTTTCTTTGTCTGTCCCTTAAGCGGTCCTATAACATTAATACGATTGCAATGAAACTTTGATGAGTTGTTGTGCGCAAACCCGCAAAGGTTTTTATGTATAATAATGAGCTCTGGCATTATAAAATTTGTATGGAAATTGTACAAT
The DNA here is from genome assembly GCA_917563855.2 of Limnephilus lunatus. Lineage (NCBI taxonomy): Eukaryota > Metazoa > Arthropoda > Insecta > Trichoptera > Limnephilidae > Limnephilus > Limnephilus lunatus. The sequence goes on along the minus strand of OU830602.1, from coordinate 51,564,097 downwards.
AGGTGGCGCGCAAGTAGTTTGATAAATGTGTGTATCCACGATAATGTGGTGAACTCTGGCGTTATGAAATTTGTATTAAAAAAATTTAAATAAATGACGCGCGAGTTATTTGTAAAATTAGGTATATCATATATTTTAGCGACACGAAGGGAAATGGTGAAAGGAGAAGGGGAAACTGGAGTAGGGAGGGGAATGATGTAGTAGGGAAGGCGGGGAAGTTAGAAAACGAACACGGGAGGGTGGGAAAGAGGAAAGTGTCGGAAAACCTTCTGATTTATTCGTGTATCCTAGACGGAAAAATAAAAACTATTTTGCATTCAAAAGCACGTCAATAAACCGATTTTTTAAAAATTAAAATTTTTTATTTTTTGTATTTATTATTGTAAGGATAGTTATTACAAACAAGTCCTGATAAGCCAATTTAATTGGCTTGTCAGCAGGTGCTTATAAATAAGATACCTATAAATTTTAAATGTTATAATTTTACATCTTATATCTACAAATTCAACATTATTCATACAAATCAATCTAAAAAACAATTACAACGGACGATGGGTACTTGCTTGTATTAAATGAAATGACAAGCTCTCCAACACGAGTGGTTTTAAAAAAAAGTTATTTAATTTCCAAGTTGAAAATTGACGTAGTCACTAGTCACCCCATCTTACTGTACAAATACCTACAATTTAATTCAATAGCTTGAAGAAGTCGTGCATCCTGATGCTGGTTTCTGATTGTATCAAATACACAATTAAACTATTGTCCCATATCTGTTAGCGATGATTTTATGATAATAGTTTCATAGCTGAGACCTGCTCATTTCAGGCCTATAAATTTCAACGACATATTATTACAGTTATTAATATGTGCATTAAACAAATGCATTAAAGAAAATTGCACACGCGATTTTAATTGACAGAAGAATTTTATTACCGATGCGTCCATTTCTCCTTTAAAATTTGTGATGTTGTTAATCGGTTGTAAGCCATAAATAAACTGGATATGGTCGGTAAAATAAATTAAATAACAATAGGTCACGGGTTCAAATCCCGGCTGCGCAAGTTAATTTTATGTGATTGAATTGCGTCATCTCACAATTTAATGATTTAAAATAATATAAGGTACATTTGAGTGGAAATTACTGTCAGTTTCGCCCTGGTGTTAATACCACCATTCAGAATTAAAACGTTGTGTGAAATGGCTTTAGCCGTGTTCGGTGATCAGATCTGAATTGCCACTTACTTCTCCACTTTCCTCTTCTTCATATCCTTCCCCTCCCCAAACCATCAGTTCCAAAACATTCCCCAATTGGGAATCCCGTAGTCTACTGGCTCCAATACGGTTACAATAGCAATAGCAGTGGAACTCTTGTGCGGTATTCATATAAAAAGGTTATATAACACAATATTTTATTAACTATTTGTAATTTAACGAATACCGCAATATAATTTTTTTTGAAGTCGTTAGTTTTAAGTGATGACTTATAAACGCACAAGATACATTAAATTAATAATAATAATAAATTACAACATGACGTTAAATTAATAATAATAAAGAACACCAAAAATCTATTATCTATAAAAAACTTTCTTGGAACATCGCCTTGCACCGTAATAGGAAGGATGCATGGATTCACACGTCCGCCTGGAAAATGGCATATATCTTCAGATCATTACGAAATATACTAAATAAAAATACACTAAAAAAGTATACTTTTCCCTTTGTCAATCAATTATATTTTACGGTATAATTGTCTGGGGAGGATGCTCCTTCCCAGAAATTCATCTCCCTCCTTTAATCATAAGACCTTCCGCTCAGCATCCCCAAAGATGACATAGGCCCTGAGGAGAATTATTATCCTCATGGCCTCCTGTGTTCAGCCAAAGTAAAAAAATCAAAATGTGCAATTCACACGCGCTAGAAGTGAAACCATTAGATAACTAAAGACAAGAGTGGGGGGGGCTAAAAGGGCTGCACAAAGAGGAGACCGATTATATTATATATCTCATTCGCTCGCAGGTTAAATCCCAAAGATGTATGTATTTGTCTCCTTTTTAGTGTCGCTATTTTTCGTATAATCGAGTTTCAAATCAAAACGGTGCTAAAGAAGTTTGAAATTAATAAATCTAGTGGAATTAAGTCCGAATGTAATAATCCAACACCACTATTTTTGTACAAGTATCCAAAACGGCTTAACTTGATGGGACGAACGACTTATGAACATTATGTTAAGCCTCGCATTTCTTTGGACTGCGATACCTAATTTAAAAAAAAACTTGCTTACCTTTTATCACACCTGCCCGAATTATAACAGAGTAACGTGAAAACGAAAACAAGTCAATGCGTAGTTGATTACTGGAATTATTTACCATAGGTCGCACTATATAAATATGGATGCTCAACGGTCATCGAACCAGTTCTTGCATTTCTAGTTGTTTGACTCAGTAGAGTATCTGCGTAAGCTAGTCCGATAAGATGATATGCAGGTATTCAAGGAGAAGGAATGTTAAATAACGACCTTTTAGACTCCCGTCGTTTACAGTACGGAGCAAGGAGGTTAAATGTGTCGTAAAATATAATCTTATAGGCTTAGGGTAAATAACTTCAAATCTGATCAGGTGTATTGCGAATATAAGTGAACGGTATAACTAAACCAACATGATATTTAATTAAACTTATACACATGTTATTTGATTAGCATTAGATGAACAGTATCGCAGTGTTTTTCATGTGACCATCTAAACTCTGTAATAATAATAATATTTTTATAGACTCAATAATCAATTTGATGTATCTAGTAGGGTTACCGGGCAAGTCAGAATGAAACCAACTCAGAACCACCTCAGAAACTTATTAGAAATCATGAAAAAAAATTATGTTAGGGTTATGGGCAATTTTAAAATGATTTTTTCATAGCTTTATTCTCAGTTGGCATGGAACCCTCTAGTAGTACTATGTTAGGTATGTTTCCAATAAATCATTTCAAAAATCCTTGTCAATGCTTTGTCCCTGTTGATATGCTAGATATTATAACCCATTAGGCTGCATAATTGTGTGTCAGTTTTTCCCATTTCCTTTGAACGTAAATGTATCCTTACTATGTTTGTTATATTTTTATCTTGTTGTCTCCCTCTATATATAAGCACACACTATATATTTCTTTTTGAGTATTAATTTGTACCCCGATGATGCTTGAGCAAAGCGAAACCGGTCGCTGAATAAATAAATAAAACTCCTGGTTTTACACAAAATAAGTGTTTTATTTGTATACTAATATTTGTATAGCGCCGTTTTTTGTGAAAAATCACACCAAGGGCGGTGTACAAATTTACGATATATTTTAGCAATTTTCTTTCTTTCTACTAATTACAGATTGGACAAACTATTAAAACAACTTATAACAGATTGCATTCGTTGGATCATCGATCACAAATACTATATTTAAAATGCACTTGACCAATGAACGAGATGCTGTTAAAATATAGAAAATATACAGGACCATACTTACATGGGAGGCCACTAGAGATTGGCACTGTTTATTGTTTATGAGAGAAATAATATAGACACAGTTTGCACAAAGAGGACGTAATTTTAGCTATGTAATCTGTAATAGATATTAAGCGACAACTGCGTAGGTGAACAATTTTAAATGAAAATTAAGGCCATTATAACTAATTTACTGAATTATCTTTTGAAGGTAATGTTTGAATATCAACGTGATATTTAATAATTGATGACGTTGCTGACACTACTAATGAACATATGCGAAATAGGTACGAAACAGAATGAGAAACAGAAAACATATAAATGTTCGAACCCGGGACCTCTTTCTTACCGGGACAACGATCTAACCACGAAGCTATCGAGACCTTAGTTCTGAGACCTTACCTGTGGTCTGGATAGTTTAGTGGTTAGAGCGTTGTCTTGGTAAGACAGAGAGGTCCTGGGTTCAATCTCTCAATTGCAACTGTTAATTTTTGAAATTATTTTCTGTGTCTTGTCCTGTTTCATGTTTCGTTTAGACCCATTAATATTATTTTCTTCTTCAATGATTTATATCATAAATCTATCAAAACAATAATTGTATTCTAATAATATCATAAATCTATAAAAACAATAACTTTAATATCATAAATCTATCAAAACAAAAAATGGATATTTTCACAAACTGTCTATGAATACCGTTAAACATGTATGAAGGATATTAAGTTTATTTTTCTGATTCTGATCATTGCAATAAAATGTGCGTATTTAATATTTTCATTAATATTTATTGATTTTGAAAACGATCTTAAACCGCACATTCCGAAACAATTCCAATAGGCATAGAAAACGCCAATGGCTGGTGAGACGGCTATCAACAACATTGCCCGGCGTCACGTCAACGCCGCCATAATATTCACGAATAATAACGAACATGACACATTTTAAATCGCTATAGGAAAGTTATTTCTTAAGAAAAAAAAATACCTTGAGGATCGTATCGAGAAAAAAAAGCCGTAAAATATCCCTACTTGTGATAAAAATTGTGAACATGGTCTTACATAGTTGTAAGTGCTTTCTATGAATAACAAGTTGTATATTCATAAGCACTGCAGTTCGATTTATCATAGGAAAATTATGGTATCTTCTAATATCTACCTAATTGCAGAGTAAAATGCGAGGGATACAATATACCTACACAGTTTGTATGAGTAATGGTATTGCAATGACAAAAGCGCTCCAAGATAGCAGCGTTGAAATAAATGGGCAACATTAGCCTGTCTTGCGAAAGGAAAATACAAACATTAAAACGGGGAGCTTATAATAATATAACGGAGCTAACCATTGGTTAAGAAGGTATTTATAAATAATTTATCTATTTATTTAAGGTAAGTTAGACAAAAAAGAACATAACGCTTTTCTCAGAAACGGGACTCCGTTTTTCGGCTAATAAACATATTAGGCTACACAAAAAACAGAAACGCCGATATAAAAGCTGCGATTATGTTACTGTAAGTAGGGTTTTGGAAATACCAAACTTTTTTTAAATCCTGGTGGATTGCGAGATAGATTCCGCGGGATTTGCGGAATATTATTATAAAGCGGTATTACATTAAGTTGGTGCGTCTGTCAAAGGAGATATTTGTAGGTATTCTCAAAAAGGGACATCTCTTTCTAAAAAAATGATTTCCGCATATTTAAATTTCCGCATCGTTTCGGTATGTATTTGGTGCAAATTTAGTATTTTTTCCCGCATACCGCACATGAAAATCCCTAAAATCCGCGGGATCAAACATTGCCGAAATCCTGCGGGATAGCAAACCCTCAATGTAAGCAGTGTGTTGAAATGCCCAGTATGCTAGCTTTAACCGTTCATACATACGTACAATAATCACAATACACAATTTGAACAAAAGTTTACAATAGACATTAACGGCCGTTGTTCCCAATCCTACTAATCAATAAATTGTTGAGCCGAAATTTGGGCTCAACACTCCTCAAATGCACAAATACGCTCTTACCAACGCAACCCTCCGACCAACAGACGAATCGAACGGTACCAAACAAATTACTTATCTGATCGGAGACACAGGTTGATCGGTCGAAAAGTTGGGAACAACGGCCGTAAGTGTTAAAAGTTATTTATTTATTGATTAACACCCTTTTTCGGGGCTTTTAACAATATTTTATAATTGTTTAAAGATAAATTGAAGATGTCCACTGACTTGGTATAATTGTTTCCCTCCATTAGTATTCTGGGCAAAGAGGAATACATGCGATAGTTAGTCCCAGAATTTCTGCACTGAAATAAATCCTGACTTCTAGTATTACGTAGTGGTATCCGGAAGCTTATAAATTCAAGCAATACCGGACTATCCACTAAATCATTTAGAATTTTATAAAGAAAGTGTAATAAATAAATTTATAAAATATTTAAAAATAATTATTTTTAAATATTTTATAAAGTCAGTGAAAATTCTTCGGTCTGACAATTTGAGCATATTCATATTATTTAATAGAGTGTTGTAGTTTAACATAATTGGGGGAATATCCATTTGACATTATTTATTTATTGTTGCTGGAATACCCATTTGTTATTCTTTATTGATGTAAGAGTAATTTATTGCGAAGCTTTGTTATGTTCCGTGGAGAGTATGTCAATAAAACGATTTACTTCTGATAAATTCAAGATCGAAGCGTGTCAATAAATCGATTTAAACTTCTAATAAATCGATGATCGAAGCGTCCATGATTTCCTTAAGCCGAGAGCCAACATGAAGCTTGGTACAATAAAGCTGGCACGCGGAAGCTGTTATTATTATATCACTTCAACACTTATAAATATTTAATCTCCAACGTAACCATTGTTATTTTCCAGAGGTGAAATTTCTAGAACCTTTCTAACTATTTGCTCATTTCCCAATTACGAATTATTTTTTTCGTTTCCTTTGACATAATACGATGTTAGATATAACAGCGATCTATCTCCGGTTATAATACGGTACACGAATAAATTTTAAGCATACTTTTGATGCTCTATCTATTGATTAATTCGTTGATGATTGCCGTTAATCTTTTAATTGAGTAATGATCTTTAATTAGATTTTTTTCTACGGGCATCTTGCACCAATAAACGTACGTACCTTTACAACCTTGTAGATATTTTGCCGGTTTTATAAAACGCCAACTTTGGTTTTATACTCCAGTTTACTATGCCTTCTTTCTTTCCAGATTTTCCAACACTTCTTGGTCCAAACATGTTTAGCCACTGGAGCGTTTTTGGCCACATTCTGGCCAATTAGCAAACACCCTCGAGCGGCCGATTTGAAAAGATATTTAAAAAAATATATTGGAATTATCTCAAAAGTTCCCGGGCCTTGTTTAAATCACAAAGATAACTTAGTATTTTCACTTGTGGATGAGATGTCTCGCATTCCTTATTTGTTATTGGCATTTCGTTACCCGATTTTTTTTTTTTTCTAAACCGTGTACCTGTGATTCTCCGGTTATAGACAACATTACGATAAAACTATTCTGACAGGCAGAACAATTAGTCATAATAGACCCGATATAGTTTTGCATGACAAAATTAAAAAAAATATATTTGTTCATATGAAGCAGTTACTTTGTGATGTGACATTATAATTTAAAATAAAACAATAACTTTGTAAACACCACTTTTATTTTTTATATTCTTTATGCCGACCGGGTTTCGCTACAACCGTAGCTTCTTCAGGGCAGTAAAATCTCTACTAAAATTAATTTACATGTGTGTTATAGCTAATCCATGATTTAACCAAATGGGCTGGACTCCTCAAGTAACGGAGGAAGTAGGTATAGGTGTAGATGGAGAATTGGGAAGGGAACGGGCGTGTTCTTTGTCAATAGGGAACAATCTTAGTATGGGACTTTTATTTAAATTTAGTTGGTTATTAACTACCTTACTGTTAGTGTTTATGGCTTTCCTTAGTTCAAGTGCTTCTAGATTGTCTAGCCCATAGATTCTCAACCTTTTTTTGCCCACCGCCCACTTTGACAATATTTTTTTTTTCTAGCGCCCCCCAACTGCTTTTACTACATACCATCTTGGGGGGGGGAGTCCGTTTTTATTTTTTACATACAAGGTACCTAGTATGTAAAAAATTCCCGCAAATCTGAAACAGCTGTTGCCACGATTATATTTAAACGTGTAATTACACTGTAATATTACGTAATCGTAAGAAAGGCTATGGTCCTATGACTCCTAACCTATTTCTGAGTAGAAGATTGTATCAATGAGAATAATTAAAACGCATACTTAATTATATACAGAAGTTCTTATTAACATTGAAACATTGAAAAGAGTTCGAATTTATAACTTATCTAATGAGATGTTTGAATTTGATGCGTTTTAAGAAGTTTGTTTATATTAGGCTCGATTTTACTTAAAACAAACGTAAGTCGCCGCGTTCAGTAATATGGAGTCTATTTTTCTTTTTGGTTACCAACGTTGCTACAGCACTGAATCCACGTTCAGCTAAATAAGACGATGGGAATGCTATTAAAAATCGTTGAGCTATCGACCATAATCCTGGGTACAGTTGCGAAATCGGCTTCTGCATCCAAAACTCTTGGTAGCCATTCTTAAATTTAATTTTTAATTCCTCATTTGTCGTTTTCATTAGTTCTTCTTCTAAATGGGATGATCCTGCCGTGTTGATATTTTAAAAAGGATCCAAGACCCAGTCTGGTATGTCCATGTTTAAAATATCCTGGAATCGTTCCTTGAAATCAAATCGTGAAGGTTTTCCAAGTGTTGACAGTAAACAAGCAAGTCGTCGTTTTTAAATGAAGAAAATTGTTTTGGTATATAGTTGGCTGAATTTTGTACTTCTTTTTCATGGCTTGAAAATAGGTCGCATCTTTTCTTCTTATCCAGGTGGATTTTATTAAAATGATCTTGAGCCTAGAAGGCTTCATCGCTTCATTTAAAAATGTTTTTCGATAATTAAGGCACATTGGCGATGATGGATTTGTGGGATTTTCGATAAATCCGTATTTCATATAATCCACACCATATTTCCGTATCTTCTTTTTTACTATATATCTCGGTTTTTAATAACAAAAATTAACCAATAATAAAGTTAACTTTGCTTTATTAGTATGTGATTAGATTGTTTTCTTTGTCTTTTTTAGACCATATTTTTTTACTTGCCAACGCCCCCCTGTGCCATCTCAACGCCCCCCAATTGTCTCTGGATCTTCTACCGCCCCCCTGATGTTCTCAAACGCCCCCAAGGGGGCGTTATCGCCCACGTTGAGAACCTATGGTCTAGCCTAATACCGATGTTGTTTTTATGAATTAGTGTGGCGCCTGTCTTTTTATCAAATTTTATAAAATTCATTTCCTGAAAATGAATTTGGTTCATATTCATAATATGGTACATTACGGCAGTCAATTAAGTTATGTTTAATTACCAAACTTTGGTGAATTATTTTTAAAACTTGTTTGTGCCTAAATGTATACTCGGACGGCGCTAATACAGATCATCCCGATATAATATGTTCTATAGTTTTCGGAAAAGCCAAACATTTTCTACATAAATCATCAATTTGAGTTGTATCCTTGATGATATGCTTATTGTTTTTATTATTATAAATTGCTTATCGTATTAAATTGTTGATCCATATTTTTTGGATTCAAAAATATTATTAAAACTCGTTAAATATATAAACGCATTAATTCTGTGTATTTTTAAAATTGCAGTAAGTTGTACGTATTTGAAAAATATTAAATATGATGACTCATGTAATGTTGTCTATAACCGGAGAATCACAGGTACACGGTTTAGAAAAAAGAAAAAAAAGAAAAAAAATTGTTATTGACAGCTTTTTTTATTTCAAGGGCTTCTAGATTGTTTAATCTTATTCCACATATCACTCTTGATGAACTCTTCAATTTTTGAGTTATAATCACTTTTGTTTAATATGATCACAGTGTTGCCTTTGTCCGCTTTTGTCAAGATTAAATTGTCATTTTTTAACTTATTCCGTATATTCTTCACGATGATAGCTTCAGGATCTGTTTTTAGTTCAAGATTAAATTTTGGAATTAATTTTTTTAAGGTTTAAACATGCTTTTTACATCGGAAAAACGGCCCGTAATGTAAACATAAAAATTAAAGAACATCTAAGATGTTTAAATAGTAATGCTTTTTCAGAATTCGCGAACCATCTACTAGAAACTAACTACTCATTCGATAAAACCTCCGGGACTAAAATATTACATAAAAATGGATGTGGAATAAGATTAAACAATCTAGAAGCCCTTGAAATAAAAAAGCCGTCAAAAACAAATCAAATATTATTAATAATCAAATCAATTTAACTGACAGTCCCATTTTAAATTTATTCGGTTAACCTCTTCTGAAACAGTCCCCTTTCCCTCCCACTCCCCCCTCCCAACCACCCATCTTGCAATAATTTTGTCTCCATCTTATCTATTTGTATATCTTACTGGCACCAATAGGGGGCCGTCTATTGTATTGCTATCTCTTTCATTCATTTTTTTTTTTAATTTCTTATATATATATGTGTCCGTATGTAATTATCTTTAGTTAATATAATGGCGCTGATGAAGCTTGAGCTAAGCGAAACCTGGTTGGCTGTCAAATAATTATTAATTCAAATAAAGTGGTGTTTTACAAAGTGTGTTTTTTCATTTAATATATAATGTCACACCACAAAGTATTTGCTTCCTTCGATAAAAAAAATAAATATATGCTTGTTTATATAGATCGCCTGTAAAAAAGATAAAACCGATAAAGTAAATAAAAGGTAATAATAAAAATAAATGTGTCACAATATTAAAATTAGGAGGTATGATTTTATTAATGAGGGTGGGAAATTTCCAAATCGGAAGCATATTTCAATTATTAACACGAACGCTCAAGTGGTTAGAAAAGCATCCTTAATGGTCGGTTATCCTTCATTCTAAAGCTTTTCCATTCAGTTTTGTGTCCTGCCTGGCAGATCCGTTCCAGTTTTACAAACCTTGTGATTGACGGCTCTTAAAGGCTCTTAAATCAATTGGTATGGTTATGGTTGAACCAACAAACAATGAAACAAATAAACTCAGCTTGATTGATGGTATGCATTTGTGAAATCTATTGCATTAACGATTAACGGAATAGCATAGTAAATGCAAGGCTCAAAAAAGAAACGGGCAGACAAAACAAAGCGTAAACTCTTACACTATTAATTACTTCTGATAGAATGAATGTATATTACAAAGGTACTTTGCAGTTGCCAAACTGTAAAAACTGCTTAAAAAGAACGGGATGGTAATTTGGTCGAATTGGCAAAGTTCAAATTTAAATAAAAAAAGAAATCGTCGTTTCAAAATGAATCCTGTTTAGCCAAGGATGTAATCAAAAGCACCACAGGAGTCCAATCAAACTGGAATGTTTGATGATGCAGATAAGACTTGATCAAATTAAAAGACAATTCGCTGAGATGATTTAGGATGTATAAACACCAAGACCAATCATTTAGGAGGAATTTAATATCATAAATCATTATTATAGGGTTCTCAAAAATCAAAGTCGCCCTCTTCCAAACTCCAAAAACTATTACCACCTTTTTACCCAATTTTGTGAGGATAATTACATTCTTAATGAAGACTAAAATTTTAAGGAGTGGGAATCAAACCGGAAGCCTTCAAACTAAAAAATCAAATTATTTTGTTAGAAAAACGTTAGCGGAAGCAAAAAAAAAAATGAACGGTGAGAATCTCCAGAACTGTCTGAAATTAGTTGTTATCGTTAGGTATTAATACAGGTATCAGAAAATCACACGGATTTATGTATTTATTTATCAACGCCCTCTTTTGGGCTTTAACATAACGGTTGTAAATTAAATTGAAAACAACAATATTACAAAAAAAAAAAAAAAAAATAAAGGATAAAATACAATATCCTTGTTACGAGGTCCGTTATGTCGGTACAAAAGTTTTCCGGATTTTGACACTACTGCAAGTATTTTTGAATATAATATGGATATCGACCACTGGCGTTTTGGTACGTTTTGCATTATACACAATTAATTTGATTTATAGGAATATCAACTTTGAAATTAGAGATATATCAAATTTTATGTTTTTAGGTTATTGAAGTCTTTTGCGATTCTGGAAATAAATTCAAGCATTTGAATTCCTCTACTTGTATTAGTTAGTTAGTATTATGATTTAAGTAGCGTAATTTAGAGTCAAAGGTATATGACCAGATTTTATCTGAATAGTACGAGACTGACCTAAACCTTTGAGCTTTGCTTTGTAATCTTGTCCTAAACATTTTGATAACATAATTCACAATGGATTCAGAAATTAAATTATTTTTACTGCTCAGTTAGTTAGGTTTGTTTGTTTGTTGATATTCAACAATTCCTGAAGCCTCACGCTCGGTGCACTGCCGTTTCACGACATATCAATCTCATACACCAATTAAAACGAATGGATGGGGAAAACGAGTCAGATTGATAATAAGATAAACCAGGCGGGCAATGGTTGAAGATAAATAATTCTGTCCGTTCGTACGCGATAATAGGGAAGGAAGATAAATGGGTCCACAGATTCCTTAGTCCTTCTGAATTCTGATCCTTTGAGACTTAGTTCTAAACAATCGACGGAAATTAAATTAAATCGATAATAAAAATATTGGTTTTCACTAATAGGAATGAAATTCGTTAATATGCTAAAAAATACTTTTGTCGTTAAACCTAAAAAAAACTTTAAAATATTTCAACTGATTTCGCATCTATGCCTTCTTCGGAAAATGTTTAAAAGTAAGTACTGTAAAAATAGGTAATAAGTAGGTACCGAAAATTATTTTTAATTATAATATTATTTTTTTAATTCAATCGTTATATTTAATTAAATATTTTTATTTAATATTCAATTAAATATTTTTATAAATATTTATATTATGGTTGGTAACTCGAATAAATATGTGGCGTGAAATAGGAGAAGCCTTCGACGACCTTCTTGGTCAAGGCGTAAGACTCTCGACTAGCAATCCGAAGGTCGCGGGTTCAAATCTAGACGTGCGCAAGTAAATTTTATTTCATTGAATTCTTTTGTTTCACAATGTAATCAGTGGAAAATAATATAAGGTATATTTGCGGCACGTTCCAGAGAGTAAGATATTCTGGTGAAAGACCACCATTCAGAATTGAAATACTGCTTGAAATGGCTTTAGTCGTATTTGGTGATCTGAATAGCCAGGTATTTCCCCATGTTCCTCTCCCCCATCTCCTTTCCCACTACCTTCAGTCCCACAACATACCCCAATTGGAGATTCCACAGTCTCATTGGCTCCTGGCGGTTGGGAGCAGTTGGAACTCTTGTGCGGTAATAACGTTAAAAAACGAGCAAGAATAGAGAGAAATATAATGTTTATATCATAATATTATAAATGTATTGGAAGGGGAGCAAGACGAATATAAATATTAGAATAAAATATTTTCATTCTTTGAGCGAAGAGTTTTTTTTTCACAAATACCAAAGTGATTGTTGGTAATTCAAAAATTAATTAATAACTTTAATATATTTTAATGACTGAAGGTCATAATTAAAGCGTGGACGAATAAGACATACATCAATACAACAAACTTACATCACTTTACAAGTCAGTTTTGGGGTGTCTAACTTACTTATCGAATAAAATTAATGATCATTGCAGAAATAAGATATCAATGCACGGAACAACTCTTCAAAAGTCAATTAGTTTTCTTCGAGTAAATATCATGTTTGTGATTCTATTTATGGCTGATACAATCAATTTTCTTAGATATTCGTAAAATGTACCTCTATTACAAGTTGCAATACATTTAGTTGATAATTATAACAAATGGGTTTGCACAGTATGGGGAAAAGTTGATTAATTTTAGCTGGATAATGCTGTAAAGGTTAAAATGTTAATATGAACAAAATTATTCTAAGGTCGATGTTGGTCACGATTTTATGAACATAATTGATAATGTATCTAAGTTAAATATAAATTTATCATTGTTAATAATTATTTACTTAAACAGCTGTTAGCTTCGTAGATCAGGGTATTTTTTTATAGAAAATGAGCTCATTTGATTCTTGTTCGTAAGTAGTAAGTTGTCAATCTTATAATACTGACCTTAGGACGGAATATCCCATTGGCACATTATTTTCCAAAAAAGTGTAAATAGAAAAATAAATATAAATAGTTTTGCGGTATACAGTGTACACACCTATCAAATAACGAACCTAACGGAGTAACGATTGAACCATTTTGTCAGATTAACCGTTGTTCATACATCCAATCAGTGTTCATCATCAGGACAGATGACACCGCAAATTAGTCTGCAATATTTGTTTATTATTTATTAGAAACCTAGCATGACCCTTTAACATTTAACCCAAAAATCTAATGTATAAATAAACTGTCTGCATGTTCATTATTTATTATTATTGTGTTTAATTCAAATAAATCCATAAAAAGAATTAATTAAAGTGCCTAAATCAAATACATGCACAAAAATTTACCGTCATGTTGACTGTCCTAAAACTACGAAGTTCCTGCTAAAGCCCAAATGTAACAAACCAACTATTTAGTATTAGTATTAAGAGTAACTTGATTAGTTCTTTGATCTCGAATACTTTCACGTACCCGCATCGCTTCGTCTCTTACTCGTCATTAATTAGGGGAGGGATGCTATTGGTTAGTTTTTTCACCTTGCCGCTCAGGTTTAAAGATGTGTTCCCTCGAAGGGATGTCACAGCTGTGATGGCCGGTAAATGGCCATGTTTTAAAACTAGAGGGCAGGAGATGCTTCGTAAACCGTCTGCTTCGTAATTCAGCTAACTCAGAGGGAGAAAATACTCGTTGATACCCTTTTGATAATGGAAAGGTTAAGGGATTAGCTTTTAGAAAGGGAGAAAATACTCTTTGATACCTTTTTGATAAAACAATGCTTAAAGGAAAAATAATGGTTACTTTGGGTGGACCGTTACAGGTGTAACCTGTATCTCAGTGAACCCATTAAAGTTACTGCTAAAAATAAGTGTCATACTTGCGAATCGATTGAACCCAAAATATAGACTAATTATGTTCACCGTCAAAATTGTGCATTTATTTAATTATCCCCTTACACAAAACAATAAAATAACAATATAGATTTGGACAAAGAATCTAAAACCGACCAATTTTCGTATTTTATAGATACGAAACCGCTATAACTGATTTTGATATGTTACATAAATCATTGTATGCTAATCGATTATTCAAATATATCGACGTATTCAAATGACCACAAGGTAAACATTCTTCTTTGGGTTGGATAAACGATATTATGTTTAGCGCAGTTCTGCGTGGGAGCACCACTTTGCACGATATGCCGTTTAAAGCAGAGCAAGAAGAAAAAAACAGGTTAGGTATATCTAGTGATAAACATGATTTGTATCTTGGCGCTATCGATAACGTTTCTAATTATGGATAAAATTGGTATAAAAAACGATACGCTATGCTTTCTGAAGGTTATTATTTTTCTGAACTGAATGTTTGTCGCCTTGGGGTTTCAAAGATCTTTGACTGTCAATCATTTATATGAATGGTTTCTCGTAAATGATCTCTGATAGGCGTTCTGTTTAAAAACAGATAGCCCGGTATATCGGTATTTTTTAGTAATAGTTTCACTAGGTATATCTTACCATAGGCTTATCAACTTGACGGACGTAAGTATCTATAAAGTCGAGTTTAAAAAGCAACGTAAAGGTCCAGCCCCGTAGTTGTTTTCTTCGTAAGGTTTGTGCGCAGTGAACAGTGACAAAACAAAACAATGTGTTGAAATAATAGATTTCGTTTTTTTGTTTTTTTTTACATTAGCTATACACGGGAGGCCCCGAGAAAAATAATTCCCCTCAAGGCGTATGTCATCGTTGGGGATGCTGTGTGGAGGGTATATTTAGGAAAGGAAGGATAGGGAAGGAAAAGGGTATTAGGGGTGGGTGGGAATCTGGGGGGTCATTGTGTGCAGGAGTGAAGGACTTACGAATCCATCCCTCCCACTGCGGTGCAAGGCGATGTTCCGAGATAGTACGGCTGGAGAAGTCAAAGTCTGGCCTGCCGTGCAGCTGGTGGGCAGACGAACCCGCCGCCAAGACCAAGATAAACCTTACCCCATGAACCCGGACCCCCTGCTAAGTCACCAAACGTAGCGATTTGTTTAGTTTGTGAGAGGTTAGGTTTGTTGTGTGTTTGTTCCTTTTCTGCAAATATTTATTAATTATTCTGTTTTGTCTCTGTTCTGTATTGCAGCAGTTCTTTTTTCGACTATTCTGTTTTATCATGGTTCTGTTTAGGTGCTGTATTGTTTGGTAACTATTATGAGAAGCCACCGTTTTGTTTAGTAACTGTTCTGTTTTGTCACTATTCTTGATACTGTTATAACTGTATTGAGATGTCACTGTTATGTTATGTCACTATCCTGTTTAGATAATGAGGTTCTATTTTATTAAGTTTAGACTCTGTTCTCTTTTGCCACCATCTTTTGACACAATATTGTCACTGATCTGTTTGGTCACTGTTCTGTTTTGACACTGTTCTATTTTGTCACAGTTCTGTTTTAACACTCTTCTGTTTTGACACTGTTCTATTTTGTCATTGTTCTGTTTTAACACTTTTCTGTTTTGTCACAGAACAGGTTCGATAATTGACGGTGGCTACCAAGCGGAAGGAAGGGATGCTGTGAATTAATAGCATCTGGCGCCGCGCCGTCGCGTCGTGAAGTGCAGCATCACTTTGCCCCGGGGAACTGATAGACTGGACAAGTGGACATTTGAGTGCCTGGTTTGAACTTGTCCACATTTGCACAATGCATATTCCCCTGCAATGTCCTGCATCATGTATGCATAACGGCTAAGAATGCACAGGATGCGGTTTGACAGCGCATCCTTTCCGAGAGAGAACCTGAGATCAATAAGCGTGGGATCAAAAAACCATAGTTACTTGCATATTTTTAAGGATTATTTTAGAAGTTGCTGAAAATTTACACCCTTTTTAACGATTGTCTTATTTTTCTGAGTGAACGAAGTGGCAAGAAATTTTACGAGATATTTTACCTATTTATCTGAAAATAGAACATTAACTTCTCACGAATAAAAAATCGAGTGCAAAAATCGAGTCCTTGAAAAGTGAGCTCATAATCAAAGCGGTCAATGCGGTAGGTTTCATTCCATCTCATTATTTTGCAAGCTAAATCCTATTGATGTATGTGTTTGTCTCTTTTTAGTATCGTTTCTGTTTCACCGAGTTTCAAATCACAAAGGTTCTAAAGAAGTTTCACTTCAGTGTGTGACAGCTCATGACTGGTACTAAACATCGCATGGACAGAAGTACCCTTACATCACATTTAATGTTAAACAATTTCCACAAAAGTGCAACATTACAATCTTTACAGTAACACCTATAATATGTAACTTCTCAGGGATAAGGAATTGGTCTTAACTTTAAAATTAACGACTTTTGTAAAAAGCATTATTTGACTTTAAACCCTCGAGAACAAGTTATGTACCTTTGTAACGTTGTTTTCAACATTTTCTTCTTTATACACAGCAAACCCATTTTGTGGCACGATTTTAATTCAAATTAATAGATTACTTAGTTTTAACCACGTTTACTATTTATAAAAAAATATTTTTTTATAAAACAATAAACTTGGTTAAAACTAAGTAATCCATTAATTTTTAAATAGCGTTTTTATGCGAAGCAAACATAAATACATACGCAATCGTGCATTTCATACTAAAAAAATTATGTTTGAAATATTCTCTTCTGTCTTTTAATTAATGCATAGATATAAAATATTGATAATGTATGTTTTACCTACCTGAAGTAAGCTTTTGCGGATCTATTAAATTAAAGAGAGATTTTATCTAACATTCAGGAATGCTTTAATTTATTTCAACCGATTACCATTTTAGACAAATTATGTTGATAAATGTCAATATATTCATGTTGATATCCATAAATTGATCTCTAGTAAATTCATTTGGTGGACATTTATTAACTACATTATTTCAACAACAGTAGGGAATTCACAGATCATCTTGACAGACGGTGATAAAATCAACACCGTTTGAAAAATACATATTATACGGTAATGTTAAACTAGAATAATATTTGCGATTTCATTCAACCTCTCAACTCGTATCAACATGCAAAGACAGAAGATACACACGTTTAAAAGGAAGCTCACAAGGAACATAGTAACAACGGCAAAAAATAATGAACGGTGGTATATAATATTGAGGACTTAACCCCTTAGGACACTGGCATATTCTATCAGATGGACATTAAGCCCTTGCATTTTATTAGTATGTTTTTTTGTAGATAGTGTTGTTTATGACTTTGTTAAATGCTTTCCTGATATTAGGGAAGCCATCATTATACTTACTGATTACGGGACTACTGTCTTGTCAGCACATAAAAATTGAAATCTCTATTGATTGTTTCTGTGTTTAATTCGAAGAACTCCATGTAATTTTAAAATTCTAATTTAAATTTAATTTAATTATGTTTTGTCAAGTTCTGCAAGTATTTTAGTGTTTATTTTTAGTGCAGCTTAGTTTCGGCTTAAAAGGCCATTTTCAAACTTTGGTTAAACCACTTTGAGACGACTTATTTATATAATTTTAAATGTCAATTTATGAAGGTGTCAAACCGATTTGCTGATATACTAATTTGACACAGTTTGAAAGTGGCCTTGTAAGCCGAAACAGCTCTAAAAAAAGAAATACTAAAATACTTGCAGAAATTGATAATAACATTATTAAAATTAATTTTAATTAAATTTTAAAAATAAAATATGTCTTTGAAAAACATTATAATATTTTAATACTTGTATATGCAAAAAAAAATTATAATACTTGTACAAAAATTATAATACTCGTATAAAAATTATAATACTTTTAATAATATTATAATACTTTTACATGCACACATTCTTACTTCTTTACAAAAGCGAGCACATCGTTAGCTTCCATTTAGATTTTAAATGCATGCATAGATAATAAGGAAGATACCCACAAAAGATTAACTAGAAAGATACAATGTAGCTTAGATAACTTTGAATAAATAACATGCTGCAAAAGATATATCTCTTTTACTTCCGACGGGCATAATTACCCGTTGGATGATGGCACAATGACTCTAGATATCAGGATTAACCAGCATATCTGGTTGTAGGTAAATTTAATTAACTTAACCCTTAAGTATGCAAATTGTTTCATGTAACTGTAAACTGTACTAAATGCGTTATTAAGTATCAAATTATTTGCAAAAGGTGTATAAATTGTTTGAATTTACATAACATTTTGATTTTTTTTTATGTGAACACCGCACAAGGGTCCCAAATGCGTCGAAGTGTCCAGGGATAGAAGAACTATGGCATCCCTAATTTTAGTATGTTGTGAGGCTGCATCGAGTAGGAAAGAGAAGGAGATACTTACCTAGTTTTTAATGTTGGGTTAATTTTGCAAATGAATAGGTACGTAACTTTTCATCGCTCATGTCAAAGATATGAAAAAATAAATAAAAAAAATCAAAAAAATATTTTAACCAAAGTATTAAAAAAATACAGCTAAATTATGTATAATGTTTATATTTTATTAAAAAAAACAAATAACTTAGTTTACATCACTTAAATCTTACATTGATAAACTTCTTCAATAATTGCAAATTTATTTTGTGTCATCATTTTAATTAAATGAAAACAAATTAATTTGTATGCACTACTTATTTACATATTTTGAAACCAATTATACCTTCGTTGGGATAAAATGAAAATTAACTTACAATAATTTTATCGTTTGTTAACTTAAATTTAATTGCTTTTAATTTTTATACTAACTAGAAAACAATTAGTTTCGAGACATGTTGATAATTTAAAATAAATAAGTAGTGTATTCAAAGAGTGGTGTTTGAATTTTATTTTTGAAGAGTTTTATTACCGGTTTCGAGAAATTCGTGTCATTCACTAGCAATCTTAGAAATATGATTTAAGTAAGTGTTCATTTTTATAAGTCCTAACTGCCTGGAGCCAGTGAGACCATGGCATCCCCAAATGTGAGTATGTTGTGAGACTGAAGGTAATGGGGAGGGGAAGGAGATGAGGAAGAATGGGGTAGGGTAAGTTCCTGGCTATTCAGAACTGGTCACCAAACCAGGTTCAGTCAACGTTTCAATTCTGAATGGCGATACTGATACTATCTTCCACTCCGAAACATGCTGCAAATATATCTTATATTATTTTAAATCATTAAATTGTGAAATAACACAATTCAACCAAATTTAATTTATCTGTGCATGCAGGAATTTGATCCCGCGACCTTCGGATTGTTAGTCGAGAGCCTTACACCTCGACCTATAAACAAGGTATGATTAAGCCCAGTTAGTTGTAATTAAAATCAAATTAAGTCAAAATGAAACATTCTTCGGTATGATTTATTTCGGTTTGTTTCATTCATTCTCATTTTTAGTGACCCAATTACATAATATTCCATGAACTCAATAGTTTTCATTTTATATCTAATTATGCATTGTTTAGGCTTTAGACATACTCAGCAGGTACATCGACTTCGCATAGTCCACTTCACATGTATTTAAATGCTGAATTCAATACGGTTAAATTGCCTTGAAATACGTTAACAATTCTCGTATTAGTAATACTTATACTTACCTTTATTACTACAAAACTAACATCAAATAACTTTAGACAATAACGATAGAAGAAATGTTTTAATTACTGTTAACATTCCGGTTCACGGTTCCGATTAATTACTTCTTAAAAAGACCCCTAAAAAAAAAAATAATTATACCCCTACAATAAAATAATATTATATATGGGGAAGATTGGCACCATTCATACACGGCGAAGCTTCATACAGTCACTACTACAGCTTTTTAGAACGGCTTATTTATTTAGCTTTGCGTTTGTGGTAGGCGCGGGCGACCGTCAGTTGTCCACGAAGTTAGCCGCCATAGTAGCCGCTAAGAGCATCACGAGATGGCGTAATGTGTTTTCGCATGCTCAAAGTAAATATTTTGTCGATGTTGTTGGATGTTTCGTGCTTTAGTGAGGCGTCAAATTCTATAAGATTATTTCTGAATTGCCAGTGACTACAATCAAGATAATAATAATGTATCTATTTTGTGGATTTTTCTGCATGTTGTTCTGATGTTGGTAAAAATGTGTTTTTTTTTTACATTCACGGCACAGGGTTTTTACGCCTTCTCCAGGGGCACATTCGTATTAACGAATTTCTTTTCATTTCAGAAAATTTGCAAAAATTGTCCGGAATTATAAGAAATAGGTGCACAATAATAAATGAAGAAAATATGTCAGCGGCAATAAAAGATGTTTTGAAAGGAAAATTATCTTACAGAAAGAGAGTCTCTTTGAGAGTCGGATAAAGAAAATAAAAGATAAACCTGATGATAATGGCACAAGCCGCAGTACATATCAGTCTAAAGTCTAAATACACAAGTTACCAAGCATTTTCTACTGAATGTACCCCGTGAATGGGGTAGATTCAGACATTTGTCAGCTTTTGCTAAAATTTAATTCATTAATTTATTTTAAAAAGTATTGATTTCAAACTTTTTCAATAAGGAGCGGAACATATGCTGTGATGTTATAAAAACTGATATCTTTAATTATTAATTTCAAAAAAATCAAAGTCTAAAAAGTGTACGAATGGTGCCAATCTTCCCCTACAATTCTTATTTGGACATGTCTATTATATGGCATAGATCGCTAAACCTTTTTTGTGCCATATGGCAGTATTTATAATTTTTAAGTAGATATACGACACAAGTTTTGCTTGGTATAAATATTTGACAGCGACTTCCGAAGGTATTGTCAAAATGTGAACACGATTCAAATATTATCTATCTGAACTTCAATGATAAAAACATAAAATGATAAACAAAAAAACTGACTACTCTTGCACCGGACCAATTCCTGATCACTTTCAAATATTTTTCCATCTGAATTCATGCAAGATTATTCGTGATCATGATCGATGATATCATATCTATTTGTGCTGTTTCGATGCAAATATTATAAAAATACCTTGGATATAAGAAGTAGTTTAGGACAATAAATAAAACATTTGTTTGTATTCCTAAACTTGAATGTTGGCGGTTGCTATCAAACGCCCGTCTGTCATTCAAGTTATAAATTTGCATTTGGCAGCTGACATTAGGTAGGTTTAGCCTTTTATGTTTTTTAATATTTGCTTCATTTTTTTAGACGGGTTTTTTAAATGAAATTCTAAGCAGTTGCTTACATTTCAAATTCGATTCTTGGAAAAATAATCATCATGTAATACCTAATCATGTAGGCAGGGGCGTGCACAGAGTTTTTGAACAGGGTAGGCAGTAGGAAAATACAACATGTTTCACAGGTTAATATTTCCATATTTTATCAGATAATTTAAGAATTAAAGTACGACAAACGTTTTTAAACCGACAATTAGTATTTATGAAAGACAACTATTTGATAGAAATACATGTCGTCACTAATCGCCATTTGCTGATTTGTTCTAGAAAGCACTGCTTAATACTAACAAAAAAGCCTCATAGAGGCAAATTCAAAACGACAGTTCTACTCTATGCTTTGTGCATTTCGTAAACATTGAATTATACCTTAAGTTAGCTCTAGTCAGAAATAATTCCTGCTTAGGCCGCATTTTAGTGAGGCAGTCGGACGGCGCGCGTGTAGTTTCTAGTTACAATTTATGCCGTTTGATGTGGTGCTCGCGTAGTTTCGGTTGCTCAGCATTTTTGCGCTTGTTTTTGAAAGTGTGTATTTATTTTTAGCAATAACTAAATAAATTATAATATTATTTACATGCTTACGTTTTACAAATACGGCAGGGTAGGCAGTGCTTATGTGCCTATATGGAGTGCACGCCCCTGCATGTAGGTATATAAAAATCAAAATGAGCTTGCTTGTGGATACATGAGATATACTACGCGTTGCTAAACCATTCATCCGATTGCGATGAAACTTTGAGGATTTGATGTGCGCGTACCCGCGATGGTTTCTATATACAATAGTGAGGTCAGGTGTCATTATATTATGCGTTGCTAAATATTCATTGCGATTCGTTCATTCATCGATTGCGATGAGGTTTTGGTGAGTTATTGTGAGCATGCCCGCGAAGGTTTCTATATATGCTGGTGAGCTCTGGCATTATAAAATTTGTATAAAAAAATTGCAATGGGTGGGATGCGAGCTGTTTGAAAACTGAATGTAGCGGGACTGAACGTATGGAATGCGGAAGGGGAGGGGAACTCGGGAGGTGGGTTCACGGGACGGGGAAAGTGGGAGAGGGGAGTGGGGAGAGGGAAGTCGCAGAAGGGGGAGTGGGAACGCGGGAGAGGAAGGGGAGGCGGAAGTAGAACGGGACGAACAGGAAAGGAAACGCAGGGAGAAACCATTTATTTATTAAATGACATGCCGGAACTCGCTAGTACCTACTCATAAATCAGTAATACACAATGCATTATAATAATGATTTAAAACTAAACTTGGTGGAAAGATCTAATACATTATTTGTGAAACTGAGGCGACAAGATTCTCTAACTGCACGGGGTTGGAAAAATGAGAGCTTCAACATTTAGTTAACCAGTGAGAGTTGTCATTAGTAATTATAACTTACCGGGAATTTTGCCGAGTGGGTGTGCAAAGCTGGGGAGGGGGAGGGTGCTGGGGCGGCTCCGGGTAAGGGGGAGGGCGAGGGCGGCCCTGGGGGCGGCTGGCGGGCCCCGCCCAAGGGTCGTGGCGGCGGCACCGGCTTGTAGGCCGCACCTACCGCCGCCCCTGCTCCGCTCACTGCAAATAAAACAACTTCAATTAGAAATTTTTAATTTTTCTGTTTTGTACCATGTCATTCAAACTGTCCACTAGTGTAAAAATATTAATCCATCATCCACATACGTATAGATGTTACTAATTCCTGCTGTGAATGGATACTTGAAGGTCTGTAGCCTTTTTTAGTCTACAAGTCTTCTATTTCCATATTTCAAATAAATAAATATGGAGTATTGAAATTACTCGACTAAATTCACAATAACGGAGAGAATTCGCAAGTTTCTTCTGGAAAAGTTTTGCAAACATCCTTCGTCAATGATTATAGATACCACGTGGATAAATAGCACGTACATTTCAATTACAAGATGTCAAATTAAAAATTCAACGTTTTTAATATTCGACGTGAAACATTTCACGGTTATTAAGAGAGCATTAAAATTAAAACGCTAATTACGACGTGCTTAATATGCCCACGTACTCAAACCGGAAAATCATGAAAGCTCATGGGCAAAACTGCACTGTAATTAACAATGACAAGCTTTTAAATTACCCGAGTGCCTCATACAAATCTTGCATTTGAAATTCAAGTTGTATGAACTAAAAAATGGAGTATGTATAATTTAGCCTTCCAAGAAGAAATTATGGATTAAGCAACGGTAATATTTTAAAAGTAGAATGATAATTTAATTGTAAACTATCCTACATGACAACGAACCGACTATCTTTATAGTTAATGATGACAAAAACATCTATGCTACTCGTAAGAGCTGCGGAATCATGGAAGATGAAACCCTCTTTCATAATTTTTTATTTTATTTTATTATATTTTGCAGAAACAAACAGTACATAATTACATATTAGAAAGTAGTTACAAGTTATAGAGTTAATACAATAATTGGTACCAATGACATGTCGCTGTTATATAGTATATGTTTTTATGTGACAAATGATGCATTTTACCTATATTTAATTAATAAATTATTGAGGGAGAGGGGTAAGGGTGTGTGTGTGTCTGTGTGTGTGGATGTGTGTGTTATGTGTGCAAGTTCAGTGTGCTAGAAATGTTTTTCTTAAATAAAGGAAGAGAATCAAAAAATATATCGATATTTGTACTTGTTTAAAATGAGTTGAATCTTTGAAGAATGCGGGATATGGGGGAGTTGGCTGCAGCGTTCGTATTATTACTGGTTGTGTAAAAAAGGTTGGTGTGGCGAGTTCTTTCAGATGGGATGTTAAAATTTATTTGGGATAGGAGTTCTGGGCAGTCTATTTCGTTATGTATTATTTTATGGAGAAATGTCATGTCGGCTACCGTTCGCCTGGATTTCAGGGATTGGAGAGTGCAGATATAATTATTGTTGTATTTATAACCGAGATACTTAATAAATTTATTTTGTATGCGCTCTATATTATTGACGTATTGGGTGTACTTGGGATTCCAGACAGGCGATGCAAATTCCAGTGTAATAATTTTAAAAATTCCTTCAGCCTGATAGTAGATATTTATGAAAAAGAGTCATTTATTAGAATTATGCATAACAACTGTGAAAAAATCGTCTAACAAAGTTTTGCTGTAGCTACGCAAAATGTGTTGAGGTTTATGATTGTTTTGAATTTTTTATTAATAATTTTGTTCTCTTGTGGTAAATAATAACAGTTTTATAAATAACTTGGAAACTCCAATAACACTCTGATATAAAAAAAACATATAACATGAAATGAATATAATAACTTCTACCCTGTAACAGAATAAATAATTGAAAAAACTATTGCTGGATTAAAGGGAGGCTATACAAGTACAAAAAAAGACCCCAAGAAGTAAAATTGATTAATCAAGTTAGTGATTCTGATGCAATAAATTCTTAATACCTCAAGGCACATTATTAGGCCCTTCGCTATTTCTCATGTATGTCAACCATGGCCAATACAGATACCAACGAACTAAAAGAAGTGATATGACATGACTTTACTGTCATTAAAATGATAAAAAACTTATCTTATACCATTATGCATAAAAAACAAGAAACAATTGAAGAAATACAAATTGTAAACCCCTTTAGGACAAATACTCAACTACATAATTGCAATATTTCGTGTTTAGTGATAGAAAGTAAAACCGAAATAAAATACCTAGGGCCGTACACTAGTATACCGATGCCTAAAATGGTCCACACACGTAAACATACTCAAAGGTAGAGTATGAAAACTAACAAATTTTTTTGATGTCTAACACATATCCTAAATAAAGATTTACTTAAAATGACTTATCAATAATATATTATCAACAATGGGGTAATTCAATCATAAATATCTTGGAGTAAGGTTTTTTAAAACATTGCTAGAAAGTAACCGAAATATGAATAACTATTTATATTTTTTAATTTCTCCTTAAAAACACAATGAAAATATAAAGTGAATACTTTAACATATGAATAAAGAAATAACGAACATAATAACACATCCCCCGTACACACAAGCCATGGTACATCTCATGTACAACAATATGTAAAAAATATTATCTACTATGTTCATTTTAACGTATTTTATGATCACTTTATTTTCTTGAATAAACATTAAAAATAGACTTCGTTATTTTTTTAGCTTGTTGTTTCTCTCTTTTTCCCTTTAGAAATACTTTAATTATGACTAAAATATTTCAATTATTGCACGAAGAGACTGTAAATTTAAATAGCACCTACGGTGAAAGTAATTAAACAAACTCTTAAGTACTCTCTCCTTACTTCAAGGAACTGATGTGGAAAACGAAGCAAAGGGCCAAAGAAACCCTTTATCAATTCGTATGGTTTAAAACTAATAAAGTGCTTGTCCGCAAAGCAACTGGGGAAAAAATAATTGAAATAAAACATGAAAATGATTTGAAAAAAATGGGGATTCAACTGTAGATAACTAAGCATTCTACTATAAACTTCCTGTATTGCAATAAATCATAATGGCAGAATTATTTAACACATTGCAATCATTGCAACTATATTATTCCCATACAAGTCCCATTTCATTAATTATTTCTACCTATTTTGTTTACAAAAATCTTTCTAATTCTTTCTATTATCCAAATTATTTTAACACCAAATTTTACTGCTCTAAATATTTTTATTACCAAAACCATTTTAATTATTTTAACAGCAAATCTTATTATTCTAAATGTTTTTTTTACCCAAATTATTTAAGTTATCTTATCATAAAATTTGATTGTTTTGAATGTTTTTATTACCCAAATTATTTTAATTATTTTTCCATCATTTTCTATTTTAACCCAAATTATTTTAATTATTTTTCCATCATTTTCTATTATAACCCTAATTATTTTAATTACTTTTCCATCATTTTCCATTATAACCTAAATTATTCTAATTATTTTACCATAATTTTCTATTATAACCCAAATTATAACCTAAATTATCTCTACATTTTTACCTCCAAACTTTATTGTTTTAAAGGTCTTTCAAAGTATTTTAATTATTTTTACTTCAATTTCTATTTTTCCAATGGTTTTTATTACCCAAAATATGTTAACTATTTTACCATACAATTTTATTTTTTTAAATGTCTTTACTACCCAAACTTTTCTGATTATTTTATCATTAAATTCTATTATTCTAAATGTTTTTATTACTCTAATTATCTTAATCACTTTACCATAAAATATTATTGCTCTAATGGTTTTTATTATCTAAAGTTTTTAAAGTATTTTACCATAAAATCTTATACCTTTAAAGGTTTTTATTATCCAAAGTATCTTTATTTTTTTACCATAAAATTTTATGGTTTAAAAGGATTTTATTATCCAAATTATTCTAATTATTTTAGCATGAAATTCTATGTTTTCAAAGGTTTTTATTATCCAATGTATTTTCATTATTATACCATCAAATGCTATTGTTTTAAATGCTCTAATTATCCAAAGTATTTGAATTATTTTAACGTCAATTTTTATTGCTCTAAAAGTTTTTATTACCCAAATTATTCAACTAATTTTTCCATCAATTTACATTGTACCGAAGGTTTTTATTATCCAAAGTATTTGAATAATTTTACTGTCAAATTTTTTTGTTTTGAAGGTTTTTATTATTCTAAGTACTTCAATGATTTTACTTTAAAATTATATGCTTTTCGAGGTTTTTATTATCCAAACTCTTTGAATTATTTTACCATCAAATTTTGTGGTTTAAAAGGATTCTATTTTATTATCCAAAGTATTCTAATTATTCTACCATGAAATTTTATGTTTTTAAAGGATTTTATTATCCAAAGTATTTGAATAATTTTACTCTCAATTTTTACTCCTATATTACTCCTAATTTACCACCACTAGCAAAATGTGTGAACTTTGTTTGGATCAACTTATGTATCTTCACAACCGCAACATGATCACTCAACTTAATATTGATACAGAAACATTTAACAACTCAGAACACACTTTTGACAAAGCGACAGATTGTAATTTTCTGTTCACAGAAAAACACAACTTAAACATAATATCCCAAAATATTAGAAGTATTCGAAAGAACTTCGATAATTTCTCGATCCTCTTAAACGAAATAAACATAAGCTTCGACATTATTATCTTGACTGAATGCTGGTTAGATGACTCGTACACAAACCTAAACTTAAAGGACTATACAACTCTCCATTCCACAAAACATCTAAATCAAAACGACGGTATAGTAATCTTTGTCAAAGATTCACTAAACTCATCAATAACAGAAATCAACCTAATCGAAGCAAACTGCATCCAAATCTCCCTCGGACCAGACATCTCCATATTTGCCGTCTACAGACCCCCATGCTATAACAATCTCTCACCTTTCTTCATCTCCTTAAATAGACTTCTCGAAAAAAATAAAAAAACACAACAATTAATTATTGCAGGGGATATGAATATTAACTTACTAAACGGGCAACCAATAACCACAGAATACTTAAGTCTACTTACTCACTATGGATTAAATTCGACAATCAACTCACCAACAAGAATTACGTCAAACTCTGAATCCTGTATTGACCATATATTTGTTAAAACTAGGAAAAAAACATCATCATCAATAATTCGAACAACGGTCACAGATCATTTCACTACTACACTAAGCATACATCTTAACAAGAAACAAAAAGATGAAAAAAACTACCCCGTACAAGACAAAATCAATTTTAAATCCCTAATAGAAGACATACATAATGAATCTTGGTCAAATGTACTAAATGAACCCGATCCAAACAACGCGCTGGACACATTTATGACCACAGTTGGAACCTATATTGCTAAATATACAACAAAAAATACCCCGATAAACTACTCACATAAAGAAAAAAAAATAACACCCTGGATCACGAAAGGTTTAGTAAACAGCATTCATAAAAGAGACACAATGCACATGCAAGTACGCAAAAACCCATATGATGACAAACTAAAAAATAATTACCTGCTATACAGAAACCTTTGTAATAAATTAATCAAACAAGCCAAATACAAGTACTACAAAAAAGAAATAAAATCCGCCAAAAATGATCCCAAAAAAATCTGGAAAATCGTCAAAGATATTACTTTCTCCAATACGAAAAAAGACTCGAAGATCAAAGCACTGTTAATAAATGGAAACAAAACCCTTACAAAAAATGAACCTGGTAAAATAGCTAATTTTATTAACTCCCAATTTGCAAAAGTTGGATCTAACTTGGCTGAAAAAATTCTTTTAAAAAACGGCACAACAGAAGACTCTTTAACCAAACTATCCTCTACCATGCAACCAAATCATTCGTTTTATGCTCACAAAATAAGTACAAAGGAAATATCGGATTTAATTATTTCTCTCAAACCAAATTGCGCTGTGGGCCCAGATAACCTCTCCAATCATATACTGATTAGTCTCCGAGAACATATACTTATACCACTTCAACATATTTTCAACCAAAGTTTCAACCTCGGCTTTGTCCCCGATCATCTAAAAATAGGTTGTATTACTCCAATACATAAATCGGGAGACAAAACGCTGATCTTAAATTACAGACCAATCACTCTCCTAAATTCGCTATCGAAACTACTAGAAAAAACTATGAAAAAAAGACTGCTCGCATACCTTGACAAACACAAACTGATCTCCACCCGTCAATTCGGGTTTCGAGCGAAAATGGGAACAGAAGACGCCTTATCGGAACTAACCACCTACATAGTGAAAAACCTAGATGGCGGTTCAAAGGTGTTAGGAGTGTTCTTAGACCTAGCAAAAGCTTTCGACACCATCTCACACAAATTACTCCAACAAAAACTCAAAAACATTGGCATAACAGGTCCACCACTAAAATGGTTCATCAGCTACATTGAAAATAGACAACAAATTGTAAAAATCAATAATCAAGAAAGTGACAAAGTAGGCACCAGGTATGGAGTACCCCAAGGCAGCGTCTTAGGTCCCATACTGTTTCTCATCTACATTAACAGTCTAACGGAGATAAGCCTAGGGAACATAGAGTACAAAGTAATCAGTTATGCAGATGACACTGTAATCTTATTCAAAGCCCAATCATGGGAAAACGTCTTCAAAAACACGGAAGCAGGGATGACTGAAGTAAATAACTGGCTAATAAATAATCTACTGACACTAAATATTTCTAAAACAAAATACTTAACTTTCAGTAAAACATTAGCTGGTCAGCCAGATAGTCGCCCACAACTACATCTTCACCCCTGCACAGTTACCTCGTTAACTAACTCACGCTGTGTTTGTCACAAAATTGATTATGCGCAAAATATTAAATATCTCGGTTTAACTGTTGACAATAACTTAAAATGGGATCTCCAAATTAACCTAATTACAAAAAAAATACGTAAACTCTCTTACATCTTCAAAACAATTCGAAATATTATGTCACTACCTCAGCTAAAAAATATATATTATGCACTCTGTCAAAGTATTCTAATGTATGGTATTTCAGTATGGGGAGCAGCAGCAGAGACTCACCTCAAATCACTTAAAATTAATCATAAAACAATAATCAGAATTATGTTTAGAAAGCCTTATCAACATCCGACAGAACAGCTAATGATCAACAATAACCTATTAGACATAAATAAACTATACATAAAGAAGATCATCTACAAAAACTGCATAAAAATATCACCACACTTCATAACTCACTCGCAAAACACAAGAGCAAACACACACAATCAATTACAAGTACCACATGTCAAATCAAATTTTGCAAAAAAACATGAATCTTACTTGGCACCATATATATTCAATAAGTTTGTAGCCCAAACAAAGACCTACGTCGCATCTAATAATTTGAATTGGGTTTTCAAAAGATTTTTAAGCTGGTTGAATGTCAAAGAAAGAAGAGAGATAAGTAATATTCTTAATATCTAATATTATATATTTTCTTTTATTCTACTCTGTTTTTAAATTCTGATATCCTCTTATTTTATTATTATTATTTTTACTATAATATATATATTTCTTTTTTTATTTTATTTTTACCACTTACTTGTTTTTATGTAATTAAAAATTGTTAGTTACCAGCCTCAGAACAGACTCTGTCTAGTGAGGAGGGTAAGGAAAAAAAACTGATGTACATAACTAATTATAAATAAACGCCCGGGTTGCCGGCACTGAAATTGAATTGAAATTGAAAACTTTACAAAATATTTTTAAAGGAAAGATGCCAATAAATCTTGTACTACAAGTAACTATTGCAAATATTATTTCAATATTATAAACACGCAATACTCGTAAATAAAGCAGAAATATTCGTTATTAATAACTATGACTCACACGTATAACAACATGCCCATCGTAAATTTCTTAATCCATTATTAATTAAACTTTCCTAAAAAAATATATAATTATAAATTATATTAAGAAGATTTTGTTAAGTTGTTCTATAAATCATGTAAGGCAGATGTAGTATTTATTACAAGAACTGCAAAATAGATGAATATTAAATGAATGTTCAGATGAATAGGCAGCATAGCGGTCAACATTCTAAGGATGTTTAAATAAAGAAAAGGTTTGCATTAATTAACTCTATAAACAAGTTTTTTGCACTATCATTATATCATCAAGGCGATGCATTATTTATACCCCAGTATTAATTAAGAAAGTCTCTATAAAAGGAAACTTCAATTACCACATAGATGAATTCCTCAACCTTTCCTTTATATTTTTTTTTATTTTTTGCAGCCTTTCTAACATTGTATAAAAAACTGTAATATGAAAGGAAATACGTACGCATGTATTTTTATAAACAATTGTTAAAATATCCCTCACAATAATCGCAAATAAAATATTTCTTTTGACTCCATATCTTAATTTCCAAAATTTATCTCATTATAAATAACATACATTATAAGCAAAGTTTAGTGTTCGGAATTTTTGCTCAAATTAATAAGTAAGTTATATATGACGGCCTCCATGGTCAAGGGGTAAGACTCTGACTACCAATCCGAAGATCGCGGGTTCAAATCACAATTATTCAAATGAAGTTATTTCACAATTTAAATAACGTTATTTCAATAATTTAAAAAACATTTATTTTACATCGGGAATATTTGCGGTACGTTACAGAAAATATTCTCAGTATTGCCCTGGTGTAAGACCATCATTCAGAATAAAAACGTTGAATAAAATGGATTTAGCCGTGTTCAGTGACTAGATCTGAATAGCCAGGAACCTCCCCTTTTTTCTCTTCTCCGTCTACTTCCCCCTCCACTATCTTCAATCTCACACGTGCATGCCATAGTCTCATTGGCTGAAGATGTACGATTTTAAAATCAAATCATTCAATTTAAGATGCACTATTTTCAAACCAAATAATCCAATTTAAGATACGATTTTCAAATCAAACTAGCGAAAAAACATCACAAATACAAAATAGCCCGTAACAAACACAGGTGAACTCTTAGCAGTAGGTATAACAAATATTATACGACGTATTGTAAATAAATACGTACAAATAAAAACACAATTTATGGACTTTTAATACAAGTTTATAACCGATACTCCACATCCAAAGTGAAAAAATTAAGTGGTTTTGTGGTCCGAACAGGTTAAAAGTGTGAGGCACGTATCTATACTACATATTTATGTGTCATGTTCTCGCATTCCATCTTTTTTCAAAGCCTAAAGTAAAATTACAATAAATTATGATTGTTACCTACAAAATACTGTTATACAATGATGCTTCAACTGCTTTTTTTAAACACCGCGATTCGTTTTTTGCCTTTTTTTATGATTCTTTGTGGACCAGTGATTTGATAGGCAATATAGGCATCTGTTACTAATGATTAAAAAAAAACAAACATAGGTAAATTATAATGAAATTGTATTGTAGAGAAGAAAAAACAATCGGGATAATATTTGTTACAGATTTTTAAGTTAAAAAAAAAACTCTTTTTTAATGGATAACCTGAAGATTTGAAAAACAACTTTGTTGTTGGCGGTTCGTTGCAGATTTTGTACATTTTTATGAATATTATTGAAAAAAAATTTAATTTTACTATCTGCTGATCTTTAATCTATTTTTATGATTTAATTTCCTGTCAATTCCACTATCAAAATTTTACAGGGTGTTAACTTTTAAGGGTGTTAGGGACGTACTTGACTTGCTTAACCAGTGATTCCTGGCATTATTTGGAGTAAAAGAAATTTTGGTATCCGGTGACTTTTCTTTTCAAAATGTTTTCTTCAAAATCAAACAAACAAAAAAATCTTCCATCCAACCTCTTACCCCGCCACCAACTATCCAACAAATACTTTTTTTTATGATTTTGTAAAATAATTTTAAAAAAACGTCCAAAATTTCGCCGGAGACCGAAATTACATTTTCATGTTTTACTCCAAATAACGCCAGGAATCACTGGTTAAAGTAAGTCCAAGTACGTCCCTTAACATCATGTCTAAATAATAATAAAAAATACAAATGTATGTACATTTGCAATGAACCGAACACTTGTACTTGCAATAACCTAGAATGCGTGGATAGTTTAAAATATCTAGGGATCACCATAGATAAATATCTGAGATGGGAAGAACACATTAACTAACTGCCCTCTAAAGTCAGAAAACTTACTCACCTTTTTATTTCAATCAGAAATATTCTCTCTGTAAAAGATTTGAAATCAATATTCTATGCCACGTGTAATTCTTTCCTCGAATATGCATCCCTAGGATGAGGTGGATGTGCCAAAACAATATTAGACTCCCTGGCTAAAGCACAGAAATCTTTACTAAGAGTCATCCTTAAAAAACCATTCAGGTACCCCAGTGATGCATTATTCACGGAATTAAAAGTTCTCGATGTTAGACATTGTATATTAGAAAAATTGTATTACATGCTCAAAAACAACGCCAGCACTACCCTTCCATTGACCACCTTCACGACACCCAACATTCAAGAAACAATCCAATAGTCCCAATAAAAACCACGACGTCCTTTGGACAATGGAAATTTTCGTACTTAGGATCTAAATTATTTTTAATTTCATTCCTAATGCTTGGAAAACGAAAAGTACAAATGTTTTGCGCAAATTAATCAACGACTGGCTCCTTTATTTAGGGAGGGTATGTGTTGTATGTACAGCGAAGATATGTTGACCAAGAGATAGTCTTTTTATTATAACCATCTGGCTTTTATTTACTTTACCGTTTTTTTTTTTTTTTTTTGAAGTGCTCTAAGGGAAAATATCTCAATAGGATTAAAAAATGAAGCAAGGAAAGGGAAATAAATATACATTTGGGCATCAACCATTTTCTATTGTCGCTTTTTATACACTAACTTAATATATATATTCAAATTGTTTTTAATCATTTGCTGCATCCTTTTCGAGTCACATCTTTTTGAGTTTCCTTGCAGGCTGCTATAGTTGGGGGACACGTAATTCACGTTAATTATTGTATTTTGTTATCACGCTTGAATAATGTTTTGATTATCAATTTTTACAAGCGATCTAAATAACCAAGCATATATTTATTGTTTAACATAAACATTCGAACATTGTTAAACATAAGCACACTTTTATTATAATAATTATAATATTTTGTATTCACGCTGAAGAATGTCTTGATTCTAGATTTTTGCAAGCGATTAAAACATCCATGTTAATTATGATATTTTGTAATCACACTTGAAGAATGTCTTTATTCTCGATTTTCGCAAGCGATTTAAATAACCAAATATCTATCTATTGTCAAACATAAGCATTCGATACTGAATTTGTATTTTAAGATATTATTTTTACATTTTTAGTACAAAGTTATATATTTAACTCAAGCTTCTATGAGGAATACACAATTAACACTTTTTTCCTTCTATAAATAAGATGTTATGTAAGTAAACAATGTATTATGAAATTACTATATGAATTTTAAATTTGTCAATTTGACTGGCCTTAAACAGGATCCATTCCTAGTTGGCTAGTCAAAGTTTCCACATATGTTTTATTGTTTAATTTTATTTGAAATAAATTGATTATAATAAAACAAATAAAAAACTTTATTCCACTTAATTTTATTTGACCGTAACCGGTTTCAGCTCGTCAGAGCCATCTTCAGACTGGTACAAATAATTCTTAGCCTACGGTTTATATACATGACATATGGGGGAGGGGGAGAGGGGTAGTCTACAAGGATTTTAATGTATTTTTTTTGTTACTGAGTCGTTTTAGACTGTCGAATTTCTAAGTATTTTGGTAATTCCAGTGGGCTAATTACTTTGGGTTTGTAGCTCACTTCAATATCTATTGATTAGGGAAAAACCTTACAAGTAATTTGAATTATTAATGGACTAATTTTATTGTCAAATCGTTATTATACATTTCTATGATCAATGGGATTTTTTAATTGCTTTTTGAAGGGATGCATGTTTACATTGGAGTGGGAATGGTCAAACCTAAATACATATTTTAATTTCAAAATTATTATGAAAATTATTCCGGATAAAAACCTGGTGTTACAGTAAATGATTCTAATAGCTTATTAATTACAAAGTTACTTTTTGAAGGGATGCATGTTTACATCAGATTAGGAATGGTTTAAACTAAATACATATTTTAAATTTCGAAATTATTATGAAAATTACAATGGATACAAAAGCGGAGACTTAGAAAATGATTCTAATTGTTTATTCATTACAAAGTTAGGGTCTATTTTTTTAGTTAAACGAGTAATTTCTAAAGATTCTAGTCTATCTAGTTTATGACCTTTATTGCAAGTATGAAGAACTTTAACATCTCTGTCTTTATCGAACGAGTGTTTATTTTCTAATAAATGTGATGCTACATTCGACAATTCTCCTTTGGTCGAATGTAGCATCACATTTATTAGAAAATAAACACTCGTTCGATAAAGACAGAGATGTTAAAGTTCTTCATACTTGCAATAAAGGTCATAAACTAGATAGACTAGAATCTTTAGAAATTACTCGTTTAACTAAAAAAATAGACCCTAACTTTGTAATGAATAAACAATTAGAATCATTTGCTAAGTCTCCGCTTTTGTATCCATTGTAATTTTCATAATAATTTCGAAATTTAAAATATATATTTAGTTTAAACCATTCCTAATCTGATGTAAACATGCATCCCTTCAAAAAGTAACTTTGTAATTAATAAGCTATTAGAATCATTTACTGTAACACCAGGTTTTTATCCGGAATAATTTTCATAATAATTTTGAAATTAAAATATGTATTTAGGTTTGACCATTCCCACTCCAATGTAAACATGCATCCCTTCAAAAAGCAATTAAAAAATCCCATTGATCATAGAAATGTATAATAACGATTTGACAATAAAATTAGTCCATTAATAATTCAAATTACTTGTAAGGTTTTTCCCTAATCAATAGATATTGAAGTGAGCTACAAACCCAAAGTAATTAGCCCACTGGAATTACCAAAATACTTAGAAATTCGATATTCTAAAACGACTCAGTAACAAAAATAATTCATTAAAATCCTTGTAGACTACCCCTCTCCCCCTCCCCCATATGTCATGTATATAAACCGTAGGCTAAGAATTATTTGTACCAGTCTGAAGATGGCTCTGACGAGCTGAAACCGGTTACGGTCAAATAAAATTAAGTGGAATAAAGTTTTTTATTTGTTTTATTATAATCTATTATAATGGACTTCCACCACGAATTAACAGTTTCAAAAATAGAAATATGAAATAAATTATTATTATTTATGCGGAAATTTCAATGGTTTATGCTTCCCACTAGGTTATATTACATAAAACATGTGTATAAAACTATTTGTTTTTCAAACGAAGTAAAATACATTTTTCTTCTTGAATCATCTCTTTTACACGGCAAATACTATTTTCCGTTCAATTAGGTACACAGTAAGAGGAAAAAGTAAATCTGTTCATTTATTGCAACATGCACAATTTTCTTCTAGATCTAGATTAAAAAAAAGAAGTAGACTGTACGAGCAAAATTAAAAGTCGTTCAAAGCTCAGTGAAGTTCTTTCCTATCCACATTATTAAATAAGAGCACTTATTCCCGACCATATAAATAATCCTTTTAATGGTTTTGCGATGCAATCCCAAGAAAACCTGTCGGGAGACATGTTGAGAATTATTCTTGGATCAGGAATCTAGCATCGTTAAGGAGTTCACATCTCCTCTAGGTGACAACTTTCTTGTTACGAGAATTCTCGCAAACCTGTCACGTGCCTTAGTTGTCATTATAAAAAGGAAAACATAAACAATACAATGAAGCAACCGTTGAAAAAAAATAATACAAAAATAAAATTAAAACATTTATGCCTTTACCTACAATTCGTAAAGAAATAGGTACTGCGTAATGCGATTCGTCCTAACTGAGCTTTTCAAATTGTCTCGAACGAATGATACCGTATTAATTTATTTTTTTAAATTGCTGCTTGGTTGTGATTTTTTGTTTATGTTTTTTTTTTTTATATTCTAGTTTACATTCAATTAGTTTAATGTTTCTAAATACCCGTCTGTGAACATTAATATAATTGGTCTTTTTTGTCATCCCCTTTTGTTTATTATATTACAAATACTGTTTATGTTCCTTTAATAAATAAATCAATTAAAAGATGTCCGAAAAATTTAAATAGGTAAGCTTTTAAACGTAAAATCCAGTTAAATTAAATACCAAACTTTGTTTACACCACCAGTTAATTATTGAATTGAAGAATAAGATAATATTAATAAATTTCAACAAGAAATAAAACAGAACAAGACACAAAAACTGGCAATCAAACCCAGGATCTCTTATCTTACCGGGATAGCAGCGCCAACTCGGCATTTTGGTCGTTCTCTTATTTCAAGTTCAGAATTAAAAATATCGTCTTCAACTATTCTTTTCCATATTTTTGTTTGCTATCTTTTTTAAATAATACGTTCCAGCGAATTTATTTGTAATCTGGATAGTCTGAGATAAACATTATTTAATTGAGTGGGCGTGGCAAAGTCCTGTCTTGACTCGATGACTTTGCATTTCGTTTATTTGTAAATTTGTGTGTGTGTTCTGTATCCTGTCCTGTCCTATCCTGTCAAGATGGTAGACAATTTCGATGTTACGTTTTTATTCCGCCATTTTATTATTTAAATGTAAGCGTTGTTAGCTTCAGCGAAGTCCACTGTCCACAGAAATAAAACAAAAAATTATTATCAACAAAAAGGAAAGTCAAAAGTTTGTACTTCATACCTGACATTTTTTCAACATAATTTGTTGAAACTAAATGATGATCCCGCAATGAGTTTATTAACTCTTGGGAGTACAATGCTTTATATAATATACTATATTCTGTATTGTATACTTTTAATAAATAAAAAAAAATAAAAAAAATAATAAATTACGATCACACAGCTTCTTCATTGGTCCCACTGGGCATTTTAGCTATTCCTCCCCTGAAATTTCACCCTCATTTCGTGGATATTAAGTTTTTTTAGGCAGTTTAACCCCCTTAGGCAGTCATATGGCTTCCATATATAAAATATTAAGAAGACCATCAACTTCAATACCTTCAAAGAAAAAGTATTCATTGTTTAAATTAACTACTAACAATTTACAGGTTTTTAAATTGAGATTTTTTTGTTGAAATATAAATAATAATAATAATAATAATAAAATAATAAAAGTTTATTCCAGAATGTATGCAGGGGTAGTGCAATGCAATACATTCCATATTTTGAAACAAAAAATGGGTTAATGTTAAAAATAAAGTAAATAACAACATATAAATAAATTTAAAAAAAAAAACGAATAAGCATGAACAGCATGAGAAAAATAATAATAAACAGTAAAATTAATTCATGCAGCTGTTTACGGAGGGTATTTTATCGTCTCCCGTCTCCAGAGGGCCATCAGGGGGGACTCCAACCAGGTAGTCATGGCGGTGATGATTGCATTCTTCGATTGGCGTAGTCTGCGCCATAAACTTCCCATGCGGTGGCGGAGAAGTGCTCGGAAAGTGTGCACTCGTCCCTCCAGGAACATTTCCGTAGCACTGCAGTATCTCGGTAGGCGGAAAAGTTGACGGTATGCGTTGTTGTAAGCAACCTTTAACTTGTTCCATTGGGATGCAGTGTAGTCAACCCACAGTTCTGATGTATACAGCGAGGTACAGAAAGCGTTGAACAATATTCTTTTTACTTTTGGGCTGCATAGGTAAAAACGTCTTGACAGCATACCCGCTCTAACAGATATCGCTCTTCTCTGCCTTTCCATATCCTCGATATCCTTAAGGTCGTCTGTGATGATGTGTCCCAGGTACTTAACGCTGTGATAAACATTCATTTTCCTGTCATCTAACCATACTGAGGGTGTTTGAATGGTTTCGTTTTTGTTTTTAAAAACCATAACTACTGACTTGGTAGTATTATATAACAGGTTATGGTTTTTTGCAAAGTTTTCACAAATGCTTAGTAACTTCTGTAATGCGCTTAGTGACGGTGCAAGAAGAACCATGTCATCTGCGTAATTAATGTTGTTCACACATACTCCATGTATATGGCATCCTATTTTCGTGGCATTAAGTTTTTTAATAAGATCATCGGTATACAGATTGAACAGAACCGGAGACATGCTTCCTCCTTGCCTTACGCCACTTTTTAAATAGAATGGATTAGACAGCTCCCCAGACCATTTCACAATATTTTCTTGTTGCGTGTGCCAAATTGAAAGAATCGCTATTACATCTTCCGGAACTGCTCTTTTCCTTAGTTTTTCCCACAGTTTATTATGACGTACACGGTCAAACGCCTTGCTTAGATCTAGAAAGCAGGTATAGATTGGCGTTTTCCTTAGTTTATAATAGCTGATGGTTTCTTTTAGGGAATATATTGCCATAGATGTTGACAGTGCAGGTTTGAATCCGAACTGGTTATCTTCTGTTTTTAGATGGTCTGTTACAACAACGGATAAAAATTTTTTCAAATAATCTCGCCACGGCGGTTGAGAGTGAAATTGGTCGGTAGTTATTGATCACGGATGGATCAAGATTTGTTGATTTAATTATGGGAATAATTACCGTTTTTGTCATTTCATAAAGGTGCAAAAGGCATAATAATGTTAATAGCATTTTTTGGTATTTAAAATACTGACATGAAAGGATGTATTCAACAAAGCAGGACAACATGAATGCTAATATACTGGTGGAAGAACTTTTAACAGTATTTTCAGATAGTTGTAATAATAAAACCACAACCAATAGGTAATCACTTATTGCGGTATATTTTTAGAAGGATATGCTATGAATTGTGGGCTGGTGCTATTGAAACATTGTATCGTGGTTTAGTTATTCATTTAAAGGCAATAAAGGTTCTATTACCACTACAACAAGTTACAAAGATGGTGAGATACTTTGTGGTTTTATGTGATATTATATAGCGATTTTCGTAAGATTAATAAAAAAAGTGGTAGAACGTAGAGTTAATAAAGTAGACAATAACAATTCATTTAATTTTATTCCGTGGTTAAAGTTATTACTAAATAAAAATATTCATTGATAAAATAACAGGTACTAAAAGTAGTTGAAATAATAAATGAACATCTAA
Organism: Limnephilus lunatus; assembly: GCA_917563855.2. NCBI lineage: Eukaryota > Metazoa > Arthropoda > Insecta > Trichoptera > Limnephilidae > Limnephilus > Limnephilus lunatus. The sequence goes on along the minus strand of OU830602.1, from coordinate 51,523,688 downwards.
AGTTCAGTGTGGAAAAGATTCTTAGATTTGCACTGATGAGAGAACACCCTTAATGACTTAAGACTGGAATCGTTACAAAGGAATGTTTAGTGATTAGGTCTAAATAGCCAGGTGCTTCCCCAATCTTTATTCAATTACATTTCTCAAATCGGGATGCCTTAGTTCCACTGACTCCGGACGGTGAATGAATCAACACAAATTATTCTTAGAATCGGTGAATTGCACAAATTCTGTGAAACAACCCTTCCTTAGAGTTTCTATTACACTGGAACATGACGTAAATATACTAGTTTAATTAAATTTATTTCGAAAAAACACACAATAAAATTAAATCAATAGGTACAACATGTGTACAGTTCACATGCGGTAGATTTTATTTTTTATTTTTTTATATGAATACCGTACAAGAGTCGCAACTGCTCCCGTCTGAAGCCAGTGAGACTATGGCATCCCCAATTGGGGTATGTTGTGAGGCTGAGGGTAGTGGGGAGGGGAAGGAGATAGGGAAGAGGAAGGTGGGGAAGTACCTGGCTATTCAGATCTGGTCACTAAACACGGCTAATACCATTTCAAGCAACGTTTCAATTCTGAATGGTGGTCTTACACCAGGTCGATACTGAGAGTATCTTCCACTCTGGAACGTGCCGCAAATATACTATATGTTATTTTAAATGAATAAATTGTGAAATAACACAAATTAATCAAAAAAAAAAAATATTTTCCACGCCGGGATTCAATCCCGCGACCTTCGGTGTGCTAGTCAAGCGCCTTACCGCTGCACTACGCCGGCCGTCAAGAAATGAAAACTTCAGAAAACTAAGAGTGGGGCGACTACAAAGCACCGCACAAAGAGGAGACTGATTATTCTATCACATTCCCTAGCAGGCAAAATCCTATAGATGTTTATATATTTTTAGGGTTGCTTTTTCCTTGTATCGAGTTCCAAATCACAACGGTGCTAAAGAAGTTTTCACTTTAGTAAATTCACTTCCACACGCCGGGATTTAACCCGCGATCTCCTTATTGCTAGTAGAGTTCTAAACGGAGGCTATCGCGCGTCGTGTTGTGATGAAACGAAAATAAACGTCTATTGTAAAATTTTCGTACCGTAATGAAGTAAATTGCGAACGAGATTTTGTTGTGGTAATTAAAAAAAAAACTTGGTTTATAATTCTTACAAGGAATGTTTCAGCACTCACTCGGCTCGAACAATAGCTTTGTGAAAGTTAAAAAATTCTCACGGTTATTTCACTGGCGGTATAAAAATATTTCCTTTTAATTGGAGTGTCAGTTTTATATTTATGTAGTTAAAACAAGCATGTATTATGGACGGCTGGAGTGGTTGTTTGTTATATTTGTACTAATTTAATTGTGGCTTAAATACCAGGTTTGAAGTAATTGGCCTAATAAAATACAATGTTGAATTTACTAGAGTCAGTTTTTTTAATAGGCAGAATGACATTTAAAAACAGGTTTTATTTGGTAGGTAAAGGAAAATCATTTTAAAGAGCGCTCGTTTAAATGTATTTTTGAAAAGATATAGTGATTTTTTTATTGTTTTTTTTTTGTGAATAGCGCACAAGAATCTACTCCCGTCTAGAACCAGTGACATATTGTTTTTCTAATTAGGGTATGTTGGGAGGTATTAGGGGCAGAGGTAGGTGGTGAAGTAGGTAGCTGGTTATACAGATCTGTCACCGAACACAGCTAAAGCCATTTCAAGCAACGTTTAAATTCTGAATGGCGGTCTTACGCCCTGGCAAAAATAAGAGTATATTTCACTCTGAAACATACTATATATTATTTTAAATGAATAAATTGCGAAATAACACAAATTGATCAAATAAAATGAATTAATGGACACCAGGTTTTAAATCCGCGACCTTCGGATTGCAGGCCAGAACCTTACTCGACCATCAGTCCAAGATATTGCACCAAAAATAAGCAAAAATCTTTTTCAAAATGATTCTACTGTGGTTCCACGACAACTCAACATAGTGGCATTTCAACACCACTTTGAAAACTTTTTTTTTTTAAATAGTAACCTATGTTACCCTTTTTGCATCACTTTTAATGACTTTTCAAAGGAGGTATTCAAGTTGCATGATTCTGAGTTTCAGGTCACTTTTTACTTTACTTGAATTTACATACACGAAAAAATATATACACGAAAGATTATAATTAGGGGTACGTAAAATTAGTTTTTACGAAATAGATGCGATAAAAGCGAAATCTGCATTTTATTTGCGATAAAAGCGAAATTTGAAAATTAAATACTTTCGCACCTTTTTACGTTACGTGCTTTCAAATGTTGATCAGACGCGCTAACAATTATTACAACTCTGTTCAAAACAGACGGAGACGGCATCGATCACAGCATGATGTTGAAGACAGCAGCTCAAAAGAGCTTGGATAAATTGTTGGTACACATGGGGCCGAATCCAACAAATGAGTGCTACAAGCACATTGGCAGATTATTTTGTCCATCGGAAGCAGCAAATGTGCCATCTTCTTCTGTCAATTCAAATTCCATAGTGGAAAGCTTCGCAAAAATTCCGTTTTTCAAAAGTGTACCACAAGAAGAACTAATTGACGGGTACTCTCATTTTCGCAGACAATTACTTCGATTGGTCGGCCAAGAAGCTCCTGTGGATGTAATGCAAGTTTTAGTTATCAAAATCTTGCTACCCTAGATTTGCAAAAGCAGCTATTCAATGTCTCAATTGCCCTGTCAATAGTGTTGATGCCGAGAGGTACTTTAGTATCTACAACATTGTCGTAACTGATCGCAGACAAACAATGAAAGATGAAAATGTAGAAATTACAACAATGCGAGCCTTTAATTGAGTTTTTAACATTGTATTTTTTTTTGCGAAATAAATGCGAAATTTTCTATTTTGAGTTTTTTTAAATGCGAAATCACAATTTTTAATTTGTGAAATTTACGTACCCCTAATTATAATATTTCAAAGAACTAATTTAATGTCCTAGAATTTCAGGGTTAATACCCAAGTCGAACGCTTGAACGGTTGACATTTGCCAAAAGTGTCCCGATCGGTTTGTGCTCAACTTTTTTTATTTATACCTTCCTGCAACATCTCTCTGACTTACTCTTGTCTTCAACTCGTAAAAACACCTTATACATTACTATAAAATCTATCTTCACATATTTCATAGGTTGTACTATGTCCCATAAAGGTACAATGGTTTGGTGAAAAATGACTAATAAGATGATAAATTATTCTTTATCTATAATGCATCTCAAACTCAAACAAAAAACAGAAACTCAAACAAAAAAAATAAAACAACATACCGGCTTTTATCTCGGAAGAAGCTGTCAAAAACAAGAACTCTTATCACAGTACATTTTACACACTGGTATCAAAACCTACTTGTAAACGACACTGACAGATGACAGTCATTAAACTGTTATAATAATCACAACAAAAAAACATACACCATGCTTAAAAACATAGCGCGAAAGAAAAGTCTCGAAAACTTTGTATAAATAAACAAAAGCTTCGATTATAGTACCTCGGTTGGTCGCAGCATAGTATGACGGTGGCGCGGGACGCACTGAACGCCGGAACAACTCTGGACTCTCCGCGGCAACACCATCTCGCGGGGTCGGTAGAGCTTTTTCAAAAAAAGCGTTCACGTTCGCGTTTACCTCCCCGACTAGATGAGCTACAGCCGCGGTCGTAGAGAAGCCTCGCGTTCGAGTCTCGGGCTGCGTGCAGTAGGACGGGGAGTGATCCCCACGCACCGGTGGCGATGCGGTTAAACATGTTTGCAAGTGAACGCCCTCGATAGGCAAAGAAGACAATCCGCCACCGACAATGTTAGGAACGACGGGAAATCCGACTGGTGTTATTATGAAGGGAGTGAACGAACCATGTATCTCTTCTTCTCGGGGACAGGGCGCGTTCCTCTTTCTGCTTTGCTTTACTTTTCGCACTATCCGGCTTGCCATAACTAGTTAATATTTCAACCATTATTTATCACAGAGCACCAGCAATGTAGCCATAACGACTACTTTAATCACTTTATTTATCCACAGCGCGAAATCAAATACGCCTACGTAAAAATGTGTTACTCTACGTGACCTTGACAATTGACAGTGACAAAACATAGTTTGACACTTTCCACTTCATGATTCATTGGTCATAATTGATTGTATACACTTAAAACATGTGCGAGCTTCAATTTAAACGTTTCAAGTATCTTTGAAAGTGAGTATGAAATATTTTGAAGGAATGATTGCCTTTTAAAGTCACACTTTATTTGTCATAAATTCGAACACTTTTTTACCGGCACGACGATCATCGCACAAGACAGCGGACGTATTGTCAGTAGCGCGTAAAGAGTCCGGATGAAGAGATTGTCGCACTGATTATTCCATCTGGGAACATTTCCACATCACTTTGGCACACAATACCTGCGATAGGTCACACGTCACATAGTACATGTCATGCCGTGTCGCGTGTCGGCGGGGCCATTATTCAACTAGAATCGAGAACATTTGGAGAGACTAAAAAACATGCAGATTAGCGACGGCGCACTTTCTTTTGTCTTTGAAATTGCAATAACTCGAATAGCACTAATGGACGTCTGGATAATTGACAATACCATGGGAAGTAATCATTTAATCATTCTGCACAGTCCACTAAACAGAAAGCTTCAGAGTGTGTGACGATTAACACTGATTTCGGAAGTAATGCATTTTTTTCGGTTAATCTTTACGATTTTGTTTACATACGATAAGAATACCAAAAATTTGCTTTAGAAAGGGTAAAACTTTTCCTATCGTTTCGCTTGAGTAGAATTAAAATAAAATATTTAACTACTTTATGAGAAATATAAACGTTAACTACTAATAAAATATATTATTTTATTTCTAAGTTTACCTATGACAGATTTCCCTTGATTAACTTTTTATCTTTCTTAAAAAAATATTCACATAATCAAAGGTTCCGAAGAAAAATGTCGGATCTGATAAAAATTGAAAATCGTTCCTTTTATTGCCTTATTTTGTTGATTTAAAAGTCTGTACATTCGGAATTTTTAATGTAATTAATGAAATAACAAACATCGAAACAACACTTAATTTTTTGATCTCAAAAACAGTATAAATGCAGAAACGTAACTTTAAGCAGATCTACTTCAAAACTACAAAACGCAAATCCGACATTGTTCTTCGGGACCGTCAAAATAAATAAAAACCACCAATATACAGATTTTTATGCATATTACCTACATATTCGAGATGATATAAGGCATACTAAGAATATTTACATTTTTGTTTTGTAAATTCCTGACCTATAGACTAAAATAATTGAAAAATATCAACAGTATTAAAAAAAATAGAGCTTACTTCGAACTCATGGGAACGCCCACAACCCGGTACTATCCGTTTATCTCTTCAGTGTGTCAGCAAAAAATCAGTAACAATAATAAAGACGTTTTGAGACGAAAGTACGTACCTGTAGAGAATGAACGAGTTCTGAAATTAATATAAAAAAATGCAGGTATTTTTAAAAGTCTGACGCGAGGTTGAAGAATTTAATCAAAGTCGTTGATCAATTTTAATTATTATTCAAGTGGAATAAAAAAAAAGTTTTAAATATTTTACTTTTAGAGTTCATCGCACTTCTACGCAACAGTTAGAATTTATTGAATTAAGAATCAAATAACTAATTATGCTAATGAGATTAATCTTGACGCTAATTTGTTTGGAGGACGGCATTTTTTTTTGCAATTATTCAAAGTTGTTAGCGGTCCGCTCGCACCCACATGCTTTATTCGAAGTGCCATTTAAACGATTCTTGTAAAAACCTCAACCAATAATACAATTTTTTCTTGATTCATTTATGCAAAGTGAATTTTACAATTTGCATTCATGCTGCACCCAAACTGAAAAGGCATTTCCTGCAACGAATGAATGATATGAATGCAATTTCTGTGGCATTCGAACCTCGTAATCTATAGATGATATAATATATGATTATAAAAATGAATGTTTCTTTATTTGTTCCTTATTATTTTCTATACAATTCACCCGATCGGGTTATTATGCGTACGCCTGCGGAGATTTCTACGCATTATGGTGAGCTCTACCATTATGAAATTTGCACAAAATTTACATTAGGTGGCGGGCGAGTTGTTTGAAAAAATGACATGGGGGGGATGTGAAAGGACACGCATGGGAGGGTAAAGGAGGGATGGGGGCGAAGGAGGGGCAGAGGGAGGAATTGCAAAGAATACCTACACAGTAGCGGTAGGGGATAGCAGGAGTTAAATTTGGAAAATTTATGCGTCTCACACGGACTGCTGTAAGAAGTGGGTGTGTTTTATATAGTTTATTGGTAGGGAGAGAAGGAGGAAGGGGGGAGAGAAGGAGGAAGGCGGAGGGGGGAGTGGAAAAAAGGTGAAGGTGAACTGTATGCATTTATAAATAGATAGTGAAATAGAGCCTTAATTTTTTTTCAATAACGTAGGTAATATAAAATGTAATTCATAAGTAAATGTAATTAATTTTAATTAAATTTATCTTATTTTAATTTATGTTAATATATTATTTAATTTTCTATTTTTATTTGGAGGCACTGCTGAAAACCAGCTGCATTCTAGGAGAAATCATGAATTGTAGCTGAGCAGTGACCTTTTCGTCAATAGAATCAATGAACAATTAACAAAATCTTACTAATATTATAAAAATGCGAATGGATGTGTCTTACACCTAATGGAACATAAAAATTCTTTCACTAATCGAAAGCTACATGATTTTCGAATAACAGGCAGTAATATATTGGTAAGCTCTGGCGTTATGAATAAGCTGTGGCGTTATGAAATTATTTATTATACGTTTATTGGCAAAGCGTGTTGCTAAGTAAATGTTTGACGTGGGCTATCATTTTGTTATGAAGGGGGCGGGGGGGGGGGGGGACGAATATGCGTGCAAAGCCGGGGGCAAAAGCTAGTATGTAATATTGAAAAAAAAAATTATAAACTACTTACGAATAAACGTTTTATTATTATTATTTTAGAAAATGCCAATCACCGTATAAATTTCACGATGTCTCCCCGTCTAAGAGCTTGTAAGTTAGTTATATTAACACTTTTTTGCTTGATGGTTAACAACTATTTAAAAAATGTATTTTCTATCAACGTATCATTCATACATGTTGCTACAGATTAAAAAAACAACTCATTCAAGTTTCTCGAGAATGATTGCAATGTTAATCGATGTTATTGGCCATCGCAATTGATGCGTAGCTAACAAGATGTAAATAAGAAAAACTAAAATGAATGTTGATTTTATCTTCGAATACAACCGTAAGAGCAACATCATGCACTACCGCGTTTTGTAGAAGATCACTCTTTGTAAAATATATAGGGCCACTCACAGCATTTCTTCTATCTCGGTATCTTTACGGTATATTCAATTCGCAACATCCATTCTTCTTTACGTTGCCTTCTAGAAACAAATTACGTTTTAAGGTCTATTGTTTATCTCTCTATGCAAATTTACCGCTCGTTATTTAGTGGAACGGACCGTTTTGTATAGAGATATTATTCACGTGTGACACAATCTGCGATCTTTCTTGTACACACACATTAACTGAAGCATTAATTTAATTTCTATTGTACTGAAGATAAAAATGTAAGTATAAAAGTGTGAGGTTTATTGAGGTCGAATCTTTGAAGTTCGTAAAATGCAAATGAAGATTTTTTGTAAACATCAATACAATATATAAGAGTGCTATTAGAATTAAAGAAAGATAAATTTAGATTAATGCCAATCGCTAAAAATCTAGTTTCGTTGGAAGAAATTGCCTGCTGTCAATACGCCCGTATTTATAACATCTATTGGAGAATTTTCGGCCACAAATCAGCCAATTTGCAAACACCCTTGAGCGCTGTCCAAAATGGATCCTTTTTGAAGAAACATTTCAAAACATATATTGAAATTATTTCGAAAGTTCCCGTACATCGAATGCGTCGATTAATCACAAAGAAAACTTAGTATTTCCTCTTTTCAACAAGAGATATCTTAATTATTTATTATTGACATTTCATGAACCGTGATTATTGAAATTTTTTTTTTTACAAATTGTTGATCATGTTTAAAAAAATGAATGGTCGTATTTATTTTATATACGTGATTATCATAATATAGAGGTCTTAATACTTTATATTCTCGAAATAGGTACAACGTATGACAATTTGTAAATAATACCCAGAATTAATGTGTTTAAAAATTTAATGTGTTTAAAAATTTAACGATTTTTAAAAATCTTTTTAGGAATCCTAAAAATATTTAATTTAATATGTGAACAAATAAGCCAACACCAATAAACCAACACTGTAAGTAGTTTACATGTCTCTTTATTAAAATTCAGAAGTATTAATTTTTATGAGGGCGGGAAATTTTCAAATCGGACGCTCAGAAATTCCGGAAAAGTAGTGTAGGTACTATCATTCCATTTTACAGCCGGGTATGTAGGTACAGATGTATGAATGCTACATAAATTTATCTAGTGACACGCTCCCTCATTCCTTCATATTCATACATCATCTCATACAATATGCTCTTCTAATCCGAATAATCAGGCACTTCCCACATTTCCTTCCCATTTCCGTTCCCTTCAGCCTAACCTAATTGGGAACGCCATAGTCCTATTGGCTCCAAGAAGATTAGACCCTTAAAATCAAACAAAATACTCTTTTGTTGTACCAAATCTTGACTTGATCTGCTTTCTTCGAGCTTCTGTAACATCTTCCTCCATTCACTATAAACTTCTATCATACTTCTTTAGATTCATCTACTATTTGTTAAAAACATCTAATACTCCCATCAAAACTGTGTAATTTATAGCTAAATCAGCCTAGACTTCTTATCAGTTCTCCCCAATTGCACTACTATGTAATAGAAAAACACCTAATAACTCCCATCAAAACTGTGTAATTTATAGTTAAATCAGCCTAGACTTCTTATCAGTTCTCCCCAATCACACTACTATCTAATAGAAAAACACCTAATAAATCCTATCAAAACTGTGTAATTTATAGTTAAATCGGTCTACACTTATTTTCAGTTCTCCTCAATTGCATGTTGAAGAACAACATCTTATAACTCCCAAGGGATGTTCCGATGCTCTGTAGGGAACCCGCCTGCACAGCGCGGGTGTAAACTGTGCGCCCTAAAGTTAAAGCTTAGAAACTTACGGATTTTTCAATACTTCGTTTGTATGGAAACACTATGATATGAAACAAAACATGTGTAATTTATAGTTAAATCGGTCTAGGCTTCTTTTCAGTTCTCCTGAATTGCATGCAATAGAACAACATCTAATAACTTCCATCAAAACTGTGTAATTTATAGTTAAATCAGCCTAGACTTCTTATCAGCTCTCCTCAATTTCACGACTATGTAATAGAACGTATATAAACAGACGATAAAAAACGAATAATTTCGTCCAACATTTATTTTTCAATTCAAATAATGTGCACCGGTATTGCAGGTTCCACGTTTCCTATCGATTGAACAATTTCACGCTTCAATACGCTTTGAATTGCAATTCGCCTTGTAAATCGAATATTCATCGATTCTCAGATAACGGCGAACCGACTTCTTCAAAAAGGAAAACGGAAAGTCTTACGAATTGTTATCAATTTTTCCTTCGTTGAATTCTTCTTTGGTATCGCGTAATAGATAAAACGTGAAAGATTAGTTAAGCGAAGCAGAATAATAAATTATAACACGACAAGCTTCACTGACTGTAATTAGTTTATTAACTACTTCAAAAATAAAATAAGTGGTGTGAATCCATTAGGAAGCAACACAACAAAATATAAGTACTATTTGATCAAGTTTAAGAGTAGGAATGAAATGCGGAGAAAATTGAATGGGAAATAAATCAGCTTGGTTATTCGTTTTTGATAATAGTTGAACCTGCAACTTATCGACCGAAAATCACATTCGTAAGCCATTACGTTATGGATTGTAAAAACAAGTATGTTATTTTCCAAGCTATAAAAAATACAATGATCTTTATAATGCAAATTAATGATCAACAAAACATAAATAAATAAGAACTTACGTACAAGTTACCATTTTATACAAAATAAATATTATGAAACCAAAGTTTGAATCGTGTCTTCCATATCAGACTCAAGAGCTCCTCCTATTATTATTTTTTATTTTAACTTAATGAGTAAAACCTAGTAGGTAGTAAGCGCTCAAAAAGAAAAGGAAGAGGGAGTATAAAAATACGAATGTTGGAGTGAGCGCCCTAATATTAAAAACAATAATAATTAAACGAAAAATGTTTAATTAAACACGACTCATTTAAAATAGTGCAAAATCTCATGGGAAATGTCTTCAATAGCATTTAAAGAAACATTGCGATTTTGTCAATACGTTTTACTCATAAAATAAAAGAAAAAAACGTGTTTATTATAATTTCGGAGCAAACTTTGCGATTTTTTTCTATCTAGAGAATTTTATATAATTACAGTTTCGGCATGGCATTTGTGCAATGTATACATATTATCTTTAAAAAATAGCATATATTTTATCAGAAACTTAAAGTGTTCAATAGAAATATGTTATAAAACGGATGAAATTCGGAATGTAGCGACTCTCAACCGAAAACTTGAAACAGAAAAAGATATGGTCACATCTAGAAATTCGATTTAGAGTTGCTAATATTGTCTTCAGTAATTAACCATAAATTAATTAAAAAAAAACAATAGTTAATAACTTGACACTGAATAATTCACCATAACGACATAACATTTGAGTATACAACCCAACTACACAATATAACCGTTCACTTTTCAGTGCAATAAAAACATAAGATTATGGGAACTTGAAAACGAAAAAACAAGTACTCGTGAAGCTTTGTCAAAGCATTATAAATTTATGTAAAGTTCTCTTTTGTTGAACTGCAGATGACACTTGATTTATTTGGTAAATTAAAATAAAAACGTTGGTTACCGAGAAATGAAAATAAGAAAATACAGATTATTTATCTGACTTCTTATTTCTTTGAGCATGAGTGGCAGATTTATGAGAATTTCATTTACGGCCTGTGTACATTGTGTTATGTATTGAAAATAAACAACGGTATTATTTGCGAAGCGTCCAAAATTGGAATTCTCGTCGACGCTTCTGAATGTTAATTTGACAATAATTCCAAAAACTCAAGGCGGCGGATTCAAAGGGAAGTTTTCAGCATACTAATAATGATTGTGGTGTATGTTTGGGGTGATTGTCCAGGTGCAGCATTGCCATGAAAAAACTCTGGAAAATCCGAAAAAAGATATCGTGATAAAAGCGGACGAAACCGGGGATATTTAAATACAATGACAACCGAATTTGTGACAATCATCAGTGATTTAACCCTAAAAAGATAATGTACACCTTTGCGACATAAGCGAGACACAAGTATTGCCGTCTTTTTTATTTCGCAAAGTAGCGCGCCGTCTATCTCAGTTGCCGAGCAGAGCTTGCGAAGGGCGGCTCTATCACCACGGTAAGAACAATAATTACGGAGATAATACAATATTATCCTCTACACACGCCACAAAGATAATCATACCAGATGTATGATTACCTTTTTTGTAACTTTCTGACTTGTTCTTATAAATGTGATTTAGCGAAAGAAATATTTTTGTTTTATCTAATTTTTAAGTATATCAACTGATTAGCATTTAAACTTTCATAGCACATAGAAAATACGATTTAGACATATGATTAAATATTATTTTTCACTTAAAAAAGACTTAATAATTTATAGTTGATTTGTTAGAGATTTACAGGATTTTGTTATTTTTTTTAATTACAATATATTTTTTATAATTATTTTGGTTTTATTTAAAGTACAAAACCCTAAACTAATTTTTCAACTACCTTTACACTGTAATGTGTCAAATATAAAATTTTTAACTTCAGTACGTCTTTATGACGTATCATTATCTTTAACGTAGGTCAAAATAAGATTATCTTTACAGGGTTAACTGCGGAAAAATTGATTCAAAAAACTTCATTTAAATGTGTAATTCACCAAAGTATTTAGTAAGAGCGTTGAGCAATGGTAAGTAGCTACTAATTACGTAAATTAATTGTGAGCAATTATTTTCTTCTCCTTGAATTGTTCATGTTTTTCGATGGGTTTGCCTAATGCGTTTTACGGTTACTTTATAAGTTTCGCAACAATATTAAAATAAATGTACACAATTGCAGGATTCCTGCTAAATTAGCGTTTGGAATAAACTTTAGTAAATGGTAAAACTTTTCGTACAACGTATTATTAACGAACAGCATAACATTTTTTCACGATTTTTCTAAATCAATCAAAAAATTAATCATTAAAGAAGATGTCAATTCTAGAGATGAAATAGAACAAGTCGTAAAAAATGGTAATGGTCGCAACCGGGCAAATCTGAAGCCTTACCTCAACCAACTCGGTCATTGGGACCTATTTTACGTCATTTTTGTCGATCTCGTATGAAAAATTCAGAAATAATTTTATTTTACTATGTCTTCTTCTGTTTCTTGTTTAGTTTCGTCTTTATTTATTGTCGTCTTTTTCAATAATTAGTATTTCATTGGTGGGTAAAACTTTAAAAAGTTATTACAAAATTATTCCAATAAAATTAAATATCAAAATAGTTTTTTCAGTTGTCAAACATTCTAAAAAGTAGTTTAAAAAATACAAGTGTGCAGTTCACACGTGGTAGAACTGAAAACTTTTGAAAACTAAAGTAGGCAAGAGTGGAGAGGCTACGAAGCACCTCTCGTAGGCTTAATTTTGTACGCACGCATTTCTCGCTTTTTCATTTCATCGAGTTTCAAATCACAACTATGCTAAAGAAGTTTTCACTTCAATAAGCATCTTTTCATTTAATAAAAATGTTCCCATAAAATGATACTACGATTTCTTCTGTCACGACGCGACGTGACAAGGGAAAACAATATTTTGTTGTTTTTTTGCAAAAAAACCTTTGCATTTCCTCTTACTAATAATAATAACGTTAATGCACAAAAATGCTCCCTGTCACTCAAAATTCAGATAATCTGGAGCATTCCAGTTTCTTGTTTGACGTTTGTATTGAGATCAAAGATCCCGCCAAATAATTAATTCACAGAGAAAACAACAAAGACTTCCCATCGCTTATCAATACCATCGCCATTGACTTAAATACACAAAAGAAACAGAGGTATTTTTGAAAACCGAGATTTCCAAATAAGTACTAGAAACAATTCAACAGATTGGCTGATACGATCGCAAGATACAATATAAAATCACATGTCTGATATCAGTTTAAGCTGAATTTATACCGAGTTAAATTGTCCACAGAAGCTTTATTTGAAATAAGAAAGCGAGCTAAAAAGCTGGACAAAACTTTAGTTTGATAAAATTTGAAAAAAAGACCGTCTAAATTCCAACCACAAGAATTAACTTTTCTGGGATGAAACATTTTGATATAAAAGGGGTTTAACGATAACTGCTGTGTTATTATATAAGTATTTATCGTGATAACTTTGTCTATGAATCCGTCAAGTATACTTTATCCATGGAGAACGCACAAGTTTCAAATACTTGGGTGTAAGTATCTGCAAAACACTACGTAAAGGTATTCACTGTAGGTAAACTTTACTATTTCTATGGATTTCTTCTACGGATTTCCTAAATGTAGAAAATGGAAAACTAAACGGAAATGGCCCAGCGTCCGGCCCGCGACGTTCTCTTTCTAAATATGAATTGTCAAGACTGAAATACGGTCCGCTTGGAATTTCGCTTTTAGCCGGGTAAGTCGCGCTTGGTGAGTTACGTTACGTGAATAATTTGCCAAGCTGTGTGGTACTTTATGTGTAATAATGAATATTGCGTAGATGGTGTATGGTTGCTGATCCGAGTCCCTTCCATTGTTAGCAAGTTAGCCATGCTGGCTTCTTATTCATAAGAAGAATTCAAACCGGGCGATTTGAATCAATACAATTCATGTCGACAATTAAAGTTTCAAGATAGTACGATTTTTCCACAACAAAATTAAACGATCATCTCACCCTCGATTTTTTGTTTATTTATTAATGTCTCTTTTAGGGGCTTTTACAAACGGGTAGTAAAAGATATACAGTATTTATCGTATATAACTGAAGTTCTTCAGTAACAACATTTCGTATTTTTTGTTTAGTGACAGATTGAAGATGTTCACAGAATTGGTATAACTATTTCACTCCTTAAGTTTTATAAGAGGAAATTATATGGTAGTTAGTCACAGAATATCTAGAATATCCAGAATTTGGTAGAATTTAAACGGGCTTTAAAAACAAAATTATTTAAAAAATCGTACCATTCATGAATCCTAACATCTTTTCAATACAAGTAATAAAAAGTCATGTTCTCAAGTATCCGGTAATCGTTTGGTTTCGGTTTCCTCCTAATTATACTTTTATGTTTAATATCTGAATTTTTTTGTAAGAAGTTAGTGTATTATATTTTAGTTTAAAAGTTCTTGTTTTGTCCTGTGCTACAATAACACTGTTATTGTATATTATTATTTTCCTCTGTGCTATAACAGCACTGTTTTGTTAATCTTTGTTCTCTTGACATTGTTTTGTAAATACTGTATATTCTTTATTTCATAGGTATAATTTTATAAATATTTTGTGATGATCTCTTAAAGAGCACTGTAGGATTATTTTTAAATTTATTATAGTTAAGCGCACTTGCAGTGAAATGACACAAAACTGCGCTATACAAATATTACGTTATTATTATTATTATCTGCACTGAAACATATCGCGACTTCTAGTATTACGTAGTGAAATTCGAAAGTTTAACGATGCAAGCAATTCCGGACTATCAACTACACCATTTAATATTTTATATAGAAATACCATGTTAGTCAAAATCCTTCTGTCTGAAAATTTAAGCATATTCATATCATTTAAAAGAGTGCTGTATTTCAACATAATTGCTGCAATATCCATATTAAAATTTAGGAAACATAAGAATTTGTCTTGTATTCTTTCAATAGCTTAGGTTCCAGAAGAGAGAATTTTATTCAAGGTGAATTCTAAAAAAGGCAAAATATAATAGTTTAATACACTTAATATTGTGAAAAAAATTTGTTAGCTTAGTTATAACTCTAAACATTTGTAAACCCTTATTAGAGATTTCCATCAAGTGGTTAAGAAATTAAAGGTGATTGGGTGAAAGGTTGATTGAAAAGTGATGACAAAGTCTTTAATTTATGCTAATGTCTCAAAAGCATTGTTATCAATGTTGTAATTATAGATCACATTATTTGTTATTAGCAAAAATTTGACTATTTGACATTTTGAGATATTTAAGTAAAGTCTATTTTAATTGCACCAAATTAACAATTTGTTGATATTATCTTGAAGAATGTTACAATGGTAAATGTTGAGGATCTAATGATAGTTTTGTTTGGGTACGCACTTGAAGAATTGACTGCTATTTACCTTACATTAAATGTGTTCTTACAATTATTTGGTTATAACCAGCTTTGTCCGGGGCAATTCGTAGGACTCCTTCCCACTCAAGTCGTCGAGATAACTCACTTTGGTAGCATTTGCTACATTGGAACCTACCACAATTTAAAATTTTTGGTATATGTGGGACCCAGTTAAGCCGACGACGCGTGACGGTAGGAGTATGAATCACGCGTAATCGTTTCATTTGATTTATGATTGATTGGTCGCTTATCGTGTGCAAGTTGCGTGAAATATACAGTCCACGAACACCTTATCTTGCAATGTTTTAAGTTAGCTAAATATGTGTCTACCATTAAATATAAATCGTAAACTCACCAAATGTTTCACATTCGTGATATAATTTCAAGGATGTACACCAGTTCGTGAGACATAATTAAGTGAATCGACTCACGCGATTGTACCTTTCGAGATCGTGAGAAAGTCCTAAACATGTAAAAAGGAATGCATATCCTTCAATACTTCCTGAAGAAAGGAAAAGTTATGTTACAAGGTTACAATTTTAATTTTAACCTATGCTCTTACATATATTTTAAAACTCCATATTGCTTCTCACAAGTTCATTCGTTAGAAGAAGAGTTTTCTGAAAAATCTCTAATGACCAAAAACTTCAGATTGGGAATCCCTCAAGGTACAGTGCTAGGACCAGTTGTATTATCAAAAAGCTGTTTCTGCAACCGTAGAAATCTCACTTATTTTTCACTTAACTACCGGAGTATTCAAATTAATTCGTGAAAGAAACAAATTATCCTTACCTCTTTTGTGTAAGAATACATGGGGCATACAAAATAATTTATCTAGGTGTAGAGCTAACGGACCAAAACATATTGTGTAATGTACTTTGTAGTTGTTACTTGTAAGTATTTAAATACCTGCCTGGCTAATTAAAATAAATGATGACGTGGAATTGATAAAAACCTGCAAAGTACGGTGTTTTTTAAAGAAATTTGTAAAAGTAATCATTGAAGTTTGAAAACAAAAAAAAAATCTGCATGTCAATAAATCTTTCCTAGAATAAAATCTTCGAACATACTAGGATATTCCGCCTGAAGGAATTTACAGGTAAAAATCAGTACAATACCAGCATACATATGATAACGTTGATCTCTGGAATCACAAATTTTTTACAGCAGTTTTTGTAAGAACGTATAGTTCAAAGCAAATATTGTCAGATGATTACTCTGATTTTCAGATGGTAACTCTGTTTCAATAATTAGCTACAGAGATTTTAAATATCCACTTAACTATCATAAAAAATGCTACTCTTGATGTTGCAAAATTTTCAATTGTTCACAGAAAGAAAAACCTCCAAAAATTTTGATATTAAAAATGTACATTACTTTGACGTCTAATTTTATGGTAATTGGAGGGCAATAAATGCGTATAGCCCAGACAATCAAATCCCAAGCAGAGAAGGCAGAGTGCCCCTTCGACCGTAGAAATGATTCCTAGCAGGGTTGCGCTTGGCTAGTTCATGCACGGTGTTCGTGGAGCGAGGAAGCGACCGGAGCATCGCGGTGCGGTAATGGTCATAAGCACGCCTGCGTTTCATGCTAGGCGCGGTGACATAATAACTCCACTTGTTATTATTATAATAACGCCACTTGTTATTATTATAATAACTACACTTGTTATTATTCACATAATAACTTCACTTGTTATTATGATACAATTTTAAAAGAGTTGCATAATGCAATGCAGTGTGAAGAGCATCACTGAAAGTGTTGGTTAAAATTGTGATGAAACGAATGCCACACGCTGATAATGTTACATTATTTTGTTTACATCAAGTTTAAAAAAACATATGATTAAAAATGCGTTTCTGCAAAGTATTTTATGCTTTCGCATGCCAGCTGTTTCGCAAACCGAAGATATTGTCAAACAGTGGTGAAAACACTAATAAAAGAATATAAAAAAAAAAATTAATACGTAGGTACTAAAAAAAGAATTTTTTTATGTACAATTACTTAACTTACAACTAACTACACTAGTATGCTTCCCAGTTTAGTTTTTTTTGTCATGGTAAAGAATAAAAAATATTCTTAGGTACCTACAACTTGACAATTCTTTCTATTTCCATTATTGCAAATGGAAAATGTTGATAATGCAATGATAGTTTTAGCTAGTAGAGGATTTAATCCGCTATGCCTGGTCGAAAAACCGATGAGATTTACCATTGATCATAAACTAATGGTAGGTATGTTTTGTTTAATTTATTATTAGAAAAAGACGTGTGCAGATTTTTTGTCGTTTTCAAACTTCAATGTCGTATAATTGAATGATTTAAAAAAATTATCTCTACACAAGAGGCCCTAAGGGAAAAAAAAATCTCCTTCAGGGCCTATGGGGATGCTGTGTAGAAGGTCTTTTTGAGGAAAGGAAGGAGTAAACCTGGGTCTCATACAGACCCTTGTTGTAGGATGGAGGAAACGTAGAGGCCGTCAAAAATATCACAGAGTTTGACAGGGAAATTAGGGAAAGGAATTTCGGAAGGAAAAGGTAAGGGGGGTAGGTAGGATCTCGGGGTCAATGTGTTTATGACGAACGTATGAATCTGCGCACTGCGCTGCAAGTCGATGGGTCTCCGGTTGGAGAGGTCCAAATGCTTTCCTCAACCAGTCTCTATCTATCCGGCCCGCCACGCGTTCGGCGGGCAAAAGCGTCTACCCCCAAGACTTAGACAAATCTCACCCCATGAACCCGAGCATTCTTGCTGAGTCACTAAACATACTGAACCACTTGGAGTGACCTTTTGCAGGGGTGTTGGTTATCCAATTAATGGTTCCCGGGGTATACACACCTCACGCCTCCCAAATTGAATATGAATGGCTTATATCTAGTATTTGGTGAACATTTCTATGCTATTTTATTCTAATACACTTGGTGAAAAAATCTTTAAAATCGCCCCAGTTTTGGTGTAGAAAACAGGGAAATACAAAATCTCAATTTTGACGTTTTTATTTGGATGGCTTAAGCCAAAGTTTAGTTAGCATCTCGTAACTAAGAAGCTGGGAATATATAATAATAATGGTCTTTATCCACTGGAGTGATAACGCAATTTAAAACTATTTTCTCCAATATCTCAAGATTATTTGGTAATCATTTTGAATATTTTCCGCATACACATTAAAAAAATCATACCTCCGAGATTTAAATATGGAGATATACAAAATGATTATAGTTATGTATAGCCAATGAATTCATCTTTAGTTTGTCGATTATCAAATATTCGTAGGATTTATAAAAAAATTATAAAATCGTATCTAAACTTCTACTTAATTTTTTTTTTTTTTAACTTTATGAGCAAAAACTCAAATTATAATATTTAATTAAATGAAAACAATATTAGCAAAACTCAATCAAAATCTGAAGACAGAAAAAGATATTGGTACCATTGGGACTCGAACCCAGGTTCGAGTCCCAGTGGAACCAATATCTTTTTCTGATTTTTCTGTCTTCAGATTTTGATTGAGTTTCGCTAATATTGTCTTCATCCGAGGTAATTTAAGTATTGCCATATAATGGCAAAAAGCGCACCAGTGGTTATTGCAGAATATATACTATAACTATATTGCAAGTGGCCATCACAGATGCTTAAATGGTACACAACAGTTGAACTGCACAAATCGTAAGTGCTGCGCCCAACTGTTAAACTTCATAGCCAGCTACACAAAAGAATTTCATTCCTTTCTTCCCAGTGAACAGAACAAATGACACACACGCAGGCGATGTAACCATGAAAAGTAGATACTAGTATAATTATACTCAGTAGTTCCTTCAACTTCCGTATGATCCAACAATGCTTGATAAATTAATGGATCGTAGGAAACACTGTATTCACAAGAATATGCTTAGCTATGTTTTTCAAAACACCCACAACAAAGGGCGTAACAAAGGTTGGTAATTATAAACAAACTTTTCAACAATCTATTCATGTTTATTTTAATAATAATAAAAACATAATTACTTTAACGACTTATATGTACTTACTACTTATATTTTGATACTTTCGTTACTATAATATATTATCGAACTCATTTGTCCTTTCCGTAATAGTACAACTACCTTAAATTATTTTTATAAATCTGTTATGTTGCATGGTATAAAGCAGTCAGTTTTCTGAATTTAATTCCTTAAACAGAAGTTCTGACGATAATGTAATTGGTTTAACTAGAATTGTTTTTAATATTAAGTTTAGTGCTGTGTAAATCGGTAGTGTGTGTTTTTATTTTTAAATCTACGTCGTTATGAATGTAGCACTTACAAATTATGTATTAAAAACACAAATATTTTTATTTTTTGTTATATTTTGTGCCATCTGCAGTTCAAAAACTGTTTTTTGTAATAGCGATTTAAGTTATTTTTGTTATCTAAACCTTTAGCGCTGTTTTTGACATCTAATTAATTTGATTACCCATTAACATCTCAATGTTCAACTCTGCCGCTAGAGGTCTCCAAGTACCAGTACGCCTACATACCGACTGGAGATGTTTCATTGAATTAGTGTAGTCTTTCGCCGTTTGATATAAAAAGCCTGCTTTTAGTAAAAATCTCTATCTCTCATAATTCTTGACCTTGTAAAAAGATCTTGTTAAAGGATTCAGGTGTGAGAATCAGGCGGTATTTTATAAATTCAGAAATGTTACAAAGTGTTGTTAATTCAATTACAATTGTCTAAAGTTTATTGTGAAAATAAATGACTCGACTAAAAAAATCAAAGTGTTTGAAATCTCCAGAAGGTTCCATTATAAAAAAATACCTGACCATGAAATAATTCCTGACATTATGCAATAAATCATAGAAAATGTAAAAATATGTAAAAGCCCATAAGAGCTTTGATGATTAATAAATAAATGATTAATATATATTCTTCATACAAAAAAATACGAACAAAACTTTCTCAAGAGATTAATTTGTGGTATTCCCTTTGTTTTATTTTGATATCACTATATTCTTTAAAAATCAAAATATATGAAGCAATTAATTCACAAGGAAAACCTCCCTAATTTATGTCTTTTCGTACCGGACAATACCAATTCAACATATTCTTACAATGCAGTGCTGTGGTTACAATAACAAAGAACTGTTTTCAAAGAGATTTTTCCCTATAAATAAAGTCTTACTGCAATTTGCGATGGAAATTGCAGGTTGCCATATAAAATAGATTATTTTTTATTACTGACATGTTTTATGTATGGCATAATTTGATATCGAATTCGCACGGTATTCAAATCAATGCATATTGTGTTCTGAAGAAAACGGAACATACGTCATCCGATTTTAATAGCAAACGTGCCTTTGTTATTTTTAGTATTCAATTCAATGAAACATGAATTAAGTACTTGAGCAATTTAATATTATGTGCCTATTCAAATCGATTGAATTCTGTAATTAGAAATATGATGTGAAAAAAAAAATTGGTGTATGTATTTGGTTTCTTTCTGTGTCAGAGGTTATGAGGTCTGTTTTCGTAGGCACCAAAGAACATTTTATATTTTTTCAAGTTATCAAGGCAGTAGAGAAATCGTCAGTCTTGAAAGGCAGTAGAGAAATCGTCAATCTTGGTCTTCGACCAAGTATATCTTAGTGTTGTATGTTTTATATACGAGATAATATCATTACATGTTCATGTTTCTTATTCATATCTTAGTGCCTACTATAAGAATTGTATTGGATATAGCCTATGTAGGTTTGAGTACGACGAAATATCAACTTTCCGCCATGGGATATGTTATTTATTTAAAATCAACGGCATAAATATACCATAAAAACCGATTACGTGTCACAAAATCATAGTTAAATAAGAAATAATAAAAAAGAGTATAACAGTTAATTGTGGCATTTGATTGGGAAATGACACGAGATATACAATTACATGCAAAACTCTATTTGAAAATATTTGATAGTACAGCTTTCTTGTACCTACCTCCCCCATAGTTAAATAGATCAATTATTTTATTGCGGCCTTATTAGTAAACTTGGGAGCGGTATTGATGGTGGAAATTATATTTTATCTATACTACTTGACCTTCAAAAAGCCTTTAATACAGTAAGCCATATACTTCTCAAGAAACTCGAGAAAATTGGTGTAGTTGGTCCTGCTCTTAATCTATTCAAATCATATCTTAGCAATAGAAAGCAATTCGTAAGCATTAATAATCAAAATAATAAGCACCTTCCAATAAAATATGGAGTTCCGTAAGGATCCATACTAGGGCTACTACTGTTCCAAATTTATATCAATGATATTTCGCAATTAGAAGAAAACGGTGAAATTTTCTTATATACAGATGATACTGCAATATTCTACTGGGGTAAAGATCTAAACATACTACTAGAAAATGCACAAAGTGACCTAGAAAGAATTTGCAGTTGGCTCCAATCAAATATCCTAACAATGAATATTAAAAAAAAACAGGATACAAGATTTTAAGCTCAAACCGTAAAATAATTACTCCTCACGTACGTTTAAAAATTGAAAATAACGATTTGCAAATCCTGATACTGGAAAAATATCTTGGGCTGTGCATCGATAAGCATTTAACTTTCAAACAACACATACAAGATGTGAAAGATAAAATTACACCCTTAATTAGCGTTTTTAGCCGGTTATCATATCTATTACCAATTAAATTGAAAAAAAGTTTATATTATGGTCTCGTACACTCACACCTAAATTACCTGATTGAAACCTATGGAAACGCATGTGAAACATACATAAATGAATGACAGGTAATACAAAACAAGGTAATCAAAAAACTTTTTAACTACAAGCCCAGAACATCCACAAAAAATTATATATGGAAACAAAACTATTAACATTAAGAAAACCATATGAATACAATACATGTCTCCTTATATAAAAAATACAAAATAATCTTAGGTACATAAACACATTACACGACAACATGATAACATACATTTAAACACCATCCAAACTAACGATGGTAAACAATCCATTGGCTACGAGGGGGGCAACTTACATAATTGCCTCCCAAATGACATTAAAAACGAAAATATGTTCGGTAAATTTAAAAAAAAATTATTGATATTTATTCTTGATAAACAAAATAATTAAATAGAATAGCGCTGTATTGAAATATTTAGTTTATCTTAATGTATTATTTATTATTTATCTTAATTATTTGTAGTAAAATGAGTAAAAACTAAAATTAAAAAAAAAAAAATCTACCACATCTGCGTATGTATTAGTAACTCCATGTTTCGTATACTCAGTCCTGGTGTTGTTGAATTTAAACAGGATTTTGGAACGAGTTATGTCAGTTGTGGTTTCGTTTACTTTAAATTAGATATTAAATTAATAAACCACCTAAAGCTAACGGTGCAGGGTATATCAGCAAGTGCCTAAAGGATTTTAATCAGCGATCCGGAGTAAATTAGGAATAAAATATGTTGATCTCGTTTAATATATTATCTCATATTTTTTCAATTAAAAATAATTTTTAAAAATCTATCGTATCACACTGCTACGAGTTGCAACGGATCTTGTGATGCGAGCTCTGTCTCATCTGAACGGTGTTGCTAGAACGAGATGGAGTGCGTATCACGTGACCCGCTAAGCTCTACCTACTGGCGATGTGAGATGGATTTTTTTATTGAAAAGAAAATCACCGGACAGCAAAACGACACAAAATATTTTATGCAAATATACTCAGTTATCTAAGAAAATTCTTCGGGCACTTGCTGAAATATCTTGTATACCCCGATCACATAACCTTTCACACTGTGCGAAATATTAAATCTACGTGCATATAATGTACATTATATTTATACAAAAGAAGTATGGTCACATCGATAATCGAAATCAAAGATAATTTCTAAGCATTTCAACAAACCATAGGTATTAGATTCTAAACAATCTAACAAACACGAATCCAATGTCTTAAAACATAACAACCAAAACCCATTAAAATAATTATACATAATCGTGTATCGTGAATGATCTAGTAACCAAACCTAATTAATTATAATAAAATTAATTAAGTTTATTTCTCCAAAATTGAGCATAGATTAACATAATACGCATAGTTAAAATAAGTGGTTTGGTACACAACATAACTTATTGGTTCAACCGCACATCACGAAGCAATAAAATTAATCGAGTGTTGCCATAACTTGAGGCAATTTTTGAGTTTTTGTTTTTCGTGATGAAGGGAGTGGCCCAATCATTATTATCCGGTCAGTGGTTAGTTACCTGTGGATTTTGAAGTGGGCTATTTATTTATAACAAAAATATTAACTAATAGAAGAATACAGATTAAACTCGTAATGACAACCAGTTGGTATCCGGAATTTCTAATTTACCCACAAAATTGGTGATTAGTTAAATGGATTTTCTTTGTTACGTGATTTTGAAACAAACGTAGGTAGATAAACGGTTTTCAAGTAGGGTAATTCAGGTATAAAGCATATTCAAACACCCATACACTGGCGCCGAAGGGTAATCTGATTTGCAATTTCCCATTGAAATGGGTAGCAGCTTTCCAACAGGTTCCATTAAGGCCTCAATCACTTAATTTCACAATGATTTTGAGACTACAGACAGCTTTCTGCCTTGCGTTAAACCTACCATCATCTTAAATAAAAGTCATTATTAACAACTACGAGTAAGGCTGTTGTGAGAGTCTGTTCAAATTTACTTAACAAAGATGAATGAATATTATCTGTACGTTTTTGTACGCAGCTTTATTTCGGTAAGGTGTGAAATCATTATTTTCTATCAACCTTTACCCCAAATCGGCTTACATTATTAATGTCAAAAATGTGCTATGGATAAATTGAAGCTTTTCCTATCGTTTCGCTTGAATAGAATTAAAATTAAATTAGTTATTACTTTACAAAAAATATTAGCATAAACTACCAAAAAAATTACGTTTTTGTTAGAAATGTAACGCATATAAGAAACGACCTTAAAAATCCTTGTTATTTGTTTTTGAGGTTTTATGCCGTGTTTCGGACAGCGTTACCGACAATTTACAGTATCAAGACAGATGTGGCTAAAGAAGAAGTAGCGCAACATGGCATAACACCCCAAAAACAAACAACGAAAAGACTTTAGGTCGTTAAAATCTACAATCAAATCTGACGAACCTTAAAAACATATAATTTTAGGGCTAAAATTATCTGTGACACTATCCCATGATACATTTTTATCTTTCTTATAAAATTATTCACAAAATTAATAAAAACCAATTTTGCGAACAAATCAACCATAACTAGACTCCGTTGGCTTTAAATGCCTATTACCTATATTCGCGATATAAAGCGTAGGTCCTGAGAATGTACCCCTTCTTTGGCTTTTGTATTCCTCGTACGCCTTACTAATTTTTGACGAAACTGCTCATATTTCGGTACTAGATATTGCAATAAAAACTTAACACACTGGAAAAGACATTTGAAATAAATTAGTTTGTTTTTTTCTAATTATTACACTTAATTTCGTAACACACAGGTAATTTTTTTTTACATTAACTCCACATATGTCATCTGAGATGCTGTGTGGAGGGTTTTTTTGAGGAGAGGAAGGAATGAACATTGATCTTGAAGAGACCCATGTTGTAACATCCAAACCCAAGGAGAAATCACAGAGGCCGGCAAATCGTTCCATCACCGAGCTGTTGAACACAAGAACGAGTCGAAGAAGCGACCCGTTCTCATGTGACAAATGTTAACCGTGTACATATGTTGGGGACGCGTTTGGCGTGTTTCCCGACTATGGACCGGTGCCGAAGGGATCAATGACTCTAATTCCTCGGAACATCTTCCATTGTAATACCGATAGAACTAGGGTAGTATTCCCACCCGACGCCTGTGTTCTAAAACATTGTATACTTTGAAAGTACATATTATTATGGGTTCCATGCCAACTCAGAAAGACACCAACTCAGAACCACCTCAGAAAGGTCATAAAAAGCCATGAAAAAATATTTTTAAAATAGCCGGTAACCCTAAACTAACTTAACCTATTTAACAAATGTTTAAATATTTTTTTTAACATAACTCTTAATGACTTCTCTGAAGTGGTTCAGAGTTCACAGGTCACCATTATTATGAATTTAGGCTGATTTCTTACAATGGTTGGTGGTGTAATGGTTAACATAGTTGTCTTCAAAACAGTTGATTTGATTTCGATTCACGGCCACGGCATTTTTTAAAAATGAAATTTCTTTGCATGTCTATTTTTTATTTAAAAAAAATATTAATTATTTTCATTTAAATATTTTATTTTATTTCGATATTATTTCCAGTGATTTTTTACCGTACTGATATAATAACAATGCTACTACAAAATTAAAAAAAATAACTTATATCATTGATGTCGCTATTCCAAATTCTTGTAATATTCAGAAAAATGTTTCTGAAAAAATAAGAAAATATACAGATTTAGGAAATGAGATTCAAAGAATTTGGCATTCTCAGACTATAAAAATATTACCATTTGTTATTTCGGCTACTGGCATTATACCTAGCTCTCTCATTCAAAATTTAGGCGTATTAGATTTGTCAACAAATTTGTACATAAAAATGCAAAAGTCGGTCATTTTAAATACATGTAGGATTACGAAAGATTTTTTAAATATTTATATTGAGGGATCAGTAGGATTTATCGGACCAGTTAGGATTTCATCAGAGCCGAACTCTCCGATATGAAAATATCTGGAGTCGGTGAAATATTTTCCCATTATGTTTCTGGTGGATTGACGTATTGTTATTGTATTATTTTGTATTTATTATACTTATATAGTGCACTTACATTGCGTGAATTTACTAGATATTCATTTGTGGAAAAGTGTGTGGAAGGGTTTAGTCTTTCATTTGGGAAAGATTTAACCCGGACATAAAATCTGGAGCACCGTAATAGAAATTTACATAACCAAACGGTTGTAACAAAACGTTAGGATACATTATTCGAGTTTAGTTTAATTTATTCCATGTCTTTCATTTGTCAAAAGAATACCAGGTTAAAATACTTTTTATTTAAAAAAACAAAGTTAGAATTTGGTTAAGAAATGTTAAGTTATATAAGGAAAACTTATACCGAAATAAGGAAAAATCTAAAAGGACAATTGATTCCCAGTAAACCGTATTATTCACTGCCGGGAACAAAGAACCTTTGTGGTTGCATTTATGCAGTAAGAACAGTTCGGAACACTAAAGACTCGATTGAATTAATTTAATTATCAGCAATTAAATCAAATATTTCGCTAACCAACAGTTTTCCAGCGCCTTGTTCTGCACGAGAGCCTAAATACATTTGCCAGTAACCCATCGTAAATGGCACCTTCACCAACATACCAAAATGCGGGGTCACACGAAAGGTCTTCAAACGCCTGTTCTACATTTTCTCGCAGACCGAGATAATCAATAATAATTCAAAACTCTCAAACACAACAAATGACAGGTGGACTGAATCACGCGATGAAAAACAAAGCGGCCTCTTTGAATGAGGAATAAAAATATTATAATCATACTTACACAATTAAAATTTCAACAGTAATTATTTTATTTTCCTTTCTAATTACTAATCACTTTCGATTGCGTTTGATACTCTATTTAAAAAGGTGTACCTAACATAAATGGTGTTTATATCTAGATTTTCTATCGTATCATTAATTTGTTAGACTGATCTCGTAATAATTGCATGGATAATTATACGTACACGACATGTACGTGAAGCGAGGAGGGTTTAAAAATAACGGTGTGATTATTTGGCATAATTATTTATAGAAGAAATACTTCTTTGTCAAAGCAAATCCTAATTGATGGCATTAGTTTCAAAACAACGCCTCTTTAATAGGCGATTCAAATCTGTATAAAAGTTGTTTAGCATTAATTAAAAGCGATTAATATTATGTGTCTGTAGATCGGTGTTGTTAAAATAATTACATACTTACGAGGATTATATCTTATGAGGATAATCGTATGGTAATCAATTTTATTATTTGGTAATTAATACGTATTTTAAACACCGTCTGTTAACGTGTAATAATTTTTAGAAACCGCCTACTTTGGTGGGAAAATAATAGTATAGACCAAGAGGCGAACTTCACGAACCTGAGGAATCAAGCTTCGATTCACTCGAGTAAAACTCTAAAAACATTAGTTAAAATCACCGAGTGTGTTCACTTTTGAAAAGGTTAAACCATAAGTTACTCATTTATTAATATACCAGAAGAAATGAAAATACTTTTTGACAAATACATATATTTTGCCAGTGTTCTTTCTTAGTAAATGAAAGATTGAAGACTTAATTCAAGAAACTCATCGAGGGGTGCATCCACTACTTGCCTGTACCAAAAAAGGCTATGTATGGAGAATATTTTCGTGGGAGAATACGTAAAATGATAAGGCTTTGTGTGCTTTATATGCAATCGAAATACTTCAAGGTTTATGAAAAAACTTTGGTAGCAATGTGAAGAAGTTTTTTTTGTGTTTTACGACTTTCATCGATAACTTTGTAGAACACATAAAAATTGTTGTGAATTACGTCTATGTTGTCGGGAAAAAAATAAATAGTACAGGAATTAGGGTTAAAAAAATTCAACGGACTGCCCACTTTCATTTCAATTTGAAAAATTAGTTAACATTTAGAAAAATAGCATTGTAAACATGACCTAATATGCACGTATTATTCAGAAAAATATAGCATTGCATGCATGATCGAATACGAACGTGTCATTCGGAAAAAATAGCATTGTAAACATGATCGAATACGAACGTGTCACTCAGAAAAAAATAGCAATGTAAACATGATCGAATATGCACGTGTCATTTAGAAACAATATCACTGTAAACATGATCGAATACGCACGTGTTATTTAGAACAATAGCATTGTAAACATGATCGAATGCACACTTGTCATTCGGAAAAAATAGCATTGTAAACGTAAACATGATCGAATACGCACGTGTCATTCAGAATAAAATATTAGTGTAAACATGATCGATTATGCACGTGTTTGAAAATTTACCATCCAGTGTTTAAAGATCTGTTTTTTAAACATAGAACTTCACAATGGTAAATATTATTGATTATGAATAGGTGCTTTCAATATACATTTACGAATGTGTGTTTGTTTTTTTAATTCACTGTCTTATATCCCTATTACGCTTTGAATGCCGGGTTAGTAGGATTATAAGACACATTTAATTTACTTTTAATCCAATGAACCATGCGTTAAAGGAGATAAAATACACTTAATGCTTACAAATATAAACTACGTTCCCGTTTCTAAATCCGAGAATTTATTCCGTTAAGTTCTAACTGGATACAAACTAATAAATAACATACTATTATGTTTGCCAAGATTTTATTCAAATATTATGAATGGACATTTTACCTATATGGCAGCTGCTTATGAAGAAATCAATTCCTAATAAAATTGAAAGTTAACGAGAATATTATACTCACCTAATCGTGATCTTTACCGTATTTTGTACAGTATTTTTCTTCTAATTAAACGAATAGTAATATTTGTATTGAAATCTGTTAACACGTAATAGGCTGACACTAATTAAGCGTTGACGCTACCTTCCAACACGATGTGATTAGTCACATTACGTACGTTTCAGAGAACAAGCCTCGTTAAAATCTTAACTTAAATATTACAAATTTTAACGCCTAGTGTTGTGGATTATTTTAAGAAACCTGTGAACGAAGCTGTGCTGCTGTATAGGGCCTGCAGATACTTTAATAGTACACAACTGCTAACCTTGTACAATTTGCGAGTTCGCCCCACGGTTGAATTTAGTAGCCATTTCTAGTCTGGATCCCAATGAATTTGTGCAGAAACGGGCGGTCCGTTTAATAGATTTCCCTATCTTAATAAACGGATTGCAACCTTCGGAGCACAGGCGTCGGGTGATAATGCTGTCCTTGTTATACAGTTTTTTTTTTCATGAGCTCAACACAGGAGGCCCTGAGGAAAATAATTAAAGGAAGGAGAGCAGAGTTCTGGGAAGAAAAAAGGTTAAAGGGGTAGGTAGGAATCTGGGGTTCAGTATGTCCTGGTCATCCGTCAGTATGTCCTGGTTATCAGTATAGTAACAGTATTTTAATGGACGATGCTCTGAGGAACTGACGTCATTGATTTCTTCGGCAACAGTGTCCACTCGGGAAACACTCCAAACGCGCGCCTTACATTTGTTTACGGTTGACATTTGTCACATGAGAACGGATCGCTTCTACGACTAGTTTTTGAGTTCAACAACTCGACTGTGGAAATGTTTGCCGGCCTCTGTGTTTTGTCCCTCCTACAACATTGGTCTCTTCAAAACCCAGGTTCACTCTTTTCGTTCCACAAAAAGACCCTCCACACAGCATCCTCAAAGATGAGAGAGGACCTGCGGGATATTATTTTTCTCAGGGCCTCCTTAAATAGTTAACTTTAGTTACCGTGTATTGTGTATTCAGGCAATTACGCTAATTATTTTTTTTATACAGAAAAGTTGAATTGACATACGTATTTACATACATATATTATTTTGTTATAAAAATATTTGTTAAAATAATTCTCGCTTCATTTGTTGCTGTGTTTTTATACCAATTATAACAATAATTTCATGATGTCGAAATCCTTTATAAAACTTTTTACTTCTAATTGATGCACAGTTCATGCTTACATTATAGCGTAATTTATGGTTATTGGAAGATAATATTTTTTTATTATTTGAATATTGAAGATTATTTTTTTTTAATATTTGAATATTTTAAACATTTTCAAATATTTCTTTTAAGCAAACGTGGTTTTATAGACAAATATTGAGAAATTATGTTGAAAAAACATCGTGTTAAGGCAATGTTTAATTCCATGGCCAAAGATCATTCACATGAAAACCGACAATGATCGAATTGTTTTTCTCTTAAAATATAGATTTAGACGTTTTAATTTAAACCTCCCGTAATTTACATGAATGCATCATGAGTCATGCTTTATGATGCCATAAACATAGAATAATAATTTTATCTTCAGTGTCTACGTATAACGTACAATCAGAACATTGATTGAGGTAACCTTTTCTGAAGCGGGTTTCGCGTCTGTCCTGCCGTTTATGTTTTTACAACGGTTTCCGACTGACAATACAAAAGCTTCATTTCTGTACTTTTCCTTTGTCCTGGACAAAGTGTCTAATTTTCTCAAGTATTCGATATTTAAATTGATAACTGTAAATGTATTGTACTCCAACTTTATAGGTAGTTAGTAGTTAGTATTCGGATTTCGGAACTGAATAAGAAAAAAATACTTCCATGTTTCCGTTACAAACAATGTGGAGAGGTACAGTTTTATTTAAACTTGAATGATCATTCCGATTTTTTTTGTGTAGATATAGAATGCATTATATTTTATGCGTAGAGATTTTTAATAGTTTTTTTTACTTACGAGAATAAAGGAAGAATCTAGCAAGAGTCTAGAAATAATCGTATAATGGTTCTTGTATCTTTCCAACAGATCCCGTCTGGAGCCAGTGAGACTATGCCAATCCCAATTGGGGATTTTTGTGAGGCTGAAGGTAATGGCGAAGAGAAAGAGAGGGATGGGACAGTTCAGATCTGGTCACCAAATACGGCTAAAGCCGTTTCAAGTAACGCATCAATTCTGAATGGTTGTATTACACCAGGGCATTACTAAGAGCTACTTATTATAAGTAATGAGTTTTCGGAGTAAGAAAATCCTTTGTGATGTGACATGTAAAATAAAACGCCATAAATTTAACATGACTTGAACTAATGTTTTTAGAAGAGCTTTATCTGAGTTTATATGTTTTTATTTATGTAAGTACTTAACTACTTATAATTTAGGTAATTTTTTAAATTTCTTTTTTATTGTAATAGTACGATGAAATTATAGGGTAATAAATAAAAAAAAATTGTGTTCCCATTGCAACTTTAAATGATTCGATACTTAGTAGGTATACTAAACTCTGGTGTAATTCACTTTTATTTTATTGAAATGTGTAGTTTTGAAAGCAAATTATTATGTTAACACGTGTTAAATGTAGAAGAACGAAGAAGAAATAAGGAAAATCCCTCAACTTGAAATTCATAACAGCTTTACTAAATACTTAGAAATACATACACTTAAAATATTAAATTAAAATTCTTACCCCTATTTTGCGAGACTACTGGCGAAATCACTTCTCCTCTTCCCTCCAGTTTTTAACAGAATTTGAAACTTTTTATAAATAAAGTAAAAAGCTTTAATTTACTGCTGTGTATGCTATTTTGTTGTTATTGAACTAGAATCACTGTTTGCTGTTTGCACTGCTCTTTAACCGCACAGAAAGAACAATCACTCATAATAGTCAGCGAGTAAAAACCCCAAACAGGTTTCAATCAAACTTTTACTTTTAAAGCCTCCTTTTCGAAGTGTACATGTGTACTGCAGCTCGGATAACTTCACTTATAAAAAGGTTTATCAACTTAACATAAAGTTCAATCGATATTTTTCAGATGATTAATAAAAAAAATCTATTTAGCACAATTTTTTTTTCCTTTGTATGTTAAAATGTAAACAACACAGAAATTTTTCAAATTTATGATTTTTATGTAAAATTGCACAAAATTGATACTATAATTGCCGATTTACAATGCTTATGACAACATCAAGAGCTTTTGCAACAGGATATGGATTTTTAACGTCAAATAAGCAACGCACCTGTTAGATCAATTGTTACTCAATGCATTTATTAAGTAACTCACATAATATAAGAAGACATGTCAAATTCACACACACATATTAATTAAGCACTTGTTTAAAAGCTTTGTAATTGCGTTTGTAATTTAAAAAACTTTAAAGAACGATAGAATTATATTAATTTTAGGTTATGATCCTTCAACCGTCAGCATACACTATAACACTAGGCAGCTGCGTCAGAGACACAACAGGTATGAAGTTAGCACGCTGTGAACAGCATCGCCTCCTCACGCGGCAAAAGCTTGTCTTAAATCAACACAACTTTATCAACATTCCCCACGTAAAAAGTTCATATCAAACACAAGACGTACTAAACACAACTCATAAGAATACGTTCCTATTTTGATGAGGTGGGGTAATTTATTTTATATTATTATTGGTTGCTTGATTTGTCAGAATCACGTATCTACCTACAGCCGGCGAAAGATAATCGCTTAGGTCAGGTAAAAAAAAGGTAAGCCGTTCGGTGTATAAATTTGTCCGCCAAATGAGAGCTTTGTTTATGTGTTTCTTTGGAGAAACATCGTGCCGTCGAACTTCAACCTGGGGGGTTAGGTTAGGTGGTACTGTAATTACGAATTACATAATATCCAGTTTTGAATCTCCTGGAATGTTAGTCCGGAAAAAAAGATGGTTTCTTCGTATGAAATACTAAATAAGTAATACTTTTTCGTATTTTAAAAATAAAACACTTCAAATTCCCTTTTATTTTGGTCGGTAAATATAATTTGCGTAAATTAGTAGGAAAAGGTACCAGAAAACAGCACGCAGAGAGTCGATTCTGAAAATGAAGGTTTATACTTACGGTAGTAAGCCGTAAAGCTTTCTGGTGTGATGGGTGCGAATAGCAGGGGAGTAGCTCGCGGCGGGAGGGGAGGTGCATTGTTCATGAATACAATTTGATCAAGTTGGCCCATCTTCTGGAAAAATAACGAAGCTTTTAGTAAATATGGCTTGCGTCTCGGATGAAAATAGGTTCAAAGCTTTTGTAATTTAATATTATTTTGTGACAACATAAAATGTAATGATACACATTTATGCATAATTTTCTTTTTACTACAGTTACTTAAGTTATATATAATTGAATTTTGATATAAAATTTAATAATTAAACCATCGTAGTAGGTTTGAATTACTGCCATCTTTACTTTTAAAATATTTGTCTAATCAATGGAATGTAGGAAAGTGGTTCTGATCTGAGATTATATTACTATTTCATCCGAGGGATTAAAACGACCGATTTCTGCACTGGATGGTCAGATTCATTAATAATTTTATTGTTACTGTAATAAAAAAGAAAATATTCGTAGTTCTTAATGCGTAATAAGTTAAAAAATATAAAATTTGTTGTGAATGAGAAAGTTTGAGGTTTTCTTCAGGGTCTGTGTTACATTCTGGGATGCTGCGCGAGTCAGATATCGTCATAGATTAAAAAATAATAATTATGGTTTTTTAGAGGAAACAAATTAATACCAACCTCTAAAAAATCTTCTGGAGTAGGGAGCTGATCAACGTTTATATTCTTCGTCTGCATTTTACGACATCATGATCTGTAAATAATAAAGAAATTCGTTAGAGTAATAATAAATAATAATAGTTTATTCCAGTATGTACGCAGGAGTTTGATGAGGTTTCACTCCACATTTCGAAGTAATAGATTTATAGACAAAATAATAATTCTACGTAGAATAAAAAAGAAAGGGGGTGAAATAATATAATTATAAAAAATGACGAAATTAATTGTTTATGGAGGATATTTGTCCGTTTCCAAAGAGCTATTATTTTTCCTTCCATGTCCTTGATGTCTTTCAGGTCATCTGTGATAATAATATCTCAGGTATTTTAAGCTACGACTAACGTCCGTTTTCCTTTTTCCTTCCTTCTAGCCAACTGAGGGTGTTTTTTATGAATTTGTTTTTAAATTAAGAAAACCACAATGATTGATTTGGATATACTATATAAAAGATTATGAAAATCTTGATAATTTGGAATAATTTATTTAGAGAGCTAATTGATAGCGCGAGGAGAATCATATCATCTGTGTAATTATTAATATTATTAACACACATTGCTTAAACATAGTAATCTAATTTTTTTAATTAGTTTATCAGTGTATAATATATTGAATATAGCTGAAGACATGCTTTCTCCTTGCCTTACGGCACTTTTCAAATAAAATGTTTGGAAAACTCTCCAGATTATTTGACGACATTTTCTTACTGTGTTTGCCCAATTGAAAGAATCGCTACTATTTTTTCCAAAACAGCTCTTTTCTTTAGTTTTTTTCAGAACTTATAAAATATAATAAATTAGGTTATAAAATACAAACTTGCCTTGGAAAAAGCAATTGTTTTTTTTTGTCATTTTAATTTTATTAACTTTACAAAGCAGATTTCAGTAAGGAATATACAACCACTGTTATAAAACATTACATAACATGCACATTAATGACATCTCGATATAACCCATTTATTTTTTAGCGTTTCATCTAGAGCGCCATACAAATCAATTTTAAGTTGCGCAGAAAATAATTGAAAATCCTAGAAATATGTATTTTTAATTTAGTTAGTACCTGTATAATATTTTATGGCAAATAAATGTTACTTCTCTAACTCAACCAGTGAAACTAAACGAGGAGCTTTTTAAACTTATTGAAAAGTAAAACTGTTTTTAACAAAGCGTCAATGTTTTGAATTCAATTATGAATATTTCGTTATTTAATACTGATTGGCGGATTCGTTTGACGACCATTACAAGTTCATAAAAAGATTTGTTGACTGTATGTTTTTTTCTTAACATTTTTAATAAAATGGCTTTTGAAAAGTCTTTATTACAGAATAAGAACTATCGAGAAAGATCTGAACGAAGACTTCGACCTTTTGTTCAAGTTTATTAATAATTAAGTCACTCGTGTTCATTATATTGTTCCATATAATATCTTCACTCCAAAAATATCATCAAATTTAACAGTTAACCCCATGATACCTTTTTATCATGAATTAATTACTCTCGAAGTGTGTTTTTTCAACACCGTTCCTTTTTTGGAACCCACAACCAAAGTCATGTTACCTTCTTACAGCAACAATACTTAAAATTAATAGAATAAATAATTAGAAACAACTAAATGCAAAGAAAATCCAGGAATAGAAGTGGAAGATACTCTCAGTAAGTAAGAAAATACACGTTTCAGAATCGAAACGATCTGAAACAAAATCGACCAGATCTGAATTTTTTTTTTTTTTTTACATGAATACCTCACAACTGCTCCCGTCTGAAGCCAGTGAGACTATGGCATCCCCAATTGGGGTATGTTGTGGGGCTGAGGGTAGTGGGGAGGGGAAGGATAGGGAAGAGGAAGGTGGGGAAGTACCTGGCTATTCAGATCTGGTCACCAAACACGGCTTATGCCGTTTCAAGCAACGTTTCAATTCTGAATGGTGGTCTTACATCAGGGCGATACAGAGAGTATCTTCCACTCTGGAACGTGCCGCAAATATACTATTTATTATTTTAAATGAATAAATTGTGAAATAACACAAATTAATCAAATAAAATTTATTTGCCACGCCGGGATTCGATCCCGCGACCTTCGGTGCGCGAGTCAAGCGTCTTCGAACTTCCCTACCTTCCCTACATATTCTCTTTTCCACCTTCTTCAGCCTTAGCACAACAACTTAGCACAAATACGGATGTTATAGACCCAATGGATCCGGACAGTGGGGAGCAGTTGGGATTCTTGTACGGTATTCACATAAAATAGTTAGAATAATGAAAATTATGTAATAATAAATTTTCAAATCAAGTTGTGCCTATTTCGTAACCGAACAATTATAATGTTCAAAGGATATTATTTGTTAGAGTGGACTATTGTTTCAAGTATTAGAATCAAATGCTTTGAAATATTACAAAATTAATGATCAAGTTTCAGAGAAGAAAGAAGTTGAAAGGTAAATAATCACCCAGAACATCAAGGATTAAGAAAATAATTAAAGACGGGGTCCAATAAGAATATAATTCAGCTTCTTTTTGTAATTGTCTCCAATACTTGTTTGACAAGGTTTTGTGATTTCGATGGGATGGGGTCATAAATTTGATTTTTGAAATGATTTAGAAAAACGTTCTTTATCATGAACGGCTATCAAAGTAAATGTAATTTATAGTCTATTTAATCATCTAACCTCTAATGAGTTTAATGGATGTCCTTTGAAAATTTTGTAGAAACGTTACAGATAGTTCATCGTTCTTCTAAGTTTAGTAATGTCATCAATAGGGATTGAACCAATGCTCGCTTTTTAAAAGTAATACAAGTCCCTGTTTGATCTATTTAAAATTAATTGTAGTTTTATTTAAAAATGTTTTTTCAGCGTTTTTACCTCATCATTTCGAAGTATCTATAGGTATCTGAAGTACCTCCCCCCAGCATTGAGATGGTATAAGATCATAAGATGACTTAAGGTAAATTTATGAGTAGGGGAAAATATTTTTCCACATTAAGTATTTATACGCTGTCAAATTTGACCGAATAATAAAAAAATAGTATCACTACAAAATAAATTTTAAAAAACTAATCGCAGGGATGATTTAAAAAAAAGTGGGTTCGAGTTGAGTGGAGTCTAGTAGCCGCATATTTTTCTGATTTTTCGATTTTCAGATTTTCGATTGAGTTTCGCCAATATTGTCTTCATTTAATTAAATAAAAAAATAAGTGTAAAATTATAAAAACGTTTGTTCACGACTTTTCATTAAATCTGCATTTTTTATTGTTTCTTTTTAAATAACAACTATCTTCCCCCTGTGAAGTGCAAACAAAATGATTTCATCAAATTTACACGAAAGCAGGATGAGATCAAATAACGTGCCTGAAAATGAACTGAAGCATTTCAATTAAATATCACCTTTTTGAATTAAAGTGAGGCTTGACTTTAACATTAATTTTGTGTTTAAATAATAAATTCAGCCTGTTTTCAAATTTCAAATTCGTCACAAATTATTTTTGCAGAAAAAAATCCAACCTAACGTTTGCCAGCATAACCTGTGTAGAAAATGTTCACGACTTTCGTCATGTATTAAGGTTCAGACCATTATTCTCAGGGAAATTAAATAATTGTATTTTCTTCTACTTCACAGGAGAAATTGTTGAAGTAAAACTTCTTTATGCACGTTTGACGTGGGGGGTAAGCTGGTGAATGTATGACGAGAGCGTTACGAAAAGTGTGATCGGGCGAGGTGAACGGAAGTTGAAAGGGAGATATAAGTTAGTGAAGATAGAAAGAGTTACGTTTCGTATTACTGTAGGGGCAAGAGAGAGAGGTGCGAGCACACATTTTCTTTCTCTCTTTCTCTCATAGCCAGTTACGTTTCGTATATCGACACAGTGCAGGCCTATTGTCTGTATCGCTGTAGCAGCAAGAGAGAGCAGTGCGCGCGCACATTTTCTTTCTCTCTTCTTTTATACCTAAGTTAGTGAAGTTTTACTTCAGTCGTGTGGTCTAAAGCACACTCGTTTTTTATAAATTAAACGTTTTTTAATTAAATAATAATGTCATTGCCATTGTCATTTATGAAACCCAAATTTTTAACCATAAACTTAAATAAAATCCCGACCCAACCGAAAAAGTATTGCCTTCATAAAATAGGTAGGTACATGCAAAGGATGCTATCACTCTGATTTTCTTTTGTGAAAACCAAAAAATACTTTTATTTTATATTACAACCTATGTATAAGTATGGCTTGGAGAATACGATTTAAAATATAATTTTTCAAAAGCTAAGTTCTTTGGGTACCTTCTCCGGGTGACATATCTGAGCTCATATTGCTAACCTACAAGGGCAAGAATGCGAGATAACCCACGTAAATCTTGGCGCGCCACCGTCTTAAATCCATACAGATGATGTAGGTGGGATTTATCTGTGCGTGCTCGCTACAAGAGGGATGATGTGTTGTATCACGTACGGGCTCCACATAATATGAACAACGAACAACAAACAAACAAACGGACATGGATTCTATTAGTGTTCAACGTTCTATACTATCCACTTTATCTCATGCCAACGTTTTAATAAATCTTGTGACAAATCTCCGCCCTTTTATTAAAATTGAACGCGGAAAATATTTATCAACCCTTTTCTGTGTATATTATATTAATATTTCTGGTTAATAAACTTAAAGGGTTTGAGGTAGATTAAATACACCCCCTTTCTTCCTTATTATGTCCACCTTGCAGTAAACCTTCTGATCTCTAGGTCAGGTCAATAAGATTATCGTGTAGCGTACATAGGTTTCAACGTGAAAATATGGTACGAATCTGGGATAAAGTGGCAAGAATCTTGATTACTTAATGAAAACCCACATGGGGTGTAAATTTGTAGTTAAAACATTGAATCGTCGAAAAGACTATCATAGTACCTATTTTAAAAAAAAAAACTTTGCGATGGCTATCTAAATTAAAAGAAGTGATTTTTATGAATCAAAATGATGATGAAATCAAAATGATGATGCAATCAAAATGAAATCGCTGGACAAGCTTAACAGGAATATTTTTTAAGAAAAAATCTTTTGATTCGCCTTAATTTCTGTAAAGAGAACTATTTGCGTTCGGGGCGATGGATTGCATTAGAAATTTCAATTACGTAAAATAACAAATTTCTATCGTCGGCAATTTACAATAATTTCTGTCATTTTTCATGTTGGTATTTCTGAATATCCTGATACTATAATAATGAAGGGATAGAACAAACGTTGTTACAATTTAATCTATGTGTATCAGGAGTAGAATTCTGGAAATAAAATAAAGATTTCAATATCAACATAACAAAATGACAGAAATTATTGTAAATGGCCGACATTTCATACGAATGCAAAATTTTTAATTTTGATTGCTTTGATTTAAACAATTGAAATTTTAAATTCAGTATTTTCCATCTCCCCGAATGAAAATAGATGTATTTTATAGTAATTAAGGTGAATCAAAAGATTTTTTCTAAAAAAAATTATATTTCCTTATTAATATTTTGAGGTTTCTTATCAAAACATTAGGTAAATCGAATGGTCGAAAACCAAGCACCCTGAAACCAAAAAACCAAATACCAATTGGTCAAGTGGTTAGCCAGTTTATATTTATGATATATTTTTATTTCTATGAACGTAATCAATAATGCCATAATAGTTTTATAACTTCACGCTGCAATAAATTTTCATTAGTGTTACAATTTAGATCACTGAGGTCAACATAAATCGAGTTGAAGTATTACCCGTTTTGATATAAATTGTTCACAGAGTTGGTATTATTCTGATTTAATGATATGAAATCACTTCATTTACCTTATCCGTCGATAGAATATCTTTTTTACTCTAAGTCTTTTATTGGTTGTCTGAGATCTCATGATACATTGCATCACGCAATGGTGTACATTTCAGGAGTTATTTAACTTGAGGTCATGCATTAGACCTAGAGCAAAGATGCAGAACGGCAAACTATAATGAGATTCTTGATCTAGTTTGAGTGTCAATTATGTTTTAATATTTAAATATTTTTTTATCTCTCAGGTAAAACTTGAGCACCTTGTAGATTAAGTCAAATATACCTAAAAACATCTGCAAAAAGCAAAACATTTATATCTTTATCAAATACATTTACAGTATCGTTTATAAACAAAAAATAAAATTGGGCTTAAATGAGACCCCTGTGGTACACCACTGGTAGTTATAAATTGAATGGATGTTCATTGTGCTTTGCAAATGAAGACATTTATTTCAAATCTAGTTATTAGTTACTTACCTATTTACCTAGATTAAATAAACTAAAATGTGTATTTATGTATTTAAAGAGCTCTTGAGCTAAAAACCTTTAAATTTGTGGGATAAACAATCGCGCTTGAACAAATTAAGATGACAATAATTTTGGAATTTAACAATGTTTAAGTTCACAAATAGGATAACTATGTTGAGGTAAAGAGCTCCTCTGGAATAAGAGTTTTAGTTACGTGATCGGGATTAGTGGGTTGGAATGCTGGTGATGGATTCCTTCAATTTGGGAGGCGGGTATTGAAACCATCACCCCTACCATACGTCACTCCAAGTGATTCGCTAGGTTTATTGTCTTGGCAGGGGTGTCCGAATTCATGGGGTGAGGATGTCTAGGTCTTGGCAGCGGAGGCTTTTGGTTTCCAGAACTTTTCTCCCTAAAAAGACCCGTCACGTAGAATCCCCAAAGATGACATAGTACCTGAGGATTTTTTTTTCTCAGAGCGTCTGTGTGAAGATAATGTATGTAAATATTGTTAGTTGAAATAAGAGTCATTTTAAATGATGTTGTTTAGAGATACGCCTTGCACATTTATCTAGAACAGAAGAAGTTAAAAGTAATGATTTACGAATAATTCAACTTCTATACAAAGTTTCGATCCAATTAAACAGTTAGTTAAATATGTAATTTCCTTGTAAAAAAAATTCTACAGATAGCAAAGGGTATGTTTTTCTTAATTTATAAGTAACTGGCAAGTGTTAGTTTTCGACTCCCGTGAATGATTCAGCCCAAATCAATGGTTTCCGTTTAATCTAATTATCAGTTTAGCTTTGGCCAACTTGGCGGCGAGCTATGTAACCAAACCAGATGCTGGAAAACGGGATTAATTTCCACAAAATTTCGCAGAATTTCCACAAGAAGTTGTTTGTTAAGAGGGAAGTTGTGGTGTGACCCCAATCAGGAACCGCGAGTTTTCAATTCAATTAATTTATTATGAGTCAATATTATATATCAGGCTCAAACTCAATAATTAATACTTATTTAAAATTATATTTATATTACTGATTTAAGATAAAAAGCCAAACAACGATTTCGAAGTAATACAGTTTCTGTCATACCGATTGAACAACGGAGTATAATAATATTTATTTTTATTGAATTATTAATTCTTTCGCTTGAAATTTCAGTGTCTTTTATTCAATAAATTGTTTTTTCGAGTAAGATGTAGAGGGGGATGGATACATAATAAATGATTTCTAGATTAATACCAAATACTTCTGGAAAAATCACGCTAATTTTTTAGGTCAAAAATTTTTACTTTTAAAAAAAGAGCGCTTTATTTTATTACATTAAAATCAACACTAATAAAATAAATCCAGGTAACGCGGCTGGCGCTAACAAAAAACTGTCAAAAGAAGCGAAGCCAGCAGTCCATAAACGAGTGCTTGTACCTACTCTTATGTATGTATAGGAGCCTATGATACCTAGCCCATGAGGCATGGAACTGGCAGAAGAAGGATAAAAGTAGACTGAATGCTGTAGAAATGAGATTCCTTAGGCGTATGTGTGGTAAAACCATGTATGTGCATGTAGATCGAATGAACGAATAAAGGAATGAAAGGAGAATATATGACGCAAATGAGTATGGCGGAAGAAGTCGGGGAC
The DNA here is from genome assembly GCA_917563855.2 of Limnephilus lunatus. Lineage (NCBI taxonomy): Eukaryota > Metazoa > Arthropoda > Insecta > Trichoptera > Limnephilidae > Limnephilus > Limnephilus lunatus. Next base: position 51,482,035 of record OU830602.1, on the reverse strand, counting down.
GTCCGAAGAAGATATGGTACGATCAAGTGTATCAGATACAATAGTCGTTGAAGAGTATAAGATGTTGTATTAATTCACAATTATGTCCTCTGCGTGCGAACTCTATCTAAATTTATTTAAATAGACAATAAACAGTGTTAATTTCAAGCGACCTCCCAGGTAAGTATGGTCCTGTATTAATTCATTTTTAGGCAGCATCGCGTTCATTGGTCAAAATATTGTACATATATTTTCGTATCGGTGATCAATGAACCGGTGTATGCAATTTTTAGCCATAAGTTGTTTTTAATTGTTTGTCTAGCTTGTAGTCTTTCTAGATTTTAGGCATGTATGGTAAGTTTGTACAGCGCCCTTGAGGTGATTTTTCACAAAAACGGCGCTATATAAATCGTCCAAATATTATATTTTTTACGGTGCTCCAGATTTTATGTCCGGGTTGAATCTTTCCCAAATGAAAGACTAAACCCTTCCACACACTTTTCCACAAATGAATATCTAGTAAATTAACGCAATGTAAGTGCACTATATAAGAATAAAACAATACAAGAACAATTCGCCAATCCACCAGAAACATAATGGGAAAATATTTCACCGACTCCAGATATTTTCATATCAGAGGGTTCGGCTCTGATGAAATCCTAACTGGTCCGATAAATCCTACTGATCCCTCAATATAAATATTTAAAAAATCTTTCGTAATCCTACATGTATTTAAAATGACCGACTTTTGCATTTTTAATAACATATCTGTTTCTAATTTAGTTACATAAAAATATGAACGAACGATGAACATATTGACGTCATTCGTCCATTTCATACGCTGCCTAGGAATACCTGCTTTTGTTTTTGGTGGTCTTAGACTATCATTGTTCATCTGTGTAGATGACATAACAGACCTCTCTTCATTTCGGTTGGTTGTAAATGACATATTATCAATTTACAAAACAACACGAAAATGATTATTATTATAAGTTCCTACATTCCAGTAACCAAGCAACTATCGTTACCTAGTAATATCATTTGTTAATTGTCAATTGTCAACAAATAATTTTCAAAATGCCCAAATTAAATATTTTAATTTCAACGTTACTATCAAAATAAAATATATGTAATTAAATTTACCTTTAAAATATATTACAAATTAATCTCAAATATTATTGTTTACCTTGGTTACTGGAGCCTTCACAAAAGAGATTTTTTATATCCTATTTATTTATCTAAATAACCTATGGTTTACTGGCAGTTTATTTATATTATTATTATTAAATGTGAATGAGACAAGGAGTGTGTGTGCCAAGACCGAGTTGTAAAGCGGTCCGTCCTCTCTGCCGCCTACCCCTGTGGGGAAGCGGCGTGATGGTTAGTTTGTTATTTATTTAAAATAATTGGATATAGCACGCCCCCATAGCTCATGAAGGTAATGCTTATTTGAATTAAAAACAATAAATTGGTTTAGAAATTTCTAAGACAAAACATTTGTGTTAATTTTATGACGCGAGAATAATTTTTACTACTCCAAATTATGAATTGTAATGTGTGTGACATCACAAGCATTCATTTAATCAATGTTCACTTTGAAAGCGCATAAATACATAATTTTTTAACGTCATTATGTTATTAAGTAATATATATATATTTTTTTTTTTCATTAAAAAAAAATGTCAGACAACCTCACTCTTTCAGCACATAAACCCAGAATTTTGGAAATGAACTTTTCAAAAAAAAAAATCCCCTTTCAAATCGAAATAATTTTGTTCATCTTATTGAGAGAAATCATAAAAGAAGCCGATCAAATACGTAATTTGATTTAACAACTTTTTCCTTGTTCAATTTATTGAACGGAGTATTTTGTCTGCTACCTTTCTTCGTTGAGAAATCCAACTTGTAAAAGCTTCATTTCCGTTTCGTAGGGTCCACATAGATTGGACCCTTATTGAATCAGTTCGATCTCGGCATCATGTCAGTTTTAATTTTACATCATTTTCTCGAAAACCTTTTAAGGGATAATCCCATCAGCTATCCTACCAAAATATTTGCCATCGGGGCTATCTTATAATGCTGTTTACGAAAACAACGAAATTTGGAATCTTTTACAAAATTGTAGACAACATTTTAAGATAAATAATACGTCCTCCGTAATCAAGAGGTTAAGATCATCGACTACGAATTCAGAGGGCGCGTGTTGGAATCCCTAATAATTACTGTAATTGTGTTATTTCACATAATATCATTTAATATAAAATTAAATAAACCTATCTACTATCTATCTATATCTTTATTTGACTTTTTGAGATATATTGACATATAGAGCTCCGGGCCAAAATGGCCCCTTTCTATTTCATCATGAGTTTAATGGTACCATATCTAGTATATTTGAGGCCAGTTCCAAAGTTGATACTCTCAGCTCTGAGTTTGAGTTAAAAGGTTTGTCTTTCATTCTGCATCGAAACGTGCGTTATTAGAAATGACTTTAGCAGTGTTTTGTGAGCAAATGAATTCCTCAAATAGGGGTCCCCACTGGTTACAAATACAGTGGAGAGCAGTGTGGACCCTTGTGAAGTATTCACATTAAAAAATGGGTAAATGATTTTTATTACCTTAGAAAATTTGAGTAGTGTTTCAATTAGGATAAGTGAAAAGATTAGAAATTTAATTTGAATAAAATAATTTTGGTCATATAAAAAATTTCAACCCCACCCACCTCTTCCGCTAATCTACTAGTATAATAAATTATACCATGTAAAACAGCCCTGTTATTGAAGGGATGGTTTTGGAGGAGGTTTTTCAGTCACGGTCATTATGTGTGATTATTTTAAAAATATTTTTCCATCGTTGGCGTGTTTTGAAGTAGTAAGTTACTAACTGACTAACCATCACACGCCGTTTCCTCCAGGGGAAAGCAAGAGGATAGACCGCCACATAACTCTGTTTTGGCAAACACTCCTTGATTAATTCATTAACATTCATCATTGTCTCACACTTATCTACTCTACTGTTATTCTGATTCTTGACAAAGCTCTACTCATATACCGTGTTCCTCGGACGTCTCCAACTTCTTTTACCATTCACTATAGTTTAATACTGCTATAATGTTGTAACATACGAGAGTTTTAATGCTGCTTCCCGATGTAACCTATCACAATAAGTTTTATTTGATTTACTTGAACGTGCCATGGTTTCTGCTTTTTGCGTCACATTTTCTTCTTACACCCTTTCTTTCTGCATTCGTTTTACACACCGAAACTATCTAAGCGCCCCTTTCTTAAACTTATCCATTACAGCTTGCGTTTTTCAGAACTCCACATTTTCCACAATACAATAACTCCACACAGGAGGTCCAGAGGAAAATATTTTCTCTCGGGGCCTAAATCCTCTTTGGGGATGCTGTGTGGAGGGCCTTTTAAAAGAAAGGAGAGGTTGTTTTGGAAAGGAAAAAGATATGAGGGAGGGGTGGGTAGGAATCTGAGGGTGAGTGGGTTCAAGAGTGACGGGCTTATGAATCCATCCCTCATACCACCAAAGAGAGAGACCTGCTGGAAAGGTCAAATGATATACAGTATCGATCCACAGTAAGACCCAAACAGACCTCACCCCATGAACCCGATTTGATTCGTTTTCAGTCTACTTTCATCCTTCCACATACCTTACTGCCGTACATCAAGGTTGGTAACATTGTGGACTGTTAGCTTCTCGTCGATTGCAATCAAATTGATTTTTTTTTCATTAACGCCAACTATTAATGGAAAACTGAAAGATGTGGTTGTTTATCAACATTTAATTATTTTTTCTTACTTTCTTTCCTGGTTCCAAGCGGTAGGGCTGATTATTTTCTTCATCTTGCTTTAGTGATTTTATTTATGTTTTCCCATTCAGAAAGTTTATTGATTATGTAAACCTCCCTTATTTGCACAGAGTTCTAAAGGTTTCATTACCTCTTCGCTTTCTCCCTTTGGTAAACGAAAAAAGATTCTTTAAAATGTTTTTCGTGTCCTTACCGCGAGAAAGCGGCGTTTAAATACACATTTTATGGGGAGAGATTCAAGGTTGGTGCTATCCATATAAATAAGGGTTTTGCTTGTAATATGGTAGGTTTACTTAATTAAAAAAAAAAGCTTTTAAACACCTTGCTTTATTGTAATATTCTTGGGAAGGTTTTCACCAAAGAATTATTAAATAAAAGTAATATCTTATTCTTAAATATATACCTCTTAAAATAATAGGTATTGGGCGTGGTAAGAGATATCTTTGTTCGGCTTATTGAAAATGATTGTTTTTCAATATGTACCTGCCTATGTGATTTTTTGGTGTCGAGTGGCACACTAATTCTCAGCAGCATTAAATATGGTGATTATAAGAAATTTACCTTACTTACTAAACCGTAGTTATCGTAATACTGTGGTCAAAAAATGTACAGAAGAGAAGTACCTACCAAGCGAATTTGCGATTTTATCACTCAGAAAATTTAACATTTTTTACAATGTCTTTTGAAAATTATTCAAATAAAACTGTAATGAGATATATTAAGGCAAAGATTAATGTTAAATCACTGTTTTCGATTATTCTTTACAATGAATCGATAAATTGAAGCCAACGAAGTTTCCACTGAAAAGAAGAAAAAAAGAGACGTCATTATTTTATAAAAAAATGTTAACAAAAATATGGGATTTTTTCATTAGAAATGTATGAACGCACATAAGAATAAAAGAAAAAAAAATCTTGCTAAAATTACCTGTGACAGTACCATTGATTAAAATTTTCTCTTTGCCTTAAAATTATTTATACAAAAAAAATAAAAAGTCTTGTGCGCCTGAAATCATGACCTATAGACCCCGTTTTCCAACCGATTTTTATGCCCATTACCCATATTCATGGCGATATAAGGCATGAATACATATTATCGACAATGACGGTGACAGTTATATACAAAAGAAAAAATATACAAAAACAGTATTTTTGTATATTTTTTTGTCATATACTGCGCAGAGTAGAAAAAAGGTTGAGGTAAATTTGTCGGCCCGCAAGCCAAAAATATATCGATGTAGGAAAAGCAGAATGACTAACAAGCCATACTGCTGGAAAAAATGGCTTGTTTGTCAATTTGCCTTTCCATAATCGATATATTTTTGGCTTGCGGGCAGACGAATTTGCCTCAACCTTCTTTCTACTCTGCGCAGTTTATGACTTTTGACTTGAGGACTTTTGCTATGTATTTAATTCTCATTTTCAAAATTAAAAGAAGTGTATGGAGAACTCAGACAAGCGATATTGATCCTACCCTACCTATTATATTTTTGAAGAAAAATACTACATTTTTTTATTTTTTCTTTTGAGCCGATTTTTCGGGAATCAATACTATTCGTGATTTTTCGCGCGCCTTCCCTAGTAGAGATATGAATAATATTTTTGCACCAAGTATAACCACAGCGATGAGCCCACATAATCTGGTCAAGGAAATTCTCTATTCAATTTCCAGAGTACAACAACTTCACGATTAGTTTCTGATGCTTTTGTCGGGGTATTGTGAATATCAAGAAATGTGGTTACTGACCAAGCACTGAGGTAAACAGAAGTGAGAATATTATTTCCTTTCTGATATGCTTCAGAGCTCTTTCTTTCTCTGCATGAAGTATTGAGAAATTGTTTAGTCTTTTAATTACTTTACTGATATCTGGCGTGTTCCAGTAGAGATATATTAAAGCAAAATAATCGTATATTCAATTAACCATACTTCATATTTATATAACCGTTTCGTAAGACATTGCCACGCCCGCGTACTGTGATGTTGTTTGATATAACTACCATACAAATATGACTTTACACTTATGGTAAGAACAATGACACATAAATTAGTAAGCCAAATCATTAAAAAACCCAACACAATATTTATGCAGCATTCGCAGCCGTCTACAAAAACGAAAGCGACCTACAATTATCATCAGCATCTCCTTACGTTCCATATAATGGTCCACATTCAGCATTCGAAAGAAGATCGCATGTTGCGTACAAATTATCTGTAGCACGAAAGATAATATATAAGTCAGGTGATAGCCCAGGGAGGTAGCCTGGGAACCAGCGGTTGTACAGGTATGAATATGGTACCTTAATAACCTTTTGTACTCATTTGCATAATAGTTTACCAACATATTACAGCCTCTAGCAATAAGCCCCCGGTTCGGAAGGAATTCAGTGTGGTTCGTAATACATTATATGAGTTCTGGAATTGATTTAGTAATTTAGGAAAGGGCCTTTGTGGCCCCAAAAACGTCAGTTATCTAATTTGGATTTGTAAAGTTAAGCTTTTGTAATCGTAGATGGAATATTAGTACTCAAACAATACGAAATAATAATTTAGATTATTGTGTAGATAAATTAAAGAGGGAATGTTGATGCGCTGTCTCTTAGAATCTAGAAAATCTTATTTTTAATTTATTATTTTAAAATCACCAAAAATTACACTTTTGAAGACAGTGTGACTATGTTGACTGTGAAACGTCTGATCGAGGAATGTTGAGAGGCGAAATGCGGTGGTTCTTAATTAAAAAATGTGAAATTGAAGGATGAAAATGAAACAGGATTATCAGAGAGTGATTAAAAGATGTAATTAAAAGGTAAATATATCAGAAGAAACTGAGAAAAGGAATTTTAACAGATTATTTCAACATGGTGTCTAACATTTCAGATCAAATTACCAAACACTGGACTCTCAACTGAAAAGGATCAATCTAGATTTTATTATTTGCAATTTAAAACCGAATATTCTAGATTCTAGACCTATTCCTAATGAGGTTACAAAAAGTAACTTCTATTGCTAAAATGTACAAATTAGTGTATGCTGAATTATTTCTGCGGAGATTCAACCTGAGGCTTTAAATATCACCACCGTGTACTGCCGGTCCATTTTAAATGAAGACCCTCTTTTGTGTAGATCAATAAAGATGTTTGTGGAATGTACCAGGTTATAAGGGAGTAATCCCAAGGGATTAAGGGTGGTAACTTGAACCCGCGGGGCTTATGTTATTATATTAAAGTGTAAAGGATTACATTTTGCTTTGTTTCAAATCGAACCCCCGCACACGTTATGATTTAGCAAAATCGCTGTTTACAAATCTAAGCATTAAATAAAATATTACATTTCACTTTATTAGGGCACAGTATGTGTGAGGCATGTTCAGAAAGCAAGTGTACTGATTTTTTTTTTAAAGTGTATTAGAAAAAAAAATAATATTGTTGATACACTTGTTGACAATTTTTCCAAATAATCGCCTTCATATCGCCAAATAATCATCAATGCATGTGTTGAGCCGTGGCACAAGTTTATTTATGCCCTTCTTCCTTTCTAATGAAGAATTCTCCCGCCTGCACTTTCCTCCACTTCAAAACCACTTTCTGCACCTGCTCGTCGGTTGAAAGTTTATTTTCATCCGTATATGCTATCAAGAAGTTGAGAAGATGATAATCTGAAGACGCCAAGTCAGTTCAAGCGGTATGGTAGCTAAGGCTGTGTGAGGACAAGCACACTTCTCTGGTCAGCATTCCCCTCTTTTTGAGTTTTTTAGGGTATCACAATATTGTTGTGCATTGATGGTCTCGACTTGAGGCAGAAATTTGACCAAAATGATACCTTTTCGGTCCCAAAACACTAAGGCCATGATTTTTTTGTCCGAAATTGTGGTTTTCAATTTTTTGGCAGATGGGGAATTGGTGTGAAGCGTCTTTGACGACTTTATCCAGGTGTGCAATGAGTCATCCACTATCATCTCCAATCATAATATAGCTCAGATAAATCCACACCTTTTTTCTTATAGGTGTTATTCCTTCCGTGAGTAAAAGCGGATCACAGCACTTGGCGGGATTTTTTGCCGACATCACTACAATGTGCGTTACACGCAACTGGACACTACAATTTAAGTTTACGTACTACAATGTTCCTGCGATGCTCGCTCTGGTCAACAGATCCCTATATACCACTCAGTGTTGCCAACCCTCAAAAAACTAAAAACCACGCCCGTTGTGGTCACAGTACACTTACTTTCTGAACATGCTAAGTATATAAATTCGAATTACGATGTTCTGAATCTTGTATCTTCCAGTTCCAATGGTCTGGATTCTGTGTACATCGGTTTAACTTAAAACTTCCCTACCGATTTCGAACGAAGAATATTTATTATTCAAGTACCTACTGAATGTAGTATTCTAAGAGTAGACGTTGTCAAACGAAACGAGGTCAGCAGTTCACGTGCAGTTCTGATAGACATATAACAGCACTGGAGTTATTATTATTCAAGCGAATCAAATACTTCAGTCGGGTATTATCAAGAGTGGAAAACTGACTTGTAAGGGTAGGAATTGGGTAAAGCAAGGAATGGCTACCCTCTAAATTAGTCTAAATCAACCGATCGGGGAAAATGGCGGATTGAACGCCTGAGTGCTCGACTCAAAGCTTTGGACCAATCGGCTACAAGCCAATCAATTATAATGCTAGAAGTTATTAATTAATGATTTGTTTGTTCCAGCTGAGAAATGATTTGAAATATAATAAATTGTGAATGATGAATAATTAGTGCAGGTAATTGAGTTTGCATATTTGTGAAGTATGTTCTGCTGATAGAGATATTGAAAAAAGGGTAAATGTAGGTAACTCCATTGATGGAGGACTGTCCAAAGAAGCGAAGTTAGCCGTCCACAATGGAGTGTTGGTACCTAACCTGATGTATGGGAGTGAGGCATGGAACTGGCAGAGGAAGGATGAAAGTAGACTGATTACCGTAGAAATGAGATCCCTGAGGCGTACGTGTTGTGGTAAGACCATGTACGATTGTGTGAGAAATGTTGAGATCCGCAAATAATGCATGACACTCAGATGGTTTGGGCAAGTAGAGCGAATGAACAAGGAAATGAATGTAAGGAGAATATATGACGCAAATGTGAATGGTAGAAGAAGTCTGGGACGCCCGAGAAAGACATGGCGAGACCAAGTGAACCAGATACTTGATGGTTGGTTAGTTAATTAGTTAGTTAGAGAAATGAATTTTCCAGTTTTAGAATATCACTTTGAAATAGTTTCTTCGGAATTCGTTTCACAATTAAAATGTAAAAACCGTTTAACGCAGTGTAAGCTCTCCTGTTGCCGATGGCTTGAACTGTAAGCTTCGGTATATTATTTCCATTTAAATATAAATGGTAATTAGCTCAATTAAGTTAATTATTTATATTTAGTATGGGCTCACACGCAGGCTTTTATTACATTTTGACTGCTTAATTCAGAAATAAGACTAATTTAGTGAAAAATAATGTAACTATTAATAAATTCTAAAGCATAAACTTGAATATTGAAGAATGCTTATCTGGAGCACGTTCCCATTGCACGTTTTTGTTCCCAACATTATACTTTATTACCATAATAACTATAAAGTATTTCAATGAAAAATCTAACTCAAAAAGCCTTTGTGCTTTGACGTGGGTAACATAGACGGGCAAGCCCAACGAAAAAAAGGGATTTTTCATTTTACAGGAGCAAAATTTTTCATAATATATTTTGATAATGCTTAAAACATATCAATTTCATATTCATAAAATTGCCAAAATAGTTTGTGGGTAGCTTGTGAAGGTAAAGAACTTAGAAAATTCGTGGTTTTTTCAATACTATGTTGGGTATCTATATGAAAACCAATACGGTAAAAAAAAATGTATTTCTTGGACATTAACTATATAACAATTTCTACAATTACCGATTTAACCCGTTTGTATAAAAGCATTAATTCAATGCCTAATGCCCATGATTTATTATATGTAATCTCTTTTCATACTCCAAGCAGGTCAGTCACAAGACAGTACCAATTATTGTAGCAATTCCACATCAATATCCGAATATTACACTCCTATGCGACGGATTCAACAGCTAGGAAACAAATACTCCGATGTTGTTGATATATTTAGTACATCAATTTTAATATGCAAGCAAACCTTATTGAAGTTTTTTCCACAAGTAGGGGAATATTTTGATAAAGCTATTTAAATTGACTAACACATTTAACAGTATTTTTTCGGCTGAAAGAAAAAAACTATAACTATTTTAGATTTTTTATATTTTGTACCTACATCCTGTGTTGACCAAATTCAATAATATTTTTACTTTATTATTTTTGTGCAAGTTTCTTAAACTAGTCGTTTCCTGCACTATTTATGAGTATAATTTCGTAAATATTGTAATATATGTATATGTTAAAGCCTAAATAGGCGTAAATAAATAAATAAATATAAAACGGAAACGGAATATACATACGGATTAAAACGGGATATACACTTTAGAATGTAATGAATATGACGAACAGTACGTACATATGTATTACTATTAAATTTTTTAAAAGTATAATCGTTTGTTCGAGTTCGTTCCGCTCCAGCTAATATATATAAGCGTCTATAGTCCTAGCTAGCTCACGCACAGCTAGGACTATAGACGCTACAGTATGGGTCAGATGAAGATGTTAATTTCTAGTGATTCCTGACATTATTTGGGTAAAAAATGTAAACGAAATTTTGGTCTCAGGTGACATTTTTTATATATTTTTTTTTACTACAAACACATACATAAAAAAATAGTTTATATATAGTTGGGGCGGTTACTCGGCTGAGTGACGTTAATGTGAATTTGTTTTACGTTTGATTTTCAAAAAAAGAAAGAAAAAAAGATAAGAAACGAATTTTTTATGCTTATTTCTGATAGTGACTTCTCACCCCTACCCACGAAATTTTAATGTAGCTTTGGTATTCGCTTCCATTATTTAACAGATTTTCAGATAAGTTATGGCGTAAGGCACGTCGTAAAATGATTACTAATTTCCTCGATAGATTAAACATTCATTTTCAGCTTGAATCCTAACGAAAGAAAGAAGGAAATTAATATTTCGCCAGTAAAAGCGCAATTTCGGTGGTATTATGAAGAACCCAGTTTATGAACAATAAATTTCAGTTACCTTCTAAGCCCTCGTAAAATTTTGTTATGAAAAAAATATATATAAATTATCGTTAGACCTTTAACGCCAAATTATCCTGATGGTCTCGTCCTAATTTATTTTGAAGTGCTTTCATTTCCACGGGAACCCTTTAAAATCCACGCTAAAATAAACTGCCTCCAACATTAAATGAAGTTTTTATTAATTGAAATAAAACAATGACTTTGTTTGTAACCACAATTTTAAATATTTAATTTTAACATAAGCATCTTCAGGGTATAAAATTAAACTGATATATAGGTATACCTATATATAGAAAGGGATAAAATATAATATACAGGAACAGTGAGAGGGTAAATTAACATCTTACATAGTGATAGAGAGAAAGAGACGGGTGATAACTTATGAATTCCCATATTATATGTACATGGAAAAAACGTCAACTGAACAGATGATTAAGGGTTTTTACTAGGTTATGGGAAATATCCCTAATATAGGGCTATTGGACTTTTATTTTAACAGCTTTCTTTATTTCGAGTGCTTCTAAATTATTTAGTCTGTTACAATGACTATTTCTATGTAAAATCTTTGAATGAAAGTATGATATTTATCGATAAGATGATTGGCGAATTCAGAGAATCCGTTATTATTAAGCATCTAAGATGCTCTTCGATTCTAATATTGACATTGCGCGCGTCGTTTTACCTATATAAAATGCTGAACAATCACTAAAATTTAATTTATAAATTCCCGAATGATTAAGTTTTCCGTTTTTATATTTGAAGTTTTTATTGCTCAGAATAATATTTAATACCTCCTTCGCAAAAGTCACTTCATGCGTACGCGGTTATCAGGGTAAGTTTTCAGTTTTGTGTAACATGATATATCTACTGAATACTTAAACCTTCAGACGCCAAAATAATCCCGAAATAAATCTGTATTGGCTTGAACCTTGAACTCGTGTTTGCTGTTTTATTTTTCGTGATATTTTTTGTGACACGTGTCCTTTGAGGGGAAGGCATTCAAATTTCAAACGGACGAATCGATTTTGTGGCTGATGCCGTGACGCAAGGGAGATGCCGGAAAATGGTTTGACAGAGACGGGAAATAAAAAAAAAACTTAATAACATATGTTTTTCCTTCGAGAAAACCATACTGAAAAGAAATATGGATTAATATAGGAGAAATTCTTGTTGTTGCATCCAAAACTGCTCACGTATAACAGTTTTACACGCACTTGTAATGGAGTGTAAACACTAAAAATGAGAACGAGGCGAATTAGTGTTTGCTGGACTTGGATAATATGTGAAGGAAAAACAAGGTATGAAAGGAAAAGGGTTGACCAATCACTTACCACCGTATCTCTGCGAAGGAGCATACGACACAATGACAAATATAGTTCGAGGTATGGTTTATCGCCACCACAAATCTAATGAGTACAAAACGATATGTGTACTTCTGAGATTGTCAAATTTAATATTTTTTTCTTAAAATGAGATTGTGTATATAAAAAACACCAACATCTTGCTTCCAATGTAGTGCTTCCAATTTCCAAATCTTCTTCTGTTTTCTAAACAAATACACTCGAATTTTCACTATTTTTCTTACCATTGTTCCAAATTTCTAATACCTTTTCAGCAAGGTGATGGTTAGGGAGAGGTAAGAACTGGATAAATGACATCCCGGTAGGAACTAAGAGTATTCTCATTTCAAAACCAAACAGTAGTATTGACATTATTCTAGTTTTGCAACCCGACTTCGCACGATATTTAATGAATTGACAACGTGAAACAAAATGCCATGGTACATTTTCTTTGGACAGATATTTCAAAGTTACGTAAATCATTAAAAATTCTTTCCGTTTGAAACAAACTACTTCATATTTAAGTTGTCTTACGATTATACTGATTTAAGAAATAAAATAAAACTAACATTTAATAAATAACGGATTTTCAAAAAGGTGTGGTTTTCTTGTTAAGTTAAAACCGTTTTAAAGAGCGTTATTTTGTTGAAATGCCCTTAAGCTTTCATTATGAGTATCTTAATCTTAGTCCTTTGAATTTGAAGGCATGTTTGAAGAACCAGGGAATATATTCTACGTTATTTCACTAATATTGATTAATGTATTCAAAAGCGAGTACGAATTGATAGTTTGTGAAGTCTTATTAGTTATAACGTTGAAATGCAAAATTTAGTTCAAACAGTCTTTGACAGAGCTATAGGTGTGTTATCAAATTAACAAAAATAGATGATTGTTGAATATAAATTATGTACATGAAAAGATGTACTTGTTAATTAAAATGGATGTAAAATCGTAAGTCTAAATCAATTAATGAATTTTAAATAACGAGGAATTAGTATTAATAAATATTCTCGTTAAAAAACTACCCTCTTTATTCCCTGCTATTTATGGTAAACAGGAATATAAAAAAATGCCTTGTACTTGCCCAAAACAACACCTTTTCATGAAAATTCAACAAAATATGTCAAACTGATTTAATGGACTTTGAAATTTTGCATCTTCAACAAATATAATCATAATTTTAATTAAATCACATTAGTTTGCTTCATTACTAATTAAGCAGTATAACTCAGGACCTTCGCTTCGCCGCACCGGGGCGTAGCTCTACCAACTGAGCTAACGTGTCCCTATCCGATTCGGTCTTATGTAACTGTATCATACTTCAGCTAAGAACTACCAAGATTATCTTCGTTTTCTTGAGGCATGTTTTTATTGGCTGCTACCTTTATGAATGCTTGCACGATTCAAACCCGAACTAAATGCTAAATCTAAATAGTGTCTTGGATATTTTTTTTAATATGCGACATTTATTGACTTTTCTGCAAGTTTAGGATGAACATTTATTTTAATTTTTAACTTAATGAGTAAACCTCAAGTGGTAATATTTTATTAAATGAAGACAATATTAGCGAAATTTAATCGAAAATCTTGGTTCGAGACCTAGATGCGACCGCATCTTTAACCGATTTTTCTGTTTTCAGATGTTCGATTCGTTAAAAATAAATAATAAATATGAGTTCAAGGTTCAACCTAGGCCCTTATCTTAAATGTACGTCACAATTTAGTTCCATAATGGTTGTATTTAGACAATAAAATCATACGAAAACCACTGTTTTCTCAAATGTAAGATTTTTGGCTTAGTTCTATATGTTTTAAGACCATCAATGGATGCGCGAAGTATTTAAAAGTCTTTCGTTCGCAGCGGATTGAAACTAACAATAACTAAATCTGATGAAAGAATGTGTGACTTTTCTTTTGGTCTTTTCTCTTCGCCAAGGTAGCCGCTCGTCACTTATTGATATGATTGTCTCTCATAAAAGTAAAACAGTTCATCACAATGTTATTATAACACAAAACACAGCAACAATCTTTAGGGGCGACGGGTAAATTAATGATTCACAAATTGAACTCATATGCGGGTATTCCAAATATTACAACTAAGCGCAAGATGCAGTATTAAGAGGCGGTTCTCCGAATTTCAACCGATTCCTTGCAAACCTCCCTTAAACATTAGAAGTTTTTAAGCTCTTAAAAAAATATATGTTATTCTTGAAGATAATATCTAGATATTTATGGCGCCGAAACGTAAATTATATAAAATTCCCTCGATAGAAAAAAATCGCAAAGTATGCTCCAAAAATGATTATAAACACGTTTGTTTCGGTTATTTTACAAGTTATATGTATGAAAAAATTCACAGCATTTCTTTAAATAAAATGAAAGACAATTATTGCGAGATTTTTGCTCTAATTTTAACAAGTCGTGTTTTATTAAAGATTTTCATGATTTTTGCATCAATTTTATCGCTGTAAATATTAACGCGCTCTTCTAACATTCGTTATTTCATATCTCTCCATATTCTTCTTTTTGGGGCCGAGAACTGAGCCTTAACTCACAATATTCATAATGTGACGAACGAAGATTCTTGTCTTTGGCCAATGTTAAAGAAAAAGGAAGACACTCATTTAGGCTATTCAATTTAAACAATCGGTAGGTACCATAATACGCGCAAACAATCCATGTGTTCTTTCTTTATACAAACTTTCACAGATTCTACAATTATAACATCCTTGCGCTAGTGTTTTTAAAATGAAAAGGGCCTTTACTTCAGTGGAAAATTTAAATATCCAATTCGTCGTTGAGAAAGCAGCTTCCATAAACCAAGATAATATAAATAACATTCTTCAGTAATAAGATCATAATGAGTATAATGACACGTGATTATACGACGCCAGTGAAGATACGTTAATGAGGCGAGCTGTTATTAAGGGGATGCTTCGTCATCGTTAATGGTGCGTTAGCTTAAACTCGTTATCAACGTTAAGGGATTCTTAAATTGTGGGCGGTTTTGTGATAAGTTATGAGTCACAATGTTCTTGGCGCAAGTAATAGCGCTCTTGGCAACATGCTCATTTTATGTTGAAAGTTTGTTACATTAACAAGTAAAGGCCCACCGTGCAAAGATCCGTTGTAACCTCCCCTGTTTCTCATAAACAATACATCACGTACCCGCAAAAATATTGTCTGAAATCAAAATATGTCAAACTGATCTATTAATGATAATTGGTAAACAATATCGGAGACACCCGGAAGCGCAGTACCACAGTAAAAACTGCGGACAGGGTCTCTTATATTTCGATATCTTTGGTCTTGACCCATCGCCTTGCACGCAGGGATAGATTTACAAGTACATCACTAATGGACACACCGACCCCCAGATTCCTACCCACCATCACTTATTCATGTATTAATTCCAGTAATAATGAAATCACTTCAAACAGAGTGATTTCATGATCACTGTCAATCCAAATAATACACCTATATGTAAGATGTATTATTATTATGTCCGTTTCTGAGGTGTGTTCGTGAGAGACAGGAAGGGCGATGAGGACATTGACGGATGGGTGAATGCAGCAATTTCAATGAATTGAGGACCGAATCGAGTACCTATTCGGTATTACACCGTTGTCAAAGGAAGCGACACTAGCGCAGTCATCAAAGGGGGTCGGATCCCAACCCTGATGGATGGCAAGCACACTACTGGCATAATACAGAGCTGCTAAACAAGAGCGTCGGTTTTAATTTTGTTTTATTATATGTGGTATCTGTTCGCAATTTTTTACCATATGTGTTATCTGTTCGTATTTTTTAAATAATATGCGTTATTTCTTCGCAATTTTTTTTACAATATCTGTTATCTGTTGGCAATATTTTTAATCATATGTGTTATGTTTCCGAATTTTTTTCTTATCATATGTGTTATCTGTTCGCAATTTTTTTTATCTTATGTTTTTTTTTTACAGTAGCTCCACACAGGAGGCCCCGAGGAAAACAATTTACCACGGGGTCTATGTCAGGTTTTTTTGAGGGAAAGGAAGGAGAAGAAGATATGAGAAGGAAAAAGGTATGAGGGATGGGTAGGAATCTGGGGGTCAGTGTGCCCAGGAGTGACGGACGTATGAATCTATTTCTTACACTGCGGTGCAAGGCGATGGGCGATGTATTATCTGTTTATATTTCGAGCCAGTGAGAGTATGGCATCCCCAATTGGGGTATGTTGTGAGGCTGAAGGTAGTGGGGAGGGGAAGGAGATGGGGAAGAGGTAAGTGGAGAAGTACCTGGCTATTCAGATCTGGTCACTAAACACGGATAACGCCATTTCTAGCAACGTTTGATTTCTGAATGGTGGTCTTACAGGGCGGTACTGAGAGATACAACACATTATTTTAAATGAATTAATTGTGAAATAACACAAATAATTCAAATAAAACTTATTTGACCAAGTCGGGATTCGATCCCATAACTTTCGGATTGCGAGTCAAAAGCCTTACCGCTAGACTACCACCGTCAATATGTATTATCTGTTCGCACTATTTTTTATCATATGTTTTAGCTGTTCGCATTTTTTTAATGATACCTATAGGTTATCTGTTCGCTATTTTTTTAATGATACCTATATGTTATCTGTTCGCTATTTTTTTATTATACCTATGGGTTATCTGTTCGCTATTTTTTTATGATACCTATAGGTTATCTGATCGCTATTTTTTTTATGAAATGTGTTATCTGTTCGCCATTTTTTTTTTCATTTGCGTTTTCTGTTCGCATTTTTTAAAATATGCATTATCTGTCTTCCTTGCGATTAAAACTCATTATAAACTAATGAAAATTTTTTGGAATTTTCGGTCGAAATAATGGTCTTAATTTTTAAATGTTTTTTTTGTCATTTTTGTATGTGGATACCGCACAAGTGTCACAACTGCTCACATCCGCCTGGAGCCAGTGAGACTATGGCATGCCTAATTGGGATATATTACGAGGCTGAAGGTAAGGAGGGGGGGGAAGTAGATGGGGAAGAGCATGGTGGGAAAATAACTTGCCAATCATATCTAGTCACCAAACACGGCTAAGGCCATTTCGAGCAATGCTTCAATTATGAATGGTGATCTTACCCCAGGGCGATATTTAGAGTGTCTTCCATTCTGGAAAATGCGGCAAATATACCTGTGTTATATTATTTGAAATGATTAAATATGTGAAAATACAAATCAATCAATTAAAATTTTTCTGTGCACGCCGGGATTTAAGCCCGCGACCTCCGGATCGATAGTCGAGAGCCTTGCCCTTCGACCACGGAGGTTGTAAATGAAAGAACAACGCATTATTATTGTTAAAAATCATTACAAAATAAGAAAATTTTGCTGAAATTCTTCGTAAACTTCGTAGAAATTTCAGTCGAAATAATGGTCCAGATGTGTCAAAAACTTAAAAGTCCAAGACTTATTTAAAAATCAAGGAAAATGGTTCATCTAAGTATTGTTAGTATACTTCTAGGTCAAATCGAGCCGTTTACTTTGATCGCTCTTTTCATGTAACTGGCCCTCTCATTTGGAATAAACTTTCCTCAGCTCTTACCATATATCCAGAAATTGGCTGAATTTAAACGGGCTTTAAAAACAAAATTATTAAAAGAAATTATATCATACATGAATTCTAACACCTTTTCAATATATGTACGTATTAAGTCATGTTCTCAATTTTCCGGTAATTGTTTGGTTTCGGTTTCCTCCTAATTGTATTTTTATGTTTAATGTCCGAATTTACTGTCAGAAGTTAGTTATATTAAATTTTAGTTTACAAGTTCTTGTTTTGTTCTGTGCTACAATAACACCGTTATTGTCTATTATTATTGTCCTGTGTGTGCTATAACAGCACCGTTTTTGTTAATCTTTGTTCTCTTGTCATTGTTTTGTAAATACTGTACATTCTTTATTTCATATTGTTTTATTAATATTTTGTAATGGACTCGTAAGGAGCAGTGTAGGATTATTTTTTTTAAATTTATCATAGTTGCTTAACTATGACTTGATGTGAAATAACACAAAACTGCGCTTTATAAATATAACATTATTGTTATTATTATTATATTCGAAAACGTAACCACAATGAGAGAGTGTTACTAAAATCCCAGGGACATTAATAAATTCGTCATCGTTTACAAGATAATTTCGGTTTAAATTTTTAGAGCTGCCAACAATTTTATTTATTTTTAAGTAAGAGTAAGCTTATTAGTAAGTGCGTTAGTGTGCAAAACATATCCTACACGTCTCATTAGATAACCTCTTCCTTCGCCTGCAATTCAAACGACGTACCATCATTAATTTTTTCCAATGAAGCGTAAAGTTTTCGATTCAGTGAGACGGAATTTCCGGCAAAACGTGCTAGTGATGATATATCCATGATTTCTTCCTTTATTTGCAAGTCAGCAAAGTTATCCAAATATTCTTATGGTCGTTATTACATGACTAGAGGATTATTATTTTCGGCAAGAAATCTTATTTTAGAAATTTGAAATTGTGAAGAAATTCAGAATATGAATACATTATAGGCTCAAGGCTTAAGCTATGGTGTACGGAGGTTTTCAATGATCTTCGATTGATTTAGATTACGAGTCTTATTTATTATTCTATCGTATTTGCAATGAATATCTAACTGCACTTATCGTCCGTTATAAAGGATGTTCTGTGATAATCTGCCAGCGAGCCACCGCCCGTGCTCACCGTCAGTCGGATATGATAGGATATTTTCGCAACCTTTCGGAAATTAGAGCCAAACGTCCGTAAGTTGTCCCTGTCCTGTACTACTATCAATCTATTGATTCATCTTAAAACTACGTATACTAACGGCATCTGTTGCGAGACATTGAAACTACGTACATTTTCACATTCACTACTAAACTTTTTTCTTTTCTATTTTAAAAAGAAAGACAAAAATTCCCGGGTTACGAATGATCTGTCAATATTTGAAAATCTCATACCATTACCACTGTTTCTTGTGTCGTGATGGAGAACTTAGACATGTCACAAACGACGCCAGGGTGGAACCCAAACGCGATGCCAACTCGGCTACTGACCGGTCTAACCTATCCAAACTATCTATCCACTACGCCGTTTCCCCGCAGGGGTAGGCAGAGAGGACGGACCTTCAAACAACTCGGTCTCGACACATACCCCTATACACATACATGGCCGGACTCAGGTATCTAATTCACTTGAACATGTCATGTCTTCCTCGGGCGTCCTCAATTTCTTCTACCATTCACACTGACAAGGGCTTCCCTGACTCCTTTAATCATGCATCGCTCTCTTAATCATACACGATCATACATACTCAGGGATCTCACTTCTACATCATTCAGTCTACTTTCATCCTTTCTCTGCCAGTTATTCTTAAAGCTTTAAAACAGGTGAAATCTTAACAAGATAGGAAATGTTTTTACTACCGCGGATGCGAAGATATTATCCGGTGAGAAGTTTTATACCTACATTTCGATATTATTTTTCTTCGTAATAGAAAGGTGCGGAAGTAATCAGAATGCGTCCTGCTTTACGTTTCGTAAAACTGCATCGATGTTGAAAATAGATTTTCCACTTCCGATGACTATCTACCGAGGGTTGAGAAAGCCGATAAAAAAGAGTTGAGTATAGGCAAAGAGGGAATTTATTCGAGGAAAAACTTGTTTATTCCAGATTGTTTACAAAATCGTTTTGCAATACTGAAAATCGTTAATATTTAAAGCCTTCGTGAATTGTTAAGCTTTGGCTTATTTTATGGCGTTCTTTACGGTGCTCCAGATTTAATGTCCGGGTTGAATCTTTCCCAAATGAAAGACTAAACCCTTCCACACACTTTTCCACAAATGAATATCTAGTAAATTAACGCAATGTAAGTGCACTATATAAGAATAAAACAATACAAGAACAATACGTCAATCCACCAGAAACATAATGGGAAAATATTTCACCGACTCCAGATATTTTCATATCAGAGGGTTCGGCTCTGATGAAATCCTAACTGGTCCGATAAATCCTACTGATCCCTCAATATAAATATTTAAAAAATCTTTCGTAATTCTACATGTATTTAAAATGACCGACTTTTGCATTTTTATGTACAAATTTTTTGACAAATCTAATACGCCTAAATTTTGAATGAGAGAGCTAGGTATAATGCCAGTAGCCGAAATAACAAATGGTAATATTTTTATAGTCTGAGAATGCCAAATTCTTTTAATTTCATTTCCTAAATCTGTATATTTTCTTATTTTTTCAGAAACAGTTTTCTTAATATTACAAGAATTTGGAATAGCGACATCAATGATATAAGTTATTTTCTTAATTTTGTCATGTAAAACTATATCGGGTCTATTATGACTAATTGTTCTGTCTGTCAGAATAGTTTTATCATAATAAATTTTATAAAATTCATTTTCTAAAAATGAATTTGGTTCATATTCATAATATGGTACATTACGGCAGTCAATCAAGTTATGTTTAATTACCAAACTTTGGTGAATTATTTATAAAACTTGATTGTGCCTAAATGTATACTCGGACGGCGCTAATACAGAACATCCCGATATAATATGTTCTATAGTTTCCGGAAAAGCCAAACATTTTCTACATAAATCATCAATTTGATTTGCATCTTTGATGATATGCTTCCTATAATTTTTAGTATTAATGACTCTATCTTGTATGGCAAGCATAAAGCCTTCTATTTCTGCGCTCAACTCTCCAATACTCAACCATTTGTTTGACGAAAATTTGTCAACATATGTTTGGTTGAGATAATTGAAGTGTTTTGCGTGAAGAATTTTATTTGACCAGGAATCTAATAATTCCTGGTTGGTATTTATAAGAATGCTGGCATTCTCGTCGTATAAATTTAATGGTGAAATATTTCTATCTGCCTTGCATATTATTTTGTGCATTTCTGAACTATCAGCTTTCCTATGGAAAAAATTTCTTAGCATTTCTATTTTATTATTTTTCTTATTTTTCCACTTTCTCTTAAATAATCATTATTTATTTAATCCTATTGAAATTACTTTTGAAGACTATGCTTATCCTTCAATGTAATATTTAATCATTGAAGAAGAAGATAAAACTAATAAATCTAAAATATACGCGAAACAGAATAAGATAAACACAGAAAATATATTTAAAAAAAAAACAGTAACAGTCGCCACTGGAAATCAAACCCAGCGTATTTTCTTAACGGAACAACGCCTCTAACTAAACTTGATAGTATTGTCTTCTTCAATGATTTCTTTTTATTATATATAATTTTGTAGTGCAATAACTTATTGAATATAACCGCAGAAAATAATTTTTAATCATTGAAATGTGAAATATATAGATAAAGATTCGTTCGCATCTTAGAATTGAATCCAGGACCTCCGTTTTTAGCTCTACCAATAAGCGAATTCCACCACAACAACTTCGGTGATATTATACTTAAAATAAAGTTATACAGATACCAAATACAAGACCAAAGTTGATAGGGTCGAATTGGTGAATCGACAGTTGATACCTCGACGGTTGTCCCCCCGAAACAATAATTACGATAAAAAAAAAATTTTGTGCATTATTTACCAACTTCAAACCTAAACACGACTTCAAAAATATTTCTCGACTTTAAAAAATTCCTTGATGCATTTGAATGAAAGTATGTTTTACACTTTTGTTATTCGACTATACATCCTCTCTGCACACCCCTTCGGGGACACATAGTTATATTTTACATAAATAGGTAAATAGTATTTTCCCTATACCGACTGCATATTGTAGGTACTATGTAAGTACGAGAATATCAGGGGATCAACTGTCATGCATCCGGTCGATTTAGCTAGTAAGTAAAGTCCCGATAAGGCCGAAGACATTTTTATTTCCACATTTACGGTTTGATGTTTGTTAATTAATATTGACACCAATGATTAATTATTATTATTCAATTTAATTAACGAAAAAAGCGGGGTTCGAATTGTTTTTTTCTTCACTTTGCGAGAATTACTGCGATCCAGAAGGGCCGCCGAGGGTGGAAAAAACCATTTTAACCAAAAGTGTTCGGAGACAAGAATGAGGCTAAGCACATTTTAAAGAGAGTTCATGGTTTTAAGAAGAGACCTAAGATAAATTCACAAGCAATGACCTCTATAACGAAGAGATCGACAGAGTGCGAAAAATAGAGTGCTGTGGGATTTACAATTTTATGTCAAAACCAAGTACCTAAACCATGTGTCATTTTTCATTTACTTATATGTATGCGGAACCGTTTTTTGGATAACCAACACCTCTGCCATAGGTCACCCCCTGGTGGTTCGCTACGTTAGGTGACTTAGCAGGGATACCAGGGTTTTTGGGGTGAGGATTGCCTAGGTCTTAGTGGCGGATGCGTCTGTGGGAGGGATGGTTTCATACGTCCGGCACTCTTGGACATACTGAACCTCAGATTCCTACCCAAACCTCATACCCTTTTCCTGCCCAGATATTTCTCGCCTTCCTTTCCTTGAAAAAACCCTCAATACAGCGTCTCCAAATCTGACAAGAATTTATCAAAACAAGCAGTTTAACAAATATAAATATATAATGATAAATTATTAATAAGACATGTGTAGTATAACATTTGTAAAAATGTGACTTTTTTAAATTTTTGTGTTTATTATTTTTGATTTTAACGTTTAATATTGTTTTGTAATTATAAAAAAAAACTAAGTTCTCAGTGGTTTTCAAGTAGGTTTTTAATCTTTAAAGTTATTTAAAGTATTTTTTATATATATTTTTATATGAATACCTCAGAAAAGCCCAACTGCTCCCGTCTGGAGCCAGTGAGACTATGGCATCCCCAATTGGGGTATGTTGTGAGGCTTAAGGTAGAGTGGAGGGGAAGGAGATAGGAAAGAGGAAGGTGGGGAAGTACCTGGATATTCAAATCTGGTCACCAAACGAGGCTAAAGCCATTTCAAGCAACTTTTCAATTCTGAATGGTGGTCTTACACCAGGGCGATACTGAGAGTATCTTCCACTCTGGTAATTTGTATTAAGTATTTGTTTATTATAATTATTTACTTTTTTTATCACATAAATTTAAAAAAAAAATAATTCTCAGGTCTTTGTGGTTCTGTAGACCCAAAGTTTTTTTTTCGTATCGGAATCGGAAACATGCATTTTTACCTCGGATTTATTGTGTCTGATTGGTGCGGTTTTATTTAAAATATCTTCTTTATATACATAAAGTAACGTGATATATCACCTCATAAAAGAACTGACTATGTTCAGATTTTAATTTCTTTATATGAATGAATATAATAATACTAACGAGATAGGGGATGCTTCCTTCGGTTCTCGCTACTCAAATACGATTGCTGAATTGAACTGAACTGAAGAACTGAGAAGCTCGTTTCTAGAAGCGCTTGACATCGATTTCCTAACCCTTCACTTTTTAAAGAAAAATCTGTTTTTGAAGTGCGTTTAGAAAGTCAGCAAAAGGACGACGGAAGAAATTCTGCCGGTAATTACAGATGGAAGAGGTCTACTTCGTAACTCAAAACAAAGTTTTGAAAAATAAATGCAGAAGCTCTGAAAGTGAAGTTAGATTTAAAATGGATCTACATAGGTTTCCAAAGTAGTGCGATATATGAAGGAATGCCTAGAAACTCCTTATATGTATAAATATAAATGAATATTATTATAAATGAATTTAAAAAATAATATTATATACATATAAATATAATAATAATTTGAATAGCGCCGTTTTTGTAAAAAAATCACCTAAAGGGCGTTGTACAATTATGAATTCCCAGATTCTTTTTAATTTTATTATTTTCAAATTGATACAGAAAACATACTAACTTGACAAGTCACTACAATAAAGACATTTGAGAGTTTAAGCTTGGAAAAGATTTTCCACCAAGCGTAGGACACTATATAAAAACACAGGGCGTTGCATGATTTTACATGTGCTTTGTTACTCTCCGATATCATTGATTTATTTTTATTTTTTACATTAGCTCCACTCAGGAGGCCCTGAATGAAGATACTTCTCAGTATTTGATTCTCAATATATATTCTCAATATCTCTCTTAAAAAGAGATATCAAAATGTGGCCTCTCCGATGAGAATGTATTTATTCCGTCGTTAACTCTTATGACTATCGAAAATAAAAAAAAATGAAACTCAAAATACACATGGAAAAATACAAAAATAAATAGAAAAAGCTAGGAGGTTGTCAATATTTGATGTTTATTATGGCAACATCACGCATGAATCGGTGGAATTTTGCAATTCAATTTTGGTTTTACAACCCCAGTGAAATATGACAAACGTCCATGAAAGGGTATAAAACTACCCCGAAATGGTAAAAACTCAGCGTGGGTTTGGGAAAAAGCATGCGTTGTTTTTTCATGTCTCACTAAAACACACATTTATTATGTTTTCGATGTGCATTAATATGGACGTTGTTCCACTATCGCGTATTCGCAAAACTTTTTATTCTGCGTAATTCATGTCAGAAATAAGGCTTTCGAAAATAAGGAAAAGCTGGTATTTGAAGTGCGAACGGAGGGGAGAAAGAAAACAAACAATTTTGTGAGGGGTGAAAAGCCATAATCAAATCCTTCCTCAGTCATTCACTGACATACATGTGGAAAGTGTTTACAGCGAACATGTTGAGATCATTGAGATGGAAAAAAACATGAAGCGACTTCAAAGGAAGAATTGGCAAGCTAATATACGAGTATATTATTTGCACTCGGTTCATTAAATTGTTCTATAAAGTGCTGTGGTTAGAATTATTTTATGAGTCGTAACCTCAGAGCCACATGTCGATAATTCAATCTTTTAGAATAGGTACATAAACGAAATACAGAATATATACCAAATTAAGGACAGGTTTCACAGAATGGGAATTGTTGACAGGATTTGTATAACTCATCAATTTTTGAAGATAAAATTCAAGTTCTGTTATTATTTCATCATGAACGGGTTGTTTCACAATAATTGGATAATAACATAACTCGAATAAGACTTTCACAGAATTTGTGTACTGTTATTCAAATTTCTATATAACCTAAAATTGTTATTTAACGACTAAAATTTATTATCAGATATCTGCAAATTTGGGAATTTTATCCGACTGATGAACTTCAAACATAAAATAGAGCAAGTGTTAACGATCTTGCTTGCAAACATAACATTATATTTGTAAATGGAATGCTTGTACCCAACTTTTTATATCCTATGCATTTTTCTACACTTTATACCAACACGGTAGAGATTTTACAAACGTTAGTAGTTGATTGTTTATCAAATCAATCTACATGATTATATTTTTATCGACATACGTATACCCGTAACTAGACAAACATTTAAGATAAAAAATACATATTAACGGATTTGGTATTTATGCATATTAACTAAGTATATCTTACAAATATTATAAACGCGCAAGTTTGCATGGATGTATGTGTGTATGTTACTCTTTCACGCAAAAACTACTGAATGGATTTTAATGAAACTTTACAATAATATAGCTCATACATCAGAATAACATATAGGCTATAATTTATAAAGCTAGCTAGAAGGGACGGGGGAGGGGAATGGAGATGCACGGGAAGGTGATTCAGAAAGAAACAATGTTTTTCTTTGAATATGGCATTGCAAAACATGCCGGGAACCAGGTAGTGGGTATTTAAAAATGAATACGAGATTTTGATTAGGTAGGTAAAATGAATATTTTACGCTTTGAAAGTATAAATACTAATCAATATCTAGAGATTAGAGTTGTGATTAAATGTACAATGTAAGAGTTTGACGGAAATCACAACAAAAAGAGGACTTCTAAAAAGACTCCAAAATCCATTATCACCCTTTGATATATTATGAGTTAAACCAAGATTTACGAGGGTGGGATGAACCACATCTTTTCATACGCATTTCTATTGAATGTATGTATTTTGCTGCTAAAAGGCACAACAACTTAACTTTGGGTGTAAACCAAATATTTGCAACGCTTTTAATTCCATTTCCACGAAATTTTCGACAGTCGACTAAATGAAGTCGACATTTACATACGTAACCTACGTCGCAAACACACCTGGGCTTTGAAAGTATAACTTAATGCTCCTTTTAAGGGTGGAAAAGTTCCGGTGCTATTTTGAGGCTTGAAATTAAATTAATAAACATCTCTATTTTTATCCAAGTACGAAATGAAATATTTCTTTACATAATTTTGAAAGCCTTTGAACCTTTTAGCTTTCAACCCTCGTATTATTGTTATTTGAAAGACCTCTATAAATAAAGTCCCACTTGAGGGAAATGAAAATTTTAAGTAGGCTGGTACCAAATTTTGCATTTACTGACGGTACTTACGTAGCTTGAATATAGCGTCAACAAGATTATATTATTTATTGGATTTCTGGTTCATTTACCATGGCTAACCTATTAGTATTGGTAAACAGTTTAATGCCAAATCACAATTTTCGATTAATCTTTACTGTGAATCCTTCTACTTTTTATTCAATTATTTCTGACCTTCACCCTTAAAGGGTATTCACTATTCAAAGCCATCATTTAAAGTGGAGAACGGAAAGATGAATTTATATAGTAATTTTATTTAATTGGGAATAAAAATTATATGGAAGATTGGAGTCGAGTTTAGGCTTAGAAGAGATGAGATGTTGAATGGAGGGGAGGCAATTCTAGATAATGCTTGACAGAAGAGAGGATATTTGCTTAGAGAGGTATAACCAAAAAAATAATGTGATCTAAAGTTCCCACTTCTAGACAACATGTACAATATGGGGAGTCAAAAGCGTGAGTTTTAAAAAGGTGAGAAGGAACGGAACAAGGTCCGGTTCTCATTCGAATAAGTGAGAAAATTTCTTTTTTGGACAAGTTTGCTTTAAAAATACCAATAAATATGCTTTGGATAAATTGAATCTTTTCCTTCTGTTTTTCTTGAGTAGAATTAAAATAAAATTGTTAACTTCTTAATATATAAAAAATGAATGTTTCTTTGTTTGTCCCTCATGCGATCCCTAAGCCATTCATCCGATTGCGATGACACTTAGGTGATTTTTTGTGCGCACGCCGGCGATGGTTCATATATGTATTATCATCACCATCACTCTTGACTCTACAACGCCTAGTGGGTAAGAGTCTTCCTCCACTCATCTCGGTTTTGTGCCAGCTCTATCCAGTTTAGAAACTCCAAGGTAGATAATATCTATAGGTATATATAATCTTTGAGAGAGATAATATCTATATATATTATATCTTTGAGAGAGATAATATATATATTTTTTTTTCTTCCCAGGCTTCTTCGCCCTATCGGTCTTGAGTTCAGCAGGGACTTTGGTGCTTGATGCTCGGTCATTTTCTCTACACGACCCAGCCAGCGAAGTCTTCCCAGTTTTGTAAATTTTGTGACGTTTAGTTCCTTACACAGAGTATATAGCTCATTGTTGTAATGTCTGCGCCAAAATCCATTTATATATATGTATTATTATTATATTACATATATTATGTATTACAATGGTAGATATTATATAATCGAGTCATTATTGACGTCGCGTCGGTTTGAAAAAAACTTGTATCACTACTACAAAAATCGATCTAAAAGGTTTCAGGGATTATCGTAAATTTTGGTCTTATAGTAAGATTAAATAAATATAAATCATACGTTTTCGTTGTTAGTTTTTGGGGTGTTATGCCGTGTTGCGCTACCTCCTACTATAGCCGACGTTTCGGACAGCGTTGCAGTGTCCATCATCAGGGCAGATCCGGTAGATCCGATGACGATTAAAGGGATAAACTATAAACAATAACTTAACATTAACCAGTACCTACATCAAACAGTGTGCACGTCAAATTTCACTCTGCAAAAATTATCTAAATTCAACGTTTTTAAATCGTATTATTCAAAAAGATATTGATTTTTGTATAACTGTGCAACAGTAGTGAACTATCTACCACTTTAAACATTTGAAACGGTCAAGAATAATTACTAATCTGAAGTGATTTAAAAACTGTGAAGTAATTTGTGGGAATATTGTCGCATCTAAGTACCAACTGTAAACTGCAACTGACAGTTGATAGCAATATTACCTTTAATATAGCGATATTACCTCGCTCCCGATACCTACCGGATTGGTCTAGTGGTTAGCGTCGCGGACATTGACCGTCTGAGCCATAGGTCCGTAGGAACGAAGTTCGATCCTCACTAAAACCAACTTTTTTTTTTAAAATTAGTAGAAGCGCAAGACTTACCCTCAGACTATATTATAACACCATCTATTGCAGAACATCAAAAACATTAATATGAATAAACAAAAGAGAGCCACAAAAAAAGCAGCATCTAGCGAATCTGAAGAAGACTATAATACAAATAAGATGTTAAAATTCCTGGAAAAAAAATTCGAAGATTTATCGGAACAATTAATGAAATCTTTCAGAGAACAGATCAAGAATGAACTCAGAGAACTTACAAAATCAGTTGAAATCTGTAGTAACAAAATTGATGAATTCGAAGAAAAAAATAAAAACAAAGACATATTGATTAAACAGCTGCAATCGGAAAACAAGGAAATAAAAATGCAAATTAACAAACTAGAACAACTTCACAAACAAAATAACATCGAAATACAGGGAGTCCCATTTAAAGATAATGAAAACATAACAAAAATAGTGAATAACATAATGGAAACTATTAAAGGCGAAACAGAATCTTCAAAAATAACCAATATTTACCGAATCAAAAATAGAAATCCTTTAAACAAATACCCAGCCATTGTTGTATCATTTCAAAATAAAGAAATCAGAGACCAAATCATCGACAAAAAAAGAAAATACGGTTTTTTGTCCACAAAAAACTTTAACTTTCCAGAAGATAACAAAGTATACATTAATGAACAACTGACACCACAAAATAAACACCTACTGTTCCTGGCAAAATCATCAAGACTTGGTTACAAATTTATTTGGGCTAAAAATGGACACATTATGATGAGAAAAGATGAATTAGCCCCAATCATCCAAATAAGACAGCCGGCAGACATTCCCGAAGAATAGAGGATCAAGTAACCACATTTGCATGTGTAAATTTTTTCTTTCAACATGTCAGACGAAAATTTTTTGTATGAAAATTATATTTGTAATAATACTAATGAACTAAATAATAACTTTAACTTTTCAGTTCTTAATATGAACATACGTAGCTTAAGAAAACATTTTGATGAACTCTGTGTACTTCTCGAAAGTCTAGATTTTTCTCCGAGTATTGTTATTTTAACAGAAACACAGATGAAAGAGGTAATCCCCTATAACCTTCCAGGATATGTCACCATTTTATCTGAATGCAAACATACTGGGCACGATGGTATCACCGTATTTGTGAAAAATTGTCTTAAGAAAACTACCTTCAAAATTTTAGATTTTAAAACAGCTAATGCAATTGAAGTAACATTCAAGCACAATAACTGTAATTATCTGATATTAGCTATATATAGATCTCCTTCCTTAAATGAATCACTTTTCACTAACGAGCTAAAATCATTTTTTAAAACGGCTAACAGAAAAAATTTTTCAATATTATCTGGAGATATCAATATAAACATTAATGAAAATAACAAAAGAACAAACTGTATAAATGAATACTTAGATTGTTTATCATATGCAGGATATCAGTCATACATAAACTCTCCAACAAGAGAAAATTTGAATAACTCCACGACTCTAGATCATATATTTGTAAAAACACACAAACACGTCAAAACTACATCTTCAACTCTACATACAAACATTACTGACCACTACCCAACATTTTATGGACACAACCTCTTAACCACTAATTTAAAAGAAAACCCTGGTAATCTAGAAAAATATAATATTAACTACGACACATTAAACAATCTACTCCATTCAGAAAAATGGGACAATGTACGATCGACAGCTAACCCACATTCAGCATTAGAATTGTTTTATAAAACTCTACAAGATTATATATCGAAAAGCACATACAAAATTGTTATTAATAAGCGAAAATATAAAAAAATCAAACCTTGGATTACTGTAGGACTAATAGTCTCCATTAAACACAGAGATAAACTTTACAGAGAAATGTTAAATTATGAAAAAACCTGTCAAAAAAATAACGTAAGAATAATGTCTTTTATGAAAACAAAGTATTTGATGTATAGAAACTTACTAAATAGGTTAATAAGAAGTTGTAAAAAGAAATACTATTGTGAACAAATTGATAACGCAAAAAATGATACCAAAAAAACGTGGAATATTATTAATGAAATAATGAACAAAAAAAAAATGGCATCAACTGATGTGAAAGAGATTAAAATAAATAACAATAGTATAACTGACAAATCGGCCATTGCAGAAAACTTTAACAACTTCTTCACAAATGTAGTAGATCAAGTACTTGAATCTTCTAGTAAAATTGATAGTACAACACCCGTAGACTCATCTTTGCATTTACTCTCAACTTACGATTCAATAAATTCCTTAGAATATTTTTCACCTATCACGATAAACGAAATTGTAAAACACATTGATAGTCTAAAGTCAACAAATTCTACAGGAATTGATGGTTTATCGGGTAACACACTAAAAAAAATAAAACATAATATTTTAATTCCATTGCTACATATTTTTAATATATCACTAAAAGAGGGACATTTCCCTGAACAATTTAAAATCTCCACCATCATTCCAATTCACAAATCAGGAGAAACGCACATATTAGACAATTACCGACCTATTTCCTTAGTTTCAAACCTCTCAAAAATATTTGAAAAATGTATCAAAAATAGAGTAATGAATCACCTAGAACAAAACAAAATTCTGTCCCAAAATCAATATGGTTTCAGAAGTAACCTAAGCACTGAAGATGCAATATTCGATTTGACAAAAAAATTGTACACATCTGTTGATAAAAATAAAAAATGCCTAGCTTTATTTTTAGATTTAAGAAAAGCTTTTGATACGGTTAACCACAATATACTTATAAAAAAAATTAATCGAATAGGTTTCAAAAAAGATACACTAAAAATTCTCACAAACTATCTCAAAGACAGAAAACAAAAAACAAAAATAGGGAATTTTTATAGTACTGAAACGAGGATAAAAAATGGAGTACCACAGGGTACTGTGCTTGGCCCAATCCTGTTTTTAATATATATAAATGATTTATGTAATCTTGTAATCCCTGGTGATATTGTATCTTATGCTGATGATACAGTAATAATTGTAAATGGAAAATCCTGGCTTGAAACTTATTTAAATGCATCAAAATGTATTGCACATGTCTCATCATGGCTAAATAGTAATAGACTCTTCCTAAACAACAATAAAACATTTTACCTACCTTTTTATAAAAACAGTAAAAACAAACCCCCCAATAACCTTAAAATTAGAATTCATAATACTAACTGTAATCAAGTAATATGCTCATCTTGCTCTGAAATTGTAAAAGTTGAAAAGATAAAATATTTGGGTATATGTATTGATACAAATTTAAATTGGCATTCACAAATAAATAATACCGTTTCTAAATTGAGATATCTTACATACATATTTTACAGACTCAAAGAAGTATTGAATATTGACAAATTGAAAATGATTTATTATTCTATGGTGCAATCTTCACTCACGTATGGAATAATAGGATGGGGTGGTGCCCTTGATACTTTTATAAAACCTTTACAAACAACTCAAAATTATATTATCAAGGTTATGTATAATAGAATTAAAACATTTTCGACAGATGCTTTATACAAAGAATCTAAACTATTCAGTCTCCGTAAACTATTTATACTGCAAACTATGAAATATATCTTTAAAAACGTAAACAAATTCGAAAAAAATGTAAACAGAATCAACATTAGAAATAATAATGTATTCTATACCCCCCAAACACACACAAAACAAATGCAAACTCACAGTAGTTTTATTGGACCTCGTACCTTCAATAGTTTACCAAAACATATTCAAGTTGCAACAAAACTTCCGCATTTCGTAAAAGAGTTAAAATTATGGCTAAACCATACAGATGTAAAAACTCTATTTATTTAGTTTTATTTCACTTTATGTTTCTAAAAACTCTATTTATTTAGTTTTATATCACTTTTCTCACAAACTTTACACCTATTATTACAATGTATATCATTAATTACACTTACACTTATTTAACCGTACACTATTGTATACACTTTTTGTACAAAATGTTTTAAACAATTTTTGTTTTTGCTTTATATACCCCTGTTTGTTTTTTTCTAGGTACTAAAAAAAACTTTTTTTAAATATATTACCCACGCACAGGCTGCGCCTTAGTGGGTTCCCACATTATTGTTATGATTTTCAAATATGTAAATATAAATTGTAAAATATGGGAAAAATAAAGGAATTAAAAAAAAAAAAAAAAAAAAAAAAACTTAGTATCAAAAAAGGTGAAGGAATACGAAAGAAATCTTCATTCTTTAGTTGTTTAGTAGACGACTATGTCTGAAAAAATTTATTATATAAAGAGTCCAGTTGAAGCTCTGCTGGATGGTATTTAAGTCCCTTAACGGAATGGCTTCGGCATAGGTACTTATCGGAATTGTGTATTCCAGAAAATTCCAATTCTCGACAGTCAACCCTAAGGTCAGCAGCGTCATCAGCTGTTGGAAGGTTAAAGGAACCAAAGCGCACACCAGATACTAAGTTCGGTGAGCGCGCTTTCGGAGTGTCGGGACCTAAAGCATGGAATGCACTGCCACATGACTTAAGAACGATCACAGACTCGGCAGAATTTAGAGCTAAACTTAAAACCCACCTTTTCAGACAGTCGTATCCATAAACTCAAATTTTTTCACCTTCACATTCAATGCCCGCGACACTGTAAATAACTAACCTAAAAATGAGAGAAAAAAAAAAAAAAAAAAAAAAAACTATTTGTAAGCGTTTTTAAAGGTCATTTTAGTAACATTGTTCAGCCCTAAAGAGTCCTAAATTCTCCAGTCTTTTAAAATACATATTTTGATATTATCAACTCCACTTTTGCCACTAATCTTTTAAAATGTAATACTTATAGTGATGGGGGTAGCAAATGTAAAATCATGCAATGTCCAGTGTTTTAAATATAATGTCCTCCGCGAGCAAAGCCGTATCTTCTCCAAGCACAAACTTTCTAATTAAAGTGTTTATCGGAAGTGACCTGCAGGTAAGTATGTTTCTGTATCCATTTGTAAATATTAAAATTAGATAGAACCTAAGAATTATGAATAAATTGTACAGCGCCCTTGAGGTGATTTTTTACAAAAACGGCGATCTATAAATTATCCAATTTTTTTTTTTTTTTTTTTTACGGTGCTCCAGATTTTATGTCCGGGTTGAATCTTTTCCAAATGAAAGACTAAACCCTTCCACACACTTTTCCACAAATGAATATCTAGTAAATTAACGCAATGTAAGTGCACTATATAAGAATAAAACAATACAAGAACAATACGTCAATCCACCAGAAACATAATGGGAAAATATTTCACCGACTCCAGATATTTTCATATCAGAGGGTTCGGCTCTGATGAAATCCTAACTGGTCCGATAAATCCTACTGATCCCTCAATATAAATATTTAAAAAATCTTTCGTAATCCTACATGTATTTAAAATGACCGACTTTTGCATTTTTATGTACAAATTTTTCGACAAATCAAATACGCCTAAATTTTGAATGAGAGAGCTAGGTATAATGCCAGTAGCCGAAATAACAAATGGTAATATTTTTATAGTCTGAGAATGCCAAATTCTTTTAATTTCATTTCCTAAATCTGTATATTTTCTTATTTTTTCAGAAACAGTTTTCTGAATATTACAAGAATTTGGAATAGCGACATCAATGATATAAGTTATTTTCTTATTATTATTATTATTATTAAAGAACTATTACGATGGTTGCAAACCTGAATGTGTTTCCTATACTGATTGCCCTTCAAACAGAGCATGCATTAGCTGTAAGTGCAAAGATGAAAGGATATTACATATTTAATTTTTTTAAACATTTGAATCACTAGGAACTACCACTGAAGAAATTTATTATTATTAAAAATAATATTATTAACTTTGTTTAAACCAATAATAATAATAAATATCAACGTGTTTCGAAATCAATGGTTCTTCATCAGGATACAAAGTATCTATACTGAAAAATTATTATGACATACTATGAGCATTGACAAAATTGTAAGAGGGGAGAAGGAAATTAATTAGGTTTTATGGAAATGTAATTACAAATTAAATTATATTGTTATATTTATGTTTAACAAAAATTTCTAGAAATTCAACCATGGCGCCTATTATAACAATAATTATTCTGAAAAGAGGTTGTGAAAATAAATTTAGAATACGACTCTTAACATTTTTTATCGTTTTTAATAATTGTAAAACCACTATTTTCTTGTATGTCATTAGGAAAAAAATTAAACATTATTAAAAAGGCGAGCTTTGGTATCGTAAAATTTACGGAAACTTTTTGTCTCAATTTGTACGT
The DNA here is from genome assembly GCA_917563855.2 of Limnephilus lunatus. NCBI lineage: Eukaryota > Metazoa > Arthropoda > Insecta > Trichoptera > Limnephilidae > Limnephilus > Limnephilus lunatus. The sequence continues at coordinate 51,447,179 of OU830602.1, read as the reverse complement.
AGTAACACTTGTAGTTTTAAATGCCGACGTCGCGCGTCGTTAACACCACCATTTGATGTATTTGCAGTGCTAAAAATTATGTTTTCTTTTCTTCATAAAATGAATGTCATAATCACAAATGATGCCGGGAAGGAAAACTTGTTCTTGTAAATAAAAAATAGTCAGTAATTATTTTTTAATATACCTATTCATTAAATAATTCGGATATAAACATACTTTGAATACATACAACTTATTATAAATAATAACAGATACAAGTCAAAATGGTTTTGATATTCTTTGCCTGCCTAATAAACGTAAACGGGGTCAAAAACATAAAATTGGTCTAAATTACATGGTAGCAACAAATTAAAAACTCGGACCCCATTTACGACCCCACGTGCAATCTGAATGAGGCCTTCCGCAATGATCAAAGGGTTCCAAAGGGTGTGCTTTTACCATCAGACTAAGGCCATGGCGAGAGGCGTGACGTAGAACCTTTTTAATTGGATTGTCCTAATTCTCAGGGGTTGATGTTGCTTTGTAATTCTTTTGATGTTGATTTTGTTTTTCTTACGCGGCGGCTTACGGCTTAATTTTTTAGACATTTAACCGAAAACGGTAACACGCAAAGTGAAAAAGAATTAAAAATAATTGAAATATTTTTCTGATAGAAGGTCTTAGCGAGAATAAAAAATAAGAAAAAATCTCAAGGGTCTTTGCCTAAAGTCTAAAGGTTAAACATAAGCGGTAATAACATTTTTTCTCCTGAGATTTTCTAATGCCTAGATAGGTAGGTACTTACGTTTTATTAGGTACCTGCCTCCTGTATAAGGGAAGTAAACATTTTTTAAATGCGAATACCGCACAACAGTCCTAAATGTTCCCAGTCGCCTGGGGCCAGTGATAATAAGGTGTTCCCAATTGGGTATGTTGTGAAACTGATGAATAAAGAGGTTATGTTGCTTGAGGTGCAAAGCACAATGCATATACCTCATAACCACGCGAAAATAAAAGTAATAATTAACCGTCCCGCCGCTTCCCTCAGGGGTAGGCAGAGAGAACAGACCGCCAAACAACTCGGTCTTGACACACACTCCTTGTCTAATTCACATTCATACATTGTCTCATACATGCTCTTCTATTATTCTGACTCTTGACATGGACCGACTCAAGTATCTGATTCACTTGGCCGTGTCATGTCTTCCTTGGGCGTCTCCGACTTCTTCCACTACTCATATTTGCGTGATATATTCTCCTTACACTCCTTTCCTCGTTCATTTGATCTACACGCAAAAATCATCTGAGCGTCCCCTTTCTTATCTAACTCATTACGCTTACATCAGTCTAGCATTATTAGCCTTCCCATCTCTTGTAAATATACTTCCTAAATACACAAACTCATCCACCTGCTCCAAGTATTCATCATTCACAACTATGTAGCACACTGTTTTCGTACTCTCTCTCTCAAATATCATGACTTTAGACTTGCTTACATTCATCGTTAACTCATTCTTCATATTATATACTTTGTTCATCCTAGACACGAAATACTATAGATCTTCCATACTGTTAGAAATCAGCACCATCTTCAGCGTACAACGGGCAAACATACTTGGAATAAAAATATCTTATTATTATTAGCTTTTGCTCAATTTGCCATCTTCCTCAAGCACTCACCAGCACGCGATCGGGAAACAGTACTCATAAATATTGGAAAACCATAAAAAATTGTACGAAAAGGCAAAGGTGAGTGCGCTCTACCTAACCCACTACCGTATTTAACGACCTCATTATCTCGTATTTGAATTACCCATTATCAACTACGGGTTACATTAAACCCGCAATACAAATAAATTGGAACATATGTTACAAGTTACGCGATTCAGCGGAGAAAAACCTAGGATTAGGTGTGCAGGAATGATTTCACTGAATATAATGTCGATACACCGATGTGTAAAATTTAATTTACTTGATTGATACAGGATTTTAATTTAATTTTTTTTATATTATCTCCACAAAGGATACCCTGAGGAAACTAATTTCCCTCAGGGCCTATTGGTCTTGAAGAGACCCATGTTGTAGTAAGGAGGAAACACATTGGCCGAAAAACGAGCTGTTGAACACAAGAACGAGTCGAAGAAGCAATCCGTTCTCATGTGACAAATGTCAACCGAGTACATATGTTAGGAACGCGTTTGGAATTAGAAAGATGTTCAATTAATACATATTCACAGGCTTCAAGGATTCATATGATTTAAGATACAGAAGGCTTACTTACCTGGCAGGTCACTTCCAATAAACACACTTTTATTAGAAAGTTTATGCTTTAAGATACGGCTTTGTACGCAGAGGATATTGTATTTGAAACACTGGAATGAATGAGATTAATAAAAGGACGCTCAGATGGTTTGGGCATGTAGAGCGAATGAAAGAAGACAGTAGTGTGAGGAGAATGTTAGAATAAGGAAGACATAGCAAGTTCAGTGAATACTTGAGTCAGGCCATGTCAAGAATCAGATTAATGGAAGAGTACGTATAAAGCGATATATTATGAATGTGAATGAGGCAAGGATTTTGTGCCAAGACCAATATGTTTGGCGGCCCGTCCTCTCTGCCTACGCCTGCAGGGGAACGGCGTGTTGTTCAGTTAGTTAGTTTCAAAGATATTTGGTTAGTTTAGTTTATAATAATAATATTTGGACGATTTATATAGTGCCGTTTTTGTGAAAAATCACCCTCAAGGGCGCTGTACAAACTTATAATACATTTCTAAAATCTAGAAAAACTACAAGCTAGACTAACAATGAAAAACAACTTATGGCTAAAAATTGCATACACCGGTTCATTGATCACCGATACGAAAATATATGTAAGTAGTTACAATGTTTTGACCAATGAACGCGATGCTGCCTAAAAATGAATGAATACAGGACTATGCTTTCCTGGGAGCTCGCTTGAAATTAACACTGTATATATTGTCTATTTAAAGAAATTTAGATAGAGTTCGCACGCTGAGGACATAATCGTGAACACATGTTATTTAATCCTGAAAAATATTTTAATATTAAAATCTGTTCATAACATATTTTTAAATGAGTGTATTTTGGAAAGTAAAAGCAACATTTAATGATGGGCGGTGCACTAGTACAAGGATTTGATCTTCCTAAATGTGATTCGTCAAGAGACAGATTGATGTGTAAGGATTCGAGTAATTTTAATTCAGTAAGAAAAGTGTGATTAAGACATATCATAGGCAATACAAGTATGATACTCTCAGATAGGTATATTCAAATTAAGGGTATGAGAGCCCAAAAATGTAGGTTTTTAGTTTGGACCTAAACTCTGTTGGGCTTGTTATGCATCTTAATTCTATTCTATTCTAGTCTATTCCAAGACCCAGATTCCGAAAGCACGATCTCCAAACTTAGTATGTGGCTTTCGTTAAAGTACTATTAGTCTGCCTATATCAGATGAAGTTGCTGATCTAAGGGTTAATTGCCTTGGACCGGTATTTTCCGGGACGCATAATTCAGAGATGTAAGGTGGGGCCATTTCGTTGATTGATTTAAACACCATCCAGCATAATTTGTACTGGAGTCTTTCAGGGCACTTGAGCCAGTGAAGGTTACGAAGGTGTTCTGAAATGTGCGAATATTTAGAGACCCCGGTTATGAGCCTTGCCGCTGCATTAAACACTGATTGAAGTTTGTCAGTTTGATATTTTGGAAGACTAGCGTAGATGCCGTTACAGTAATCAAGACGTGAGACTACGTAAGAGATATGCATGGTTCATGCAGATAGTAAAGTATTTTTAGTTTTTACTTTGCCCCTATTGGCATTAGGATGGTTTGGTAGGTAGGCGTGGGTGGAAATCGATATTCAACGCGGGGGTTGATGATGCATATTTTTTCTTTGTCTCCCCTCGCCCGCTCCCACCTCCGCATCTCCGAGCCTTCCCATTGACGCGGATGCGGTGACGCTCGCCCTGTGCGTTGCCCCTACCCTCTGTGCTGTACGCTTTCATCCCTTGCGCTTTGTGCCTTGCCTTACCCCACAACTTGTTTTTACTTGTAACCTGAGCCACCACATCCGCGATGAGCGTTCGTGCGCTTTAACACGCAGCACGACAGGTTTGGACAGTTACGCATTCCTTGATACTTTGCCTTTTTAACAATATGTCAATTAATTTTAACGCGTTAGATTTGAAAAAAAATCTTATTAACTATCAAGTTAACTTCTCGCCGGGTTAAGAAAAAAATATGGAAAGCTACATTTTTGTATTTGCATGCATTTTTTGCAATTTACATTAATAATAATAATAAGGTAATATTTTTATAGTGCAGTTTTTTTTTTAAATAATCCTACAGTGCTCCTTACTAGTCCAATACAAAATATTGATAAAATAATATGAAATAAAAAAATAAACGGTACATATATAAAATGCATTGACAAGTAAACAAGAATTAACAATAATGCTGTTATAGCACAGGACAATAATAATAGACAATAACGGTGCTATTGCAGCACAAGACAATACGAGAACTTAAAAACTAAATATACCTAATGTAAAACAGGGGGTGGTTTAGATTTAGAAATAAGAAAAATTCTGAGAGGACATTAAAATTGTGTGATTTTTTAAATAATTTTGTTTTTAAAGCCCGTTTAAATTCTGGATATCAGTAAAAGCCGAAGGAAGTTTATTTCAAATGAGCGGGCCAGTTACACCAAAGAACGATCATAGTAAATGACTCAATTCTTTTATACACTCCTTTAAATGCAGCATCAGGAACCAGGCGTTAGGAGGATGGTAGAGAAGGTTTGGTTAGACCGAAAACGAAGGACAAACAAGCCTCTCCTTGACCCACATAAATAAATTTCTTGCCCCCCCCCCCCCCCCCTTCAACTATTTTCTTTACCCCTGGGGTATTCTGAAGTGTTGTCCTCAAATTAAGTTACTTTACACGATCTGTCATTGCTTAGTTAGAAATATTCCCGGTTGACATCAATTTTACCAAAGAATCTTTGTTTTTTAACGTACCTATCACAAATTTAATCTGATGATGGACACTGTAACGCTGTCAGAAATGTTTGCTAAAGAAGGAGGTGGCGCAACACGGCGTAGCACCCCAAAATAAATGACGAAAATACTTTTGGCCGTGAAAATCTAAAATCATTTCTGACAAAAAAGTGAGCTGACTATAACATTTATAATACATTTGCCTAACAAAATACGTATGTATTTTATTTTTTCGTTACAGTTATCAGTTATCTTAGTTATGCGTTGAAATTTTGGATATTTAAATAATTATATGTTTTTTCCTTGACATAAAACTTGGAAGCCTATTTTATCACATTTCAAAAACATTTATTTGGATTTTATTTCAAAGCGGAAATATTTTGACCTTCCGACGGAATAGGCCCGAGGTCTGGGGGGTTAAAACTACATATAACTACCTATACTAACGACATCTAGTGAGAGATATTGAAACTATAAACATGTTTACATACAAACGCATTTTACCACTTTTCGAAAACATTTATTTGGATTTTATTTTAAAGCGGAAATATTTTATCCTTCCGACAAAATATGCCCGCGGCCTGAGGGTTAAAATAACATATAACTATCTGTATTAACGACATTTTTGTGAGATATTAAAACTATAAACATATTCACATACAATGTGCTTTTATTTTTCAAGGTTCTAAATAAAATATTCTACGGTTAGTTCAACTCTGGTGACACTTTATTTAGATTGTGCAATGAAAGCATCACCATGGCATCCTCCAGATTATAACCATCCGGAGTTATGTTACAACGCGCGCTTCCCTTACTTTGTTGCTGTAGAAACCGTTTACGCAAAGTACTTCGGTACTAACTTATTCATTTAGGTTTATTGTGTCGGTGGCCACATATCTATGGCCGGGTATATCAGTTTATTTTAATCTCGGCTTGGATGAAACATAATCCGAATACAGGTTGTAAGCCTAGATATCAACAATATTACGCCTATTGTCTATGATTTTAACAGATGAATTTTTACGCGAGAGTATGTCTATGCTATTTTCTGTCATCAGCAGATCGCGACCTGTCAAAATGTAAACGATGGTGGTAAATTTCAAGGCGAGTTTAATTTTCGATTGATTTTTGATAAAGTTCCCCACTTTAATCAGAATGGTGCTATTTGCGAGGAAACTTATTTTAAATAGTATTTGTTTTGTTGATGTCAAAGCAAAAAATTGACGAACTAACCGCTACAAACAAACAGTTTGAAATATTTTGGGTGTAGTTTATATCAGGCTGAATGCAATTTACAATTTTATTGGTACTTGCCAAATGATTTGAGACATAATTGACTAATTGTATGTTCTCTATCTATTTATACAGGTGCTTACAGTTTTTAAAGAGATGCAATGCTGCGTCATGAGCTTCTTGAACGACTTTTATTTTGCTTTAACTATTATTCTTGCTTGTATTACTAACCTGATTTGTTGTATTATGTTTTTTTCCTGTTAAGCGCTTGCATACTGCTTTCTAACAACGTATGCATGGATAGTGGATGTCTAGATTCATTTAAAATAAATAAATGTAGCTTCGTTTAACAAAAAAATTTGAATCTTCCGAGAACCTTGAAGGAGTAACCGTCTGTTACTTATGCCAGGGCGGGTAAGTGGTGGATGACCTCTAATATCCTGACGTTTAAGCTTTTAAAATTCTTTACCGGACCAATTTAAGTTGATTATCATATTATAAAATCGACAATCTTCATCGCTCGATGAATATGACAGTCGTACTGATAAAATAAGGCAATTCAGGCGGTGAGATAGAAATATGCTATTATTTACGCAAACCTCAAGTGACTGCTAACGCCTCGGAGTCTAATTAAAAAGGATCTATTCTGCGGCTTTTTAGCCTGCTTAAATTTGAGCGAGAAATGTCGTACATAGCTAGGATACGTACTGACTGATATACCAGACCTATGTGAGCAGACGTATTGAAGCATTAAATGTTCGATCGTCATTTTGCCAAATTAAAAATGTATTCTGAGTAGGTACCCAATGTTTTTCACATATTATTACATGACTTTGCCAAATTTGATAGTTTGCCATATAATGCCAGGTAAGGCAAAAAACGTAAGGACCGTAATGTAAAGATGGCGTGATAGATTAAGTAAATGTTTACGAGAATGGTTTTCATACGAAAACGAAAAGGTTGCATTATATTATGATTATTACTACTAAACGGTACTTGAACGATTTCGTGGTAAATTAATTGCTTATTTCTATTAACGGCATTTTGATGATTAAATACACCCATTTAATAAAATTCTGCCACAGATTCTCTTAGATTCTTAAGTTGCTTGGATAATAATTATCAGGTGGGTATATGTATATATACCCACCTGATTATATACTTAGTTACTTAGTCCAAGGTTTTCATTAAAACGGCACTTTATAAATTAATAGCAGGTACCCGGCATGCGTTGCTATGCCATTTAATAAAGAAATTGTTTCTCCCTACGTGTTCTTTCCCATTCGTCCCGTTCCCATTCCACCTCCCCTTCGTCCCGTGAACCCGCCTCCCGAGTTCCCCCCCCCTCTCCGAGGTTCCCCTCCCTCCTCCCCCCTCCCGCATTCCATACATTCAGTCCCGGTACATTCAGTTTTCAAACAGCTCGTGTGCCACCTAACGCATTTTTTTTTTACAAATTTCATAATGCCAGAGCTCACCAGTAGTTCTATCCAAACCTTGTCCTGTCAATAACGAACACAAAAAAAAAAACAAATGAAAAAAAAAACTTCTATCAATTAAGTAAAAACTTTTCTTTTTTGGCTTTTTAAAATTCTCAATAAAAAAAACACGTTTTTATAATAAGGCCGTTTTTGACAGTACAGTACCAGCGTACAAGTACAACTGTGAAAATATAAGGTAATTTTTCACAATAAAAACCCCGCATTCCAAATTTCTAGTGATTCATTATTAATCTCCATACATTATAGTTAAAAACCACATTCTGATAAAGAAACTATACATACTTTGCAATAAAACTCCATAACATCCTTCCCCAAGACATAAAACCAAATCAAGAATAAAAATATGGCTAAAAGAGGTCAATGAAAAAACCCTAATGAAGACACTAAAAACGACATAGAAGACAAATAAACCATATTTAAATAACTTTAGTCCGCCTCGGCACAGGACCCCCTAGTGAGGAGGACTAAGAAATACAATATTTTATACTTAATGTAACCATTATATTTTGTATGTAACAATTATTTTATATAGTCGCTAAAATAAAAAAATAAATTGTCTTGCTGAAAAACTTATTACACGAAATTCCCTCAATAGAAAAGAATCGTTAAGGTGCTCCGAAAATTATATAAAAAAACATCTGGTTATGTTATTTAATATTTGTTGGTATGAAAAAATTCACATTGTTCCTTTAAATGCTACTTAAGAGAGATATTTGCTCAATTTTAATTAAGTCATGCTTTAAAAAACATTTTCGCAAGCGCGTATTATAATCGTTTTTTTTTTTAATATTAGCCCGCTCCCCCTAACATTCTAAATTACAAAATTTCCTTTTCAAACATCTTCTTCTTTTTGAATGCATACTACGTAGCAGACTTACGGCCTCTGTTTACTGTTTGTGTTAATTATATCTCTACTATTTATGTTTTCTCCTTAAAACAGTCTACGATTTGTGCGATTTTCAAAAATCCATAGTACAATCTATTTAATTTTAAAAAACACGTATAAAAACATAATTCGCGAAGAGCAATTCTTTGTTCCTATTAGGTATAATTTATAAAATACATTTGTTTTTCATAAATTTGTGCGAGTGTTATAGCGTAAGCAAAAAAATAATTCAGTCAGATCACCTGTAATGTGACTAATTCAGATAACAGCATGTAGATAAGAGAGTAACGTATTGACTTGACTACAAAGTCCTCAGTAATCACAGACAGATCCTTTATTGACTTACAGGACACGCCGTTAAGGATGTAAAGGATGCTTACACGTGATCACTTATTTCATAGTTTCCCATAATACCATCTTTGACATTATCTTTGCTCCTTTACTGTGTTCTGAAAAGACAGTTGATATATTTTTCCTTTTTCATTTTGTTAGCATCCGTTTATTTTTAATCTGCGCAGCGAAATTATGGGCATCCTGTGAAACGTGTTTGGTTCGTGGATCTCGCCCAGTGCACGCGGAAGAGCGCTACTTCGACATCCGACAATTGCCTTAGCTCGGTGTTCCCACAACCATGAAAAAACTTACTTAATTTTCTCAGTAATGTGTTGAATGTAGGTCGGTTTTCATATTATACATGATTATAAAATGTGATCGATGTTTATACATGATACCTACCTGAAAATAAATATAATAATGATGAGTTTGAAACACTTTTACCACTAATAACACTCTAGGCCTTGGGCCTATTTTGTCTGAAGGTCAAAATATTTAGGATTTACAATAAAATTCAATTAAAAGGAATATTAAATAATCCTAATGAAACTAAACACTGTTTCTGAATGGAGATAAAATATACTTTAAAATTTTATAATTCGAATTAAATATATGTTTACGTTTTTTCTAACTAAAATTACTGACTTCGAAAACAAATGTAAACACACACATAATTTTTTACTCAAATGTATTATAAATTATAAACATTATCATCAGCTGATCGTTTTTGTTGTTTCATGTAAAAATAATTAATAAAAAATTCCGAATGTTTCTTTTATTTTTCAAATTGCGGTCGGAAACGTTGGTTTCATAAAGGTGTACATTCTAATTATTTTAACTGGGCATGAGTAGGAGAGTAGAGTCTCTTATGCACGTTCGACTGCCGATGGTCCCAAATGAATTGAGTCCGAAACCGACAACAGAGTATCTCACAAGGGTACTTACGGATGATTATATTGCGATGTGTATTTCTAGGGCTTGCACATAGTTTGCATTTGAATAGTTAGGGTTTCTCACAGGCACTTGCATGAAACAGATTTTAGTGGTGGTTGATTCGAACAATGTCGGTAGTTCACTTAAACTTTATGGCACTCTGGTTGTTCATGGCGGACATCATCGATTAATCAACCATAGAATTCTTAATAGTGGATATGTAAAGTTTTTTATGACGGTGAGAATCCTTGTTGGTAATTACCCACGTCACATAACGCAGTATGCGCAGATTTCAGTAAGCTTTAAATCGTGGTACTGCCATTGCCGTAAAGCGGAACCAACTCATTCAAAAATCAATGGCGTTACAAAACCATACGTTACGTTACCCATCCCTCAAAGGAACTCTTTGCTAAAAAAAAGGTTTTAGATATTCGACAGTTATTTACTATGTTAAGCATATGTTATATATGGCAAAAAAACTTACTGATGGCTCCACAACATCAAGCACACAACCGCTTCTCATCAAACCTGGGTTGCGTGGTCCCTAAAACTAAAACCTCATTCGCTCAACGTCAATTCTGGTATATCGCTCCTAAAATATACAATTCTTTGAGTGCCGATATAAAGTCACATAATTCTAAATCTCTCTTTAAAGTCCGTATAAAACATTGGATATTTGAAAAGGGAAGAGATTTCTTCAAACAACACATAAGAGCTTAATATTATATAATATTATTAATAATATTAATTATAAAAATAAAAAACTTACTCTAGCGGAGTCTAGCGCATCTATTTTTAAATTTTTTTCGTAGAACGAACTTCGAAAGAGACCATAAACATGAATGTAACATGTAAACATTTATGAAATAATAAATTTAAAAAAATAAAAAAAGAAAAATCGTTCTAAAATTAAGATACTACTCTCATTCAAGTTTACGCCAGATTCTTATTTATATCTTGGCGAAAACCCTTCGGAGATGCTGGGATACAAATTAAGCGAATCATTACTTTACTAAATCATTATTATACTGTGGGGAAGGTGAAAAATACATAGCAGGACTCAATTTCTGGATGAGGCCTCGCTGACTATTTACGTTATAATAATACTGTTTGAATTAATTTAAAAACCTTTCCATTAAAATGGATTGATAATTGAGCAGCTTTAACTCTTTCAATGAATAAATCAAATACATGCCCATTCACTACTTAATTCAAACTCAAAAACGATTTCGTTTCGTAACATCTTCTGGATCTAATTTTTACTAACCTAATACACACGAAATCGTATCGAGAATAATTGAATGGGGTATAAATAATAACAAAGTGTAAATAATGGTTTAGCGGTACTTTAAATCAGCCATGAAAATACCGAAGCGAAGGAATTCACATTTCAAAACTAAATTATGTGGTTTGCTTGACGGTGATGACTAAATTTATAGTTATTTATTGATTTAGACGTTGAGGTTAAAGCCACATTATGTATATCTCGAAGTTATGCTGAAGAAAAAAAATAAAGAAGTTATCATAAATTTATAATATTTCAATTCCCTGCTTACTATGTAAATATAACTTATTCATTTTGTATTTATACACAGTTATACTCATAATTTAAACAGTAAATTATAAGTGGTTACAATTTTGCTACCATTATTTGTGTCAAAATTTCACCGCATCGTAAAAAAAGATATATTTCAATAAACTAATATATTTTATTTATTTTTAATTTAATGAGTAAAAACTGTTCATAACTGGACATAATGCTGAAAGTAAAGGGTCTTTTTGAGGAGAAGGAGTGAACATGGATCTTGAATGTATATATATTAAATAACGTGTTGTAGTGACCAGTGAGTACATAATTTATTTAATTTTTCTATACAAAAGGCCTTAAAAAGGCCAAAATGGCCTCCATAGTCAAGGGGCAAGGCTCTCGAATTGATCCGGAGGTCACGGGTTCAAATCCCGGCTTAAATTTTATTTGATTGATTTGTGATTTCACAAATAAATCATTTAAAATAATTTAATTTATTAATTAAATTAACTTGCGCAAATAAATTTCATTTTAACAATTATTATAAACCATAATTATAAGCCTGAAACACTCATCAACATTGAAAAAATCTCCCGAGAAAAAATAAATGCCGGGACTTGAACCCGTATTCATTTGCACTGTTTAACAATTTTATTCGTTTAAAATAAAATATAGCATGTTTGCGGAACGTACTAGGGTTTTCAGTATAGCCCTGGAGTAAGACCACCAATCATAATTGAAACGTTGGTTAAAAAGAATTTATTAATTGGTATTGTGTTTAATTCGTAGAACTCCATTTTAATTTTTAGAAATTTAATTAAATTTAAATTTGATATTGATTGATTGATTTTCAAACTGACAGTTTGAAAATGACCTTACAAGTCGAAACAGCTGTTACTAAAATACATTCTTAAATACTTGCAGAACTCGATAATAACATATCAAATTTAAATTTAATAAAATTTCTAAAAATTAAAAAGGATTTAGCTTTGTTTGGTGCCCAGATCTGAATAGCCAGGTAATTGTGGATGCCATGATCTCAATGGCTCCAGATGGGCAATTAAGACGCTTATGCGGTATTCCCACAAAAAAATCTTTTCGAAAACTATTCAAACCCAAAAAAATTGTCCTTGGAATAAATATTGTTTAGGTTAGTTTTTTCCAGTTGAAAGTTCATAAATCAATTGATTAATTAAATATACTTCAAAGAGAGTCGACAAAAAGCTAAAACAAAATCATACAATTAACCGTAATACAATAATCAGAAGATTTTTAATTAAGTACAGTAATTTAACCTGGAAGCCAGTTTTTGCACAAACCTGTACTGTAATTCAATCTGAACCAGTTTTTATTATATTATGCCCTCTAATAAATTTAGATCGAAACGGTCCCGAACATCATTTTCGTGTTCCTCAAAGGGCAGGAAGTACCTTTACATGAAAGCTTCGAAGCTTTATCGAATTTCGAAAGGAGAGCTGTAATTAACAGAGAATTCCGAACGAAGAAAAAGTAGAACTCTTTTAAGATATTCTCCTTTTTTTTATTTAAATCGGAATTGGCAGAATCTGTTAAAGTAAAAATGGAAATAAGGACTTAAATAATTATCAGGCAAATTGGCAGGACTCTAGGAACTGCAAAATAGATTAGAGGTCAATAAAAGGGCTTTGTGACTGGAAAAATTGGCTATTTGATTAAGTTAAAATATTTTTAAAACACTCAATCTCATTAAGGTTGAATGAGTTGATTGAAAATAAATCTGAATCACGTTCTGTTATATTTTTGAGTTTTCTACGAAATACTTTTGTTGAACTTTTTATTAAATATTTGTTCACAGGTGGAAGGACTTAAAATATTCATACTATGAAAGAGAGGAGGAGATGAGGGTTAGGGTTAGGAAGTCCTTGGTTATCTACAAGTATTAAGCAAACTCGCTCTAAGTGGTTTACTACCAGAGGTTCGTGAAATTGTAAAATAACATATTTGTTTTGGAAATTGATGTTTGTTGACTGTTTTAAATTTTTATTAACATACCAACGTGTTTTGAACCCGTGAAGATAAGATTAGACTCAAATCACTTATCCACACCTTGTTTGTCGATGTAAAGAATTAATATTAATCGTTTACTCCACGGTAAACAATGTCATTATAATTTTGGGAAGCGAGAATCATTCATTGGATAACCTACACCTCTGCCGTTGTTCGTAACGTTTCGTGACTTCACGGGGTGAAGTTTGTCCAGGTCTTGGCGTGGCGGTCCTAATCGGGGGAGGTCGGTTAAGAGAGATCTTTTGACCTTTCTAGCAAGACTTTATCGACCTATCGTATTGCAACGCATTAAGATGTATGAATTCAAGCGTCCGTTACTCCTGGACACACTGATCCCCATCCCCTAACGTACCCTTGTACTTTCCAGATCTTCCTCGTCTTCCTTTCCCTGATAAGAACCTCCACATGGCATCCCCCAAAATGAGGTACCCCAGGCCTCCTGTGAGGAGCTAATGTATACAAAGTATCTAATCAACTAGTAACCAAAACGATAAATTTATTTGATCAAGCGAACAATATTTAATCAGGTTCGATAAGAAAGTAGTCTCGGGCTTTACAAACATAATAACATTGTGGCATCTGTTTTATTATTGTTTATGAAGAACAATTATTGGGTGACTTTATAATTTTTTATCACAACAGGCTGGACTTGTGTGGCATGTTATCAGTTAAAGGTTTTATAGGAGAAAACTGGAGGAGTCGGGTTCAAATCCGAGCGTGCGCAAATAATTTTTATTTAGTTAATTTATACTGTTTTACAATTTTATTAAATTGAAATAATATGTATGTAGCATATTTGTGAAACGTTTCAGAGTTCTCAGTATAACCTTGGTGTAAGACCACCAATCAGAATTGAAATGTTGCTTGAAAAGGATATTTAACCGTGTTTTATGACCAGATTAATAGCCAGGTACTTCCTAGCCAGATAATTGGGGATACCATCGTCGCATTGGCTTCAGACGGGAGCAGTTGGGACTCTTATGAGGTATTCACATATATTTTTTAAACATTGTGACAATGTCTATTGGAAAGTAGAATAACACAAACCAAGGTATTTGTCTATATATGATACTGAAATAATTTATTGATGGTTGAAATTAATGGTATAATAGTTTACACCATTTCGTCAGGCTGATGACCTAGGCAGGACCTATCTCTGTTCAGTATCTACTGTCCACGATTCACGTGAATGATTTATCAATGTACTCTTGACTGTCAATCACCTCCAATTGCGACGTCCCTAGAACGTAAGTGCTTTCTGGAAAACCTTAATGATTCTCAAAAGTTTGGGTAATACTCTTTTTCAGCAATTCACTCTTTGAAATATTTTCATACATAATCAATATTATCTATGATAAAAATGATTACAATTTTTTTTTGGAGGTGGGTATGGGTACCGCCACCCCGGAAACCAATTATTGGACAATCAACACCATTTTACCCATATTTTTAAAATTAGTTGTGGATTATATCGTTAATTCTGAATAGGAAATAAGAGATCGACAAAAATGATTAATTTAGATCCCATTGGCCGATTTGTTTGCTGTGTCCTGATTTACAAAAGATCCTGGGTTTGAGACCTAGTTGCGACCGTATTTTAAATTTTCAATGATAATCGATTTATGTATTTAGATACTATGATTAGGTAAGTGCTTAGAGTATTGTTTAATTTAAATTAAATAATTTTTAAACAACAAACATTCCCGGGTTACGAATAACTCAACAATGTTTGAAAATCTCCTACTACCACCACAGTAAGCCGAAAATGTTGCTTGTGTTGTAATGGAGGACTAAGCCAGCCGAGGAATCGAACACGGGACGCCCGGATGGGACCCAAACACGATGCCCACTCAACCACTCACCGGTCAAAAATGGTCAATTTAGATAGATGATTAAGTGCTTAGAGCATTGTTTAATTTAAATTAATTTTTAATAATATTATTATCAAGTTCTGCAAGTATTTTAATATTTATTTTTGTAACAGCTGTTTCGGCGTACAAGGTCATTTTCAAACTATGGATATACCACATTGAGACGACTTATTTATACTATTTTAATTGTAAATTTTTGAAGGTGTTTAAATTTACAGACAGAACTTAAATTGTGTTTAAAAAGTGTCTAAATTTTTCTAAACTTGCAGAACCCGATAATAACATTATTAAATGGAGTTCTACGTTTTAAACAGGAAAACAATTAATAAGTGGGTATTGTTTATTTTCCATTGCTATCCACAAAGAGATACAAATTAACGATTAGCAATCAGATTTTATTATGGAAAAAGCATGACGGTTATTTTTTGAAAGCTATTGACCTAAGTTGCGCATGTTGAGATTACGCTTGTCGTTAAAAATAAGTATCAACGATCTTTAATTACGTAGTGAAAGTTAATAATACTTATCAACCTTACGATCGATATCCAATGATAGTTAAGCTGAAACGTAGCAATTGGATTTAATGATACACCTACTACCGTACTGAAGGACGATTCTGTATCTTTTGTGTTATGTCGTTACGCGACAATTAATGCAAAAAGGCAAAATCCGTTGGATATCGGAAGGCCTCCGTCGTGCGTTATCGGCTGTCAAATTTGTGTGATTTTATATGGCGTGTTTATGTTAATACAAGCTCTGATCAACTATTCCACAACCCATACTCAAAAACAAACTACACACAACATAAATTTCTCAGAAGGACGTATATACAATAATATCTTTTCAGACGCTAATATTTTCCATTGATCCTCAGATCAATTTACTAAATAATGTACAATAGAAAAATTAAAATAAATTGTTAATTCTTTATAATTAACCTTATCTTATGATCTGAAAATGTATTATTTTTATACAGGTTTCAATTTTTTTTCATTTCACATTATGTATCTCATATTATATTTAATTTGTGTTTTGTATTTCTTTGTCCCTTTTATACTAATTTATGTTTATTTGAATTATCTATTCATTTTATGGTTCATACAACTATGTAACATGTAATTACTTGAATTATATATAGGTAACCGTTATAAAATAATAAAAAAAATCATACTTGAAAGCACGAATTACTGTTTATTAGTTAATATAACTACTTGCATACATACAATCCATTACAAAAGACTAACCTTTTGTCGTATTATTTTGATGTTTGTACATGATGACATTTGATTTGCAAAAATCTCTAAACGAGGGCTATGCAGCAAACGCGCTGTCAGCTCTAGCGTTAGGGTAACTACTTTTTTAAGAGTTGGTGTCTTAACACAAGCGCAGTATATAGTTCGTTAGCGCGACACGGAATACCGCATTTAAGAAAACTGTCAAAATGTGCTCTATACGGCCAATTTAGCACGCGTTACGCTGTTGCAAAACTTACAGAATCACCATTCTGTTGTTGATACTACCTACCTGTCTTCAAACGTTTTATTTACTAGGTTATATACCTCCTTGAAGGTACCGTTATGTTGGTGGGTATAAAACAAATATTTCTATAAAGTGATCAAATGACAGCCATCCTATCAAAATAATAAGATTTAGGCAAGTGGTTTGATATATCAAAGCTTTCGAAATAAATTCGTTAAACCGTTTAATTTATGGAAGTCATATATATCGTGATCAGAATTTGTGAATTGGACATGTATTTACAACTCCTGAAACTATGAAAATTCGTTTTCATTTTAGGTAACAGTGGTGTAGCAATAAATTGTTTGGCTCTTGGTGAATACCTTAACCAGGCTTTCTATTATATTTACATTCCTCTCATACTTACAATTCTAAAATTTGGCCGAATGAAATTGGTTAGGGCGAATTTTATACATACATATACATACCATATTTTCCTCTAGTGAAAGTTTCCTCGTGCTTTCAAGTGCCGTAATATGGGCGGACGTCTTTATGGTTCGCAATTTAATATTCATTTGCGTCCAAATGAGAAATATATGGAAATCTTTTACTGTAACGTAAAGCATATTTTATCAAATATGAAGTTAATCTTTCAGAGTAGTACCCTGAGTAATAGTTCTGTGACGTCTTTGGATTTAAAAAAATGAAGACATTTGTTTGTAATCAAAATATCTACGTAAGCAACGCCTCCAACTACAAAAAAATGGAACCACCACTTTCCCACGGCTGTGTAAGGAAATTGATTGTTTAACCTCCTTAGCCGCACACGTCAGGACTCTAATTTTTGTAAAAAGGAAGCTACATTTATTTTTAAAACGAATCTAGACCCTCCAAAGTCCCTGCATGCATGATTGTTAGCAAAAAAAGAAAATTGTATGCATACTTAAATTTGCAGTAATTAAAAAGATAAAGACACATCATAGATGTGTTCGCCTATTGGTTCAGCATCATCCAGATTCAGTTCTAGTTAGAGTGAAATAATAAAGAAAAAGAAAAATATTTACAGGTGTAAGTATGATTAAAACCAAGGAAAATATATAAAAAGAAAGGTATCGGGGGCAGTTTGTCTCACTATCACGGGGCAGTCCCGGCGAGAATGAGCGGGCGAGCGGCCTGGCCACAACGTACCCAAACACCCGCGTCCCTTAGCCGGTTTTCCAAGAGTACCCTCAACTACAACTACAACCTCCAACTACAGTGTTTTGATCTTTATAATTGTTTTCACATAGATTCTATATTGTTTACAGTTTATAATTAGAACAGTATAAGATTGAGGTAAGCAGCTGAAAATTTATAAAAAACAGACATTAAAAAATGTATTCTCAACTCAAAAAATGTGTAGCAAAAGACGTTGCCTCACAGGCTATAGAATGTGTATAAAACATGATATTTCAGCGAGTTAAACACATGCGGGAAGCGTGCCGAGATAATTAATTCATTCTGGTACAATGGACCCATTACACGATATTTCATAACGCGTTTCAAGTACGGAAACTTGCAATAAGATACTCAAATTCTTAATTGTTTCAAATTTAACAACTTACCTTCACTCAAACTTTTAATTACTATCTTGCATCTTTTCAAAATAACGAAATTGAACGGAAATATTATGAATTATAATTATTACTCACTACGAAATTTAAAACATTTAAAAATATATTGTGATTTTTATTGTACCCAGCATGCGTTGTAATGCAACATAAAAACAAAGCATTTTTTTCCCTGTGTGTCCTTTCCCATGCATTCCCGTTCCCGCCCCGTTCCCCTCCCGCGTGCCCTTTTCTTTCAACGTTCCCCTTTCACCTTCCCCGTTTTCCAGCCTCCACGCCCCCTTCCCGCCCATCGTCCTCCTCCCCAGCGTTCATCTTCCACCTTCACTGCCTTCACCCTCTCTTACACCTTCCCGCGAACCTCTCTCCTTCGTTCCCCTCCCCCTCCCTGCTGCTAAACAATATGAAATACACCCTTTTTTCAAACAACTCGCGCGCCACCTATTGTAATTTTTTATGCAAATTTCATAATTCCAGAGCTCACCATTATATACTCCTACAGAGGCGACAAAACTATGAATCAACTATTACGTAGTCTCACGGCTTGATTAATGTAACGGCATTTACGCTAGTCTTCCAAAATACCAAACTGACAAACTTCAATCCGTGTTTAATGCAGCGGCAGGGCTCATAACCGGGGTCTCTAAATATTCACACATTTCAGAACACTTTCGTAACCTTTACTGGCTCAATTGCCCTGAAAGAATCCAGTACAAATTGTGCTGGATGGTGTTTAAATCAATCAACGAAATGGCCCCACCTTACATCTCTGAATTATGCGTCCCGGAAAATACCGGTCCGAGGCAATTAACCCTTAGATCGGCAACTTCATCCGCTATAGGCAGACTAATAGAACCCAAACGAAAGCCAAATACTAAGTTCGGAGATCGTGCTTTCGGAGTATCTGGGCCTAAGGCTTGGAATAGACTCCCTCCGGAATTAAGATGCATAAAAAGCCCAACAGAGTTTAGGCCCAAACTAAAAACCTACCTTTTCGGGCTCTCATACCCTTAACTTAATTTAAATATACCTATATATGATATGTCTTAATCACACTTTTCTTACTGAATTAAAATTACTCGAATCCTTATACATCAATCTGTCTCTAGGAAGATCAAATCCTTGTACTACTGTACCGCCCACCATTAAATGTTGCTTTTACTTTCCAAAATACACTCATTAAAGAATATATTACATATTAATATTAAAATATTTTCAGGATTAAACAACATGTGTTCACAATTATGTCCTCTGCGTGCGAACTCTATGTAAATTTCTTTAAATAGACAATAAACAGTGTTAATTTCAAGCGACCTCCCAGGTAAGTGTGGTCTTGTATTAATTCATTTTTAGGCAGCATTGCGTTCATCGGTCAAAATATTGTACATATATTTTCGTATCGGTGATCAATGAACCGGTGTATACAATTTTTAGCCATAAGTTGTTTTTAATTGTTTGTCTAGCTTTTAGTCTTTCTAGATTTTAGGCATGTATGGTAAGTTTGTACAGTGCCCTTGAGGTGATTTTTCACAAAAACGGCGCTATATAAATCGTCCAAATATTATTATTATTATTATATAGAAGCCTTCGCGAGCATGCGTACAACAAATTGCCAAAGTTTCATCATAAGGTAAAAACAAAGAAAAATTCATTTTTATATTTTTAGATTTACGGGTTTTCTTACAAATAATAAACGATCTTGAATGAATTAAGAGGAGCATATTTATCTAAATGCTTCCGACTTCATAGTAACCGCCCGGAACATCATCGTACGATGAGATTGCCGGTTTGTGACGTCATGTGATGCAAAATCACTTGGCGCCACTTAAAACTTAAAAACGGACCGTCTCTTTGAAAGTTAAAACTTTGAAAATTTACTGTGAAAATACTCGCTTTTAAGTTAGTCTGTGAATAATGTTATTAAATGGAATTCGTCTTTGTTGAGCAGAGGTATTTTAGTCCCTGTGATTCTTGAAAGGAACTCTACTTGTCTTTTTCTAGATTATGCAATTACTCTTGCTGCCTTAGATCAAACAGAAAGAAGAAGTTACTTTTCAGCGCAATTAGATATCAGCAGGGTGAGAGAACAATTGAATTCTAGGCAGAAAAATTAGAAACTTTTATTCTCTGCAGAAATCTCTTGAGTAAATTCTTTGTTTTCTTCTAAAAGGGGATAATTACTTGGGAGCTGGGACGTCTTAGGCATTTACTCCTCAGGGATACGCAAATATTCTACAGATTCTATTAACTTGGCGACTGCGCCGGGCTTCGTACACAGGCACACGTTGCCAACATTTTTAAACTCGTCGGCGACGCCAGTCTCCCGCGACCGGTTGAGAGAGGTTGTCACCACTCACGTTGTCGAGACTTTAAACATGTATCACATATGCTAGGATCGATCATCAACAAAATAGTTAACAAAGGATGACGTGATATGAAAATGACAGCTTCAGCTTTGTTTGGTTAAGAGTGGAGTTATCAGGGCAGGTTTCGAGATTTCGACAATGATTGGTGGCGACGCAGGTCTCTCGATTTTAGTGCCGAAATGAACGCATTTGCGCGATAAGTTGTTAGATACTTGCGTATCGCTGTGGAAGAAGGGCCTTGAATGCCCTTTAAAATCTGAGCATCAGAAATTCTATGAAACCGTTTACCGGTCGATAATTACTATTTATGAAATGCATTATAATAATAGTAATAAATATCATCTAATAATCTCCCTAACTAGTTTCTATGGCTTCTCTTTTTTTCTTGGCGTATTTATTTAATGCTGTTTAGTATTACATTTTTTATATAATTTAGATAATTTTTTAATGTTCTAAAAATGTGCGTGTGTCCGAAACTAAAATATAAATGAAAAACAACATGAAAAATTATTCTGATGATCTCCTCGATACTTTAGTGAATGTGAATATGTATGTAAGTTTCAATGTCTCTCAACAGATGTCTTTAGGATATGTAGTTTTAACGTATCTCAATAAATGTCATTGGCACTACCAAGAGTAGTACAGGCTAGAGAGGACTTTTTGAGCGTAGAACCCGAACGGTTACTAAAATAGCCGATCATATCCGAACCACAGGCGGGCTCCTTCAGTGTTCAGTTCCCCCGCATGAAATTATCACAAAGCATTATTTAGAACGGACGTTAAGTCCATATAGATATCCATTGTAAATTCGATACGAAAATAAACAAGACTCATAAACTAGACGAACGGTAAAGTATTGTTTTGTTAATTAGAAAAAAACAACAGTAGGACCACAGATACCAAATCTATTTTTTATACAACAATACTTTAAAGTGACAGCTGCTTGTTTTTGTTTTGCTCCCGCAAAATTAATTAAATAAACTAATTCTACGAATTAAACACAAAAACAATTAATACTTACAAAGTCTACAAGAGTGCACAAATCTTATCTTTGAGTTTAAAGTTATAAAACAAGTGACTTTCTAAACATTTGAGTGATCAAATCATTTGATTGTCCGATTAATTCAATTCAAAATGTCTAAATCTCGCGGCAAGGTTTGCAGTGCAAAGAAAGTGTTGACGTCATCAGCAACTTCTCCCTCACCACTAGGGGCCACATCCAGCCCCTTGGACTCACCGATGCATCAATCCATTATTAACATTGACACTGACTCCCTCATCAACTTTTTCGAGTCAAAATTGGAAATTTTGCGCTCTGAAAGCAAGACTGCAACTGATGCCGTTCAGCACAAATTAGACGTACTGTCTAGTGAATGGAAAGACCAGTACAAGAAAATCTTGGAATGTGTGAGAATCCTTCAAGAAGATAATGCCAGTCTCCAACAAGAAGTTCAATCCCTGCGTGACACTCATGATGAATTGGTGACTCTAAAAAATGATCACATAGAAAAAAATGCTACTATAAATAAACTTGAAGTCAAAATTGATGAAATAAATTCTACTTTACTCATAATGACAGAGAACAACTTGAGGCGTGATCAATATGACAGAAGAAACAACATCGAAATAAGAAATCTTCCTGAGAGAAACGGAGAGAATCTTTATGAAATTGCTCAATCCATTAGCGAACTCTTAAATGTGAAAATATTAAAAAATGATATAGAATTTATTACACGTGTCTCTCCTCGCGATTCCCAATCTAATAAAATTAAACCCATTATCATGAAAGTCTCATCTGATATAAAAAACAAGATAATCACAGCCTCTAGAAAGAAGAAATCAACTACCACAAAGGAAATCAATTTACCAGGGACTGACCAACGCTTTTTTATCAACGAGCACCTTACTATTGCAAATAAGGTGCTACTAAACAAAACAAAAATATACGCCAAAGAAAAGGGTTTTCGTTATGTATGGGTCCGGAACTGCAAAATTTTTCTTCGAAAAAACGATACATCTCCAGCGAAGCTAATCTCAAGCGATGCAGACCTTGGAAGGATGACATAGTTCTTGCATTTTTCTTTATTTTTTGTAGAATTTATTATAATCTAGATTTTAGCAAAACATTTATCTTTAAACTTAATGTATATCGCATCCCTCACTTTATCATCATAATGACATTTACATATATACATACTCTACTAAAACCCACACTAAATGTGATTCTAACCATCCTTATCTGTATCACCTATAATACTTACCGTCTTTACTGTCAACACATAAATACACAATTCGGCGTGTTACCAATTACACGGCCACTACATTTGCTACGGGGTTCTTCCTTATTTAGTCTAGTTAATATTAATATCAACACATTTTTAATGAATACTTTCTGTAAACCATGGAAAAAACTATTAATTTATTTTTTATCACTAATTAGGATAGTCTCGAGCTTATTTCTCTACACTCTATATAATTTGAATCCTCTCACTCATCATTATCATCTACATACTTATTTTATAAAATTGGTTAATATAATCCTCTAATGGCGTTCACTATTTACTATCAAAATGTAAGAGGATTGCGTACTAAAACTGACATCTTCTTTAAAAATATTGTGTGTAGTGACTATGATATAATAGGCATTACTGAAAGTTGGTTGAATGATAACATTAATAGTGGTGAACTCTTTGACTCTAGATATGACGTATTTATCCGCAACAGAAACTATGCTGACACAGGTCAATCAAGAGGAGGTGGCACACTGCTAGCAGTAAAACGCTACATTAACGCAACTGTTAATGACTGGAAATTGACTGATGAAGATATTTGGATCACAATTCGGGTGCCCTCGGAACAAGGTGGAATGGATAACATACATATATGCTCAGTATATATTCCTAGAAATCTTCGATTTAATTCTCAATTGCTCAATTTCTCCACGCAACTTAATCAAAAAATGTTGTCTTTGCCGGATGATAAATTCATAATTCTTGGTGATTTTAACTTACCGGAAATTAAATGGACCCTAAATGATCATAACTCATATCTTATTCCTGAAGAATATCAGTCCACGATTAGTTCACAGTTCATAGATTATCTGTCTTTCTCTGGCCTACAACAATTTAATAGTTTCACTAATGCTAATGAAAGAATACTAGACCTTATCTTATCTAATATAAATCTGAAAGTCTTATTGCCTGAATTACCTTTAGTTCCAGAAGACATACACCACAAAGCGTTACATGTTGACTTACCTTTCAATATCTTATCCACGCTTGTACATAACAAATCTCAAAAATACATATTCGCCAAAGGAAACTATGATGAAATCAATACTCACTTATCTAACATTGACTGGCCTACAAAACTTAATAACACTGATATAGATATAGCAATCGAGACATTTTATAATGAATTAAACATTGTTATAAATCAATTTATACCTAGCAAATTTATTCAAGTACTAAAGTATCCACCATGGTACTCACCTGCCCTCATTAAAATAACAAGAGAAAAACGTAAATATCTATCGAAATTCAAGAAATATAATAATCCATCTGATTACGAAGCTTTCTCAATTCTACGAATAAGGCAAAAAAATATGTCCAAAGAGTGTCACCAAAATTTTGTTCTCAATGCAGAACGGAATATTCATCGAAATTCTAAATCTCTCTTTTCGTACATAAAATCTAAACGTACGACATCATCCATTCCTAGTACTATGAATTATCAAAACGAAATTGCTCATACCGGTCAAGAAATTTCGCAGCTGTTCTCGTCGTTCTTTTATTCAGTATACGAGAAATGTGATGTCCCCAATGTAAACTCTCATGCAGACCACAGCGTTGCCGAAATTAGTGATTTAGAGATTAGTTATGATCTAATTTTGAAGTACATAAACCAAATCGATTCTAGCAAAGGTGCTGGTCCAGATGGAATTCCACCTATATTTATCTCCAAATGCTCAAAGAATTTAGCGTATCCATTATTAATATTATTTAAACGTTCGTTACAAACAGGTAAATTTCCTTCTATGTGGAAACAAGCATTTGTAACCCCAATATACAAGTCCGGTCCGCGAAATCTTGTACAAAATTACAGGCCAATATCCAAACTATCAATTTTCTCAAAATTATTCGAAAAACTTGCAGCAGACCAAATCTCCAACGCATTAAAGAACATTCTTAGTGAACACCAACATGGCTTCAGAAGCGGTAAATCCGTCACTACTAACTTAGCTTGTTTTACGAACTTTATACTTCATAATATGGATAAGCGTATTCAAACTGATGCCATTTATACAGATTACAGCAAGGCGTTCGATAAAATTAACCATTCCATTCTGTTTAGAAAACTAAAACTTGCGGGTATCCATGGAGATCTACTAAGATGGCTAGACTCATATATCAGAAACCGTTCGCAAGCTGTTGTGCTAAGTGGTTTCAAATCAAATTGGGTCAATATTACATCAGGAGTTCCACAAGGATCAATTTTGGGTCCTCTCCTGTTTAATATTTATATTAATGACATTACGAGTTGTTTTAAACACTGCAAGGCAATTTTATATGCAGATGATATGAAACTATACCTTCCAATCGATGATATCGCGTGCTGCTTAAAAATACAGGAGGACCTTAATAATCTCAGCGAATATTGCAAAATTAACTGCTTGTTCCTAAACATAGATAAATGTTACTCAATATCATTTACGAGAAATAGGACCAAAATAATATTTAAATATTCAATAAACAATGTCGATATTAAAAGAAAAGAATCAGTTCGGGACCTGGGTGTTACCTTAGATTCCAAACTTACATTCCAATTACATATTAATAACATTGTCACTAAAGCCACCCAAATGTTAGGATTTATACTACGAACATCAAAACTATTTTATTTTCTCGATACATTTATTTTGCTTTATTATACCTATGTTCGTCCGCACCTAGAACACGCCTCACAAATTTGGAATCCAAGATATATAACATATGTTCATAGAATCGAACGTGTTCAGGAAAAATTTCTCTCTTACATAAATTTTCGGTCGTTTTATGCATTCCAATCAAATGAAGATATTCGTCAATTCTTTAAAATCCCGAAATTAAATTGTAGGAGAATTATTTCTGATCAATTGTTTTTGTACAGAATCCTAAATAATACGATATCTTCCCCGTATCTTTTACAAAAAATAGATATTAGAGTTCCTGGTCGCAATGGCAGAAACGTATCCCTTTTTTATAACAGCCGCTCCAACACCAACTACTTACAAAATGAATTCATACATCGAGCCTGCCACTATCATAACACACACCTCACATATACAGACATCTTCAATATAACTTTCAACAAATTCAAAGCAACACTATCAGATAAATGTAATGCATCACAACACACCACTTAACATCCATATTTATATTTATTTATTATATTATTAATCAGATTCCTTTTCCTAATTTGCAATATATTTTCATATTCCCTAATTACATAAAAATCATCCATATACTCCTATAAGATCATAAGCTTACCCTTTATTGTGTTTTTCTATATTTTATCATGCATTATTTAAGTATTTAGCTTCTCCTTACTATTTTTTTTCTTTCTTAGTTTTTCTTTATGTTTAATTTAGCTTCTCTTAACTATTTTTTTTCTTAGTTTTTCTTTATGTTTTTCTTGTCAGCGAAAAAAAAACAAATTTTATCAGCGAAAACATGTTTTTAGGCTTACTGTTTTATTTTAGCACTCTTTATTTTTATGCATCTTTGTAAAGCTGTTTGTTTTCCAAATAAAGATTATTATTATTATTATTGTCGATCGGTGACTTGATTTTAGAAATAATATCTAATATTTTGGTTCTTATCATAATGATTGATTAAATGGTGACCGGACAACTCAACTCAGAATGAAATCAACTCAGAACCTCCTTTAAAATTGTTTCAATGGGTTACGTTAGATTAGGTTATGGGCTATTTTTAAATATTTTTTTCGTAGCTTTTAATGACTTTTAAAAGAGATATTGAATTGACTTGATTTTGAGTTGGCATAGAACCGAATAAATGTCTAACAGTTGGAAACGTGCATTTCAAATTATCACAAAATTCTGAATATTGATATTATTTCATCTACCTAAAGTTTCCAGAACCATTTTCATTAAATTAGCATTCAATATGATTACGAACATAATAATATACTATTTCAATCACCTAACATAATTACAGCAGTGAAGTTAATATTATTATTCCATTAAATTACAAAGTGACCACCAACTACTATCGGCTCTGTCTGTACGGATTTGAATGCCAGGCCATTTCCACCGTGAGATCAAGTAATTATTCAATATACCCGAGAAATCTCTCATTAACAATTAACTCTGGAAGCTGGGAACCTTGTTAATTATTGCCCGGTGCTTGGACAGTTGATGTAAAGATAACTTATTCACATTTATGCACTTTCTAAATTTAGTTAGTAACGTTAATATTGACTCTATATTAATGTTAACTAGCAAATTCTTCACAAATTCTTCATAAATTAATATAGTCATATCTGATGGAGGGTCTCACAATACTTTGAAAGAAGTGTCATTGACGCCGAGACATTTCTTTAGGTAAATTGTATAATTCTTTAAATTAATAATGATTTATAATTAAGTAGGACGGTATTCAAATACCTACCTACGAATCTTATGATTTAAGAGATAATTTTGGTTTTGATATATTAAATAAATATAGAATGTATACCTTTTTGGACGTGAGGTATACCACCCTGTTCACATAACTCCAGCATTAGCGTAAAGTTTATTACGGGATAATCAATATAAGGTGCGCTTAGTTTACATACACTTCGATCAGTGACAGCTTTAGTCTTCTGAAATAGTTTCTGAAAGGTAAAAGTTTCGCGGGTAGAAGATTTAAAATGTGAGAATATACTCTTCAAATACCGTTTGCGATAAATATCAGCGAATGGCAAAGAATGTAATTTCAAACTGTTCCATTCTTTTTCAGATAAAAGTTTTACCTTGGATCCTAGATAAAATTGAAGAATTTTCCAGTTGAATTACTATGAATGTGAATTGCGAGATGCCTAGTTATTTAATAGGCAGGTACCTACTAATCACAATGTTAAATAAAAAATTGCAAAAATATATATCACCCGAAGTTTTTACCAGAAAAGTTTTCTAAATTTGACCACATTTGAAATGAGGATTGGTTTTAAACATTCTTATGAAGACTGGATTGAAAGTTTTTCTATTGTTCGAAGAGAAAGAGGCATGTGAAATAATGAGTAACTGAGATCGGTCCGGCTGACAAGGTTGACCGCAAATATTGAAAGTAAAACTTTTTTTAATGCAATCACAGCAGCAGTCTATTAAATATTTTAAATTAACCGAAAATTGGCAGGAACATTAACAAGAAAATTGGCCGATACCTACATATACTTATTAACTTACTACATATAAGACTCGTAGAAAAGTAGTAAATTTAGGCAATATGTAAATAAGACTTTTGTAAATTTTTATAATCATCAAAATTTGATCGAATTCTATGTCGAGTTTCAAAGAAGCAATACATTCTGTAATTTCACTGATGTTAATAATTCAGTCGCTTGCTTCTGAAATGGCAAAATTGAGTTTTTTTTTAAAAATTTTTTAAATTTTCAAGTGGCCTACGCAGAATTCAATATTGCTCTTTTAGCGAGTTAAATTTTAGTAAAAGCGATTTGTTTGTGTATCCGAAAATGGAAAAACCTTTCTCAAAATTGAAATGTTCTTTCTGAATTCGGAAAATAACCCAATTTTGAGGCGAATAAACAAAAAAACATTGGCCCTTGAGAAAACTGAAATGGGCCACAGGATTACAGGAGAAGGTGTATTTTTCATTATTCCTAGATATCAATATGAAAAAATTTACTTCATCCAAACGAATTATTGGTTTTTTAGTTTTAGAATTATTCGCACAAATGAGGAACAATGGACCAATTCATAATAAATAAGGTAAATATCGGTTGGGACTGGACACGCTTATTACGAATAATTTTTTAGAAAAAAACTTTAGATTCGCCTTAATTACTATAAAAGGAAACTTTTTGGCTTGGGGGCGACGGAAAATAATGCATTTTAATTTTCAATTGCGTAAATTAAAATTCACTTCGCGAATCTACACGATGTCAAATCGCGGCTATCAGGTACGTCACTGTTATGTTGGTATCTCTGATACATTGCAAATAACTGAATACTACTGTGGCCAACTTCGTGGGATACGTAAAAACACGGTTAAACTACGAAAGCTGCATGTCATCAAGCTTTAAAAAAACATCCCAGGTTTTGAATGGTTTGTTTGGCAAAGCAGGGTTTGTCTAGCGGGTTTGTGTAATTATGATTGATTGTCTGTGAAATAAAAACAAATGTTAGTTCTTTGCAATGTATCAGCGATACCAACATAACAGCGACGTGCCTAATGGCCGCTGACAGTCACCGATCGGTTCGCGAAGTGAGTTTTAATTTTAAGCAATTGAAAATTAAAATGCATTATTTTCCGCCGCCCCCAGTTTCCTTTCATAGTAATTAAGGCCAATCTGAAGTTTTTTTCTAAAAATTATTCGTAATAAGCGTGTCCAGTCCGAACCGATAATTACCAAAAAAACAAACTGAAGAGCAAAAAATTCCTTAATAATATTAAAAACTCACCATAAACACGACACAACTAACAGAAGCAACACTCTAAGACGTACTTTTTTGTGTATTTTTATATCGCATTAGAATAATGTAAAACAAAAATCGTATTATGTAAACCTCAGAACATGTATAATACATAATAAAAAATAAATTAATTATAGTTATTTTTCAAAGTAACAAATAAAACATTAAAAAAACTATTTATTTATTTTATACAACCTAAAATGAAATTGGTTAACTGTAGGCATAATTACCTTATTGCATGGTCTAGTTCATTTTTGTAGTAACAGTCACTAAACAACACAGCTAAAAATAACCACAAAATTCAAAACAATAACTTCAAAGAAACAAAACTTTAATTAAACACGAAAAATATGTTTTACAATTTACACGATATAAACACTGTTTTCCAAAATCAAAAAAAAACTGTTTTCAAAATCCAAACAAAAAGGTAAACAAACAGAACCAAACGATTTTTTAAAAGTTTGAATTACCCGCCTTTAACTTGGAGGTTGCACGTAGCCACTATTCCTCACGAAGTTCAACTCACTACTGTTGTGCGCAGTGAGATCTCATATTCGGAGCAATATTTGTAATTGCGCGCGCATCTCTGAATCACTGGGTGGTTAGTACTTTGAATAGTTTTTTTTTTCTCAAATTAAAATGAGAGACGGTGAGAAAAATTATTATTTATATAAATTTAATTACATTATTACCGCGAATAAAAGAAAAAATCTGCCTACTGAACATGAAATTTTTTTTTATTAGATTTGAGACCAAAATATTAATTTAAAGATTTTCAAATAATATATCTTTATAAATCATACTTAAAGCCCTTTGATAAGACAATTGGAAGTTTTTTTATCGGCAGTAAAAATAATTAGTAACTTCCCAATGGGACCCAATAAGAGTAATTTAAAATTACCCCAGGGGATAATTTAAATCCCAGCTAGAGGTCGAAAGTACGTCATCGACGATCATCCTCTTCCTTCACACGTCTTGTATGAAAACGACAAAGACAGAAGATTTTTTTTATTTTAATTAATGTAAATATGTTACGCCCACAGGGCTTTTACATAAATGGAGGTAGTTTAAGTTTAACATGAAAAATGAAAGTAATAATAAATATAAAATTACCATACAATTTTTTTTTAGAGGTAGAAAAATTTAAAGAATACAGTGATCAGATTGGTCTATACAGAGACAAACAAAGGGTTAAGAATAAGGCTAGGTTTGGTTTTTAACATATTATCCACGAAATTTACCAAACATTAAAATGTCAATATCATCTAAGTGTTGGTTTTCCACACCGTGAAACCGCTGTTTCGAGGAATGAGCAATGTAGTTGCGTTTATGTATAATGTGTCATGTTGTTCTTGTGGGTATGTGTAGGTTTATAAGTTGCAAGAGTTCGGTACAGTCTAATTTGGAGTTAAGTATTTTAAATAAGAAAGGGAAATTTAACTAGAACGATGACGTGAATGAGACGATCTCGAAGAGACTCGTTAAATTCTGAATTGTAGGTATTTTTGGATACTTTTACTTTGTATACTTTTATTCCGTAAAATACAGTAGTCCCATTTTTTAATAGTCACCATTAGATATAAAAATATCATCTCGTACATGTTTTTAACTAATGTACCATATTGATTAAAACACGCTAAAGACAGAATTTTTTGGATTTGTTAAAAATACTGAATAATTCCAAAGATACAAGCCGCCAAAACCTTAATTTTTGGCGGCCGGCGGAAAACTCCAACACCACGAATCTCTTCACGGGAGATACGTGGTGTTGACTTTTGAATTATTAATAATAATGCATGGGACTTCAGGGGACAATATTGCATTCATTTGACTAATGTTTGAGATATTAAAAAACTAATTTTACTGTGGTCAATCACTCTTAAATGATACATTTTCGTAACACAAAATTAATTAGGAGACGACCTCATTACTGCAGACCTTATAAAGTTGCGATATGCGATGCATACGCGACGGCGTCGGACAAATATTTCTAAAGTCCTATAAAATGAATATAATTGTTATGTTCTAATGATCATCTCGTTCCCGAACACAGTGTAGAGGCCATTGACTGACCGCAGCAGCCGGTAGGTAACGTTTGTCGCTCTATCGGTCAAGCGTGAACTAGAATGATTATACTTACTTCTCCTTTTACAGTTCGTAACCATAAGACACTTTGCAATCGCACTGTAGTCTGCAAGGTGGTAGGATATTGGATGACATCTGGATACAGGATGTTCGAAAAATCAACAAGTTTGTTTGGTGTTGAGTTTTATCACAAAAAATACGCTCTTCCTATCCGAGTTTATAACTAACTACCAACTAACCATCACGCCGTTTCACCGCAGGGGTAGACAGAGAGGACGACCCGACAAACAACTCGGTCTTGGCACACACTCTTTGCCTTATTCACATTCATAAATACTCTTCTATTATTCTGACTCTTGACACGGCCCATCTCAAGTATCTGATCGTGCCATGTCTTCCTCGGGCGTCCCCGATTTCTTCTACCATTCACATTGTGGACTGCTACCTTCGCTTCTTTTGACAGTTTTTTTCATGAGCGCCAACGGCATTCAGTCCTCCATTAATGGAGTTACCTGCATATACCCTTCTTTCAATATCTCTATCAGCCTTCCCATCTCTCTTAAATATCTACTCAGATACACAAAGTCATCCACCTGCTCCAAGTTTTCATCGTTCACAACTATATTGTACGCTGTTTTCGTATTCTCTCTTTCTCCGAGGTTGTAATGTGTTATAGTTATACACGTAAGTATAACATGTAACCTTATAAAACTTAGTTACGAGTATATCTAAGGAAAATTGATGTTGGTCTTAGCGTAAAGTACCGCCTGGGACATATTATCACAGACGACCTGAATGACATCAAGGATATGGAAAGACAGAGAAGAGCGATATCCGTTAGAGCAGGTATGCTGTCAAAGCGTATTCACTTTTGCAGTACAAACGTAAAAATAATACTGTTTGACGCTTTCCTGGCGTATGTGGCATAACCTAAAAGACGTTTACAGCAATGATTATCGCCAACCTTTCCGCCTACTGAGATACTGCAGCGCTACGGAAAGGTTCCTGAAGGGATGAATGCCCACTTTCAGAGCACTTCTCCGCCACCACACGTGAAGCTCATGGCGCATATTACTCCAATCGAAGAATACAATCATCACTGCCATGACTGCCTGGATGGAGTCCCTCCTAATGGATCTCTGTACACGACGCGACGCGACTGTAAAATATCCTCCATAAACGGCTGCCTGCTTACTTTTTTGTGTTTAATATTTATCAATTTCATTTTTCATATTGTTATGATCTTATTCGTTTTTTTTATTTATTTTATGTACGTACACATAATTATTTTTTATTATTTGTCTAATGTCTTTTTTGTTATTTCGATATATTATCGAACTTTTTGCATAGCACTACCCCTGCATACATTCTGGAATAAACTATTATTATTAAAAAAAAACTTCATATTGACGCGTTATCTATGCCTGTTTTAATAGGCGTTACCCACAAAAAATATGTTTTAGATATTTTGATATTATTTATTAAGGTATTTTTTCAATTTTTGTTGCGCCTCTCAGATGTCAGATATATCAGGGAAGGCAAATGAGAAAATGGATGGGGATTTTGCAGTTAATATAAAAATGAACGAAATACCCCTTTTAAAATTGATGGTAAGTAGAAAATATTGTTTTGTTTTTTTCTCCACTCCTTGATCACAATTTATGAATCCACACTAACCTACGTACAACCTCCGTAGTAGAACTTTTGTTTACTCTTATAATACTCTTGTTGTTCAAAACTAATCGAAGTGAAAAAATGTGCATGTTTTCTCCTTACAAATTAATTTTTTTTTTTTTTTTTTAAAAGAAAGACAAACATTCCCGGGTTACGAATAACCCAACAATGTTTGAAAATCTCCTACTACCACCACAGAAAGCCGAAAATGTTGCTTGTGTTGTGATGGAGGACTTAGCCAGCCGAAGAATAGAACACGCGACGCTCGGGTGGGACCCAAGCGCTATGCCCACTCAACCACTGACCGGTCATATACCTACTCTCAGTATCATGTGTGAGCTCAACTTTCAAACTAAAAAAGAGTTTTGCAATGTTAGAAACCTAACCTAACCTAACCCAACCCAACCATCATTTTACTCATCTCTGGCTCTTCTTCACTTCCACCAGCTTTACAAAATTAAAATAATATATTCTCATATTGACTTCGGGTTTTTGTGCGGCAACGCAAATAGGTAGGAAAAAGTACGAGCTTGTTGGCTCTTGGTTTCAAATTGAACCGTTAATTTTATGTAAGTTTTTTTCAGGAGCTTTTACTCAGTAATACTAAAAATTGTTTAGTAGTATCATAATAAATCTGTATTTTTATTTGTGATGTTTTTGTTTTTCTAATTGTATTTATTTGTATTTAATTGTACGTAATTGTACGTAATTGTAGATTTTTATAATTGTGTAATAACTGAGTTTTATAACTGGATTGTTTTCATGTAAATGTAAACATCTGTAAAACCCAGTATAAATAAATAAATAAATAAATACGCAACTGAACGGCCCCAGTAACGATCTTTCATATTTATTCAGTCATAAATTGAAGATGTCCACTGACTTGGCTTAATTATTTTCCTCCATTAGTGTTCCGAGCAATGAGGAATACGTAACGTAGTTAAAACCATACTTTATGCACTGAAATAAATCAATCTACTAATCAAAATGATAATTTAGAATTTCATATCATGAATGTTTTGAAGTTCATCAAAATTTCTGGAAAACACATTTTAAAACTTGAAAGCAAGCGTAAGTATTTATTTTGTATTCTTTTAACAGCTTGTGCATGAATATTGCAATTTATAAGGTTCCAAACGGAAGATATGTATTCAAGTTGACTTCTAACACAATAACTTCTAATATAAGCCAAATCACTTCTAAGACAAGTCAAATATAAAAGTTTAACATATTTGATATTGTTTAAATTTCTAGTAAACATAATGATTTAATATGTAATCTTACATTAATTCTTTTCTTAGACTGGAAAACCTAAAAAGAGTGTACTATGCAATTGTTCAATCTATATTACAATACGGTATTATAGGATGGGCAGGAAAATATGATATTATTTTTAATTCTCTCAAAATAGTTCAAAGATTAATAATTAAGAACCATCTACATTTTCTACCGAAAAAATCTTTTCAATATTCAAAGTAACTACAATAGACAATTTATATAAAAAAATATTCAATACTACAAACTTTCAAAGAAATACAGCTAGAAAAATTACATTTCAATATCTCAGCAAGATATCAAAACAATATTAAAATACCAAGCACATCCAAAATTCCTATCTGTATCATGGTTTAAATTATTTCAACAAACTCCCATTAAAAGTAAAAATTATTGAAAATAAAAGTAAATTCCAAACTAAATAAAAAAATTACCTGAAACAACTGTAAGAGTTACATTACTATTTCACTTAATTTAAATCTGTTAATCGACACATCTCAAGTTTCTCTATTTACGGTGCTCCAGATTTTATGTCCGGGTTGAATCTTTCCCAAATGAAAGACTAAACCCTTCCACACACTTTTCCACATATGAATATCTAGTAAATTAACGCAATGTAAGTGCACTATATAAGAATAAAACAATACAAGAACAATACGTCAATCCACCAGAAACATAATGGGAAAATATTTCACCGACTCCAGATATTTTCATATCAGAGGGTTCGGCTCTGATGAAATCCTAACTGGTCCAATAAATCCTACTGATCCCTCAATATAAATATTTAAAAAATCTTTCGTAATCCTACATGTATTTAAAATGACCGACTTTTGCATTTTTATGTACAAATTTTTTGACAAATCTAATACGCCTAAATTTTGAATGAGAGAGCTAGGTATAATGCCAGTAGCCGAAATAACAAATGGTAATATTTTTATAGTCTGAGAATGCCAAATTCTTTTAATTTCATTTCCTAAATCTGTATATTTTCTTATTTTTTCAGAAACAGTTTTCTGAATATTACAAGAATTTGGAATAGCGACATCAATGATATAAGTTATTTTCTTAATTTTGTCATGTAAAACTATATCGGGTCTATTATGACTAATTCTTCTGTCTGTCAGAATAGTTTTATCATAATAAATTTTATAAAATTCATTTTCTAAAAATGAATTTGGTTCATATTCATAATATGGTACATTACGGCAGTCAATCAAGTTATGTTTAATTACCAAACTTTGGTGAATTATTTTTAAAACTTGATTGTGCCTAAATGTATACTCGGACGGCGCTAATACAGAACATCCCGATATAATATGTTCTATAGTTTCCGGAAAAGCCAAACATTTTCTACATAAATCATCAATTTGATTTGCATCTTTGATGATATGCTTCCTATAATTTTTAGTATTAATGACTCTATCTTGTATGGCAAGCATAAAGCCTTCTATTTCTGCGCTCAACTCTCCAATACTCAACCATTTGTTTGACGAAAATTTGTCAACATATGTTTGGTTGAGATAATTGAAGTGTTTTGCGTGAAGAATTTTATTTGACCAGGAATCTAATAATTCCTGGTTGGTATTTATAAGAATGCTGGCATTCTCGTCGTATAAATTTAATGGTGAAATATTGATATATCTATATCTATTGTTAATAGTTGCAATATTATTATTTACCTACTCAAATGATAACATAATTGAGTATGAATATACTCACCAAACACAAGAGCCTTGTCTCTTTATGGTGAGGAAAGGCTTTTATTACATTAATATTACAAATCTGTTTAATATGTAAAAAAAAAAGAATAATTATTGTGAAAACATACAAATATTAAATTAAAAAAAAAATCATAATACAATACTTTTTTGTGAAAAGTATTCACAACACGAAACATGTTTTATAAAACACCTCTTAGATGTTGTTATTAAAATGCTTGTAATATATTCAAGAAATCATTAATCCATCTGCAAAATCAAGACACAATGCAGGAAATGGTAAAGCACACACATAAAATAAATCGCACGCTTAATTACCTGCTGAACAGTTATGTTCTCACAATAAAGGTAAGTTCCTAGATATAAGACAGGATATGTTTGTAGTGAGGTGGTACTTCTGCCTACAAGATACTTGAGTTACCAAGTAAATATTAAGATTAGATATTCAGTTCACGCCTTCTGCATTAGGTACCTACACATACTGTGCGGGTACACACACGACACAAACACACACCACATAAGTACACACCCTGACAGTCCGACATAGTCTAACGAGGTTCTATCTAACATTTGTACGAAACTGAGATTCAGAGGTTAGTAGATTATAATTTATTATAATCTAATAATTATTTTTATTTTATTTTAATAATTATTTTTACACAAAGGAAGCTTTGAGGAAAATAATTTCCCTCGGCGCCAATGCCATCTTTGGTAATGCTGTTTGGAGGGTCTTTTTGAAGGGGAAGGAGTGTTATAAAATGGAGGAAAGACAGAGGCTGGCAAATAGTTCCACAGCAGAGCTTTAGAACACATGGCCGAGTCGTAAAAACGACATGTTCTCATGTGACAAATATTCAATTTGAACTTTGAACATGACTTTGCACAGGTGAACTCGTATCATCTTCCATTGAAATAACGATAGAATAAGAAAAGTTTACCAACCTGACGCCTGTGCTCTAAAGAATCCCGAATTAAATACTAGCACTTGAAATCTACGAAAACGTTAATAAATAAAGTATTGTAATAGAATTATCTTTGGGTTTGAGATCTTACTATGCAAAAAAACATGTGGCATTTAGTAAAACAACTAATAAAAAATAAAAAAAATCTTATCACTCTGAAAATCATTTTAACTCGGGCAACAAGGTTCCATCTGATTATTTTAATTAGTTTTTTTGGCTTTAAATGCCTTTTTTTTTGCGTAGGAAGGTCTCAAACCCAAAGATAATTCAACTATAATACATTCCGCGTATTGGATTTCATGAATATCATTTCTTATTTAAATAAGTTTCACGGAATTGGTAGATGGAACCTTGTCATCCAAATCAAATGATTTCAAAGTACAAAGCAAATGGAACCATGTTGTTCCAAAAATATTTTAGCTACTGCAGAGCTTTGATGTTCTAATCAAAAAAGATGTTTAAAATTGAAATATGTTGGAAATGGAAAATGGTTGTTCTAAAAAATTTTTTTTAATAGAACTTCGTTGCATAATTATCTGCGGACTTATATATGGACATATTTTAGATAAAATAAAGAGAAAAAGAATCTAAAAAACTTGGAAATTTTTTTATTTTTTTAACCAAAATGTTAGATAGAACCTTGTAGTTCCAAGGGCGCGTCATGTATCTATGTACGAGTATGACATGTACACGCAACTTGTATGTCATACAAGTACACAGCTGCTTGCAGAGAAACATGCGTAGGGCTGAATTTGGATAAACAGCCAGATTTTATGACTTATTCACATGGTAACATTTTTTATGCATTCATGTGAGGTATTTTTGGAGATGGCAGAATTCTATGTGTGATTTATTTTCGGTGGGATTGCTATCATTTTGGTTAACCAGGATTTTTATGATGAACTATTTCAACTATTTCACATGCATATTTAGAGAATCCCCCTAAAAACTTAACTATCGGTTTGCATAAATTATTGAAATTTGTTCGAAAACAACCTAATTCAGTACATCTGGGGCCTAATACATACTAGAAGTGCATTGGTGAAATTTCTGAATAGCTCAGGGATGAAGACTTTTTTTCGATTTCTTGGGGTAAAAAAACGCTCACACACAATCAACAATCTGGAGCACCCTAAAACAGGTAGGTATTCACAACATTCAAATAAGAGAAATTGTAAAGTACTTTCCGGTACCTAAATCAAATTACTAAAACTGATATAGGCACTTACAGCATTTTAACCCTTAGATATGTTTTTATCTTAATTACGAGAGATGGGAAGACTGATAGAGACATTGAAAGACGGGTAAATGCAGGTAACTCCATTAACGGAGGACTGAATGCCGTTGGCGCTAATAAAAAAAACTATCAAAAGAAGCGAAGCTAGCAGTCCACAATGGAGTCCTGGTACCTAATAGTTACGATACTAGTGGATGTGGTGTTCTAAGTTATGGTACTCAGGTGATGCACTAGTCAAGTGTTGTGCGAATGAGGTGCACCGCACATTTGTAGGTACCGAGAATTTCATCGACAATGCTCGCTTTATCATTCCCTGGCGGAAATTATGAGGTGGAGGCCGTAGTCTAGAGTCACAGGGCGGTGCCTGAGAGTATACACAGAGAGAGGTTATACGTATCATCATCTGAGACCGTCCTAAAATGCTTACATAAAAATGTTTCTTCTTATGTACGTTTATATGAAAACGATGTGAAACTTTTACGAAAATGAAAAAGACAGACGATATCGGAGTGCAATGGCATTTTTCTCTAAAAAGCGTAGATATGTGAAGTGCACTCCCAAATAGTAACAAAGGCGAAAAATACCAACACGACAAACAGGGTGTACCTACCTGAAGATTTTTCCAGCGCTTCCTGGACATATTTGGAGTATAAAATGTTGATGTTATTTTGCTGTCTGATGATACTTTTTTTTCAATTTAAAACAGTAAAATATTGTTCCATCACACGCGGGAGGGGATTTTTAGGGAAAGAAAGGAGAGGAAGTTCTGGGAAGGAAAAGGGTATGTGGGGTGGGTGGGATTCTGGAGGTCAATGAGTCTAGGAGTGACAGACGTATACACCCATCTCTCCAACTGCAAGGCGATGGGTTGAGAGAGACCATCTGGAGAGGTCTAGGTTAGGTCTCCCTTAACCAATCTCTCTCGAGCCGGCCGCCTTGCAGTTGGTGGACAAACGCATTGGCCGTCAAGACCTAGACAAACCTCATCCCATGAACCCGGGCACCCCTGCTAAGTTACCAAAAGTAGCGAACCACTTGGGTTGAACTATGGTAGGGGTGTTGGTTATCCAATAAATGGTTCCCGGGGCGGCGGTACCCATACTCGCCTCCAAAATCGTAAATGATGGTTAAATAAAGATGTCCTTTTGAATAATGTCATATTTATATGCGCCTCGGAAGAAAACGAAACGCAATAAAATTATGATATTAATTGGATATACAAAAAATTTTTGTGCATTATAATTGATAATTAAAAAAATATATTTTTGTGGTTTTGATCACTTTTCTTTCGTTTTCAGAAATATTTAATGCATTTACTAACGTAATAAAATTCAATTGAATAAAATTTATTTATTTTTCCTCTTTAAACATCGACTGAACCCCCATCGAGAATGAACACAGGCGGTCCAATGTGCTAGCAATGAATAAGGTGGAAAATTTCTCGGAACTGCCTATTATTGGGGTGGTGGCTTGCCATACTGAACTCCCTATTGAGAAGTAGGTCAAATCGCAGCATTAGAAGTCTTGCTGGGGGAGAACTCCCGGAATCAGAGAATCCAATTTGTATATAATTTGTCAAAACCGCAGGCGGTTCTGCCGGGTGGCAAGGACGCAATATGGACAGAAGCTCACTGAGAGAGAAGTATATTTATTGTCGAAGTGTCACGAAGCTATCCAATCCACCCTTCAGGAGTGAAATAGCTGGAACTTAGATGTACAATGTATACACTTATGTGGCTTTGTAAATATGTTATATTTTTTGGAAATATCACCACAAGGTGCTTAGAACTTTCTGATGTGTCCGATCTAGTTCTCATCTCGAAAAAAATCCTTCGGTGCCTAAGGAAAGCAAGGAGAGAAAGTTCTGGGAAGGAAGAAGGAATGAGGGGTGGATAGGAACCTGGGGGTCAATGTATCCATTAGTGAGAGACGTATAAATCCACCCCTCCCACTGCGGTGCAAGGCGATGGGTCGAGAGAGTTCGACTGGAGAGGTCAAGAGTATGTCTGTCTCAAGCAGTCTCTTCCGATCCGGATCGGAACGC
This sequence comes from Limnephilus lunatus, assembly GCA_917563855.2. NCBI lineage: Eukaryota > Metazoa > Arthropoda > Insecta > Trichoptera > Limnephilidae > Limnephilus > Limnephilus lunatus. The sequence continues at coordinate 51,406,724 of OU830602.1, read as the reverse complement.
AGTAGGTGAGGAAACGCATTCGCCACCAAGACCTAGACAAACCCCACTCCAAGAACCCGGACACCCCTGCTAAATCACCAAACGTAGTGAAACACTTGGGGTGACTTATGGCAAGGGTGTCCTAGGGAACGATGAGAAGTTACCGAAAGTTTTCTACAACAATTACAATCCTTATCGATTGACCGTGCTGAGGGCAAGGAGCGGATTTCCGTTCTCTATTCCTAGTCAAGAACATGTTCCCTATATACCCATCCATCTCATTTCAGCCTTGACTCGAACCAGAGTAACTGTAATTCTAATAATGTGTAAGTAATTATTAAATTATTTGACCGGTCAGTGGTTGAGTGGGCATAGCGCTTGGGTCCCACCTTCCTTCACTGGCTAAGTCCTCCATCACAACACAAGCAACATTTTCGGCTTACTGTGGTGGTAGTAGGAGATTTTCAAACATTGTTGGGTTATTCGTAACCCGGGAATGTTTGTAATTCTATACAAAAAAAAATATATATAAAAATAAAATTCGTACCAGCCTATCTTTTTTTAATTTGAATATCACACAAGAGTCCCATTTGCTCAATTGGGGTATGTTGTGAGGCTGAAGGTAAAAGGGAGATGGGGAGGAGGAAGATGGCGTATCTGGCCTTTCAAATCAAAAAATACCAAACACGTCTAAAGCAGCTTACAAGCGACGTTTAAATTCTGAATTGTGGTCATACACTAGGACGTTCCACTCTGGAACGTGCCGCAAACATAACATTTTATTTAATATAAAATGTTTCATTAATTAATTATGAAGTAACACAAATTAAATAAATAAGATTTATGATTTTAACGCGTGAACTTTGGATAGCAGTCGAGAGCCTTAGCCCTCGACCACGGAGGCCTTCAAATGGCGGAGGCCGTCTACCTTTTCCAAAACCAAAATGAGGGGACGAAAGGTACATTGAGGACATGTCCCGAGCCAAGAATAAAGAGCGGTAATCTGCCTCCTGGGCATAAATAAAGCGCAGACACTAAAGAGAGATGCTTTTGAAATGTGGAAATTTAGATACGTCCTCAAACCATCCTGGACATAAGTCGTGACACTAATGTTGCAGGGCTTCTACAACGAATGACAAAAATTTTCGATTATTTAGTAGATGGTAGATAATTAGAGCTATCATTAGGTCTCAACACAAAACTATTCTACTGATAATCCAGTAAAAAAAATGATAAAAGACTTCCCGCATCACGACTTCGAAACTTATGTTCTGTTTTGTTGGGTATTATTTACATTCATCACTTTTAGTTCTGTGACTGAATTCTCAATAACTTTAGGTTCTAGATAACAAAATGGTTTATTATGAATTTAATTATCTACAATAATAATGCTGCAAGTCACACGACCTGTCCGCTCTAGTGGCAAATTAACCCTAATGGTTCGCTCGCCAAAGCCAGTCCTGGCGGCACCCGTCTATTCGGGTACTTGAAAGGTGATTCTGCTTTCCCTGCTAACATCTGACGGCATCACTTAGAAGCTTTTTCAATACATTACAGTTGTTGATGGCTGCCATCTTCAGGCATTGGAGGTTATTATCCACCACTTACCCGCCCTGGTATAAGTAACAGATGGTTACTCCTTCAAGGCTCTCGCAAGGACTCTAATTTTTTTGAAAGAACGAAGCTACATTTAGTTTAGAACGGATTTAGACCTCCAATGTCCCTGCATACGTTGTTAGCAAGCAGTATGCAAGTGCTTAGCGGGAAATACAAGATACAATATGTGTTAGTATTACAAAATATAGACAAGACAATGGGACAGGTTGGTGAAAGTCCTCGAGGTGGCAAGCGCTGGGTGATTGTATCCAGCGTATCCTACAAGCACCTGTTTGGGAAAAAGACACAGTAGGTACAGAAGTAATACGATCATGGTAAACGGTTGGGAGTCCTCTCCAATCAATTGGCAGTCCCAGCAAGAGTCCCATCTTCAGGCAGATAATTGTCCTGATGATAATTAACGTCCTTTGGGAGAAGGCATAGTAAGAAGAGATAGGTCTACGAACACTTTTTTAAAAGATCAGCTGATTAGGAGACTAGTAGCCAAAGCCATATCCCACAAAGTTGCAGACCACGTAAGATACAAATAAAATGATACCTTCAAAACAAAAGTCCTTTACTTAGCTTCCAAATAACACTAAACTAGAGTGGTTTAAGTAGTTGTGTTGAACATCGCATACACACAAGTTCTTTAGTGGCGAGACCTTTCACTGAGTTCCTCACAGAGGGAACATTACTTTGTTTATTCGCTCCATTGCAGTTAAGACGAAGATTCAAACGTAGGGCAGGAGCATTGAACAAAGGATACTGATACATTTAAAATAACGATTCGTTATAAATTGCATGAGAGTAACATGATGATATTTAGTCCCAAGAAGAGATCATTCAGGAAATTATGCGGAAGCAAAAAACTAATTAGTTTTAATCACAATTTTTGCAGCACCATTTATGAATATTTATTATCTATTGATACTACTCTTTTTTTATTTACTTTTATTTCTCTGAATTTTATTTTATTATATTTTTCTTTCTTTCCTGTGTTTCTTTGCTTTCGATTTTATTTTTAGTCTTGACTCTGTTCCATCTTTACTCTTATTTATAAATACCTATGTTTTCAATGTATGTACTTATACTCTCTATGGGATGTATGGGATTACATTAACCTCTCCATATACTGGAATAAAGACCATTATTATTATATCTGAGAATATTAACACCCTAGCGTCTGTAGGTACCATCGAAAGCGGAAGCTGTAGCATCGTTAGTGGAAACCGTCTGTGACCGTGAAGTTTTAACTAATCTACTATCGTAATAGAACCAAATTAAAGTAAGCAGCTAATAATGCCAAAAGGTGGCGCCACTTACGTTAACAGCTAGCACGAGAAACGTCGGCTGGCAGCGTAAGTACTCTTGAATTTGCATTTTCGTGAATCTCTCCATTCTGGAAATCGATAACATGTACGTGAAGTTTGTGATTACTGTCGTGTTAAGCTAATCCGCGAAGCAGGTTTTTAATTGCTAGTTTATGAATAATCCCACCGAAGACCCCTATCAATTATGAATTAAAATTAAGGCAATAAAAAATTCTTCTGAAACATGTTAACACCATTTACGCGTATTTTTCTTAACCCCTCAAGCTACCGAAGGACATTACTAGCCACAAATATTATATTCCATTAGATTTTTTTTTTTTTTTTTTCAGTGAATACCGCACAAGAATCTCAACTGCTCCCGTCTGGAGCCAATGAGACTATGGCATCCCCAATTGGGGTATGTTGTGAGGCTGAAGGTAGTGGGGAGGGGAAGGAGGTGGGGAAGAAGAAGGTTGGGAAGTACCTGGCTATTCAGATCTGGTCACCAAACACGTCTAAAGCCATTTTTAAGATAGATTAGAGCATTTGAAAGACAGATCTGACCATTATATTAAATAAGTTTCTACTGAAAAGTATTTTCAACGCCTTTTCTTTTATACGGAGATATGTGATTTGTTCGTCGTCAGAAAGATAAATAATCATTCTTCTCTTGTTTCAAATGAAGTGAAATATGAAAACACATAGATATTCGTGTTCTTAGTAGCAGCATAATTTTATTTGTCTTTAATCACAAGATGTATATAATTATTTCGCAATTTAATATTGAGATTTTTCTCAGGAAACGGTAGACAAACTTATCTTCATGTAATTTTAAAAGGCAAAGAAATATCAATACTATCAACACAATCTAAGAGAATGGGATATTACATAAAGTACAGAATCCTTTACTCAATCTCTGGTGAGATTTTATATCAGAAATTCAAATTATGAACATTTAAATGGTGTAATTGGTGCGTTGCAAGACAATAAATAAAGATAATATTTTAATCAATCTATCATTAAAAATTTCTCCACCTGGATTAAATATCACCGTGTAGCATCAACCTACATAATTAATACTTAGGTGCGTTATCTTAAATTTAATGGGCCTATGTCAGCTTTGAAAATGCTGTGTGAAGAATCTTTTTGAGGAAAGGAAGGAGTAAACATATGCCTTGAAGAGACATATGTTGTAATGAGCGTAATACACGAGCCCGATTTTCAGCCCGATTCCAATTAGAGACAAAAGTCAACATTTTTCGCTTTACGCGATCGCTGTTTTCAACTCTATTTTCATACCTACGATTTCAGTAGGCATCACAACAAACAGTATGGTTCATGTGTTGTTTGCAGTAATGACAATTGAAATCCTAGATATGCAAAATAGAGGTGAAAATAGCGATCGCGCAAATCGAAAAATGTTGACTTTTGTCTCCAATTGGAAACGGGCTGAAAATCGGGCTCGTGTATTACGCTCTTCAGAGAGGCCGGCAAATCGTTACATTGCCGAGCTGCTGAACTCTAGGTTTCGTAGAAGCGACCCGCTTTCATGCGACAAATCTCGACCGAGTAGATATATGACATACGTTAGGCACGCGTTTGGCGTGTTTCCCAACTATGCACCGGTGCCGAAGAGATCGATGACGCTAGTTTATCGGAGCATCTTCCATTGTAATACCTGTAACACAAGGATCGCATATCTATCTGATGCCTGTGCTCTAATAAAAATTGCAATCCGCTTGTTAAGCCGCCGCTACCCGAATTTCTACCGATTTCTTACATATCTTCCTTATAAGTTTGAAGTTTTTAGGCTCTTAAAAAAATATGTTATTTTTTAAGATAATATCTACATGTATTCCACGCCGAAACGTAAATTATATGAAATTGCCTCGATAGAAAAAAACAGCAAAGTATGCTCCGAAAATTATTATAAACACGTTTGTTTCAGTTATTTTACAAGTGATAGTTTTGAAAAAAATCACAACGTTTCTTTAAATGATACTTAAGACACCTTCTACGAGATTTTTGCTCTATTTTAAACAATTCGTGTTTTATTAAACATTTTCACAATGTTTGCATCGATTTTATCGCTTTAAATATTAGCGCGCTCCTCTAACATTCGTAATTAGATATCTCTCTATCTTCTTCTTTTTTAGCGCGGATACGGCGCCTTAAGATAGGGGAATCTATCAAACGAACTACCCGTTTCTGCACAGAGTCAAGGGTTTTTCAGGTATTTTGGGACTCCAGATCAAAGAGATAGTTGCCAAATTCAAGAGTAGGGCGCACATGCGATTTGTACAGGGTCAACAGCCGTGGCGGGCCTGTGCAGTACGCCTGTGCAATACGCCCAGCTTCTGAAAGGCTAACTAGTCTCAGGCTTTGGTGGAGCCTATTTGATTATCCACAATTACCTCGGATGAGTACTCATTACGATACAAATGATAAAAAATAGATTATTGGATTGTTACTGCTGCTGATTATTTTTCAACATTCTATTCAACATATGATGCACTCCTGATCGATGTGCCGATTAGATCGAAGAAGTTACGAGTATAACGGTTAATTTTAATTGTACCACACATAATTAATAATAATTATAATTTATAACAAAGAAGAATTTTATCTGAGTTCCGTTATGAGGTAAGATGTAAATTTATAATCGTACGTCTAAAAAATATCGTGCAAAATTATATGTGGAAACTCACACGGGAAGAATACGTTTTGTTTTCGTGCAGGACATGCATGGGTGAATCGCCAGTTTTTCTCGAGAGAGTAACTCGATAAATTTATTTGAATGGAAAGCTTTTTATCCATCTTTAATGGCAAACCACACGTAATTATTATTACGCATTTTATTATTGAGATTTTTCCCAGTAAACGGTAAACCAACTAATCTTGATGTTGTTTTACAAGGTAAAGAGATATCTACATAATCGTGAAGATTATTTCGAAATTAATAAATGTTAAAATTCCTTCAATCTCCGGTACGTTTAACCCTGGAGTTGTACGTAGGGTGCAAGAGAAGTTATATACTGCTTTTTTCAATGCTGCCTAGCTGAATACCGCGCGACAAAGCTCCTATCTAATTTGGAAGATGTTTACAAACGAACTGCAGAAATGAATGGTATTAAGTATAGTTTTTTACCAAATTTCATTAGTATTAAAATCATTACAATCTAATTTGAGGTTATGCTTAAAAATCTGAATTTGACACTTCTATTTGACAGTTAATATGCGGCCACAGGAAAAAGAGAATAACTCAATAAAAAAAAAGTGCAATTTCTAATCTCATAAAAATGTAATTTTTTTCTTAATTTTCTTTTTCTTTCTTTCTAAATTAATATTATCTAGTGTGTTTTTTTTTAATATTAAATTACTTTCTATAGAATAACAATTTTAATGATGTTTTCCACACACAGGTAAATCTGAATCAACGGTAAGATGAATCGTCAAGGGGAAAAGGCAGAAGGAAAATTTGAAACACCGGGAAAACGGAAAATAGCATATTAATAATAATAATAATATGTAATAGCATAAAAGTGCTGATGATTGGAAAAATTGTTGCAAAACACGTGATAAAAATTGAGGCAGAATATTATGCACTAGGCAGTACTATACATGTTGATATCGATGAACTGATAATACTTTTATATGAAGATGAAGATACAGAAGAAGAAGAATCACATGAGGACGAAGACAATAATGTCGGGTTTTGAATTAATAGACTCAAAATTTTAAGTACCTACGTTTTTATATCGAAATAAACGCCCACTTAAAACTTGTTTTATTTTATTTTACTTCCATTAAATTCCAGTTTTTGTGCAAAATTTTTAGTACAAATACGCTATGAAATATGCATTTTGGCCGAAGTGTTTTTAAAAACATACATTCATTGTCTTATGAGCTATCTTGGTGTTGCCATTTAAAACCTAAAAAAACGATCGCAGCGCCATCATTTATTTTCTACACTTTCTTGCAAAACTGTAAATTACTGTATGTTATTTTTTTGTTTTACTTATTTTGTTATGTCAATAAAAGTGAAAGATTTAATTTTTGTTCATATGAAGCAGTTATTTTGTGATGTGACATTATAATTTGTTTATTTTAAAATTGTTTTATTTTAAAATCTAATTTTTGGTTTAAAAAAAGAGATCGTTTATGTTTTGCTTAATTGTGAAAAATCTAGAAGTTATGTTTAACATCTGTTGCTTATTTCTAATAAACAATGCTTAGGTTATAAGATTAAAACATAAATACACAATAATTCTAAATGATTTCACTTATTTTTTTTAGTTTAAAAATGGCCTACATATATGTAATCCACGCGACCACTGGCGTTACTTATAAGAGTGCGACCACTGCAGGGTTATATGTCGGCAGTTAAAATTAATTCATTATATTGACTTCTGGCAAGACAATAAATTAAGAAAATATTTTTATTAATCGTTCATTAAAAATGTCTCCCACCAGTGATAAAACATCAACGTGATGTATGTACCTACCTACATTGAAAGTCGCGACATCTTGTGCCATCGTAACACTAATCGATAAGGAATAATTTACCTGTGCAACAGAGGCAACGATGGGGTAAAATGACATTTTTTAAATCTTGAAACCAGATAGAAATTTGAAATTGACCGCAAAGTCACCGGGACAAAATATCAAACAACTCTGAACAACTAGGCACTGGCTTTATGCATTAAAAATTATATAATCTTATCTTAAGAATAATTGCTCGATTACTTGGCCCCCTAGCACGGTCGATCGATAAGGATTTAGAGTTAACTCTCATAGTTCCCTAGCATGACTGCAGATCACCAACGAATAAGTAACAGTTCACAATGACTAAGTGTTCTTGGTGTTTTCGCGATGTAACAATATTGTTTTTTCAATACCAATATTATTTTGTTTTATTTTAATTACTTAAAAAAATTATTAACCTCAACTCAGTCTTGTTCTAGTGAGTTAAAAGTTAAATTGTTAACAATAATACCTACAATGTTAAGAAACAATAATAAACCTAGCGAATATATCTGTACTTATTGTAATTCTACTTTTTTAAACCTCGAGCAAACGCAAAAAACCTTAATAAGGATGTAGGTGATCAGACCATCAACTTGGCATCCGGCACTTACAAACCAGCCGCATGCCGACGTTTTTTCCCTTAACTACTTCCCTTTACTAAAACTGTCAACTGCCAACAGCACCGTGAGTGGGAACTAGTTTTTTTAAAAATAAAATAGCTACAAAGTTAGAAACTTACCTCTTTTTAAGTGATGCGAGCTTAAGAATTTCCTCTCTTCCGTTCAGAGCTTTTTTGCTACTGCAACGCAAGGTACTTTTCCGTGTTTTTTTATTATTTGTCAATTTGTTACGGGAGAGTGCTTCCGTTTGAGGGTAGTTACCTAACTATCTGTATTTGGCCGCCCCCTCCCTTATATCCGTTTGAGCGTGACGTGATTCGCATCGGCGGCCCGGAAAGGCGAGGGGTGAGTATTTTGGAATATCAAAATACAGAATCGATTACTTAGTTTCAGGCTATGTTGATAACTTAAACTGCCTAAGGTCGAGATTTGTTTTTATTAGGTCAACAGCCTTAGATATGGCAAGCTTCAAGTGGACCACGCCTTGGATCAAAATACTTGGTAGTATTGATTATTCAATGCTACCTTCATAGCTGTAAAATCACTGTGAGTGGTTCTCCAAACTTGATTCAATTTCATAAACGTCAATCATTTAACGCTTACGAATTCCAAATCCAGAAGTGTCTAAATTAAAGTAACGTATTTTTCCGCTGCGATGAATCGAATTCGTTTTATATCATTGAAGAAGAAGATAACACTAATAATCTAAACGAAAATATGAAAGAGAACAAGACACAGAAAAATAAAAATATATGGGTCGCAACTGGGACTCGAACCCAGAACCTCTCGTCTTACCGGGGGGAGCGCCTTATCAAATTAGGCCACTGCCATATCTCTTAACAAACCGTCATATTTGTCAATCTCATATTTCAAATTTTAGAATTAATTTATTTCCTCACGAAATAATACATGTTTTATGGTATACCCTTCATTTATCACCATCATCCATACACTTTCCTTTCGTGAATAACAAAAAATCTTTACGCCTATATCCTCGATCTGTATGTAAACTAAACTGTGATTTTGACTTCCCACAATACTTCTTATAAAACGCTTTTGCGTTTTTTTTATGGTTTGCATATGCATTCGGAAGTGAAAACTTCTTTAGCACCATTGCGATTTGAAACTCGATGAAACGGAAATGAGCGATACTTAAAAGAGACAAACACACATCTATAAGATTTAGCCTGCGAGAGAATGAGATAGTAATCAAATATTTATTTTATTCACGGGCACTCGGTGCCAATATAATGCGATCAATCCACGGTCCCACGCAGGTCCCCTTTAGTGTAGTGATATAAAGCGCCTGACGAAACTTTGCAGATATTCAGCCGACCAGGGGTCGAATCCTACAAAATCCAAAAATAAATATATATATATCAAAAAATTATACGCTTATTTTAAATTATAAAATATCATCACCTTTCAAAACCAGTTTTTGGTTTTCGGACATGTTCAGAAATATTCCATTTATTTGCATTTTATTTTAAAGCTTAAATATTTTGATCATCTGAAAAATACGTCAAATTTCTGAAGGGTTGGCTTAATCAAACACCAAACAGTTTCAACATTACATAATGTATTACGTTATTGTGTCAAACTACAAAGTGAAAGCTTACAATGAAGAATCGCAAACAAACTCTTTCAGTAGTGACTGATTTATTTTCTGAATGACTCTGCATTGTGTGGATTGCTTTCATGAAGTGTATTGCATTTCTGAGAAATTTCTTATCGTTGAGGTTACCGAGGGATTCGCGAGCTTTCCGCATATATTTTATCTTGTTTACACTCCTCAAAGGAATACGGAAGTAATAGAAAACCATTCAATGGCAGAAAACTCAAGATAAATATGTTTTAAGTCGATCTATTTACTTTGTATGGATATTGGACAATGGGGACACTGATTTGATTTTCTGTAAACGAACGAGTATGTAACCAGGTAATAGATTGATGAATAATATACCTTTTTATTAATTTATTTGTTTATTTAGACATACGCGGTACATTATATTGTAAGTGATAAGGTTTATTAAATTATTAGTCAAATTACCTAATAGGTATGTATATCCATACACTATGTTAACTGCGTAGGGCGCCAGTGTTAGGCGCGCGCCGAGGCGCTCAGCAATTATTCGGGCCCCGCGCTTCACAGTGGAAGCCAACAAGTACCTACCTGCAACTAGCTCATTTCGGCAGGTGCATGATGTTTCAGGGCGTGGATCCGGCCTCAGCTGAGATTCACCATGCATTGTAGGGCTGCCTAGATTGTTTTAGGTTAATTTGCTAGCAAAATAAGAAGAGAGAGATTTCCTTTACTTCATTTATTCTTCAGAACAAGGCGGCAAAACATCACAAATTACAAGGTTAGAACAATCGAACACGTGAGTATTCCTATACTATAAAACTCAATTCTCTCTCTCTGACTTCATCCCGGTTTTCGCGGTAAGGCAAACAGTTAATTCAGCACAAATAATGGGGAATACGTAGGGCTTACTTGATCAGCAATCGGCGTGGGCCGCGGCAGTGCCTTATAACACCGGCCTCCGGTCTCGCACAACGTTTTCTGAGTTTTCACAACGTTTTTAGCCCATCAACTACACACACGTGTTAGTAAAGCTTTGATTAACTTTATATCTGAGTATAGTACGGGAATTGATCAGTGTAACGGCCAAAGCGGGAACACAGGGACCGCTTTCAAACGTGGTCGCGGCTCGGCTCGTGATTTTGTAATGGCGGCCGGCGATTCTCGTAGCGCCAAGCCCGCCGGCTCGAGTCGCCTGATGCGTGGCACGGATGCGCTGGAATGCGCGCCGTTTAGCGCCTTCTTTTGATACTAATTTCAATTGAGGCGGCAAGTTTGAATACTAAAATGTGTATCGTAACAACTATTAAAAGTCTGCGATAACTTCTCGTTCGCCTTAACTAAAAAAAAATCCCTTTCACACTCTCGTAAAAATGACATATTACATACATATGTATGTTAACACAGTTTCTGATCAATGTTTGCATGTTAGTATTAAATGATTCGAGTTAAATCCGATTGTAATTACTCACGCACAGGCAGTGCCTTAGTGGGTTCCCATTATCTACTTTGTCAAATATATATTTATTTAATTTTTTCTAACTTTTACATTACTTGTATCTTATTTTATGTTATATATTTACAAATTATGTAAAATATTACTTTTGAAATGCATCAAAATATAATGGGAAACAATAAAGAAAGATAAATAAATATATGAGTTATAATAACATTAATTTTCCGTTAATAAAAGTTTAAGGAAAAATTAATTTTAAATAGTGTTGAAATAATTTATATCATGCTGAAAATTTAAAAAAAATAATTTTGTAAGAATCATGAAAAATGTTTAAGGTAGGGGAAGGGAGGGTAAGATGGAAGGAGTGGGCAAGATGAAAACTATCTACCCATCGCAAACCGCGCGACAAAGTGTGTGCCACCTAGAGACTTGTGCACGTATTTCGATTTTCGCGATGAATTATTACGAAATCAGTGGACTTTTAAAGTGTGATTACTCATACAAAGAAAGTAATACTGCCATTTTGTTTTTATATACCCTAACTATTAGTGATAGATTGTATGAATTGATATTTAAAGAGGAAAAAAATAAAAGGATTTTCTAAGCATTGATATTATTATTGGCAGTGAGCACATGGGCAAGACGGAAAATTGCATTTTAGGGCAAGATGGAATTATTATAATGTATGAAATAATTATCAAGATAAAATTAGTCTTTTATCCGGTCATCAATGGCAAGGAAAACAAAGGAAACAAAGGAAAGGGGAAAAGGACAGAGAAAATGAGAATTTACTACAACATCCGGAGCAGTCAACACAAGACGATGTGTTGTGTGTATTATGTGGAGAACCATGTGTGGAACCGCCCACAGAGGACTGGGTGCAGTGTCCAGAGTGTTGTGGTTGGACACTTGAAGTATGTTCAGACATAGAAAACGGTTGTCTTTTATCTGTCAACTATAAAATGTAAGGATATCCTATTCATTCCATCTTCCCCTTATAAGCTTTCCATTCTGCCCTCAGGGTTAGGGCAAGATGGAATTTTTCTTTTTTTTCTTTTATGAGTCCAACAGATTTCAAACTCAATTTTAATTATTTTTAATAAATTAATTTTATAAGCATATAAGATATCTCAGAAGACTGATTAAAATAAAGGATTGATATTATCTTGTTATATTTTTTTAAATCTTAAAGTTAAGCCTTCCATCTTGCCCTCCTCTCCCCTAGTAATTTTTCATAGTGGGTATGTTAACTTATTTTTATTTTTTTCTTTTCATAAAACCTCCTCTCATTTAAAATCTTACCAGTTATTTATAACCTTATTTTATTTTATTTTGCTGTTCTATTTAGTTCTGTTTTATCATCCTACATTATTATACACATATAATTGTTTGTTTATACCTACTAACTAGCTTTTACACATTACACTTTATTGTATTTAAGGTCTTATTATTGATTTTTTCTTATTACTCATACTATTTCATTTATTTTATGATGTTAATTTTTTTTTTTTAAATTTCTGTTCTAAACCTTGTGATGATTGTTGCTTTATTATTTATTCTATTTTATTGGTTTAGTAACATAGGAGTACATAATTATTATTGTTATTATACTTTCCTTCTATGCTTGTAAAAGCCCACTAGGGCGTAAATAAATATAAATAAATAAATTATGTGATCGTGCGAGTAATTGGTGAATTATTTGCTTAATTAGTTTTGTTGGCTTCTATCTGAAGAAGCGTAGCACCTGGTACGCCTCCTTGGAATATTAAAACCAAAGATTCGTTAACTATTCCAATTTGGGAGGCGTTTATGGGTACCGCCACCCCGGGAACCATTTATTGGATAACCAACACTCCTGCCATAGGTCACCTCAAGTGGTTCTCTACGTTTAGTGACTAAGCGGGGTGCCCGGTTTTTGTAGGGTGAGGTTTGTCTAGGTATAGGCGGCCAATGCGTTTGCTCACCTACTGCATGGCGGGCCGGAACGAGATAGATTGTTTGAGGGAGACCTAACCAAGGTCTTTCGACCCATCGCCTTGCAACGCAGTTGGAGGGATGGATTCGAACGTCCGTCACTCCTAGACACATTGACCCCCAGATTCCCACCCACCCTTAATACCCTTTTCTTCCTAGAACGTCCTCTCCTTCCTTTCCCTAAAAATACCCTCAACAAAGTATTCCCAAAGATTACATTGGCCCTGAAGGAAATTTTCTTCTTTAGGCCTCCATTATGGAGCTAATGCCAAAAATATCTATTTTATAATTTAGGTGATTATGTTGAAACAATGGATTTGACAATTTACGTCTTTTTTCTAAAGTTAACATATTATTTACAGTAGTTGTATTTCTTAACATATTATTTACAGTAGTTGTTGCAAAAAAATATTTTGCCTACATTTTAGTAAATCTTGCAAACTTTTAAAAATAAATTAATACATCTCAGTGTCTTACTTTTAAAGTATACAACGTGAACATTCATCCATAACATCTCTGTGAATCATCGATCATCGTGTATAGTTTTGTAAAATTGTTTTCAGTATTTTTTGTTGCAGTGTCTTGATAAAATATATTATTTTTAATAACAGTTTAATTAAATAATTAAATAAAATAAGGTTTCTGCTGTGGTTTAGTTCACGAGTATCAATCCTTGTACAGAGATGATTGCACCACATTCGGGAGTTTTAGTCTTCGCAATCCTGGATTAATTAATGGTTTTATTGCAGGTAGAGTGTCGGTGGCGATATTCAAACCTCCGGACAACCGGTTAACATGAAACATGACCCCACCCGGAACACCAGTGGAACCGAACAGGTCGCTATTCACCTGACACAAATTCATCTCTGTTTTAATTATGGTAAGAGAATTAGCGGCACGTGCGTAATTTATACCTAGGTAGTGTAGCGAAATTGGCGTTGGTATAACTTTCAAGCAATATCTTTCTTGTATATTAATGAATGGGTACTAATTTTAAATTTCATTAAACAATATTCTTCTTCTTCTTTGTGTGCCTTATCAGGTCCCCCCGACATTGGCGATCACTCTTGAAAAGGTCTCTCTGTCTTGCGCTGCCCGGAAAAGCTCCTCCACACTTCTAATGCCGGTCCACTCTCGTATATTTCGCAGCCAAGACATTTGTCCCCTACCAGGCCCTCTGCGACCCTCTAACCTGCCTTTCAACATTCAAACAACATCTAATGAGCGCTTTTATTATTTCCGTGACCATTCTAGTTAGGAACTCCATTTATTGTTTAGGATTAAACATTAAGCATCACCATTGAGTTTGAGGCAGTCCAACAGTCACCATACAAAATTATTTCCCACACACTATTATGGTATCCCAGGACCCGTATCATTATCCCGCACTTGTGTCATATTATTATTTATTCAGGCTGTATGGCCGTAAAGCCTTCTCAGGCGGATGCGGATGTGGCCATATCGAAGAACAAAGGGCGCCTCCCTAACAATCTCATTATTGTCCCATATTTTGTCTCCACACTTCATTCCTACCTTTATATCGCCAGATAAGGTACTTCTCATTGTGTCTATGTTTTCTTTAGAGATATCACTATTCTTTCATAGCTGTACAATGACATATTACAGATACTATATATCTCCATTTAGGATCTGATTATTCTGGGAACAATATCACCATTTTGGTGTTAACGACATAGTTGTCGCGTGTATTACTATTTTTTACTCAATGGGACATAAATGTATAAAAAGAGACGGATTAAATAAAAGCGCACCTTTAGACCATTTTTATTCAATGCTCATTGTAAAAGAAAAATGACACATGATAAAAGCTCAATGAAGTAACTATTTTTATGGGAAGTAGGTACGTTTATTAATAATAAATAATAATTATTATTATAATTCTTTATTCCAAGATATTGGGAGGATAGTGCAATCCCACAAGTCCCATATACATAGTTATACATATTTATATGTTTACACAGTAAAGAAACAAGAACATAAATAGAAAAAAAAATTATGATAACAAAAATAAATAATCCATTATTATGCAGGGCGTGGTCTTGAATGAGCTCGGGCCCATCGCTCACTCAGGAGTGGCGCTTGGTGCTAGAAGGCTGCGGTCACCACCGTGTTGTCGAAGGCCATTAGCTGCATCCTGGCTCCAGTGACCCGGTGTCTCATCAGGCTGGCGAATCCATGGAGTCCTAATTCCGTGAACATTGTTGATGCGCTGCTATATCTTCTGAATCAAAATATGATTCTGCATGCATCATTATATTGGATCCGGAGACGTTCCATTGAGCTTAATCGGTATTGATACCACGTTTCACATGTATACATGTATAATGATTTATCTATTGAATGAAGGTCGGACAAAATTACTTAAATATGTAGCCTGATTCTTAAAACTCCCAATAGAGACGATGAGCCAATAATCAAAAGAATCTTAGGGATAACCAATCAACAATAAGATATAGCCGACCTGAGCAAAAAAAGAAGTTTCTTTCCATGTTTTATTAGCAGAGGGGTTTCAGTGAAAACCAGATCCGTTGTATCTATCTACAAAAAGCTTTATTTGATTACATTGATAATTTCCTCATGTCCGCATATTTCTTATTAGTTTGTTTCAAATTATCAATAATAGATGATGATATAAATAGTATGTTTGAAAATGAAATTTACGTAGGTATATAAAAATATTTTTTTGCAACAAAGGTCTAATATCCACACTGTTTTCAATTAATAAAAACGAAATTATATAAGGATCAGTTATTTCACAGAATTTGAACAAATCATAAATTTGGAAGTTAATATTCAAGTTTTGTAAAGATTTGATTCAACATATTTTTATTCCATTACGGGCCCAATTGTTTCACTGTACTGCAATAAGAATATAAGGTTCACATAACTTTAATATTAGCGTAGAAATTTGACCATACCATTCATCAAAAACCTTGGAGCTATTTTCGTCATGAAACCACCTTTGAGCGTCACTGCGAAACAATTTCTAATACAGCGATGCAAATTTTAGGTTTCGCAAAACGTAACACAAGGACATTTCATAATATTGAGTCAATGAAATTCCTTTACTGCATCCTTGTGAGCTTGCAGCTGGAATATGCAACTCTGTGTGGTGTCCATGGACATACAATGTCTATGGTGGAGTCCTATTTATACCTCTTGGATAAAGTCCAGAGGAAGTTTCTTAGATATGTTTAATATATTTAAGTTGAGATAACTTGATATTTGCTACTGTATGTTATGTATCTGACACACATATATGTACTGCACATTTCTTACATTTTAAGATTCGGCTATTATTTTTGTAATTTTTGACTAAATAATGTACTCCCATTTAAAGCAAGTTATTGTTCGACATGTATCATGTTTGTAAAAGCCCTACGGACGTTCAATACCTTTAATACAAAATAAATAAATTGAAATTCTTTCTTTGTAGACTACCTGCAGCACTTAAAAAAAACCACAAGTTTTTCTTAGAAGGAAAAAACAGAAGAAAAGGATTTCCAGATGGATTTTTGGAAGGAAAACAAGGGTAAGGTTTTAAAAAATTCTAGAATCTGAAAAGGGTAAGAGATTTGGAAGTTAACGGTAATTCTAATTTGGAAATATGTGTAAGTATTATTTGAGAATATTAAACATATGTGGAGAAAAGATTATACACGGAATTACAACGTCTATCAAAAGAATCAAAACACGCAACACCAACACGTGATTTTCTCTCGAAAAATATTCGCTTATTTTATATTACGTTATCTGATAACGTATACCTTGGCAATATTGTGTGTTCTCAAGGCAGTATTAAAAGAAACCAGATAAAAATCCCTTTATATAAGCAACACGCTAGCAAACTTTTCACTTGGGACTTTTTGTAATCTACAAACGAACCCTCCTTTCGTCAGTCTCCGTTGAGTTGGAAGATATCGCATAATGGGGGAGGCAGAGGGTGACTTACCTGTGGGATAAGAACGCTCGTTATTACGGTTCTCAATGAGACCTGTATGAAGAATTATTTTCTGAAAACCAAAACAACCTTTTGTAAATAAAATGTTTAATTTATTTAGATTTCGTACCACACAATGCAGTATGTTTCGTACATATTCATCTGAATATTGAGTAAATCCTCTGAAAAATTGGGCGACAAATAATTAACTTTTTTTTTAAGTCATCAAAATAATTTCGTTTGTGTTTCTAACGTAAGTAGTTCTAGTTCAACAATCTCAAATTTGCTTTGAATTTAAGTGTCATTTTCAAAATTTTAACTCATTGTGTGAAGAATTCAGACACGCGATAAAGTAAGTAGGTAGGTACCTACCATTGTAAATACTGATTTCGGTTGTGCCTATGACCGTAACTTTGGTCCAATGGACGGAGGCGTCTACTAATATCTACAGGAATTCCAAAAACTGAACAAATCGGACTAATATCTATGAGAATCTATGTTCTGACTAATATCTATACGAGGTATGTTGGAACAATATCTATGGGAACCAAAGTGAGGACAAATATCTACAGCTCAAACTGCTGACTAATATCTATGGAACAGGTGATGTCGATGAATATCTACAGCACTGGCAGAGGTTGGATTTGCAACAATTATGTATAGCATATTGGCACAACGTAATATTGCGTATGCAGTTTAAAAAACATGTATGTAAAATAAATTGAGTGATGACGTTTTTAACCTCTTGCTCAGCTGCCCTCTGTAGATTTTAGTCCCACCTACGCTCCATAGATATTCGTCACCACTGGGACCGTCATATATATTCATCCGACCTTAGCTCTGTAGATATTAGTCTTCACTCTGAAGTTCATAGATACTTGTCCAACATATGAGCTGTAGATATTCGTCCGACAAACAGGCTGTAGATATTAGTATCTGGAGTCCAGTGGACTCTAGTGCTTTGAAATTGTGCTTCATTTTCATAATTGGAAGTGTTGTATGAAGAATCCGAACAAGCGATAAAGTACTTACCTGTATTTTAATATTTTTAATACAAAAATTGTTGTGGGGAATTCACAATACCTCCCCACCTTGGAGGATTTTTTCCAAGTTTTCAATAAACATGTCGTAGGTACATTTTCAAATTATTTTGATGCTAAAACAAAATTGAATCGCTTGCGAATAAATAAAATTATTACACGTGTTGTTTTCCATAGAGAAAAAAAACGATTTTACTCAACACGTTTTTTTTACCTTCAGAGCTTTTCACCAATCTGGATCGATCCGTTTAACCCACTCTGTCGACCTATCTATATAATATGGCTATCGACCACATCGCAACCCACAATTTATTTTTTGCCATTCATTTAAAACTTAAGCAATATGAAAATAAATTGAATTTACGTCAAAGTTAACGCGATGGCCGTTTTTAGCTGGACATTGCAGCACTTTTTTAGTTCCCCTTTAATCGCTTTACATATATTTTGCATCATAGGGTACTGGTAACTGACCACCTGTAAATATAAAATATGATTACTATGCGGCCTCTCGTAAATTAAATTTTGTGAAATAGATTTTTTTTGTTGTTTACGTATTGCTGGGCCGGGACCTCAGAATTGGGGTCCATGTGTACGCAAGCGCGCGGAAAAAAGTTCGAAAAAATATTTTTGACCCTTTTGTGTACAGGATTTGTATGAAAAACAAGGTCAGAATAGCTTGCCCAAATATCGTAGAAGATATAGCAACTAGTTTCATTCACCTGGCAGCACCAGAATATTTTTAAATGATTTTTATCTGTGGAGTCGAAGTGAAATTTTGCCGCGATTAAATCTGATGCGGAATTCTTTACGAAAACATCGTAAAACCTATCAATTTATCAAATTAACGCAAGTAATGAAGTTTTAGTACATATTTTATTGTTCTGGGAATGTGTTTCGGTCAATAAAATATATGAGAGCTTAAAATTAATTCACAAAACATTCAATTCAAAATTCAAAGTGGTGCTTCAAAATTCAAAATTTAGGAAAAAAGAAGAAGAAGAGTGGCCCTTGACGGGTTAGCATGGAAAATGTTTGAAACCATTAAAATACCTTCTTTCCACCCTCGACAAGGTTACTGGATTATTGAAACCGTATGAAAATACATCTGAAAAGTTTTTTAATCATTACAAAAACTCTTATAAAACTTTCAAAAATGTCACAATTTGGAAATGACGTTTTGTAAACCATCGATTGTACAATCAAAAATCAATTTTCGAATAAAATTTATAAATCAATTATAGTACTCACCTTTAATACTTACCAAAATCTAACACTTTGAATCTAATCAAGAGTTGTAGGTATAGCAAATTTGATTGAGTGTTCTTATAATTTACAAAAATGAATGTTTGTAATGTATGAAAAATTAATGTAAAATGAAAAGTTGTACAAACAAATTGCAATAGGTAGCACGCGAGCTGTTTGAAAACTGAATGTACCGAAACCAAATATTAAAGGGTCCTTGAGGTGATTTTTCACAAAAACAGCGCTCTATAAATTATCCAATTATAATTATTATTAATATGGAACGCGGGAGAGGGGAGGGGAACGCGGGAGGGAGGTTCGCTCGACGGTGGAGCGGGAGAGGGGAGGGGGATGGCGGGGAAGGTGAAGTGGGAACGAGTGAGGGGAATGGGACGTGGAGGGGAAGGGCGGCGGAAGGGAAACGGAACGAATGCGAAAGGACACGCAGGGAGAAACGATTTATTTATTAAGTGGCATTGCAACGTATGCCGGCAACTCGCTAGTATATAATATTAATAGTGCATAGTGCACTACGTCGATTGCATACCTACTACTATCAAACATTTTTATAATGCACGTTTACTCATTATCATTTAACTTTTTTGAATGCTTACTGAAACAAAAAATTTACTCGTTCTTCAGTATATTATGTTTTGATTTTCATTTTTATTGTATTATGTACAACTTAACTATTTTATTTCATACTTTTACATATTATCACACAAAATTACAATATCTTTTCCTATGAATATGTTGTCTTCTTTATTGCCATGTTAAATGTAATTTTGTATAAGAAATCCGCAATATAAATAATTATTACTAATACTTTTCTAATAGTTGTAATAAAATATAAATTATCCTATCCTAAGCACAAGCATCTTAGGAGACTGTACGGAATATTATGTAAAAAATATTATTGTGTTATAAAAAAAAATAATAAAGATAAATTAATGATTTCCCATAAAGTGTAAATAAATACCACCTGCAAAAAGCAATAAACTTTTGTATACGTAAGTATTTAATTCGTTAATTATTTACTTTTTTATTTTTGTGAGTACTACACAAGAGTCTGGAGCCAAGTCTACGGCATCTCCAAATTGGGGTATTTTGTAAGGCTGAAGGTATTATGGAAGGGAAAGCGAAAGGGAGAGAGGGAGTTGGGGAAGTAGCGGGCTATTTCAGATCTAGTTACCAAACACGCCTAAAGCCATTTCAAGTAAATTTTCATTTCTGGATGGTGACCTTTCACTAGGGCGGTACTAAGAGCTTGGAAGTACCCCAAACATACTGTATTTATAATAATTAAAAATAAATAATTAAATTGTGAAATAATTCAAATACATATTTACCTGCGCTCGCCGGGAATCGAACTTTCGCATATGGCTTTGTAAGTATGGTAATCACTCAACCATGGAGGCCATCAAATAATGTCGATATAAGCAGAAGTATTTTTAAATAAATTAAGATACGAAACTCAATCGAAAATCTATAAATAGAAAAATCAGAAAAAAATACGGTGACATCTGGGACTTGAACCAGGACCTTCGCCTTGCCGGGGCACAGCTCTACCAACTGAGCTAATATATTCCTGTCTGATTCGGTCATATTTAACTGTATCATACTTCGACTAAGCACTACCAACAATATCTTCATTTTCTTAGCTTGTATTTTATTGGCTGCTATCTTTACGTATGATTGCAAGAATCAAACCCAAACTAAATGCTATCTAGATAGTGTGTTGGACAAATTTTATCCATTTTTATTTTTAATATGCAACATCTGATGACTTTTCTGCAAGTCTAAGAATGAATGTTAAATATAAATAAAAATAAGAACTATTTTTCTTCGATATACAAGCAGAAGTATTTTTGTATCTAGATTACATTATATAATATTAGTTTTGCTTGCCAAGGGGTAAATATTTTTTACCATGCTTGCATTGTGCAAACTAGAAATTGAAATTTTTAGCAAAAAGCCGTTTCTTTGATAATAGTGATTGATACAAATTACCAACTAGAAATACCTTTGTAAACTTTGTTATAACAAGTCTGAATAAAACAAAAAAATACAAGGTTTCACCATCCAGAGTAAACCATTTATTTGTATATAAAACTTTCCCACAGACGTGCATTTTTCTACGAAAAAAATAATAAAAAGCATTTCAAAAATTCAGAAACAACTTTACGTAACAATGAGAACGAGCTTTTAGTCGAGAAGAAAAGTTTATAATCTTTTATAAGTTTTATATCCATGCAAATTCATGAAAGTACATTTGTATCGGGAGTACTAAGCATTACTAAGGGTTGTTACGTCTGAAAGCAACGTCGTTGTTTGTAAGTACAATCATTGTTCACGACTGAGATTTATGCAACCAGGCGAACAAAAATTCATTATGGCGGGAACCAATCTTTACCGCGCATTTTCTGAGGGTTGAGCTTCCTAACACCACGGGGCTGAGGGACTAGGAGAGGGGGGGTTGTCATTTTCATTTGAATAAAAGCAGTCAGTCACGCCTTTTTGCCTTGTCTGGAAGCACACGACCCTTCATTGAAGGTGCTAAAGGAAATGCTCCTTTGCTCGCAACAAAATTGTCGCTAAATTTACTATAATGACCGCTAGGTAGAATGATGTGGAAATTAGGTCACTGAAATTAACATGGGGAAATAATTTGTTTGACAAATTGAAGTTATGAAAGTTTACGTCAGTGTATTTTCGTTTAATATCTTCCGCCTGGAAACTTTATTGTCACAGTTTAGTAGTGTGACAACCAGCACTCACAAACATGTACCAATAGTGCAACAGTGCCTTCGTTAAAACGGTTAGATATGGAAATTAGAATTAAACCGTTTTTCATTTTCGAAAGCGGGATAGATGGTATATACCATTTATATAATAAACATTACCAATGCCATACGTCATCGCAAGTTCTTGGTGAGGCTTCGTGGCGGATGCGTCTGCCCACCAGCAGCGTTTTGGGCCGGATTGAGAGAGGATGGTTGAGGGAGATCTTTTTTCTCTCCAGCTGGACTCTCTCAACACAACCCCTTGGGCTGTGGTGGGAGGAATGCATTAGTACGTTACACTGACCACCAATTTCTATCCACCCCTCATACCATTTCCTTTCAAGAACTCCTCCCCCCCCTTACTTAAAAAGATCCTCCATACGGATTCAAGGTGTGGAGTTAATTTTTCAAAATACAAGGACAAAAATACTGGTATAGTAAATAGTTACTTTTAAAAATACTTTAATAATGTGATAATTGTTATATTGTCTAAGTGGAATGTTGCGGAGTAAAGAAATAAGTAATTAAAACAGTTTTTTGTATAATATTATACATTGTCGTAGAAGTTAGGTATATCGCAATATAAAATTTGGTAAAAATAGTTGAGGACAATCTGTCGGATATTTTTGTTTTGCTATGTTTGTCTAATATATTATACCTACGGTTTAATGCCTTTTCACGTAGGTGACTGTAGTTTAGCTTAATTTTTGATTATTGATCTTTCCAATATTTTTAGAAACGTTATTTTTGGACATAAAATTTCATATCAATTCCACCAGACGCGAGTAATAAAACATTACTCTTCAAAAGTTTGCTCCACTTTAATGTTGGACTGCAAATTTGGGACTGGGCCACATTGCTCAATATGTATACATACACTTTAAAGTTTTATTAATATTAATATTTTTGCAAATAAGGTAACACGGAGGGCAGGAATCTCTACTATTAGGTACATTTCTAATCTAGCTAGATACTTATAGCCGATACTAACTTTTTCCTTTTCAACACATGTAAGTTTAATGAAATAAAACTTTAATTTTAAATCTGAGCATTTTTAGCTCTCTTTTCATAAATTATCTAAATAGTATTAAATTAATCTAGAAAATAACTTTTCTAATTTTGATACTGACAATAATTCGTGATGGAATTTTGTAATAATATATAAGGAAACAAATATAAATCTATTTCCCACTTAATATCCAATCGGATACCTATTTCGTTTTATGAATTAAGGTGACACCTGTGTTTCTATTAAATTTATGGTCTGTTTCAATAAGCCATCTATGTAAACATCTAAGCATCTAAGGCGTTCTCTTTCGAATAAGTGGTGTTTACAGAGTTATTTGTTCTATTTTTAATTATAATGTCACATCATAAAGTATCTGCTTCATATGAACAAACAGTTTTATATTTGTTTTATCATATTACTATTAAATCATTATTTGCTGACGGACTATTTTGTCATCTTTGATATTCCCGTGAATTGTGTTGATGCTATTTAATAAGCCTATACTATGTAAATAACTGTTTTGTCTTATTACCTTAAACATCCGGAGAGCAATAATTTCATCTCACACAATTAATCCTGCCTAAACAATTTACAGTAGGATGACATGTGTTGTGTTAAGCATTTGGGAAAATCCTCAGTATTATAAACTTAACGTCCTTTTGAGTAAATTCTTCAAACCAAGGCGACAGGATTTCCTTTTGTTCTGGAGCTATAAAAGGATTGTTAAAACAAAATTAACGGAAACCTGCGTCAGAGCCTGTTTGAGATTTATTTGAATTTATTGTTCATTAATATTATTTAGGTTCATTTTAGATAATTTACATTAATATAATCCTCGAACACAAAAGAAAACCGAATAAATATCATTTCTTTATGTTGAAAAAAAGGAGTATACAAATATTTCCTAGAATTTCCGACTAGTTCTGGTACCTACGAATCATTTAAAAGGCTAAATTGGTAATTATTTAAGGTTTTTGTGCGACCCTAAAGTATTTTTGCACTTTGAAACAAATTTATATAAATATACGAATAGATTGGTTCGTAGTTTAGTCAAACAGTATCTACCTACTGTTTCTGGCAATCAGGTCAATATAATAAATTAAAAAGGTCATTATAATTTTAATCATTACGGATCATCGATACCGGATGGATAAAAAGTAACGAAAAAGTGTAAAATCGGGTAGGCATGAAAACACGACACGGTCAAGCATTTTAAATAATTGGTTTGGATTATTACTGTAGACGGAATAATAATAAGAATAGAACATTTAAAAATTTATTGACGTAAGTACAAGTCACTTTGAATACACAAGAGACACATTTGCTAAAATGAAATGTCATTATGGTTAGACTCAATTAGGGAGGTGGGTATGGGTACCGCCGCCTCAGGAACCATTTATTGGATAACCAACACCTCTGCCATAAGTCACCCCAAGTGATTCGCTACATTTTGTTCCCTACTTAGCGGGGGTGCCCGGGTTCATGCGGTGAGGTTTGTATAGATGATGCTGCTGCGGATGCATCCTGGACCCACAGACCACCAGATTCCTACCCACCCATCATACCCTTTTATTTACCAGAACTTTCTCTCCTTCCTTTCCTTAAAAATATCATACACAAGGAAAGCCCGAAGACGATATTATAGACCCTGAGGAAAATAATAATTTTACTCAGGGTATCCTGTGAGAAACCCATTTATAAAAATGCTATTTTTTTGCAAAAAGTGTGAAGAAGCCGCCGCATGCCGCTACACTTTAAATAGGCATAAATTTTGAAAAGTAAACTACTTTTATTTATTACCACAAGAAGCATCGGTTTCAGTCGTGATAGACAGAAAAATATGCATTTAAAATACGATATTCATTCAAAGTTAAAAATTGCCCATATAAAACATCTCCATAGCCGCCATGTTTTTTTACATGGATTTGACATTTGCGAAGTTTCGTTTCAAACTAAATACGCATGAATTACTTAATTTACCTAAACTAAAAACCTAATAACCTATTTTGTGTACGTAAATAGTTGTTTCTTGTAATAATTGTTGAAATGAAGTGTAATTTCCATAATCTGTGCTTAAAAGTGCGGCGGCTTATTCACAAATTAATAATATTTTTTATTACTTTACATCCAAAATAATTAATATGTCATAAATTCAAAAATATTTTTGAGCATGTCAATAATTTTGACCTAATGTGTGTACGTGTTAATATTGGGTCAGAATTACTTTTTCGAGGCTAAAGGCGGTCACCTGTGAGGCAGTCCGAGGCACATTTCATTGATTTGCCTCAAAAGAGGCGCTGGAGTGAAACAACCTACATTCCCAAATAAGGTCATGAATGTTTGTATTATGAGATCTCTTTTACCATCCCCTATTTCATGGGGTGTTTTACAATTCCGTGGGTACTAATCTCTTTCACCTTTAAATATCAATGAGATCTAAAATGCTGGAACTCTATAGATGTAATTATAACCATTCGCGAAGCAGCCTAAATGTCACCAATTTTTAATTCTTAAAAGACCACAGTTAGGAAAATATGGAAGAATTTTTATAGTTTTTATTTTTTATTAGTACCGCACTAGAGTTCCAGCTACTCCCAACCGTCTGGAAGTCAATTAAGATGTTGTTATCCCCAATTTTTGGGGTATATTATGAGGCTAAAGGTAGTGTGAAGGAGAAGAAGGTGCAAAGAGGAAGGTGTTGAAAATCTGGCTTTTCAGATCTGGTCAACAAACATGGGTAAAGCCATTTTAAGAAACGTTTCGATTCTGAATGGTGGTTTACATGGGTAAAGCCATTTTCAGAAGCATTTCGATTCTGAATGGTGGTCTTTCAGCGGAATGATATGAGAAGTATTTTCATTATTTTTAACGAATTATTTGTAAAGTTAAACAAATCAATAATATAAATTTAAGCCGATTAAGGAATCAATACTCACTTATGGACAATATCTCGAAGTCTCCTAGAAGTTGACGTTTTCTGAAGGGAGAAATAAAGTGTAAAATAAATTGCAAATTTTAAAATATTTTCGGGTTATTCCAGCGATATTCAGCTTTGTTCGAACTTGCCTAACTTGGTGAACTCTGGCGGAGTAAATGGTACAATCCAACATGGCTACCATCTTGACAGGATTGACCTGACATGGAACACACAAGAAATTTTACTGACGGACGAAATGCAAAATGCTCGAGTTAAAACAGGACTTTAGCATGACAGAATTAATTTGATAAGGAACACACAAGAAAAAATATAGACGGATGAATTGCAAAGCGCTCGAGTTAAAACAGAACTCGGTCAACTAAATTAATGTATACGTTGAACTAGCCAATCAGGGAGCAGTGATAAAAGGTCCTACATACAAAGTAGGTATTTTGTCTTTTTCCTTTTTTTCCTGATACCTTCTACTATCGAAGGTTGGATATCATCAAATTAATCGTAACGCGCAGGCTGCACCGGGGAACAACAGAAACTGGTATAAGTACTAGACTACCGAAAATAAAACCAAAAATATGCATAACATAATATTATTTCATATATATTTTTCACAATAGCTCCACGTAGGGCCTCCTGAGAAAAATAATGAATGTAAGAGCCTACGTCATTATTTGGGGATGTTTTAATGAGGGTCTTTTTAGGATAGGAAGGAGAGAGGAAGTTCTGGGAAGTAGAAACGTATGAGGGGTGGTTAGGTTCGTTTAGTTTAGGTGGTCAGCATATCCAGGAATGATGAATATATGAATCCATCCATCCCACTGCGGTGTAAAGCGATTTTCCAAGAGGGTCCTGCTGGAGTGGTTAAAGATCTTCCTTAAACAATTTCTCCCGTTCCGACCCGCTACGCAGTAGATGGACAGACGCATCCACCCCCAAGACCTAGTCAAACCTCACCTTATGAACCCGAGCACCTCTGCTAAGTCGCCAAACGTAGCGAATTACTTGGAGTGACCTGTGGCAGAGGGTTGATTAAATAAATGGTTACCAGGGTGGAGATACTCATATCCGCCTCCCAAATTGAACACTGGAAATAATTCGACGCGCGACGGTTTATTAAAAATTCCTCCTCGCTTAACAGAGCACGGTGAGAATCTAATAATAAACAAAACCATAAATGAAAAACACCTTTTTATTAAAGAAAATATGAAATATGATACGAGGAGAAAACGTACTAGTACAATACTCATATTAAATACCGGCATTCCATACTGATTCATGCAAAACTGAACCCCATTTCATCATTCCACGGCAGCCATATAAAACTAATAATGGTAAGGGTTCGAGAGGAAAATCACAAATGCCAAGTGCAAAATTCTTCTGTAGATGGAGATTGGCATCCAATGTTTGCGTCAACTTTTCCATTTGCCGAGGGT
Organism: Limnephilus lunatus; assembly: GCA_917563855.2. Taxonomy (NCBI): domain Eukaryota; kingdom Metazoa; phylum Arthropoda; class Insecta; order Trichoptera; family Limnephilidae; genus Limnephilus; species Limnephilus lunatus. Next base: position 51,379,277 of record OU830602.1, on the reverse strand, counting down.
CGTGAAGCCTGAACTATATGGATGAAAATTGCAGTTACCATAAAAGATTATTGACGCGAATAGATTTTGAACTCGTAGATTAATACACCGGCTTTTTAAACTTTCGCATATTTCTGATGCATTAGATAATGTTCCATCGAGGCATTTCGTTGCAGTATGTTAGGTGGGTTGTTATTACAAATGATTTTCGGAGAAGAGAAGAATAAATGTTTAAATTTCTAATGGTTCTAAAATCATTAGAAATTACCCGCCCAACTAAAAAAGTAGACCCTAAACTTTGTCATGACTAAGAAATTAGAATCATTTACTAAATCTCCGCACCTATATCCATTGATTTTCATCATATACGATAATTTAAAACAATAAACGCCCGGGTTGCCGGCATTAAAAAAAATTCTAAATAAAAATAAATATTTTGTTTATATAATGGCAATTATTAGATTATTCTTACTCCAATGTAAAACATGTATACATTAAAAATCAATCCATCAATCAAAAATTCCATATCATCATAAGTATATTAACGATTTTAATTAAGAAATATATCATCAAAAAATTAGGTCCTTAATAATTTATATTACTTGTAAGGTATTCCCCAAACAATATCAAAGTAAGCTACAAACCAGAGGTAATTAAGCCTAAAGGGAATAATCAAAATTATTAGAAATTCGAAGTCAAAGACGACTTAGTAACAAATGTAAGAAAACCCATATAATTGAATAAAATCCTTGTATACCACCCCCCCGCCTCCTCCCTCGTATGGCATGTATATAAACCGTTAACCCAAGTTAAATTAAAGTGAAAATTAGTTTCATATATGTATTATTATATTACTAGCTGGGTTAACCGGTTTCGCTCAGCACAACATTCGAGAGTGTTCTGGAATGTTCCACAATAATGTTCCCTATTCCAGAACATTCAACGACATACTCCGCCACTCCTTTCAGAACTTTCTAGAGCTCTATCGAACCTTTTAGAACTTTCCGGGAGACTGTTCTAGAAATTTCGAGAGGGCAAAACTTCTAGCCTATCTTCAAAAGCTCGCCTTTTAGGTAAAAACGGGAACCATCTTACTGGAGGGGGGATAGATGATCGTACTGCGACTCGATTCTGAATTCTGAGATTATAATGGAGTTCCACAATTAATCAATGTCAGTTTCAAAAATGAATTGATGTTATATATAAAGTTTGACAAACAAAAACCAAAATATTATTGAATACAAAAAAAACATATGGAACTGGCTACAATCCTTTTAACTTTTAATTTATAATTTCGTCGTATAGAAGTCGATTTTATATTCTAATTTTATTGTTTCTGTATATTTTGATTTTTATTGTTTCTTCTGTATATTAACTAAGACCACTGTTTGTTTTTGTTTTACTACTTACATTTTATAATTTATAATTTACAACTGAAAAATGTACTTTACTACTTACATTTTATAATTTACTGAATATAATTATTTGTTAGTATTAATATTAATAATAATATGATAATTTGATTTAATTTATAGAATAATTTAGTGTAATTTACTACTTACATTTTATAATTTACAACTGAAAAATGTCCTCTACAATACAGGTAAACTCCTAGTGTGGAGGACAACATACTATACCTTTGTAATGTAAATATACTAAGAATAAAGAAATAAATAAATAAAGAGAAAGTATAAATACGACTTGCATCATTTAACGTATATTTAAGGTTGCATTTATACTGAGGAATTTCAAAGGATGGAAATAAAAAAAATTATAAAATAAACAAAAATTTTAACAAAACATAAAACGACTTAAAAAAATGCACTAAAAAGTAAAAAAATAATTTCGTACGATTGTTATTTTTGGAGTCGGTGTCAGCCAAGATCTCCATATCTTACCTATGTATATAGTGTATATAGTTACCTTGGCTCGTCGTTTTTTGTTTTGTTAAAATTTTTGTTAATTTTACTTTTTAGTGCATTTTTAAGTCGTTTTTTGTTTTGTTAAAATTTTTGTTAATTTTACTTTTTAGTGCATTTTTAAGTCGTTTTTTGTTTTGTTAAAATTTTTGTTTATTTTTTGATTTTTAGTGACGAGCGTGCGTAAAGAAGTTTTACTTCAAAAAAAGAATCATCGAAATCTGTTGGCGTAATATTGAGTTATTCGTCTATTTGTCGCGCACATACTTATTGCAAATTTAAGAAATATATGATTTTTCTCATGAATCTCATTATCAGAACTGGACCAAATTAAAATGGAATCACACAGGAAGCACCAGCTTTCTAATAAAAAAGAGTTATCAATATCGGTTCACCCAATTGAAAGTTCTGAGGTAACAAACATAAAAAAAAAAAAAAAAATACCGTCGAATTGATAACCTCCTCCTTTTCGAAGTCGTTTAAAAAAGAAGCTTATAATACAAATAAATGTAAAATAATCTTGCAATGAAAAATACCAAACTAATACATATTTTATAAAATATTGCTGCACAAGAGCTTCAATTATCTGAAGTGGGTGGGTGTATGTACGAGTAATCCATTATTTGGGTTGTGAAGTGAAGTTTTGTGTGTGGAGAGAGGATGGAAATGGGTCAGAGTAGGTTTGAGAAGTACAAGACAATCAAACAATCGATTCTGATTGGTAGCCATAGGCAATTCTTCCACAAGGATATGCAAACGCAAGTGTCCGATACTTGACGATTCAAGTACATCTTGGAGACTATCGCACATCTGCGTGGAAGTTCGTACAGAGGCACACGTTGTCAATACTTTATAAACTCGTCAGTGTTTCGAGTTTTGTTACAATGCGTGTGTATTATATTAATGCGGGAACAAAACAAGGAATGACAGATATAAAAATGACAGTGATAATAACTGTTAAGTTGTGAGTGAGGTCATGAAAACATTTTAGTTTTAATATTTCGAGAATTCAACAATGATTGATTGGTGGATGGTAACGCGGGTCTCGTTATTCCTGTAGTTTTTTACATTAGCTCCACACAGGAAGAAAAAAAAACCCTTTAGGACCTATGTCATTTTTGAGCATGCTGTCTTCCTGTTCAGGGTCTTTTTAGATAAAGGAAGTTCTGGAAAGGAAGGATATGAGGAATAGGTAGGAATCTGGGGATCAATGTGTCTAGGAGTAACAGACGTGTAAATCCATTCCTCCCACTGCGGTGCAAGGCGATGTTATGAGAGAGTCCTGCTGGAGAGATCAAAAGGTCGCCCTCAACCAGTATCTATCGATCCGGCCAGCTACGTAGTTGATGGGTAGACGCATCCGGCGTAAAACAAACCTCACCCCATGATCTCGGGCACCCCTGCTAAGTCACCAAACATAGCAAACCACTTGGGGAAAACTGTGACAGAGGTGTTAGTTATCTAATAAATGGTTTCCTATGCGCCGGTACGCATACATCCCAAATTTACAAGTTGTTTGCGACATGCGTACACAACATGAGTATCGAATAGTTGCGTGTATCCCTGTGGAAGAAGTACCCTACGCAAAAAAGATACTGAGAGAATGTGGATACCACTTTACAATTTAATAAATTCTGATTTTCGACCCCCAAGAGTCCAAAGTCTAACTGCTTTACCACGGAGGTCGTCAGCTACCTTTTCCATTTCTATTTACCCACTTTTTTCCTTCCAACATTCTCTCCGGTTAAGTGAACATGAATCGTTGGTGGGCCAAAGTTTCCGCCGAAGTAAGTTATTATCCCTCAAACCCACGCAGGTTCTAAACAAAACACAATATCCGGGATGCTTTGGTTATAAAACCGCAATCATAATTCCTGGTTTAAAACAACCCTTTTAAATAAACAAAACATCTCGGTTTCCGCTAATTATAATGTACCTTATTGTACCTAAACAATATCGCACTCCCGGGAATCTCAAAAGTTGGGTCTTATAATTCAGATAAATAATAGACTATTAATTTTTTAGATGGTACGGTACTTTTGAGCATGTACCGAGGATTTAGGTATTAAATTATTTTATTTTAGCTCCACACAGGAGGCTTTGAGTGTCATTTTGGGGATGCTGTGTGGAGGGCATTTTAAAGAAAGAGTTATTTGAAGCAAAAAGCATGGGGTGAGTAGGAATCTGGGGAGCCAGTGCGTCCAGAAGTGACGGATATACGAATCCATCCCTCCCACTGCGGTAAGAAGATGTTCGGAGAGAGTCTTGCTGAAGAAATTAAAATTTATCCCTCAACCAGATTTGGACAAACCTCACCCCACGAACCCGGGCAGCCTTGCTAAGTCGCCAAACGTTTCAAACCACTTAGGGTAACCTATGATGGAGATGTTGGTTATCTAATAAATGGTTCTCGGGGCGGCGGTCCCCTTTCTCACCACCCAAATTAAATAATGGGGTTTCACGAAAATTATGAGAATTTTTGACTTCTCAAGAACGTAAAAATCTCCAGCCATGTATTTTTCTTCTTCTTTTCAATGCGATTTATGTATGGTTTTAAAGACATTACAAACTTGTACATTAAAGTGTGTCTTTTTTGAAAACGAGAAAATTTGTAAAACAATTTTACGTAAAACATAAGCAGTAGAAATATCAACTATATTAGCAATAAGAGAGCTTTTAAAGGCAGTTTCACCGAAGCTAAATATGTCGGTATCTGAAATGATTCTCTTCTCACAGCAAGATTGCTCTCCCGACCGGTATGACCATTAGCAAATTAGTTCTGTAGGCTGGGAAATAGAATGGTCTATGCTGTCGGTGACGAAGATAACCATCGAGAACATAGAAATTAATTCTCCATGAAAACCTAGCTTTCAAACCATCCGCGAATCAGTCTGAAGAAATGTGCAGCTATGTCTACATTCCGTCTGATCAATAGGCAGTTCATTCCGAGCATATCCAAAATAAAGTTGATGAGATGGAGCCACGGATAGCCATAATCCCTCATGTAGAGAAATCTCAGATTTTGTTAAAACAGTACGTTTTCAAATTGTATGATAGTTGTTTTCGTTTGTATCAAAGCAACCGAATACAGAATAAGAATTTATTCCTTTCAATGGACCCTCAAAATTAATTAGTTTAAATTAGTATCTATCTTGGAAGGGTCAGGTCTAGATGTGAAGAATGATATTTCAGATTAATTTCTTGGGTCAAACATAAAGGGCTTACGAATGGCCTTTGACGTTAGTAAATATAACAATTGACGGTATTTGTGAACCCGCATTGTCCGTTTCATCTTTCGGCTTAGAAACGTATATCCAGATTCCTGGAATGAACGAACGACTTATTCAATGGAGGCAACAATCAAAATATATTATTTCGAAAAATTTCTAACGTTTGAAGTTGTGATGTATGCATTTTAATAACGTTTGATCCAATAAGGTCAAGGTTAAGAAACTAAGGTCAGGTAAAAAAACATAACAAGAGAAAGATTTTAACATTGTTGTTAACGTGTTGCTACATAAACACTTTCTGGGTTTTCATTATCATACAATAACAATAATAAAGAACCTTCTTCCCATACACACAAGCATAGCTTTTTAACGTAAGTACATTCTAAAATTCAACATACTAATTTAAAATTTTGAAAATAAAATATTTCGGAAACGTTTTTAGATTTTCACGGCCAAAAGCATTTTCGTTATTTGTTTTTGGGGTGTTATGCCGTGTTGCGCTACCTCCTTCTTTAGCCGACGTTTCGGACAGCGTTGCAGACCGTCGGATCTGCCGGATCTGCCCCGATGATGGATACTGCAACGCTGTTCGAAACGCTCTTCGGTATTTCAGTCGACGTTTCGGACAGCGTTGCAGTGTCCATATACATATAAAATTAATACACTTTTTTTTCTTAAATTTCTTTATTCATCGCTTTGAATGGTTACATCATTTGTGGATTTTTCAACCACCATGCTAGATTCTTGTCCGTGTTATGGTTTGTTTATATTTTGAAAAGATAGATTTCTTTACAAAATTGATAATTATTAGATTAAAATAATTTAGCACGAACACCACTTTAAAGCCATTAAAGCCAAAAATGATTTCAGTCCAGTTCATTTCATTTTCTTCTACATTCCTTATAGTTTCTTTACAAGACATAATTATTATGATCTTATTATTATGATTCAAAACAAAATAATAAGGGTTAAAGCAATTCATAGTTAATTTGTTTCCACCTATTTTAATTAGGCGCCCCGTGGTGAATTTATTACGACTGTGTATTGAAACCTTCACCATGTTTTGAAAATGGGTAAATAATAATAACTCGCCCTCAGTCAAGCGGTAAGTTATCATAATGAGGTAACAATAATAAACAAGGGCTATAACTAACAAAAATCGATTTAAAAACGATTATACGAGTATTATTCTGTTTATGATTTCTCCCAGGGTTTATATATTATGATAGTTGATCCTCCGACAGTTGCCCCTCTGCCCCAGCATACTTACGAGTGTATACATTATGCAGTCGGTTTAGGGAAAATACGGTACCTACACAAAATTAAATTCAGTGTCCCCAAAGGGATGTGCAGAGAGGAAGTACAGCCGAATAACAAAAGTATGAAACATATTTTCATTTAAATGCATCGAAGATAAAACTACTTGTCTCTACCCACTGGACCGACAAAACGAAATAAATAAATTTGCCTCGATTGCTCGCGATTTCCCAGAAGATCATTTTTAACAAATTTCAACAACTTAAAAAAAATCATACCTTCGATTTTTAACATGGAAACATAAAAACTTATTATAGTGCTATATAGCCAATAAATTAATCTGTATTGTACCATTTATCTAATATTTGTAGAATTTATAAAATAAATATTAAAAAATCGTAAAATTTATAACCGCGCGAATCCTGCGTGTTGTTACTTTGAAACTGCCGTAAGAGGTACCTACTTATTCGAGCCAACATAGAATATTTTCGATTTCTGTATGCTGTCTGTGGTATACTTGATAATAAAAGGTGCCGATCTATGGAAAAAAATACTAATTTTAACCGTGAACAGCTGATATAAAATTCGACGTGAAAAAATAATTTTAAAGTTTATTTTTAACATCCTTCTAAAATAGTCTACGAATTTCGGATTTGCGACGTCTACATACGGTCATCATAGATAAAGCATTTCAATAGCTTTGTTTTCAAATAAATGGCTGGCCGGGGTAATATTTTAAATAATTACAATAAATGTTTTACGAATGGTAAGAAAATGTAGTCCAATTTTGCACCACTCGCAGAAAAATAAAAGTGGTCCATATTTCGACCATAATCGCTCCAGTGGATATTTACTGTATATACCAGCGTATAAGTACACAAAATCGACACTGTAAATAAATTCATTTGATATCCAAACCAAGTTATTATTAAAGTTATTTAGAGTTTAAACCCTGGCGCTGGATCGGGAACGGTACCGGATCGACGAAAACCGGAGAACCTTCGCAGAAAAGTCCCACAATGGCTGCGCTGCAAACCGTAGTGAACTTTACTTTTCTGCGGAGGGCCTTCGATATATGACGATTCAGTATCGATTCTGAGGCAATGGAACGACGGGTATAGTAAAGATGTTTGATAGAAAAATAAACGTTCATTTTTTTCAAGCTAATGAAAGAATTTCCGTTTCACTTTTCAATTACTCATTCATGAATAAATCATATTTTTCTTAAAAAATCCTCTCTGAAAAAAAAACTTTCCTAAGCCTTTTGGAACAGCTCAGCGAAGTCTCAGCGATGTAAATATGTCTGGCAAAGAAGCACAAAGAGAGAGGTTTCCAAAGTAAACCATATCGCGTTACATGATGTATGGAAAAGTGGACTACAGTTGTAGGTGCTTCGTTTTACTGAATATATGTCTCTAACCAATACCACATTCGTCCGAAAATATTTTTTTTGTGGAATTGTAAGACACATATTTGACAGGCTGTTTCTGGCCTTAACCTACTATGTGTGTATATACTTTTGACGTATTTTCCTTTCTTGGTTCCTGGAAAAGAAAAATTACGAATGATTGGCAGTTCCAGAGATTTTATTTTTATTTTTAAGAAGTAAAGAAATATACCAAACGATATTTGTTGTGGGCAAGTCTGTGTGGCCGAAATAAGATAAATTTTATTTGACTGAGGAATAAATTCATCAAATGTCGTAATTACTCTTTCTTCAACACATCGGTTAACAAATAACCAATTTCAATGACATGGGTTTTATTTCAAATCGGTTTATACATACATATTTTTTAAATAAGCAAATCCACACAAGAGGTCCCGAAGAAAATAATTGCCCCAGTTCCTTTATTATCTTTGGGAATGATGTTTGGATGGTCTTTTTAGGAAAGGAAATAGAGGAAGTTTAGGGAAAATGTATCAGGGCTGGGAAGGAATGTGAAGGTGTCCAGGAGTTTTTGAGTTTTAACGGCCGCCGCGGTCTAGGTAAGGGGTAAGGCTCTTGACTCACAATCTGAAAGTCGCGGGATCGAATCCCGGCGACAAATAAAATTTATTTGATTAATAATAATAATAATAATTGGTTATAGCGTTGGTAGTAATAATAATGAAAATATGTGAAAATATATAAAAATCGGTGCTTAGCAACGCTATAGAGACATTTGCATTTCATTATCTCTCTGATTTTTCATTATATCAGATAGAAAATAATTAGTTTTGATCCCAAAAAATATAAATATTTGAAAATAAGTATATTAGATTACGTAATAAATAAACTGCCAGTAAACCATAGGTTATTTAGATAAATAAATAGGATATAAAAAATCTCTTTTGTGAAGGCTCCAGTAACCAAGGTAAACAATAATATTTGAAATTAATTTGTAATATATTTTAAAGGTAAATTTAATTACATATATTTTATTTTGATAGCAGTATTCTAAAATATAATATATTATAGATTTGTAACGTTGAAAGGTAAAAGGTTTAAATTAAAATATTTTATTTAGGCATTTTGAAAATTATTTGTTGATAATTGACAATTAACAAATGATATTACTAGGTAACGATAGTTGCTTGGTTACTGGAATGTAGGAACTAATAATAATAATCATTTTCGTGTTGTTTTGTAAATTGATAATATGTCATTTACAACCAACCGAAATGAAGAGCGGTCTGTTATGTCATCTACACAGATGAACAATGATAGTCTGAGACCACCAAAAACAAAAGCAGGTATTCCTAGGCAGCGTATGAAATGGACGAATGATGTCAATATGTTCATCGTTCGTTCATATTTTTATGTAACTAACTTAGAAACAGATATGTTATTGTATAGGAAAAAATTACATTTAATTTTCTCACAAAATTATCCGATTGCCCAAGTAAACGAACAAAGATTAGCAGACCAAAAGAGGGCAATTTTCAAAAATAATTTAATTCCTGTAGTAACATTAGATCAGATAAAAAAGGAAGTAGCAGATAGATTGCAATTAGAAAATAATTTAGAACAAGTTAATACGAGTAGTAATGTTATATCAGATACATTGAACGTAGATAGTTCAGATAATATTCTAGTCGAAGAATCCAATGATATTAACGTAGACTCAAATAACTTAGACGTTATTTATAATCTTAGGGAAATCAACATTGCAAATTTAAACTTACTAGATGAAAATATTATAGAATTAGCTAACTTACTTCATAATAATATAAATAGATATATAGATATAGAGCCCACAGTTAGACCAAAATTACATACGTCAAAGAAATTATCTAAATTAATTTCTGAATTAAATAATATAATTTTACCAAAAATTATATTTGATGACATTAGTTTTTTAGATCTTCATACAATAGTGTATGCTAGTGCTATCACTATATGTACTAAGTTAGGAGTTAAATTAACATCTTCTGATGATAGATCATATAATTATAGAAAACCAGAATGGCAGAGTAGATTAGAAAATGATGTAGTATTTTTAAGAAGTAGCATAGCTAGAGTAATAGAGTATAAAAATGGAAATAGAAGTAGGAATATTTTGAGACATGTAGATGTAATTGGGAGAAAATTTGGTTATAGCATTGGTAGTAATAATAATGAAAATATAATCAATGATTTATTAGATTTGTTAAAACAAAAATTAGGTGTAAAAGCTAGTAGGTTAAAAAGATATAATTATACGTATAATAAAAAAAATAATAATAGATTATTTCAGAAAAATGAGAAAATATTTTATTCCAAACTTGACGATAAACAAAATATTATTTCGAATAATAATAATCCGTTGCCATCTGAATCAGATATGCGCGATTTTTGGACAAATATTTGGAGTAAAGATATAAAACATAATGAGTCAGGTCCGTGGATAGAAAATGAAGAACTCAATTGTTCAGACATTGAACAAATGAGTTTTTCTGATATATCGGTTGAATTGTTAGCCAAAATTATAAAAAATACTCATAATTGGAAAGCCACGGGTTGCGATTGGATACATAATTTTTGGTATAAACGTCTGACTACTTTACATCCCCTTTTGGCAAAAAATCTTTCAAAATTTGTCAGAGAACCTCAAAATTTTCCAAATTTTCTAACTAAGGGCATTACTTATATGTTGCCTAAAAGCGAACATATTAATAATCCCTCTCAGTATAGACCCATTACATGTTTACCGACAATATATAAAATTTTAACCTCTTGCTTGACAGATTTAATATACACTCATTTAGATGAAAAAAATGTTTTATCTGAACAACAAAAAGGTTGTCGCAGAAAACATATGGGATGTAAAGAACAATTAGTTATTGATTCTGTTATTCTAAAACAGATTCAAACCCAAAACGTAATTTACATATTTGTTATATAGATTACCAAAAAGCTTATGATAGTGTCCCGCACTCGTGGCTGATAAAAGTTTTAAATATATACAAAATTAACCCAATTATTATTAGCTTTTTGGAAAAAATTATGGCATTTTGGAATACCGATTTGCTTTTGAATTTGAAAGATAAGAAAATTATAGTACCGGGCATTTCAATAAAAAGAGGGATTTTTCAAGGAGACTCATTGAGTCCTCTTTGGTTTTGCTTAGCATTAAATCCTCTATCTAAAATGTTAATTAAAAGCAAGTTTGGAATAAAAATTAAAGGTAATTCTAGAGAGAGAAATATAATTTCTCATTTATTATTTATGGATGATTTAAAATTATATTCGAATTCTGAACCAAATTTAGAGAAAATGATTAAAGTAGTTAAAAATTTTTCAGATGATATTAAAATGACTTTTGGTTTAGATAAATGTAGAACGATCCATATAGAGAAAGGTAAAATTGTAGATGGAGACGAGGGTATATTTAGAAATTTCAAAATTGAAAGTATGAAAGGGGGTGAGGTTTATAAATATTTAGGATATCCGCAATCAAATAGATTAGATCATACTAGTATTAAAAATGATATTAGGATTAAATTTAAAACTAGGATCAGAAAAATTTTGAAATGCAATTTATCTGCTAAAAATTTAGTAAAGGCGATAAATACTTGGGCAATACCTCTATTAACTTACTCATTTGGCATAATTAAATGGTCTAATACAGATTTAGATAGCTTAGAACGATTAATTAGAACTACATTAACAAAATTTCATTGTCATCATCCAAATTCAGCTATAGAACGTATTAATTTACCCAGAAATTTAGGAGGTAGAGGTATAGTCAAAATAACATCTTTAAAACATAAACAGGTAGAAATGCTAAGAAAATTTTTCCATAGGAAAGCTGATAGTTCAGAAATGCACAAAATAATATGCAAGGCAGATAGAAATATTTCACCATTAAATTTATACGACGAGAATGCCAAACGTTTCGGTTTGGTTGAGTATTGGAGAGTTGAGCGCAGAAATAGAAGGCTTTATGCTTGCCATACAAGATAGAGTCATTAATACTAAAAATTATAGGAAGCATATCATCAAAGATGCAAATCAAATTGATGATTTATGTAGAAAATGTTTGGCTTTTCCGGAAACTATAGAACATATTATATCGGGATGTTCTGTATTAGCGCCGTCCGAGTATACATTTAGGCACAATCAAGTTTTAAAAATAATTCACCAAAGTTTGGTAATTAAACATAACTTGATTGACTGCCGTAATGTACCATATTATGAATATGAACCAAATTCATTTTTAGAAAATGAATTTTATAAAATTTATTATGATAAAACTATTCTGACAGGCAGAACAATTAGTCATAATAGACCCGATATAGTTTTACATGACAAAATTAAGAAAATAACTTATATCATTGATGTCGCTATTCCAAATTCTTGTAATATTCAGAAAACTGTTTCTGAAAAAATAAGAAAATATACAGATTTAGGAAATGAAATTAAAAGAATTTGGCATTCTCAGACTATAAAAATATTACCATTTGTTATTTCGGCTACTGGCATTATACCTAGCTCTCTCATTCAAAATTTAGGCGTATTAGATTTGTCAAAAAATTTGTACATAAAAATGAAAAAGTCGGTCATTTTAAATACATGTAGGATTACGAAAGATTTTTTTAAATATTTATATTGAGGGATCAGTAGGATTTATCGGACCAGTTAGGATTTCATCAGAGCCGAACCCTCTGATATGAAAATATCTGGAGTCAGTGAAATATTTTCCCATTATGTTTCTGGTGGATTGACGTATTGTTCTTGTATTGTTTTATTCTTATATAGTGCACTTACATTGCGTTAATTTACTGGATATTCATTTGTGGAAAAGTGTGTGGAAGGGTTTAGTCTTTCATTTGGGAAAGATTCAACCCGGACATAAAATCTGGAGCACCGTAAGAAAATAACTTTATTTCACATAAAATTGAACAATAAAACATATGTGGAAACTTTGACTAGCCAACTAGGAATGGATCCTGTTTTAGGCCAGTCAAATTGACAAATTTAATTTCATATTACATTGTTTAGATTGTTTTATATTACATTGTTTATAACAATAAAACATATGTGGAAACTTTGACTAGCCAACTAGGAATGGATCCTGTTTTAGGCCAGTCAAATTGACAAGTTTAATTTCATATTAATTTGTGTTATTTTCACAATTAATTCATTTAAAATAATATATTGTATATTTGCGGCACGTTCTAGAGTGGAAGATACTCTCAGTATCGCCCTGTATCTCAGACCACCATTCAGAATTGAAAAGTTGATTGAAATGGCTTAACCCGTATTTAGTGACCAAATCTGAATAGCCACTATATTCCCCACTAATTTCCACTAGTATTTCCCCACCTTCCTCTTCCCCATCGCCTTCCCCTTCCCACTACCTTCATCCTCACAACATATCCCAATTGGGGATGCCATAGTCTCACTGGCTCCAGATGGAGCAGTTGGGACTCTTGTGAGGTATTTAAATAAAAAAATAAAAAAGGAGTGACGGACACATAAATCTATCCCTCCAACTGCGGTGCAAGGCGACGTTTCAAGAGAGTCGCGATGGAAAGATCAAAAGCTCCCTTAACCAGTATCTCCCGATCCGCACGCATCCCGACGCATTTGCCGCCAAGATCCGGACAAATCTCACCCATGAACCCAGGCACCACTGCTTAATCACCAAACGTAGCGAACCATTTGCGGTAACCTATGACAGTGGTATTGGTCAATCGATAAATGGTTTCCGGGGCGGCAGCAACCATACCCGCTCCAAAATTGAAATATGTGTCACAGATCTATTGATTTTCAATTCAAAGATTTTTATAATAATAATTGGACAATTTGTAGAGCGCCGTTTTTGTGAAAAATCCACCTCAAGGGCGCTTAAATTATAATTATTATTATCTTCTTAAAGAAGAGAAAAAAAATCTTTAAAATTTATAATACTAACTTAAAAAAAAAACATTTGAAATGTAATTTGGAAAAAGCATGGGTTTCTAAAAATTAAACAGGAATCCCATAAATAATTGGTTTCAACGATAACCAATCATATTTTGAACAATAAACAAAAATACCGACCTTTTACCTACTCTTGGTCCGGTGGCATGTTGAGCAATAATTAAAAGGGAACAAAAAATGTACCTACCCAATTTACCCATCCCATAACCGTTGCGATCACGCCACTGAACACAAAAACCAATTTGAAGATCCTCACCTACCTGACGATTATTAAAGCATTAAAATTTTAATGAAAAAGCAGCTTTCTGTTATTTGCGATTGAACACCTAAACACAACCAATGATTTTTCCTTTTTATTAGGAGTACTTTTTTAAACGTCCACTTCCATACTTCTTGTATTAAGTGAGGTTAACAATAAGGCGGTCAAATTAAACGGTCTCTTGCTGAGTATCCCTTCATTAAAGAATTTAGTAATTTCATGAAACATAACTCTGAAGAACGTTTATTTTGATCCCCTTTGAAGGTGCTTATGTCTAGGAGAGAATTGTATTAGATTCGAATAGCGGGGAGATTTCAGTTTAACAGAAGGATAAGGAATTTGATCTTAATCTTAAAATTATTTACGATTTTTCGTTAAATGAAATTCAACTTCACTCAGATGACAACGAAAAAGTCGTTAATTTTAAGGTTTAAGGTGCGACCGGAATCGCTCCTCTGGTATCTTTCTAATTAAACGAACAGAACGTAAAGAAAAACAGTAGGTATTAATATTGAACCTCTTTGATCACGAGTAGTTACGTAAATGTACAAACTTTCAGGTAATTTTTTTTCTTTCAATCTGTCTACAGCTCTCTTTTGAATTCTAACGAGAATATTCTCATTTTTCAGTTAGTTCATTCATTTTTTATTTGTATAAATAACGGCGCGTTCCCCTCTCATCCATCGGTTCTATTTCATAGGATCTATTTTATGCTTTCTATGCCATAGAACGCTTGATATAATAGAAACCCAATGAACCCAAATCAACTTAAACTTTCATTCTATTCTGTACAGAATCGACCATATAAAAGGCAATATAATAAAGCAGAAGTGTGAACGTGCAATAAGTCTTTAGGCATTTTTTTTAAATTTCGTTCTATGAATACCTTCATAGAATAAATTCAAAGTTTTAGACTTAAAAGATCTTGACAATACTCTTTTTGTCAATGAAGACAATATTAGCGAAATTCAATCGGAAATCTGAAACACAAAAATCAGAACAAAATAGATCACATCCAGGACTTACGCCTTGCCGGTGCAGTGTTCTACCAAATTCTATTATGAATAATAGACAAAATAGATCTACGGAATGGAAATGTCGATTAGATCTAATGATTGAAAATGTCGATTTTCCGAGCACACATTTCACAGAAGCAAGATACCTCAATGTAAACCATTATATTAAGTTTTACCTTGATTAGAGTTTTTTAAGACCGAAAAATAATAATTGAATTTCAACAGAACTACGAGTAAAGTAAAATAATTTTGTATGGAAAAGTCAAATTTTTATTTTTAAAATGTACACATAAGAAAGTACCTTATATCAACGGAATACTGGATTGTTCCTTATTTTCTTTTCAGGTCAAGGATTCTCACTGAATAGAGAACAATGGAAAAACAAATGATTATGAACGATTCGTCGAGTTCATTTCTCACAACTACATTTTTTGATCCACGTCGTGATTGATTGAAAAGCTTTTGTATTATTAAACATCTTCCAAAGATATCGAAATACTTATCATTCTTACACTTGATGAAATGAGTAGGGTGATTGTGAGGATTGTGTAGATGGGGCAAGAATCAAAAAATAGTTTATAATGGCTCACCTAAAGAAAGAGAATAAACCGCAACACAAGTCTCGTTCGATTTGACCCGACCCAAGTATTTGATTCACATGTCGATTTGTGACACTATGGAATCTCCATTTGGAGTTTGTTGTTTGGCGGAAGATAGTGAGATGTGATGGAGATGGGGTAGAGGAAGGTAGGGAAAGTACATGGCTATTCAGATCCGGTCACCAAACACGGTAAAAGCCATTTGAAGCGACGTTTCAATTATAAATGGTGGTCTTACACAATTGCGATACTGTAAGATTCTTCCATTACGTGCCGCAAATATACTATGTATTATTTAATGAATTAATTGTGAAATACCAAAAATTAAACAAATACAATTTATTTACGCACGCCGCCGCGGCCGCTGGGTTCGAACCCGCGACCTTCGGATTGTGAGTCGAGAGACTTACCTCGGGACAATGGAGGCTGTCATAATGAAGGTAATGAAGGATAAAAAGGCATTTGTAACTCTAAATCAACTGCAAATCATTTAACATGCGGTGTTTACATAATGCGACTTTGTATTCGTAATTCGTTACTACTCCAAGCTTAAACTTTCTAATACAAGTGTGTTTATTTTAAATTGACCTGCCAGATAGATTTGTCAAAAATTTGAACAAAACACATACACATTTTAAATAAACAATTATTATAAAAAAGGTACCTACTGTATCGCTTCTCTGATATGATTCACACATTTCAGCTCAAATTTTGATAATTTAAAGTGCTTGAATAATGTTGCATTTTATGCAGAAATACGATCACACATGCATCGACAAGCGACGCCAGTATGTTAAATTATTTGTTTTTGATTCGTTATATTCAAATTGTTGTTTATACTAGTTCTGAAGTTAACGCTCTCAAAGCACAGCGGTAAATCTGGAGATGAGTACAGTGAGGATAAAGATAAATAGTTTGCAGCCAACCGACTGGTCAAAAGCTTTAGTTTAGCAACAAGGCGCCGCGACGCGAGTGGCGGAATTAATCCTGTAAGCTTATTTATTAAAGCCGAGTACAACAATTACAGCTTTTAATGACCCAACTCGGGAATATTTCTCTTTGAAGAATAAATAACTCATCAAAGCTTTAGTAAATGCATAATATTTTTCAGATAAACATTAATAAGGTTTACTCCGGTATTTTGTTCTATGTATAATTAGTAAGTGATGTATACAACGTACTTGAATTATTTTAACCAGAGATTCCTTGCATTATATGGAGTAAAAATGAAAACGAAATTTTGGTCTCCGGTGACTTTTAAATATTTTTTTCAAATTCGCACAAAAAAAGAATTCTTCTACATTTCATCACTGGTCACTCTGCCGAGTAATCAAATCAATCCGAACTGTACCTAACCTACAGATTTTTAAAAATGTTTTTAATTGAAAAAAAACAAAAAAAATATCACCGGAGACCAAAATATCATTTATGTTTTTTACTCCAAATAATGTCAGGAATAGCTGATCATGATCTGATGACACTCCCACGCACGCGATGGGATCACGTGATACGCGTGCTGTTTTGTGGGTAAAGTAGGTGTCACACGCAAAGATAAAAGATCATCGCATGCACAATAACGCTCTCCTTACAATCTCATATAGACCTGTCACACCTAAGCATACCTATAATGCGTTCGAAGCTCCAAGTTATACGCCGTAACTGCCGTAACCGCTCCTGAGGCGATATGCGAAAAGCTATGCGACCCCCTCTCCTCCGTAAACAGGAGAGAGGTCATTTTAATTACGGAGCTTCTTAAAGGGGTGGAGGACAGCTGTCTAGTTGACAGATTCAGTATAAAGAAATGGCATTTCGTGGCAGCTCTCTAATTTAACTGACCCCCTCTCCTACCACAGGAAGAAATATTTTATAGCGTAGTGTATCGGTAGAACACAAAGGCGCTCGCGGTTCAACAGATAAGTGCTCGCACTTTATCTTTGCGTGTGACACCTACATCACAGTGCTGCTCGAACGAGACGGAGTGCTTATCACATGGCTAGACTAATCAGTTGCTACGAATTTAATCCAACATCAAAATGACATCTATATTTTTTACTGCAAATATGAACAGGAATTGCCGGTTAACATCCTTCGGCTGTAATACGTGCTAATACGTACATAGGTGTAGTTCTGCAAAGTAGACATATGACAGCTCTACCATACACTATTAAACTTTTTGGAGTTATAGGGGTAGTATACGATCCTCGGCAACGAGGGAGCGTATAACCAGCCAGCGAACGAAAATCCACATTTCGTCGAAAGAGGTTCTTACGACCGTTCAGGGCGGTTCCAATGAGAAAGATTAAATACTATAGGTACCAGCTTTTTAAAATTATAACTCAATATCGATTTTATTTCATTCAAATTTACTTTAATTTAAAAAAATTAAAATTATGTCCTTTTTGTAATTATTTTTTGATTATAAGTATTTATATTTTTTTTAATAATGTCTCAGTGTCTTTGTCTGTAAGTGCGCAAATAAATACACAAACGGACTAATTTTCGTCAAGAAACACATGTACTTAATTATGTTTTTATGATTTTATTTAAATTAAAATTAAAATTCTGTTACATATGTTTACCAGATAATGTATTGATTTATTTTACTGCATTAATATATGATTTGAAATGGGTGTTGTATAATAAATGTACTTTTTAGAAAATTTAACATATTCGCCAACGACCTATGATATAACTTTAATATACTAAAAGTTATATTTTTTTCTGAAAATTTAAAACATACGTTTACGAGATAAAAGAACAATCTTTCGAAACAAATTTATAATTTTTTGTGGAAAAGAGTCAATACGTCTAAACACTGATTTAAAAATGACATATTTCTGGTTTTCTCTGGTTATACGCTCTTGAAGAAGATTACACTTTTTAGATGACGAATAAATCTTTAAAATATTACAGATGTTATTTTCGGACAGATAAAATAAATAATTTAATTAAATAAAAGAACTAAGCCAATGAGCTCTTTTATAATTATCGTGACGATTCACGGTTACGGTATCGCTATAAGTTCCTCTTTTGTCTCATTTTCGTACGAAAGAATTTCAGCATTATATGTTTAAGAACAAAGCAAGACCATCATCGCATTGACATTTGACAATTTTGAATTTTTGAAATTCCCTCACACTTCAACATAATCCTTGTAACTACATTCCATACTTTCAAAATTATCGTCGGCTAGTAGTATTGTAGTGGTCTACGAAGACGTCACGGTGCGGTGTATGAGAGAGATGCAAGAAAATGATCACATTTTTTCCTTTGGAGGAAACAGACCTACGTACATTGTGTACCCGATGTATCTCATCTTTCGAAAGAGCTGCAGCATTATAGCGATAAAGAGCATATCTTTATTACCTTTTTTGCCGTCACGGTACCGTAACCGTGAATCGACATTGTAATAATAAAAGCCTTCAATGCATTTATCAAATTGTAGAATTGAATAGAAGATAGCGTGAACGGTTGACCGTACAAATAATAATTACATTATCGATTCAGTTCATACAATATTTACACAATGCGCCCGCCTATTCTGCACCGTAAATACTGTTACAGTTGTGTAATGTCGGTTGCTAGCTCGAACATTCCGTAGGCGTTTGCAATTTATTTACGCCGATTTTCAGTGGAATGGGCAAATTAATTTTATTTGATCTCCCTCATAAAACAAATAATGCGTTGTTCAAATAAACATTGGTGGAAATGTTTAATTAAAATTTACAAATTAATATTTCATTTTCATTATTATTTTTTTTAATTACCGTGAAGCCGTATTTTATTATTGTGAAGCCGAACCCAAAAAACACAATTTAATCAAAAAAAAAATTTTTTTTTTTGAAATAACGATTTTATTATAAATTTTGAAGGCTATACCGAACAATGAAATATTTAATCATCCAGTAATTAATAAATCTAAATAAAACATGAAACAGAACAGGATTAACTTCTGGGAATTGAATAAAGAATTTCTATCATACCGGGATAAAGCATCTAACATTTTGGCCATTGTGATCTGATTTTTGAATGGGATTTTTTTATATGGGAAAATTAGCTGATGAAAATTATTAATTTTGAGGTCGACAAAAATAATGTAAAAAAATTAGGCCATAATAACAGCTGAGTTGTTAGAGACGTTTTTCCGGTAAGAAAGATATCCTGGGTTCGCTTAGGACCGCAAAAATAAATACTATGAAATTGATGTTATAGCATAAATTTTATACGTTATTTTAAATGATTACAGTCAGGTGATAATGATTGCTTTGAAATAAACAGAAATATTAAAAATTAGATCTTTAGTTTCAATGCAAGAGCTTAAAAATCAACAAGGAACATTTTTTTGTAATTTCGAATCATATTTTTTTAACAGAAAACTCTAAAAAAAAATCTAACCAATTTCTATCAAACTTATAACTATTTGAGGTTGATACAGACTTATTAATATAACAACAAAAAAATCAACAAAATTCAATGAAAAAACATATAAACTTGATTTTTCATGGTATTTTGTTGATTTTTTTGAGCCAGAAGGAATCAGTGGGAACATTTTAAATGTACATAATTAGCATTTCTGTAAAACCTGGGCTTTTAAAGACCCCACGTGACGGGTTGAGGGTTGAAATACAAAACAATTTTTAATTGTATAATTTGTTTCTTATTTATTTAAGTCCTATGCACAAAATAAACATTATTTACTACAAAGAAACTCGTTGATATTTCATTTCAAAATGTATGTATTTTTTCCGTAGAGTGTCATATTTTTTTGTTCCTAACTGAGACAGACGATATCAATGGTTTACTATTGGTATTATGTATTATCATATTTCGTTTCCACTTTATGAACCCTCTTTCATCCCTTATTCTCGCTATCCTTGCTCATCAATTTGTCTCAAAAAGATTCCATATACTTAATTGACACAGCTTCAGAATCTCTTGTTCTATGGCCGTAATATATCAAATAAAAATAACGAGATATAATCTGGAGACGAAGATGATACGATGTGATCTGTCAGAGTTACAAGGTTATATATATACATCGTCAAAGATTTATAGTCTGTCAAACATTTTCAGAGGGCAGTAAAATCAAAAATATGAGAGCCTTGCTCGTGTTTGGAAAACACAAATTTCTTTTTAAGTTTTCGGGAGCCTATTGGTCCTTCAAAAGGATTTGCAATATTTTATCATATTCTTCTTGAGATTCTCCGTGCGACTAGTCAAAATTATCCCTAACAATTTGTGTAAAAAAAACTTCATTGTTTCCTTTCAAATACTGAAGCATATTATCTATATACTAATATATATATAAATGAATGTATGTTTGCTTGCTTGTTTGTTTGTTGTTTGTGTATTGCTATGTATGTAAAGCATAGGAAATGTTTGAAACTTTTAATATATTTTCTTTCCAGTCTAGAGAAGGTTTCTGGATTATTACAACCACATGAAAATACATCTGAAAAGTTTTTTCAACTATCACAAAAACTCTTACGAAACTATCAATCATATCACACTTTGAGAATGATATTTTGCAAACCAGCATATGTTCTTAATCAAATTTCGAATAAACTCTTTAAATTAATAAATTTAATTGAAGTACTCACCAACGATACTCACCCGAATCGAATACTTCGAATCTAATCAACAATTATAATACCTATTTTAAATAGGTACCTATGTTAGGTACAAAATTTAAATGATTGTATAATATAAATATAAAAATAAATGTTTTTTTGTTTGTCTTTTCTCTCTCTCTGGTTTCAATCCTGGGATTGGTTTGCAGCAATTTCCTCTATTCTTCTCTTCCATTCTTCCCTGTCTTGTGCGGCTCTTTTGAAGTCTGCATATGATGAGCAGCGCACGTCCACCAGCAGGTCCTCTAGGTACTCTCGGCGTGGGCATCCCCTAGAGTTTTTGCCCTCGGTCATACCCTCCATTATGGCATGCAAGAGGCCTTCTTGTCCTATTACATAGCCGATCCATCTTGCACGCCTTTCGGACAAGGTCCTGAGCAGGTGCCTTCCTCCTTGGATTCTTTGGAGAACCTTCTCTTTTGTAATATGGCCTCTCCAGGAAATTCCTAATAGTCTTCTACAGGATCACATCTCAAAAGCCTCCAGTCTCCGTTTATCTCTTTTGGATAGGCACCATGTTTCGCAGCCGTACATCAAGATTCTCCATATATAGGTCTTGATGAGGAGTATTCTCAGTTTTAGGACTATTTTATTTGATTCTATTATTTTTGACATTCTATTGAATGCAAGCCTAGCCTGGTGTAAACGGCTATCGACCTCGCTCTTCCGCTTGTCGACCGACCGTTCCATGTTATTTTGCTCCCGAGGTAGACCAACTCATTGCTGTTCTTTAGTGGAACTTCTGACATCTCTACTCTCATCTGATGTTGAGTTTGGCCTACAGTCAGCAGCTTTATTTTGTCTTTATTTATCTTCATGTTGTAGTTGTTTTGAGGAATGCTTTGCATGGTTGTTAAGGCCTCTCGCAGTTCTTCTTCGCTACCATAGCAATATAGCAACTAACCATAGCAATATCGTCAGCAAACCTTATCATTTCCACCTTTTGCCCGTGTATCTTTACACCTTTTCTGTGACTCATTCTCTCTCTCAAGTCATCAATCGCACTCTGTATACAAGCGTTAAAAAGAACAGGTGACAGAGAGCATCCCTGTCTCACCCCTTGTCTTATACTGGCTTCTTTTGTATCATTGTCAAATCTAATTATAGCGGCTTTATTCTTGTATACCGCCTGGATTATTCGTCTATCTCTATATCTGATATCAATTCTCTTCAGAATCTCGAAGAGTCTTTTCCATTCTACTTTGTCGAAAGCCTTCTCCAGGTCTATGAATGCGATATTCTTTTTTCTAGTAGTGTTCGTAGCGACAATATTGCTTCTCTGGTTCCTACACCTCTTCTAAAGCCATACTGGTCTCCGGAAAGGATGTTCTCTACTTTAGGTTCAATTCTTTTTAAAATGATATTAGTAAATATTTTTGAGGCTTGGGATATTAGGCTAAGAGTTCTGTGTTGTTCACATTTCGTCGTGCCTGCCTTCTTTTTTAATGCGACATTTAGGTATTTCTCGAAATCCTCCGGTATCTTTCCAGTCGTATACATTGTCTGTATCACTGTCTCTATCATTTTGTCCTTTAGGCGTTCCTAAAATATTCAATCGATTATGATGTAACGTTGGTGATTTGTTATGTGCACAGCCGGAGAGAGGATAGGGGGAAAGCGGAGAAGGTTGAAGAGAAACGCGGGATACGAAGAGGACGTGGGAAGAGGATGAATGCGACATGACACGCAGGAAGAAACTATTCTTCATTTATGGGGCATTTAAAAGTATGTTGGGAAATTCGCTAGTATTAAATATTTTTGTAGCGGAATAACTTATTAGGTAAAACCTCAAATTGAAGTATTTAACCGATGAATACAATATTAACGACTGAAACAGGAAAGGCAGATTAAGATTGAATCGCATCTGGGAATTGAACCCAGGACCTCTTTCTTGCCGGAGAAGTAATGAGCCAATTAAAGTAATCAAGTAAAGTAATCAACTTACTTATTTTTTAACTATATCATACTTTAACTGAGAGCTAACAACATTATTTATTTATTTAACAGTTAAAATTGACAAAATTTGATGTGGTCAAATTAGCTCAGTGTTCAGATCAAGGAAGGTAGAGATGCTGGGATCTCTTGATTACCATATTCAGTGATTACCGCTTGAAGGATAATTCATCTTTGGGCACATATGCAGGCAATTGGGTTGCAATTATAAAATAAAATCCTGTGATTAAATTTAAACTGATTTGTAGAGAACATTTTAAAGGTTTTTTGATTAATTTGAAGACAAAAATTTTACTTATTTTTGGCACCATAGTTTACTTTGGCCGTGCTTGTTTGCGATGTTAAACCACGCAAAATATTATTTTACATAAATTAGCTCCATAAGTTAAACAAGTGCGGAAGGTTTTGACTTTAGATAACTTCAACTTCGAGGTTATTACTTGCCTTTACCTTTTGACGGCTCACTTTAAACTCGGAACTGAGATAAACAGAGGGAAAATAAATTAAGGCATGAAGTAGGTATCATCAAAGAAAATTCGCTGTTTTATGTTTCCTATTTCAGTGCTTGGCACATTGAAAAAATAATATACTAAATTGCGATTCAGTGAAGCCTTATTTGAGGAAATACTTGTTTGAAACTAACAGCCATATTGTAATTTGAATCGAATTTTCAATATGTGTAGCAACTAGGAACGTCTTCATTTTGATCAACTTAATCTAATTTCATTTTTGAAAAAATACTGATGGGTGAATGGAAACAAATCTCTAGAATAAGTTTCAATCCATGCATTTGAATTGGATATATGGGAATTATCCTGGTTCTTTTTAAAAATTTAGACAAAATATAATTTTTAACTTGTAAAGTAAAACCTCAAGTTGTTATATTTATTTAAAGAAGAGAATATTAGCGACACTCAATCGAAAATCTGATATTCCTAGATGTGATCGGATCTGTTTCTGTTTCAGATTTTCGATTTTCTAATTTTGTCTTCAAATAATTTTTTTTCTGAACACCGAAAAATGATAAAACTGCGTAGAAATGTAAAAAAAAAACCAACCAACATGGTACGCTGAGGTGCCATTTGTGTTCTCAATAAACTTTTATAATAAACAAAAGTGGAGCGGTTCGTATATAAAAAGGGTTCTGTTTGTGTAAAAACTAACAAACCGTATTGAAAATATGTTGAAATTCATTTGAAATATATCAGTTTAATTAATCTCAGTTTGAGATTTGTCCGGGTCTCTGTGGTGGAAACATCTGCCCACCAGCTGCGTGGCAGGCCGGATCGGGAGATACTTCTAGCCATTTAGACATTTCTATCAGGACTTCTCGGAACAAACATCGCCTTGCACCGCAGTGGGAGGGATGGTTTCCCCAGATTTCTACCCACCCGTCATACCTTTTTCCTTCCCAAAACTTCATCTCCTTCCATTTCTCAGAAGACCTTCCACATATCATCCACTGCACTTATATTCTACTTATTTTCCTCAAGGCCTCCAGTATGAAGTTAAATTAAAAAAAGCTTTTTTTCACCATGGGTTATGCATTTTTTCGGAGTTAATATAGAAACTACATACCGGTTGAATAGAAACGCGAAGGAGGAGGTAAATGAGAAACGACACAAGAGGTTAAAATAAACAAGCAGAAGCAGTTTATTATCTCTAAAATTTTCGTGTCATTAATAATTATTTCAATAATTTGTATGATGTGTTATTCAGAAGATGTCAAAAAATATAAACCCGATCCAAAGCGGAGTTAATCATATAATAACTAGACAATCCTTACAAAAGTTAATAGTTTTGCTTAATATTTTAAAAGATACGTAACTTCTTTAAATAAATTATTTAAACATTTTTCTTTGACCTTTTCTCATTATTCAAATATCAGCATATCGAATGGGTAATTTATGTTACACATAGTTTCCTCATTCTATTCACCCCTTCTGTAGTTTCTATTAACTCCGACTTGGGGCGAATAGAAAACATGCGTACTTTTAACGACTTCCCCACAAATAGCACTAGAAACGTTAATATTTCAATTAAACACAAATTAAACTATTGATACGGACACAAAATATTTATGCTTTCTGAAGTAGTATCGCTACGTAAAACTGACATTAGAACTCCAAGAAACTGTCAATGTGTTTCTATTCACCCCGCTTTACGGTATAAAAACAGGAATGTAGTTTCCTAAAAATGTTTTTTATTAAAATTAAAGCCTCAAAAGGGATGTTTTTGTAAGGTTTGTATTATTTCATATAGTAATTACCTGTTTCACTTGACGGAGGTCTACTTTACTTAGCCAACATGAGACTAAAAGGCAAAAGGCTCTATCGAGTTATTAACTCTGGGGTATGGTGGCGCACATTATTTTTTTAAGACCTATGATAACGAATCGAGTTAGCAACGCCACGCGTGTTTTTTCGAGTGGTGTCTAGTGTCTATCTCATTTTGGGTTCAAGATTTCTTCTTCTCGAGTTAAACAAACTTTACGTGACTTGAGTTCGGATAATAAAACACGGAGAAGCTGGCATCAGAATGTTTATGTGGCGATACACAAAAGGTCTGTAGCGAGGTTTAATTTAAGAGACAAAAAATGTAGCTGTTTGTGTTACATGATAATGACCAATATGATATTTTTCTAGAATGAGGTTATGCAAAATTTTGTTCGCGTGTTCATAAGTACGAGTATGTAAGGTGGCAACCGGAAATACGACTGTTTCTTTTCTGTCCCTAAAATATTTATCATTTTTTTTGTTTGCCAATGTCTAACCCCTGTGGCCTCGGGCCTATTTTGACGGAAGGTCAAAACATTTCCGCTTTGCAATTAAATTCAAATAAATGGAATATTTCTAAACGACTAAAAATTGAAAACATAAAAAAGTTTTAAATACGGCGTATTACGTTTTTCAAACTAAAATTACTGATAATGAAAAAAAAACTATCATATTTTTTTAGACGAATTGTATTACAAACGCTATCGTCAACTCACTTTTTGTCGTTTCATGTAAAAATAATTAATAAAAATTTCGAAAAGGTAATCATTTTTTTTCAAATTGGTCGGAAACTTTTTTTTCATAAAGGTGTTCAATTTAATTATTTTACAGATTTGATTATAAAGCGTGGTGTTTTCTCTTTCTAACACTGTTTAAATCTTATTTCTAACAGAAATAATAAGGAAGACACAGCGATTTTTATGAAACCTATATGAGTTGTTATGAAAAGCGAACAAATTAGCTTGAGGGGTTAAACGTAATTAATTTGAATAGCCACCATATGCAGATTTAAATATCGGGAGACTTCCTGTAAATTCTTGACTGTAACTTCTTTGTAGTCTTTTGAAGGAGAAGTGATGGGAGGTACAAACATGAAAGAGTCGAAAGTCCTTGGAACGGTCCGCGGAAGTGGAACGCCCTGTGAGAACATTTTAACAATGAAACAGAAATTGGTTCGTCAGACGTTAAAACTTCAGAACGGTAAGCAAAACGGTTAGGTCAACACAATTATTGTGTGATTCCAATGTCGTTTCATGAGCTTTGACAGTCGAATCTCACAGACTTTGCAAATTCATATCTTGGACGCAGCTGGACATTAAGTTGTGAATGATGAATACTTGGAGCAGGTGGATGAGTTTGTGTATCTGGGTAGTATGTTTACGAGAGATGGGAAGGCTGATAGGGATATTGAAAGAAGGGTGAATGCTGGTAACTCCATTAATGGAGGTCTGAATGCAGTTGGCGCAAATTAAAAAAATGTCAAAAGAAGCGAAGCTAGCAGTCCACAATGGAGTCCTGGTACCTACCCTGATGTATGGCAGTGAGGCATGGAACTGGCAGAGGAAGGATGAAAGTAAACTGAATGCTGTTGAAATGAGATCCTTGAGGCGTATGTGTGGTAAAACAATGTATGATCGTGTGAGAAATGTGGATATCCGCAGAGAATGTAAGGCTGATGTATGCATAATGAGTAAGATTAAGAAAGGGACCCTCAGATGGTTTGGGCATGTAGAGCGAATGAACGAAGAAAGCAGTGTAAGAAGAATATACGACGCAAATGTGAATGGTAGAAGAAGTCGTGGACGTCCGAGGAAGACATGGCACGATCAAGTAAATCAGATACTTGAGTCGGGCCATGTCAAAAGTCAGAATAATAGAAGAGAATTTATGAGACGATGTATGAATGTGAGTGAGGCAAAGAGTGTTTGCCAAGACCGAGTTGTTTGGCGGTCCGTCCTCTCTGCCTACCCCTGCGGGGAAACGGCGTGATGGTTAGTTAGTTAGTTAGTTATACTACTAATAAAGTGAAAAGGACATCGAAAATCAATACATTAATCAAAAATTCCATATCAATGTAAATATAATAACGATTTACCCACAATAAAATGAGGATAATTCATATTAATTGTGAGGTGATCCCCGAACAATATTGAAGTAAGCTACAAACCCGAGGTAATTAAGCCTACTGGGAATAACCAAAATAATTAGAAATTTGATATCAAATACGAATTAGTAACAAATGTAAGTAATAAAATCCATATAATTGAATAAAATCTTAGGTTAAGAATTTTTTTTTTTACTTGACTCCACACAGGAGGCCCTGAGGAAAATAATTTCCCTCAGGGCCTATGTCATCTTTGGAGATGCTGTGTGGAGGGTTTTTAAGGAAAGGAAGAAGAGGAGAGTTCTGGGAAGGAAAAGGGTTTAAGGAGTGGATAGGAATCTGGGGGTCAGTGTGTCCTGGTCATCCGCCTCTAATACCTAGACAAACCTCACCACATGAACCCGGGCACCCCTGCTAAGTGACTAAACGTATCGAACCACTTTGGGTGACCTATGATAGAGATGTTGGTTATCCAATAAAGGTTCCCGGGGCGGCGGTACCCATACCCACCTCCCAAATTGAATAATTTTTACCAGTCTGACGATGGCTTTAAAGCCTCGATGACACAGGGCGAGTTTACAAGCTACTTACTATCTACTAAGTTTAAAACTGGACTCGCACGTAGCTGCTAGCGCCAGTAGCTGGAATAACGTGAACTAATTCTTCAGACAGTTGACAGTCGAAATCAGCTGTTAATTGGCAGCCATATTGGAAACATAAATATACTAATCACGAGTTGGCGTGTGGCGAGTAAAGTTGACGACCTTTCAACTTTTTTCGTAGATTGTCTACAATCTGCTAGTTAGCAAGTAACACAATGACACTGAGCGAGTTTACTAACAGATAGTGAATTTCTCAGATAGTAGCTTATAAACTCGCCGTGTGTCATCGAGGCTTGACAAGCTGAAAACGGTTGCGGTCAAATGAATTAAAGTGGAAATAAGTTTTATGTTTGTTTTATTATAATATATTAGGGAAAAGACAGTTATAAAATATAAGTAAAATGCAGTTAGAATTAAGATTAAATTTGTGAAGGTATGCGTGGTAGCATGATTAAGCTGTCGTAGGAATCTAATATTCTTTACCTAATGGAAAATTTATTTCTTCTCGGGGCTGAGCGTGTATAAATAAAGGGTCCGCCATCTAAAGTTTTTTTTTTCAACTAGTGTTTATTTCGTGAATGGTAACACTTAGCTCATGTCTGATTTGACAGATAATTAGTTTTATTCTTCCGCTGAGCGAATATGGTTTTTCGCTTTTTTTTTCCAATGCGTTTTCGCTTCGCTGAGTGGGCCTGCGATCGACTTACAGAAGATGCCGATTTTGCCAAAAAAATCATCTTTTCGGATGAAGCTCATTTTGATCTTGGCGGGTATGTAAACAAGCAAAATTGTCGTATTTGGGGCACAGAAAACCCGCACGCATACATTAAAAAGCCGGTACACCCAAAACGAGTCACTGTTTGGTGCGGATTTTGGTCCAGAGGCATAATTGGGCCATTTTTCTTTGAAAATGAGCAAGGAGTGGCCGTTACAGTCAATGGCGATCGTTATCGGGCCATGTTGAACGAATTTTTGTTCACAAAAATTGAAGAGGAGGATATTGGCAACATTTGGTTTCAACAGGACGGCGCTACGTGCCACACAGCCGAAGCTACACTCGATGTTTTGCGCCCTGTTTTTGAAGATCGCATTATCAGCCGCAGAGCTGATGTCGTTTGGCCACCTCGGAGCTGCGATTTGACACCGTTGGACTATTATTTGTGGGGTGCCCTCAAAGATAAATGTTACGCCGACAAGCCAGAGACAATTGACGCTTTAAAAGACAATATTCGTGAAGCCATTGGTGAAATACAGCTGCACACAATCGATAATGTGCTTAAAAATTGGACCGATCGTGTAGGCTACTGCATGGCCAGCCGAGGCAGCCATTTGAATGAAATTATTTTCCATTATTAACCGGAAGGATTGTACTTATAAATAAAAAAAGAAATTTGAGAAAATATTCAGTAGTTTTTTTTTTATAGCATTTTCAAAAAAAAAAAGTTATTTGGCGGACCCCGTAGAATTAAGTCCCAGAGAGAAAAGTTGACATAGAGTTAGAGTCGTTTTAAAGTATTTTAACTCGGAAGCAATTTCAACACTCCCGTGGAGATTAAAGATTCTGTCGAAATGAGATAAAATAGTTTTCGCTTTGCTGACATAAGGTAGTAAAAGACTGAGGAATAGTAAATAAACGAAGTATATACATATTATATAAATCAAACGTGTCGTTATAAGGGTGTGAATGAAGGAAACATTATATACATATTATGTATAAATATTGCTGTAAAGTTTGGTTATTTTTTAGAAACCTTTCTTTAGAATGATAAAAACACCCCTGGAAATGTACTAATGTGTTAAATTGTAAAGCGTGATAGAATTTTGAAAAATGGGTTTTTAAGCTACTCTTTAAAAATATTTAAAATTTCTGAAATGTCAAAAAAAAAACAATAAATATAAACTGTCCTTCATACAGGAAGAAACAGGCTGTAATAGGAGGCAGAAGGAAAGGAGATGAGGTTCCGACAAAATCGGGGTCATTCACTAGCGTTCTTAAAAGAAGGGGACTTAAAAGTTTTTTTTAGCAAAATTATTTTTTAATAATTTTTTTTGAAAAACAGTGTGTGGGTATGATAGTCATCCTACACACTGTGCATCATATTCACTGCATTCTAAAACATATATTCCCCTTTTTTCGAAATTATTAGAAAAGTCCTCGTTGTTAATTATTTTTTTAACTTGTAGTGTAAAAAGCTGGAGAAATGTGATCTGATAATAATAATGGGGAATTTAAAAAAAATAAAGGAGTTTATTTTAAACATTTTGTTGTTTCCAGATGGGTGTTATTATTTCCACTTTAAATCTCCTTTACTATTGAAATTGAAAACTTCTGAATAAATAAGCGCCTATTAACAATTCCTCCCGAAGAAAGCAAATAATGACATAACCATTATACTAAAATAACCACTTAAAAGATTAATAATTTTTGCCAATTTCGAGTTATTATTAAACTTATCTTGTTCGACAAAAAAGTATCTTAAATTTCTCGAGACTGAAAAAATAATTGGCTGGTAATGAGATAAACTACAGCTAAACTCGACAGCACTTCTCACATTTATGTTCCTAGGTAGGCACCTTCATGCTGGTTTCGATCGATGACGTTTATTTCTAAGAAATAATTGGCTCGAGGAAAAATGAAACCATCTCGAAAACGTAATTGAAAACGCTGGAGTAAGTAAAATGAAACGTTGTTCAAGTTTTCGTCGTGTAGTAAGTACCCTGGGAAATGCCAGAAGGATCATTTTTCCCATTCGAAATATAGGTAAACATTACATCTGCCGGGGAATTGTAAATTCTTTTGGGTTTTCCTTGTATTAAATTGCAACTTAAAGCTGTTTTTACGAATAATCTCCATTTTGTCGGTTTCGCGACTTTTCATCCCCTGACAAAATAACCTACGGACAAAAAAATCTATAAAAATATCTACTAAAACCTAACCTAACCTTACCCAACCTAACCTTTTTGAAATAAAACTTCTTTACGCACGCTCGACACGTAGGGGTAAAATGATGAATGCGTTACAAAAAATAACCATATATTTAATGTGAAACGCTATGAAATGTATAAAACGCTATGAAACGCATATATTTAAGGTGAAATGCCATATATTTAATGTGAAGTATTACTTCAGTGGTGTGGTCTAGAACACACTCGTTTTTTTTTTACGTGAGCTCCATACAGGAGGCCCTGAGGAAAATAATTTTCATCAGGGCCTATATCATCTTTGGAGATGCTGTGTGGAGGGTTTTTTTCCTTAAAAAAACCCTCCACACAGCATCCCCAAAGTAGCAACTCTCCTCGCCTTCCTTTCCCTTGAAAGGAAGGCGAGGAGAGTTCTGCGAAGGAAAAGGGTTTAAGGGGTGGGTAGGAATGTGGGGTTCAGTGTGTCCTGGTCATCCGCCTTCAAGACATAGACAAACCTCACCCCATGAACCCAGGCACTCCTGTTAAGTCACCAAACGTAGCGAACCACTTGGGGCGACCTATGGCAGAGGTGTTAATTTTCCAATAATGGTTCCCGGGGCGGTAGTATCCATTTCCGCCTCCAAAATTGAAACCTAACCCAACCTAAAAAAAGAATTCAGCGCGGTGGAGTTACATTTCGTCCTTGGAAAATTGTGTCAAGGGATATTTGGCCGGAGGATAAAAACACGCGGTACATATTTTATCAATGTAAATGGAATGTGTAAGTGGCTGAGTAAACAAATGCATCGGGTTTCTCACCGAGGTATCATGGTTTCAATTTCTCTGTTAAATAAATAATAATCTGCTCACAAGTCCGCCATCATTGGGAAACAACATTTCCCCGTCATTAAATAAATTATTTCCTTTAAATATATATTGTTAGGTGATTCGTATTCTTTCCATTAAAAAAATGATAATTTTCCATAAAAAGTTAAATTTCAAGAAAATGATTAATTAGTGGAAATGCTGTGCTTGTTCTACCGGACAATAGAGGATACGCCGAGTGCGTTTAAAATTTGTACACAGTGACATTTGTCACACGAGAATGACTGGTTTCTACGACTCGTTCTCGAGTTCAACAGCTAGGTCGTGGAACGATTTGCTGATCTCTGTGTTTCCTCCCTCATACGGCTGTGATGATCTCGCCTTTGGGCCTACGAAATAATTCCTTTAAAATTGAGAGATCGATTTAGAAATATATTCAATTTTGTAACATGGAATGTTTTCAGCATACGATTCTCTGTTTCCAATTCATGGGGGTGATTTATGGGTCCTTACCACTAAATAACCACATGTGTTTGCGTAGTGAATTGAAGTGCGCCACTGAGCTCTTCTTTTAAGCGCTATTGGGATAATTTATGACTTCGGCGCAGACAAAATTAGTTTGTATTCTGTTATCTAAAGGTTACACACAAAAAAATAGCAAACATGAAAGTTGCACTGATTTCTTGGAATTTGGGATGTAATGTGACAGAACACTATTAAAACGATTGAAATATGCATATTGGGAGATGTGTTTATCACTTAAGATTTGAAGAAGTGGCGAATATATTATTGAAACCACACAAGTAGATGGGTGGGAGTCGGGGGGCAGAGAGTTGGAACAGGACAGTCAGGGAAGGAACCTAGGGCCGCGCAGACGGGATAAAATTCATCGAGTTTTGATAAACGGAGGAATAATAGTTTGGTGCGCGTAAACCGGGAATAATTCAGATAGTAATATATAATAAGAAAGCACAGTCGGGGAGAGATTCTGGAGACGGACGGTCTAGATAAAAATCATCGAGGTTGAATACACGATAGAATAATAACTCTGTGCGCGTAAACCGGGAATAATTCATAAAATTAAAGGATAATAGTTCACGCGATTGAGGGGAGTCAAGATTTGGAAGGAGTCCACGCGAATAAGGGAGACAGAGATTGCGGCTTGAGAGTTCATATCTGTGACGTAAAATTATATAATTTGTAAATTGAAGCGGTCAATTATCAATACGGGACGTGCTTTCTGGGGCGTTTATCAGGGTCAGGAAAAATTTTACAACGAATCGACTCGAGAATTGTGTTTGACGGCTGCATTTTGGAATAAATAACTGCATGACGGGTTGTGGTTTAGAAATGCTTGTTTGAGTTAAATATTAGAGTAGTGAATTGATCTGTGAAATTATTTTGTGCTACATGGCGAATTTGGTAAGTTTGAAAAATTGAATTAATTATTAACAACATTGATGTTTGGATTTCGTACAAAGCAGGGTTAAAACAATAGAATCATCATTACTCCCCGAGTATTTTAATTGTTTATAATTGTTCGTCTAGCTTGTAGTTTCCTAGATTTAAACATGTATTATAGGTTATATAGCGCCCTTGAGGTGATTTTCCATAAAAGCGGTGCTATGTGGATCGCTCAAATATTAGTATTATTATTATGGCTACCTTAATGGGGCCTTTAATAAGGAACCATGTCATCTAAGTCGGATGATTTAATCGGAAAATTATAACGGTAACATTTAAAAAGCTATCGGGTAATTATCGGTAATCGAAAAAAAAGGAGCGTTCCCTCCGTAAGTCGATCCGGAGCTGCCTGATGTTGACCGGCGACGATTCTTGAGACAATACCG
Source organism: Limnephilus lunatus (assembly GCA_917563855.2). Taxonomy (NCBI): domain Eukaryota; kingdom Metazoa; phylum Arthropoda; class Insecta; order Trichoptera; family Limnephilidae; genus Limnephilus; species Limnephilus lunatus. The sequence goes on along the minus strand of OU830602.1, from coordinate 51,345,487 downwards.
TTGTAAAATAATAATTTGGGGTTCAATGAACTAAAATACTATTTGATGCACAAAAGACCCTTTCGGGCAATAAATCTTAGACGAGAGACTTCATTTAAAAGACGGGATTTTGAAACCACAAAACAATAATAGAACCCTTTAAAAGTGCTTTGTTGGTGATCTAGAAAACTAGGTTACTGGGTATTCTCCAATACATAACGGGTAACAAAATACATAGGTATAGAATGTAGGTATAAATTAATGTGTGAAGCGCCTTTGAGGTGTTAATTATTATTTACGAGTTTCGTAATAATAATTTTAAACGTAGTTAGGGGACTATATTCAGGAAGGTTTTTTTTGAAAAGGCATTGGGTAATATAACGGTTTATGAAGGGTGCGTAGCATGGGCATTTTTGATTACTAACAAAATCTGACATAATTGAATTCCCATTCCAAAAATTTCCCACACCTTATTCCAAATTTTAGGTATCACAACAAGTCTATTACATAGGACTTTGCATAAACTTGGTTCGATATCTAATCATATAATCACCTTTGGTTCACGTTTAGGTATATTTCTTTCGACTTAGCAAAAAACTTTCATATTGTCGGTTGAATGCAGCCGTCGGTAGGTATTCACATTTAAGCGTAATGCGCTATATCCACCTACTTAATTAACAAACTCTTTTTCTTCAAACTTAATTGAGCGGGTTACGACTCGAGAATGGACGGCGGTTGTCGAATGGATTAACGGGTCCGGCTTTCCTATTTCACCATGAGGAAGTATCTCACGCGACTTTATCGGGGGCGATGTGATCGAAATGCAGGTGGGCTTACACTATTTTTCTAATGTGGAGGCGAAGTAAGCGATGGTCGTGTCTGGTCCGAGCAAATTGGAATCCCTTGTGATCACTTCTCGGTAACGTGGATCTCGTACCCGCTCTAGACTGGATTGGAAGCGTGGCCGGAGCCATTTCATGATGTCGACGTATGTACGTCACTAAGGCATTGGGGGACTTCAGGAGAACAAAGGACGTGCACCCATTTCGCCCTCCCTCTACCGCCGCTCCGAGGTACCAGCGGATAAAAGTTGTCGTCGCGGGAGGCCAGTTTGATGCAGGACGAAGATTACGATCTGGCCGGACTACCTTCGTCATGGGGGAAACGAAGTGACGAAATCTGCGTGGGCTTCACTACCTTTTAGGTTACGCTCGTGTGGGGTCTGCCTTGTCGGCGGAACGAAGGGAACATGACATATGGAATCGTTTGGCAACCGAACGGCGGTTCTTTGTTGGAATCCGGATAAGTTTTCTTAACTACTTTTGGTTTACGCTTAGGTAGGTATATTTCCTTCGATATTCGATTTAGCCAAAAACTTTCACATTGTCGGTTGAATGAAGCCGTCAGTAGGTATTCATATTTTAAGCGTAATGCGTTATATCCACCTACATAAGTAGCAAAAGTCCTTTTAACTCCATCACAATAGGAATAGGGATCATCCAGCATCAGGGTGGGAATGTACTCTGGACGAAAGGGCAGCCGGGAAAATAGAAGGGAGGGAAGCCAGATTCACGACCTGGTGCCTTTCATTCTTGGACCCAGCACCCTGGACGCCGAGCTTGACCTTCCTTCTTTGAGCTGATTTTTGAGCTTGAGGTTGGGGTACGCCTATCGTAGAGCATATGCCCGTAACACATATAGGGGAAGGTCCCAAGTTACGCTTGTGTATGTTATGCGAGGGGACGTATTTTTCATTCAAATCAAATACCGATGATCATCGCGATTGCAGGCTGGCGCATGTTTTGTAGCGTGCCTAGGAAAAACGTAATCATTATTTCTACTGGTTCGAGGCGGCGTGCTGGACGGAGAACGGGACTATTGAGGACATGAGTGACTGCCAAGGCGAGGATCGGTGACATCAAAATCTTCCTTAATTAAATTCATACATCGCCAGATCAGAGGAGAGAGCGGCCCCACCGATCTCCTGACATTGCCGATTGTCTAATCAACTTCGGTTTAATGTTTATGCCGATGCTTTAGGAGTTAATGGAACTCAAGTCATCGGCATGCTGAAGAACTTCAACATCATCATCAATCCAGAGTAGGATGTCACGTTCCAAAACCTCGTGCCACCCACACATTTCCTGAACAGTTCCTGACATCGGCTATCACACCATTAATCGGAGCAGACCCTCATATCAAACGGTATGAGATGACCTCTCACCATCATCATCAACATATTTATAATTTGGCGGCTTATTGGTCGATAATATTCCCATTACCACTCTATGATCCAGAAACACACATCAAACCCTTTCCCGACAGAAGGCAAAACATGTCGATTTTCATTCGTCGCTTGCGACCTTAACATTCTCCGGAGGCGTTGGAATTGGAAGCTGATTCGGCGGTCTATGACCATCACCTTATCAGTTGGGCTATGGAGGAGTCCAATTATTTAAACAGCACATGTTCTGTCTCATGCTAATCCAAAATACCTACCCGTAGAATCAAATTAACAAAATAAAACAAGCTAGCTAACTAACAAACTGCATCTAGAACTGTGAGTGTAGAATTATTGCACTCCGTACTGCTTTGAGTGTAAATCTTTTGTTAGAATATACATAAATGTCAAATTATCTTCATGATAGCATTTTATAGAGCTGCAGAGAGTACGTGACATCGCATCGAAAGGTAGGATCTTCTCAATTCGCCGTTTGAATGTAAATTTATATATTAGATGCTAGGAGGGAAAATGCAGATTACTTCAATAAAAATAGTCGTCGATGAGCGTAGGTGTATAACAGGTGCTAGGGGAGGAAGCTGAACGAATATAGATAGATAATTAGTTAATTTTAGAGCTAGTCAGACTCAGTCATTGTTATTCAAAGCCTTGCAAATTGTAACACGCCATATCTAAAAGAACAAGGGTTTACCACAAATAAATTATTAATTAAATTGGATTAACTATACCAAACCACTCAAACAAAAAAGTACACAACGTTGTGGGGTTAATTACAATTGATTAATTGAGAGCACCTCGTCACGTTTGCATAAAAGTATTACGTGATGGGGTTGAGAAGGCGCTGCAAAAGAAATGCAGGGGAGAGACGCGAGAACGGGCGAGCTACGAGCTTTTAAAGGCCGGCCGGGGTTGCGCCTGTAGCTGTAACAGGGTAGCTGTAGCACTGTAGCAGCATTTGGAAACCAAGAGGAAGGTTTTACTACGTAGTAGGGGGGGGGGGGTTTATCACACGGCGTTGGTCTCTTCAAGACTCAGGCTCCTTCCTTTCTACAAAAAGATGATGAATAAAATAAACTTTCTATAAAAATACACTGCATCCTCAAAGATGACATACCCCATGAGGGAAATTATTTTCTTCCGGGCCATCCGCGTAGTGTAAAAATAACGTTTTTTTTATATGAATACCTCACAAGAGTCCCAACTGCTCCCGTCTGAAGCCAGTGAGACTATGGTATCACCAATTGGGGATGCCATAGTCTCACTGGCTTGGGATGTTGTGAAGCTGAAGGTAGTGGGTAGTGGGGAGGGGAAGGAGATAGGGAAGAGGAAGGTGGGGAAATACCTGGCTATTCAGATCTGGTCACCAAACACGGCTAATGGCATTTCAAGCAACGTTTCAATTCTGAATGGCGGTCTTACACCAAGGCGATACTGAGAGTATCTTCCACTCTGGAACGTGCCGCAAATGTACTATATATTATTTTTAATTAATAAATTGTGAAATAAATTGATAAAATTAATTTAAATTAATAAATTGGGATTCGATCCCGCGACCTTCGGTGTGCGAGTCAAGATCCTTACCGCTGGACTACGATGGCCTTTCAATTATTAATCTTGAGTATCAATAAGCGAAAACAAGGGAACCTTATTCGTGAGATTACAGTTAGGCTGTATGTTTTTTTTTCGTTGTTGTTCGGACGTTGAATACTTGAAAATGGCCATTTTATTATCATCTTCCACTGACTGCTATCGACAACTGAATAAATCAACCTAGAAGTTCAATCACAATTTTATAGTTTTTATCTATTGTATTATAATATCGGTTATGTCAGAGTGCACATAAAGATTGCCAACCCTCAATTCAGTGTTACCACTGCCTTGGATTGGGACATATACCCCTACAATGCCTGAACAAAATAAACATGCAGAGAACCGTGCAAAAACATTATTTCAGTGAATGCGAAAAAATGCTTCAACTACAAAAAAAACAAAAACAACGAATCGTTTGGGACTAAAAATAATACTGAACGAAGTGCAAATTGCGAAATATGTCAAATGTAACTGAAAAAGAATTTCCATCACAGTACAACAGAGAATCGGCTATGAATAAGTCATGGATGACTCTTTAACCGTGGAAATATATAAAACCCTATATATTTCGGAATTGGCGGTGCTACTAGAAATGACTACCTTATATGTTAGATAAATTGCTAAATTTCTTCTCAATGTTACGCTTGAAAATAAAATCAATGAATGAATCGTAGTTTAAACGAAATTTTAATCTCAATTCATTTACTAAATCAGTTAAGTGAAGCATTCGCCAACGAGAACAATAGATTTTATATATGTACACACTTTTTAACCTCCTCCACGATAAATCGTAAACCAACATCCCTAGTGGTTCGCTACGTTTGGTGATTTAGCAGGGGTGCCCGGGTTCTTGGGTGAGGTCTGTCTAGACTAGATCTTGGCGGGGGAAGCATTTGCCCGCTTATAGCGTGGCGGGTCGGATCGTGAGAGACTGGTTAAGTGAAATCTTTTGAACTCTTCAGCCGGACACTCTCGACGCGTCGCCTGGCACCGCGGCTACAGTATAATAATAATAATAATATATATCTTTATTCAACAAAATTTGCAAGATTTATAACAAAAAAAAGAAACGTACATATTCAGCGTTAATATTTACAATGGTTTATGTTAAGTACAAAAGATTAGCAACAGAAGATAAATAATATAAATATGAACAGAAGGTACCTACTTGAAGAATAGAAAATAGTTATAAATTATGGTTTTTCGTAATCCACCTCACTAGGCTAGCCTGTATTGAGGCAGTAATTTTTAAGTCAATTTATATTCCATATTAACATACCTACACTTATATTAAAATATAATCATACAAAAGATTGGTTGAATTAACAATAAATTTTGAATAATAACAATCAGTACATTGGTTTAGTTACGAATTTGGGTGAGCGCGCCGGTAAAGGCCCTATCATTATTTTTTTTCCAAATTTTTATGTTATTTTTGAAATTTTTTTGTGAATTGTTGTATTGAAAGCCTCATTCATTATATCATTAGCAATAATTGAACGTAAATCATGGACGTAATTATTACGAATCGGTCCCAAAGAAATCTCTACATATCGGCATTAATTTATTTGACCGCTCATGAAGTAAGTATGGGAAAGGATACGCAGGGACAAACAATTTCTTTATTAAATGGCATAGCAACGCATGCCGGGTACCAGCTATCTTCTATACATATAAGAATCAAAAAATGTTTGTATGTACGAATGTATGTCCGCTAAGCGTTGCTAAACCATTCATTCGATTGCGTGAAACTTTGGGGATTTGATGTGCGCATGCCCGCGATGGTTTCTGTCTACAATAGTGAGCTCTGCCATCATGAAATTACGCATTGCTAAACCGTTCATTCGATTGCAATGAAACTTTGGGGATTTGATGTGTGCATGCCTGCGATGGTGTCTATATACATCCTCTTTGCAAATTTCTGATGCTAGGCCCTGCGGGCGGCATTATGTATATATGTTTGTTTAACCGCTAAGCGTTGCTAAACCATTCATTCGATTGCGATGAAACTTTAAAGATTTGATGTGTGCATGTCTTCGATGGTGTCTATATACAATAGTGAGTTCTGGCGTCATGAAATTATGCTTTGCTAACCGTTCATCCGATTGCAATGAAAGTTTGGGGATTTAACGTGAGCATGCCTGCGATGGTTTATATATTCTTCTGCTTGGCAGGTTTCTGCTGCTAGGCCCTGCGGCTGGAATTATATATGTATGCTTAACCGCTAAACATTGCTAAACCATTCATCCGATTGCAATGAAATTTTAGGGATTTGATGTGTGCTATATACTAACGTGATGGTGTCTATATACTAACGCTTGGCAGGTTTTTGCTGCTAGGCCCTGCAGGTGGCATTATATATATGTATGTTTAATCGCTAAGCGTTGCTAAACCATTCATCCGATTGCGATAAAACTTTGGGTGTTGATGTGCGCATGCCTGCGATGCCTGCAGGGCAGTAGGTACCTACCCGCTTACTGTGAAATAATATTTTTCTGTAATTTTTTTAACGGTAATGAATCAAAGTTTTAGTTTTTAAGAAATTGTGAATAAGACATTTTTATAGCGTCATTTTTGTGAAAAATTACAACAAAGTACCTTCCAAGTGCCTACCCGCGCACTATGAAATTTTTTCTGTTAGTTAGTAAGTTAAGTTAATTTTAACCCGATAGTTGTTTTGGAACGGACATAAGCTAGTATTATATTATTAATAATTTCACATTTCTATCGTCAAGGTGAAAGATCACGTTTTATAATCAAAAATGTTCACTTCTGAAAATAGCGGATAAAATTAAATATCTTGGAATAATCATAAAAAAAACCTAAAATGGAAAGATCACATCGGCCATACAATAAAAAGAGTTAGGAAGCTAATTCATATATTTTTACGAATTTAAAACTTCTTGTCAACGAAAAATCTATACTCAATATACTACGCATTAGTACAGTCTATTCTTCAATATGCCATTATCAGTTAAGGAGCAGCTTACAAAACTAGTCTGACCCCCATAGAAATTGTTCAAAAACTAATAATAAAATTTATACTAAAAAAACCTCCAGACTTCCCAAATGATCGCATATTCGAAGAATTCAAAGTACCAACATTTAAAAACTTATTTATAAAAAATTCAATCGTGCAAATTATAAAAGAAAAAGATAAATACTCATTCATAACTGAAAATCGTACTAGACTTAAACATGTATTTGTGTGCCTTAAATTAAACACTTCTTTTGCCCAACACCATTATACTCACCAAGGAAAATTCTTATTCAATAACCTACCAATAGAAATCAGAAGCATTAGGAATAGAGTTCAATTGTTGAACTCCATCAAAAAGTATTTTAGAGAATGTCAATACATCTATGTTTGTATCTTTTAGTTAACGGTCTGATTGCCATGTGTCTGTATCAACTGCACCTATATGTTGAAATACATGACTATAGTAAATAGTAATTATACACATATGAAATGTATTAACTGTATTATCTGCATTGTAGTAACTGTACACGTGGCTGCATCTGTACATATATGAAATGTAAACTCTTCTTCCATCCACAAGCTAATGCTTTTAATGGAAGACCAGTAATATTATAATGTGTAGCAATTTTAAGATAAACAAATAAATAAAAAAATAAACAATAAATATTACGTGACTTCCGACCGTTCCTATCCTTTCTCACACCACTGCTCACACTATTATTACTAACGCGCTCACCGTAATTTAAATATTATGAATAATTAATTGACCCAGTTCTATATCCAATCTTATGACATAATTAGTGTTTAATGGTCGATTGGCAACTTACGTGAACTGTAAAACACTAATAAAAACAAAGAACATTCGATTACGTTTTTTATCACTGGAAAAAAAAGATAGCCTTACCTTCAAAAGTTTGATGATTTGGTTCTTCATCCATATAAAACGGATATGAGAGCGATTTTACGAGAGTTCCAAATAACTGGTGTGGTCATAAACGCGACAATATTTCAAATAATCTGTGAGTTTTTTAACACTTGTATATATGTAACATCAGTGGCGTGCACCAGGGGCGTGCACTCCATATAGGCACATAAGCACTGCCTACCCTGCCGTTTTTGTAAAACATAAGCATTTAAATAATATTATAATTTATTTAATTATTGCTAAAAATAAATACACACTTTCAAAAATAAGCGTGAAAAAGCAGAGCAACCGAAACTACGCGAGCGCCTCACTAAAATGCGGTCTGAGCAGGAATTATTTCTCGACTAAAGCTAACTTCATACAAGACACGGTTCAATGTTAACGAAATGCACAAAGCATAGAGTAGAACTGTCGTTTTGAATTAGCTTATTTGTGTTTTTTTTGTTAGTATTAAGCAGTGCTTTCTAGAACAAAATTAGCAAATGGCGATCAGAGACGACAAACACATCTGTTGTTATGTACTTCTGTCGAATAGTTGTCTTTCATAGATGCTAATTGTCAGTTCAAAAACGTTTGTCGTACTTTAATTCTGAAACTATCTGAAAGAATATGGAAATTTTAACCTGTGAAACTTGTTTTATTTTCCTACTGCCTACCCTGATAAAAAAATCTGTGCACGCCCTTGGCGTGCACAGAGTTTTTGATCAGGGTAGGCAGTAGCAAAACCGCCAAATTGATTCAAAGAAATAAAAAAGAAACTTGCCACAGATGGCTCCCTTCGTACAAGTTTTCGCTAAGTGTACTTGCTGCTGGCTGTAGATGATGTAGGTTTGTATTATCTAAGCCACTTTAAATATACAAATAATAATAATAAATAATAGCTTCAAGTATGCGTATTATCACAAGCCAATCAATGGATATCCGAGGTGGCCTTGATAAAAGCAATTGGCGTTGTCTCACTTTCATACTTCAGATAACAACAGATGTCACTGTCGCCACTGATTGCCATTTGCTCATTTGTTCCAGAAAGCACTGCCTGATACTAACAAAAAAACCCCATAGAAGCAAATTCAAACGACAGTTCTATTCTATGCTACGTGCATTTCGTAAACATTGATATTATATCTTGTATGAAGTTAGCTCTAAGCAGAAATAATTCCTGCTTAGCCCGCATTTTAGTGAGGTAGTCGGAGGGCGCGTGTAGTTTTTAGTTACAGTTTATGTCACATTTGTAGTATGCCGTTTGATGTGGTGGTCGCATAGTTTTGGTTGCTCAGCTTTGTCGCGCTTATTTTTGAAATTGTGTATTTATTTTTAGCAATAATTTAATAAATTATAATATTATTACACGCTTACGTTTTACAAATACGCTAGGGTAGGCAGTGCTTATGTGCCTATATGGAGTGCACGCCCCTGTGTAACATGTTATAACCGGCAAAGGCGGGTAGTGTTTTTTGTCATCTTCTTTTATTTTGCTTCCCAAGTAAGGCTTTGTGAGGAAAGAAGAGGGACAATGAGAGATGACAATACATTGAACAGGACCTTGGAATATTTGTAGAAGTCCCAAAGCTGTTTGAATTCTAAACAATTAGTAAGAAATTTATAAAGATTTCATCTAAGTCCACCCTTTCTGAGAATTTTAATATAATTTAGAAAAAGTGGGAAAGCTTTTAATTACTCTTTTTGTGAACAAGAAAACTAAGGATGGGTTGTTTCACAGAAATTCGAATGTGACATTATTGTCAAATTGCCATTAAGCTTTATTTTGGTTTTTTCAGGTACAAGTCCGTTTCAGCTTTTGAATAAATTGTGATCAGCCGGAGAGGACAATTATCACGTTTTTAAGCATGTCGGGTTATTAAAATTTGATAGAAAGCTGAAACATTCTTAGAATCGATGTTTAACGTGGTAAAAATATAAAAATGGCACTGAATGGCTATTTGACGACAATGTTATTTTTGAATTTCAATGCAACAGCTCAACCTTAATTCCGGAAAAATGATTGGAAAATTCAGCATGGATTATATGAATTATTGATTGTCAACAACGATCCACCAAGATTATGTCAGGTACACCCTGTTAATTTAAAAATGTTTATTTTAAATTTCTTAGAATACCTAGAAATTCTGTATATTTCAATATTCAAAATTAGATTTATCACGGTGTCTTCAGATATGAGGAAAATTTTAAAAGCGAAGAAATTTTGCTCTGATTCCCGGCGGGATGTTGACAAACTTCAAGAACATCTCCATGCTCTTATTTGTTCATATATTATTTGCTTGAAACCGCAAAACAGCCCTTGTATTAATATTCTCCACAGAAATAGACTCAAGGCCGGGCAGAAAAACGTAATTTTGGCAAATTACAGAACTTTCTGTAGTCAATGATTATTTTTTTGACATAGGAAGGGACCGGATAATCTCAAACCTCTCCCTATAATTTTAGCAAATTATTCCAGACTTACTTAGCCAATGTGGTGGAAGAAAATCATATTACTTACTTAATGAAAATAAGTTGATAAACTTCATGACATAAATGGATATTTTGGGGCAGAAAGTAGAGAAACTGAGAGACACTTGCCATTTACATAGCAGAGCTCACTTGCCATTTACATTTACATAGATACATAGCGGTAAGGCTCTTGACTCGCAATCCGAAGGTCGCGGGATTGAATCCAGGCGTGGGCAAATAAATATAATTTGAATAATTTTTGTTATTTTACAATTTATTCGTTTAAAAAAATAAATATGTAGTATATTTGCGACACGTTCCAGAGTGGAAGATACTTTTAGTATCGCCTTGGTGTATGACCAACATTTATAATTGAAAAGTTGCTTGAAATGGCGATAGCCGTGTTTGGTGACCAGATCTGAATAGTCAGGTAGGCCCCACCTTTCTCTTTCCCATTTCCTTCCCCTCCCTACTACCTTAAACCTCATAACACACCCCAATTTGGCAAGGATGCCATAATCTCACTGGCTCCAGACGGGAGCCGCTGAGACTATTGTGAGGTATTTCTATAAAAAAAAATGACAACAAATATTAAATATGATATATATACCTAGTAGCAGGAACCACATTATTTAATTCAGTTATTATTTAATTCTATCGCACTTGCGGTAGTCAATTTGGGAAGCGGGGATGAGTACCGCCGCCCCGGGAACCATTTATTGGATAACCAACACCTCTGCAATAGGTCACCTCAAGTGATTCGCTAGTTTTGATGACTTAACAAGGGGTGCCCGGGTTCACGGGGTGAGGTTTTTCAAGGTCTTTGCGGCCGATGTATCTGCTCACGTAGTGCGTGGCAGGTCGGATCGAGATAGTGTGTTTGATGAGGTCTTTTGACCTCTCCAGCCAGAATTCCTCATTGAAGTAGTTGAAGGGATGGATTCATACGTCTTGTCACTCCCGGACACACTGACCCCCAGATTCTTACCCACCCCTCGTATCTAGGTATTCCCTTCCCAGAACTTCATCTTTTTCCTTTCCCTAAAAAAACCCTTCACACAGCAAGATGATCCCATAAGATGAAAATAATTTCCCTCATTTCCCTGAGGGAAATTATTTTCCTCAGGGCCTTCTATGTGGAGCTAATGTAAAAAAATATATATAAATTTAGAGAAATATTAAAATCGACAAGGTGTTTTCCCTGAAGTTTGCTATCAATAACTCATTAGCATTCATTAATGAACTAAAGGACATGATTTTTCCCAGTAATTTCAATTATAATATGTTGTTTGATGCAGATTATTTATTTCATAATTTTCCCAAAACTGAAACCAAAACTCTTACACCTATTTAATTTACTGAATAATTCCAACGTATCTAAATATTTATTTAGCAACTCACTTGTCAAGTTTGTTGTTTATCTAAATCTTAATTATTTTCAATAGACTCTCTCATTAAAATCTCAGAATTAACGCATTACATTATAATTTGGTTATAGAATTAAAAATTTTAAAGAACCCCCAACACATTATACAGCCATCTTCCAGTTCCAACATCAGGTCCTCGTCATCAGGAGAAATGAACAGTACTAGTTAAGACGAATCTACTGAGCCCAAACTTGATGCGTTTACTAATAGGCAATCCAGGGTTTCGTCTCCTACCTTCGAACTCCATCATCAGAGTAGTTCAGTGTTTCCAGCATACATTTGTTTTTCAAATATGAGGTCACTCATATTATGTTTTAAAATAATGTAAATACCCTTATGGAGCTAACAACAATTGAACGCCTTTGAAACGCCTGAACAGATTTTCAGGAATTGTAGCTAAGTACCATTTCGATCACGTCAGCTTTCAACAAAAAAAACGCATTGTAATCGGTCAATTTGTTTAGGAGCTACGAGGCCACAGACAGACACACAGATACACAGACACATAGAAAGTCAAACTTATAACACCGCTCCTTGCGTCTGAGGTTAAAAATAGAATAGGAATCAGATTAGATCATTTAGAAACTCTTGGATTCGATCACTGTATCTCTGGTGTAAGACCGCCATTAAAGATTGAAACGTTGCTTGAAATGGCTTTAGCGGTGTTTAAAAAATACCTAGGTACTTCCTCACCTTCCTCTTTCCCATCTTCTTCTCCCCTTACTGCCTTCAGTATCACAAAATACCACGATTGCAGATACTGTAATAACTAATCTCACTGGCTCCAGGTGGTTGTGAGCATTTGGGATTCGTGTTGAGTAGCAACATAAAAAGTAATAAAAAAAGTTATTTTTACCAATAGTCCTGTATTAAATTTGCACCTTTAACTACTGCTGAAAGGTTCCCTTTCCCATTGCCTGACCTACAACCAACTTTAATAGGTTGCCTCCCTCTATTTTATTTGTACCTCTCTCCGTTATTGTATAATTTTCTATACATTATTACCTTAGTCTGTTTTTAATTAAAATTAATTGAAATAATATTAGCCCTGACGAACTAAGCGAAGCCCGGTCGGCTGTTTATATATTAAATTAAACGAAATTAAAAATTACAAATTATATTGCAAAGTGCGTTCATGGAAAGTATATTTTTTTAAAATTGTTATTTGCTGACAGTCAGCCAATAAGATACTCCAGTGAAAAATATTATGATTATAAATTATTAGATTACTTAGTTTTAACCAAGTTTATTTTTTATAAAAACACATTGGACCTTAGTTTTAAGTAAACCTTAAGGAAGTGGGTAAGTCTCACATAAAAGTGTCAATGGAAAAGTGGGAAGGGGGAGGGGAGATATAGGGCATAATTTACAAAGTGAACAAGTTGAATAATAAGTCATTTAAAAATATTTATTTTATTTTATTTTTTGAATTTATGAGTTAAACCTCACAGCATAATATTTAATTAAATGAAGACAATATTAGCGAAAATCAATCGAAAATACGGAGACAGAAAAATCAGATATAGATATTGGCACCTCTGGGACTCGAACCCAGGATCCTCTGCTTATGTGGCAAATGCTCTACCAACTGAGCTAAGGTGTCTATATCAAATTGAAATTCAAAATCAAACATCGACTAAGAACTACCAACATTATCCTCTTTTTATTATTGGCTGCTATCTTTGTATATGATTGCAAGAATCAACCCGAACTAAATGCTATCTAGATAGGATCTGGATATTTTTTTTTCCATTTTATTTTTAATATACGACTATTATTATTCGTAGAAAATGGAATTATTAATATTAAAACCAAAATTTCCACATAAAAAGTTAAAACATTGTCATTTTCTGACAAACTAACGAAATGTAATTCAATTTTTTATTTGGACCAGTCGAAAAAAATTATAAACGCATTTACAACGCAGATAAAGATGAAATATGTTTTTCATCCCTTACAAACCAGCCTTTAGAAAAGAAGATCCCCTTTACTTGCATGACTTGATATAAATGATTGATGATCGTGTTTTGTGGTAACACGTATGGGCCTTTTGGATGAATATATTTACATATTCGAGGTGTTCCGTACAAGTAGATATGCGGAAACGTTTTCTAAATAAGTATTTTATTGAAACTTCAATTTCGTTGAGGGCAAAAAAGATAGGTTTTTAAATTTGAAAAATTTTCATCTTACAAAACTGATATCCTAGTCCAGTCAATTTAGCAAAAAATCCTTGTAAAATGTTGGGTAGTTTGGAATTTTTGATACATCGTTTGGGTTGCCACAGTGATGATAAAATCAGATTTTCGACCCTGGGGAAACCCCGCGCCCGGCGTTACCCGGCAAAACAGCAAAATTTAGGCAAATTTTAGTTTTTTGCCGTACATTAAAAAAAAACGTCTAGCCAAAAAATTGTTCGGTACTTTTTTTGAAAGTACAGTAAATTTTCTACATTTTCGGCACGATTTAGACATAATAAAATCAAAAACAAAAAAGTGTGATTTTAAAAAATTGTATCTCGGAAGTCGTCATATCTATACAGCTCATCTTATGCTCAAATTGCAGAAACTTATTTAACTTTCAAAAGGGTTTGATAATTTTGTTTAAACATCCGGTAAAAACGAAAATAAGTTCCTAAATTTTTCTTTTTATACCGGGCTTGACCTTTTGCAAGGAATTGCCATTTTGGTGCTACATTGGCTGGACTATCCACGGAGCTGATAAAAATAACTTTAAAATACACAGCATTTCACATAAAATTATAGGGAATATGGCAACGTACGTACATGGAATTTTTAACCTAAAAAGAACGCTTTCCTATTCATATTGATCAGAAAAAACACTTCATAGTTGTGAACTTCTTTTACTTAAAATTCATTAACTTTGCTCCATAATTGATTTTTAGTACATGATATTGAGGGTTGACTTGGGTTGTTAAGGCTAAATGTTAGATATTTCATTTCAGTTATTTTTAACGAGAGTAGATTATCACCCAGCCATTGTTTTGAAATATTAGTTGCGCAATAAGAAATGTTTTACTTTTTAGTATTAGAGCAGTATTATCGGCAAAAGTGATTATACTGCCACCAATCTGTATTTCCATAAAAATGTAATAATTCGTGTATATGTACATGAGAAACAGTGTGGGACCGACTACACTGCCTTGTGGTACACTAAAAGTTGATGATGGTTTTTTTTTTTAATTTCGAAACTTAACGCCCAGTGACGCCAGTGAAGGGCTACTAATGACGTATTGTTACCCCTGCGCGGACCATTGTTTTTCTTTTGCTTGTTTTTTTTCATAATAATACAATACGTGAGTTTTATTATATCTAAGGGTATTTAAAATGTTATTACTGGTATTTGTAGCAAATAGAGATTATCATTCGGTGAAAACAAAATCTAGATTTTTTTGCAGAAAAACCCAAAATTTTAACGTTAGTTAGAATAGTGTTAAGAATTACAAATTCAGTAGTCCCTAACTATTTTATGTGAATACCGCACAAGAGTCCTAACTGCTCCCAACCACCTGGAGCCAGTGAGACTATGGCATCCACAATTTGGGATGTACAAGGGAACTGTAGGTACTTCTCAACAATCATCTCCTTATATCTTTCCATACTCCCTTTGTCCTAAAAACATCAGCCAACTGATGGCTTATGGCTCCGGGCAGCTGAGACTCTAAAAAACATCACATTTTAAGGTGCCTCTTGCGTTACGCCTTAGGATAAACCTTGATGAAATCTGAACCTGCATAGTCTAATAACAAATCAATATATGATATTGAAATCCATAGGGAATAATAATATATGACATAATGCGCAGGCAGTAAAATTTCACGACGCATAACGTAGATTTCCGTCGCAATCCCACGACGTGCCATAAAAATGTTCCAAGGATTCATAATTTCCATACGCGGGCACGACACGCTCACTGAATAATAACAAGAAATGGTAAATATTTCAGCAGATTATGCTAATATTGCTTTCATTAGGACCGGAACTAAACACTAGAATTTTCCATAAGAGAAAATTGCATTAATTCGTTAAAAATCGTTTAGACTTAAATGAACCGTTTGAAGAATTTACAGAAAAGGTAATTTGCGGAAGGATTTTGAAAAAAAATTTATGTGTGCATTATTACTTAAAAACATGATTGCTTTTTAAATTACTAGTGCACTATTTCTTCAAAACGTTAGTTCTAAATTCTAGATGAAAATTATGAATTCATAAAATATATGGGGCCCACACGGCGCGTATAACATAATGTATGCACTTCAACATATTATTTTTAAGGCGTAAGAAGATTTTTTAAAGGTCCAGTAGGATCGGTAGTTTAATATAATTTGATATTTTCACGGCAATTTCAAGTATTATCGTGATTTATTAGACAATTAGACTATAACAGTTCATTATAAAATTATGTTTACCAGAGGAAAATTGTTCAAATGTTGAATTAGATATTTCAAATTGAAAATACATTACTAATTTCGTGATACCCGAGCTCGAGGGTTGGGATAATTCACTGATATCTTTTCTATGTGTTTAAGATATGTATCTGCCTTCTATCTAAAGTATTTTTTAAATGATTAAGTCATGTATTCACCGCGAAATAATCGTTTATAAACGCTGTTTCAGATACAAAATCTACGTGTTTTTGAAACCAATTAATATGTTTCTGAAGCAGTTCAAACTGTTGCGGTTAAACAGTAACAGCCTTACCAATAAAAAAAACACTTAACGATCGTTAAACGGTGTTTAGAAGGATACTGACAGTTACTGTTACTAAAAACAAAATGGATTTGTTCTGTTGGCCACATTGGCCTTTGGTGGATCTGCACATGCGCGACCGCCATGTTTTTCATTAATTCGCGGTAAAATTTCAGTTATGACATGTGCGATCTTCATTTAATATTTTTTGACATGATTTCCATTGTTATTGACTTTATTATGTTAGCATACTTGAACATAATCCCTATTATACGTGTTCTTTTTGTTAGTTTTAGTGCTTTAATAATGTCATGTTGATAATTTATTTTATTTTCCAAAAAATGTATGTTAATTAAAAAAAATATTTTTTATCCGCTAGAGCTCAATAACACTTTTATAAAAACTATTTTTATAATAACGAAGGGGCATAATGGGATACCACGATAGAGTTACATTTGCCACAACGGAGGGGGCGATACGGGATACCACGACGAAGGGGGCGTAATGGCATACCGTGATGGGGTTACATTTGCTACAACGGACGGGGCGTATTGGGATAGGAAAAATATAGTTAAGGATGAATGGCCCCTAATGGGATGGAATGAGGCAAGATACTATGGGTTTCTCTGGGTCTCCTACCGTCCCCCTACAAGTTTGAAACGCCCCCCCAATTTTCTCTTGGTCTTCTACTAGCCCCATGAAGGTCTGAAATGCCCACAAGGGGGGCGTTATCGCCCGGGTTGAGAACCTATTTTCTAAATAATAAAATAATGTGACGCAGTACCTACCGTATTTAGAGAATTCTGTTATACGAGTACCTACACAAAACTAATGAAATTTCCCGATAAGATTTGGCAGGAATGTGTTTTTTTCAATAGCTAACTGAATTTCTATTAAAGAAGTGTTATTTATTCACTGTCAACCCGTTCAAACTCATCGAAGCTGAGCGTTTTATTAAATATCGATAGATGAAAAATGGTTTAACTTCATGTTAATATTCTGAGAAATTCAAATTACACATTTTTTATTGGCTTTTTTTATTATGTTCAGAGATTAAAATTTTATTTCATATGCTAAATCGATCATTATAATATGAGATAACTCTCGGCTATGGGTACCGCGCCGCCCCGGAAACCATTTATTGGATAACCAACACCTCTGCCACAGGTCACCTCAAGTGATGCGCTACGTTTGGTGACTTCGCAGGGGAGCCAGGGTTCTTTGGGTGAGGATTGTCTGGTCTACTTTACCTATTACTGGTTGAGGGAGACATTTTTACCACTCCAGCAGGACTCTATCGACCCTCTTATATAGTGGGAGGGATGGATTCATACGTCCGTCATTTCCCGTCGACCTCCCAGATTCCTACCCACCTCTCATACCTTTTTTGCCAGATTTTTCTCTCCTTCTTTCCTTTAAATAAAACCCTCCACACAGCATCCCTTAAGATGAAAAGAGGGAAATTATTTTCCCCCAAGGCCCAAGGTGTGGAGCTAATGTAAAAAAAATACAAATATTTATCTCCAGTTCACAATAAGTCGTTCAATAATGCCAACATGTCCACACAAAAGTAATTGTATATTGTGACAAATGTATAATTGAAAGATAAATAAATATTCCGTTTATGTATCATTTATGGTCGTCCTCGCTTTCATATTATGATCACTGCTCCTAGTAGAATTTTTTCAAAGTCTGTGTAACCGTTAGAAATTTTCGTTTGTAAATCTCGAAAAACGCAATCGATTTTATTAATTTTTTGGTTGGACAACAAAAAGGACAAACTTGTTTTATTTACCTGGGTAAATAATTACATTTTTTCGTACAAAACTTTATTGGGTAGCCCGGTACCGAGGCTATCGTCTTATAAATCGAAGGCCACAGGTTCAAATACCTTCGTGCGTATATAAATTTCTTTGTGCTATTTCACAGTTTAACCATTAAAAATAATATGATATATTTGCGGCACATTCCGAAGTGGAAGATACTCTCAGTATAGTATCCAGTATAGTAGCCTGGTGTAAGACCACCATTCAATGTTGAAACGTTGCTGGAAATAGCTTTAGCCGTATTTGGTGAACAGATCTGAATAGCCATGTACTTCCCACCTTCCTCTACCGCATCTTCTTTCCCTCCCTTATACCTTCAGCCTCATAATATATCCCATTTAGGGATACCTACCACAGTCTCACTGGCTTCAGACCACTGGGAGCAGCTGGGATGGGGTATTTACATAATTTTTAAAAATTCGACTTTCACTAATTAATGCAAGGTTTATCATTATGCTTAAAATATTAAACCAACCTTGTGGTTGGTTAACTATTTAATAATAGCTAGAAAAAATTCTAACTATTATTTTCTAACAAAACTCAATAATTATGCCGCCGCTACCCGAATTTCTACCGATTTCTTACATATCTCCCTTAAACACGTTAAGTTTTAAAGCTTTTAAAAAAATATATGTTATTTTTGAAGATAATATCTAGACATTTCCCGCGCCAAAACTCAAACTATATAAAATTCCCTCGTTAGAAAAAAATCGCAAAGTATGCTCCAAAAATTATTATAAACACGTTTGTTCCAGTTATTTTACAAGTTATATGTATTAAAAAATTCACAATGTTTCATTAAATGCTGTTTAAGACAAATCCTGCGAGATTTTGGCTTTATTTTAAACGAGTCGTGTTTTATTAAACATTTTCACAATTTTCGCGTCGATTTGGTTGCTTTAAATATTAACGCGCTCCTCTAACATTCGTAATTTCATATCTCTCCATCTTCTTCTTTTTGAGCCCAGTTTATTAATTTGTTTATAAAAATACGCCTTTTGGACTATACCATAATCACGCAGTAGGGCAGAGTGATATTATTTTTATTTTTAGAATTTCATAATCCCTGTTTGTCAAATAATTGGACATATGCCAAGAGAAAAAAATAAAAATTTATTGATCTTCGAAGACATCTCCAGGTTTATATGTAACTTAAGCTCCGCTTAAATATAGAAGGAACTTTTATTTATATTTTTATGGTGAAACCTATTCGATGATTGTTCCTCGCTCTTGTAACTCTTTCTAGTGAGATACGTTTTTAGATTTCACGGCCAAAAGTATTTTCGTTATTACCTGTACTGGTAATGGACACTATACCGCTGTCCGAAACGTTGGCTAAAGAAGGAGGTAGCGCAACACGACATAACACCCCAAAAACAAATAAATTTACTTTTAAAACTAAATTGGTCGAAAATTGTCTTACAGTGCGAAGCGCATGAAACTAAAAATTACTCCCGCGCATCGAATTCATCACACACTTATTTACTAAAAATGCCCAATAATAGAAAATATTTATTTTGTTCTGTGTTTTGTGAACCAATTTACATGTTACCGACTTATTGTGATGTTATAAAAAAGTATTTGTTAGCGAAAAAACATTTATTATCCTTGAATAACGGAAAAAGGCTTATCGATCAGAGAAGTTTGTGAAATATTAACAAATTATATCGAAAAAGTATGGTAAAAAGCTTCAGTTCCAGTCGTCAGTCATCAGAAAATTAATCATTAAATTTAAAAGCTTAAATAATCAAAACATTAACATCCGAAACGTCAGCTGTTATCGGAAGATTTCTATTATGTGTAGCTACCGTTATTAGAAACCGATAAACTTAATTAAAGTATTTTTTTTAAATTAGCTCCACACACGAGGCCCTGAGGAAAATAATTCCCCTCAGGGCATATGTAATCTTTGGGGGTGCTGTGTGGAGGGCCTTTTTAGAAAAGAAAGGAGAATAAGTTCTAGGAAAGAAAAGGGTACGAGGGGTGGCAGGAATCTGGGAATCAGTGGGTCCAGGGTGACGGACGAATGAATATATACCGGTGCTAGGAGATGTTCCGAGAGAGTACGGTTGGAGAAGTCAACGAGACTCCTTCAGCCATTCTCTCCCGATCCGGCCTGCCTTGCAGTTGGTGGAAAGACGCATTCGCCGCCAAGACCCGGAAAACCTCACCCCGTGAACCCGGGCACCCCTGCTAACAAACCTAGCGAACCACTTGGGGTGATCTACGTCAGGGGTGTTGGTTATCCAATAAATTGTTCCCGGGGTGGCGGTATCCATACATGCCTCCCTTATATTTATATCCATCATCATATCTTGTAATTGTCATCAAACCTGTAACTAAATAGTCACTAAAAAAAAAAAAAAATTGAGTTTCGAGGTGTCTCAACAGATGTCATTAAGTAGTACCTTAGTGATGACTATGTCGTTCGTTGTTAATGCACGAATGGTTACATTAATAGATGACGATATACGATAGACAGCTGGGCTCCCTCAGTGTTGGGCTCTTTGGCTTCGGAATTGCTTAGAGCATCTTAGAGTTAAATTTTCATTGAAAACTAACAATAATGTAAATAAAGTAACTTGTAATCTCGACAAACCTCGATCTTTATTGGAGTTTTTGAACACATTTCAAGTAATCTCAATTACTGGGTGGAAGAACATTACAACTATAAAATAGGTAAGCTTAAATCTAGTTGGTTATTAAATTTTAGAGGAGGGAATCAACTTTACATTTTTGTAACAATTATTATAAGCAACAATTATTAGCCTGAAAAACTAATCTACATTGAAAAAATCTCCCGAGAAAAGATACATGCCGCCACCATGCCGCCCACGGGACTCGACCCTCTGATTTTTGGTCAAATGCTCTATCCACTGAGCTACGTCGGCTTATCTCTTACCCGCAAAATAATTCAAAATATACTAGTGCTTCATTCAACAATTACTACTAATTAAATTTTTCCACCTGCAAACAACCAACTTTATTTTTATATGAGAAAGGCATTGTAAGTGCTAAATATCTCACTAGGAGGAGTCGATACAAAATATGTCTACATTTTTTGGTGAAATACTTTAACTCATCAAATATTAATTATTATTTTTTTAATCGATAAACTAATTGAGAAAAGATACATGCCGCCGACGGGACTAAAGAGATTTTCTCGGAAGATTTTTTATATGTAGATGAGTGTTTTAGGCTAATAATTATGACTTATAATAATTGTTACCCTTTGTGCTATGCCTAAAAATCTTGTCCTAAACATTAGTTTATCAATTAAAAAAATGATAATTAGATTTTTGTATCTGAGGAATATTTTCAGGATGAAGTAGAACTACTTCACTTCCTGTGCTAAATTTAAACTGTCAACTGGTTGTTAACTGCATACGACAGGTGACGTTAACCTCAGAGCATTTCTACGATCCTGCAAAGGAAGATTTCTGAAATAAAATTTTTTAGGAATGCAACTTATGTGAATGACGATTTAGAAAGGCCAAAGCTTGCCGAAGATGATAGGTAATAATTTATTTTTATTTTTATTAATCACAAGAAAATAAATTATAAAGATTTATCAATAACAGAAAAGAAGATTAACAAAAAAAATAATAACAGATATGAAGAAATCAGAAGTTTTGGGTAAATTTTCAATGTCGTTATTGCAAATTTTGCCAAAAGAGTACGCATATGCCAGCAAAGCCTATACTTCCATATTACGAAGAAGGCATCGAGAGACATTATCAATTCTTCAAAATACTGTTTAAGGTACAAGAAAATAGTTGTTTGTAATGGTGAGTATGTGGAGCGATCTGCCGACCATCAATGTCTCCTTTTGCGTATTCCGGGCCTCTTCAAGACCTTTGCATTAATCATAACTTTCCTTATGTCCTTCCTTAGCCGCCACATGAAGTTGTCAAAGTAGGGTGAAGATATTATAATTTCCCTGACTCCACACTCCATATTCGCTAGACCTTTGTAATAAAGGCTGGAGATATCTTGAGAGATGTCACATAAAGTTTAATATCGCACCCCAAAGTGGTGCTCCGAAACGTAAGTTCAAAACTCTTCAACGACAAAAGAACTATTGTTTGTTTCATGCTGTCACTACGTGTATAATATCAGATCTAAGAATTTTTATTTACAGTTTCTACGTGCTCTTTTCTTAGAGTTCTTAAATTCAAACCATCCCCTAACTGTTCTTATAATTAATGCATGAATATATTAAAGAGTAAATTAAGCGTGTACCGACAAAATAAGTTTCCGACATCTTAATTACTCCACAGTCGCCTGCTGCCTACATTAGACGATGTTGTTGCTGCATAATGTGAGATGGTGATCACAATTTCTACGACACTTTGAGGGGGAGGCTCGGAATACCCGGAATCTGGGAGTATCGAGGGATGGCCTCTCCCACCCTCAAGTCATGTGATTGAAATGCAGATTTAAGACATTATTTTTTTAACGACCGCTGGCGCTATAAGTGTTTTGATTTTATAATTTACAGAGTAGGTACCTACTTACCTACATCCAACATCTGGGTACGTCTGGTTATGTATTAAAGCGTTTTGTGCGAGAAGAGTGCTTGCAAACTGTTGTTAGCTATGATACTTCGTTTCGCTAGAGATTACGAATTTTGCTTATTTTCTTGTCGTATTTACAATGAATATCTAACTGGACTTAACGTCCGTTCTAAACGATGCTCTCTTTTAATCTGTAGCGGGGGAGCCGCTCACTGAAGATGCCCGCCTGTGGATCGAATATGATTGGCTATCCTGTATTACTACCAATAACAATATTGAGACACATTAAAACTACATATAATTACATATACTAACGAAATCTGTAGCCAGATATTGAAACAATATATATACTCGTGAAACTCCGACATTAGAACTACATACGAGTATTGACTCACAATCCGGAGGTCGCGGGTTCGAACCCGGCGTGCGCAAATAAATTTTATTTGATTAATTTGTGTTTTTTCACAATTAATTCATTTAAAATAATATATAGTATATTTGCGGCACGTTCCAGAGTGGAAGATACTCTCAGTATCGCCCTGGTGTAAGACCACCATTCAGAATTGAAACGTTGCTTGAAAATGGCTTTAGCCGTGTTTTGTGACCAGATCTGAATAGCCAGGTACTTCCCAACCTTCCTCTTCCCCACCTCCTTCCCCTCCCCACTATCTTCAGCCTCACAACATACCCCAATTGGGGAAGCCATAGTCTCACTGGCTCCAGACGGGAGCAGTTGAGATTCTTGTGCGGTATTCACTGTAAAAAAAAAAAAATACATTGAAACTACATATATATGCACCTCTTTGTACACATTTTTGGTGTCGGTGAGTGATGCCTCCAGTACTTGCGCATTGACAAATGAGCATTGGTCAGATTGCCAGCCATGGAATATTTTTGAGTTTAACTATTGTCAATCCTGCGGGCAGGATGAAAAGAATGAAAATAATTATTTTTCTTAAAGAAAATAAAGCTTATAATGAATTACAGATCACTTTGTATAAACCACTAAATTATAAACAATATCTACATGTTTCGATAACAATGTTATCGAAACATGTAGATATTGTTTATAATATAGTGGTTTCTACAAAGTGATCTGTTATTCATTATATAATTAATGATGCCACAAAGTAATTTTGCGAAGTTTGAAGAATCAAATAAAGCTTATTTATTCTTTATGCGGCAGCCTAGAGGTTGGGTGATCTTCCAGACTGAAATATGACGAATCAACTAAAAAACGTTATGATTGTGATCATACATCTTAGAAGTGACTTTCGCCATCTTTGAAGCTGACTAGAACTCATCGTGGGAGGATGATTGGCATCTGAACACATCAGCCTGTCCTGCTTCTAGAAGGCCCTTTTGGTTGGTAGCCAATGATCTGCAGAACTGCTATTTTTTTTTCATTATCTCCACAAAGGAGGCCGTGAGGAAAAAGATTTCCTTCAGAGCCTATGTCATCTTAGGGGATGCGGTGTGGAGTTTTTTTTAAGGAAGGGAAGGATAAGAAGTTCTTGGAAGGAAAAAGGTATGAGGGGTTGGTAGGAATCTGGGGGTCAGTGTATCCAGGAGTGACGGACTATGAATCAATCCCTCCGACTGCGGTGCAAGGCGATGGGTTGAGAGTCCGGCTAGAAAGGTCAAAAGGCCTCCCTCAACCAGTCTCTCTTTATCCGGTCCAACATGCAGCAAGAGGACAGACGTATCCGCCGCTAAGACCTGGACAAACCTCACCCCATGATCCCGGGCGCCAAATCACCAAACGTAGCGAACCACTTGGGGTGGCCTATAGCAGAGGTGTTGGTTATCCAATGAATGGTTCCCGGGGCGGCGGTAGCTTTACCCGCCTTCCAAATTCTCACGATGTGAGATTCTTTCTTCAAAACGGAGAGTTGAAGCCACGCTTCAACCACACTATCTGATATTTATCACAGTATCACCATCAACCTACTTAAATAAGCAAGCCGTTTTATCCGGGCAGTCTTGGAAACATGATGCTTTCTTTTATTCAAAATATACTTTTGACCGGTCAGTGGTTGAGTGAGCATCGCGCCTGTGTTCGATTCCTCGACTGGCTAAGTCCTCCATCACACACAAGCAACATTTTCGGCTTTCTGTGGTGGTTGTAGGAGATTTTCAAACATTGTTGGGTTATTCATAACCCAGGAATGTTTGTCTTTCTTTTTAAAAAAAAAAACGTATTTCTAATCTCTTATTTTCATTTTAAACTAGAACCCAATCTCTACATTTGCCATGTTTAGTCCACATTACTCATAATAATAAACATTTCAATAATGTAGTTTGTTGCCACTTAATCCCACGGAAACAACTCGAAAGTCATGTCATCCGTTGTGCTGCGCATATAAAAATGAAATAATTTAAGACTTCTAAACATAACACTAGGGAGAAACTGATAAGGACAGAAAGTTTGTCAGCAACGTTCAAATATCGTGATCATTACGTCAGCACTTTCCAGGAAGCGTGATTTTCCGTTGTTTCTGACGCGTTAACTATAATTACATTATAATATTATAAGTTTAGTGCAAACACGAACTTTATGTATAAACTCTCTAAATTCACTATCCTAACTACTGCTCAAAGCAAAACTCTGGCTTCAGGCCTATTTTGTCGGAAGGTCAATATATTTCGGCTATGCAATAGAATCCTAATAATTGGAATATTCCTGAACGAATCCGAAAACTATAAACTGTTCTTGAAAGGTGATGAGAATGCTTTCAAATTTTATAATTTGAAATAAACATACAATTTTTAAAATAAAAAACGGCTAACGTTAAGCTTTTTCTAAATAAAATTACTGATAACGAAAAAAAAACATATACACACTTTATCAGGCAGGTGAATCACAAACGTTATCGTCAACTCACTTTTTCTCCGCTTCATGTAAAAATAGTTAATTTTTAAATTTCCAAAGTTTTATAATTTTTAGCGATTGCGGTTTTTACAGTAAGCATAACATTTCTTTTTAAATACATTAATTCTTTCTTCATTCTACATACTTTCAGGCATTTCATCATACATCCTTAGTCCTCTATCCATTAGGCAGTTCTGTGATTTTCATTTCTTCATTTGTGGCAATCGAACTCTGTTTATATTTCTTGTTTCATAATTATGTACGTCTCTATTAAAAACAATTTCATCCTTAAAGTATTTTGGCATTTGATTTTTCATATTTTATGCACAAAAATTAACACATTAAATAGTAGTCTTTTTTTTATTGGAATCCAGTTTAGCTCCTCTCTCATTTGATTAATCCTTACGTATTTGCCTTTTCCCAGTATACATCTCATAGCTCTGTTCTGTATAACTTCTAGTTTGTTTAAATTTCCTTCATTGGCCAAATATAACATCGTAGAGCAGTAATCCAAATGCGGAGCAACAATAGTTTTATAAATGAGCTCCGTAGTGTTTCTATTTAATTTATGTCTTAGTCTTCTAAGAAAATTTACCTTTTTTGACACCTTTTTTAGCACATATTCAAAGTTGTGATAGCTAGTTATACAATAAACCCTGTAAAGCCTTAAAACCCACTGAAACGACAAGGATAAGCGTGAACAGTGAACACGTGGCATCACGCGGCATTTTTACAAGAAAATTGTAAGCACCTGTGATACCTTTATCTAACATTGAAAATACGGTGAATAAAGATGATCATTATGAATATGGAAAAAAGCGTTGCATATTATGAAGAACTGTCTATAAGTTCTCCGTGGTCGATGGGAAGGTTCTCGACTAATAACCCGGAGGATGCGGCTACAAATTCCGGCATTCACCAATAAATTTTATTTGATTTATTTAATTACAATTTTATTAATTTCAAATAATATTTAGCATATTTGCGACACGTTACAGAGTGGAAGATACCTCTCAGTATCGCGCTTGTGTGAGACCACCATTCAGAATTGAAATATTGCTTGAAATGGCTTTAGCCGTGTTTAGTGACCAGATCTTAGCAATGTATTTTCCCCTCCCCACTTCTTTCAGCCTCACAACATACGTGAATACTCTCAATGAGGTATTCACACAAAAATTCACGTGTGCAGTTCACGCGGTAGAAGTGAAACTTTCAGAAAACCTTAAAAAAAGCAGACAAGAGTGGGAAGGCTACGAAGCACCGTAAAAGAGGAGTCCGATAGGCTACGATGCACCGCACAAAGAAGAGACCTATAAGTCTATCTCATTCTCTCACAGGCTAAATCCTATTGACGTATGTGTTTGACTCTTTTTAGTGTCGCTATTTTAGTTTCGTCGAGTTTAAAATCACAAGGGTGTTAAAGAAGTTTTCACAAAAAAACTACCTTTTTGAGGTCTTTTAATTCGTTAGTAAAATAAAAAAAAATCGAGTTAAGCGTCCGTGACACTTTGCTCTTGACTTCAAAATATGACTGAAAATTTACAAAAAAAATCTTTATGACAAGTGACATCAAAGCTTATTAAATACTGTTCACGTGAACTGAAAACTAGAAATGCACGATTTCACTCGGTAAAAAAGAAATAAAACAATGGTATCTTTTATATGAATATTGCTAACCCTTTCTCAACCAGTCATTTTAAAAAATTTTTACTAAGTAACTACAGAACCAATTTATTTGCAGTATTTACAAATAATTTGGTAAATCCTTCCTAGCAACATTGATTTTTTTCGTTGCGTTGGCTGCATTGCGTACACACTTCATATCGTAAATAAGAATCGTTGATCACACCTTTTGAAAAGCTATGATCCGAGGGAATTTCATTATTAAAACAGACAAGGTACAGACCATGTTCCGTATGTTAATACTCATCCTAATTTGACTGTCCTAAAACGGGAATCCTCCTAGTTGGGCAGTCAATAAATTTCATAAAATATGTATATAAACGTATTATCTTTTACTAAATAAAATAAATAAATAAATTTATGTTTATTTCATATATTTTTCCGTTTTTATTTACAGTAAAACGTACATTCTTTCATATTATAATGAAAAAAAAAACAAAAACATTGATATAATATTTGTTTTTAGCATCCTAAAGTATCGTGTCATTTCAAAACGACACTGGTCGTTTGAGGTTATTCTATATTGTATGACTTTTTTTTATCTAATAACACATATATTTATTATGTGTTATATTTGTTTTGATGAGAAAAACACACCAATAATACTTTCAAGTGAAAAGTAGACATGATATTGTCTTTAATTGATGTGTTTTTAGTGAATATTCTTTGAAGAACATGGTCCATTTTCATACTAATGCGTCATTTAACTCTTGGTACCACTGTAGTTTCAAAAATGACGTTGAATATTACCTAAACTATCAGTTGGAAAAAAAACTATTATTTCAAGTACACAAAATTATGTTATTTATTTTTTTATATCTGTAGGAATTAATTTGGATGAGAAAGGGCTAAGAATGTCTCCATGGTGATAGTGATGGTAAATACTTCAGAATGAGGTGGCAATATACCACATAGCATATCCGTATAATATTATTGCAAGGTGATAAAAGCCTCACCGCGGAAATCTTTATATGTTAATAAATCACCATGTTGACTATTTAACAGGATTAATCCTTAATTACACGGGTTCTAATCTGATCTAATATGCCACGTGCCCCCTGTAATTAAAAACCAGGTTTGGGGCTGATCTAAGTTAGAAATGCTTTAAAGGAAACAACCCCAATAAATAAATAGATTCACCGAAATTTCCACTCAGATTTCTAAATCCCTATTGTTTTCAAATTTCCTCAACTAATTGGGCGACTTATCTTCCTAGTTCTGAGATTGCCGGAGTTTCATTGTTGAAATAAAATGACATTTTTTTTATCGTGAGCAGCGAAATTTATTTAGATTAATAAATATTGTTAATAATTTATAACACCCTCAAGAGACTAAATTATAATCTGTATTTTCCAAAAGGTTTCATAAATTTTAAAAGGTTAGTTTTTTTTATTTTTTATTATTTATTATGAAAGAGAAAATAATACAATATTACAGGAAAAATTAAAAATCACAAAGGAAAGCACCATTAAACTAATTTTAAGTGGGTGGTGGTAATTTCATTGCTTTTACTTTGAAGGTAAAACTAGAACTTATTTTACTTTACTATGCAGTTAGAAATTGTTTGTACTGGAGTATAATACAAACTATTTCTTTCAACTAGCCAATTTTTCAACATAATATTTGTTTTAAAATTTGTACATTTTTAAATTTCGGCAGGTAATATATTTAACCAATAAGTCATGTAATCCAACGTTCTTTGTCCATATTTCTTTATATGCTTTGGTACGATTAGTCCTTCATTTAGCTTAAAACGAGTATTATAAATGTGGTCAAGTCTATTTATGTATATACAGCTATTCATATGCTGAGATATAAATATAATTTTATACCACATATTGCTTTTACGGAGAGATTTTTGAGATTCTGGTAAAAATATAGAACAGTATGCTTTTGTTCGTATAAAATTTTATGAGCTAATAATTTAAGTAACGAATTTTGATCTAATAATTTATTTTTTTATTTATTTTACTAGCTGACCCGACGAACTTCGTACCGCCTCAGAATCAATAGCTGTTGAATTAAATTCAGTTTTTTTATTAAGTTAAAAATTACACAATGAAGCAATTATCGATGCGCAACTGTCCGTGTTTTGTTTTTGTCAGTATCAGAGATGGAGTTGTATACCAATTTATATTTTTTATGGTTTTCTTACTTTTTCACTTACTTATTCGGGAGGCGGGTACGGGTGCCACGGCCCCGGGAACCATTTATTGGATAACCAACACCTCTGCAATAGGTCACCTCAAGTGGTTCGCTACCACCCACCTGCTGCGTGGCGGGCCGGATCGAGAGAGACTGGTTGAGGGACGATTTTTGACCTTTTCAGCCGGACTCTCTTGACCCCTTGCCTTGCACCGCAGATGGAGCGATGGATTGGATGGATTCATACGTCCGTCACTCCCAGACACACTGACCCTTAGATTCCTACCCACCCCTCGAACCTTTTTCCTTCCCAGAACTTCCTATCCTCCCCTTCCTTTAAAAGAGCCTCCACACGACATCCCCTAAGATGACATAAGTCCTGAGAGAAATCATTTTCCTTAGGGCCTCCTGTGCGTAAAACTACATTTCATTTCAGAGATTTATTATAATTATTGTATTTTTCTTTTGGAAGGGTGCAGACATACGTTCACCGTTTGTCTCATTTTCGGCTATTGATATTTAGTGTGTAAGAAAGAGGGGCAGTATTACATGATTAAGAACAAATGCAAAACAATTAGCGCATTGACATTTGACGTTTTTGAATTTTCGGAATTCACGCACAGTTCAATATTACAGGTACTTATCACAAAATGCCCGCAGCTCTTTCTAAATATGAGAATTCGTTCCATACAAAATGTATGGAGAAACGAATTTTCTAAATAACTATTAATTTCGTTCATTATTGTGATGTTTTAATAGTTATTATCCTATCCGGGGCGGAGATAAATACAACAAATCAAGGATCATCAAAATCCGCCCGGCCGTTCTCGAGTTATAAATAGTGTAACTAACCCGACTTTGATTTATATATTAAGATTTTTTATTTTTTTCTTTATATATTGCATAAGTTATTTACATTGTAAGTGGATTTTTCGACCACCATGCTAGGCTGATGCCCGTGTTATGGTGGTCGTCAAATTGAAGGTGATTTACATTTGTTTTACAGGAAAGTCCCCAAGCTGTAATTCCTTGCCTTATAACAGATTCAGCTAATGATAAATGTATTATTCTTAGTGTGCATATTCATATTGGAATATATAATTGTAATTTACCTGCATGATACCTACTTACTTAAATATGTTACCAGCTAAAATTTAAAAAAATGTGCAAATAATGTAAAAAACAAATATTATATTGAAAAATTTGCTCGTCGAAAGCAAAAGTTTGTATTAGACTAACAATTGTATTTAATGACGAAAATTGAGTACTTCTGTTTATTTCGCCAAATAATTTAAATTAGGTTCACCAGATGTTTCTTTGTACCAACGTGAATAGGGTAGAATTCCTAATTATTAATTTCGGTCGGTTGGCTAAAATGAAAATAATTAGTGGCATATTTATGGAATGAAATTATAAATTCGTAACAGTCAAACCTACTACCTACTAACAACAGAAGCTAAATTTGATGATCAAAATATGTACTTACTAAAAAGCTTTAAAAAACACAAATTTTTTTAACTGTATAATTAGTTTCATTTTTTAAAAAAACTTCAAAGTAAAAGCACCCATTGACAAACTACTTAAAAGTGGGACTTTTCTTTTTTCTGTAATATTTATTTTATTTTATTTTGCTGTAATTGTACAACATTTTCTTTACAATAACAAAAAAAAAGAAGTAGATCTCAGTAGTTCACTGGCCTTATTTATTTGTAAACCTATTTGAAAAAACAGCCAATAATAAAATAATTTTAAAAAACATATTTTTTACCAATTCAATATTTTCACATGAACTCAAAGCTGGAATACCAACATGTAAGCAATCTGAAGCGTGTGTTTTTGGTTCAGCTGTAATAATATTTGCCTTGACATTGGGGGATCTGATATGCATCAATTTAGTTTTTTTTTGCATTTATGATTAAACCAGAGTCGAGAGAATATTTCATAAGTTCTACGAAATGTTTTTGTAAATTCTCCGTTAGCTTCACATATTGAACATAATTTGTGATAACAAATCATAATTCCGTACCACAATTTTACACTTCTGTGCGCCGCATTCAGAAATTTTGAAACATCGATTTGATATACTTTTGTTACATTTTTGATATTTCAACGAGCCTAATGTTTTTGGGCAAGCTTTTTAGTAAGTACATATTTTGATCATCAAGTTTAGCTTCTGTTGTTAGTAGGTAGTAGGTTTGACTGTTACGAATTTATAATTTCATTCCATAAATATGCCACTAATTATTTTCATTTTAGCCAACCGACCGAAATTAATAATTAGGAATTCTACCCTATTCACGTTGGTACAAAGAAACATCTGGTGAACCTAATTTAAATTATTTGGCGAAATAAACAGAAGTACTCAATTTTCGTCATTAAATACACATTGATCATGATAAAAAGCTTTCAATTATATTTGGACATATTTTCAGAATTTAACATTTCCAACATTTGCTGTTAGAAACATTCCTCTGTAGACATAAAATCAATATCCGATATTATTATCTGTAAAAAGTGATATAGTAATATTACTTCATTAATAATTGACAAATTACTTTTTGGCATGGTTTTACATTCAATAGCTGCTTTTAAGATTCTCACGTTTGCCGAACGGTGACGGTATAAAAAGGCAAATTCCTTAGCACAATGATGATGCAGCTCTTGATACACACAATGAACACATTAAATAATGTTGCGACAAAAGATGAGACATACAATGTACGTATGTCTGTTTTCTCCGAAGGAAAACTTAGTTCTTTGAAGGAAACAGACATACAAGTACGTATATTGCGTGTCTCATCTTTTGTCTCATCATTGTTTGATGCGTAAGAAAGAGCTGCAGAATCGTTTTGATAACAAACGTATGTTTATTGCCCTTTTTGTACCGTCGCCGTTCCGTGAGCGCGAAAATATTAAAAGCACCTAATAAAAATTTTCATCTTTGTTGACACCACTGTTATTGTGTATTTATCTGAAGCTTATATGAGGAATTCAATTGTAACATTTTTTTCCTTCTTTAAATAATATGTTATATATTATACTTAAACATTGTAAGATAAAATTTATGGTATGAACTAAATTTGTCAATTTGGTTGGCCTAAAACAGGATCCACTCCTAGTTGGCAAGTCACAGTTTCCACATATGTTTAATTGTATAATTTTTATCTGAAATAAATTTTTATTATTAGTGATCAACATGTTTAAAAAATATATAAATTTCAAAAATATTCTGATGAAGAAAGCATTGGTTTAGTTAGAAAATGCTGAATATTTTATTAAAAACTAGCTTAAGTCGTGGTGTTGCCCGGACTTTCAGCAGAGTTTTTCGGAATCTGATGTAAACTTGTTTTTAAGGTCAGGTTTGCAAAATTTCATCAGGCTCAGAATGAAATTGTAAATTTGCATACAAAGCAAATTGACGCCGGCCGCTCGATGTCCGCCACAGACTCTTTTCTTTTTCTAAGTATATAGATATTTGTAGATAATCGTTTACAAAAATTGGTTATTTTCATTGAATAGTAACGTTAATTTAATGTTTTTAAAATTGTAGCAAGCACCAATATATTTTCAGAGAAAATTAATTATAAAGATCCAACCGTGAGTTATTGTAATAGTATTATTATTGTCAATGGTCGTGTAGGATACAATTAATTTAGGTAGAATTCTGATTTTCCTTAATGCTATTTCGTACAAAAAGACTGATTCTTTAGGAGGTAGACAATTTAGGTAGATTGATGGTTCATAACGAAATGGTTAAAACTTAATCATTTGCTATCATTAATCTGGCTTAATAAAGAAATGTGGTTTTTCAGAAGGGTTTGATTATTTAATTTTGGAATTTGATTGTGAAATATATAATATAAAAAAATATGTATACAGGTTGCAAAGGGACGTATTTGACAGACTTTAAACAGTGGATCCTCAAATTATTTGGATTAAGAAACGCAAAAGAAATTTTGGTCTTCGGTGACATTTTTAATGTTTTTTGGTCAACTAAAAACATTAAAAAGTAGAAGGAATTGGATAGCTAGGGTCGATGTGATGGGTATGGTGGTTACTTGGCTGAGTGAACTTGTGAAGACATGTGGAAAAAATTTTAAAACTGATAAAAATAAATTAAAACAAAAAGTCACTTCTGCCACGGAGGTCTTCATTCCTAATAATATTAGGTATGTTATGAGTCTACTGCTGAATACAGTGGGACATTGTAGACTTTTGTCATGGCGGACTTAAAATCAGAGTGGTAGATACGCTGAGTATGGTCCAAAAAAAATCTGAAACATTGCTTTATGGCATGCTCTGAAAAACCAAATAGGTCCCAAACGTCCTCCTGGTATCTCCTTCCCTTCCATTCTTTCTTAAGCCTACAATATTCTCCATGTTGCTCGAATATCGCACCGGCACACCATAAATGAATTTATTTTCAAAGTTATTTTAGGTACTTAACTTTAGCACTAAACTTCAAAATACGCAGACCGACACACAACTTTTTTTTTAATCGGTACTGAAAGAACTAATAAATTCTACTCCCGTATATTTTAATCTTCAGCAACAACCGATTGGCTGCCCAACGCATTAACAAAAACAGTAGTTAGGTTTTTTTAAAAGCTTAAGATAAATTAGCGTAAGCTTTATGTTCTCGATGAATTCAATTATGGTTTTTCTATGCAAGTGGACTGCTCGGTGCCAGAATAGTAATGTTATAAAATGAACTGAATACTAATTAGACTCACGTCTACTAACTATCCCCAATGAGAGCTCGTACGGACGTCATCAACATTCGGCCTCGTTTTTCTCGCGCCTCATCTTTGAAACCGAAAAAGATATTAAAACATTAACATCACGTATGATATCTTGCTGGGACTAGTAAGAGCCAGAATCACACGCTGAAATGTAATGTTCAGCTGATCAAAGTTCCGATATAAATGATAGTGAATTCACTGACTGACAATGAATTGAGTATGCTCTACTTCCACCCTTGAGACGATTGTGTGGTAGGTAAACATAATGAAAGAAATTTCTCCACTCAAAACAATTATTTAAAAAAAAAATTGAATTTAAAAATGTTATTATTAAGTTCTGCAAGTATTTTGTTTTTATTTTGATTGTTGTTAAGCTGTTTCGGTTTACAAAGCCATTTTCAAACTGTGGTTAAACCACTTTGAGACGACCTACAGTGAAGTAAAATTTCTTTACGCACGCTCGACTTGAGGGGTAAGCTGGTGAATGAGTTACGAAAAGTGTGATGCGTTACGAAAAGTGTGATGCGAACGGTAATCGATGCGACCGGTGATCGATGCGAACGGTGATCGGGCGAGGTTAATCGGGTGGCTAACCCAAGGTCTTAGGTCACTCCAAGGTCGTAGGTCACCCCAAGGTCGTAGGTCACTCCATGGTCATATGTCACCCCAATGTCATATGTCACCCCAATATCATATGTTCTTTTATAAGTTAGTTAATTTTTACTATCAGTCGTGTGGTCTAATGCACACTAGTTTTTTTTTTTAATTTTTATTATTATTATTTGTTTAAATAAAATAAAATAAATCTATGTGCTATCTAGGTTCAGTAGCTGACTCCTTATAAAACTCATCTCACATTGAATTATCCACAGTCTTATCTACAAATTTGCATAAGATTGTCAGCAGTTGTTCCTTTAAGTTGGACAATTTTGTGCACGCTCACTATGTTGTTTGAAATTTTGCATAATTTCCTGATTTTCCAGACCTGATGCCAATTAGAAAAAACATTACTGAACTTCCCTCAAGGAATGTGATGTTTTGGAGGACTTTCAGAATTTTTGAGGACTAATTTAATTTCTACCGCCACTGAAATTTCTATGGGAAGAGTTTAAATGCTTTCGCTTTGAATTATCTTCAAAATCACACTTTAAACGATATAATTCTGATCTTTACTTTTAACAATTGTTAAATGGAGAGACAGACACACGTTTAAAGACGAATTTTAAAAGGATGTTGCTCAGAACAGCGGTCACACTTAAGCAGGGTCTCCTCCGACGGAATAGATGAACATTTGCTTACACATTACTATAAACAATGCCAATGAGGGCTTGGCCTTACTGCAGACGCAAACAATAATGTGCAAGGTCACGCCCCATTGGCAATTATTTAAGGTAATGTGTAAGTAAATGTTCATGTTCTCTGTCGCAGGATACCATGCTTTATTTTTGCAGTCGAAGGGATAGTTAGTGTGGATTTTGTGGATTCGATGATCTTTTCAATTTTTTTTACGTAAGCTCCACACAGGAGACCCAGAGGAAAATAATTTCTCTCGTGGCCTATGTCTTCTTAGGGGATGCTGCGTGGAGGTTTTTGATGGAAAGGAAGGAGAAGAAGTTCTGAGAAGGAAAAGGGTACGAAGGATGGGTAGGAGTCTGGGGGTCAGCGCGTCCAAAGCGACAGACCTATCGAAATGCGGTACAAGACAATGGGTCGAGAAAGTCCGGCTGGAGAGGTCAAAAGACCTCCCTGAACCAGTCTCTCTTGGTCCGGCCCGCCATACAGTAGGTGGGCAGATGCATCCGCCGCCAAGACCCGGACAAATCTCACCCCTATGACCCCGAGCACGCCTGTTAAGTGACCAAACGTAGCGAACCACCTGGGGTGACCTACGAAAAAGGTGTTAGTTATTCAATATTTTCCGGGGCGGCGATACCCACACCCGCCTACCAAATTCTGTAAATAAATTAAAAAAGAATGCAATAATTAAATGAAACAAGCTCATTCGGAGGCTTCAATAACTTGATTTATCTATTCAAAAATAATTTATTAGTCTATAAAGTCGACTATCAAAAACCTGTTGGGCATGGAGGTCTCTAGCCTTTTATCTCAATAATTTAATTGGAAGGAATCTGTGGAATATGACATTTACATTGGAAGATCGTCGTAAGGCTTGGAAAATATCTCACTAGGCAGCAAGTCACTAAAGATATTTTTAATTTATTTATTTACATGTGGTACAACAAATTTTATTACTTTACATGCAAAACACAATTTAAAGAGTTTTTTTATAAAAAAAATTACAAAGCAATTTTTCAGACATACATATTACAAACATTAACATATAACAAGTCATTGAAACGACACGTTCTCGTGTAAAATATGTCAGCTGCTGTGTACAAATGTTGGACGCACGTTTGGCGTATTTTCCGATTTTGAACTAGTGCCGAAGGAATCAATGACGCTAGTTCATCCGCATATTTCATTGAAATACCGGTAGAATAGGACAGAATTCCCATCCGAAACCTGTGCTCTAAAGATTACAATCCGTTTGTAAAGATAGGAGAATTTATCAAACGGACTGTAGATGCGGCACAGTGTCAAGAGCTTTTTTCATGTATTTTGGGGCTCCAGACCAGAGGATCAGACAAGACAATCGTATGGAAAAAAATATAACTTACTAACTAACCATTACGCCGTCTCCTCGTAGGGGTAGGCAGAGAGCACCGACTCGGCCTTGGCACACATTATTTACCCCATTCTCATTCATACATCGTCTCATATGAACTCTATATTCTACTTAAACTTTTTGTTTAGTCTACCGACATAATAACGTCAGATTGGGGATGCTTTATTCTCACTAAATTCAAACGGTTGGGAGCAGTTTTTTTAAATCATCAATATGAAAACGGCCAAAAAAAATGTGCCCTCGGCATGGTTTTAGATACGGAAAATTCTAATCTAATCTCTTCCCTTACAAGACTTTATGAAGGGAGCATCGTGTGGTGAATCGTGTTTCCCGCCAATATAATGTAAGGTTCTGAATAAAAGCCATAAAAGGGAAAGTAGCTTTGACTGTAATAAAGGGATTTTCGTATGGGGCTTAGATTTGAGGTAAAACCAAAGCGGCATTTTTATGTGTGACACCAGACGACCACGGCCAAATGTCAACAAAATAATGTTAATAACTCTCTAGTGTTTAAAGACAGCAAACATTTCGTTCATACATTTCCGATGACGAAATACATTTTTAGTAGTTCCCGCTTATATTTTTCAAAAATTATTAGAATAACCAAACAATTTTGTAACATTGATACTATTCGCATTTTATACATAACGCTAGTGAGAAGCATTTTGGAATATAATTCTACGATTTGGGCTCCACATTACAATATCCATATTCAAGCGATTGAAAAAGTCCAGCATATATTCCTTAGGTATATTAATTTTAAATTAGGCATTCCAAGATAATCCGTGGACTATAATTTGTTATTAAACTGGACTAATCTCGTAAATTTATCAGATCGCAGAAAAATCTGTGATCTATTAATATTATATAAAATAATTCACTCGGTCCTGGATACCCCTGAATTAATAGAACTAATACGATTTCATTGCCCTGGTCGCGCTAACAATAGACTCACTCCACCGTTCTACTATAATAACACACATACATTATCACATTATTACTCACCAATCAGTCGATTACACATTACATTTGGGAAATGAACATGCTAACATCGGCGACATTTATTTCTTAAAATTAGCGCAATATAAACATGCACTCAAAAATTATTTTTCCAAAATGTAACTTTATATATGCAATATGGATATGTTGAAATGAAATGATGATATTTCTCATTGTTCTTTTTTTGTTATTTTTTGTTGTGATACACTAAATGATTGTATGTTATTTTTAAGTTTAAAACTACCATTATGTAATGATATTATTTTTCTTACTTTTGTACTCTATTATAGGTATGTTTATTTATAAAAGGCAGTATAGCCGTTTATGTATTTAAAATAAATAAAAAAACGACAGGAAAAGTTTCAATTTATCCAAAGCATATTTCCAATCAATTATTTAATATAATATAAATTTTAATTTATCCAAAGTATTTATAATTTTGACCGGTTCGTAGTGAAGATTAATCTAAAATATTGATTTACCACTAAGCTTTACCCATTATATTAATATTTATTTGTGCTGCGTATTATATTTGCAATTCAAAAGTAAATCGCTGTTTTTTTTAGCATTTTCGTTGAAAATTAAAAAAATATATATATAATTATTACTGGCGATTTCCCGGAATGCGTTGAAATGCCACTTAATAAAGAAATTGTTTCTCCCTGCGTGTCCTTTCCCATTCGTCCCGTCCCCCTTCCGCGGCCCCTTACCCTCCCATGTCCCCTTCCCCTCAAGCGTTCCCCCTCCACCTACCCCGCCTTCCCACTCCCCTCTTCCGCTGCTCCGTCCCACCAATCTCCCTCCCACGGTCCATACATATTCAGTCTCAGTACATTCAGTTTTCAAACAACTCGCTTGCCACCTATTACAATTTTTTTATTCAAATTTTTCATATAATACAAATATTAATTTTTGTATATTATAAGAACAATTAATCAAATTCAGTACCTAAAACAGGCACCTATTTAAAATTCCTATAATTCTTACTTACTATGTATTTCAAGTAAATTCATTAATTTGAAGAGTTTATTCGAAAATTGAATTTTGATAAAATAATCGATGGCTTGCAAAATGTCATTCTCAAATTGTGACATTTTTGACAGTTTCGCAAGAGTTTTTGTAATGATTAAAAAAACTTTTCAGGTGAATTTTCATGTGGTTGTAATAATCCGGAAACCTTCGCGGGGATGGAAAGAAGGTATTTTGAAAGTTTCAAACATTTCCTATGCTTATTATAGCAATACATAGACAACTCACTTATAAACATATTTATTAGCAAACATATTTTGATTTTTATATACATACTAGCGGCTTCCCGGCATGCGTTGCTATGTCATTTAAAGAAATAAATTGTTTTTCCCTACACGTCTAACGTTAATAAATAAATGTCCATTCTCATGCGTCCTTTTCCCCTCCTGCGTTCCAGCGAACCCCACCTCTTTCTTTACCCTCCCCCTTCTTGCTTACCTTTCTGCCGCTAAAATACATGAAATACCCACATTTTAAAACCACTCACGCACCACCTGTAGTATTTTTTAAATACATATTTCATGACGTCGGAGCTTACCATTAGATATAGACACACTCTTATGCTAAAATGCAATGTTCTGCAAAAAAATTGAGTCAAACCATTGACTCCTTTCTGAGATTGGCGGACCCAAGCCCACGGAATCTAAATTATATTTTTTTACAAATTTCATAACGCCATATATATAGAATCACTCTTCTGCTAAAATGCAATGTTCTGTAATTT
The DNA here is from genome assembly GCA_917563855.2 of Limnephilus lunatus. Classification (NCBI taxonomy): domain Eukaryota; kingdom Metazoa; phylum Arthropoda; class Insecta; order Trichoptera; family Limnephilidae; genus Limnephilus; species Limnephilus lunatus. Next base: position 51,305,961 of record OU830602.1, on the reverse strand, counting down.
TTTTAATCAATCCATCGATTACTTTCCGTGATTTGCGGACCCAAACGTACGGAACCTAAGTTTTTTTTTCATAATGCCAGAGCTTACCATTATATACAGAAACACTCTTCTGCCAAAATCCAATGTTTTGTAAAAAAATTGAGCCAATCCATCCATTGCTTTCCGAGATTTGCGAACGCAAACATACGGAACCTAAATTTTTATATATGTATTAAAATAATAATATATAATATAATAGAAGAAGATAGAAGATTATTATTATCCACCCATTTCTAACATCCAATTCGTGCAATGAAACTTTCATTAAGTTTGCCCACGCGTTTTCTATCAAGTGCGACATAAAATTTTATGGTCATTATTATTTCAAACACGTAACTTTGACAAAATCATGAGAAATTATGAAAAGGCCGAACTCAACGTTGAGAATTCCTTTATGATTCCGTCTGTTCAACGTGACCTTTCTCTTGAAAGCCATAAATTTTACGTTACAAACCTAATAATCCGAATGATTCGGAAAATTATTACATTTCCTTAATATACCTCAGAAATCTATTTAAATCGTGACGTTTTACGTGTTTGCGCGTGCGCAGACAATATCGCCATCTCACCACAGTAATTAGGTAATCGCCTAATGAGACGTTAAATTTTTATTAAATTGTTATGGGCGTACGAAAGAGACAAATGCAATTTATCAAGGGAAAACATGAATTTGTGAGATGTGTTTTTGATAGAATAAAAACAATCAATTTATGAATCATGTTATTAAATTGTATTTAACACAAATCATATTTAAATCTAATTTGCATATGTATGTATATACATATAACAATAACCTTTAACATTTTTAAATTACCCACAAAATAACACACGATTACACGATCATCCAAAAAATCAGGCTGAACATCCAAACCCTTCTCCAGATAAAAACAACACGAAACATCCAACCCTTAAAAATAAAAATAACAGCACCCCATGCTCGGCGGCAACGTCGCAAAGATGTTCCCTCCCATAAACATTTACTAACAGTCCGACAACGCTGTAAACGAACCCCGACTCGGAAAACCGTGATGGTAGATCGCGGCCCACGCGATTTTCCGTAGTAATGTAGGTAGTATCACAAAGCGGGCTTTGCGCAGGTAGAAATACAAGCAAAACCCACGGCAACACATAAAAAAGCACCAACAGTAAAAAACACAATTTTTGTTTCGTGCTAAAATGAAAATCTTTTTTTGCGCTTTTCCAAAGTTTTTCTTTTACGTATGTCTGACGTAGATGGTTCGTGGCGAACGTAGATAGTTCTAGCTCAGCTGCGAGACGCGGCGGACGTGTCGCCGATGCGCTCCGCTCCGAAAATCCGAATTTCCCATCCATCCTTCACTTGTTTGGGAACGCTCATGCGCATATTTTTCAACAACAAACATTCGAATTGCGAGGTTGATTTCGGTCGTGAGGCTATCCGTTAATTGGATCGGACTTTTCTTGGTGGTTCATTCAGGATACTATTATTGTTTGTGAACTGAAAAGGAAAACAGTGTGAACTTAAGTGAAAAATACCACAACATTCGGATTTGACAGGTGTTGTATAATTTTAATATTATTACCAATAATTTACCCATATTTTAAGAGGAAGTCTGTGATAATTAATATGCAAATACCGAAAAAATTGAATAACCATTTAAAGCATGTAATTTCTAAATTTAATAGGTATTTAATATTTCTTAATTGCGGTATTATGTTAATATAATATTTAACTGTCCTAGAAATTCCTTACGAATATTTAGAATTGCTTAAATATAATATGACAGTTTTTTTATGGAATTGTTTGGATAGTGTTGATTTTTTGAAAGTCCTGAATCTTCAGTTTACGCAGTCAAAGATTTTAGTGAACTTTGTTGTTAATAGTGATAATCAGTGCTACAAGGAAAAATAGATTATACAATTTCAATTCTTTCAAGCAGTAGAAACATAGCATTACTTGTCTTATCGGCCTCCTAAGCAAGTAACATGCTATACATAATATATTAAGGGTAATGACATTGTCCGATTATACCTTTTTCATTACGTTACCTTGCACGCATTCATATTTAAAGATAATTACGATCAAATAGTATAAAGCAATTTCTTTACATTTTGTATCACCGTCCCGGGAACCATTTATTGGATAACCAACACCCCTGCCATGGTCACCTCAAATGGTTCGCTACGTTTGGTGACTTAGCAAGAGTGCCCAGGTTCATGGGGTGAGATTTGTCTAGGTCCTGGTGGCGGATGCGTTTGCTCACCTACTGCGTGGTGGGCCGGATCGGATGAGACTGGTTGAGGGAGACCTTTTGATTTCTCCAGCCGGACTCTCTGGACCCATCGCCTTGCACCGCAGTGGGATGAGTGGATGCATACGTCCGTCAGTCCTGGACATATTGACCCCCTGATTTCCCAACCCACCCCTTACACCTTTTCCTTCCCATAAGTTCCTCTCCTTTCTCTCCTTAAAAATACCTTCTACATAGCATCCCAAAGATGACATAGGCCCCGAGGGAAATTGTTTTGCTCAGGGTCTCCTGTGTGGAGGGAGCTATTCTAAAAAAATACTATTTTTACATTTTTCGTTTTCTTACATATTTGTCGATTCTTATGGTTTTTTCGTGAACTATTTTATGACCTCCAGAAATTGTGAACTACGGCCATTGACTATATTGATTGAGTATCGTAATTGATGAGTTTGATTCTCGTACTGAGCAAAAATAAATCAACACTCTAATCTATTATTACACACTATATAAAGAGGAAAGATTTGATTGTTTGTTTGCATTGAATAGGCTCCGAAACTACTGAACTGATTTGAAAAATTCTTTTACTGTTGGGAAACTACACTATCCCCGGGCGACATGTCTATATAATTTATAAATTTAGCTAGGAAGGAGACGCGGGAGGGGAATGGGGACGCACGTGAAAGGTAATTCCGAGAGAAAAATGTATTTATTTGAATATGGCATTGCAACGCATGCCGGGAACCAGCAAGTGTTACATATTTTGGCGAAGATGGGAGTGGGTATTGTGAAATCATGGTTTTCGTTCTCATGAAGCCGATATCAATAACTACTGTATTGTTCTGCTAGTTTTCATCATGGATCAAGGGTCCATGTTCCTTCAAACAGGCTTCTTTGAAAAAGCTGTAAAACAGGCACTGAATTTCTACTTTAATACTGTGAATTTGAGATGGCATCGATCTGTTAACAATGTTTTTTTTTTAATTTGTTTTTTTTTTATTAGTTCTACATTTTAGACGATCTCCGTAGTCCAGTGGCTAAGACTCTTGACTCACAATCCGGAGGTCGCGGGTTCGAACCCGGCGTGCGCAAATAAATTTTATTTGATTAATTTGTGTTATTTCACAATTCATTCATTTAAAATAATATATAGTATATTTGCGGCACGTTCCAGAGTGGAAGATACTATCAGTATCGCCCTGGTGTAAGACCACCATTCAGAATTGAAACGTTGCTTGAAAATGGCTTTAGCCGTGTTTGGTGACCAGATCTGAATAGCCAGGTACTTCCCAACCTTCCTCTTCCCCACCTCCTTCTCCTCCCCACTACCTTCAGCCTCACAACATACCCCAATTGGGGATGCCATAGTCTCACTGGCTCCAGACGGGAGCAGTTGAGATTCTTGTGCGGTATTCACTGTAAAAAAAAAAAAAGCATAGGAGGCCCTCAGGATAATAATTCCAGGGCATGAGGGTGGTAGGAATCTGGGGGTCAGTGTGTCGTATGAATCCATCCCTCCCGCAGTGGTGCAAGGCAATGTCCGAGAGAGTACGGCTGGAACAAAGAGACACCGTCAACCATTCTGTCCCTGTCCGGCCAGCCATGCAGCTGTGGGCAGGTGCATCTTTTTTTTTACATTAGCTCTACACAGGAGGCCCTGAGGAAAATAATTCCCCTCAGGGCCTATCTCATCTTTGGGGATGCTGTGTGGATGGTCTTTTTAGGAAGTAGAGGAAGTAGAGGAGGTTTTGGGAAGGAAAAAGGGATGGGTAGGAATCTGGGGGTCAGTGTGTCCAGGAGCATCTGCCCGCAAGACCCGGACAAATCTCACTCCATGAACCTGGCACCCCTTCTAAGTCACCAAACGTAGCGAACCACATGGGTTGACCTATGACAGGGGTGTTGGTTATCCAATAAATGGTTCCCGGGGCGGCGGTACCCACACCCGCCTCCAAAATTGAATTTCTCAAAGGAACCGTTCTCATGGCGTAAAATTCCGGAAATATTTAACGCATTACCTGAAAATATTAAAAATGAGACATCTTATTCAAAAACCAAAACAAAAGTTAAATCATTCGACCTCCGTAGAACATAAGGGCAAATAATTTAGTTTCTTTTTTTATGTTTTCCTCACCGCGTGTTTGTGCCGTGTAAATTATTTTTACTACAACGCAATTCATAAACATTATAATAATTAGTATTTTAATATTAAGTATTATATTTAGTAATTACTATGTAAAACTTAAAAGTATATAGTATTAATTAATTGAGAAAAATGAGAGATTTCTTACAATAAACTGATTGATCAGTTTCGTAAGATTTGTAAGATAAAATATTGTAAAATTAAAACTGAATAAACATACTTTAAAAAAAAAAAGCATAGAATCAAGCAGGTTTTTAAGTATCTGGGTGCTCTAGCAAAGAGGTGGCTCTCAAATTCCACTCTTGGAGGTATTTGGCCATTGACATACAAGAATATTAGCTAGTCATCAGATCTAGTCATCGATCGACCGAGGAATCTGCTAGACCTATACAAACCACCCAACTTTTTCGAAGCCAAATTATAACTAAACTGAAATACTTTCCAAGCATATATATTGGAAAGCATGTTCCTATAAAATTGCACCAGACAGTCATTGATCTCATTTTTTGCCGGGATCAGATGGTGGTCAAATTCTTATCCCAAAACTTCTAGACCTATTTTGACGATAAAGTATTTTATATGTTTTGAAACCTTGCTAGTAATAAAACAAATAGCTTCGCATATTATAAAAAAAGTGCAATTCACACGTGATATAAGTGAAACCTTCAGAAAACTCAAGACAAGCGTGGGGAGACTACGAAGCACCGCACAAAGAGGACACCAATTATTCTTTCTCATTCTCTCGCAGGGTATATCATATAGATGTATGTGTTTGTCTCTTTTTAGTGTCACTTTTTCGTTTCATCGAGTTTCAAATCACAACGGTGCTAGAAGAAGTTTTCACTTAAATATGTTCTGAAACATCGCGACTTTTGAATTGTCGCCTGTTATTTACTTGCCGGCGTAGTCCAGCGGTAAGGCTCTTGACTCCCATTCCGAATGTCGGCGGATCGAATCCTGGCATGGCAAATATTTTTTTTTTAATGAATTTGTGTTATTTCTCAATTTATTGATTTAGAATATACGTTACTCTCAGTATCGCCCTGGTGTAAGACCACCATTCAGAATTGAAACGTTGCTTGATATGGCATTAGCCGTGTTTGGTGACCGGATCTGAATAGCCAGGTACTTCCCCGCCTTCCTCTATCCCATCTCCTTCCCCTCCCCACTACCTTCAACCTCACAACATACCCCAGTAGGGATGCCATAGTCTCACTGGCTCCAGATTCTAGTATATATATATATTTAATGAGTAAATTATGAAATAACAGATCACTTTGTATAAACCACTTTTTAATAAACAATATCGACATGTTTCAATAACAATGTTATCTTCTTCAGGATATGTTAATAATATATATGTTATTAACATATTCTGAAGAAGATAACATTGTTATTGAAACATGTCGATATTGTTTATTAAAAAGTGGTTAATACAAAATGATCTGTTATTAATTAAATAATAAATAATGCCAAAAAGTTATTTTGCAATGTTTGAAGAACGAACAAAATTTACTTGCACACGCTGTTATTTGAACCCGCGATCTCCAGGTTGCTAGTCGACAGCCTTACCCCTCGATGGAGGCCGTTAGTTTTAATTTAAAATTCAATAAAAATAAAGTTATAAAGAAACACAAAAAGTTTTTTTTAATTAATGAAAACAATATCTCGACACTCAATCTAAAATATTTAACAGAAATATCAGAAAAGATACAGTCACATCTAGAAATCGAACCTAGAACCAAAGCTTTGCCCAGACGGAGCTCTACCACTGAGCTAATGTGACCCTATACCATCCGGTCATATTATACCGTTATTAATAAAAAAAATTACACACTAAGTTAAAAATAAAAATAAACGTACTCATGAAAGTGCACTTGTTTCACATTCAAAAGTGCACTACTGATATGTATTTTCTTACTTAGTAACATTTCGCACATGAACAATGAAAATATTTATGCATGTGGCTCATCGAACAGCACATTTCAAAGCGCTGTACTCGTAAAGTAATCCCACTTTTGGTTTATTATAAGATTTATTATCTTTACACCTTAATCGCTTTGATCTGATTATTTTATTTCAGATTCCAGCGTTTCCAGCTGCTATAGTGCAAATAATGAGCGAATTAACGACCTCCGCTAACAACGCTTTCAAATAACAAGCAATTTTATTTCGTACGTGCTCGCTCCGCTTTCTTCTGTAATAGTAAAAAAAGCATTGCACAAACTTATCTTCTTCCAGCGGAAATGTTGTTACTCAAGCCTTTAATTTTTTTGAGCTAGGAGATAATGATCTTCCTTAGATGTTCCCGTTATTTTCTCTGGTTACCGTTTTCTCACCATTCCATTCTCTTTCAGTCGTTAAAAGACAATAGGTACAATAATAAACTAAAAAAACGAAACGCAAACCAATGTAGCTTTGATATCTGTAGAGAATACAAAATAAATGTATGTAGTTTCAATGGAGAATTGTAGATATTTGTTGTACCAGAGAAGTACGAAAAATACGAAGCTACGTGAATTTCACAAAAAATGCTTTTAAAAATATATATTAAGATTGTGTTGGGACATTTATGTAACTATGAATTAAAAACAATAAATTAAATAAACAAGTATGACTAAGACTTAGAAGTAAATTATTATTAGTGTGGAGTGGATGAAAAAAAACGCATAGCAGAGTCCCAGCAAGCCTAAGGTCCTGGGTTCATTTCCTAAATGCGACCGAATCTTTTTCTGATTTTTTATTCAAATTTACCTTTGAGAGTCACTAATATTGTCTTCAATGATTAAATATTATAATTTGAAGTTTAACTCATTAGGTTAATCCAAAAAATAAAATAAAACAATACAATAACAACTAATAATCAAATAATAATCTTATAAAGCATAGAATCTCATGAACTTGCTTCAAAGAGCTTTGTGTATACATACATGTTAAGGAATACCTACCTAGAAATGCATAGGATTCCTTAATGTTCGTATTTTAAAAAGGTGTTGTCATGGAGACAGAAAATGACAGATGATTGTTGTTTTGTTATCTAGCTGGGTAGCACAGATTGAAGTAATAAGAAGATTGAAAAATAAGTTTATAATAACAAAGTGATATAATATTTTAAAGACGGACAAATAACTTTAATTGTTGTTTCTTTGTCAGCAAAGCAACTCATGATATTTGTATGTCACATTATTAATAAAAAATTACAAAAATTGTCTTATATACGTATAAGAAAGAGAGCTTTATGCAATGACATTAATACTGGACGCGGGGTAGAAATCTCAAAGTGGGAAGCCAAACACAAGACGATTGTAGCTGTCTCTATTTCTAGTACTTTAGTACTAAACTGCTACCCGTCGAGTGAGGTTGTGTCTTACCAGTAAGTAAATTGCATTGCAAAGCGCCAAAATGCCCTCCTGTGTGATGAGAAAATGCTTAAATTACACGACAAATAGTCGTAAAATTGTAAGTACACGCAAATTACTTATTATTATCAATTATTATAATTATTACAATTAATTTTATAATAATACGTCATTGTATGCTTTACCCATCCCTGTCCATTGTGTAACCGAGTAAGAGTATCTTGTTATCTCAGTCACACCCATAGGTCACACCCGTGATGTGAAAGCAGTATTCGGCGAAGAAATTAATAAGCCGCCCTACCATATATCTATGACATTCACACACGTACATTCTTTGATTGTCTGTCTATATCACACAGGAATAAACTTATACAGAAAATTATATTATACAGAAAACCGCTGAAAACAAAAGAGTGTTGCTTGCTTTACACATTATATTGTGAGTATGTGAGACTATGGCGAGTCTATTTATATAACGTCATTGGCTTTATGTACATAATATGTCTTTAAAAATAATTCATCATGAAGGGGTAATGTATAGTGATACAATTTAGTAGCTTACCAGGTTAAATGCATTTAATAATTATTGTCAAAAGTATTTCTATAAATATTATTGAAACAATTCATGAAGACCCTTTAAGAGATATCCGAAGGAATCTATTTATGTACCTTGTGCGCATACTGCTGATCTTGTATGTGGAACGTTCTGTCGTTCAGAAAATGAGTGTTCGATTCGCGTTGAAGAGATTTGGTACATGTTTAGGGTAGAAAGCATGTTATATACGATTCGATCTGGGTTTCGCTTGATTTATTCTGTATGAATGACTCAATTCACCACTAAACCGAAGGGTGCTCGTGCGATTTGGGTGGAGATATAAATAGAGTGAGAACGAAGTATTAAAATTATTGATTATCAACATTTCATGCTTTCCACAAATAACTACGTAGTAATTAAATAATAAACGCCCAATAAAAGTTTTTCATAGATTTTCAATTTGGGAGGCGGGTATGGGTACCGCCGCCCAGGAAAATTTATTGGATAACGATCACCCCTACCATATGTAAGTCACCCCAAGTGGATCGTTACGTTTAGTGATTTAGGAAAAGTGCCTTGGTTCATGAGGTGTGGTTTGTTAAGTTCTGCAGCAAAAGTGTTTATCCACCTACTGCGTGGCATTCGGACCAGATCAGGATAGACTGCTTTAGGGAGACCTTTTTACCTCTCGAGCCGGACTCTTTCGACCCATCAGGAGGGACACCTCGCCCCATGAGGCAGTGGGAGGGATGGATTTATATGTCTATCACTCCTTGACACATTGACCCACAGATTCCTACCCACCCCTCATACCTTTTCCCTTCCTAAAACTTCAGCTCCTTTCTTACCCTTAAAAACCCTTCACACATTATCCCCAAAGATGACATAGGTCCTGGGTGGAATTATTATCTTCAGGGCCTCCTATGTGGAGCTAATGTTAATAAAACGATATCAACTCCCCCAAACCTGATGGAGTCAGTGAAACTATGGCACCCCCAATAGGGTTTTTTCATAGTTTTTTTTTTCATTTTAGATAAATATTTTAAAAACATTACGATAATTAATGATTTTTACTTTTACAAACAAATTTTCTATATCGATACAAAACGTGCCATTCTCGATTTGCCACCAATCGTGGCATGATCGTTTTTATTTGTAAATTCGGCGGCGTTGACTTCACGCCGGCCAATTTTATCATAGCCGTCTTACCAGACATTGGCGTTTACTATGTCATAATGACGTTGAAGCCAGTTGAAACCGTTTCGGTACGTGCGCTTCAATAGTAATTATGACTGAAAATATTAAAATTTCACATCCTTAGTACAAGTGTGAAAATACCCCAATGGGGTTGATTATTATTTATTTATGAAACACATTTAAAAAATACAGCTTTATGGCTTTGATTATTTGTGACAGTTTGCCTAAATCAACTTTTTCATTTTTATAAAATTATTCCCAAATTAATAAAAAAAACTAGTTTTGCGTTTAAAATCGAGCATTTCTAGACTCCGTTTGCCAAGCGATTTTTATGCCCATTACATATAATCGTCGTGATATAAGGCACACTAAGAATATATACTTTTTTGGCTTGTGGTTTCCTCTTAACGTCAACCCAACTAACCACTAACACCATAGCTCACTAAATAATCTCATTCCCAACACTTTTTACAACTCTGATGATTTACATAGAAAAGATTTCACCACATCATTGCTCTTTTCCCCTAAGCCTGACCAATAATAATGTTATGGCAAGACTTTCAGTTGCAGAATAAGATTATTGAACCCCCGTGAGTGTAATTACATGGTAGGTTTCTATATGTTTCATTTGGTCTGAAAACCTTCTGTGTGTTTTAAGGCTTTTCGGTAAACATTATATACATATTATACGGTGGGTAAAAAATTGATTTTCAAGCAATCTCTACTGTTTATACTGTTTAGTTTAGAGTAACCAAATAAACCTTAGCTCGGATAGTATGAATGTAATTAATCAAACGAGAAAATGATTTTTTCACCGTTTTTTTACATCGGCTTCACGCAGGAGGCTCCAATGAAAGAAAATTCCCTCAGGGCCTATGTCATCTTTGGTGATGCTGTGTGGAGGTTTTTTTACACAAACGGTAATACCAGTAGAAGTGGAAGAATTGATACATTCCTAGTATAAATGATCAGATGTAATGGAGGGACTTGAAATAACAGAATCGGCCGCCGCACTTCACTTTCTCACAGTGCAATTGGCTTTAAACCGAAATTCCAGAACACTCAACGGTCCCGAAATGTATGTTCTTATTACCAACATTGCTGGTGAAACATTCCTACCTTACTATATATACTCAACTACATTATTGGCTATTTCTTACATTTTGCTTAGGATTTTAACGGTTGAAGTGTAAGCAGTTTCAATTGATTTTTGAAGTGAACACTTTTTTAGCATGTAATTTGAAACATAATGAAACGGAAACAAGCGACACTAAAAAGAAACACATCCATCTGTAGAATTTAGCCTGCGAGAGAATGAGATAGACTAATCGGTGTCCTCTTTGTGTGGTGCTTCGTAGCCTATCAGCCTCCTCTTTGTGCAGTGCTTCGTAGAATAAAATGTAAAATAATTTTGGAACTTGGTAACAGTATTATAATAAATAAACCCTTTAACTATCCTACTCCTGACACTCCGCATTCGTCTCATTCTCTCGAAGTTTAGTTTTCTGAAGATTTTACTTCTACCGCGAGTGAACTGCACACGCGGTGGAAGTGACATTTTTTTATTACAAATTTATTTATCAATTTTATTTTAGTAATTATTTGAACATGTAAGTAGACGAATTACTAAATGATTGTAATTTATATCTCATAGTTTCTCTCGCTTTCTGTAAATTTCATACCCGTCTCCCGATCGAAAAATTTAGCCCCCTAATATTTGGTCCATTTTTTTCGATTAAATAGAAAATAAAAAGGAGATTCGTAATCAGGCACCCCAGTGTTTTTGTTACGCTTTCCTTTGTTTCTTCTCGGAAAAAAATGATTTATAACATTGTATATGTATCTACAAAATGAAATGCTGATTTCCACCCCAATATTTCACACAACTAATGAGAACCCGCTTCGTAGAATGCCGAGCCTCCCGCTACGTAATTTGTCTTTCTGCTTGACGCATGATTGGCAACCATCATATAGAAATGAAGTTAATATTAACGTTACTTGTATTACAATATAGATTATGCATAAATCCAGCCTGTTTACATTAAAGGGTTATGTATCGTACTCGCATAGATTGCGTGATTATAAATTAATGTATATACTTCTGATAAACCACATTTGAATCATTGAATTTATTACAATTACAATCCTTCGAGTGAAATAAAGTACCTTATAGTAAGAAATACTGAGCAAGTGATATTTATGGAGCAATTTACATGCAAATATTTTTATACATATATAACCTAGCGGGTCACGTGATAAGCATTGGTTCTCGTTCCAGCAGCAAGGTAAAACACGAAACAGCGCGCGCATCACGTGATCCTGTCGCGACGTGTAGGAGTGTGATCAATGGCGAAAATATTTTGTTTGTTTATAATAGAACATCAAAATGACACACACTTCTTAAACTCCAAATAAGTCTAGGAATCGCTTCTTAAATCTTTCGGGTACGTACTTTTACACACTGTATAGAGCCGTTTTTGTGAAAAATCATCTCAAACATATATGTATAATAGGGTGTATCGATTTTTATCTTTTTTTTTGTTTTCAAATTCCAAGTTAAAAAAAAGTTGCTACTAGGTATCGTAACTTACCACAAAAAGTTTTGGATTTTTAAAAAAATGTTTAGGTCTCCCGCACAAGGCCTAAAGTTTTAATTTTTTTCAAAAAATACCAAATTTTTAAAAAAATTTAAAAAATAGAATCCTAACTTTTATGTTTATTCCAAGTAAAAAAAACCATAATATCAGGGCTTAAAAAATAAGTAAGAAACGTTTTTTTTTATATAAAAAACGGATTTTAGGTCTCCCGCACAAGCCTGTTAATTTTGAGGAAATTTTGTAATTTTGTGTGTATGAACTATGTTTTTTTTAAAGTTTAAATCACCGGAATTAATTATTATATATACATAATTCATAATAGTAAAAATATATACCACATATACATATACTATATATATAATATGTTTTATACCTGAAAAAAAATAGTTGGATGGTGTAAATTGTATGAGAAAGGTGTTGAAAGAAACTAATGTTTTTTGCTATTACTGTTGTTTATTACAAAAGTATAAAAGGTTATAACATGTCATAAAATGTAGTATAATAACTTAGTACAAAATGTTACTGATTACTTTCCACACGACATGAGTGGCAGTGTTCTTGTTCTACTGCAAATTTACTGACTTGTTTAAGTATTCGTCCTTTCATCTTGGCTTCAAAACCTTAAATCAAAGTTATGTATAGTATTTACATAGACCTAATGATTTTTACAAAATTTTATAAATGTTATTACAGTTCCAGTAACTGGCAAAAGTGGAAGGGTTGAATTTAGAATTCTTTCTCGCACTCAAGCGGTGGAACGAATTGTCAAGGAAGTCACAGAAGCTTCGAAGCGAGTATGTGGGCTGATCGAAATAGATGGTTTTATCCGTGCCAGACTGGAAGACCGTAAAGAGCTACCTACGTTTGAGACCAAGAGCCAGTACAAAACCTCTGCCTAGGATTAGAATTTAAGTAAGTTTTTTTCGACTATTTTGTAGTTATAATGTTTCTAAATAACGTTTTTATCATACTGTCTTCCATATTAAATTGAAATTTCATTTGGGAACTGTAATAACATTTATAAAATTTTGTAAAAATCATTAGGTCTATGTAAATACTATACATAACTTTGATTTAAGGTTTTGAAGCCAAGATGAAAGGACGAATACTTAAACAAGTCAGTAAATTTGCAGTAGAACAAGAACACTGCCACTCATGTCGTGTGGAAAGTAATCAGCAACATTTTGTACTTAGTTATTATACTACATTTTATGACATGTTATAACCTTTTATACTTTTGTAATAAACAACAGTAATAGCAAATAACATTAGTTTCTTTCAACACCTTTCTCATAAAATTTACACCGTCCAATTATCTTTTTTCAGGTTTAAAACATATTATATATATGAATATAGTATATATGTGGTATATATTTTTAATATATGTATATATGAATTATGTTTATATATATTGTCTCATTGTATGCCTTCTGTAAGAAAAGTACAATTAATTCCGGTGGTTTAAACTTTAAAGAAAACATGGTTCATATACACAAAATTACAAAATTTCATCAAAATTAACAAAATTTAGGGCTTGTGCGGGAGACCTAAAATCCGTTTTTTATTAAAAAAAATCGTTTCTTACTTATTTTTATGCCCTAATATTGCTGTTTTTTAACTTGGAATAAACACAAAAGTTACGATTTTATTTTTTTTAATTTTTAAAAAGTTTGGTATTTTTTGAAAAAAATTAAAACTTTAAGCCTTGTGCGGGAGACCTAAACCTTTTTTAAAAATCCAAAACTTTTTGTGGTAAGTTGTGGTACCTAATAGCAACTTTTTTTCAACTTGGAATTTGAAAACAAAAAAAAGTTAAAAATCGATACACCCTAATGTATAATAGGCATATATACTTAAAGTAAAAAAAATAAAATAGAAGACAATATTAAACGAAAAATGTGAAATAGATAAAGAAGGGAATTGAACCTAATACTTCTGCCTTATCGATGTGGTGCTCTGATCACTCAGCTTATTCGACCATATCAATTTGCGTCATTTTTAACTGTATCATTCTTCGATTGACAGCTGCCAACATTGTCTTCATTTTCTTGACACAAATTAGTTTTGCTGGTTTTGCAAGATTCTATCCGAATTAAATTACAATCTAGATATTGTCTTGGAGACATTTAAAAAAATGAAAATTTACCTGAGACATCTATTGTATTTGAATATTAAATATGTTTTCAAAAGGAACTTTTTGAGCAAACCCCAAATTGTAATTGTCTTCAATGATTAATATTATAATTTGAGCTTTTACCCAGCAAGTTATTCCACAATAAAAAAAAGGGTTTGCAGAAGATACAACTAATTCGCTTTTATGGTTATGGTTGCTTATTGAATGTTTTATTCTTCGTTTTCCTTGATACCCTAACTGTACATGATTCCTCCTCCCGTCGTAGGATAATAATTCTATTTTTGGCCAGGGTTTGGCATTTGGGCCCCACCCAACTTCGTATTTTCATTCATCCCTACTGCGCCCTTTCAATGCCATCTAGGTTCATTATTATGATTGTGTTGTTTTAGCTTCGTACTGTCCATGACCGTTGTAATTTAGCAAAGATAAAGATGTCTTTTTTTGTAAGAGAGGCACAATACTTTTATAACAGTACGAACAATATTTGAATGAATGCGTGGTTAAACCATAAATATAATAACAATGGATTAGTCCTCTCAAGACTAAAAAAATAACACCTATTAGATGTATCAATTTCCTACATTTTAAAAAATAGCACAAATTTATCGCTCAAATCCAATGTTGTATTTTGATAATTTTATCAGCCAATAGCGAGCCAAAAAAGCATTGCATCCTACGATATTTCGATGTACTTAACAACTCAACCTAAATATGTTGAAACCAGCAAAGATTGTTCATTTTGTGGATAAATATTTGTCGTAATTTGTTGCTTAACGTAGTGTTTTGCTAGGTAAGATTTTTTTAATCAATGGTTACGCCGCTTCGAAGCTATCTATAAAGTGTATTATTTACTATTTATGAGAGCCCCTAAAAAAATATTTCTAACTGCCTCAATTTCTTGTTTGAAAATTGATCTTCACAAAGCTAATCGAATAAGCGTTGGGACTTGCTGGAAGTCAAATCAGACCAACAAAATGTAAAAAGAAATGCTTCCTCCGATCTTTCGACTGTGAGAAAATGCACTTTCTTTTCGATAAATGTTTTCTTAAATAATCACTCTGTCAAGATAATCCTTGGTCAATGGGTTAAACCACATAATATGACTGAATTATAAATGAGAGAAGTTCCAGATCAAAGGAATGCAAAGCCGATGAAAGCTAATGCATGGGATTAAGGGACGCTCGGATGCCGGATAGTGTGTGCACGGATAATGGATAGACGACGAATGAGTGTCGGGAGAGTATGTTCCGTGAAAGTAGATTAAAAATCCAAGTCAATTACAGACATAAGAAAATGAAACGTATTTACTAAAGAAGGGATATACGTTAAAATAATAGAAAATTGTATTTGTAAAGGTGAATGTTAGCGTCGAAAGCTTCAAAGTGTTTTTTGGAACTAATTTGCGTTACACGCAGTCCTCTATTACCCCGCCTTGACGGCCTTCGTGATCAAGGTAGGGCTCTCGACTAGCGTACCGAAGGTCGCGGGTTCTAAACCCGGCGTGCACTAAATTATAAAAGTAAATTTTATGTGATTGATTTGTGTTACTTCACAAATTATTCATTCAATTATTCATATTAGGGTATTTGCGGCACATTTTAGAGTGGAAGATACTCCCAGTGTCACCCTGTTGTACGACCACCATTCAGAATTAAACTTCGCTTGAAATGGATTTAACCGTGTTTGGTGACCAGATCTGAATAGAGGTACTCCCCCATCTTCCTCTTTTACATCTCCTTCCACTCCCCACTTACATTCAGCCACACAACATACCCCAATTAGTGATGCCATTGTCTCACTGGCTCCAGACCTCACACTTGTGCGGTACTCACTTAAAAAAACCGCAAATACCCAAAGATATAGGGCGCGTAGCGACGTAAAAAACTTTTGAAAATTAAAAACAATTATGTTCACCTAACATCAGTTCTCAATTAGGTACATTTTATAGAAAACCAATTTAATTTAGGCATTTTTACGCTTTATAATGTCCACATAATTAAGTACGATTTTCTGGGACAACATTAAGAAATAGGATGTACCTACATATAAATTATACCCTTTGCACTTTATATTTTATTTATACCATAAAGATTTTTTGAATTTGAATTTGTATCCAAAGTCAAGCGTAAAAAATTAATAATCGATATTTTTTTTCATCCAAACCCCTACATAAGTTAGGGTACTTTAAAATAATTTTTCTTAATGTGAGGAATTTGGTGTCGAGTGAGTGAAATTTGGGAGGCCGGTATGTTTACCACCGCCCCGGTAACCATTTATAGGATAACCGAAACTTCTGCCATAGGTCATACCAAGTGCTTTGCAAAGTTTACATATTGCTAATCATGGGTGCACGGTTTACGGGGTTAGGTTTATAAAGGTCTTGGCTTGGGATGCATCTTCCTACCTACTGCATCGCGAGCCGGATCGGGAGAGACTGAAAATTTAATGTACACCTTTTGACTACTCCAGATGATTTTCTCAGCCCATGCATCGCCTTGCACCGCAGTGGGAGGAATGGGTTCATACGGGCGTAACTCCTGAACATACTGACGCTCAGATCCCTACACCTACCCCTCATACTTTTTCCTTCCCAAAACTTTCTCTAATTTCCAAAAAAAGACCCACAACACAGTATTCCAAAAGATGACATAGGACGAGAGATTAATTAAACTAAAAACTTTTTTAAAGTAAGACAAACATTCCCGGGTTACGAATAACCCAACAATGTTTGAAAATCTCCTACTACCACTACAGAAAGCCGAAAATGGAGGACTTAGCTAGTCGAGGAATCGAACATGCGACGCCCGGGTGGGACCCAAACGCGATGCCCACTCAACCACTGACCGGTCAAACTAATTAGTTTATTATTGATACCCTATAAATCACGCATTTAATTGAAAAAACAGTTGATGAAGTAATTCCACTTGATTAAAATATTAAAGCATTCCTAGTTTTGTCCTGTTCAAAATATCTTTGGAAAGGAATACGTCCAATTGAAATTTAATTAAATTTATGTTCCATGTCTACTAAAGTTTCAATAAGAGTATTACCTCTGTGGGATATTTATCTCAGTAAAAGTACAAAGCTCCTTTCGCATTTATTGCGAGTATATTTCCTATTTTTCCTCAGTCAGCTCGGTACGATCCAATTTGTTGTCGAAGTCATTATTTTTATGTTTCCCACCGGCATTTGATTAAAAAACCGGAATACTTGAACATTGATAGTATAAAAAAAAATATGAATAAAACTTCAAATGAACACACATTTAACAGCTTTATCATCGCCACCCATAAAACACTGTGAGCTGTAAAGAGCATACCTAATTTATCATATATTTTCCATTATTACAGATTATTATTTTTTCATTCATATATTTCATATGATTCATATATTTTCCATTATTACAGATTATTATTTTTTCCAACAGAGTGCATGTCATAAAACGCTCCACTAATAAATACAAAATTTATTGTCTAAAACTCCGAATAACCACACAATTCATCGCTAAACGTATCCCCCAAGTGAAACCCGTACGTGTGAAACAAAATCTCTCTAAATTTACAGTGATTAAATAGTGTTTAAATCAATAATTGTGAAGTGTATCAATATTGTTGCAGTAAAACTAACTTTTTATACTCTCCATAAATATACCTGTGCAAAGTCAATTTATATCACACATAATTCTCAAGGATAGAAACATAGCTGATAGCTGAGTGGCTAGAGTGGCCGCCTAGAGATCCGAAGGTCGGCTGTTCGAATCCTAGTGATTTTTTTTTTAAAGACTATTTCGCAGTAAAATTGACATTTTATAATCACTATAAATATACCTGTGCTAAGACAATCTATATTTTAGATCTATTATTAGTAGAGTAGCGCTGCAGACTGTGCTATTGATTTTGCCTACTAACAGGCGCAACCTCCAATATAACAATGGATCAAGAAAACTCGGCTCAACAATTCCTGGCTAAGGCAACCGCTATTTTAAACCTTTTGAATGTCATCTTAATGGACACATCTAATAAATTCACAAAAGAACAAATATCAAAACTCGCCCCCAAATTCACCGATCTTTTGGGTAATGTCGGTCAAATGGGTGTAAAACTAGGGAGCCTTGAAGGAGAATTGATGACCTATAAACATATGTGTTCTAATCAAAACAGAACATATAGTTCAATTACGTCCAACCAAGTCCTCCCCAAATACCCACCGAACACGAGATACAACGCGCCTATACTTCCCGCAAGACCAGCGGTACTTATCTTCCCCAAAGATGACAAGTCACTTCTTTCCAGCAGTACCCTTGAAACCCTCAAAACATCAACTAACCCATCATCTTTGGGAATCACAATCACGGGAATACGCGAAATTAGGAACGGAGGTGTAGTCGTGCATCCGAGTACCGACGCAGAAGCCATTAAACTTGCCAATGCACCGACCATATCCGATGCTGGTCTGAAAGCAGCAGTTTCTTCGCATAAACTTCCTCGGATAGCTATCCATGGCCTTCCTCAAATTGTGCCCCTAGAAAACATCACCTTGGCTATACACCAGCAAACACACGAAGAAACTGGTCTACATCTAAATGAATTAAAAGAAACACTGCAGTTTTCTCATAAAGTAGGACCTCGTACTGGATCATGTACGCATGTCTTCAGAGTTCCTCCTTCTGTTCGTCACTCCCTCATTCGCTTCTCCAAACTTGCTATGGACTGGCAAATACATACCGTAAGGGACTGGATTGACAGTTTAAAATGTGGACACTGTCAACTTTATGGCCACACAGCGTCGAAATGTAACGCTGACACACCTACCTGTTCTCACTGTGGAAAAACTGGACACAATCGCGACGCTTGCCCGACTCCCGAAAAGCCACCAGCATGTGCCACATGCAAATTCTTCAGAAAACCGGCCACTCACAACACTGGCTCCCCTGACTGTCCTGCCCGCCAAGCCGCTGAGACACGCGAATTATCTCGTGTCAATTGACACCTTATGAATACTAACTTTTCGTCGTATTATCAAAATATTCGTGGTCTCAATACCAAGCTTAACTCCTTTAGATGCTCCGTTAATATATGCCCTTATGATTTTTTATGTCTTTCCGAAACATGGCTATCAGATAATATTGCTTCAACCGAACTTGGACTACACGACTACAATATTTTTCGCTGTGACCGCTCTTCCTCATCTAACAAGCGTAGAGAAGGCGGGGTAATGATATGTATTAAAAAAATATACCCTTGCCACTTTCTAGAATCGTCTAATAATGTATCTGAACAATTATTTATTTGTGTTCTACTTGGTTCCAAGAAACTTGTCATTGGTTGTGTCTACATTCCTCCCTCATCTTCAACAGAAATCTATAAGTCACATACTGAAGCTGTTGAGCGTGTTTCCATTAATGCGGATTTCTTATTTATTTGTGGTGATTACAATCTACCTAAAATAGTGTGGCTTAATGATAGTCAGGGTGTGAAAACTCCTAATAATGTTTCCCTTCAAGCTTCTATAATAGTAAATTTCTATGCCTACTTGAATATGTTCCAACTAAACTCGATCAATAACTGTGTAGGATACTGTCTTGATCTGATATTTACCAACATGCCTAGCGTTTGTGTATGTGAAGCTACTGACTCAATATTACCAATAGATAAATATCACCCACCACTCGACATTAACTTCTCTAATCCTTTCAAAAGTGATACTCTGAAGTCAACAGCTACATACCACTACAAATTTAACAAAGGTGACTATACTGGCATGAACAGGTATCTTGCCCAATATGACTGGACTTCTATGTTATCAAACACCAATATTAACGATGCTGTATTTAAATTCAATGAATGTTTAACTCATGCTATAGACTTGTTCGTTCCAAGGGGAACTTATTTTCAGCCTAAATTTCCTATTTGGTTCAGTGTGAAATTAAAGCAGTTGATTATTGAAAAAAAGAAAATACACAAGTTATTCAAATTAACGAACAACTTAGTACTTTATCAAAAATTTTCTCATTTAAGAGAATTATCCAAAATTGAATCTGCCACATGTTACAAATCGTACATTGAACTCACTGAGACAAAATTAAATCTTAACCCTAAACAATTCTGGAAATTTGTTAAACAAAAACGTGTTGTTAATGATCTCCCTTCAAGTTTATTCTTTAATGAAACTCACGCTACCAACGATTTCGATATTGCCAATCTTTTTGCTAAACATTTCTCCTCCGTCTATTCCGATAACAAATGTACCATCCCTCCACTTAAATATGCTAATACTATTGACCTTAATAATTGCGAAATCACACTTATTGATGTCTTCAACTACTTAAAAAATCTTCCCAGCAAATCAAGCACTGGTCCTGATGGTATACCTGAAATATTATTGAAAGAATGTAAATCTACTGTATCTGAGCCAATTTGTTTATTATACAACTTATCACTATCATCTGCCATTTTTCCGGATTCCTGGAAGGTTTCCTATATAAGACCTATTTTTAAATCAGGTAATAAGTCGAACGTAGAAAACTATAGACCTATATCGATTTTATCTCATATTCCTAAAATCTTTGAGTCTATAATCACAAAGAAAATAACACCTATTTTCAAAAATGTGCTGATTGAGGAGCAGCATGGCTTTAGATCTGCTAAATCTTCCACTACAAACTTACTATCCTTCACCAATACCATAGTCAACGGCCTAGAAGATAAATCACAAGTAGATGTTCTATACACCGACTTTTCTAAAGCTTTTGACAGAGTAAAACATGCAATCCTCATGGCCAAGCTATATGCTATAGGTATTCGAGACCCATTTCTATCCTTTATTAGTTCTTATTTAAGTAACAGAAAACAAAGAGTTAAAATAAATAACATTATGTCTATTATTATTGAAGTTACATCCGGCGTACCGCAAGGAGCACATTTAGCCCCGCTTCTTTTCAACTTGTTTATAAACGACATTATTAGTATTTTCTCACATACGCGCTTTTGGCTCTTTGCTGATGACAACAAAATCCTAAAAATAATAAATAATTACCATGACTGCCTTCTTTTCCAATCAGATATTGACTCATTCAATGACTGGTGTAAAATTAATTGCTTGGAACTAAATGTCGATAAGTGCAAAATTATGTCCTTCTACAGATCTAAAAATCCGATCGTTTTCGAATACAAACTAAATAATAATTGCCTAACAACTGTTCAATATATTAAAGACCTTGGTGTCACTCTTGATAGCAAGCTTTCTTTTCGGGAACATTTAAATGTGATTATTAATAAATCTCTCAAACTACTTGGTTTCATCACTAGAATCACTTCCGACTTCAAAAACATAAATACCTTAAGAACTCTTTACTGCTCCTTGGTTCGCCCCCATCTTGAATATGCTTGTGTTATATGGTCTCCTTTTTATGCTGTCCATATTCGTCATATTGAATCCGTTCAACATAGGTTCCTAAAAGGGATTGCTAGGAGGCTAGGATTAGAGCGAGGCAATTATTCGTATGCTGAAATTGAAAAAACTCTAAACCTTTCTCCTTTAGAAGACCGTCGGAAAAAATCCGATCTCATCTGTTTCTTCAAAATTATTAACTACATAATCGATTCACCTACATTACTACAACTCATCCCATTCAATATACCTTCTCGTAGACTCAGAAATAAAGACCTACTCTTCCTCAATCAGCACTCCACTAATTATGGTTACAACTCACCACTGTCCAGAATGTGTAGAATGGTCAACTCGCGACAAGACCTTGATTTTTTTGGTATAAGCTTGAATGAATTCTGTCGCTCTTTAAATAAATGATGATATTTTATATTTACTGTAATTTTTGCAAAGTCTTGACTTGACTTGACACTTCTATTTTCTGTTTGTCTTTGCTCTCATGTACCATTTTCACCCTTACAATGTACATTCCCAAATTTTCGTTATACCATGTTGTAAATTGGACGTAAGTCCGTAAATAAATAAATAAATAAATAAAATAAATAAATTATCACCTAGTAGCAGAGAGCCACATACAAATATTGTCACGTAGAATTTAAAAAAAAGATAATGGTGTTTTTTTTTTTAAAACTACTTTAGAACCGTTGTGATTTGAAACTAGATGAAACGAAAAATAGCGAAAATAAAAAGAGACAAACTCATACACCTATAGGATTGAGCCTGCAAGAGAATGAGGTAGTATAATCGGTTTCCTCTTTGTGCGGTGCTTCGTAGTCTATTGGTCTCTTCTTTGGGTGGTGCTTTGTAGCCTTTCCACTCTTGTCTACTTTAGTTTTCTGAAGGTTCCACTTCTACCGCGTGTGAATTGCACACTTTGTTATTTTATTATTAATACGTTACCCTGTAATTTCCACATTGTCGGCTTATATGCGAGATTATTTATATTTGCTCCACATAAGGGACCATGAGAAAAATAATTCCTCTCAAAGCCGATGTCATCATTGGGAACGCTGTATGGAGAGTCTTTTTAGTAAGGGAAGTTTTGGGAAGGAAAAAGGAACGAGGGGCAGGCAGGAATCTGGTGTCCAGGAGTGACGGAGGTATCAATCCATCCCTCCCACTACTGTGCAAGGCAGTGATTCGAGATAGTCCTGCTGGAGAAGTCTAAAGGTTTTCCTCAATCAGTCACTCTCGATCTGGGTTGGGCCAGTTGGTGGGCAGAAGAATCCGCAACACAAACCCGGACAAACCTCCCCCCATGAACACCTGCTAATACTATGCTATACTCACGAGTAATGCGTAAGCTTCTAAGTTTCTCCGTGTACGAATGGGTAATACTCGTTAATAAAAATTCTGCGGGATTTCTAAATTCTGTCGTCCAATCTCGCAGGATTTCCAAATTCTATCCTCTAATCCCGCGGAATTTCTAAATTCTATACTTCAATCACTAGGGTAGTGAACCACTTGGTTAATGGCATAGGTGTTGGCTACCCAATGAATGGTTTCTGGGGCAACGGTACCCATACCCTCCCTCCCAAATTGACTTCAATAATTTATAACAAGAATATTTTTAGCCAAACTTGCAAGAAATCTATTGTTCAAAGACGTTCAAGGAAAGGCTTTTGGCTATTTACATAAAAAAGTATTTAAACTTTCGTAAAGCTATAAAGAAAAGTTTAGCCTCGTTTCACAAAGGATGAGGTTCTTTTTTTCAGTAGGTACACAAAAAATGGCAAAAATGTAGGGTTAAAATGAATTTAATCCCGTTTCATGAAGTAAAAATGAAATGAATAAAGCTCAAATCATATTTATGATATCACCTGAAGTTTTTGACTAAAAACTTGGTAATTTTTTTATATTTCATATTTGCTCAGAACGTACACAAAATGTATATATTTGGACATTGGAAAATACGACTAAATAGAAAAAATAACAAAGTAGATTTTTAAATTTTTATTTTTTATTTCTTTATTGGCCAACGAGGGAGGTAGCACGATACGGCATAATCAAAAAATTAATATTGTGCACGATGTTTAAATCTTCTTCATTTAAAAATACTTGCCAAAATTTGAGAGCTCATTTAAAACAGGCCACACCTCAAATCCTTGCAGAATCATTTTTATTTAAGTAATTAATGTTCGTGCTTCAAAAAAAATAATTATCCTGAAAACTAATTTCTATTACCGATGGGCACGCTACCGGGCGGCTATTTGGTGGTCTTCCGATTTTCATATAATGTTATTTTCGCAGAATCAATTTCAAGGACAGAAAATCCCGACTTTGCGTGTTGGAATAATTTGGACGTTGGATAGTTCGATGAAAATATAATCAGTCTCTGGAGTTCTGTGTTTAATTGAAAGTGTTAAACTTTTATTGAATACTTAGAAATAGTTTATATAAAGCACATTTATTGGGTTACTTAGTACCTCGTAGGGAATGGCGGATTTTATTTAAATTGAGGATCATTCTTTAGTTCTTTGGAATACTTCTATAAGGCTTTTGTAGTTATTTTTATCACCGCACTGCATAAACTCTTCATTTAATGAGACAACAAGACAATGCATGAAGACATACAATATAGCATATTGCGAAGCATAATTTATAATAGTATAGTATTAATGAATTAAAAAAATCATTATTATGTTGATAAAATCAGTTATTCCAAAGCGCCAATCTTTACGGTGCGTGAAATTTAACTTACTCATAGCTGTATTTAAGTTTTGTATGTTACTACCAATAAATACGGTGAAAGAATCCTAAACTATATTGCACCCAAAATATTTAATAAACTACCAATGACAATCAAAAATAATAACATTTTTAATGGTAAAGTCAAATATAATCTTAGGAAATGGCTATTACATAGGGAAGATTTATATTAATACCCTACCGAAGTCCTTGTATTCTTTATTGAAACTCACATTCGAAGGAATTGGAAAATTCATTATAATTTTTGTAATACCTCATGTATATGCAACTATTCGTTTACTTGTTGATTATATTCATTTGTTCCATACTAAATCCATTTGTTCTTTTTTATTATGTAAGGCTTATTGTGCCATTTACATGTACATACATACTATTTCCGTAATTGAAAGAATTTATTTAATTGATATTTTAGCATCAAAATCATATATACTCAAAGTTTGAAAATGTACCAATGTTGTCATTATGTACCTGCTGACAAACTACATAAGTAGTTTAGCGGGTTTAAATGTTAAATAATAAAAATAAAAATAAAACCTTCATAAAATATAGCGATATTTTTCTCCCTGCTGGATTCAAGACAAAATTGTACAGACGTGAATTTCACGTACCAATATTATTATACTGCCAGAATTACACGTGGACTAAATAAAACGATATCACCTACTGGAATTGCACACGTCACAAAAATCTGTTGTAGTTGATTTAATGGGTCTTTACAGGTCTGCTTAATTTAATTTTTCAATATTTTTTTTTTAGATAAGGTTAGGTTAGGTTTCATGACGTGTATAATTCCAGTAGGTATTATAAAATTAAAGTGGATATAATTCTCTTCATGTGTAATTTTGTCCATGTGTATTTCCACGTAATCCTGGCGGTCGTATTGGTACGTGAAATTCACATATGTGTAATAATAATTCATATCTCATATTCTCATGTAACCCTTTCTACGATATATACTACTAGCTGACCCGGAGAACTTAGTACCGCCTCGGAATCAATAACTGTTGTGTTAACTTATTAGGTGAATTAAAATGAGTTTTTTATTAAATTAAAAAATGACAATGAAGCAATTATCGATGCGCAACGGTCCGTGCTTTGTTTTGGTCAGTATCAGAGATGCCTTTGTGTACGGATTTATATTTTTTGTAATTTTCTTACTTTTCCACATCCTTACGGGAATTGCGTTTCATTTTCTTTATACTAGGGGTGCAGAAATACGTTCACCGTGTGTTTCATTTCAAATGTTGACATTCAGTATATAAGAAAGAGGGGGAGTATTATATGTTTAAGGACAAAAGCAAAACAATCAGCGCATTGACATTTGACGTTTTTGAATTTTTGTAATTCACTCACTATTCAGTATTATACTTATCACAATATTGCTGAGCTCTTTCAAAAGATGAGAATTCATTCCATACAAAATGTATGAGGAAAAGAATTTTCTTAATAATTTTTTTTCGTGAATTTTTCCAATGTTTCAATGGCTATTCTGCTATTTGGGGTGGAGACAAATCAAAAAAATCAAAGATTATAAAAATCGATCCGGCCGTTCTCGAGTTATAAATGGTGGAACTAACCTGACTTTGTTTTACATATTAAGATATAAAAATAAATCCTTTCTATGTATAAATAAACATCAATCTGAGGTAGATTCTCTTAAATATTACACTTTTTTTCCATGGAGAATATCCTCGTTATTCACATATCAACGCGATAAGTTGCCTACAGATTTAATTAAATACTAAAGGTAATTGGGCGAGGGAGTTAGTATCTAGTTTGACAGATTTGTAAATGTATCGATTTTGAGTTTGGTAATTTCTAATAAAACTTAATTATTTTTCTCTTTTTGATAAGAGAAATGTTTAGCGAAAAGTTTTGAATGGAAAAACTTTCTGTAAGCCGTTCGAAAATCTACGTACACCAAGAATGTTTTCATTTGTATTATCAAATCAATAGAAACTTTTAAAATCTAAAAGAAAAGCTCGGAACAAAACTTTGACGTTCAATATGAAGAGATTTATAAATTCTTTTGAAAATTCAAAATGGATTACACGGTGTCCGGAAATTCATAGAAGCGGGAAACTGGTGATTGTACTTGGAGTCGATTTTTTTAACACGACTTATTTTTTTGATTTGAGTTTTCGTTTAGAGTAAATTGAATCCGTAATTGGATTTTTTTACTAAATTAGAAAACCTGACTTTTCTAATATCTAAACTCGCCTCATTAACTTTAATGCGCCTTTATGTAAATGTTTCGGATCTAAGACAATTGATCCGGCCAATATACAGTCGGTTTAGAGAAAATATGATATACTTAATTACACAAAATATAACTAAGTGACCCCAACGGGATATATAGAGAGGATGTAGCGCAAAATAACAAAGCATAAAAAATATTTTCATTCAAATGCATCAAGGAAAAATCTATATATTATGTATACCAGCGCATAAGTACAAAAAATCGCCACTGTATATAAATTCGTTTGGTATTAATACCAACTCATTTTTAAGGGTATTTTTGAAGTCGATTTTACTTTTGACATTGGTAAATAATAAACAAAAACTAAAATTTTTAATTAAATATTTTTCGGGGGACCAATTTTAATTTTTTTATATGAATACCTTTCCTAGTACCATATCTCAGATGGTCCCGTTTGGATTCAGTGGGACTACGGCATCCCCAATCAGGTATGTTAGGTAGTGGGAGGGGAAGGAGAAGAAGAGGAAGGTGGGGAAGTACCTGACCATTCAGATCTAATCACCAAACACGGCCAAAGCCATTTTAAGCAACGTTTTAATTCTAATGGTGGTCTTACACCAGGGCGAAACTGAGAGTATCTTCCTCTCTGGAACTAATTGTTAAATAACACAAATAAATCCAATAAAATTTATTTGCCCACGCCGGGATTCAATCCTGCGATCCTCAGATTGCGAGTCAGGAGCCTTTCCCCCCGACCACGGCGGCCGTCAGTCGGCGGATCAACTTCCGGGTCATCAAATGTTTCTAATATCTGTTTGTAAGTATCTTCTATCCGTCAATGATCAATAACTTTGTTTAATGGGTAGCAGGTGGCCCGAATTTATTATAGGTATATAGTCATAAATGTTTTCATGCTTTTTATTTTGTCCTTTTTCCGCTTAATTATTTAGTTTCCGGTTGAGAATGGCTCACGTGCATTATGTATCGATCCCATAACGCATACGGGAAATAGGCAACACTACCCTCTTATCATAACCGTAAATGTATTCAAGATACCAACCTGCAGGCCGTCAAATGACATATTAAAAAATCGACCGAAGTTTTTGCAAAAACATTTTTAATCATTTGCTATAGTTGCGGAATTGAATTACAATTTCAAAGTATCATTAATCTATTGTCATTAAAAACATTCTATTGATGATTGTTGGGTTTGATGGTTGTTGTTTGTAATCACTTATCATACAATCAATCATTAGTTATTGCAAAGTTATGAGTGTATGGTGTATAGATAATTATAAGTTTTTTTATTGATTGTATAGCCCTGACAATGCACA
Organism: Limnephilus lunatus; assembly: GCA_917563855.2. Taxonomy (NCBI): domain Eukaryota; kingdom Metazoa; phylum Arthropoda; class Insecta; order Trichoptera; family Limnephilidae; genus Limnephilus; species Limnephilus lunatus. Next base: position 51,278,040 of record OU830602.1, on the reverse strand, counting down.
CTTCAAAGCTATCTGAAGTGTTGGATAAAGGAGGAGCGTAAAACGTCGTAATACCCCAAAATGCATTCACGATAAACATTAACAATCAACTCACTTCACAAAATTATGCAAAAAGCAGAATAACTATGAATGTGAAACGCGTTTCATAAGAGCTAACACGAATCTGGAGAACATCGTAAAGTTTATTTTACTGTTGCAGGTTTAAATAACTCTCGAGGGTTATTCCCATCAATGTAATATTAACCATTGAAGAATATGATAATGCTAAAAAATCTAAACGAAACATGATAGAGAACGAAACACAGAAAATAAAAAGATCACGGTAGCAACTGGGAATTAAACCAATTATCTCTGTCTTAGTTTAGTTTACCTTAGTTTATGTTACCTTTTGGATTTAAAAGAATTGTCTTCTCTTCAATGATTAATGATAATATTTATTTATTTATTGTTTCTTCACATGGTACGTATTATTTTTATATCACATTTTTAAACTTTCTTTGTGGGCATAAATTAGTAAATATAACTAACAAATACGCATTAAAAAGAGGTTCGCTGAGTGGTTTGGTAAAATAAATCACATTTTTCTTATACTTTCTGGAAGAATATTGAACATTCTTGTCGCAAAGTACCTAAACTTAACTTACCTAACTTACCAAAAGTGGTAGAATTTGGATTAGGTCATTGTAAATATTTCGAGTATTTCGAGTAAAGCAAGTGTTTAATATTTTTTTATTAGTATTTATATTATTATAAGCAATAATTATTAGCCTGAAACACTCATCAACATTGAAAAAATCTCCCGAGAAAAGATAAATGCCGCCGACGGGACATGATGAAAACATTAGTTTGCCAATAAAAAATAATAATTAGTATTTATATGTACATGTTTGTATAAAGTGGAGTGAAGATTATTTTACCGTACATCTGCCAAACGTCAAAAACTCCAAAGAGGTAGCCTAAAGATTACTTTCATAATAGTTTTCTGTGCTTTTATGATTGGGTCTCCCCATGCTGTGATACCATACTCAACCATATATTAACGGACTGAAAAATATATTATTTACAATGTTATAAGTCAAGAAAACTTCGCATGGTTCTAAAAAAGTGCATGGTTTTTCTTATTTTGTTAGCAATTATTTGAGTGTGAAGATTCCATTTGAGATATGAATCAGTTGTGTGGCCGAGGTACTTCATCTGAGAAGTGCGTTCAATGTAGGGACACTAACAACATTAATTGCAATTCAAACATGTGCGTACTCTAAAAGAGGCATCGTCACGTGTTGGTTGACCTGTCGTGCTTGGTGTAACGTATTTAGTTTTCTCGGTGTTTAGTGTGAGCGTATTTGTGTCCAACCACTTTTTAACAACGCTTACAATAAATTGTTGACATTGACAAACGTTGTATTTGGTATCTCTGAAAGATATTTTAAAGTTATGTATAACTGGTTCTGAAGTATTGGACGTGGAGCAATTGGTTTGAGAATACGTAATATTTTTTCAAAACCCCATTTTTTTCAACAAACAAATAATATAAACTCATGATGATAGTGAAAGGGGCCTTTTTGGCCCCGAGCTCTGTATGCCATTATACCAAAGGTCAAAAGACGTGGAATAAGATACAACTGAAATGAATGTTTTCTCAAAGGTAATGGCTATCAACGGCATTTTGCAAATGAATTTCTATCTTGAACGAATTGGTTTCTCTTAACGATGGTATTTTATGAAATACTAGCGCAAACCCCCGACGAATCAATTGATATTTGAAAATGTAAGAATAAAAAAAAATAACAAATAAATTGCTACGGCCGAGAAACGAGTGTTTTAAAAACGACGGTAAAATTCATTTATAAAGGTACTGACACTAATAAGACACGTGTATTTTTGAATTTTAGAATGTTACGTCGATACTCACTTCACAACCGAAATCATTTTGTTTAGTAAGCAATTACTGAGTTTTTGATTGCGAAGAAAGAATTTTAAAATTCTTTAGAATACTCTTGTGTTTTTTTTAGACGCTAATATATTTGTGTTAAAAAATGTTTTGTCGATTACTGAATGCAGGTACAAAATTAGATTACAATTGGAATTAAACTTTTGGATTTTTGTGATATTTAAACAAAAAAGCTGATAAAAAATGTTTAATGGCGATTGATTTGGAAATATAGAACTTTATCTATATTTTAATTGAAATTATTATTTCAAGTACGCCATGAAAGTTATACTGCCAATAAAGATTGTTATAGCGCCGTTCGATTTGCATTTTATGAATGATTTAACGCTTTGAATTTCTTTTAATATCCTTCTCTACTGGTTTTATAGCATATTGTGTTAATTTGTGATTTTACGTCGATTTAAGAGACGTGCAATTTTCGCACACATCGGATTAAACCTAGCTTAATGAGAAATTTGCCGGTGTTAATAAAATAATCCAATAATTCATGTAGACTAAATTCAGATTTATTAAAGGCACGTAATTTTTCGAATTCCTGTGGCTTTATTAGATTCTCAGAGTATGAAATTACACAAATTACATTGACACAGACCTGCAAAATCTTGCTCAAATGATACACAATTCAACAACAATTGTAGTATGTTGTGAGGCTGAAGGTAGTAGTAATGAGCGGAAGGTGATGTGGGAGAGGAAGGCGAGAAAGAACATGTGTGTGTCTGTTTAGATCTGGTCATCGAACACGGCTAAAGCCATTTCAAGCAAAGTTTCTTACAGAATGGTGGTCTTTCACAAGGGCGGTTCGCAAAGGTCACCAGTCTGAAACGTACCGCATATGTATTTTATTAATAAATTGTGAACGCCGGGATCTCAACCCGCGACCTCCGGATTAGTAGCGAAGATTCTTAACAACTCAACCATTAAAGCCGCTTATGATCTCTTGTCAAATAAGTGCAAGTTCCCAACACGGTTGAATTTGACAGCCATCTCCGGTCTGGAGTCCCAAAATACCTGATAAAAACCTCGTCTTTGTACAACGGTCCGTTTGATGGATTCTCCTGTCTAAACAAATGGTTTACAATCTTTAATGCACATGCATCGGGTGGTAACTGGTAACTAGGTTTGAGGAACTAGCGTCCTTCATTCCTTCGGCACCGGTGCACAAGTGCACAGTCGCCAAACGCGCGATTAACATGTTTAAACAGTTGACATTTGTGAAATGAGAATAGGTCGTTTCCACGACTCGTTCTTTAGTTCAACAGTTCTGCTGCGAAACCTGTGTTTCTTCCCTCCTATAACATGCGCCTCTTCAAGACCCAGGTTCACTCCTCGCTTTCCACAAAAAGACCCTCCACACAGCATCCTCAAATATAACACATGTCCTGAGGGAAATTATTTTCCTCGGGTCCTCCTGTGTGCAGTAAATGTAAAAAAAAATCGCACAATCTGAAATAATAAGAACTTTTAATGAATATATCTAATAAAGAAAATAAACGACAAACACGATCTGTATAAAAGCCCTTCCGCGTCCATAGCGTAGAAACATGAATAAAAAAAGTAAAATTAAATTACGTTTCAGCCTGACGCTCGGTAATAAAATTTGTGCAATAAAAGGTCTGTTTGTTTATTGAATAGAAATACGCCAGTTTGATTTTAGTAATTCAAGTATGCAATTTTATCAATGTGATTAAATAGGGGAAGCACATTTGTTAACAGTTGGGATCAATGACGTTATATAAATAGACTCGCCATAGTCTCACATACTCACAATATAATGTGGAAAGCAAGCAACACTCTTTTGTTTTCAGCGGTTTTCAGTATAATGTCTAAATTCAAAACTTTATTCCTGTGTGATAAAGATAGACAATCAAAGAATGTACGTGTGTGAGTGTCATAGATAAATGGTAGGGTGGATTATTAATTTCTTCGCCGAATACTGCTTTCACATCACGGGTGTGACTGAGATAATCTGATGTATCAAGATACTCTCACTCGGTTACACAATCGATAGGGAAGGGAAAAAAAATACAATGACGTATTATTATAAAATTAATTGTAATAATTATAATAATTGATAATAATAAGTAATTTGAGTGTACTTACAAATGAAGTGTTATTCCTTCGCCTTTACGACTATTTGCCGTGTAATTAAAAGGGTCTCCACACGGTACTGCCGCAGTACGTTCTGCCGCAGAACTGACTAAAAATCGTATGGTCTGTAGTCAAAACCGCCAGCCGTATTGTTATTATTCACCATTCATTTTATTTTAAATAATAAAGGCTGGTGAATAATAACAATACGGCTGGCTGATTTTGACTACAGACCATACGATTTTTAGTCAGTTCTGCGGCAGAACGTACTGCGGCAGTACCGTGTGGAGACCCTTTTAAGCATTTTCTCATCACACAGGAGGGCATTTTGGCGCTTTGCAATGCAATTTACTTACTGGTAAGACACGACCTCATTCGACGCGTAGCAGTTTAGTACTAAAGTACTAGAAATAGAGGCAGCTACAATCGTCTTGTGTTTAGCTTCCCACTATGAGATTTCTACCCTGCGTCCAGTATTAATGTCATTGGTTGGGATTATTATTTTTTACATCGGGATAAAACAAACGTTAGATGGATGCATGCCTTAAATTTCTCAAGAGTAAATTCATGGGTAAAGTTAACAGAATTATTTCTCACTAAAATTCTTTTTTCCCCACATATATGTAAGGATCCGATTGTAATGATTTTAATTTGATATTATATAAACCTATTGTCACGAACAATATCGTGATACGAGAGGGGATGTGGACTGTAAATCTATATTTGTACGAGACAAGCCAATTGACGGCGTTTTTTAAAGTATCACAGGAAATGGCATTTGGAAAGGAGAAAGCCCCTACTTAGGATGGGTTCATCTGCTGTCATGGGCCAATCTTGATGGAAGCTGCTCTCCACGATAATGGCACAAAGGTGGTCACAATTTACCGTCACTTTTTGGTACATTATTAGTATTTTTACGATTATAAGCGAGATTTTGAAAGCGAGATGTGAACGATTTCACGACGAATATTCAACTGTTTAATGTGGGTAATATTGGATTTTTGTGCGATATTGTGTAGGTGTACCAAGTAGGCAGTCAACATTTTATTTTTCTTGTAGTAAAACAAGTAGGGACTTTCAAAGAAAGGAGAAGGACAAAGGGATAAAATAACAATGCAAGGACTTGGGAAAATGGGTTTCAGTTTTTAAGCTGTTTCAGAACTAAATACCTATAGCTCAATGAAAGTAACATCGTTGAGAATTAAAGCCCGGTAGTAAGCGTTCAAAAAGAAGCAGAAGATGGTTCGTAGAAAATGGTAAGAGGGAGCGGGCTAATGACATAGAGATATACTATAGAGGCGCTATCCCGTACATAATTCTCCGATATTCGTGTTCAAATCATGCACGAACAGGCCTTCGGGAAAGTGAATTCTAACTGAAGCCACCGCGTCGAAAGGCTCGGCCGTTTCCTTCTACTCAAGCCCATGGTTTCATCCTTTTCCATCCTAATTTGATACGTCGCACGCCAGCCACGGTCGACGGTTGTTGTTGTCGTTGTACTAATAGAGAAATGGAGGTACTAACTTACGATTCCGTTAAACCAATTTATTTTATAAATATATATCAATGGCTAATGATAAAAACAACGATTATAATTAAGCAAAACTTTGTGAAAATATTTAATAAAACACTGGTCGTTTAAAATACAGCAAAAATCTATTAAAAAATGTCTAAAGTAGTGTTTTAAGATATGCTGTGAATTTTTTAATATCTTTAACATGTTAAATAACAGAACAAAATGTGTTTTTAATAATTTTTGGAGCAAACTTTGCTATTTATTTCTATCAAGGGAATTTTATATGCCTAATAACCGTTTTGGCTCGGCAAATGTACGCATATTATCTTAAAAAATAATGTATATTTTTGTAAGAACTAAAACACTTAAGTGTTTAAGGGAAACATGTTTTAAATCGGTAAAAATTCGGAAAGCAGGGTTAAGTTGGACTAGTTTGCTAGCGAGTTTTATCATGTTATTCAGTTAGTTGCCGACTGGAAAAATACGTCGGGTAATCACTCAAACTGCGACGGCGTCGCAGGTTTAATCCTAGAGGGTTCTCTGTCATTTTTTATTTTTTGTACCGCACAAGAGTCCCAACTGATGCCATAGTCTCACTGGCTCTGAGCCAGTGAGACTATGGCATCGCCAATTGGGGTATGTTATGAGACCGAAGGTAGTGAAAGAGGAAAAGGAGACAGGTAAGAGTAGTGGGAAAGTCAGATCAGAATACGGCTAAAGCAATTTCAAGAAACGTTTCAATTTTTCATGGTGGCCTTTTACCAGGGCGATTCTGAGATTATCTACCATTCTTGAACGTACGTACAGCAAATTTACCATAGTACATTATAATTAATTAACTGTGAGGTAACTCGTATCAATCAAATAAAATTACGGGTTTTGTAGCTAATGTTCGTAACCATTCAACCACGATATTACACATATATATTGACTGCACTCGAAGAAATATTTTCAGGTTATTCGTGAAAAGCAATTGTTTTTCTAAGCACAACAAGAACTTTGTTCATGTTCCAGAGTTTTTGAGATAATATTCGGCTTATAGAAGACATCATGTATTCAAATTCAAAATAAGTCTTTGTATATTGTTTAAATATTCACGATGTATTTTAGGTTTTAAGGAAATTCAACCGTCCTCGACCAGTTGCTGAATCAAAATCACACCTTATTACCTGCGTTACGTCATACTGTTTGGATACGTACCTAATCTTCGCTGTCAAAATATTTACATCTCGTTTTCTTAAGAATTGTATAAACCTACAATTGAAAACAACCCAACTCAGTCACTGACTTTTAGCGTTTGGCTCCTCGCAAATCTTCGTCGATTCCATTTCCTTTTTGAAAACCATTCATACATTTACTACAGTTGATAATATCTCGTATTTGTGGGGTGAGAAGATTGAATCAAGTGTCATAAATCACAATAATGACTTCATCATTCAAGTCATGTTTGAATATTAAACATTTGGCCGTTATTTACGTGTAACTCGCGTAATAAATTTCTCTCTAAATACAGTAAGGTTGGATTAACTTTCAAATACAAAAAGAATTGCTAGAAATCTACAAACACAAAGAGAGAATGAAGATTCTAAAAGTAAAATGCTTGGCATCAAGGAAAGAGAAAATTTAAATAAGAATTTAGACCATTTTATTTCTGTTGGCCAAGGAAACTTTGTTTTTGAAAGGAAATGTTTGTTATTTTATAGAATGGTGCGCTGTTTAAACTGAGCATTTTTTATATGCAAATACCTCACAAGAGTTCCTACTGTTCCCATCTAGAGTCAACTAGATTTCGGCATTCCTAATCGAGATATGTTGTGAGGCTGACGGTAAATAGTGAGGGAAAGGAGATGTGGAAGCAGAAGGTGGGGAGTAAGTACCTGGCTATTTAGATCTAGAAGTGACTAAAAAAACGTATGGATAAAGCTATTCCAAGCAACTTTTTCATTCTGAACTGTGGTCCTACACCAGTGCTCTTTTGAGAGAATCTTCCACTCTGGAATGTGCCGCAAGTATAACTAATATTATTTTTAATTATTAAATTGTAAAAAAAAAAATTATAACTAAATAAAAAAAAATTCTGTAAGCTTAATAATAAAGCAGCAAAAGGTTTCAGGTAATATTTACATTATGTATTGGTTTATGCAAAATGAAAATCAGAACTCTTCATATAGTTAAAATTATCATGAATTCAATATAATTCAGAAGATATTTACACATTTAGATACTTTGACCTATAATTAAACAGCGCCAATATTTTCGTAAAGGGTTAAGGTATTACTTGGTAAATTAAAAGTTGCTTTAACGTCGTTTAAATCAAAGTTCAAATGTTCAAGTCACGCTAATTTCAGTGCCCTATATTTAAACGCTTTAAAAGCTTTAAGACCTTAATAACAATTTAATCCGGTTAGTGGCTGAGTAGGCATCGCGTTTGGGTCCCGCCCGGGCGTTGCGTGTTTGATTCCTCGGCTGGCTAAGTCCTCCATCACGACACAAGCAATATTTTCCGCTTAGTGTGGTTATAGTAGGCGATTTTCAAATATTGTTGGGTGATTCGTAACCCGGGAATTTTTGTCTTTCTAAAAAAAAAAAATAATAATAATTACAACAAAAGTGCATATGATTTTGACTTAATGCACTTTTTAATCTCCTGAACTGAATTATTGTTTTTGCACTTGTGGAAGTACTTTTCTGAAGTTTGGATCACAACAAAATGGAAACAGTTTATCACGCACATCTAGGCTTCAAATCCACATATCAAATATCATAACATAATATAAAATAAATTCGCTCAAAATGTTTAATGCGCTTAGATCTTTTAAACTACGAAACGGATTTTCATGCGGTTTTCACCAATAGATAGAGTGATTCAATAGGAAGGTTTATATGTTTTATACATGCTTATTATAGTAGAGAAAAGCCGAGAAGAAATATACCCAAAAGAAAATTGGCAAAAAGATATCTTTTTTGGGCAGAATTCGGCGTAAAATTTCCGGAAAAACTGCCATCACCATTTACAATTCAATTATTGCTCCACACTTCAACTACTGTTCAAGTATCCTTTTCCTGTGTAATGAAAGAGAACAGAATAAGTTTCAAATTTTCCAAAACAGAGCAATGAGAATAATTCTCCGAAGAAATAGATTTTCGAAAATAAATAAAATATTAAAGGAACTCAATTGGTTAACAGTGAAACAAATGCTGACCTTGAACACGTTGATATTTATTCACAAAATATTAAACAACATGTTACCAAAATACTTCTCAAATAAAATAGTATACAATAAGGACATTCACAGACATTACACAAGGACGTGCAAGGAAATAAGATTAAACAAAAAGGACAAAACGAATACGCAAAACAGTTTGCTATACAAAGGAATTAAGTTATATAACACACTACCAGAAACTCTAAAGTCCTCACCAATTGAAAAGTTCAAGATGTATTGTAGGAGCTACATAAAACAAGAAAAAAATAAAGAAAAAATATAGTGAATTTGAAATATTATAATTAATTAGCTGAAATATAAAATATTATAATTAATTTGAAATTTGTAACCTTAAATGTACAAATTACTAAAATAAAATTCAAATAAAAAAAATAAAAAAAAAAGAATTTCAAATATTCAATTCAGGCAGCGGGCAGAGGACAGCTGGCATGCGAGTGGTGTGGATTTTACAAAGGTTGGGTAATGACGTTTTATTTCGTTAGTCACAGCAACGTGTGGCCGGATTTGATAGTTAATAATAAAAAAGCATAACAGTATCTATTTAGTAATTGAACAATTTGTAAGCCTTGAGCCTCATAAAACATCCCCGAGATGTCATATTTCACAAAACTGGAGCCTTCAAAATAAACCCATTATTAAATATAACCGGCACGAAAACAGACAAATATATTTATCATACGCAGGTATTTTTTTGTCAAAATTCATTTATTTAATTGAAAAACAAGGGTTGTTATTGTGTTACCTGGACTGTCCGGTGAATAAATATTTGAGTGTGACTGCGTTGCTCATTGTGTTCTGAATGTAGTGCCTACCGTAGGGTGGATGACCATTGACCATAGTAGGACATAACATTTATCGATTATTTGAGCATACTTGGCGAGTAGTCGGCTAGCTAAAAGACAAAGGAGACAATCGCAAACAGCGCAATAGCCGTATGTACATACATATTATTGAAGAAAACTTGTGGACTATTAAAATTATATAATAATAGATTAATAAAAAAAGGATAAAAACCACAGGAATTATAGTGTCTCCACTAAGTAAATTCGTGGCAGAAAAGGGAGCAAGTCGGTTAATAAAAAATTATTAAATAAATACAAGCAATAAAATACCTCCGAATAATTTTTGATCAATACTTAAAATGGAACTCCCAAGTAGAAAATATGAGCAATAAATTAAAAAAAACTAACCTGTTTTTTCAAAACAATAAGAAACATTTTAGATAAAGAACTACTAATTAAAATTTATTTCGCATAGTATTATCGGATGGGGAAGCTCATGCGATTCCACTACAAAACCAATCATCATAGCACAAAATTTTGAAAATTATACTTAGAGTCGCCTTCAGAACTTCTACAGACTATTTTTAAAGCCCTGTCACTGAAACAATTACATATTCTAATTTACGCCTTCAAAAAGCAGAAAAACTTTAGACAAACTCAAACCGATTCACAAGATCCACACTACAACACACTTTCACCAACCTACAACTAAAACGACTTTTTGACAAAGAAATATGCAATATTTCCATATATAAAAATATTAATTTAGAGACTCCCTCTTACAATAAAAACCCTTAAAAAAATAACCGACTTCAAAAGAAGCACTAAGATATGGATTATGGACTTGGAAAGGAAGAAAATAGAAACAATTTTGCAACTTAAAGATTGTATTGTGTTTTCATCTACATATTACTTTATAATTTTCCTCTCGTAGTATTTTTACTAAGGTACTTACTTATAATTCAAACACGAACCATGTACATACAATGTGACCTTGGAACGGAGTTCTTAGTAAGGACAAATTCTTTTCTAAAAAATTGTGAAAAAAAAATCGCTCTAGAAATCGGACTAGATTCGTCGCGATAATCGTGTATCTTAACCAATGGTATGTGGCTGAATGAGGCAGTGGATGCGTCTCCGCACCATCTGCACCGCAGTGGGAGGACGGATTCATATGTACTTCACTCCTGAACACACCTTTCTGGAGCCCCACATTACTACCTACCCTTCATCGATTTTTTCTTTCCAGAACTTCCTCTCCTTAAAAATACTCTCCACACATCATTCCCAAAGGTGTTACAGGCCTCGAGGGAAATTATTTTCCTGTGTAGAGATAGTGTAAAAACGAAAACAAAAATTAGCACGCTGACTCGTGATTTCTAGATCGGGAGCCAAGGAACTCTACACCACGGCTGCTCGAATCGTTAAAATACTCAATCGTCTATTCTCTCGACTCAAAGTAGGAAGTAGAATTATAGGATGGCGATCTGATATACATAAATACAAACACAACCTGAATCCAATTCAAAAAGGAATTATACAGACCATACTGAAAGTACCCATTAGAACGCCTTCGATTGAAATTTTCAATAACTTTGACGTACCAAATGTACAACGAATATATGCAAAAAATATATTATTGAAATTATTAAAAAACACTGAATCCTCTACTACACTGCATATCCATCTGACTAGATTGAATAAAAATGGGGAAAAAACGGGAGCCAAGGAACTCAACACCACGGCCGCTCGAATCGTTAAAATACTCAATCCTCTATTCTCTCGACTCAAAGTAGGAAGGAGAATTATAGTATTGGGATCTGCTACACATACGTACATACACAACCTGAATACAATTCAAAAAGTAATTATAAAGACCATACTGAAAGTACCCATTCGAACGCCTTCGATTGAAATTTTCAATAACTTTGATGTAGCAAATGTACAACGAATATATGCCAAAACTATATTATTGAATCCTCTACTAGACTGCGTATCCATCACACTAGATTGAATAAAAATGACATAAAAAACATTTCAAGTTATAAAACCATATTCGGACAAAGAAACTACACTTATTTTGCAACAAAATTTCATAACATCCTTCTTCAAGAAATAAAACTTATGAAAAAAATTTATGAGTGCAAATCTGGAATAAAAATATGGCTGAAAGAGGTTAACGAAAAAACCCTAATGAAGACACTAAAAACGACATAGAGGACAAATAAACTATAATTAAATAACTCTAGTCTCAAATCACAACGGTGCCAAAGAAATTCTCACTTCAAAAACCTTTGTATTGCCACATATTTTATGGCATGTTTTCTGAAGGATACATTGTGGCAACCATCTGCCCACGAAACCTTTACGGTGGAGCCTATGAACCTTTGACATTTCAGTTCACAATCCTGCGGAAAGTTTTCAGTATTTGTATGCTTCCATACGTCTGTATAAAACAACACTAGATCCAGAGGCACATATGTCCTATGTCCATATGTCTATATACATAATTTGACATGAAAGCCAAAGGATGAATTGTGTATTTGCACGAACAACATTTCATGTGAACTTTAAGTGTAGATATTTATTTTATTCGTATTACTAGCGAGTTCAAGGCATGCGTTGCGATGCCACTAATAAATAAATTGTTTCTCCCTGGTGTCTTTTCCCATTCGTGCCATTCCCCTTCCGCCTCTCTTTCCGCTTCTATGTCCCCCTGCCCTTACCGCAATCCCCTCCCTTCTCCCGCGTTCAATATATTCAGTCCCGGTCACCAATTTAATTTTTTTTTCAAATTTTCATTTTACATCTATTACAACCTAACATAGGTACCTATTTAAAATAAATGTAATTTTTTATTAGATTCAAGGAATTCGATTTTGGTTAGTACCATAGATATTCAATTTCAATATCTTTGGTTAGTAACCTAGGTGAGTACTTTGATTAAATTCGTTAATTTAAAGAGTTTATTCGAAAATTGAGTTTTGACAATCGATGGTTTACAAAAAATGTCATTCTCTAATTGTGACATTTTTGACAGTTTCGTAAGAGTTTTTGTAATGATTAAAAAACTTTTCAAATGTATGTTCATGTGATTATAATAATCCAGAAACCTTCGCGAGGGTGGAAAGAAGGTATTTTAAAAGTTTCAAACAGGCTTCCTAGGCTTAATATAGTAATGCGTAGATAACTCACAAACATAGTAACATATATTGATTTTTATGTAGGTTTATAGATAAATAAATTGTCAATAGTATTCTAATACAAATTTTTTGGGCTTTGATAATATTATGCTTGTACTTCAGAAAGTATGATCAGGGTTACGGACAGGTCTGATAAATCACATTTAATGAATTAAAACTGATTACAATAACAGGAGCCAAATGATATAAAGTTATCTTTATTAAGAACGTTATCATACTTCTCATAAAAACGTAATCAATAATCGTGTTTGGGTTCAAACAATAAAGTATATAGGGTTAGAAAAATATATGTTTTAAATATGCAAATGCAATATAGACATAAAAGACATGCTAATTTATTGTCGTACTTTCGATTTCGTGGTTTAAGAACTGAACTGTCACGCGTTGCGTAACTGGTTGTGTGTTACCTCTAATTAAATTGTGTAAATTGTATAAATTGTGTTAAATGCCCTTAAGTGTGATGAGAAGTGTTTGCATTACACGATAAATTCAAGAAAAAACCCAGGAATAACATTTCATTCGCAAATGGACACATTATTTATTATTATAAAAAATACAATTAATTCGATTGTTTCCTGAATCTCACACATGATCAACGTTTTAATTAAGAATTTACAGGCATACCTAACGTGTGCTTAAAAATGCACTGAATTTCAAATGAGATGATCTGATAGATTACAAAAGATGTACGTAATTAACGGAATTAAGAAAGGGACACGTAGGTGATTGATTCAGACATGAAGTTTGTGTGAAGTGAATGTGTACGACGCGCAAGCGAATGGAAGAATCAAGTGGATCAAGTATATGAGTCGGGTCACGTCAAGTGTTGGATGATGACAGTGATGTGAATGGAGTTCTTAATCGGGGTTGGCAGTTTTTTATTTAAATATGTTTTAATTTTTTAATTACCTTCATACAGGATGCCTGGAGGAAAAAAAATCCTCAGCGCCTATGTCATTTTTGGGGATCTTGCGTGGAGTGTATTTTTAAGGAAAGGAAGGAGAAGAAGCCCTAGAAGGAAAAAGGTATGTGAGGTGGGTAGGAAACTAATTGTGAATGTGTTCAGGAGTGAAGTATGTATGAAACACACTCCCACTGCGGTGGGTCGAAAGAGTCCGGCTTGAGAGGTCAAAAGGTCTGTCTCAACCAGTCTTTTTCGATCCGGCCCGCCACGCAATAGTGGGCAAAATCATCCGCCACCAAAACCTAGACAAACCTCACCCCATGAACCCCCGCTGAGCCACCATACGTAGCCAATCACTTGGGATGAACTATGGCAGGGGTGTTGGTTATCCAATAAATGATTTCCGGAGCGGCGCGGCGGTACCCTTATTACTAGGTTATTTAAATCTAATTCCTAGATCATAAAATTTTACCCATTTTTTCGACAGCACAATTGCCCGAAAGAAAATCAAAAAAATATGAAAATTATCACCAAGATAATAATTTTTTCGTTTGTAAAGTTGTACTAAAATTGAAGTTTGAATAGATGGCACTGATTGCCACATTTTTGCCAAAGGCACAGCCTGTTTCAGACACAAATGTAGTCGTTTCTCGAATAAACATCGCACAATCAAATACATTTTTATGAAAAAGGATGTCAACATGTTTTGATTATAACGAGTGGTCGCTTGCACATTTAGTTTCTGCCTTTGATACATTCTAGTCATTATTAGATTACTTTGGGCTTATTTTTTAATATGTAGATTGGTGTATATGTAGTTATGTCGATTAATATGTAGACATGGCACGATCAAGTGAATCAGATACTTGAGTCGGGCCATGTCAAGAGTCAGAATAATAGAAAAGCATATATGAGACGATGTATGAATGTGAACGAGGCAAGGAGTATGTGCCAAGGCCGAGTTGTTTGGCGGTCCGTCCTCTCTGCCTACCCCTGCGGGGAAACGGCGTGATGGTTAGTTAAGTAATTAGTTAGATTGGTTCTTGCATTAATTTTATAAATTTTTATATGAGTAAGGTAGTATAGGCATTGATAATGTGCTTATACTGTCTATAATGAACCTAATTTTCGATTGGGGGGGGTGTATAGGTACTGCCGCCCCGGGAACCATTTACATTAACCAACGCCCTTAATAAAGGTCATTCGAATTGGTTTGCTACCTTTGGTGACTAAGGGAGGTGCCCAGTTTCGGCGAATACGTTTGCCCACCTACTGCACGGCGCGCGGCATTCCGGATCTGGAGAGACTTGTTGAAAGAGACCTAGACCTACACCAGACTCTCCAGCAGGACTCTCTCGACCCATCGCCTTGCACCGCAGTGAGAGGAATGGATGCATACGCTCGTCACACCTGGACACATTGACCCCAGATTACCACCCACCACTACCCGCACACGTACCCTTTTCCTACACAGAACTTCCTTTCCCTGAAAAGACCCTCCACACAACATCCCTAAAAATGACAAAAGCCCTGCGGAATATTATTTTCCTCAGGGCCTCCTATGTGGAGATACCGAAAAAAATGGACTGCACACCCCTGTATAATAAATCACAGAGTGTGGGCAAATATGGATATGTGAGATTCTACACTCCCTGCCAAAGGGATTTAATTTAATAAAATTATGATTATTTGGCGAGATAAAATGAAATAAATTCATATAGTGCCATCATTTGCAAAAAAACGTTGAATATTAATTTAGGCAGAAGCTACATATAAATAGAGGGCTTTTACCGTGAAACATTTATCAACACCACTTAATCGTGTAAAACTAGATAACGCTGAAGTACTCAAATTGAGCGTCGTGTCTTTAAGCCCGGATTAGCAATTTGATGTTTCTGTAGTTAGACAAAGTTCCACGCTAATGGAAATAGATTATTAATTACGTCGAAATAGTTATCTGCATTGGTGTACAGCGAATCTGGAACTATTTAGGGTTAGGTAACTTGGTCCAATAACTCACTGAAGTTACCAACTTGGCACAATTATTTACATGGTAATTTGTTTCTAACCCCTCAGGTCTTGGGCCTATTTTGTCGGATGGTCAAAATATTGCAATAAAATCCAAATACATGAAATATTTCTCTCTCTATTTCTCGTATCATGTAAAAATAATTAATAAAAAATTCCTATAGTTTCTTAATTTTTTTTCTATTTGCAGTCGAAAACAATGGTTTCGTAAAGGTGTACATTTTTATTATTTTGTGGTTAACTTTTAGGTTTGAATATAAAGCGTCATGTTTTCTCTTTCTAAACCCGTTTAGATCACATTTCTAATCAAGATAGTAAGGGACAATGATTTCTATGAGACCCTTTGATTTAATTAATAAAAATAATATTAGCGACACTGAATCGAAAATCTGAAACAAAAAAAGATACGGTCACATCTAGGAATCGAACCTAAGGGTTTTTTTCCTTGCCGGGGCGGAACACTACCACTGAGCTAATGTTACCGCATCCGATTCGGTCAAATTTAATTGTATCATACTTCGAGATCCCCGCCCCGGAGCAAAGTTCCTGGGTTCGAGTCCCAGATGTGACCATATCTCTTACTGATTTTTGCATTTCACTTTTTCGATTGAGTGTCGCTTTTATTTTCTTCATTTATTAAAAAAAAAATAACAATTTGAGGTTTTACTCATTAAGTTAAAAATCAAAATAAATAAACCTATATGAGTTGTTCTGAAAAGCGAACAAATTGCCTGAGAGGTTAATAAATATATCCAGTTGTTAGTAACTATAGCTCAGTTTAAAAACACGAGGTTATTAAAAGTTTAAGAACGCGATCATAAAACATGTGACCTAACAGAGCAAATGCCCTTGTTAACTGTTTGAGTTCATTAAAATTTTCCCTTGTTTTTGGTGAAGTTTTTTTAAAGAAACCTTGGAGAGTTTTGTGACTAGTTGCTATCTATGCCCAAGAGGTTTAATTAGAAGCTTAACTTTCTAACATGGTGTACAATATTTTCCTTCATGCTTAACAGGAGCAATAATTTATAGTTATGTCTAATTTTTGCAATCAGTCAGTCAACACATAATTGATAAAAATATTGACACTTATTTGTTCAGTGAAGGCATCTGTGAAAATACCAACCAAAACCTTATTCATCTGATAGATCAATGAATTCGGACATAAGTAACATCTCATTTTGTTTCTTAAATAACCCATATTAGATTCGAGAAAAAAACACAGTTTTCCACGGTTATGTACAAAAACATCGCTGAAATCAGACCAAAGGCCTTAATTTTATGACAATGTACCCACATAAACCACCTTGAAAATATATAAAAATCTGCTGCTTTCTAAAATCATCTGAAATAAAGGAAATACCCTCTGCTTAATTATTTTGTAGAATACCATATCGGTTATCGGTTTCTATCTTCATCTGCCATCTATAAATTAATACTTTCTCGTATATATTTTATCGTTTCAGTCTCCAATACCGTCTTCCTGATCGTTAAATTTTTAATCGGTAATTGAACATTGTACGATTATTTTGTATTATTTGTTAAAGTTGTGTAAGATCCACAGTCTTCTACTGAAATTATTTCTACGCATGTGTATTTTACATGAGAAGACACGTTTCACATCTTCTTATTCTCAAAAACTTACAGCATCTTCTTTAAAATCCGCAACGACAGTTGAAAGAACAATAATGTACGCTATTTGGGGGTTTTAATAAGATTAAACTATATTTTTGTGGTGATCTTAGTTTCAAAAATAATGAAAGCAATGGGAAAATATAAATAAAAAGTATAAAAGTCTGTGCGGTTATTTCTAAAGAAAATAAATATTATGTTACAAGATAGAAAATAGCGTACTAAATTCTTATGAGAGATGATAGCAATTTAAACTTTTTTTATTTATTTCCATTCCCAGTGTAGCCTAAGGATTTATCCCGGGATATTTTTCAGAATCGGGATTACGGTGCTAGGATTTCTCAATCCCGGGACCCCGATACTTAAATTATTATTAAAATATGAGAAATACAACAAATGTTTTTTTTTCAGGTATTTTTTAAGCAGATTATGTAACTTTCGGTATTAACTGATTTCCACTAATATAAAAGTAGGTGCCCGAAAGAAAAAAACTTCAATTATTCAATATTTTGAGGCTTAAAATGCGACCTTAATAAGATCAAAGCATGTATTTTGATATTTAGTGATGATCGTATTTTAGTCACAATTTTTTTTCCACAAACTGAAAAATCCGCTCGGATTCCATGCTTTCAGGTGGTTTAATTGTTTTAAAATCCTTGAAGCATTTTTCCTGATTTTCAAATTTTTGTGTTTCGAATTCCAAATTCTTCAGCCCTTTTTCACAATATTTGATTGTTTTTTTGATTTTTTTTTATTTAGAGAAAGATACATAAATTACAATATAATAATTAATTACATAATATGTGTACATATTTGATTTATCCCCATAAAAAAGCAGGGCTTGTGTGCATGGGGGGGTGTTATTATATTGGTTTAATTGTTTAATTTTTTATATTGATTTCAAATTTTCGGTATAATTTTTAAGGTGAGTTTTAAATTTTTTGATATTACTGTTCATGTTTCTAATTTTTTCAGGAAGTGAATTAAAAAATTTTACTCCGAGATATTTATGACTTAACTGTCCTAGTGTTTTTTTACATTTTGGAGTAGGAAGTATTGATGTTTGTCTAAGATTTCTGTTCTTTTTAAATGGTGCAACTTTATTTTGAATATTATCTTTATAAATTTGTAATGTTGCATATTAAATTGTTGGAATAAAAGTTCTGACGAATATGAGTAGGGTTTTTTTTTTAATTGTTTTTATTATTAGTTTTTGTGATATGTAAATTGTTTGTGTTTGATTTGTATATGTACCGCCCCATCTTATAATGCCGTATTGTATAATTGATTGACAGAAAATATATCTCTAGTTTTCATTTTTTAAGAGATTTTGGAATTCAGTCTATGATATGTAGCTCTAACGAACTTTTATTGTAAAGATTTAAATCGACTTAACTACAATTTCAATGTCTAATTCCGACACAGAGAAATATATCTTTTCTTCAGCTGATTTAGACATGTCAGCAACCGTGTATCGTCTTCATCTTTATCTTATGGCAAGGATTTAGGTTTAAATTATTTGTAGTAGTAGGGGAGGAATTAACGCTAAATGGGTAGTTACTCGAGCGTTGTGGGGACCTATTGGATTGCAAAGATTAGATGCTAAAAAGAAAAAAAGTTTATGTGATGTATGCACTGTCAGTGGTGGGGGGAGCGAGTATAAATTATCAAAAATGTAAAAAAAAATCGTCACATTGACTTACTCGAGCGCGTCAGATATTAATAGCGTATACGCCCTACGTGTTTCTGGTAACGAAAATATATTAATCTGACGACTTCAGTGGTGGGGGTGGCCGTATGAAGAGGTAGAAAATTGAAAAAAAATGGATTTATTCGAGCGTGTCAGATTAAGGTAATGTGCGTTAATTACATGCAGAAAAGCTTACATTTCAATAATCTGACGATTTGGACGTAACCTAAACTCGTGGCTGTTTGTTGAAAATGTAAAAAAAAATCGTGACCTTGACTTACTCGAGCGCGTCAGATATTTATACAGACGGTTCAGCTTGATTTCCTGGTTGTGCTGACCTATAATCTGACAATTATGTGGAGGGGTTTTCTTAATCTGACAGTTTTAAGTTTATTTTTTATTACTGAATAGAATAACAATGAACAAAAAAGAATATATACCCATTATAACGATTAAAATAAAATCGCTTAATTAAACTTCTTAAAAATTTGACTTATTAAATTTCTTTACACAATGAATAAACCAAAGCGTTGTACACGAACGCGCGGCCTAAGGGCCTCCGGCTCTGCGACAGAATATAAATAGCAAGCGCCCGTCAACGTACTACTCGACCATAGACATATAAATATTACTAGACCTGCTAAAATTATCAAATAAAATTATTTGATAATAATTATCTAATATTATTATATGATTATATCAAATAAAATTTATTTTTCGGTATGCGAGTCACGAACCTTACCGCTGGACTACGCCGGCCGGTATCTGCGGACCCTGTACAGTACGCCCAGTTTCTGAGAGGCTAACTTAACATTGATGGAGCCCCCTACCTGAGCTGGTTACTTTTAAGAGTTACACCAAGCATATCAATGGAGGGTTTGTGCGGAAGATTGCTTCCTTAGTTAGGTACTCGAAGAATTAGATAAGCAAAGGTGTATTTGTTCTTATTTCAAAATTAGATGTCAAATGTGTAAGGTGAATGAATGTCTGTTGTTTTAGAAATAGATTTTATCCCTATTTAGCCAGTCTAGTTTGTAGTTACAGGCCGCCGCGCAGAAAAATCTCATAGTGAACTGCCCTGTAACCGATATCTCACTTTCGATCTTTACCTTTCTGCGCGGTGGCCAGAAGTGGCGCGCTCGAAGTGCCCGTGTGGGAATTCATAACTGCGCTGCCTCACCAGCGTATGTTGCTTCCAGATTTCTGGACACGTAACAAATCCGTTACTGAACTACCTTGCGCGACTGATGTCTCAGCATATGCCCACCCTAACCGTTTTGCCGCACGTTCGTGTTCGTAGATTTGCAACGCTTTGGTTTATTCGTTATGTAAAGAAGATTAATAAGTGAAATACATATATCGATATAACCGCTCTTTTTAAGAAGCTAGGTCTACTCTTTTCACAAGCTCTACCAGCTCTGCATGCGCTAACAGGATGTGATTACAATCCAGCTTTTTACAGACGAGGCAAAAAAAAGCCTTTCGATATTTGGGATCTGTACTTTTTCAACAAGCATTTGCAAATTTGGGATCCGAAGCTTACAGTGTTGATGAATTATTTATCACTATGGAATCTTTTATCTGCCATTTGTATGGTTTAAAAAAATTGGCTGATGTCAACCGAGCTAGGATAGAAATCTTTAATAAAACATATCAGGTATCAGATACATCACAGCATTTATCATTAAAAGTTCGCAATTACGATGCTTGTCATTTACCACCTTGCCAATCGGAGCTACGGCAGCATTTATTACGAACGCAATACATCGCACGCTTGTGGAGGAATGCCCACTGTCGAGTCGTCACTGAGATGCCAGCAACAGATTTCGGGTGGAAAAATGAGGATGGAAAGTTGGAGATGACTTGGTTCGTTGGCAACCAACTACCAGACGCATATCAAGATATTGTCACGACACCTGACACCCTCTAGGGGATACTCCAGATTAAGGTATGTTTTATTTTTAATGTAATAATAATATCATGAAATAAATAAACGTTGTTAAGTTTCGTAACCATTTTTTGATTACAGATACGCAAGACGTTGATGAAGGTGACCAAATGGATTCGAATTTGCAGTACGAAGACGATTCCACTGATGATGACGACGATTAAAACTCATTCTCAACCTTTTTTTTCACTAAGAGATTTTCTTTTTATCATTATACCTATATTATTTTTTGTTCATTGTAATTCTATTCAATAATAAAAACAAATATATATATATATATTTTTTTTAAACAAATTTATTTTCTTTGGTCTTCGGCATAGGGCAGGTCTAGTAATATTCATATGTCTATGGACTCAACAGTTAGTGGGCAGTTCTCATCGCCGTCAGCCACTGTACGCTCCACATTCAATGATGATTTTAGCTTCTTCGACATGTTGAAATCGTCAGATTATACTATTTCCGTGATCCTTACATTTTTTCCTTCAAAATAAAAGAAAAATGAACCGCGCTCGAGTAAATCCACGTGACGTTTTTTTTTTGCAACTTTGTGACTCGCTAATTTTCTTACGTCACGTTCAAATCGTCAGATTATTAAAATGTAAACTTTTCTGTATGTAATTAACTCACAATACCTTAATCTGACACGCTCGAGTAACTACAGGGATCGATTTTTTTTTACTAATCTGATCGGTTCTCCTAGCCGTACCCACCAATATTATGGGTTCATGTATGGTGGCAGTCCATAACAGGGTCGGGAGGTATCTCCCCTTAGTTAATCTGACGCGCTTGAGTAAATCCCAAATTCCCTGCATCGCCTCCCGTACTATAGAGAACATTTCAATCTGCCAGATAAATGGCATGCACGAAATGAAGTCGTCTGCCGGAACAATCCCGGTAACTTCTAAGTAACAGCAATATCCATAACTTACCCCAAAATCTTTATGACCTGAATCCAAGATCTCAAAACTATTATTCATTAACGAACCTATCCGTAAATAAAGATATTCCCACGTTTGAAACAGGGTTGTGAAACCAACAAAAATCTGGTAAAGCTGGTATAAAGACAAGCGCAGAACCAGGATTTCGGTACTGACAAAATTCTGGGATCTCGGGATCCCTGTACTCGAGATCCCGAGATTGAAAGCTCGTAGCGTTGCCTACTATTTTTCATTGAAAATGAAACGGTTCGATTAAAACCATAAGTATATTAATTTACTTCTCACTTTCTATATTTTCGCCGTTCATCCCCATATAAACTCTGTTTATTAGTAACCAACTGAATTTTGTGGGATACTTAAGCATGTTTTTCGTATTAAGCCAAGTTTTTGGGAGCGGTAGATGTAGAGAGTACATATAAATTACAAGGGAAGCTAGGGCCAAGTAATTCCCTAGCAACTGAGTTTATTACCGTATGACATGGGTTTATTCCGTTAGAACGTCTAACAGACAAAAATAATAATTATTATTTATTTACGCAGGATGTTTTCTAAGAACACAAAACAGTATTTTTGTTTATTCATGTCTATAATTCGGGGACCTTCAAACATATTTCAATTAAATACGAAATTATATTTTGATTTCTTACAGTACTTTTACGATGTTATCATTTCAATTCATGACAGAAGATTTATATATTGAAGGCGAAATCAATCCGCAATTCAATGATATACGGTTGATTATTTAATATATTTCTTATTATTATTAACTTTATTTATTAATTGTTTTAGAACATCATTATAACGTTGCGATGTGCATTTAAATGTTAATAATCCATTTAGAAATGTTCACCGAATGCTTTTACGAGTTCTTTTTCGTTATATAGAGATGCTAACAATAATTCATTTTTACATAACTAATGTTTGTACACCAAGAAAGATGAATATCTTCAAAAAAAAATTCACCGTAATCGACTAAATTATTCGCAGGAAACTCTGTATTGGCACAAACTCGTCCCATCCTCGCAATCATGTCTAACTACAGTACAGGTTCTGGCGCGCGACGGATTTTGCAAAGGGCGGTAATTGTTGTTGATACTGGTTAATGCAAATTTATTTATTGTTTTACCACAGGTTGATTAAACTATTTTAAAGTTTACTTAGTAACAGAACTGACTTAATTGGTGGCCGCCCGCCTAGGCTACTGTAATCGCCTTAAAGTCTTCTGTTATTCTGCCTCTTCACATGACTCGAATCGAATAGGTATTAGATTCTCTTGATCGTGCAGTATTTTCTTCCGACGTCCCCGACTTCTTCTACAATTTTAAGAAACATCGCCAAAAAACTTATATTAGTTTATTACAATTACAAATATTTAAATGTTTTACGATAATTTTCTAGAGAATTAAATTTTCAGCATACAATAAAACCAATAAGAAACCGAACCCAAAAAGGGGTTCGTAAGAAGGAGATTTTAAATTTATTAGCAGTTTGTATAGGCTTGATACTTTTTTTTTCTGGGCCCGTAAAAAGACTAGAAAAATAACCGATTATTTCAAAGGCAAATAATTTGTGTTCTACTCACAGAATTTAATTAAAGCATCCAAAATGCTTTCAAGCAATTTATTTTTCAAACCGAAATCACATGATAGTGATAGTCAGCTTCATCTAAACTTGTAAAAGGAATGGCACAGAAAAGTAAATTAAAAAATAATGTTGTAGATTTAATTCCTAAAAAAACATTATTTTCTAATAAAATCGATTACTTTTTATAAAGCTGTAAAAAGAGACCTTGGGAAAATAATTAATTTCGGTTAGCAGAACGATATTTTTTTTAAAAACCTGCTGTTGATTGCAAAAAATTCATTTTATTAAAAATTTCGTCTCGAATTAATTAAAACATTTTTAATAAAATATTTTATTGGCAGAGTTTCGTTTTCAACAGTTACCAAAAGCATGCCCCAATTATACGCCTTTTTTAGAAATTGAAAAAATATATATTACTGTATACAAATATTAGCCTCGAGGTTTTCTTATAAAACGTTTCTCGGTTATACCCTGAATAAACTTAATCAATGAACTACCCAGGGGTTTCAACATTTTTTGTACTTAACGATTGAAAAAACAATACGAATCCCTTCTGAGGTAATGGATTATTTCCTATCTCGGGAATGTTAAAAAAATAACTGGTGTGGAAGAAAACACTCAGTAATTGATTGTTTGATCTGGTGGAATTTTGATTAACTTAATCTTTATTGGATTTTCCCCCCAAAGATTCGTTAGATAATATGGCATATTTTCTTTACTTACACTAAGATTTATCCTTTCAATTTATATTGGAATAACTCTTTTGATGATTATACCCACCAATGTTATATATAATTGAAGAAGAAGGTAATACTAATAAATCAAAACGATAATATGAAAAATTACAAGACACATTGGAATCTAAAAGAAGGTCAATAGGTGTCACATAAAAATAAAATCGGATATGTTTATCCGAGACATTGTCTAGGTAAGAAAACTATTATTTAGAACTTAGTGATTATTTAAAATGGTTACAGCTAAATATATGGGAAAATTATTCTAAGATAATTTATTGTTCATTCTGAATTTAAAAGATGGGATCGACAGTAATAACTTAAAAATAAGTGGTCCAGATAAGAGATCCTGGGTTCGAGT
The DNA here is from genome assembly GCA_917563855.2 of Limnephilus lunatus. NCBI lineage: Eukaryota > Metazoa > Arthropoda > Insecta > Trichoptera > Limnephilidae > Limnephilus > Limnephilus lunatus. Next base: position 51,253,457 of record OU830602.1, on the reverse strand, counting down.
CCCAGTTGCGACCGTTATATTTTATTTTTCTATGTCTTGATATTTTAGTTTAGGTTTATTAGTATTATCTTCTTCAATGACTTTTCCTTTCTTTCAAAGAAAGTTGTTAGTGTAATTCTCTTTCATCTTTTATTTTTTGTTTCATCGTTTATTTATGCAAAGCTCTCTTGGATTACCACGAATTATTTCTAAAGTAACTTTGTTGTTGGAAAGAGCCATTTCTCATATTGATACATAATATTCTTATATGTCAGTAAGTATTGATCAAAATGGAGATATTTTTGACTTTCAAAATAATTTCCCTTCATTGACTTGGTTTTTACCGCTTATTTTAATTATAATCAACATTTGGTTTTGATTTCTTAGTGCGCCGTGTACCTAGACCTACTGATAAAATCTGATATTTTAATGTGAATACCGCACAACTGCTAACGTTTGGAGCCAGTGAGACTATGGCATCCCTAATTGGGGTATTTTATGAGGGTTGAGGTGGTGGAGAGGGGAAGGAGCTGGGAAAGAGGAATATGGGAAAGTAGTACCGGGCTATCCAGATCTACAATACACTTCTAAAGCCATTTCGAGCAATGTTTCAATTATCGATGATGGTCTTAAACCAGGGCGATAGGTACTAAGAGATCTTCCACCCTGGAACGTGTCGCTAATATTTTATATATTATTTCAAATTAATCATTTGTGAAATAACACAAATTAATCAAATAAAATTTATTTGCGTACGCCGTGATTTGAACCCGCGTAGTATCAATCTATCTGAAAAGTAAATGACTCTTGCTTTGATTATTGGGCGGCTGCATGACCATTCTTTTTTTTATAAGTATATAATACTGTATTTTAATTCCTTTCAATTGATTGTTTAATAAAATACTTGTGTTGCTCCGTAAAAACCAACAATGAAACGACATTAAAGTTTATTAAGTCAATTTCCTTGTATGGTTTATTCCAACAATTTATATTCTTTTGGTTATGTACAACTGACGCAATATCGCCATCTTGGTTTTTTCTGTTTTACCTTCCAAGTCGAACAATTATCTGTCAGTTTTGACAATTATCTGTCAGTTTTACATTATAACTTCAAGCACTGCTTTATCGACAACGTGAAATGCCGCAAAATTCAAAATTTAGGTTATACATTTCCTTTACAAGTATTTACAAAAACACTCATGGATTTTCAAGGCAAATTTCAATCAGATAATGAAAAAACCCAGCTGGGAAAAAGGGTGAACATAAATGTTTTTAATGCTTTGAAATCGAAGTGACGAAATGATTGAAAACATTAAATAAACAAATTCACGGTTCGATTATGATAGTAAGAAAACATCAATCGGAACCCTGTGGTTTTATTGTAGTTTAGTCAGCATTTTGGGCATCTCGTGGAGGTCAAGCTAGTTTAGATTACTCATAGATCAAGCTTTTTAACTAAACATCTTTGAAGATACTCGTAGGGATTCAAGGTAATTATTGTTGAATCTCTGGTTATTTTAAGACATTATAGGCGAGATAATAAATCTTCGATTTTTATAACCAATTTGTGATTAAGCATGATTTTCTTGCTAATTTTCATGATACAACGCGTTTATACGAAAACGATTTCACGAAAATTAAACATTTGTTTATTCTTGCAAGATAATCAATAACCGCACAATTAAGGCGCAGAGTAAATAATGCTTAAAATCATATAACGCATATGATACATATAATATACACGTTTGACGTATGTATACGTTTAATTATGTATAGGTACAGGATATTATGGCTTAAATACGTAAATGTAGGGCTTAATTAAAAATACGTGTAAGACGGTCTCTTGCGACGCATTTCCACAAACATTATCACAAACTTTTCAATTTGGGCGGCGGGTATGGGTACCGCCGCCCCGGAAAACATTTATTGGATAACCAACACCTTAGGTCACTCCAAGTGGCTCGCTACATTTGGCGACTTAGAAGGGGTGTCCGGGTTCATGGGGTGAGGTTTGTCCGGTTCTTAGCGGTGGATGCGTCTGTCCACCGGCTGCATAGCACAAATATCTAAACGTTTTAAAAGAGATAATTTTCTATTTAACTTGGCAAAAATATCAAACCGACATCAATTTATTTTAATTTCCTTTTGTTTCGAATTGTCTTTGAGTTCACGTGAGCTTCTTTCCTAGAATTTTAATCTCGTGCCTACATTTTTTATTCCCCGTCGGTTTGTACAAAAAATGTACCGAAATGGCTGAAAAGATGCTTACAAAGCAATTTGGCCAATGATATTACGGTAGGTACCTATGTTATTACCACAACGAACCTCAAATAAAGTTAAGTGTAGTTCATTTCGGGAGGCGGGTATGGGTGAATACCGCCGTCCCGGGAACCATTTATTGGATAACCAACACTTCTGCCATAGGTCACCCCAAGTGGTGACTTAGCAGGGGTGCCCGGGTACATGAGGGTCAGGTTTGTCCGGATCTTGGCGGCAGATGCGTCTGTTCACCAACTGCGTGGCAGGCCGGATTAAGAAAGACTGGTTGAGGGAGATATTTTGACTAAGAATCTGGGGTCCGTCACTTCTGGACACACGGACTCCAGATTCTTACCCACCACCACACCTTTTTCTTTCACAGAATTTCCTCACCTTCATTTACCTAAAAAAGACCCTCCATACAAACATTCCCAAAGATGAAATGGGCCCTGAGGGTAATTATTTTCCTCAGGGCCTCCTGTGTGGAGCTAATGTAAAAAAATGTAATTTCTTTTGAACAGTACTTAAAAATATATTTTCATTACAATACACCACTATGCGCTGTAGATTAAAACTTTTAATGAGGCAGCAATTTTCAAAGAAAAGTTAATGTTAGGTAGTTTTAAAGGGAAGTCATATTATATAAGCTTTCACATCGTGATTACTTTCATGTAAAAAAAAGCTTCCTTTTTTAGAAACACGTTCAGATTATTCATAAACATTGGGCCGTAAAACGTTAACGCCTACGACGTACTTATTATTAAGAAATTCAAGGAAGGCATTCAGAAAAACCATCTCGCTTAGTAATTATTAACATTAGGGATCCCTCAAAGTTCCGCAGTAGACTGGGTTTATTGCGTATTTTCCCCGGGAACTCATTATTTTTCCATCTTATCAGAGGCCAAAGGAATAACACACTAAGAATATAATAAAAGAGTGCATTGCCAAGGGAAAACTCTGTGGCTTCGAAGAATATCAGGTCACGGAAACAAGTCTACGCCTGCGGAAAATATTGTAAGATCAACTAACGAATGTGTGGATTGTATAATGCCATAGAATGTGACGATATCGCCATCTTTACAAACAGCCTAGTATATTTTAAAAACTTATGCTAATTTTATCACCGAAAAAGAAGTATTTCAACTAAATTTTTTGTAATTTCTTCATGATGCATTATTATTATTTCTTTTCTTTCTCTCTCTCTCTCTCTCTTCTCTCTCTCCGCACTCTACACTTATTATATTTTATATTTTATTTTGCTTATTATTATTTTTGTTATTTTACTAGTGGCATCTCCACCTAGTAAAAACTAAATCTTGATTTATGGATACTGTGAACATTGTAATTTTTTTTATGTATATTGGAAATTTCAAATAATGTAATTTAAAACATTTATTGGAATTTATTGATACTCAGTAAATGTTTCAAACAATAAATAAACCAAATCGTAAGAAAACGTTGATTCTTTCTCCTTCTTTCTAAGCAAATGAATATCCTGATACCAATCTTGTTAGAACATTTGATAAGACAGTTCTATGTGAAACGAACACAAACGGTGAACGTTCATCAGCACCCCCCCAAAGGAAACATACAATCATTATCATGCATCTCCCCCATAAATATATATAAAATAAAACGCAATTCCCGTCGCAAAAAGTAGTACTTTGGAGGAAAAAGTCATACGTATTTTGTGTGTCATACCATTATTTAATGTGTAAGAAAGAGCTGCAGCATTATAGTGATAGGGAACGCATGTTTTTTGCCGTCCCGGTACCGTAACCATGAATCATCACGGTAATTATAAAAGCGTTCATACGGTTTAACAATGTGGTTAACCATATATATGAATGTAGTTATGTCCTGTATCTAATTTTATTGTTTTAATTGAAATCAATTCCCAATGCCATTTTTATTAAGTCCATATTCTTCAAATTGTACAAACAAGTTATAATTTGCTCAAGTTCCTTGTTTCCCCATTCATTTCTCCGAAACTTTTGTTATATTTAACTTTCACCGTAACTGTGGATACACAATGGTTTATGATGGACTTAAGACTATAAACACCAACCTGGCACACAGACAATTCGACTGCAGATCTTCACTGCACACTCCTTCGGGGATACAGTTTTGTTGTTATCAAAAATATTTGTATAAGTGATTTCCACTCAAGATGTCTGCAGATATAATTATATCGACTTTTGTTATACGGTTTTAGATATCATCACTGCATACTTGATTTATCAATGAGAACGTAGGATCATGTTTCCAAGGGACCAACTGGCAGAGGGATAAACTGTCCGGGGGACAACCATCTGATCAAGAATCTGGTCACTGCTGGCTGTACTTTCAAATCTAATAATATACTCTTAGGATTGAAATAGGTTGAAGCCACACCCCGAAAATACAAGCGCACCTTTAGCATATGAGGTGTTGCGGCGCGGCGGGGGCCAAATGATCCACCTCGAGGACGAGGGATCAAATGCCGTGTGGACTGTATATGAGTTCAACAATATCTACTTTATTACATTTAATCACTTACCAAAACTGCAAGTCTGCCTTCCACTGATGTTCACCAGGAAGGGTTTGTTTGTGGGAAGAGATTTCGGGGAAGGAATGGAGAAATGAGCGAGGTGAATAAACGTTTGATAATCGTGATTACGCAACTCTCGGCGATGGTTATCTTGCAAATGGTTGCGGTTTTATAGGATTGCGCGGGGCGAGACGAATTTAATTGCAAAGCGGTGCAGATTACGAACTTTTCGTAGCGGCGAGTTTAGTTTAACTGAACAGGAGGGCAAACTCTAGGGAGTTGCAACAAGTAACACGCAACAATAAAGGCGTGAACATGAGGTAAGTTCCAATTAATTCATAATTTTCTCCAAATCTTCCCTTGATATTGCTCGGAACTTTAAGCCTACGTGGCTTTAAGGGCGGTTTCTTTTGCAACCAAAAATTTCAGATTTTATGTTACCGATCAGGTTTCCTGCCTTTTAAGAGTCACGGAAAATAATCATTTCCTTGAGGGATAAATAAAAACCAAATATCATTTGATGTTAATCTGTCTTTCATATACCTACTCAAATTATGTTTTATCCCATTAAAATATACGAAATTGCTTTGATTCTGCCTATCTACAGATGTATGTATGTATACCTCTTATATTAATTAATAATATAAAAATTTCATAAAAATCCCTTTGATATTTTTATATTAATCGATAGAGGTTCCTCCATTAACGTTTTACAGAGTACCTTCCTGATTTTCTTCTTCGCTAACTTACTATTTTTATTATTTTTTAATCTGAATTCCGCACAAGAGTCCCAACTGCTCCCAACCGCCTGAAGCCAGTGAGACTATGGAATCCCCAATTGGGGTATATTGTGAGGCTGAAGGTAATGGGAAGGGGAAGCAGATGGGGAAGAGAAAGTTTCTGGCCATTCAGACCTGGTCGCGGCTAATAACGGCTATAACGGCTTTTCAAACAATGATTCACCTCAGAATGGTGGTCTTACACAAGGCCGATACTGGGAGCATCTGGAAGGCAAATACGAGTATATTATTATAAATTGCTGTGAAATAACACACATCAATCAAATACAATTTACTACCGGAATATGGTGACCTCCGGTTGGCTAGTCGAGAGCCTTACTTCTCGATAGCGGAAGCCGCCAGGACTGACTGTTCCTGCCATTAACAAAATTTATTTTAATTTATCAAATCATTTCATCAAAATATATTTATGGAACAACACAGCTACATTAATTACATAAAAATGACAACACAAAATTTTAACACAATTTTCTATACAAAATATTTCAATTTCGTTGTAAAACTACCCTGAGGACGGAACGGGTTCATGTAAAACTAATTTATTTTATATGTATGCTTAATTAAAATATCGTGTAATAAATTTCAAAAACAATAGCACCGATAATTTTCAAAACAAATTATGTGTAGGAACCTTACGAATTTAAAATTAAATTCAGCATCGTAGGGATGAAATGTGACCAAATAGAGACATTATTTTCCTCAGAGCATAGTTATGTTTCTGAAACTTGTTTAAATGAAATTTAAACCATTTTCAAAGTAGTAAATTTCAACAGCATGGTGTTTGTAGAATATTAGAAACAACGCAAAATACGCCAGATGTTTTGGAAAATTACGACTTGTCATTCTCGTGTGCTTTGGGTTAAGTGTTGGAAATGTGGGTTTTGAACAATGAATCTAAATATTCATGTGTAGATATGACATCGTGTCTACTTAGTTTACCTGTGGTTAATAGTTTTAAATATATTACGTTCATTTCTCACAAGATTGTTTGAAAATGTTGAGAGTATGGACGGAGAAATAAGACTCAACCAACCAACTAAACGCTATATTATGAGGCGCAAGTGATTCCAGAGTGACGTGAGACGATACCCGAAGAAGATACAGAATCAAATACTTGAGTGAGGTTAAGAAATGGAAAAAAAACAAAATAATGTATTGAGAAGGCGACAGGTATGCATGTCGACAAAGTGAGTTGTGTTGCCAGGATAGAGATGTGTGGTATTTCTCTGCCTTCAACCCTTAAGCTGTGTTCAGACAGGCACATCAAATATAAAAGATTATAGCACGCCAAATATTGCTCTCCATACAATTCCTTCAGACCGTTCACACCTAAGCGCTTTAAGCGCACATCAACCAAAGACAATGCACATCTTACGCCGTAACCGCTCCTGAGGCGATATGCCAACAGTTAAGCGCCCCCCACTCTGTCGAAAACAGGAGAGGGGGGTCATTTTAATTACGGAGCTGCCTAGACCGGTGGATGACAGATGTCAAGTTGACAGATTCAGTACAAAAAATGTGCACTCCGTGGCCGCTGCGTAATTCATCTGACCCCCTTTCCTACCAGAGGAAGAAATATTTGATAGCGTCGTGATGTAATATAAATATTTGATAACAGATATCTGCTCGCGGTTTATATTCGTGTGTGGGCAAGCTCTTATCTACATGAAAATCGGTCGTTATTAATAGCCTTGCATCTGTACGGTTGAAATTTAAGAACCCCACTTCGAATAAATCTCTGACACTGCGCCTTATGCAAAACCATCTTCGTACTTGAAGTTTGTAAAAAAGCTACTTTTGTAATAGAACCGATTTAAAGCATTGGCCAATAATGCCAAGAGATGGCGCCAATAATGCCCAAAAATCCTAAGAACTATAGAATTTGTACTTTCGTGAATCTCTCCGGGTATGGCGAGATTGATGACAATATGGTTATTATTGTAACTTATGGTTGTGAATAATAATACCACGAGTCTATATATTACAGATGACGTCATATGTTGCGGTTACTTTGTCCCGGTGTCTAGCTGTCACTGGATCCGAGGAATTGGCTATTTTTGGAACCAGTTCCTATCGCATTTATAAAATGGTCACTCACACTTAAACTGGAAGCAGAACGAAAAGCCGCCCGCAGGGCTAGCAGCAAAAACCTACGGAGCGGGTTTTTAAGTTGCGGATCTTGCTAAAAAAAACTTGTACTTGGTACTGTTTTCGATTTCTTATTCTGGTAAAACCTATGAATTTTATTTTCTATGGTTTAAACTTTAAGAAAATGTAATCATAACTGTAAGAACTTCTATTGTATACTGAAAATCACTTTTTAAACTTTCTTAGACGAGGAGTACTTTTCTGAAACCATTTTTCTGCTCGTGTTAACTTTACAATATTTTGTTTTGTGTTAAATTTCTCTTGTTTGCAAAGAACTTTGTATTGGCTTACAAATAACTTTGTCTGGGTTACAAAAGACGCACGTAACTACGTGTACAACATTTTTAATAATATTTTACCAGTTTTCTCGAAAATTAATTTTAAAAGTTGTTTTGATTGAATTATGATTTTTTTATTAAATTAATGTGACGAACTCAGTACGAAAATTAAATTGACCAACGCAAAAGGGATCTACATAATTATGTCTTTTTTTAACCTTAAAAAAAACCTTGGTTCTTGACTTAACCCTCGACCCGTCGCGTGGGGTCTTTAAAAGCCCACGTTTTACAGAAATGATAATTATGTGCATTTTAAATGTTCCCACTGATTCCTTACTTTAGGTAGCTTTCTAAAAGGGACTATACTTGACGCTAGCGCCGAGAAAATTCAGTCTGCGCATGTGCGATGTGAAATACAGACTTGTGTTTCGGCGGGAGGCTAAAAAAAATCAACAAAATACCATGAGAAATCAATTATTATTTTTAATTGATAAACTAACGTTTTTAAACAAGACTTTTTATGCATAGCACAAAGGGTAGATAACAAATATTATAATCAATAATTATCAGCTTGAAACACTCATCTACATTGAAAAAATCTTCCGAGAAAAGATACTGGCCGCCAACGGGAATTGAACCCGTGTCCCTCTGATTGCCAGTCAGCTGCTCTGACCACTGAGCTATGGCGGCTTATCTAATACCTGCGGGCGGGCCAGTATCTTTTCTCGGAAGATTTTTTCAATGTGGATGAGTGTTTCAGGCTGATAATTATTGATTATAATATTTGTTATGAGAAATCAAGTTTATATGTTTTTTCATTGTATTTTATTGATTTTTTTGTTGTTATAATAATAAGTCTTTATCAAGCTGAAATACTTATAAATTTGATAGAAATTGGTTAGATTTTTTTTAAAGCTTTCTAAAAAAAAGATTCGAAATTTCCAAAAAATGTTCCTTGTTGATTTTATAGCTCTTGCATTGAAAATAAATATCTAATTTTTAATATTTCTTTTAATTTCAAAGCAGTCATTATCACATAACTGTAATCAGTTAAAATAACATATAAAATGTATGCTATAAAAACTATTTATTCATATTTATTTTTGGGGTCCTAAGCGACCTCCCGCGACACCTCGCGTTACAAAAAACGCGCGACGGCCGGAGGATTAAAGGGATACATAAAGCACAATTTTACTGAAGGATGGAGATTGTAATAAAGTCTTTTCCTTTTTTATATTACCATAATCTTTCCCTCGAGCATAGAAGGTTTCTTAAATCATACGGGTCATATTATTAAGTATGTATGTAGGTCAAAGGGTCTAAAAAGAGGGTCCTTAAATATCCTTCAGGGACAAAGAATCTTGGGGTAAACGATTTTTTAGTAACAAAACCTTGCTGTGGTACCGAAATTTGTAAATGAAAACTGGACACAAACCCCTTAAAATAGAAAATTTTGCGGTGGCGGTTAATTTGGTTTTTGACCAGTATAACTGACATTAACAAGGATGTAATTACGAGTATCAAAACGTGTTTGGGAAAAACATTGTTGCAATTTAAATAGAGTTCCCTGTAAACAGCAGTTTCACCAACTAGTTATGTTTCACTTTATTATCCATATTTATTTAACCTGGATTCGATATTAGTTTTTTTGCTCAAATGTTGGATGTATAAAAGGTTCACTGATAGATAAATAAACCCACAAAACATGACAATGAACACAGCAAGGCTGATCGAACATATCTTGATTTCATAGAGATGGTATGTGGCGCCATTGAAATTCCTAGGTTTTGTTCTGCGCTCTACGAGGGATTCTAGCTACTGCCGAGTTATCATAATATATTGTTGCAATTGGTTTATCAAGCGTAGACTTGATATTGTGTCTACGCTTGATAAATAAGTAAAAGGAAGACATGGCACGGTCAAGTGAATCAGATACTTGAGTCGGGCCATGTCAAGTGTCAGAATAATAGAAGAGTACGTACGATACGATATATGAATGCTCGGAACCATCCTATCTACGAGTAAGACGATGAGTATATATGGGTATTCAGGGTTTTAAGGAAAGTACTTAACTTACTTTAACCAGTGATTCCTGATGCTATGTATTTTGAGAAAAAAATGTAAATAAATTTTGTTCCCCGGTGACTTTTTCGAAGGTTTTTTTTTTTCAAATTCTTCCGTGTGTTGTCACTGGTCACTAATCCGAGTAACCGACCAATCCCTCACCCCGCCTCCAACAGTCCAACACTTACCATTTTTTATGTTTTTGTAGAAAAAAAAACATGTCACCAGAGACCAACATTGCATTCACATGTTTTACTCCAAATTATTATGTCAAGAATTACTGTACGTAGTAAGTAAGTCGAGTACGTCCCTTAACACCCTGTATTGCTACATATTGTGTTATATTACTTCGTGGATGGTTCGAAAATGTATCGATTATGGAGAGCATTCACTTTTATGTTAACAATCTTCTTCATTCACAACACATTGTTATTTCTCATAGCCTGCAAGGCTAAATAGCCAATTGTCATGCCGTAGGGGAGACCAATCAGTGTATTTTACATCAATAAGGTTTTATTCAAACGGAAAGTGGCATTACCAACTGTATAACACTTCTTTGTTATGTTCTTTGTACACAATTTTTTTTGTAAATGCAGTCATTTTGTCTTGTTTTCATTTCGAGTATTTTTGATTTCAATCGCTTTGTCCTTTTATAACAATTTTGGAATTTGAACTTTTGTTAAAGTTGTTACTTTTCCTAATTACCATTCACGGTTTATTAAATACCAGTCAATATTTAAAAAAAACTCTTACAACTATTATATTGATTTTATTATGGTGTTGTAAACCGACGCATTTGTAAACTCAGCCACACTAACCGGTCAACAAATATCAATACTTACTGTAAAACATCTTTATGATAAACTATTTATGATGAATGTATTGACTTCGAAAGGAATATTGTCTTGGCTAAATATAGAGAGAAAAATTAACATTTCAAAACCTTATTTTTTAAACTTCAATACCCCACCTAGTGATCGTAAATGATTGCAACCAAAAGTTAATATAATGCATTTTCATCGACAAATCATCTATCTGCCGAGTTTCAGCTCAATTGAATGTCGGGTAGTGGGTTAATTTCTACTTCCAATAATCCGCTTAATTTAGATAAACAAGGGCGAAATTCGAATATAGGTACGTATTTAAAAATACTCAAGAATGTTATAAAAACTTTTCAATTTAACATTATTTCAAAGTGTAACAATTATTATAAGCAATAATTATTAGCCTGAAACACTCATTTACATTGAAAAAAATCTCCCGAGAAAAGATACATACCGCCGATGGGACTTGAACCCACGTCCTTCTGATTTCCGGTCAAATGCTTTGACCACTGAGCTACGTCGGCTAATTGTTACCCTTTGTGCTATGCATAAAAATCTTGTCTTAAACATTAGTTTACCAATTAAAAATAATAACATTATTTAAATTTATTCATTTGATTAATATAATATCTTACATTTAAAAAATAAAATCAACAATGTCGGCCTCACTGGGTAGCTCACCTGTGCTGAGGCCTCCATTTTATAAAACAAAAACAAAACTAACTAAAAATTCAAATTTATAATTAACTTAAAATTATAGGATAAAATGAATTATTTTATTACTAAAAAAAAAAATTAAATCGGTATATATTACAAATATTATGTGTTGTGTGTTTGTGAGTGATGTTTATTTTATATTGGTTTTGAGTGTTACGTGTAGTTGTGTTTTATTCTTATTTTGTAATGAAATTTTGGTAATATTGTCTTTTTTGTTCTTTAATCCATTTTGTAATTTTGAATACGTAATTATTTTTGTTTTCTAACATTTTATTTTCAAGGGAAAGACTGTTGGATGCTTTTATAGCATGATATTTATAGTGCCTTTGTCCAAAGCTTGTATTTACCGTCGGAGTTTTTATGTTGTTTTTGTACGATTGTCTAACTGGTCTATTAGTGACATTTTGAGATTGTTGAAATATGTTTTTCTGGTCAAAAATGTAGTTTAGCAGTGTTTTAACATATAATTGGCGTATATCTAGTACATCACAACTGTTGAATATTTGGTTTGTGTCAGTCAGTCTATGTTTTTTAAGTATTACCTTTAAGATCGTTTTATGCGCGATTTCTAAGTGTTTGGTAGCTGAGTTTGTTGCTCCTCCCCAGATAATTAATCCATATTCTATTATTGACTGACAAAGTGCAAAATATATTGTTTTCATTTGTTTTATATTATGTATGTTTCTTATGTTTAGGAAAATGTGTATTGTTTTGAGGAGTTTATTTGTGATTTGTTTGATATGATGTGTCCATCTAAGGTTATGGTCAATTATGATTCCTAGATATTTTATTTGATCTATTTTTTCTAGAGAAGGGCAACTGCAGATGTTAGTATTTAAACATTCGTGTATTTGTATGGTGTTTGAGTTGTTTCTTGGTTGTACTATTTATACGTTCGTATGATTTATTACATTATTTCAATAGAGAAGATTTGTCAAGTCTGGCTCTTGGAGCCTTTCTCAGGTTTAGAAGAAAGAATTGGTATACGGGACACGATCATATTATTATCACACGTATCTTCAAAAATAATCATCATTCCTTAAAGCCAAAGGCTTGACCCAAATTTCTCTCTACCTTCTCACACACAAAACTCTAACAAAATAGTAAAGCATGTTTTAAAGCTTTATTAATAATTGGGGGTGTTCTTCATCGTTTGTAAGACTCTCTTACGAGTATATTGATGCATTTTCACTTTTTTGTTGTTGTCACAGATATCAGAGCCAATAGGTCTATGTGTTGTCTACTCTGCTCCCTTCTGGAGCCACAGAGGATATGGCAGTTCCAAAAGCGGTATTTTGTGAGGCTGAAGGTAGTCGGGATTGGAAGGAGATAGGGAAGAAGAAGGTGGGAAAGTATCAGATCTGGAAACAAACACGTAAGCCAATTTCAAGCTACGTTTCAATTCTGAATGGTAGTCTTACACCATGGCGATACTGTGATAATGAATAAATTGTGAAATATCACAAAATTAATCAAAAGTTATTTGCGTTCGCCAGATTATGATTATGATTGCTAGTCGAGAGCCTAACCCCTCGACCACAGAGGCCGTAATTATAACCGCTTGTAACAGAAGAAAAAATATAACGATAAATAATTTTCATTTTATCCTGACGAAGAAAACATTGGTTTCGAAATAATATGTTCATAGTATACAAAGTGATTTGTTTTCATTTAAAAAAAAAAATTGAATAGCCGAATTAAATATTTTTTATGTAAGAATTAAAATTTGAGATATCTTGGTTGTGTTAGGTATGTAACTATTGTAGCTTCTAGATTATTCCACGAACGGATAGGTTATAAACTTTGCCCGTACAAAAGCGGCCAAACTTCAGAACTATTAAAATCACTCAAGTAACTATTACACCTCGAACTGCAGTTGCAATATTATAGTAAATCGTACACAGTAAACTTAGGTACTACAAAACTAAATACCTAATTGATTAGATTTTAATTTGTTTAAATGTAACAAAATATATATGCTTAATTAAATTTAGATTTCAAGCCAAAATATATAGCAAATATCTAGTACCGGTATATGCTACTTTTTAAACGACTTCGAAAAGGAGGAGGTTATTAAAATTTGGTTTCAAATTATGAAATGTAGGCCATTAAGGAATAAAAATATTTTCTTCAAATTTTGCAAATTCACTTTGTGGCACCATTTTATTAATTAAATTATTAAAACACTTTGTTTTTACCACAATAATCTTTATTTAAAAAGTCGACATGTTTCGAGAACGATGTTCTCTTCATGAGGACATTATATGTACTAAAACTAAATTATCAAGCATAGAAAGACAGGCGTGGGTGGAAATGGAATTAGTTGGAGGGGAGGGGAGAGGGGCGGAAAGAGGAGGAGCTTAGAAGATAGACAGGGGGGAGGGGGGTTGCTTAGAAGATCATAGACAAAATTTCAATGGAAATATGTTTAAGATAGGGTTATTCACAAATTAATTTGTTTATTAATAATATTTAAATTTCTATTGACATTTTTCCTAATTTCTAATATTTCTAAAAGATAAAATTGAAAACCACTAACGTTAGTGTGTAAAATTTTAAAACCAGTATTTATATCAAATGAATGGTTAAATTCAATTAGATGGTTAGCAAATTCCGAATAATTATTGCTATTTAGACATCTCAAGTGTTCCTTAATCCTCGTTTCAAAATTTCTGCAAGTTTTACCTACGTAAAAATGATTGCAATCATTACAATTCAATTGGTAAACTCCGGATTTTTTCATTTTTTGGTCTTTGTCCTTGTTGTTTAAAATATAATTTTTCAATTTATTATTGGTATAAAAACTGGCTGTATTGTGTTAGGGATTTTTTTCCCGATTAAATTGGAGGTTTGATGATTTACAAACAATATTTTTCTCCATTGTTTTTTGATATTATCACTAAGCAATGGGTAAATGTAGGACAAATCAATTTTTTTCTTATATTTTTTGTTCAATATGTCGTCTATTAATTTGGGGTTATAACCATTATTAGAGCAAAAAAAATTATTTTTTAAATTATTATTAACTCAAAAATATTTTTCAAAATTAATTAAAAATTGAATGCTTTAATGGCCCCATGCTTTATAATTTAAAACACAAAAATATAAAATTGCAAACTTAATTTCATTTAATCCGTACTAGACGTATAATATATAATGATTCAAAATTATTCTTTAGTTTGCTTGGGTAGTTTGGTCACAAATCCAAATTTAAGATTTGTATGAAAAATGCCACGCAGTCGTTCCCCTTAAACAAAAACTAATGTTATGTGCGTATGAGTATTTTAAGCTTGCCCATGTTATTATTATTGTATTGTATTGTGTCCTATAATTTTAAAAAAGTAATTTCAAGCAAAGTTTCAACTCTGAAATGTGGTTTCCCAACAGGTCGATACTGAGAGTATCTTCCTCTCGGGAGTACAGTTTAATGAATGGTTAAACACTCGCTTTAGAAGAATAAAATATTTTTATTGGACCCTCTGGAGAACTAACGATTAGGGTCTAGGTCGAATTGCACCCTTATTTGGGGAATGATTTTCGGATTATTGGATAGGATATAAAAGCCAACCCGGCAATAACGGTTTTTGTCTTTCTACATATAACAACTACATCTCGCTCCGCCCAAGATTTATAGCGGAATTAAAGAACCAACCTACCCAACTATCGTCCATTCCGAAACCGTTCCTATTTTACGGTTTTTGGAGTATGAACATTATTCAATGTCCCTTTGTTTTTATTTTTAAGAACATGGTGGTATATATTTCGTGTAAAAAATTCGTATATTCTTCGGGCAAAAAACTCAAAAAATTACCTGAGTGAATATAGAAACTAGCAAGTTAAGCTCGCAAGTACTGAGCTTTGATATATCTATCAATTTTATTTTCTTTGAAAAATACGTAACTCCAATCCACATTTTTAAACTGAAAATTAGATGTCAACATAACAATTTTAAGTATGTAAAATCACTTCCATCCAAATATAATAGAAACTCCAATGTTTTCTTCAATATTTTTGATTTCTGGGACCTGTATTCTTCAGTACTAAAGGATGCTTATTAAAAGACAATTGATTGAACGAAT
Source organism: Limnephilus lunatus (assembly GCA_917563855.2). Classification (NCBI taxonomy): domain Eukaryota; kingdom Metazoa; phylum Arthropoda; class Insecta; order Trichoptera; family Limnephilidae; genus Limnephilus; species Limnephilus lunatus. The sequence goes on along the minus strand of OU830602.1, from coordinate 51,237,779 downwards.
TATCGCTCCAACAAATCGAAAGAGTAGATCACTGTTTACACGCTACGATAAATTGTAACGATTTCTTGTCAAATGTCACTTACTTACCGCTATCGACCCCAGGAAAGCTTTGAACCATAGAGGAAGTAGTGTTGCTGTCGCTGTACATCGGTTGTTTAGTGAGAAAGGTGAAGAAGTCGCGAAAACCAAGAACACAGTGGAGCCGGGAGTGGTTGCTAAAGGAAAGATTTCTCTCATGTAAAATTGCTGAAAGAATTACAAAATGAACCAAATGACTGGCGAAATTATTTCAGAATGGACGAAGAGACCTATGTTGAGCTGTTAAGTTTAGTTTCTCCGTTTATTGCGAAATATGATACTGTTATGAGGAAAGCGGTATCTCCCCACGAAAGACTCTCAGCTACATATCGTTACGATTCCCAGAAATTGATGGCGGCCGGCTTCAACCATCCACTCCAACTCCAATCCCAATAAATCGCTACAATCTCCTATTTACACACAACGATAAATTGTAACAATAATCTGATCGTTTAATCGTGTAAAGGGGCCTTTAGGCTGTTTAAATCACAGTGACTTATATGTTTATTGGCGTATCATAATTCATAATTATAAGGACTAGTACCCTTTATGACTGAAATATAGGTTTGCGGAGTCTGCAGAGCTCTAGCTAGAGCAATAATGACTCTGCACATCTACCTTCGGTTACCTTCGGCACATCTCGGAAACGAGACCATGTGACCCGCAGAGCCCATAGACAACTAAAGTAATGTGAATACTTATCATACATTACAATTAGCTATGTCCATTAACTCTAATAAAATAAAACAAGACGCCGTTCGTTTAATATTTGTTTCTATTATAAAAGAAAAATATAATACGGGAGTGTAGAAATCGGGTACTAAGTTCTTGTAATTAATTTATGTCAACATTGGTGGAAATAATATTAAATTATTATTTCATATATCCCAAAATGAAAGAAGATCCTGAAACTTCTGTAATGTAATTAAATCACCCTTGCATGTCGGGTAAATACGGACACGGACTAACTCCTAATTCCTAATTCCAAACATCTAAGGGAGGGAAAGTTTGCGGCAGCCGCCAACCCTTAAAGGTGCTAATATATATACAGCCTTCCATAACTCCAAACTTGATTAGATCTACCCCAGCATCACAGTCAAAATTATGTATTTGTTATGCAAATATATTTTATCTCAACAGTTATAACGTGGATAATGTAAAACAAGAGCGGAATGTTTAATTTTTTTTTTATGTGAATATCGCGCAATAGTTCCAAACTGCTCCCAATCGCCTGGAGCCAGTGAGACTATAACATCACCAATGGGGGTATGTTGTGAGGGTGATGGTAGTGGAGAGGGAAAGGAGATGGGAAAGAGGAAGGTGGGAAAGTACCTGGCTATTCAGATCTGGTCACCAAACATTGCTAAAGCCATTTCAAGAAACGTTTCAATTCAGAATGGTGGTCTTACACCAAAACGGTATTGAGAGTAGCTTCCAATCTGGAACGAGCCTCAAATATGTTATATGTTAATTTTAATTAATTAATTGTGAAATGACACAAATTAATCCAACAACATTGGGATTTGAACCCGCGACCTTCGGCTTGCTAGTCGAGAATCTTACCCCTCGACCACGGAGGCCATCAAGACATTGTAACTAAACGTAATCAGCATTTTTCGGTGGAATTTTTTAATGATTACGATGTCATTATTATTTCAATGCTCTGGATCTAGATCTATATACATAAAAAGTTAGTGCATTTTTGATTTATAATTATTTATATAAACAGGCCCGGCCCTGTGCAGATACAATGGGAGCAGTCCGCTCCGGGAGCCGTAATACCAAGATGCCAAGGTTCCAAGTGCCAAGGTGCCAAGGTGACAAGGTTCCAATGTTCCAGGGTGCCAAGGTTCTAAGGTGCCAAGGTTTCAAGCTGCCGAGGTGCCAAGGTGACAAGGCGCTAATAACACCTAACAACTACACAGCACCCTTGTGGTTTTTACTAACGCCAGGCTCACGGCTATGGCTCACGGTCGTCCATGTATTTAAACTACTGCCTGTGCCTACCCTAGAGGTGATGTTATCAATAAAAGACACAGTAAAAAGTTGAGACTTATACTAAATAATATTTGGGGATGCGTTAGTGCTACTGGATCCAGACAGTTGTCATTCTTGTGTGATATACATAATTTGCACATTAAGGGAAACAAAACAACTCCCTGCAAGTATTGTTGTATTACATAAGATCGGCCATATACGACACATTTTGACAGTTTTCTTAAATGCGGTATTCCTTATCGCGCTAACGAGCTAAATACTGCGCTTTTGACAAGACATCAACACTTGTCAACTCTTGAAATTATTACCCAAACGCCAGAGATGGCAGCGCATTTGCAGCGTAACCCGAAAATTTGCAAATCAAATGTCATCGCGTACAAACATTAAAATAATACGAGTCACATATGAAAGACTGTTAGCCTCATAATATGTACCTACCTAAGTAGTTTTAATACCACATCATAATCATCATTATTCTTGGCTTTACAATCCCTGATGGGTCTTGGCCTCCTCAGGAGTTCCAAGGAAGATATATATTTGAGGACGTTGTCGCTCCATCTTAATCTTGGCCTTCCCAGGCTCCTTCGGCCCAACCGATCTTGAGTTCAGCAAGAACTTTGGTGCTGGATGCTTCTTTGATTTAGTCATTGTCTTCACATGACCCAGCCACCGAAGTCTTCCCAGTTTTATAAATTTTGTGACGTTTAGCTCAAAACAAAATTTTCCTTTCAAAAACTTCCAGTGCTCGCTCATTCCCTTTTAGTTAGCGCCCACGTCTCGCTGCGTACGTGAGTACCTACTGGTCTAATAAGTATTTTGTATACTAATATCTTCGTGTTCCTGGACAGCAATCTGGATTTTATTTGGTTTTGTAGGCGGAAATAACAGTGATTTGCGTTCACTATGCCCTGCTGGATCTCCCCTGTGGTATTATTGTCGTTTGTTATGAGGTAGCCTAGGTATGTAAATCTTGGTACCGTTTCAAAATTTTGGCTACCACATGAGTAAGTTGGCGTTAGTTAGTTACATCCGATGGCCATGTATTTGGCCTTCTGCTGGTTAACTGCGAGAGTTTTAAGAACTAATAAATAGTAATTTATGTTTTTACGTATGTAATTAATCCATGTTACATGCGTTAGGCATAGAGAAGCCATGGAAAGCCAAAGAGAATCTCATAAATTTGGCTTTTTGTTTTAATGACAATCGTAACGCTGACCGCAAAAGATAAGCAAGGTAACACAAAATATACAGATGATAATCAAATTAATGGAGGTATTAGGATGATAATCTAATCAATGTATTCAATCATTCAAACAATCCACTTGAGCCAAAAAGCCAATTATTGATATTAACCACATAATTGAAGTGTCAAGCACAGATTTAACATTCAATTACACCGAATCTGTGCATAATCGTAGCCAATATGGTGATTATTTTTCATGTCTAATCCATTAATGGCTGTGTTTAGGGAATAGCATTATTTGCATTACCATTTTTAGATTACATTTTACGTGAAATAGTTAATGAATATTTTTCCATAATTCATTCTCGGAAGTGGGTAAGCTCATTGAGTGCAACACAAATAATAACAACTCTCAAATAATGGATGTGGGAAAAAGGTCAAAAATTATTCTTTCATTATGTTTAATTACTCAGTTTTGATTGCATTATTCATTATATCAGTAATTTATCATTATATTCGTGATATTTATGGCTGAACACGTAATTAATAACTAGTTATGAAATAACCTTTTTACCAGATTCTTATCCAAAGCACCAAGTTGAGTTAATAATTTATCACGTTTTCTTAATTTACGTAGTCTGAATGCATTGAGTTAGTACCTACTTACATACTTATTTTCATCGATTACAGACCACTTAATCATTTTTTTTTACATTAGCTCCACACAAATTTTCAATTTGGGAGACGGGTGTGGGTACCGCCGCCCCGGGAACCATTTATTGGATAACCAAAACCTCTGCCATAGGTCACCCCAAGTGGTTCGCTACATTTGGTGACTGCAGGGTTGCCCGGGTTTATGGGGTGAGATTCGTCCGGATCTTTGCGGTGGATGCATTTGCCCACCAGCAGCGTGGCAGGCCGGATTCGGTGAGACTGGTTGAAGGAGACCTTTGGACGTCTCCAGCAGGACTCTCCCGGAACATTACCTTGCACTGCAATGGGAAGGATGGATTCATACGTCCGTTACTCCTGGAGACACTGACCTACAGATTCCCACCAACCTCCCATACCTTTTTCCTTCCTACAAATTCATCTCCTTCCTTTCCTCGAAAGACCTTCCACACATCATCCCCAAAGATGACAACGATCATTATTTTTCTTGGTTCCTTCTGTGTGGTGTTAAAAGAAACAAAGTTATATCCTCAATAATACGCAATATCTTTATCTTCTCGCATGCTTATTGTTGTTCATCATTTCAACAATGGACTTTTGGTACGAAAAGTATTGTAGAAAATAATGGTAAATATTTCTATATTGTATTTCCAAGATTTTAAATTTGTTTTGTGCCTATAATATAATTTAATGGTGCCCTACATCGTAGGTGGTTACGCCAATACATATACCTACACATACACACACCTACATAGCACACATACATACTGTTGCTGCTTGGGATTGGTATTAATATTGTTGCAAATCCTGTCCTACCTTGTTCCAAAATCCGCTCCTAAAAATATTATCAGCACGTGCTTCAGTCTGCTATTATCAGCCCGCGCCGCAACATACCCTATAGCCACCGTGCTCCCGCTATCTGTTAACCTAATTCCGCCGTGTTCGCCGTGTACACGAAACGCACGCCTATTGCTGTTTTCAGTGCCAATTGGACGGGGAGAAAGAAGACAAAATTGCCAGCATACAAGTTCTTTATCCTGTTTCGGTGAGTCCTTTCCTTTATATGCAGCATATGTTTTTTCCTCGTTCCAAGCAGTAAACAGTAACACAAAATTCAAGGTCCTTCGTCAGTCAATCTTAGCAAATATCAAATCCACTCTACACACACACTATCTCATTCAGTAGGTTTGGTATAGCTTACATAATACAATGGTTTTATCAATATTTGCTATACGCTAAACATGAATATTTGAAAAAGAGCCAACAATATATATATATTTTTTTTTTTATTAGTCCCTTTTTTACTCATTTAAAGTACGCTCTAGCGTGTTTAAATCGCACTTTATGGAACGCGCGTTTTTTAAAGTTACCATGGCAACATCAACAAATCAACAAAATGTGATGTCTAAATGTCAGCTTTTAACTATAAATCTGACAGGAATATTTTAAACGTCAAATAAAACATTACAAATGTTTCAAAAATTTTATTCAAAGTTTTCATTCTTTTTTTCATCGTTTACATTCTAATTATTTAAATGGATGTGAAAAGAGCAGTTCGTATTATTTGAAATATTAATACCTCCGTTATCCAACTACAGGCCAATTGCTCTTTCATCCACCCTCAGTAAAATTTATGAAAAATTAATTAAAAACCGGTTAGAATTTTTTGTCGAAAGTAATCAGCTTCTCTCTCCATCTCAATTTGGATTTAGGAAAAAAAAATCTACGCAAGATAACCTTGCCATCATCAGCACTGATATTAATTTATCCATTTCTAACCATGAAGTATGTCTAGCAGTCTTTATAGACATAAAAGGTGCCTTTGACAATGTTTCCATCCCAATCCTTAAAAAAAAACTTTTAGGCCTTGGACTTCCCCCCATGTTTGTCCAATCTATTATTAATCTATTTCTTGATATAAAATTTTTCATTGAACTACCAGATGTTACTCCTCAGAGTAGATCAATTTGGAAAGGTTTACCTCAAGGCGATGTATTATCTCCTATACTGTATAATATATACACGTACGATATGCATGTCTCTATTCCCTCTCAAGTAAAAATTATTGAGTTCGCAGATGATTTAGCTTTCTTCTTATCATCCAAAATCATCCCACTTGCCGTCAAATATCTTAATGAAGCCATGGATGCCCTTTGCACATGGCTCACTTTAAATGGTCTGGAACTTTCAGTCCAAAAGAGTCAGTGTGTCACCTTCTCAAACCGTCATAAAAATCCTCCTGTTCAAATTTTATTTAAAAACTCTCCAATCCCCAACGCCTCTGAAGTTAAATTTTTAGGAGTAACATTTGATAGGAAACTTAAATGGTCTTCCCATATTCACAATATAGTTACTAAATGTGAAAAAAATTTAAATATCATCAGATCATTGACTGGCGTTTGGTGGGGTGCTCACCCTACCTGCATTAAGTTGCTTTACAATGCACTTATTCGAAGTCATCTCGACTATGCCTGCCCACTTTTTAGTACTGCCTCCAAAAATGCACTCAGTAAATTAGACAAAATTCAATCGAAGTCATTGCGAATAATAACTGGAGCGATGCAGTCGTCGCCCATCAATTCCCTTCAAGTGGAATGTTCTGATCCCCCACTTTATTTAAGGCGACAACTGTTTGCTGACAAATTTGTTCTTAAATGTTTAAATTCTAAATGTCATCAGGTTATTCCTAGAGTTTCGTTGTTCAAAGACTCAACACATTCATCTACAATCAGAGCTCGAACTAAACCTCTTCCTGCCATCTGTAAAAATTTTCGCTCTCTCTCAGAGCTTCAAATTATCCAAAATGATCTTCTTCCACTATACAAATTAAAATATAGTCACGTCACCCTATCTCCAACAATTTTGGAAGGGATCGGCATCCTTAAAAGTCATTCCAATCTCCCAGCCCGTACTGTTAATAATATGTTCAATGACATTATTTCTTCTAAATGGCCCAACTCTTCTCTTTTATTTACTGATGGCTCCAAATCTCCTGACTCTCCTAACTGTGGTAAAGGTATTAACATTTACCACAATAATTCTAATGATAGAATATTTTATTTAATTTCAAACCAATTTTCAATATTTTCTGCTGAGTGCATTGCAATAATTGAAGCACTCAAATATATAATCAAAAATAATTGTGAACATTCCCTTGTTCTCTCTGACTCTCTCAGTTCCCTCCAAAAACTTAAATTCTGTCCTCTTCTTCATCCTGATGATCACTTTGTATGCCTCATTAGACTGCTGATAGCCTCCATTCAAAGCTCTGGAAAAACCGTAATTCTTGTTTGGATCCCTGGACACATTGGCATAGTGGGTAACGATATTGCAGATTCTTTGGCAAAACAAGGAGCGTCCAACCCTATTGTTACCCTCGTAAACCATATTCCCCTATCTGATATTTTTTCCATCATCAAAGATAGATCCCGCAATGTTTGGACAGAGTATTGGAACATTGCCAGTCAATCCAAGGGAGCTCGCTACGCCTCAATACAAAGGACTATCCCGTCAAAACCGTGGTTTCAAAAATTTCCCCATTTTTCCAAAAAAGAAATTTCCTCACTTATTCGAATGAGAATCGGTCATTGTTCCGTTCCTTCTCACCTTTTTAAAATTCACATCCTTGACTCCCCAGATTGTATGTTCTGTGGTCTAGATGTGGGCACTTTAGATCACATATTTTTTGGTTGTCCCTCTCTAAATAAATATCCTCTCTTCTATCAAGCGTTATCTAAAATTGCCTCCCCTCCATTCAATATTTCATCTCTTCTAAGTCTGAACTCGACTCCAATCTTCCATATAATTCTGAAATTTGTACATTTAAATAAAATTAATATATAAATTCACCTTTCCCTTTCTCTATAATTTTAAATGATGGCCTAGAACACCCTTGAAGGGTGAAAGCCAGAAATAATTGAAAAAAAAAAATACCTCCGTTTTTTAAATCGGAGGAAATGCTGTTCAAATTAATAGTATTCTCGGAAGTCAATGAGGCTGCACTTCCATTAATGGCAGTTCCAATAATGTTTGAAACATTCTTCTTATTCCTAATGCTCTCTTCCACGTAACCAGTCGCCACAGCTGCCGATTTCCATCCTACTTGTCGTTGGATTTGATCAATTGTCATGCCACTATTTGCCATAATGGTAGCGGATGTACGTCGAAACGCATGTCCTGTATATTTCTCAGGATCGTTTAATTTAAGATAGCGTGCGATTTGTAAGGAGCATGATCCAAATGTGTTAATACCAACCACTTGATTGGTGCACTTACCCTTATCATACCGTAAGAAAACCCTGTCTGTACTTACATTTTGGGGTCGCAATGATAAATATTGCTTCATCAAACGCACATAATTAATTGCACCACTGTCGGCAACAATAAAACGTCGAGCCTTCACTGTTTTAGATGGTCGGATGGTAATAAGCAATACACTTCCTTCTTTTTTGATATCATATAAGCGTAAATCGCACAATTCACATCTTCTGCAAGAGCCAAAGATTCCGCAAATGGCTACCACCTTCAAAAATATGTACGTAATGTCCGGTGCTTCCGTGAAAAACTTCCGCAAATCATATTCTTTGAATACATACGCCTTCTTAGCAACGTCATCCTTGCTAATTGCCTTCATGAATGCATGCACTTTCACAAATGATTTTAAATCAACCCCTTTATTTATCCTCAACAGACATTGCAATTTCGAATGTATGGCCCACATAGTCGATGCTTTGTACTGTTCCGACATTTTCTGAAGGTAAGCAAGCACAACTCGTTCATCTACATCTACTACGTTTTGCTCCTCCATCCATGTTATGAACCTTTCATATTCTTTTTTATAAATCTCTATGGATTTTTCAGGTATTAAGAGCGATTCTGCTTTGTATTTAAATTATCAATGTTAGAACTCTTTTTACAACACACAATAACTAGTAAAAACTGTGATGTCAACTATTAATCTTATGTGACAGATTGCAAATTAATGTTTGTGTTTTTCATTTCCATGACAACAAGATATTGTGATGTCACATCACGAATTCATTAATAGTTCTTATTTCCAAATTTTTAATAATAATATCAATATTTATGTTTTCAAAGTGTACCAATAAAAAAAAAAAAGTAAAATATTCGTGGATAACTGGTCTTTAAAACACTGCTTTATTTCGAGCACTGATCCACTTATATTTTAATATACTAATATGATTCTCAGCAAGAAACCAGATTGAAATTCATATCGTCTGACTCCATTCTAGATTGTTTTAAACCACCACGTCATAGTGACAAATATTAAACTGGCGGGAGTTTTTGCATAATTAAACATGTTTTTTTCCTAACATGAACGATCTGTTCAATTCAATTCTCGTGTACGACGAACAAATTTAATAACAATTTAACTTTCAATTTTTCAATTTGTTTAGCCAACCTATTTTTCTTCAAGCCTTCAAGGACCATTTCCACTTCTAAAATATTATTTTCGGGACCACTGGGACTCGGTTCAAGGTACTTCATCGAGCAATTTTCTCGAATTTCTTCAGGAATAAAATCTTTATTAATCAATTTCAAATCTCTGAAAGGTATCTACAAAAGTTGAAAGCCGCTTGGAAGTAAAATTAATTTCAGGAACTCGGATGTTATTTTGTACGAAATTATATGAAACCAAACATTGTTTCATCATGATTGATGCCCGAAAGAAATAATAAAGTATTGTTATTATAACAACAAATTCCTACTAAAATCCACATCTCTTTCACGAGGCACTTTATTTTATATATCTAAAAAATCTTAAATAACCTGAATCTAAATATTAATGTATGTTTTTACTCCATTAATGTTTTTTCTCCTTTTTTTGGTTACAGTTTAAGTTTTTTTTCGGTTGGTATCGAATTGTGGGGGAGAGTACTTTTGTAAACTTACGAAACCGCTGAAAATATTTTTTAGAAAAAATATTTTGATTTTCAGTTTATAATAAAAATTATATCGGTGGGTAGTACACACACAACACAAATAAATAAATTATATACAATTTAAATAGTGTATATTATTATTACTTAAATAGTGTATTTATATGGTATATAAATTGGTAGAAATTTAGAAAGCGGGGGTTTAAATATAATACTATCAACAGTAGTTTAAATATTATAATTACAAAGAAACCCACAAAGCTCATGTACTAATTTAGAAATATACGCAATATAAGTACTAAATAAAAATTATCTGTATAAAGTCTATGGGAATAATATAAGGCAAGAATATGGGATTATTGGATGGGGATCTGCCTCAAACATCCACATAAAGCAGCTCGTTAAAACATAAAAAGTAATAATTAAAAATAATCCTGAAAGTACCCGTAAGAACTTCATCAAAAGATTTTAAAAAAATTTTTACGTGTTTGGCATTATTAAACTGTACTAAAAAAATGCACTCTTCAAATTTAAAGAATAATATGAGTACCTCGCTTACCAACACACGTAAACAAAAAGTAATAAATCCTCAAACTACTAAACTTCTCAAAATTAAATAAATCTTTGGCTAGAAAAAACACAATTTCCTTGCTACAAAATAATATAATGCCCTTCCAATTGAAATTGAAAACACCATGTAGATACAAAAGTTTAAAAACGACATCAAAGTATAGCTAACTAAGCATGAAGCTGAGTAAATCATTACAATTATGAAGTAACACCAACGCAACCTACAGACTTCAAACATGAATACTTTTTATTCTGTTTTTTTTTTTTTTTTTGCGGAAACCAACAAAATTCGAAGACGATGAAATCATGATCAACGCCCAGACAACAACCTACAGTCCACCACGGAACTGGAATACCAAGTAAGGAGGACTGTGAATAAACTACATACTTTGTAAAAAATAAAATAAAATTATTCGCCCGTGCCAAATATTTTCTCAACTACCTTCAAAGACAAAAAGACAACATGGCATTTGACCCAAAGCTGAAAACGCCAAAGTGAAGTACAAACTCTGATTAATTAGTTCAGCCAAAATAACCCAAATCACAGCGAAGAAATGCTTTGTTCAAATGGATCAACCGTTATTTAATTACACTGCCTCGAATTAACGAGTCCCGTTGTTCTAATGTGGGAAAATCACAATGGCGCGGTTCAATGTCAACCACTTTCACGGCCGAAATTCTCATGCTATCAGATAATATAATTAACTGGCTCACTGGCAAACCTTCCAATAAATTCTATTGAAACTTTAATTAACGCCAACTTCCCACTGTTAAAAAATACCTCCAGAACTATATAATGGGGAAATTTAATGTTTTTATATTTATTTTTAAGAATCAATTTATTATTTACGAATAATATCGTGACAGGAGAAGGGAGTGGACTGTAATCCATATTGTGATTCAAGACAGTTGATTGCGGTGTATAAAGTCAATCACAAGTTTTGGCTATTGAAAAGAGAAAGCCCCTACCTTTGCTGTGGTCATATGCTGATTTATTGGTTGTGGCTGCTCTCCCACGATGATGGCACAACAGTGGTCACAATACCGTTATTTTTGTGTAATAATTAGTATTTTATGAACTTTCATGCGAGATTTCAAGAGCGAGTTGTGATCGATATCACGACGATTTTCAAATAAATGTGGGTAATTTTCGATTTTTGTGCAATTTGTGCATGTGTACCAAGTAGGTATGCATCGCCTTCCTCTTCTTGTAGTAAGTAAGTAGGGCCTTTCAAGGAAGGAGAGGGACAAAAAGAGAAATTAACAATGCAAGAACTTTGGGAAAATGGATGTGTAACGAAGACTTGTTTAAGTCGAGGGCATTGCATTTCGCTGTCTCTTAATTTGTTAAGTTGGTGTGCGGTCAATCCTGTTAAGGTGGTAGCCGTGTTGGATAATACCCTTTTACTCCGCCAGAGTTCGCATGAGCGTTACGAGCTAAGACATTGAAATACAAAAGAGATATGCTATGGATATTGACGGCCGGCGTAGCGCAGCGGTAAGGCGCTTGACTCGCACACCGAAGGTCGCGGGATCGAATCCCGGCGTGGCAAATAAATTTTATTAGATAAATTTGTGTTATTTCACAATTTATTCATTTAAAATAATATATAGCATATTTGCGGCACGTTCCAGAGTGGAAGATACTCCCAGTAATGCCCTGGTGTAAGACCACCATTCAGAATTGAAACGTTGCTTGAAATGGCATTAGCCGTGTTTGGTGACCAGATCTGAATAGTCAGGTACTTCCCCACCTTCCTCTTCCCTATCTCCGTCCCCTCCCCACTACTCTCAGCCTCACAACATACCCCAATTGGGGATGCCATAGTCTCACTGGCTTCAGACGGGAGCAGTTGGGACTCTTGTGCGGTATTCATATTTAAAAAAAAAATTGTGTTCGCCCGACTATCAGCGGACTACTTAATAATGGGAATAGTTTGCATACGGAAAGAATTTGTTCATTTAGTTGATTTTTTAAAGGTGTGCAGTAGTATTGGTTAATAATATAGTTTGAATACGTTAATTTAGTTTAACGTTCGTTTAGTTAGTCGTTAATTATTCGTTAATTGGTTAACAATATCGGTGACACCAGGAAGCATATATTTTATAATATTTCAGTATCTTTGGTTACGAGCCATGAACCTAAAAAGCTATAGGAGAATAAATTGAAGCCACTAGGCTTGGAGGAATATATACGAAAAATGTATTTAGCAATTTCATTTTTTTAATGACATGTCCCATTCCCTGTCTCATCAAATATTCAAAAAATCATAAGCTCTGATAATTGCATTCACTAAATTAAAAAAAATTGATTTCATACCACTTTGCATACAAATCATTTCAAAAGTTTGTCATACGAGATGGTTTCCAAGACGATTTCCCTCACCATGGACTTGACTTCAATATCATTCATACAAAATTGTGTTGACTTAGAAAAGCTGCTTAAATTTGTTTATGGGTATGCTTTCCGCTGATCGGCAGACAGATTTTTGAATTTATTATTTATTTTACATTATGGGATCTTCTAGGAATATTTGTATTTACCCATGAGAGCTGTTTCGACTTCGAAGGCGTTTTCAAACTATGGTGAATTAAGTGACAGCCGATTAATTATTCCTTTAATCCAGAGAAAGTTATCTAGTCTCTACTTTAAATTTAGTTGGAAACAATAAGCACTCGATCAGTATCTTCCAATGTAACGTCAAGTTAAATATTTGATATCCTTACATATAAAAATCAAAATATGTTTACTGATTAGTGATATGTCTATGGGTTGCTTTTTTTACATTAGGTCCACACAGGAGGCCCTGAGGAAAATAATTTCCCTCAGGTCCTATGCCATCTTTGGGGATGCTGTGTGGAGGGTTTTTTGCTAAACCATTCATCCGATTGCGATGAAACTTTGTGAATTTAATCGGCGATGGTTTTTATATACAATAGTGAGCTCTGGTTTTATAAAATTATGAGTTGCTAGCTATTCATCCGAATGCGATGAAAATTTGGTTTATATATATATACTGGTGAGCTCTGGCATTATGAAATTTGTATAAAAAAATTGCAATAGATGGCACGCGAGCTTTTTAAAACTGAATGTACCGGGACTGAATATATGGAATGCGGGAGGTGGGACAGGTACTACGGAGAGGGGTTCGAGGGACGGGGGAAGCGGGAGAGGGGAGCGGGGAGATGGAAGGCGGAGAAGGGGGAGTGAGAACGTGTGAACGTGAACGTGAAAAGACTCGCAGAGAGAAACAAATTATTTATTAGTACCATAGCAACGCATGCCGGGAACTCGCTAGTTCACAAAAAAAAACTTAATTACTTCCTGAAACAGCTACGACTAGAGATAATAAAGTATGTTTTCCAAGACGGCAGACAGTAGTAAGAAAAGTCAACAAACAATATTATCTCGCAAAAAGTTTTCGAATAATTATTAGATTAAAAATATTATCTTTTGGTAGGCTCAATTGATAACGACAATAGACTCGCCAATCTAACCAATTAGATATTCGTTACACGTGGAGGCACGAGTTATGTTACTGAGGTGCGCGTGCGTAAATTCTCGTACACACATCGTAAAAATTAGCGAGACCTACCAAGGAGTTCTAATATGGATAATTTAATGCGTTAATTGATTGTTGTGATAAGTCTTTTCAAAATTGGTAAGGTAGAAAATCTGTCTAAGAACTCTGGAACGGAGAGATCACACAGCATTTTAATACTGAAATTTTGAGTATGATATATAAAAAAAAATTTATAACCTCCCATCGAAATTGCATTGTATCATCAACCAATCAGAACAAATAAATAAAATCTTATAATTGTACAAAAATACCTTATATTAAGAAGTAAATATTTTATACAAAACATATTATAACATACTACAACCTAAGTAAGAATCGTGGCTCCCTTACCAGGCACAAGAACTCTGCTTTTCTGATAAAGATATAAAGACCAATGATGACCCTAAATATAATATTTTGTAAATCATATATGTATAAATGTAACTCTTAGTCTTTATAAATAGTTATAATAAGTATATACGTAGTGTTGAAATTGTAGAAAGGGGGTTGTAACTAACATAATCAGAAATGTGGTGTTGAACCACGAAAGGTGAAGGTTAATATGTTTTAAAATATCTAAACTCATTAAGTAGTCTCCAAATTTTTTTGTGACTTTTGTTACTAAACAGAATTCCAACATTTATTACCGAGATATAAATAGAAGCAAGATCAAAGATAAGCAAGGAATTTATTATTGTAACTCATTTTCTCATTTGATGTATTGTACAGCAATTTTGACCAGTTATACGACCTCCGTAGTCGAGGGGTAAGGCTTTTGACTAGAAATCCGGAGGTCACGGGATCAACACTCGGCGTGACTGTTTAATCATTTGAAAATAATATGAGGTACCTATATTTGCGGAACGTTTCGGAGTGGAAGAATTTATCAGTTTCGCCCTGGTTTAAGACCACCATTCAGAATTGAAATGTTGTTTGAAATGGCTTTGGCTGACGTATTTGGTGACTAGATCTGAATAGTTAAGTACTTCCCGGCTTCCTCTTCATTTCTCCCCTTCGCTACGTCCAGCCTCACAACATGTGTTCACATTAAAAATATATGTATACCGGCCCACACTGATTGAATAGGTACTGCACAAGTATACAATACTGTATGTTTCTAAACCGATACGAACTATTTATTATAAATAATATCTGTGTTTTTATAACAGTACACAACTAATTAATAAATAGCGCAATTCAATTGACTTCTAATTTATAGTATTTATTTGATTTATGTTTTAAACTTTCTTTTTTACAATAAAAATAAAAATTTTGAAAATTATATATCAGTTATGTTTCTACTGACTATCTCGCCATATAAACTCCTTCTTGTGAGGCCGGTATGGCAAATACCATTGTATTACAAAAATAATACGCGATGTTATCAAGATATAGGTTTTTTTAACCACTCTAAGTGTAGGTAATCTATACTAGTATTTTAGGAACTTTATTATGCATAACTAATTCACACTCTCAGCTGAGTGCCATTAACCAAAGGCTGCCAATAATTATTATTGGTGTAGGGAAAAATTGATGATAACCAAAAAGCAATTATAATGCCAACACATGAATAAATAATATTGTTTGACAACTCAGGCACGTCAAACCACATGATTCCGGGCGCGCGAGTGTTGGAGCGATCATTTCCCGATACTTATATGTAATTAATAATTAGCATCAGGGAATACTAATTATTGAATTTAGCAATGGAGGTCCGGAAATTCTGAATCAATAAGGCTGAGCTGAATCGGTACAGCGTCATCATTTCAATTATGATATTTCTATAGAACCGACTTTGCATTGGAATGCTTTGGGTGAGTTGCTAATAAATCTGGATGCAAATGGATTTTCGTTCTAAAGGGAAGAAATACAATTCGGCATTGTGTGCGGTTCATCTGACGTTATATTTTTGTTTGATTGAATAGTTGATTTGCATTTGTTTATTTATGTTGATCGGGTTAGAACGTTTAAGTATTTTTGAAAAGATACTTTTACAATGAAGATTTTTTCAATGTAGATGAGTGTTTCAGGCTGATAATTATTGATTATAATATTTGTTAGATACTTTTACCTTTTTATGTTGTGTTCATGAACTAAGTTCAATACTATGTTTAATTTACGTTCTATTAATAGACTAGTTTCACGTGACACCTCACAAGAGCGCCCTTGACTCTACCGATGTAAAGACTAGGGAAAAACTAGAACTTACCAACCGGTTGGGTAGCGTTGTGAGGCGGGTTACGGTAGAGGCTGTAAGAAGGGATTGTGGTTCTAGAAGAGGCCCAGATTAGATGAAGGACGATAAAAGATGCCTTGATGTGAAACCTTCAGAAAACAAAAGTAGGCACGAGTGAGGAAGCTACGAAGCACCGCACAAAGAGGAGACCGATAGGCAACGAAGAAACCTGCAAAAAGGTGACCGATTATACTATATCATTCTCTCTCAGGTTTAATCGCATTTGTCTATTTTTGGTGTCGCTATTTTTCGTTTCATCGCGTTTTAAATCACAACGGTGCTAAAGAAGTTTTCACTTCAAAAACGAGTCGAAGAAACGACCCGTTCTCATGAAATCAACGTCCGTCGAGTTTCACCAAGGTGCTCCGGTGCACCGAGGATCAATACTGCTGCTAGCTGATAAGAGCAGGCTTCATTAAAATTCAAGTATAACAGATAGCATTAGCGCTTACATATTGTCTATTCATTAGACATGGCAATTGGTTTGTTAACAACAGATTGTCAATCAGACGGGCAAACCAATGGCAATTGGTTTGTTAACAACGGATTGTCAATAAGAAGGGCCGACCGCCTTTGCACAGAACTAAGCATTTTAGTGCTCCAGCCCCGAAGGGGATCCCAAATGCAATTGATAGGCATACTTGAGATTTGTACGAGGTTATCAGCTGGTCGTTATTGAAGAATCTGCTAGCCCTATACAAGACGCCCAGCTTGTTCGAAGCCAGATTTACTCGGGCTTCTATGGAGCCCCGATACTTAAGCCAGTCTGATATACCTACTTTACAAGCATTTCAAGGGAATCTTTATTGGGGAGAGAGTTCCCATAGGACAGTCATTGTTCTCCCTCTTTGTCGAAATCAGACGAAATAAGCTGAGCACCTAACAGCGAATTTTAGACATTGTTTTGAGTTGTTGGGTAGAAAATGGACATTTCGTCAGAGAAGTACAGAAGTAATTGCCCTGCCAGTTTAATATTTCATTAACTAGCTGGTTTTCCACATGCGTTCCAATCCCATATTCAAAGAAATAAATTGTTTCTCCCTGCATCCGTGCTTTCCCGTTCTCCTCTGACGTCCCCTTCCCCTCCCGCGTTCTCCTTCCACCTTCCCGCCTTCCCTCTCCCGTCTCCCGCTCCCCCCTCCCGCCAACCCCCCTCCAGCGTTCCATATATTCAGTCCCAGTATATTCAGTTTTCAAATAGCTCGCCTGCCACTTATTACAATGTTTTTAATTAAAGTTTTTAGTTTTTCTTATTTTTCAAATATTCAATTTGTATATATTATTGTATAAGAACAGCAATAAGAAACATTAATCAACTTTAGTACCTAACATAGGTACCTATTTAAAATATCTATATTTCTTGATTCGATTAAAATTATTATGTAAGTACTTCAAATTAATGCATTAATTTAAAGAGTTTTGAAAATTGAAATCAGATTTGACAATCATTGTTTCGCAAAATGTTATTCTCAAATTTTTAACAGTTTTCAAGAATTTTTGTGATGATTGAAAATTTTTTCAGAGGTTGAGATAATCCAAAGACCTTCGCGGGGGTTTTCAAATGGTACTTTGAAAGTTTAAAACATTTCCTATACTTAATATAGCAATACACTATACTCTAATTACCAAAGACATCTTGATTTATATATACATAGATAGATATGTCATACCACAAAATGACGGTTTTCTACCAAAATTAGTATGTTGTATATAATTTTCATCATTTCCCATATACGTATGCCTAGAAATATTGTCTTTAAAATGTGTAAAACTACGCTAAATAATATGTATATATATTTTTTTAAATTTTGCTTTATCTCAATGCCGTTCTAAACAATCAGTAAAATAGATATGATGACAAAAAATGTGGATAAAAATAGGCGTGTGAATGCTGAATAAAACGCAAATGATACTCTGAACTTCGCTTTCGCCAATAGTTACAAAACAATTGAGTAAATCTCAGCAAACTATCCATACTGTAGCTAAGCTTACTTATGTAAAAGTATGATTCCGTACAGATTATCAAGTCAGGAACTGGATACGTTAATAGATTGGAAATAAATGACTACTTATTTTTCTGGCTTTCTCTTCTACCATTGAACGTTGGCTGTCGTCAGGTCGTCCAACGTCCAAGCACTAGGAATAACTTTACTAGTATTAGTTATGGAAAAGTGGCGTTCAACTGACAATTTGGGAATCGGGTATGGGTAGGTACCATTTGTTGTATATCTAACACCCAAGTGGTTTCTTAGCAGGGATGCCTGGGTTTATGGGGTGAGGTTTTTATAGATCCTTGCAGCGGTTTCTTTTGCTCACACACTGCGTGGGAGAGACTGGTTGAGGGAGATATTTTAACTTCTTCAGTCCTACTCCATTGACCCATCGACTTGCACTACAGTGGAAGGGATAGATTCATACCTTCGTACCTCTTGAACATGTTGACCCCCCAATTTCTAACCATCCCTCATACTTTTTGCCTTTCCAGAGCTTCCTCTACTCTCATTCCCAAAAAAACCTCCTCACAGCATCCCCAAGGATACCACACGCCCTGTCAAAATAATGTTTAAAAAGATCCGTTGTCTCTCTTTCTCACATAAACGATGCGTGGAACTAGAGTAGAGATTATAATGGCAGAATAAAATTAAACATATAGGTTCCTTTTTTTTTTTTTTGAATTTTAATTAATTAAATTTGATATGTTATTATCGAGTTCTGCAAGTATTTAAGAATGTATTTTAGTATGGAGTTCTACGAATTAAACACAAAAACAATTAATATATAGGTTCCTCTTTCATAATACATAATACAATATTATTCACATGAGCGGAAAGTTCTACGGGCAGTTAGTGACAGCTCGCGATAAGTATAATATCTGAAATTCATAACCTAACTTTATTCATTAATTGGTTTCGTAAAATACGCACGCGGGAGTTCCTGCTCTGTGGTATTTATTTCATATTCGGTACCTGCTTACCACAGGTTTTCACTGACTGATAAAACGAAATAATTTTTGTATTTTACATATATTATATTACTTAATATATTTTATATTTTATTTTATGATAATACTAAAAGAAAATATGAAAAAGAACAGGACACAGAAAAACAAAAAGGTAACGGTTGCAGCAGGAACTCGAACCGATATCTTATCTTTTCGGGGAAAATGCCTTATAACCAACTCGGACAATGGGAGCTCTTATTCTTATGTCATTTTTTTCCATCTCATATTTCAATTTCAAAATGAAAAATTTGATTTTCGACAAATTTTTCCCATATCAAAAATACTTAAAAATAATAGGCCTCAATGGTAGAGTTAGCTAAAACGACTGTACATAAAGGACAAGAGATCCTGGGTTCGAGTCCCAGTTGCGACCGTTGCCTTTAAATTTTTATGAGGCTTATTCTTTTTCATATTTCGTTTAGATTTTATGAGTATTATCTTCTCCTTAAATGATATATTACATTGATAAGTATAACTTTCAAAAATTATTATAACAAGAATAAATTCAATAAAATTGATCGTATTAAATTCCCAAATAAGAGTACTATCCATGTGTTTTTCCTAATGAATTGAAGTTATCTAACATCTAACACACTATATAAAGAGGTAATCTTTGTTTGTTTGTTTGTTTGTTTGTGTGTTTGTTTGCATCGAATAGGCTCCGAAACTACTGAACCGATTTGAAAAATTCTTTCTCTGTTGGGAAGCTACACTATCCCTGGGTGACATAGGCTATATTATATTTAAAAAAAAAATAGGCATCCTTACTAAAACTTCAATAATGTAACCTAGGGTGTAAAAAAATTACCTAAAATATTCTTTAAATCGCGTGCGCTGCGAAAACTATTGATGATACAATAAAATAATGTACTACGACTTTATAGAACACATCATTATTTACAAAAAAAATCGTGACAGCATATGTCTAACTATTATGGTTATGCCACAATAAGTATTCTTTTATTTTAAAAATTTAATTTAAACGTCGCCGCTTGAAAAGGCTCTTTATATGTATCTTAGTTTTAATCCTTATCAAAATAAATTACTTCATATTCAAGATTGCTTCAATACCTTTATTTAACTTTTTGAATTTTTCAATTTGGATATTTAATTAGAAAGATATCACGAGTTTAAAATTGTTAGTATTAGAAAAAAGTTTCGGCTACGGGCCGGGCGGGAGAGGAGTCAAGAAATGCAGTGCCAGGGGGGTTGGCGGGACGGGGGAGCGGGAGAGCGGTGGTGGGGAAGGTGGAAGTGGAACGCTGGAGTGGAACGCACGGGAAAGGACATGTAAGGAGTAACATTTTATTTATTTGAATATGGCATATATTATAAAAGAAAGTCCAAAAAAACGTGCAGCTCGCAAAAACTCAGAAACGAGTCCCGGTTCGATCAAGAGAGTTATATGGTGTGGTAGATTTCTATCCCCCCTAGGGAATAAGGGTATCCGTTTTTACCTAAAGGGCGTGCTTTTAAAGATATAAGGGCTGAAAGTTTCGCCCTCTTGAAATTTCTAGAACAGTCTTCCGGGAAGTTCTAGAAGGTTCCATAGAGCTGTAGAGTTGTGGAAGGAGTGGCGGAGTATGTCGTGGAATGATCAGGAATAGGGAATCGGAAAAATCATTGTGCAACATTCCAGACCTCTATCTTATTGTCCTGAGCGAAGCCGGGTAACCCAGCTAGTATTCTAATATATTTAGATAACTTCTAGCAGTGAGATGAATCATAAATTCAGGAATTTTTAATAAATGTGACATTATTAGAATATACCACACATTTTTGGTATTCACATAAATGCCTTACGAAGAAATTTCTTGCCAAATTGGTATTCAACCCGTCTGTTAATTAATAAGCTCCACCATTCTTCGCTTTATTAAAAGTTTTTCGTCGCCTAAACCTGGTGTCTGGTGTCATTTTATTAATCTTTTTTGGTTTCAACCTTGGCGGCAACACGAACAGTTTTACTTTGAAACTTCGGCTTCTTTTGAGTTGGTCCACGATTCATATTAAAACTTTTTCCAACTGTCTTGGAACGAAAAGTATTCACAGAAAAGTTTTGTAAATTTCCCACATTTACATTCACTTGAAATTCGTGTTAAGGAAATCACATTGAGGGATTTGGGTTGTTTTTGACACTAACGTACTTATGAAGAGTAAACAAAAAAGCTAAGCACCTAACTTCATTTGAATGAGATTGTGTGTGTGTAGAGTGGATTTGATATTTGCGAAGATTGACTGACGAAGGACCTTGAATTTTGTGTTACTGTTTACTGCTTGGAATGAGGAAAAAACATATGCTGCATATAAAGGAAAGGACTCACCGAAACAGGATTAAGAACTTGTATGCTGGCAATTTTGTCTTCTTTCTCCCCGTCCAATTGGCACTGAAAACAGCAATAGGCGTGCGTTTCGTGTACACGGCGAACACGGCGGAATTAGGTTAACAGATAGCGGGAGCACGGGGGCTATAGGGTATGTTGCGGCGCGGGCTGTTGATTGCAGACTGACGTGGTGAAGGTAGTTATAGGTGCGGATTTTGGGAACAAGGTAGGACAGGATTTGCAACAATATTAATACCAATCCCAAGCAGCAACAGTATGTATGTGTAGGTATATGTATTGGCGTAACCATGCCCCCCGCCTGGAAGGGGATGAAAGAATCCACTTCCATAAACCAAAAGAGTGCCAATACGTTTCAATGCGCAAACAAAATTATAATGACACGCGGTAGAATGTAATAAATTATGTAAAAGTTAAGAAAATATTATGTAAGTTATATAAATGCTTTACCAAATGGTCAAAATGACTGATATAGCAAGGAAATAAAAAGAATAAAAAACATTGAAACGAAAAATATGACTTGAAAGGATTCAATAAATAATACTGAACCTGCGGTAGATAAAACTAGTAGGGTTTGGTACCTATTTAACAATGAAACTAATTTAATTGATTTTTAAAAATTAAAGTATTATGAACTAACTTCTAAGATGTCGTTAAATCTATTGTGACGGTAAGGGACAGAGTTTAACGACTGCCCTGCGGTATGTTCCGGAGTTAGTTTTAACTTCCGCAACCCGGATCACCCCATCTGCCCCGGGGTAGACATTGACTATTACCCCAATAGGCCATTGAAGGGGCGCGATGTTGTCACTCTTAATCATTACTACCGTGCCTGTCTTTACCGAATTAGCATTTGTATTCCATTTCTGGCGAGCTTGCAAAGTATTTAAATACTCAATTCGCCATCGGTTCCAGAACGTCTGAACAAGACGATCCACGAGATGTTTGCGTTGTACCAAGTTGACTGGCTCGTCTGACAAATCAGCAGCGGGTAAAGATTTTAAGGGAGTGAGCGTTAAAAAATGCGCGGGGGTTAGCGGCAATGGAGCCGAAACATCGTTAACGCTAAGTACAGATAGCGGGCGTGAATTTAGAATTGCTTCAATCTGAGAAAGCACTGTTTGCATCTCTTCATAAGTCAGTAGAGAGGTGCCTACTATTTTATTTAAATAACCTTTCAGGCATTTAATGTTACTTTCCCAGATCCCACCAAAGTGAGGAGCTTGCGGTGGATTCATCTTCCATTCGATTCGATTCTCCAACAGATTGTCTGAGAATTCCTTTTTGTAATTGGGTGACTCTATAAGTGCAAATAAAGACCTTAAATGGGATTTGGCTCCCACAAAGTTCGTCCCATTATCGGAGTATATTATACTCACAGGACCTCGACGAGAAAGGAAACGCTTGAAAGCGTTGAGGAAGACTTCGGTGGAAAGATCCGAAGCGAGTTCAATATGAACTGCTCGGGTCACCAAGCAAATAAATAAGCAAATGTATGCCTTTTGACTTCGCACCCCCCGACGTCTATAAGGGATTATTTGAAGCGGGCCAGCGTAGTCAACCCCCGTGTGAAAAAAAGCCTTAGCTTCGCGGACGCGGCATGCGGGTAAATCTCCCATTAATGGGAATTGTGGTTTAGGATTGACTTTGAAGCACGTATTGCACTGATGCACACGTTTCCGAACCAAATTGCGCGAAGAAAGTATCCAAAATCTTTGTCTTAGCAGCGACATCAGTAACGTAGGACCCGTATGTAGGTTCTTAATATGATAGTAGTCTATTATTAAATTGACTACATTATCACGAGCGGGTAATAGAATGGGATGACGACTGTCAAATTCTGTTTCAGCATTACTCAATCTGCCTCCTACCCTTAGAATGCCGTCATGAAGAAACGGATTCAATTTTGCAATCGCTCGCCGAACCTTCTTCCCATCTTTGACTGCCTTTATATCTTCGGAGAAATGTTCTTGCTGTATAGAATTTATAACAGCGATTTCTGCAACTAAGATATGGCTTAATTCGAATGCTCGTGGTAATTTCTTAATGAAACGAAAAACATAAATTACTATTCGAATTAATTTCGGCCATGAACTAACACGAGAAGCTAGTGCACACAATAACGGTGGAGCGATTGTTTTAGGGCGGTTATTGTCTTGAACGGACATCAAAATTTTTGTTTTTAATTCGGGTGGATCAGATATCGATTTCGTATCAAAACGTTGTAAAGGCCAATCACTTTTAGGTAATTGGGCAAATACGGGACCGTTAAACCATAACGGGTGGTCTATTAGCTGAGCGGGAGTAAGACCCCGCGATAAGCAGTCGGCGGGATTGTCTTGACCTCTTATATAATGGAAGCATTCAGCCCCAAGATGGTTTTGTATTTGTGAGACGCGGTTGGCAACGAAGGTCTGCCATCTTGCAGGCGGTGAATTTATCCAAGCTAGAGCAACCGTGCTGTCGCAAAAAGCTAAAGTCGTATGAGCGTTTGAATTTGATGTGTAGGTATTACTGACCGTATGCATTAATCGTGCAAGTACTAGCGCTCCACATAGTTCTAATCGCGCAAGTGAAATCGTCTTAGCCGGAGCGACCTTGGATTTAGCGCATAATAAATTAATTGTGGTTTTATCAGTATTCGGACAGTAAACATGTAAGTAAATAACACCTCCATATGCGCGTTCGCTTGCGTCTGAAAACCCGATAAGCGTTAATACACATTGGGGTTCGATTCCTAAAAAACGAGGAATTTTAATAGATTGCAGTAATGGCAATTCCTTTTTAAACTGTCGCCAAAGTGTGACAACTGTTTCAGGAGGAGTATCGTCCCAATTCAGGTTATACTCCCATAGAGAT
Source organism: Limnephilus lunatus (assembly GCA_917563855.2). Taxonomy (NCBI): domain Eukaryota; kingdom Metazoa; phylum Arthropoda; class Insecta; order Trichoptera; family Limnephilidae; genus Limnephilus; species Limnephilus lunatus. The sequence continues at coordinate 51,213,380 of OU830602.1, read as the reverse complement.
TTAATTATCAGCTTAGCCAATAATACAACTGGTGCGGCGAAACCCATCAAATCCCAAAGACGAGCAATCGTCGAGAGAATATTTCGTTTAGTACACGTTCTTTCGTCGGTGTGTACGACAAATACAAAATGATCAGAAGCGGGTATCCAATGAAGCCCTAGTATTTTTAGGTTTTCATCGGGATTAAATTCCACATGTTCCTTAACACGACGAGCTGTAGGAATCGTGGATAAAAACTTTGGAGAATTAGAACAGAATTTTACAAGGTCGAATCCTCCGGCAGCGAATAACTGAATTAATTCCGTCGACAACTCGGTAGCTTCCTCGACTGATGAGCAACTGGTGACGAAATCATCCATGTAGAATGAGCCATTTTCCACCAAGTTTGCCGCGAGTGGGAAACGAGGTTTTTCATGCGTTGCGAGTTGACGCAGTGAACGCATAGCCAAAAATGGGCTACAAGACATGCCGAAAGTGACGCGATTAAATTCGAACAATTGTAAAGGGTCACTATTGTTAAATCTATACAGCATGCGCTGATAACGACGGCATTCTTCTTGCACTACGATTTGTAGGTACATTTGTTTTATGTCAGCGGTTATAGCTATTGCGAACAATCTGAAATTGAGGATAATGCGAAACAAATCACCTTGTAAATTCTTTCCGGTATGTAGGATGTCATTAAGCGAATAACCCGAATCGGATTTCATACTCGCATCTAGCACCATGCGAATTTTAGTAGTAAGTTTATCTTCACGAACTACAATATGATGCGGTATAACGTAATGAGGTAAGTCAGAATTGTCGACCGGCGAAATGTACCCTTTCTGTAGGTATTCGCGTAATATTTTGTCATATTCTAACTTTATTGCGGGTTGAGATATCAAGCGGCGTTCGAGAGATCGAAACCTGCGTTCGGCGGCGGGTAACGATTCACCGAGAACAGAGGGACTGTTTCGAAACGGCAACGCGACGATATAACGACCTGCCGTGTCACGAGAGGTAGTGAGTTTAAAAATGTCCTCACACTCTTGTTCATCAGGCGTTAAAAACTTCTCATCTGGAATGTCTTCCAATTCGAAGAAGCGCGACAGGCAAAAATCATTATTTTGCGTGAACGTACAAAATGATTGCGTGGCGTTTATACTTGGGTTTTCAATCATCGTTGGGGCAGTACCCAAGATGAGATATCCAAAAGTGGTTTCAATAGCAAATGGCTGGCCGAGAGAACCTGATATTTTGTTTGCCTTTAGAATGCGAGCAAATATGTCACATCCTAAGATAATATCAATCTCACCGGGCGTACAGAATGTTGTGTCTGCTAAGGGCAAATTGTCAAGATACGACAAAGAGGAACGGTTAATGTTAACAGTAGGCAACTCACTGGTTATAGTTTCTACTACATATGGTTTAATCGTATACGACTGAGTGATGTCATAGCGGGAATGTAACTTTAAGCAAGTTACGCCATTTGTCACATTTCTTACGTCACCTATTCCCGTGACGTAAGTACTTGGAGATGACCGCACCGTAAGATTCAAGCGTGAACAGCATTTGCGCGTAATTATGTCCCTTTGGGAGCCGCTATCTATTAGAGCCCGTAACGTCTGTACCTGGCCCTTAGCGTCTCTGGTAGTGCAAACAGCCGTTCCTAAGAGTGCAGTAGTATTTGCACTAGGGCATGAATTTGTTACACATAGCGAAACCGGATTCAAAGAATTTAAGTTATCATTATCGGCATCTGCTTGTAACGCGGGAGATGGTATTGGGTCTGTTTGTGACTTTCGCCCATCAGTTTGTTTGAAATGCAATAAACTATGATGGTTGAGCGCGCATGTTTTGCATGTACTCTTTGATTTACAAGCTTTGTGATGTGCCTAGTACTGAGGCAGTTCACACAAACTCGAATATTCGATGACTTAATAAAGTTAAATCGATCGCGTGGTTCTAGACTTGTGAATTTAGAACATTGGTATAAAGGGTGCGATCCCTTTTGACAACAAAAACAAATTTCGATGGAGTGATTATCGATTTTTTCGACATTAATAAATGCCTTTGCGGAATTAGTTTTTTGCGGTTTAGCGGTATAATTAATGTTTGAGCCAACGCGGCTCGAGGTCGGTTGCGTAATTTGCGCGCGGTTGAGAATTCGTTGCTGTTGTCTTACAAAGTCGATTAGTTCCGCGCTGGAAGGTAAATTTTCATTATTTTTAATAGAAGATTCGAAAGCCTTTACAGTCTCTATGTCAAGCCGTTTAAGACCCAGTTGTAGCAATATGAATTCTGCGAGGTCTTTTATTTTTAATTGCTTCAGCGCGGCGATGTTAGCGGAGTATGCATCTGCGAAATTCTCTAAAGAAGCGGGCGTGGCCGAGTTAACTGGAGGCAATTTCAGCAATCGGTCAAAGTATGATTCAGCAAGAACGCGTTGATCATTATACTTAGTACACAATGCGTCCCAAATAACTTGATAATTTGTACCAGTAGGCGTAATAGTTTTGCAAATATTTAATGCTTTTCCGGTTAATTTAGACATCAGATACTGCATCTTTTCAGCATTATCCAGAGAATCATTCAAATGTATAACCGAATTATATGTTTCATAGAAAAGAGGCCAATTATCTAATTTTCCGTCGAAGCACGCTATTTCCAAAGGCGGTAACTTAATTTGACGGCGAGGTTTCGCAACTGGATTGGACAGCATATTTGCTTCGGTATATTTAATAACCCCGAAGAGTTCTTCAAATGCATTTAATTGAGAGTATTCAGCAATTGCTTCCGGATTCAATTCCAGTTCGCAATCCACCTTTTCATCTAAAATTGTTATAAATTCAGAACGAATTTTTTCAACAGTAGTTGCGCCTGACAAAAAAGATTGGCGATTGCTAATGCTTTCCGAAGCTTTCCTTATCTTGTCATACACCGACTGTAAGCTTGCAAAGCTAGCTGATAGTTTAGCATTTAAACGTTTGAGACGTCTTTCGTCCCGAGACGACCCGGATGACGCGCTTGTAGCCATTTTATTTATTCCGGTTATATTTTACAAAATATGAGACGATAAACAACTAAAACTGCGGTTAAAATAATGTGTCTGTATTATTTATGCGGAATTAATTAATTAATATTTAATAAATATTTAATTACTTCACAGTGATAACCGCACGGGGTTAAATTGACTGGTGAGCTGTGAAAGGTTAACAGATGCGCCGTGTACTACGTAAATCATTAACAAATTATAAATATTACGATCGTATTATTCTATTTGTAATGTAATCCAATAATATAAACAATACGAACATTAAGAAATAATCGTATTATTTATAAGGTAGGTAATGCGATTTGATTAGCAAGATATAATTACATGAGTTATCAGAAATAAATATCAAAGCAGTGTCTTGTATCTATTTATTCTAATAGCGGGTAAATATGTTATTTCCAACCATAATACGATAGGTATAAAGAAACAAAATTACTCATGTAGGTATATCAAACTGCGGGAATGCGGGTAATTATTTATATGCGGTATTGTAAAAACGTATTCACACTCTGCTGGATTATTATCTACTAATATTATGGTTCAAAAATGTCCGGCTCGTTTGGATCAAGATGAATGAGATTGTGTGTGTGTAGAGTGGATTTGATATTTGCGAAGATTGACTGACGAAGGACCTTGAATTTTGTGTTACTGTTTACTGCTTGGAATGAGGAAAAAACATATGCTGCATATAAAGGAAAGGACTCACCGAAACAGGATTAAGAACTTGTATGCTGGCAATTTTGTCTTCTTTCTCCCCGTCCAATTGGCACTGAAAACAGCAATAGGCGTGCGTTTCGTGTACACGGCGAACACGGCGGAATTAGGTTAACAGATAGCGGGAGCACGGGGGCTATAGGGTATGTTGCGGCGCGGGCTGTTGATTGCAGACTGACGTGGTGAAGGTAGTTATAGGTGCGGATTTTGGGAACAAGGTAGGACAGGATTTGCAACAATATTAATACCAATCCCAAGCAGCAACAGTATGTATGTGTAGGTATATGTATTGGCGTAACCACCATTTATCATTATTTTATATTACAGTTGTTTTCACAGATTCTTCTTAATTTGTGCGTGAGAATGATACATCGGTCAATTTTAGAAACCCTTTTAAAATATATCATACTGTTATGTCTGCTTTATCCACATTCAGACATTAATAATTGTGTTGGCGCTCTTCAAGAATAAAATGGTCCTTCTTACAATCTGGTTTATTATTTATCTTTACGTGTTTACAATATATTATACTTCTGGATCACACGACTGACTCTAACTGTCTACGAATAATATCTGGGCTTCTAGGCGGTCGCCGTTCGTCACCGGACGCAGCGGTCATTCGGTAAATCTCGGCAGCATTCGTGTTTACGACACGTACAGCACTGGGATGTACAGCTCTTACTAGTGGACATCTGCCGGAACTTGAGAGAAGCTCTAAGCCTAACGGCATCTATTAATATCAACTGAAACTATGTTTCTATCAAGGACACTACAAATAAGATATATATTGAATGAATAATACATAGGAAAGAAAATATTGGAAGTAATGACAGAGAAAAACATCTCTGCTATAGGTTATCCCAAGTGGTTCACTAGGGGTGCCCGGGTTTATGGGACGAGATCTGTCTGAGTCGGCGAATGTGTCTGCCCACCAACTCTGGAGAGACTGGCCGAGGGAGACCTTTTGATCTCACCAGCAGGACTCTCTACCCAACGCCTTGCACAGCAGTGCGATTCCTACTTATCCCAATAAATGTAATTAGAGATCTTGGAGTTCTATTAGACAGTAAGCTTCTTTTTCAATCTCACGTCGAGCACATCACGTCTAAGGCTTTGAAAATGCTAGGACTTATATTTAGAGTGAGTTCTGTTTCCAAAAATCCACAAACATTTAAGATTCTCTACATATCATACGTCAGAAGCCACCTAGAGTATGCTTCAACAGTATGGAACCCTCATTGTTCTATATATAAATCATACATAGAAAGAATCCAGAATTTTTTTTTGAAATATGTTTCGTTTCGCAAAATGATGTAAATTATGTCTCTATGAACCTCAAAACCCTTGATCAACGCGGAGATATCAGAGACCTAATAATGCTTTATAAAATAATCCACAATTTTATTGATAGCCATTACCTATTACAAAATATTAATTTCAGATGTCCAATAAGACTTACTCGATCTCCAGACATATTTTATATTCCTAAGAGCAATGCTAATTATCTTCAAAATGTGTTTATAAGAAGAAGCTGTAGCACTTTCAATAGATAATGCACAGACATTGACGTGTTTTACACGAACCTTGCTAACTTCATAAAATTGGTAAAAAGTTCTTTTTATTATTGTCTCAAATTTTTATGTCGTTATTTTATTGGTCAATGATGATCTATATGATTATCTCTAACACTGTTATATATGAACTTGTAATGACTGTTTATAACGCTAACAAATAAAATAAAATAAATCCCTCATACCTTTTTCATTTCCACAACTTCCTCTCCTTGCTTTCCTAAAAATACCCTCCACACAATATCCCCAAAGATGACGTATACCCTGAGGGGAATTATTTTTAACAAGGCCTCCTGTGTGAATCTAAACTAAAAAATCAAATTCCAAGATACTTCAGAATAATGATGTAAAAGCTTCATCGTTGTTTCATTTGTAATTTTAATCAACGTACTTTTATTTTCAATGATCATTTTATCCATTGTCAATACTTTTTGTATGAGTAAATACTGAAAAAAGCTCCACAGGTAAGTCAAAATCTGACATTACCGTGTACATCATACACTTGTTCAACGTCTTTATTGATAAAGTAATGTTTTTTTTAAATATTTTATTCCTGTACACATGTGTACAATTTGTGATCATAAAATTTGAAAAGGCGATGTTAGCGGAATTGGGGTGAGATCCAGAATGGTTGCGTAGACTCTCCTCACCCCATGTATGTGTCTTATCTTAGGCATTATTATAGGGGGTCGGCTGGGATCGATTTGGCAAAAACTCGCGGAAATGGGCCAACGTAAAAGGTTTTTTGTAGCCTCGAAACGAGAACGGGAAACTTCCCTTTAAAACGAGGATTCATGTTTTTTTAAAACACTAAAGACGCTTTCGATTTCGACGGCTTAGTTCTAAAATTCATACAGTAGTTCTTTATTTTGGATAGTTTAAGTATCGCCGCCTTGGGATCCAATTTATTGGATAACCTACACCTCTGCCGTAGGTCACCCTAAGTGATTCGCTATGTTTGGTGACTTAGTAGGGGTGCACCTTCTGCGTTGTGGACCGTATCGGGAGAGACTGGTTAAGAGCCTTTTGACCTCTCCATCTGGACTCTCTCAACCCATCACCTTGCACAGCAGTTGGAGGGACAATGCTGGACACATCGACCCCCTCATACCATTTCACATCCCAGAACTTAATCTCTTTCCTTTCCTTAAAAAATACCCTGCACACAGCATTCCCAAAAGGACGTAGTCCCTGATGGAAATTATTTTCCTCAGAGCATTCTCTGAGGAGGTAATGAAAAAAAGTGTTCGTATAGGTAAAATTATTAACTATATGCAGGATAGCTGTTGGCATGAACTAGTCATGTGTCACCAAAAAATGGTAATTAGCGTAATTTCTAATTCCTTGACCTCTAAAAAAAACTACCAGTCAGAAAAAAACGTCTTTCTTTGTTCTGTACGGTTTTTTTTAATCATTTCATTTCCAAGTTTACTTCCATCTTGAACGATAGGTAGAACTGTACAATTTTAGTTTAACGGTCCAACAAATTATTGCCTCATTTTATTAATCTAGTCTCCTTCAACGGAAGCAAACTTCCGAAAACAGGACCTCCATTGATATGCTTGGTGTAACTCTAAGTGACCAGCTCAGGTATGGGGGCTCCATAGAAACCAGAGTTAAGTTAGCCTCTCAGAAACTGGGCGTACTGTATAGGGCCCGCAGATACTTTAATAATACACAACTGCTAACCCTTTACAAATTGCAAGTGCGCCCCACGGTTGAATTTGGCAGCTCTGGTCTGGAGCTCCAAAATACCTTAAAAAAACCCTTGACTCTGTGCAGAAACGGGCGGTCCGTTTGATAGATTCTCCCATCTTAACAGACGGATTGCAATCTTTAGAGCACATGCGTCAGGTGGTAATGCTGTCCTTGTTCTACCGGCATTACAATGGAAGATGCCATTGATCCCTTGACACCTGGGCATAGTCGGGAAACACGCCAAACACGCACCCAACATTTGTACACGGTTGACATTAGTCACATGAGAATGGGTCGTTTCTACGACTCGTTCTTGAGTTCAACAACTCGGCTGTGGAATGATTTGCCGGCCTTTGTGTTTCCTCCCTCCTACAACATGGGTCTCTTCAAGACCCATGTTCACTCCTTCCTTTCCTAAAAAAGACCCTCCACACAGCATCTTCAACGATGACATAGGCCCTGAGTGAAATTATTTTCCTCAGGGCCTCCTGTGTGGAGTTAATGTAAAAAAATGTTTTTACATTTCTCATTTGTTGAATTACCGTTAGATGATACCTAAAGAATAAATGTTGGAATGTTATCTTGTATGTTTTGATCATAACCATTAATAAAATTCTGAATAAATGGTAACACAAGGAAATAATTTTCCTCAATCTCGACAAATGCCACCGCAGTACGCAATATTATAAAAACGCAGATTTGTGAACGTAAATCTCTTTTTTTGTGTTTGCGTTCATTATATAGAATCTCGTCTTATGTTTTATATCTGTAAAAATAATATGTTCAGCTAGGTATTTTTTTATAAAAAAAAACCATCTTCGTTAAAATTTAATTAGCAGTTACTCATTTTATAAAAAGTGGATTATTTGAAAGAAAAGGTGTTAAATTTCACTGTGAAAAATTCTAACATAAATCTCGACAGATTATGACTCCCTTGACAAATGAGTTAAGATCGTAGAAAATGGATCCACCCAAGTAATGTATTACCTCTATATATTTGATGTCATTTTCTTCATACCAGACGCTATAGAATATTGCTCCGTCGCATTTTGAAAGAATGATAAAAAAATTAATTTATGAAAATACATATTTTAAAACACTTTTTTTATGTGAGTACCGCTTAAGAGTCTCAACTGCTTCAAACCGTCTGGAGACTATGGCATCTTAGATAACATTATGATGTATGTTGTGAGGCTGATGATAGTGGGTGGGAAGGAGATGAGAAAGAGGATGTTATTAGGTACTTGTCGTACAATAATTAGCGCCGATGTCATCTTTGGGGATGCTGTGTGGAGGGTTTTTTTAGGAAAGAAAGGAGAGGATGATCTAGGAAGTAAAAATGTACAAGGGGTGGGTAGGCATCTGGGGCAAGTATGTCCAGGAGTGATGGACGAATGATTCCATCCCTCCCACTGCGGTGCAAGGTGATGTTCCAAGATAGCCCTGCTGGAGAAGTCAAAAGGTCTCCCTTAACCAGTCTGTTCCGATTTGGCCTGCCACGTTGTTGGCAAGTCGCTGACAACCTCACCACATGACACCTGGCACCCCTGCTTAGTCACCAAGCGTAGCGAACTTTGGGGTGATCTATGGCCGAGGTGTTGGTTATCCAATAAATGGTTTCCGGGGTGACAGTACCCATACCCGCCTCCCAAATTGAATATTACGAATAAGAAGACCTGAAAAGATTACTCGTCCACGCTATTGACAACTGCTAGTATAAATATTTTCTTAAGAGGGAATAAACAGACAAAATCGGAAATATGTCATTTTTAAATCAAATCTTAGACGTATTGACTCTTCCATAAAAAAATATAAATATTGAGAAAATATCATAATTTTTAGTACAATAAGGTTCTACCGTAGGTCGTTGGCAGATTTGTTGAATTTTCAAACCAAATTTTATATTATACACATTATTATCATACAACACACATTTAAAATCAAATAATCATTCAGTAAAATAAATCAATAAATTATCTGGTAAAGCCATGTTTCAGAATTATAGTTTTAGTTTAAAAAAAATCATTTAAAAAATGATCCGCGTACGCGTTTTGTGACGAAAATACTTCAGTTTGTCTATTTATTTACGGTCTTACAAACTAAGTTACTTAAGATTTTTTTTGCTTAGACACCATTGAAAAATTATAAGTACTTATCATCAAAAATTAATTACAAAATATTCATAATTTTAATAGTTTTATCATCACGCCTTTCAGCATTTTTTAATGTAGGAATAAATTAAAGCAAATTTTGAATGAAATAAAATCAATATTGAATTATTATTTTTAAAAGCTTGTACGGAGAATAATTAATCTTTCTCATTGGAACCGCCCTGTGCGATCGTAAGAACATCTTTCGATGAAATATGAATTCTCGGCCGCTGGCTGGTTAATGGCCCTTAATGACCTTTACAATCAGCCAAATTAATTTCGATATCTTAAAGTTTTTTCCTTTACGATTCGAATCGAATCCCATACCTTCTGCATTTAAAGTCAGTCACCCAACTTTTTGTACGGAAATATATCAAATGTCACATTTATACAAATAATATTAACAATAATGACATATTATATTCAGAAAACACAAAAAACAAAATGACTTATCAAAAAACTTATCATAAAATATTTATTTATGGAGGAAAATTGCCTTATTGAATAAATTTCGTTCGAAATGAAAAGGCCGAGAAAATGCCTTTTGAGCACGTTCTTCCGGAAGGCTTCATCGTCCGTAAATAAGTCTACGAATAATTTTCCGCATTTCAATAATCCAAACAGTTTCGTTGTGAATATTAACTTAATATCACATTGTAGGCATCGCATCTGTATTGACACAGTTCTTAATGATCATATTTGTTACGCCTAGTTCTGTCGAAAAATTATAATTATTATGCTAATGAAAACGGATTATTCTCGAGGATGTTTAAAAATGACGTTGCCTATGCAAATTTCAGTCGTTGTTCAAAAGACATCTCAAAAATGGAACAACCTTTAACATCACTATTTAATTTGCTTATTATTTTTAAAAAGATGCGATTTTATTTGTGTTTTAATAAAAGCATACACAAAGGCATTTATCTATGGAAGTTCTTCCGTAAATTCATCATTGAATGCATCGACAAATTTTTTATGTTTGATTTATACACCTAAAACTTGAAATTTTATTAATTTATATTAATACCTTTTTTTTTCATTAGATCAAAATTTTACATAGTTTGTCTTCCTACAACAGGCGCTATGCTTGCTTCGTTATTTACAGATATTATCACCACAATCTACACCTGATGATGTAACGCTTTTCGAAACGTTGGCTAAATAACTAGATAGCGCAACACGGCATAATACCCACGAAATAAATGACGATGATAGTTTTGGCCATAAAAATCTCAAATCAAACGGCTTGAGCTACTTTAAACCACACTTCTGAATGATGGTCTTTCACCAGGGCGATGCTGAGAGTATCAACTAGTTATACCTATAAAATTATGATCTAAGCTGTAAATATTACATTATACTTACATAAAATGATATGTTATTATTATTTAGCCAATAAAATATCCTCAAGTGATACTTTTTTTCGGAAAAGGTTGTCGGAGCGCTGTTTACTCTAAATATTAGAATATTTTTTGTAAGTTACCAGGCTATCAGAAAATACACCGAGTAATTTTTTACCTGCACATTGTACCTTCCGCTTGTAACGTGACCCGACCGCGTAAAATCGCCAATAAAATTACAATCTAAGTCGAAAGAGACGTGTCATTGTTATGAGGGTAAAGTTTTATTGTTTCGGAAGCGTTTATATTTTTGCTTGGGTCTTAAAACTGAACTGCTTGAAGAAACATAGGAAAATGTTATCTTTGGTCACGTGAAAACGTTCGCTGGTGAGTGGTGTATGTGTCCAATTTTTCACACATATTCACTTCTGAAGCCGGAAGAATGAACGCGTATGTAAATTAACGTTCTAAGCGCTGAAAATCCCACAGTCGCCCGCGGTCCTTTCAGCAAAGGTGACGTATTTTTTGCTGTGTGTCGAATTACAGTTGTAAGCTATTATCCGTGCATCAGAAGCTCATTAAAAATGATCAAATATTAAATTTATTAACCACATCACTAAAAGTAAATAGTATTAGAGTGTATTTAGCAATAGTTTGTGACTTTTAAAGATGTTTTTGTTGGTTTTACTTTAAATTTAAATAATTATCGTGTGTTTTGTTGTTATTTTTAAGTTCGGATTGATTGGTTGTGTAAATATAATGCACGTTTATTTTACACTATTTTAATAAAAACATTTATTGAAAACAGGTCACACTTGAATCTGAGCTTCAAAGGGCGTAAAATTAATGCTCAGCCTTAATGAATTTTGGATGCTAGCGAAATCTGGAGAGCTTAACAAATATTAATTATTTACAACACATACGCATATTTGTTGCATTTTATTTTGCATCTCATACATTGGGCCTCATTAAAGAACATTTTTGAAATTTCACACAACTGATAAAAAGCGGTTTACAAAATATAAAGGTTTATTTCTCGACTGTGAAAAAAATAACATATGTTTAATGTCAACAGGGGAAAGTGTTTGCCTTCTACGAATTTAATTATTGTTATACGTTAATTTTAAAACGTTAGTTACGTAACTCATTATAAAAAATCAATAAGTGATAAATTAATAAAACTAATAACTTTAATTGTTTTCAAAATAAATGTGCCTATGAGTGTGTTTAAGTATGAGCGTCCAAGAATGTTGTGAGACTTTGACTGCCTGTATGCCTATGAGTATCTTATCTGTCTATTATTGTATTGTGATAAATTGAAATATTATTCTTCTACATTCTATGACAACTCAGAATAATGCAATTTCGACACCCCTTTGGAAAGTCATTGAAAGTTATGAATAAAATATAAAAATATACCATAACCTAACCTAAAGTAACCTATTTAACCAATTTTTAATATATTTTTTCATCACTTTTAATGGCTTTTCAAAGGAGATGCTGAAGTTGCGTGATTCTGAGTTGTCCGGTCTCCCCATTTTCTATATTATAGTTTCTCGACGTACATAATGTGTGCTTTAGTGTTATAATTGATATTGTTTAAGTAAGTGACCTGCTAACAAACTGCTTTGGCAGTTTAGGGGGTGCTTATAATGAAGAATAACAAATAAAATAAACATATATATGACCGGTCAGTGGCTGACCTGGCATGGCGTTTGGGTCCCACCCAGGCATCGTTTATTCGATTCTTCGGCTGGCTAAGTCCTCCATCAGGACACAAGCAACATTTTCCGCTCACTATTGTGGTATTAGGAGATTTTCAAATATTGTCAGGTTATTCGTAACTCAGGAATATTTGTTTTTCTTAAGAAAAAAAAAAAATACTGTGCGTAAGGTCTAATAATTTATTTTTTATTTGTTTCAGGAAGACAAGCTGAAAAAAGTGTCTTAATAAAAATTATTAAAATTGTGCAAAAAAAGTAATATGTGAAGAAAATTACATAAAAATAGTTTTTGTTAAAATTCAATATTGATATTCGGTGATCAATGTGATATAAACCTAAGTTGTGCATAGTTAAAAAAAGTGAACTGGTGGATTAAATAATTAGTTAGAGCGGCATTGAGTGGAGAGGGGTGTCCTAGTCCGCCTTCAGAGTGAGCGGGCGCCGGGGAAAGGGCCGCCTGTTGCGGAAATTTGAGGCCGTGCTGGGCATGGGCTGCGAGCTGGGTAAACTGGCCGCGTCGGGCAGCGGGCGGAATGCGCGCTCCTCTCTCGAGGGGGCTGCGCCGCCCCCGCCAGACCCGAGACTACCCCTCACCGCAAAGCAGAAGTACTCCATGATGGCTTCGTGGAAGGGTATCGCAAGGGCTATGGAGCCTACAGGCATATGCATGTTTATCAAGTGAGTTTAAAAAAATAAATTATTAAAAAAATATATTGTTTGACAGATCCGGTTACAGTATAAAATACATTACTTTGACATTATTAACACTTAGGAACAAAATCAAAACATACGAGTCCCGGTACGATTAACGGAATTATATGGTGTGGAAGCCCTCTATTTCCCATCCACGAAGAAGGTTCCCGTTCGAACGTACCCCCGGTAGTTACACAATAATAGTTTTAAGGTTATTTAACCCCTAGCGTACCAAGAAATCCACGGTGGATTTCCTATTGGTTGATTTTAAGATATTTTGAAACTTAAAAACACTCTCCGCATGCTAAAATATATTATACTAGCTGACCCGGCGAACTTCGTACCGCACCAGAATCAATAAATGTTGTGTTAACTTATTAGCTGAATTAAATAAAGTTTTTTTATTTTGTTAAAAATTACACAATGAAGCAATTATTGATGCGTTTTGTTTTTGTCAGTATCAGAGATGGCGTTGTGTACGGATTTATAATTTATGTGATTTTATTACTTTTCGACTTACTTTCGGGAATCGCGTTTCATTTTCTTTATACCTGTGACGGAGATTTATTATAATTATTGTATTTTTCCTTTGGAGGGGTGTAGACGTATACATACGTTCACCGTTTATCCCATTTTGACTGTTGACATATAGTGTGTAAGAAAGAGGGGCAGCATTATATGTTTAATATCAACAACTCTTTTCTCTTTCAATTCTTTCCTCTTTCCTGAATGCATCCACAAACTTCTATCGCAATGAATCTCTCCCCTTATACTCATATCCATATGAAATTATTTCTAAAGGTGTACCTATCTATAGGAATATGTAAAAAAATATAAAAAAACTCAGCTCAATCCAGTAATGCAGAATTAACAAAATTAATGAAAATAACTGGCCAAATTATATAAACATTTTCACAGATGGTTCCAAACTCAGTTCGGACTCCCATTGTGAGCCAGTGTCTATGCACCTTACAGGAAATTGTGTTTCCCACGCAGACCTCCCAAATAGTGTTTCATTTTCTCTGCTGAATGCATAGCTCTCGTATCTTAGAAGCTTTACGACTCGTCAAATCTCTCAACATTAGAAATGATCTTATCCTTTCAGGCTCACTTAGCTCACTACAAAAAATAAGCGCATCCCTTCTCAATTCCAGTAGTGACTCTCTAACCTGCTCTACCGAGACCTCCTGCATTCCATGTCGCTGGCTCAAGCGTGTTAGTGGTCTTGGCCTGGATTCCATGACACTTTGGTATTGTTGGAAATGAAAAGGTTGATTCTATTGCTAAGGAATCCATTATCCATGGTCCATAAAGTAGTGTACATATTCCTGTAAGACACTATTTCCATATTTTAAAAAAATAAGGGACAACGCCAACAGTCCTCTGAAAGGAAATCATCCTCTCTGAAAAAAGGTCACCAGTACTCATTAATTCAACCTTCTCTTCCTGTCAAGCCCTGGTTTCACAAATACACTTCCATTCCTAAAAAAATACATCTCTTCCATAACTCGAATGCTTCTAGGTCATATTTGTTGTCTTAGCCACCTGGCCTGATTCCACAAATTCAATTCGCCTTATTGTGATTGTGGTTCAGAGGTCACTTTAGACCATAATTTTTTTGAGTGTCCTATAAATTACCAATTTCCGAACTACATACCTACATGAATTGGTAAAACCGAAAATTGAATTCTCTACCAGTGTACCCTGCCTTATTAGTATCAACTCTCCTGAAATTCACTATTTGTTAGCAAAATTTATTTGTAAAAATGGCCTTAACATTTAACCATCAATCACATTTCTTTCTCTTCCATACGTATGCATTTGTTCCTGCAGTGTTATTAGTACAATTGTACAGGTTCCTATTTTTTGGAACCTGTACATCTTCCTACTCTACTATTTTGTAATTATTATCAATACCAACTCTGTATGTTAATACAACTTTCATAATCATATGAATATTTGTCTTAGCCCATTGTCTATATTTGCTAATATAATTTATCTATTTCATGTAAAAAACTGAAAATGTAACTAATTAAAAAAAAACTGAATATGTCACTAATTTTAAAAACACTGATAATGTAAAAAAAAATGAAAATGACACCCTTAATGGGTGAAAGCCAAATAAATAATTTTAAAAAAATGTTTAATAACAAAAGCAAAACAATCAGCGCATTGACATTTGATGGTTTGAATTTTTGGAACTCACTCACTATTTAACATTATAGGTACTTATCACAAAATGCCCGCAGCTCTTTCAAATATGAGAATTCGTTCCATAAAAAATGTATGGGTAAAAGAATTTTCTTAATAATTATATTTTTCGTTATTTTTTGTGATATTTTAATAGTTATTATCCTTTCCGCGGCGGAGACAAATCCATCAAATTAAAGATCATCAAAATCGGCCCAACCGTTCTCGAGTTATAAATAGTGTAACTAACCCGACTTTGTTTTATATATTAAGATTCGCATAAAAATGAAATAATCCATCTTAAATACTATTGTCATTTTTCGTTTGGTTAGTTACAAATATGCAATATATTATTTATCCTACTGTTTCAAATATGTTAAATTCCATTTAATTTTCATAAAATCATTGTATACCTTAAATATTGTGTAGGTATGTAAACCATAGTTAAAGGAATAATTGTACCAGTCTGAAGATTACCTTAATAGGCTGAAATTGGAACGGTAAAAAATAAAATAATTGGAAAAAAGTTTTAAAACGTTTTAATATACTCGTATACTTTAATGGTATTCCACCTCAAATTATCAGTATCAAAAAAAAGTAGTTTTTCTACGTAAGTAGTATTATTAATATTCTATTTTAAGGAAAATCACAACGTGACAAAAAATAATATAGTAGTGAAGTAATTCGGTCTTCAAATAGGGAAACGAATTGAAATTTTGTTCAAACAAAGAAACAGAATTTTATATTGATTGAGTGCACCTCGTACGTCAGAGGGCAGCTTGTTCCAGATACGGTTTGCTTGATGTGTGAATGAGTTCAATTTCATGTGTTGCAAAATCTTATTTTAGTGACGATAATATTGAGAACGATATTTCCGAATTGCGCTAAGTGGTTACGTCGATAAATAATATTGTTTGCTGTGTACAAGCGCAGCATTCTTATTTGCGTTGTTGCATTTTCATAGTATTTTGTTTGTTTTAAAATTCCGCTATTTCTACACGCGAAGAAAACTGTAACATTGTGTTCATTCAGCATAAACGTACTCTCGATTTTTCTATAAACGCAAAACAATATATTTGAAAACAAATAACAAAGTTTTACTGGATTTTCCAGTTTGATTACTTACAACGAAATGCTTTCCTAAACAGTTCGTGAGATAGAAACTTGTATAGTAACTACTTACTTACTACACAAGTTTTTCAATACGTGGGACACAAATAGATGATTAAAGTCGTACATGCACAGAAATAATTACATCTTTGACTTTGAACGAAACATAGACAAAATATTTGCGCATTATTAGTATGTATGGCGAAATTCATATGATTTGCTTCGTAGCCTCATAATCTGTATTTTTAAATATTGGAATTTGTTGCACCAATTGTAAAATAAAAATGAGAACCGAAATCAAAATGTGTTGAAATCAAAGGAGCACAGAAAAATATATGATATTACCTTCTTCAAATACAGCAAACTTATTTTTTGGCATCAGTTTAATACAAAATTGATAGATTACTTTGTTTTAATCACGTTTATAGTTCTAAAACCGACATATTTTGTAAGCAATGCTTACTTCAATAATAGTTTCTCGGAGTTAGCTAATCATTTGTTGGAAACAAATCACAATTTTGACTTTAATAGTTGAATTGAGTTAGTACATTCTAATTTTAATGATTTTTGTTCAGACAAATTAGAAATCGTAGAAATTAGAAAGAGCTTATATATGTATTTCAATATTATAAAATCAAAAAACATTCTTAAATGACCCATTATTAAATTATTCCCTATTACCCCCCTTGTCTTTCCCACTCCAACCTTTCCATTGACACCTTTAAGACTTTGTCCATTGTTGTAATTAGTTAAAAATAACCCTGACGAAGTAAGCATCGCTTACGAAACATGTCGGTTTTTGAACAACAAACGTGGTTAAAACTAAGTAATCTATTAATATTGAATATAAAATAATACACGGTACTCGTACGTACATTTGTTTTTAGTACTTCTTCGTAAGTCTTCGGGGGTTCATCTTTGGAGATAGGCATTTCCCAACTTTCTCTATTTTTGCTGATTTTTGATTCCTCCTATCAATTCAAACCTGGCAAATATTTTAAGGTCAGCCCTTCACACCCATTTGTACGTGATCTCTATTTATTTTTCTCATCAAAGGTCGCCATCCAATTACATTTGAAATCCAGCTATCATTTTAGTATGTTATTCTCAGTACTAGGTTCCCAGCATAATAAAATATGAACTATAACAAAACCGTCCGGTAGAAGATTGGTATCCGATGTCAATTTTTCTTTGAAATCATTAAATATTCCTTCACTTAAAACCCTACGTTATTGCAACAGATGTTCCTAATAGAGTCACACGAACAGAAAATAACTTTCACTGCGAGATTAATTATAAATTCAAATTCTTTTATAAATTTTATTATACCCCGCATATGCAGTACACATCTTACGTAATCAATATTTTTGATAGCACCGAAAAAAGGATTTCAGATATTTTTTGATAGTTGTAAACAGGAATTAGTTTTCGTTTTGCTTCCTGTGGCATTATTGTACATTTTAGTTAACCTCTCAGGCCCGATCATTTAATTAATCATAAGATCATTTAATTATAAAAAATATTCCGCTTTGCAACCAAATCCAAATAAATTTAATATTAATATTAATTTAAAATGGTGCCACAAAATATGTTTGCTGTTATAGAAGAAGTGATAATATTAATTATTTTGAGAGGTAATAAAATAGCGCTTTAAAATTGTATAATTCGAAATTAACATAAACGTTTATAAATATATATAAAAATTGATTGCAAACATAAAAAGTTTTAAAAGTGGCTTACTTTACTTTTTTTCTAACTAATATTACTGATAACGAAAAATAAATAAAAATTACGCACATATTTCATTAGAAAAATGCATCATTAAGGTTATCGTCTCTTCACATTTTTATCGTTTTCGAAAAAAATAACTTTGGAAGAAAAGAAACTTTGGCTTCATACTGGTGTAATTTTTTTATCCCTTTTCAGTTAAATTTGAAAATAAAGCGTGGTGTTTTCTCTCTCTTAAGGCTCGATGACACACGGCGAGTTTACAAGCTACTATCTACTAAATTTAAAAGCGGGTGAATCGGTGAGTGAGATTGTCATGATGACACACAAAACTGTCCACTCGCTCAGTAGCTCGCGACATTTTTGTAAGAAACCGGACTCGCACGTAGCTGCTAGCGCCAATAGCGGAAATAACGTGAACTAATCCTTCAGAAAGTTGACAGTCGAAATCAGCTGGTTTTTGGCAGCCATATTGGAAACACAAATAAACCAATCACGAGTCGGCTTGTAGCGTGTAAAGTTGAGGACCTTTCAACTTTTTCCGTGGATTGTCAACAATCTGCTAGTTAGCAAGTAACACGATGACACTGAGCGAGTTTACTAACAGATAGTGAATTTCCGAGATAGTAGCTTGTAAACTCGCCCTATGTCATCGACGCATAACACTGTTCAGATCACGGTTAGATCATATTTCTCACCTTGATAGTATGGGAGACACAACCATTTATATGAGACCTACATGAGTTGTTCCGAAAAGCGAAAAAATTAGCCTGAAGGATAAATTTGAATTATATTAGTACCTACATTTACAATGCATAATTTTTTTCAATAAACATGGCTCCGTTCCCGGCCCCAAAAATAAGAAGACAGAGAGATATGAAATTACGAATGTTAGAAGAGCGCGCTAACATTTACAACGATAAAATCGATGCAAAAATCATGAAAATCTTTAATAAAACCCGACTCGTTTAAAATAGAGCAAAAATCTCATGATAATTATCTTAAACAGCATTTTACGAAACGCTGTGAATTTTTTCATACATATAACTTGTAAAATAACTGAAACAAACGTGTTTATAATAATTTTTGGAGCATACTTTGCGATTTTTTTCCATCGAGGGAATTTTATATAATTTGCGTTTGGGCGCAACTTATGTCTAGATATTATATTCAAGAATAACATTTATTTATTTAAGAGCTTAAAAACTTCAAATGTTTAAGGGAGGTTTGCAAGAAATCGGTAGAAATACCGACTACCGAATACCGGCCTCTTAAGGTATTTGTACCGCCAATATATATGTAAATACATAATCCTACTACTTTGGAGAGGAGTATATTGGTAATATCGACTACCTATGTCTTGCTCTTAATTTACTGAGCAGTATTTTAATCTCAAAAGGAGACAACCTTCTAACTGAGAGCAAGTTCGCGCTCCGTACTTCGTTACCTGTATAATGCCTTTATCGAACTATTACTAATTATCAAACTAAGACTTCGTACTGCAAATCTAATTAGAGACTTTGAAACGCTGCAATGCAATCAGCTTAACTGAACTAAAAACGTCGAGTTCTCTGAGGGAAAATTCTCACGCTCGGTTTTGTTGATTTTCGCATGCCCAATACTAGTTATCGTGACAGCAACTCCACTCCATCACTCCGGACTGACAATCGGTTAACTTATCTACTCCTGGAAAGTTCAATTAGTGATGGATGCTTTTAAAACAACCAATTTGAGTATCGTGAGATTTACACTCACATATTTTTTTGGATTTACCAGAAATGTTCACTTTGTGTTGATTGATTCTTTGAATATGATACGATTTTGAAAGCAGATCTGAACAGCTCAGGTATAAAATGTTGGAATCTCTACTGTTTTTAAGTAGGCTCCACACAGGAGGGCCTGAGGAAAATATTTCCCGTCAGGGCTAAGATCATCTTTAAGGAAGCTGTTCGAAGGGTCTTTTGAGGAAAAAAAGTCCAAGGAACGGAAAAGGTATGGAGGGTAGGTAGGCATCTGGGGTCAGTGTGCCCAGTAGTGAAAGTGAGTCCAAGGAACGGAAAAGGTATGGAGGGTAGGTAGGCATCTGGGGTCAGTGTGCCCAGGAGTGACAGACGCACCAATCCATTCCTCTCACCGCTAGAGTCCTGCTGGAGAAATCAAAAGGTCTCCCTCAACCAGTCTCTCCCGATTCGACCCACCACCTAGTTGGTAGAGAGACGGATTTACCAGCATCGAGGATGCATTGCCCTTTGGGGGAAACTCAAGTCACAGAAAGAGAGAGAAAGAGGAATAGAGGAAAGCGGCAGAGAAGAAGAAACCTTCCTCGTTCTCTGCCACATTGGCAGAGAACGAGAAAGAGTATGAAGATTCGCTTGGGAATGTCGTCAACAGAAAGACCTTTGAAGATCTCAAGAGGCAAGGATTGCTGTAATTCCATCATTCCTTCCACCGTAACAATTTTTACACTGTATGATTTTTTTAATCCGTCAGAAAAATTATTATTCGGATTTGTCGCCAAGACCCGGACAAGCCTCACACTATGAACCCGGGCGCCCTGCTCCAAGTCATCAAACGTAGCGAAACACTTGGGAAGACCTATGACAAAGCTGCTGGATACCCGGCACCCGCCTCCCAAATTGGCTAAATATCGTTTAGGTATATTATAACAAATTTCATATTGCTAATGATAAGCTAAGTTACTTTGAACTAACAAGAGTTCGTTGTCTGTACCGTGACTGTGTGCGTATCTCTAAAAAGTCTGGATTAAAATATGGTTGAATGTCGGTGGTTTTAGAAGCTAAAATAATACATTGGAGAAAATATTACTCATTTTTATTCCCTGATACTATCTCAGAACAAGTGGTCTACTCGAGGTTCTCGCTCTTCAGAAAGATGACAATTTTATTACCAGAAGATATGTGTAAAATCTCTTTAAAATCAATGTATCTCCTCTGTACAGACATAATACATGATTCCACCACAACTCCATTAATGTTTCTAGGGAATTCTTCAACTTGTGAAAGAGTCCATTAAAATTCAAAGATATACCAACAATAAGTGTCTGATAGCTGAATTGTAAGTGTTATGGAGCAAATATTTGCAGCTGAATACATTCGTATAATGTACGAAGATTGAAAACATTTTCAATATTGGATGTAACCGATCTTTTTTCCAAGTTTTTATGGAATTTTTTTCTATAATAGAGCCGCACAGATTATCAAAACTCTCCATCACTAAAAAAACACCAGCGTATTGTACAAATATTATCATTATAATGATTTACGTCAGCTTTATTCAAATGTTTGGTACAAATTTAATTTTGCTAAGGAAATGCTCGTTTTGTTCTCGACTGGGAAATACAAAGTAAATTTCAGTATATTTCTTTTCACAAATAATTTCCTAAACGTTTACTACCTGGAAGAGTGCTTAAGGGAGGACTTATCAAGTTTCTGTACCCTAATGACCCCGTCAAAAAAAGTAATATTAAAAGTGAAAGGTTTGAAATAATAAAGATACACCCATCTTTATAAATAAACATTTTTACTTGTCGTTTTTTCATTCAAATTTATCTTCAATAATACTTTGAAAATTCTAAGAAAGAGTGAAAAAATGTTTAGCTTAATGTTTCGTTTCACTCTCAGTTCAAAATGATTTATGTAAAAAATCTTCTGATGCTTATGAATTCCTGGCAGAAATAATGTACGGAAAAACATAAATCTTTGCCTTAGCTCACACAATATTTTGATGGGTGTGGCGTTAAAAGATTGTAAATCACAGTAAGTTAGATTGAAGAAACACGAAAGCCAAGGGTTTTTTACAAGTAATTTGAGATTAACTATAAGGCTTTTCTTTATTTTAGACTTTCAAACTTCATCACTTATTGATTTATTCAAATTGATATAACCTGCAATTAGCAAAGGTGTCACTGACCCAATCTGAAGACACCATCAGCAGGTGAACTATAAATACATTTTTAAAAAATCATGAGGTGAAAATCCATCAAGTGGAAAATGTACCACAGTAAAATATTGTGAAAAATAATAATGATTAACGCACTTTGCATTAAAAAATTCCCAATATTGGTATATTTATTATCTCAAGTAATTCTTCTCAAATCAGTTCCTCATTGCTGAAGATCGTGACCCCTACTCCAATTTCCATGGTGGAGAAAGCTTCTCCACTCCACGCGGTTTTGCGCTGCATGGAGAGCTGCAGACACGCGTACGCTAGTGATACTTTGTCACTCCAGCGCATTGGTGGTTTCCTCTTCTCCTTTTGCCTTCCACTTTACCAGTGACTATGAGTTTCTCCGAGTTTCTCCAAGACAAGGTGTCCAAAGTGTCTTAAAGTACGTTGTAGGTAGATAGTTGAAAGCCTATTGTAGATACCTACCTCTTCCAGAATGGACACATTTGTGCGTCTCGCTGTCCATGAAATCAAGTATAATGTTCGGATTATTTCCAGATCGCTATTTTTGTGAGAAAATCACCTCAAGGACGCTTTAAAATGCCTTTGTAAAGTATCTATGTATATAAAAATGTATTTAACATTTTTTCTTAATTACCAATAATATCCTAGTGCCTTGGTGGAAATGGTAGCCTAAAAAGTAATTGCTACGAGCAGGAACGTAAAAATAAAAAGTTTAGAGTTTAATCGTTAGGAAACCTTATTGTGCCCAAGTCTTATCTTTATTCATGGAAATCGGCTGTATTAACGCTCATTCAGAGGCGCTCGATTAATTCTGCAAAAGAATTTTATGTTCTTTGTAATCCAACCGAACAGGCATTTTACGATCTATAAAACATTGAAAACGAAACAAACTGGATTCATTGATTTTTAGGCGAAAGTAACGCACAGCCTTGTGATCGAATAAAACAGTAAACGAAGGTTTTGCATGCTTTTAGGGTAAAGTAAGCATACATTTTTGTTTAATTTTTATATATAAATAAAATTGCACATTAGATTTTCGTGATTTTATATTTATCATAATTATTTTTTTTTACATCATGTCCACACTCCTAATAAAATGATTCCTATGTCATCTTTTAGGATTATGTGTGGAGAGTCTTTTTTTTAAAGTAAGGAGTGGAAGTTCTGGGAAGGAATGGGGTAGGAGGAACGGGTAGGAATCCAGGGGTCAGTATGTCCAGGAGTGACGCACGTACAAATACATCCCTCCCAGTGCGATGCAAATCAATATTCCGAGAGAGTCGTGTTGGAAAGGTCAAAGGTCTCCCTCAACTAGTCTCTCCCGATTCGGCCTGCAAATCAGTAAGTGGGCAGACACATCTCTTTAAGTTTTCTGAATTAGCAGGGGTGCCCGGGTTCATGGGGGTGAGGTTTGTATAGGTCTTGGCGGCAAATGTGTTTGTCGGGCCGGATTGGGAGAGACTGGTTGAGGTAGACCTAACCTAGACCTCTTCAGTCGGACAATCGGTCCATCGCCTTGCACAGCAGTGGTGGGATGGATTCACTCCTGGACAAATTGAACTCCAGATTACTACCCTTCATACCGTTTTCCATTACAGACCTTCATCTCCTTCCTTTCCCTGAAATAACCCTCCACACCGCTTCCCTAAAGATGACATTTTCCGTGAAGGATTTTTTCTTCAGGGTCTCCTACGTGGAGCTTATGTAAAAAAAATGGAAAAACAGAAGAAATGTTTATTTTGTAGAAATATAGGTAGAGGCTTTCTAAAAAAAAAATAATTTGTAATTGTAATATTATGGGAGCAGACATTGTTTTCGAATTAAATTTTTCGAAATCAATTGTTCGAATTTCAGTTTTTCGAATGACTTAATTTTTTGAAAGCCTAATTTTTCGAACAGCAATTTGTTAATCAACTTATTTAATTCACTTGCTCATGACTAACGAGATACTGTTAGGTTAGGTTAAGTTAGGTTAGGTTAGTTGATATTGTCCATCCTATAATAAAATACTCTTATACATACTGAAAACATACTTTTATGAATTCGAAAAATCTAGTGTTTCGGTCAATTGATGTTCAAAAAATATGTTTTCGAAAATTTGAAGTTCGAAAAATTGCATTCCGAATAATTGTAT
Source organism: Limnephilus lunatus (assembly GCA_917563855.2). NCBI lineage: Eukaryota > Metazoa > Arthropoda > Insecta > Trichoptera > Limnephilidae > Limnephilus > Limnephilus lunatus. The sequence goes on along the minus strand of OU830602.1, from coordinate 51,189,361 downwards.
TCGAAAAATTTCAATTCGGTCAATTTACCCAGACCCTAATATTATTACGTGATAATTATATTTTAATTGTTTGGTGTAACGAAATTTAGTCGATTAGCATTTGGTAGACATCATGAAAAGGATTATTTCTTTTGAAGGGTGGTATAAAATTACTTAGCTTTAAATCTCTACAGAAACGTTATTTTAATTCAAATTTTTCAGAAATTTTACATTCTCTTTGAATAGTTAATTTTACATAACTTCCAATGCTTTTTATAAATAAGAACCGAGAGGTGCGATTTTATTCTGAATCGATAATATTAGAACTGATTTTATATTGGGATTTTTTCCTTGCGAACCACAATATTTATGATATTTAAGCTGTTTTCGAGTCGGAATGAACACTGATTGAAGAGTATTATTTTTACTCCGAGTTGTTGATTTTTGATCCAACGCGACGCGTGAATTTGACATGAAAATGTATGATGTTCACAATCTTTATTTAAATCGTTTGAATGCGTGATTTCTGTGTTAACAAATATACAAACATCTTAAAAACTGGCAATGATCCAAAAAATACCGTTATTTTTAAATGCATCAATCATTTATAATGAATTGCAAAGTAAATAAATCAAGAAAATAATTCATTCTAGAGCAAGATCAAAAAAATTCCAAGGTTCATTCATTAGCTCACGGTAAAGTTTGACTAATATAAACTCAAATAATTCTCTTTGGAGTAGAAAATAAGTACAAAAAAGCTAATAATAATAATTTCTAATCGTTTGTGAATTTTCAGAAGGACGCAAACAGTTTCTCCTTTAGGGGGCCGCAACTCGAATTTATACTGATTTCTTACACATCTCCCTTAAACATTTGAAGTTTTGAAACTCTTAAAAAAATATATGTTATTTTTGAAGATAATGTCTAGATGCTGTCTAAGCCGAAGTGCAAATTATATGAAATTCCCTCGATAGAAAAAAATCGCTAAGTATGCTCCAAAAAATTATTAAAAACAAGTCTGTTTCTATTATATTATAATATTCGTGAAAAAATTCACAGTGTTTCTTTAAATGATACTTAAGATGCTTCCGAAGAGATTTTTGCTCTATTTTAAACGAGTCATGTTTTATTAAACATTTTCGCAACTTTCGCATCGATTTTGGCGCTGTGAATGTTAGCGCTCTCCTCTAACATTCGTAATTTCATATCTCTCCATCCTCTTCTTTTTGAGCCCGGTTACGGAGCCTTAACCACTCAGCAACGAAATCGATATACACGTTAATATGACAATAGCAGTCAAGTACAATAAGCGTGTTTTCACGTCAAGAAATCGTTATAACTCCGTTATTGTTCTAGTGACATCCCTAAAACAAAAAGGAGAAGCTCCATAATAAATCAAGCTACGCATCACTATTCAAGTTGTCTATGGAATTACAAAAAAATACCTATTCTGTCAGATACATGGTCGACCGACAAATCGCCTCCCGCCCTTAGACCTTGTTATTTTTTTTATTAAATATTCTTGTATGAAATGATAGAAAAGTGACATGACTGAATTGTTTATTATACATTTATACGACAGAATAAGTATTGTTTTTTACACTATCCGTGATTTATTACCGATTTCACATAAAAACAACACGTGAGTAATTTTTACATTTTTTCAATGCATTCTAAATTTTAGTATTTACAAATGTAAATATTTATTTGTAATATAACAATTTGAAAGCTTATTTTATAACCTCTAAAAAAACATTTTTAGTATTCGGCTACGTTCAGAAATGTTTCATTTATAGAACTTTAATTATGAAGCGGAAATAAAACAAAGTTTTCGTAAATCTGTCATTTCGTTTAAGACGTAAAAAGTGCATATTCGCGATAGATCGGAGTGGTACTTACACGCAGTCATAGAATAGAGAAGAACACAAGAATTGCAAAGTGGGCGTGTTTCGTGATCCATAAGATCATTCTTATGGATCACGAAACAATTTTGAAATTCGGAAATTCGGTATCTCGTTACAAATTAAAAATCAGAGTGTGCAATTCACACGCGGTAGAAGTTCAACCTTCAGAAAACTAAAGTAGACAAGAGTGGAGAGAATACGAAGAACTTTTTTATCAATGTGGAGGATGATTTTTCCATATTTTTGTCATCGAATTCCAGCACACCTTTTCCTATGTATTTGGTCATCTTATTATTTGTGTTTTCTTCTTCAGAGTCGCTAGATGTCGCTTTCTTTTGTGTTTTTTTTGCCTGTTCATTTTGGAGTGGTTTGAATATTATTATTATTGATTAAAAAATAAACAAAAATAATATTTTAGTCCTTTGTCGGTTAACTGTCTGGAGAAGTTCGCCAGGAGATTTATGCCACTACACCAAATGAAACTTGCAGGGGACTGTGGATTTATCGTATTATATTGGAACCGAGTACCCGTGAATTAAATAAATATTTTTTGCTATCTTATTTTTAAATACATAAACGGCTATACTGCCTTTTATAAATAAACATAAACGTATTTTCTCGCAGGCTTAATCCTATAGATGTATGTGTTGTCTCTTTTTTGTGTCCCTAGTTTCCGATTCATCGAGTTTCATTATGATTTTTTATAAAACTTAAACGCAGTAATAGAATATAGAAGAACGCGAGAATTTGAAAGTGGACCATTCTTTGCTTATGTTTTAAATTCATAAATTCGGTATCTCGTTACAAATTAAAAATGCCATTTTGTAAATATGCAGATACGCAATGTTGCTTTTGGCCGTCTCTACCAATAGTCAAAAGGAACTAATGTCAGTGGTGATATTTGCTTCAATTCAAATCAACGTTACTAGGCATTTCTATTTGAAGGTGTGTGTGTGTGTGTATTACTATTCAGTGCATATATAATAGTTTTAGTTGATACATTTGCAGTTCGAATTGAACATTCCGACGTAACATTCCAGAATTTGTATCTATTGACAATGGATTTATTTCAAATGATTCGAAGCCGATGATGTATTCAATATGGGCAACAGCAGATTTATTCCTCCGTTTACATTAATTTAAAACATTCACAATATCGTATATACAAGATTAATAAATGGCCGCCGTCAGAAGTTGTTAACATTGCACTATTCTTATTTTGTTGAGCTTGTTGAAAGTTTCGCTGAAAAGTCTCTGGAGAAAGCTCCGATGGTCAAAACTCGCACTCATGCTCATCCCTTTTACGAAATGCAGATTTATTATGCCGGGCAGACTAAATGTAATAATGAAACGGCATTTAGTCAATATTGATTGTTTGCTCTAAAGACAAAGCGATGTTTTGAGTAGGCTCGTGATTGCTTTAGCATTACACTACATATATAAAGCACGAATTTTGTTACTTGAGGCATATTTTTATTTATTAATACACGCCAAACTAGCATTTACAGAGATATAATAATTATGTACATACGTAGTTAGGCATACGTGTAATTTTTTTTACTCAAATACGTTATACATATTTATATGTAATATATATGTGTCTAAAAAAACTACGCCCGGTCAATGTTTTGTCTGATAACACTTAACTTGTCTATTTATTCTGTTTTCCGAGAGATTTATAATTTAATTAAAGAGAGACTACGTCAACAATTTGATAAAATTCCGACTATATGTATACATCTCCGTAGATGATAATGCGAGTGCTTGGTATTTGAGAAGTACATTAGTGTGTTTTATTTTTATTTCACGAAAGTTAAATCTGTGATTATTTTAATACAAAAACCACCACAGCGCCAATGTGACAACCTGTATGTTTACAAGCTTTATGTAAGTCACAAAGAGATTTTCTAAAATTTGAGTCTGAGTTACAACTCGGTGAAGGTAACCAGAATTCCCGCATTCGGTCATTGTGACCTACATCCATAATCCGTTTGAAATGTTGCAAAGAATATGAAGTATGGTTTTGGCTTGTTTGGGTTATCACAAATAGATAAATTGAAACAGAAACTCGTTAAAAAATTGTTAGTTTATAACATGACAATCTGTTCTCTAGTTTTTAAGATGTATGATAGGGAGGAATGGAACTAGCATACGAAGGATTAAAGTAGATCGAATGCTGTAAAAATGAGATCCCTAAGGCGAATGTTTGATAATGATACTACGTATGACCGTGTGAAAATGTGGATATAAGCAAATAATGAAAGTAAGTTTTGACAAGTGCAGCGGATGAACGAAGAAGGGAGTGTAAGGAAAATATATAATTCGAATTCGAATGGCAGAAGAAGTCGAGGGCGCCCGAGTAAGACATGGTACGATCAAGTTAACCAAATACTTGAGGCAGAGCATATCAATAATTAGAATAACGTGAGGGTATAAATGACGACGTATAAATGTGGGTGAAGCAGGGCGTGCGTACCAAGTCAGAGTTGTTTGACGGTCCGTCTTCTCTGCCTACCTGTACACTCTACATGGAAACAGCGGGATGGTTAGATAGTTAGTTTTTAAATTGATCAAGTTCATATATATATATATATATATATAAATACCATTAAATCAATATTCTAACTAGGCCTAAAGAATGTGAATATTAATTAATATTTGATTTTTACTCGTTCACCATAACACTGTTTGAAGAACATAATATCAGTTTTAAAGAGTATTAAACAAGGCTATCATCTAAATTTTGCAAATTTTTGAAACAAAAGAAATTTTTCCTTCGAGTTGCGTCAGTTCTAGTAAACATTTATTTTCCTCGCGTCATTTAGAGATCAAGAAATTTTCTTCTTGACTCCTTGACATATTTACACTACAATTACATACCTTGTATTTTTATTTGCTGTATCATCCATGATAACGCTAATGCACGTCGCACAGGCATTAAACAACCTACAATTAATATAATAGCTGACATTACAAATTCAAAACAAGCGCCTCATTTATGCAGGCAGTTCTACGGGTTATAATAATATTACATTTGCATAAAACTATGGAGTAGTTTATTGTTCTGTTAATACTTATTGGTAATCTTGCATTGTAATATTGGTTTCTGCTTGTTTATGGTATAATTAGCCCTTTCACAGCCGATGTTATTTAACTCTTAGGTTAGATACCCACAATCAAACTAACTACTCAATTTTGTAAGGCGGCCCCTAGACACTACAATAAAATTGTACAATATATATTTTATACAATGAGATTGAAAGGCGCTTAGAATCGATCAATTATATTGCACAATAAACAATAAAAAATATTATAAATTATATTGCGCAATGTTTAAGAGTACTTTTATTTTAGTATTTTCGAGTAAATATTGCGCAATACTTACCCTACACAATGCAATGGAAAAATATGGTGCAATAAAAATTAACTCGCTCAAACTTTTGTTCAATCATAACAAAATCTTCAATATTAACCCCAAACGGTCAATAATATTGCACAATTAGACACAATACCAGAAAATGAATGGAACGTCGGTGTCAGAACTCAGAACATAATATTTCTTAAATATTGACATAAGTAGAGCTGCACCTATATTTATTTAAATATCGTTAATACTAACTCATTTGGTACGAATAAGTATAATTTTAGTTTAAGACATACAAGACTCTTTTAGAATTTTTAAATATTTTAATCTAGATGAAGTCCCCGGCGTTGCCCGGGCTTTACACATTTTTTTCGAAACCAGACTTCGACGGCGACGTATTTTGAGGGACAAGTGTAAAAAATGTGATCAATATCTTTATAAAAACAACTGTAGAGTGTGGACATGTAGGTATACGAATCAAACAAATGCCGCCCGCCCTGTACCCATCCGCCACAGACATTTTTTTAAAAATCGAATAGCTGAAGTCTCCGGCATTGCCCAGGTTTTGCACACAGTTTTTCGAAATTAGATTTAAACAGTGAATTTCCTATTGTTTGGAAAGTCGAGCGTGCAAAATTCAAAATCAAATCCAAGCCGCTCGCCCGCCACAAATAATATTACTAAATTAATATGGAAGATAAGACTGGTTAAAATTATAAAAATTATGTAATATAAATTATTTCATATTCTTTCTTGTTTTTGTAACTCATATATAAATATTTAGGTGGAAAGCAGTAACTTTGTGGTTTGACATATTAATTGAAATAAAACAAACACTTTCTTTGCAACCACGATTTTAATAAATTTATTTTTTCAATACCGACCGGTTTCGCTTAACACAAGCATCCTTAGGGTGTAAAATAAAAACTGTTCAAATTGTTAAAATTAAAACTGTTAAAACGAAACAGTTCAAATTTTAATTTTAACTGTAACTGTTAAAATTAAAATTGGAATAGTTTTAACTTTATACCCTGAAGATGCTTGTGTTAAGCGAAACCAGTCGATATTGACAAAAATAAATTATTAAAATTGTGGTTACAAACAAAGTGATTGTTTTATTTCAATCATATATAAATATTAATACGCTTATAGCTATCAAATTAATATTTAAAAAAATATATATTTTATCTTCATTCTATGTAGGTGTTATTAAAATAAACATTCAAATCATTTTCGATCCTGTATATATATATATATCCTGTAATACTTTCCAAACTTCCAGGTACTCGCAATTTGTCGTAGTACCGTTATTTTTCTGAATTAAGGAAAACTTCGATAATTCTCACGATTATATTTCATGAATCAATCCGAAACTTTTGAATATATCGAGTAACGATTGACTCTCTAAGTAAAGTGGAGGTATTTACTAACTACCAGCAAATCTGTTATTTCATATGAGTCAACATACTGTGAAATTTTCAAAATATTATACCTGTTACCCACATAAAGTTTTTTTAAAGTAACAATCTGTCGGGATATTTTATGAAGAAATTACGAAAATAAGAACTTCAAAGTTTGTGCTTAAAAATAGCAGCGGTGAGAATAAATTGCTTTACCGAGGGCGTGTCGATTACGTTTTCCCACGATTCTGACGTCTTCGGATGTTCAAGTGAATATAAAATAAATAAGATTTATTTTCATTGGTTAATTTATGTTGGCAAACACCTGAAGTACCAATATCAAAGCAAAAAAAAAACTTCAAAAACCGTTGAGAACCCAATGGGTTCAAATGTTTCTGGGTAATGGATTCAAATTGCCGTATTTACTAATTTAATTTAATCATGTCTATGTTTAAATAAACGAATACTTGCTTGTTTATTTGTTCTTTATGTATTGCTATATAAATAAAATTTTATCAGCGAAAACATGTTTTTAGGCTTACTGTTTTATTTTAGCACTCTTTATTTTTATGTATCTTTGTAAAGCTGTTTGTTTTCCAAATAAAGATTATTATTATAAAGCATAGGAAATGTTTAAACCTTTCCAAATATCTTCTTTCAACCCCCACAAAGGTTTCTGAATCATTACAACCACATGACAATACATCTGAAAAGTTTTTTAACCATTACAAAAACTCTTACGAAACTCTCAACCATGTCACACGTTTAGAATGAAATTTTGAAAACCATCGATTGTTCTTAATAAAAATTCAACTTTCGAAAAAACTCTTTAAATGAATGAATTTAATTGAAGTACTCACCTGTGATACACACTTAAATCAAATACTTTGAATCTAATCAAGAATTATAGGTATTTTAAAGTACCTAAGTTAGGTACCAACTTTGATTGACTTTTCTTATAATATATAAAAAAAGTATGCGTTCCTAAACCATTCATCCGATTGCGATGAAACTTTGGTGATTTGATAGGCCCATGCAAGCGATGGTTTCTTTATATATCTAATAGTGAGCTCTGGCGATATGAAATTATTTTTCTGAGGGAGGGAGTAAAATTGGAGCAGGGGAACGCGGAAAGGGAGGAGGGGAACGCGGAAAGTGAGGAGGGGAACGCGAATGGCTGAAAACGGGGGCGACGCGGTTAAGAAGTGGCGGAAGGGGAACAGGGACGAATAGGAAAGTACACGCAGGGAGAAACAACTTATTTATTTAAGTGGAATTGAAACGCATGCCGGGAACTCATTAGTATTTTATATTGTCAACCAATCGAACTTCCTTTCAAACATTAGAATTACAAAATAAATATGATCCTTTCATAAAAAATTCACCCGCGTCTTCAAATAAAAGACCCGCAATAGGCAATTCTTTGCTAAAATCTCGAATACTCATTATTTACCTAAGCCTGTGTACCCAGTACTTGCTTATTTTTTATACCAAAAACATTATGAGGACTTGTTTGTATTAATCATCGTCGAAATGTTTATATTCAAAATTCGCACTCCATAATAATTCGCTTAAATATCGCCGATGAACAGTCAATTTATTGAAATGAATTTTTTTTTGCAAACATTTACCTTATTTTTTTCAATTGAACACGTACATGAACTAAATAAATGTTCTTGTGAAACCGCTATTAACTATGTAATAGATGAGTGGAAAAATTTTAGAGATAAAAAAAATAAAATTATTGCAGTATTTCTAGACTTAAAGCGGGCATTTGAAACAATCGATAGAGATAGATTAATCAAAAAATTAAGTAATATTGGAATTAATGGTAAAGAAAATAAGTGGTTTGTTGATTACCTATCAGAAAGAACACAAATTACAAAATATGGTGGTAAAACATCTGAACCACATAGTACTAATAAAGGCGTTCCGCAGGGATCCGTCTTAGGTCCATTGTTGTTCATTATATACATGAATGATATTATCAAAGTGTTAAAGCATTGTGCAATTAAACTATTTGCTGATGATACATTGTTATACATAGCCAGTAAAAATTTACAGGACGCCATTGAAAAAATACAAACTGATTTAAATTATGTAGCGCTTTGGCTTCACCAAAACAAATTAAAATTGAATGTTACGAAAACAAAGTTTTTAATTGTGGATAGCCTAGGTGGAAAGGAGCAGGCAATACTAACAATCGATAACGAAAACATAGAAAGGGTTAGCAGTATTAAATATCTGGGTGTAATATTGGATGATAAATTAAAATTCGACGAACACTTAGAATACATAACAAAAAAATTGCTAAAAAAGTTGGATTCTTAAAAAGGATCAGAAATAACTTGGATCTCAAGACAACGCGCCTTGTTTACAATTCTATTGTAACTCCGCATTTAAATTATTGTTCTAGTGTTTTATTCCTATGTAACGAAGCCCAAAATAATAAACTACAGGTTATACAAAATAGGGGGATGAGGATGATTTTAAAATACAATATGTTTACTAGAGTCAAAATTATGTTACAAAATCTAAATATGATGACGACAAAACAACATATAACGTATAATGCATTAACAATGATTTACAAGCTGAAAAATAATATGCTACCAAATTATCTGAAGAGTAACATTATGTTTCACGAAAATGTTCACAACTATCCTACGAGAAGACGCGGAGACTTTAGGCTTCCCAAAACTAAACTTTCGTGCACACAAAATAGCGCGTTTTATAAAGGACAAAAACTTTTTAACAGCCTGCCAAATGCCGTAAAGGAAGCCTCAAGTCTTAGCACTTTTCGTAGGATGTGTGCATTATATGTGAAGAATGTTTTTTGATTCATAAAAATCTTTCGAATATTATTCTCATATCTGTTTCCTCAAAATTTATTTTTATTTTTGTAATCTTTTTTTTTTCCACTTAAATTGTATTTGTAAAAATGTAACTGTATCAATTGTATTTGTTTATTTTTTTTTTTACTAGATGTATGAAAAAATTTTTGCATACATCTAAATAAACATTCAAAAACAAACAAAAAACAAAAATGAAGAGCAGCTGATTTTCTCAAATCTTTGTCATGAAATTCATTTATCTTTATTTTTATACGTTCATTCTGTTTTATGCATTGGGTTTTCGCCGTTAAAGGTAATTTTCACATAAATCCAATCCCATAGAAGATATTGCAGGTCTCCTGCCTGTAATTTATAGACGGTGCAGGTAATAAAATTTCCTCATTGGAACGACTGCGAATAGTGTCTTTGAGTTATTTGATTCCCATTTTATTATACCTTAAGTAGGTAAAGTTTACGTTTAGACTTGTGGAATGCAATACTTCATATATGTGAAAGCACTATGAAACAATACCAACTACTATATTCAGCAAATTTTACTAAATAAATTACATACATAATTTTATATTTTACGGGTTTTTCGGTAGTCGTTATGGAACTGTTGATTATCTCCGGACAAAAGGATAATAGAGGTATAAGTAGAGTTATCAGCCCTTAAGGTGATTATTTTTTTTTGTGAATACCGCACAAGAGTCCTAACTGCTCCCAACCGTCTAGAGTCTAGAGCCAGTGAAACTGTGGCATCCCCCCTTGGGGTATGTTGTGATACTGAAGGTGATGGGGAGGGAAAGGAGATGTGGAGAGGAAGGCGGGGAGTACCTGGCTATTCAGATCTGGTCACCAAAGATGACTAAATCCATTTAAAGCAACGTTTCCATTCTTAATGGTACTACACCAGGGCGATACTGAAATTATCTTTCACCCGGAACGTGCCAAAAGTATATATATACACCTAATTGAGTTGATGTGTATAAATAATTAATAGAATAATTAAATATTAAATATTAATTAAACATCGAAATTTTTTACTTTAATGTCATTTTATTGACTATGAAAGTGGGCGGGGCCACTTAAGATAATCAACTATAAAATGTTTGGGAACAACCCGAATCGAGCGTTACCCTACGAAATGCTTACATACTGATTAGCTGATCGCAGGCTCAGATTGGTCGATCGAGTTGGGAACAACGGTCGTTAGTCATTAAATAAATATTTTGGATCTTAGTTTTTTGTTGTTTAAGTCTGTAATTACGTTAGTCAAGTTCTGTAGTTAAGTTATCATTTTTTGGAAAAGTACCCTTTTTTAGGACGTACGTAGAATAAACTATAAAATTTCTTGACGATTAATGATTTTTTATTAACCCTTCATGTGTAATTTTTGCAAGAATTTGTAATTTCCCGATTTAATGTTAAACCGATAATCGAATAACGTTTTTTTTACCATAATAAAAAGCGGAATTAAATATTTATTCGCTACCGCTTTCGAAAAGAAAACCATTTTTTGATCTTAAATTTTTAACGAAGACAACTCAATGCCATTCAATTCAACTTTTAACGAGCAATTATGGTTCTCATTATGAATTAACATTTCGAGTTTTCTTGGCCTCTTTGCTTACTCATCATCACTTTTAATGGCTGTGCATGAATTAATGATTTCATTCTCAATTGTCCGGTCACCCAAGTAATTATTGCGATAGGGAAAATAGACTTACGTATTTTTAATACCTCCATACTCTCAACAATAATTAAAATTCTTTGCCAAAATAACCTGCTGTAAATCATCAATGATTTAATTTTATGCCCTGTTGTGCTACTTCCTTCTTTAGCCAGTGTTTTGGACAGCATTGCAGTGTCCATCATCAGTTCAGATCCGTATTCAAACTGTGGTGAAGTACGTGCTTATGGATGTCGATGTACCGTATTTGGTGTAGATAACGTATTTCCAACTCCAATCCTCTACAAGCTGGTATTATTAAATAATTTAAAATGGTTTTCTGCGTTTAGTTTTGGTGTAGCCGCCAAATACGGGATACATAGAACTATTGATCTTTGCATCGTCATCTCTATTAATATTAATGAGATTTTTAGAAGGCGGTAGCGCAACACGGCGCGGAGTAATATCCCAAAAATAAATCACCATAATACCAGCCGTGAAAATCTCAAATCATATATGCTGTAAATCTATTTTGAAATATAGTAAAATCAACGCCACTCCGAATTGGATTGACAAAAAGATTTTCATTTCTGTTTAATCCCTTTTGATTGGGAATTTAATTACAATTCGCTATTTCTATAGACACACTAAATCCAATAAAGGTCAGTGAAATAAACGGTGAATGACGGACTTGAGTGAATATTTGAATAATATTTGGAATTATCAATTATTTTGTTATTAAATTATATTACGATGTAAACCAATAAACAAACGGATAAGGCTTTAACTACAATGATATTTTTAACTACTTCCCGGAATCAGATTTTGAATTTTGATATTTAAAACCCGAAAAGCACACATTTTTCTATGAAAACTCTTAACAAAAAATTGACCTGCGGTAAAAAAGTCTTACATTTTCTTATTTTTTTTTACAGTGAATACCGCACAAGAATCTTAACTGCTCCCGTCTGGAGCCAGTGAGACTATGGCATCCCCAATTGGGGTATGTTGTGAGGCTGAAGGTAGTGGGGAGGGGAAGGAGGTGCGGAAGAGGAAGGTTGGGAAGTACCTGGCTATTCAGATCTGGTCACCAAACACGGCTAAAGCCATTTTCAAGCAACGTCTCAATTCTGAATGGTGGTCTTACACCAGGGCGATAATGATAGTATCTTCCACTCTGGAACGTGCCGCAAATATACTATATATTATTTTAAATGAATTAATTGTGAAACAACAGAAATCAATCAAATAAAATTTATTTGCGCACGCCGGGTTCGAACCCGCGACCTCCGGATTGTGAGTCAAGAGTCTTAGCCACTGGACTACGGAGGACGTCAAAAATAATGAATGTCGTTCTGAATAAGAATGTTATGAAATTATAATGAACTTTTTTTTCGGAAAAAAAATTTAAATCTTAAAATCATATTTGATTCGATCTTTGCCTGATATAAAGTTAGCTATCTCAATAAATAGAATATTAAAAAGCATAATTTGTTTATTTGTATGATATTATAGGTAAATACATAAAATACAGATGTAAATATAATATAATCTGTACATTAAGTTAAATGAAGTCAAGCCAAAAAAGTCTAGTTTGTTAAAGTTGCTTGGAAATGGAGTTTTATTGGACCTATCTTAAAATAAATTTTAGGTGAGGGGGAGAAGAAGAGGAATATAGCATAGGGATAGGAGAAACTTCCGATACATTCCATACTCTAGTATTAATTTTCGATCGTACGCGTTACTTCAATTCTATATTTCTGAAGGGAATTGCTAAAGATGTCTATATTGTGAAATTTTGTATAAATGTTTCCTAATGTTGATTCTACATGTGGGTATATAAAATAAATTGGATTATCGTATTGATATTGATGGAATATGGATTTTTATTTAAGTTGGTAAGCTTTGGCGAGTCCAGGCCATTATTCATAATTTTAAATAAAAAGATTTGGTCAAAAATTAAATGTCGTGTATGAAGAGAGTTGAAGTTATTTAATTTTTTATAATGACGTTAAAAGCCAATAAAACTGGCACGAAAACAGAATGGCAAAAACAATTTTGTGGAAAATCTGCACAAAAACACAACATGAAAATATGCGCAAGAAAATATGCTTCATCGATTTATTGAAGTGATATTCTCTGTTGCCCATCTTTCATCATTTACACTTACTTATTTAAAAAAAAAACAATGTATTATACATCGTGTATATTATTATTATGTAGGGACAATGTTCAATACATTATTATGGCAGTTTTTTCCGAGAAGACGCATTTCGAAGATTTAAAAAAAAAAGTTTAATTTATAGCATTGTTACAGTACTAAATATAATATTTGGTAAACACAAAATAGTGATTTACGTATGTTAAAGTATTAAAGCATTTCTATGCCAATTAAGAGAACTGGATTTTGAGCTTGGTGTAGCGGTTATTTCATAATTATATACTAGTGTTAAAAATAAATATAATGGTAAGTACTAGGATGTTGTGACGTTAAAATTTTAATATGGCATGAAATGAAGTTATAGCACTTTGATTGGTGATGTTATGTTTGTTAATTTTAAAAGGGAATGTTGGTTGTTTTTTCAAAATTATTTTAACAATTTGTTTTTGTACCACCTTTTCAGAACTTTTTTTTCATATGCACCTATCCAATTATTCCATACTGAATTAATGATTGGACTAGTGCGTTATAAACTTTTTTCAGTTTATTTGAGAATATTTCTTAATTTATTTCTAATGTATCTTAATAAATATAAAGATTAGATGCACCATAAATTTGAATAGACAATTCTGTATTTCCGGAGACTAATATTATTAACTAAATCCTGTGCAACAAGCACGATGGGCTATCGATAAAACAGAACTGCCGTTTTTATTGTATTTTCATTGCACCAGACTGACTAGACAACGGTATATGCGAACATCTCATTGCAAATGGCCGAGGAAATCTGGCGCTTAGGAACCGTTCGCGCTGAAGTTATTGAATCATTTGGAAGGTAGTAAGGAGAACAAAGGAACACGTACAGACGAGGAAGTTGCGATTATTTAGCACAATACACTGTTCTTGGTATCTGTTCGATGATTCAAAATGCTGTGAAATTCGTATTTTCATATTCAACGGCGGGTTGAACACTTTTCGACAGCTTACGCATTTTTTTAGTTACTGTGCCGAAAGTCACTCTCAGGGCTTGTAGCTTAGTAGTAAAAATGATGTTTGATATTAATTTAAGTACCAAATTTCAGCTTCGTAGGCTTTATTGGTATTAATAGTCGTAAGCCTTACCGGTGTTAAAACCCGTTTCGTAAGGAGCATTCGGCGGGAACACTTTTCGACAGCTTATGCCTTTTTTTAGATAGTGTGCAGAAAGGCCCTCTCAGGCCTTTAGCTTAGTAGTAAAAATGATGTTAGATATTAATTTAAGTGCCAAATTTCAGCTTTCTAAACCTCATTGATGCTAATGATCTAAAAATATGTTTCGATTAATAAATATATCGTGTTATAATTTACACTCCTTTCATTTCTCCGAGTTTTTAAATGATTTTTAATTGATTTTTAAGTGAAAATTTCTTTAGCGCCGTTGTGATTTAAAACTCGATGAAACGAAAAATAGCCACACTAAAAAGAGACAAAAACATACCTCTATAGGATTTAGCCTGCTAGAGAATGAGATAGTATAATCGGTCTCCTCTCCACTCTTGTCTACCGCGTGTGAATTGCACACTCTGTTTTTTTATTAATCTTTGTTAATTACATTACAATTATTTCCATCGGTGATATAATAAATCTTCTCACTTGGAACTCCTGTGTTGAGAGTAGGTGCAGTTTATAATATAAGCATTTTAAAACAAAAATAAAATAAACAAGAATACTTTTTAATTAAAAATAATAGACAGTAAGCCTTGCATCATTGGAAATATATATCTATAAATAGGTTTTAATAAAATCATTGAAGTCTGATCTTTCTTGGTTGATGATCTAAGACTTGGTGTCTGATTTAATTTCAAATAATTTTTGTTCGGTTTAATGAACAATGGAAGTGCATTGTATGGCTTTTTTGCAAAATTTATATTATTAATTTGAGTTATTAAAATAACATTGCCTATTCCCACGCATTTACTTCACTGATATACGAAATACTAAACTTGAGAAATGGTGAATGTTTCAGAAGTCCATAAGAATAGATGCAATGGTGTAAGCAGAAATTCATGATACTTACTCTGCTTCCGCGAACCAATCCATTTATTACAACACAAAACTATTACTCGTTCGAATACCTAGTTCTAGACTATTCATTCTCCTAGAACTTTTATTTGAAACCCTCGGTTTTGTAGTCATGAATACACTAGAAGTGAGGGAAGAGAATTTAAAATGTTCTGGTTTAGTTCCTCACGTAGGTACTTAGAGCAACGGGTTTCTGTTCCAAGCTTTTCCAAACACATTTCCTAACGCAGTTCCATCGTTCTCATTCAATTTGCCCCGTTTCAAAATTTAATTAAAATCTTCATTCCACCACCACTGCTGGGTGACCGTAACTTTTCTTACCACCAACGTGCGCTTTAGGAGGTTATCTTTACTACTGACTATCTTAAAGTCATAAATATTTGAATGTTGCCGTATTTTATTGATTACTCTTTAAAGGTTTTTTGTTTTATTGTTTACCACGCTAGATTTATTTCTGACGTATAATGCACTAAGATGGTATTGACAGTCGATCTCATGATTAATATGTTAGCTTAGTGGTTTAGAGCAGTTGCCGGGTTAGCGAAAGGTCTCGGTGTATATCGGTTGCGACAATTGGTGGAAGTAGGAATTTTCAAATATTGTCGAGTTATTCGTAACCCGGGAATGTTTTACAAAAAAAAAACATTTTTATGTATTATAAGAACAATCAATCAAATTTGATACCTATTTGAAATACCTACTTGTTATTGATACTTTTGTATTTTACATTTAACTATTATTGTTTGTTATCCAGTTTTGCAAATTTACGAGTAACTAATTATTTTTAATACTATTTTTGTTGTAATTTCTGTAATTTAAATCATCCATGTATGTAATTTTTTGGGCATAATGCCTGTTTATGTACTTAAATAAAACAAAATAATAAATACCAAAATTCTTGATTAGATTAAAAAAATTCGATTTCGGTTAGTATAATAGGTGAGTACCTACTTCAATTAAATTCAGTATTTTAAAGAGTTTATGCGAAAATTGAATTTCGATTGAACAATCGATTATTTGCAAAATGACATTTTTGACAGTTTCGTCAGAGTTTTTGTAATGATTAAAAAACTTTTCAGATGCATTGAAACCTTAAAGTAATAATTAAGTAACCTTCGCGATGGTGGAAAGAAGATATTTTGAAAGTTTCAAACATTTTCTATGCTTAATATAGCAATACCCAAACAACAAACATACTGCAAGTACGCAAGCAAGCAAACATGCAATCATTTTAATATTTATAGATAGGAGTCAAAACACTAATAAGTCAACAAACGAAATGACGTAGTGTACGAATATTTACAATGGAGCCCGTAATAACACCCATCATTACCATCTAAGCAAGAGAACTGCTTTATCATATACCAAGTAATTAACAGAAATGACAGCAGGGTTTAGTCAAGCTCCAAACCTAAAGGGCAATTGTAGTTACCACTTTTTAAAAAGTTATACTTTTACCCTATGAAGGGCAATGGTATTTACCTTTTAAGCATTTTCCTTTTTATTATAGTACAAAACAAGAAATCGAAGATACTCAATATTGCCATGGTGGTGAAACACCATTTGGATCAATATATTATAGATAGATGGGTGAAGCAGTATGTAAACTGTATGATAAATAAAATGATATCTACATAAAACGTATTAATATAGGTATTTTACCTATTTCTGTCCATGTAAATAATGTTGAGCAGTTAAATAAACTATACGTGAAAGCTAATAAAATATTCACGATCCGAAGGGCTTTGTCGAAGCTTCCAAAAACTAACTTTCAACTAATAAGAACTGAAAAGCTCCCGGAGTACAAAGAACGTAAAGTTGTAAGGAAATAGTCTAATAAAATGTTTTCAGGAAGTTGGTAAACCAATTACTGAGGAGCTCTTAAGAAACACGTCCTTTGTATGTATAGATATTGTAATATATTCGTTTCTACGCCCCCACGAGGGTATTAACTGTGCCGACACAAATCCACCATCTAATTATGAATTCACAAATGATTTTGACACGAGGAAGAAGTGCTTGTCGGTGTATGTATGAATTCTAAAAACAAATACATGTATTTATAAAAAATGCTTTAAAAAATCATTTTCTACAACTGGAAGGTTATAGATTTTTTTTTCGGTTTTGCTATAACACGGCAAACAAATCGTAATGTTTATTGTACCCTACCTACATAGGTCACAAACCAGTTCTTAGAATGTTTCCAATGAAAAGAGTAGTTGCCTATGATATGGAATAATCAGTCGAAAATAATATTGTTAATTCCAAAATTTGAAAATATGAGATTGACAGTTATGACGGTTTCTTAGAAGGTGGCAATGGTTGAATTGGTAAAAGCGCACGTCCCGGTTAGACGAGAAGTTCTAGGTTCGAGTACCAGTGGCGACCATTATCTTTTTCTATTTTCTGTGTTTTGTTCTCTTTCATACTTTCGTTTAGATTATTATTGTTTTCTTCTTGTTCAAGGATATATTACATTGATGAGAATAACCTTAAAAAGTTATAAACGGTGTTCTTATAAAAATATTAAATATTTATTTATTATTCTTAAGTTAGCGTACATCTTGGTGTATGCTAATCATTTTAGAAACATATAAATATGAAAATTAACATTATTTAGCACACTTGGAAAAACTTTAATATTTTTAATTTAAGTATATTAAATAACGAACAAAACATCAATATTTGTGGCAGACCTACTATCTTAAAACCTCTATAAAAATAATCAAATTTTCGATATGTGTAATTTCAGTCAAATTGAAATAGAATTTCAATCTGGAAGTGATTTCATTACAAACATGCGAAAACTGATTCGTTTGTTATCTGGCATTGCCAGATGTACTATAGGTACATATAATTGGAACCTATCTCTTTATTTTCCTTAGCGCTATGTACGTTTTTTTAAACGGCCTTTACCGTAACAACCATGTAAAAATAGTAATATTAGAGTTAATAAATGTACTTTTAGTGAGAAAACACGATTATTAAGATATTAACTATTTAGGGTGAATTGCCTTAAACAACAAAAAAACTTATTAGCACTATTCAGCTCGAGTTTAAATGTGATTTTAGAAAATGTGGTACAAAAAATTTGGTACCTTTTTATTTTTTTTTGTAGTTAAATGATCAAGTATACCAAAAATCAATGAGAACCATCTCAAATTGTAATATTTGATTACTGAAAACAACATTAGCAACTCTCAATCAAAAAATTCAAACAAAAAAAGAGAAAAGAATAAATAAGTACGGTCACATCTAAGAATTGAACGCCTTGCTTGGGACCTGCTCTACCGCAAGGCTAATGAGACCAATTTTTCTTATTTTTCTGTTTTAAATTTTCTATTTAGAGTCGCTAATATTGCCTACAGTGGTTAAACAACAAAACTCGATAGTTTTCGAAAGTTATATACTGCGAGTACAAATACCAGGCAAAAAGGGCAGTACAGATTATTTACGCATAAAATCTTCTTTGCAGAGTTTATATTAAGACATAATAATTCTCGGTTCTCTTTGACCCAAAAGTTTCGTTTTTTAGCAACTTAACACTGGCTTCAAAATGATTCCCAAGATAATAGGCGCTTCTTATGCGGCAAATTCGGAGATTGCGAACAAATTTTGAGGGGATATATTTCCAAATAATACAGCCGCTCGAAAAGAAAATGGCAATATTTTATAGTTCAAAGTAAGATAGATTTTGTTGTGATATATTTTTCATAAAGGCTCTCAACGACTTCAAAGATTTTAAAGCTATTATAGAAGGATTGATCTTACCAAAATCAATACTTCCATAAGTGTGTTACGGGAGTTAAGTACAGATAAGATAGATTAATTTAACAGATTCACTTATATTTTAAAAAAGTTATTAAAACACAATTAACGTGACACCATATCATATACTATCTCAGAAATCTGATCTTGTGTCCGGTGTGGCGAGCCTTCACATTGCCAGTATACAAAATGAAATAAAAAATAATGCTTGACAGTAGCTTGCCATACTATAAAGAAAGTAATATCAGTTCACATATATTTATTAATAACTAGAAATACGGCGACGTCTTGCTCTCGCGGTAATTTGGGCAAAGAACCCCAACGAGAATTCGTAAATATTCTTAAACAACATCGTAATGTAAGCCAGAGTTAAGTTAGCCTCTTAGAAACTGGTTGTACTGTACAGGGCCAGCAGATGCTTCAATAGTGCGCCCTACGGTTGAATTTTGCGGCCACCTCTCGTCTGGATCCCCAAAATTCAAGAAAAGAAAAAAATACCTCCTCTTGCAAAAACGGGCGGTCCATTCTCCTATCTAGCAATCTTAAGTGCACAGGTGTCGGGTGGGAATGCCGTCCTTTTTCTACCGGTATTTCAATGGATGATGCTCCGAGGAACTAGCGTCTTTGATACCTTCGGCACCGGTGCACAGTCAGGAAACACGCTAAACGCGTGCCCAAAATTTGTATACAGCTGACATTTGTATTCAGCTGACATTTATATACAGCTGACATTTGTCACACGAGAACCGGTTGTTTCTACGACTCGTTCTTCGGTTGTGGAACGATATGCCGGCCTTTGCGATCTTCCTCCTGCAACAGGGTTCTCTTCAAGACTCAGATTCACCCCTTCCATTCCATAAAAAGACCTTCCAACACAGCATCCCCGAAGATTTTATATCCTCTGAAGGAAATTATTAGGTGTGGAGATTATAAAAGGTAAACTAATGTAAAAAAAATTCTGTGCGTTTATCAAGTCGTATCATTTTTCATTTTATATACGGGGTTCCCGATGTCGAACGTCGTTCATTCCCTGGCTGTTTAATGTATGTTTGCTCCCTTGTCGTTTCTAATCTTTCGAAATAGAGTTCAATTGAATAGGTATGTAAGCTACCTATTTCGCTAGTCAAGACATGCCCTATTTATCTTACTATAACAATTCTAAGTAATTCCGAGGTTGGACGGCCAGCCAAACTAACTACGAAGATTAGTTATCTAAGTTAGAGTGAAAATTCCAGTACTGCAAAGCTTAGATAAATCATTGAGCACTTAACTTCTATTTGTCCTTCAAAATCTAATTTAAGTCTTCAACTTTTACGTAACTAATTTGAAATGTCCACTATCATAGTTCTGTTTTCCACTGTATTGATTTTGGTTCTGTTTTACTGATTGCTAGTTTTTCTCTTCCAGACAACAGAATTTTGAGTGCCATAAAATTCAAGCCCATAAAAGTTGTTTTAATTTGTTCTCCAAAAATTTCTTATTATTTTTCTTCTGAAGCCTTCTCTTATCGTAAGTTGGCTATCATTAGAACCGTTTTTACATGTAGAGTTCAACTCGGAACAATGATTATTACTTATACAGCTTTACGTTCAATGTTTTAAACGTTTGTATTAGAGTGGACCTTGGATTCATCCTTTAGGAATGTTGTCTCTATTTTTTTAAAATCTGCTGGTCAATGAAAGTCAAATTTTCAGTTTACAGTATTGTTTTCATACAGTGATACATAAAGTTACATTGAAAGAACATCAAGATGCCTTCTTTCGATAAAAATTAAATAAATAATATTTTATCGTAATGACAATAAAATCTTCACACGTAGCAAATACTTTGTGGGAATACATAATTATAATAAATACAATTAAATAACTTAGTTTCAATTCCACGTTATTTTAATAAAGTGGAACCTTCGCTGGTGCTGTCAGCTGATTTGACACATATATAATTATTTCAATATCTCTGTAAATACAATAAACATTGACACAGAATTATAGATATCTTAAGCAATATATTTATGTTCTGGATAAAGTAATCAAAATGAATCCAGAACATTTGATCCTCTGGCAGTGAGCTCCCGGCATTATACGCAGACGGTTTAGCGAGTGTCCTTGATGGGGTATGCAGAGAGGACGTGTAAAAAAACGCTGAAAATTCAAAGCAACTAATTATTACTTTGGTATTTTTGAAGACGATTTAAGGTTTTAAATTGATAAATTATGCATAAAATATTAATTAACAAATTCGGGGGGCCAACTGTTGTGGGATTAATTGTCTGGTCACCGATGCGTGGTTGTCACTGTTGTCAGAAGTAACCGGTAGATTTTTTGTCCTTGTTTTCTAAAAAAGAATATTTTACTTGTCCATGTGCCCATTTAAATACTATTAATTATTTACGTAATAATAAGAACCTAATAAATGTAAGCTATTAATTTTTTTGATAATGCCCAAACACAGTTTGATAATGTCGAGGAACAAGAGGAACGCGACAGGGGGAAAAGGCGGAGTGGGATCGTGTGAAGGTAAGGGGACGCGGGAGAGGAAGGAAAGGCGAAAGGGTAACGGGACAAATGAGAAAGAACACGCAGGGAGAAACAATTTATTTATTAAGTGGCATTGCAACGCATGTCGGTAAATCGCTAGTTACATATAATGACGATGTACATAATCAAAACATTGCCAAAAGTATATTTTGAAAACTTTTCCATGAATTTCCATTAACCGATTCGTTAGCTTTGAATTCTCAGAAATTAAGCGTTGATGTATATACGACGAGTAAATCCAATGTATTAAGAATGTTAATGAAGCTTAACATCTCAAAAGGAGACCGAGGATGTGTGAACCACGATTGGTGGCAAATTCAATTGTTGTCTCGTATGATAAGCAATCGATCTTCATTATTGTATTTCGAATTGGGAAAGGATGTACCAGTACCAATTAAATTTTCTTTGAATATTTATGATTCAATCTATTCTTATACGGAGACAAGGGCAAACAAATTATGTCCTTCAAGGATAGATTTAATCGGGGCATTGAATTGAAAAAACCTATGAATAATTATTATGCTGGACTGATGCAAACCATAGTAGGTACTCCCATCCTATAAATAAATTAATGTTTGTGCATAATTAACATAAAATAATATATTCAAATAACTATATTCTAAGATTAATGTTTTTAAATATAATATTGGTCAATTTATCATTTTAAAAATCCCAATGTTGTTGCCTTGGGAACCAAAAGCTTGCATCAACCCAAAACAATACGATACTAAAAGAAATATATTTTAGTTACCAACGCTTTTCTAAATAAATCACTTAACGCCTTATTTTAACATCCGGAGAATAACCGTAAAGTAAGTAATAATGTAGATGAAAGTAGGTTCGTAAATCACATTAAACTTCAAAAAGATGTCTAGGTGGTTGCAACCATTGTTTACTTAATTCGAATGTGCCATAAATTAAACTTAAGTTACTATAAACAAATAGGCAAATTAAAATAATAAATAATAACACAAGAACCAATTACCCATCTTTTTCAATAAATAAAATAGTTGATTGTATCTTAAAACTTGTAGAACTCTAAGAAAATTTAATTAAAGAATCTAATTAGATTATTTTCTTGAAGGAAAAGTAGGTCTCTCAGGTGCTAAGTTCGCAAAGAGTACGTTGATAATTGCTGTGAATTTTAAATATGTAAATTCTTCAATTATAAATCTTGACGTACAAAGACTTCGTTAGATTAATTCGTGCCTTCTTCACGCTTGTACTGCAAATTAAAAATTGTTTTTACCTTGAAAAATAACCCAATCATTTTGATTTCATGGGAATACGGTAAAAACCTTAATATCTTTTAATTTTTTATGCTGTACACTCGATTATAAATTCCAACAATAATAAAAGGAGTGGCAACAAAATGAAAATATTTGCTAGATTATTTGAAAAATTGAGAAAGGATCTCTTGAGCTTCTAATACCGGATGGAAGGCAATAATTATAAAGTCTGGAGAAATAGGAAACCAATATCCGTTAGCCCGAGTTACGGTAAGAAGTTTAGATTGGATCAATTCCTTTGGGATTTTGTATGCATTTTCTGATGGTAATTAAATTCGAAATACTTAGGGAAATGTTCGATTTTAATTACTCAGGCGGCGCGCTTCTAATTGGAACGTGATAAACTTGAGATAAGTGTTCTTATTATTATATTGACATTTCTCCAAAACACGTTGTTTTTTTAGGAATAAACGACATTTTTGCTTGTAAGGTAATGGGTTTATTTATATGGTAAAGGTAAAGCTACGGGTGCATGTTTTAACGATTACTAACTGATATGTCAATACAGTTTTTACAAAAATGTGTGTATATTGAGGTTAACGGGTTACATATTATGATATGATATAGAAAGCGGATTAGTATTGGCCATTAGATAGCTTTTATGAATTATGATAAACGTTTTCAATAACCTCAGGGAAAAAGAAGTAATGCTTTACTATGTCGATTTTTAGAAAATGGTGATCATTTTCAAGCAATTAAGAATGGTACACCTTAAAAGTTCCCACGTAATTTCACCTTCCATATTTATAAGAAAAATGATGTTACTAAGATAAGTTGTAAACATTTTTTTTGGATATGGGAAATGCAAATTTTATGTAAACCAAATTTAATGTGGGGAAACAGATTTAAAAGTACCCCACAGAATAGAGAATCGAAATACAGATTAGAAATTTGACCAGTAATAAATCATTTTAGGCACCATAAAAATTGAAATTGGGTGGGCATAAATAGAATCTTATAAATAAATCGTCTCAACATGAACTAACCACAGTTTGAAAATGGCCTTGAACGCCCAAACAATAATAAAAAAATTAAATACTCGCAAAACTTAATAATAAAATTACAAAATTTGATTTTTTGTGTTTAACAAAAAAAAATTATTGTAATTTTCCTTGACTTGATTAATTTGTTTTAGTGTGTGTTTTTCAAATTACATTAAGAGTGTATAACCAGAGAAAACCAGAAATATGTCATTTTTAAATTAGTGTTTAGACGTATTGACTCTTTTCCACAAAAAAATATAAATTGAATTCGAAAGATTGTTATTTTATCTAGTAAACGTATATAAAAATTTTTCAGAAAAAATGTTTATTTTAAATATAATAAGGTTATATCATAGGTCGTTGGCGGGTTTGTTAAATTTTCAAAAAAGTACATGTATTATACAACACCCATTTCAAATCATATAATCATGCAGTAAAATAAATCAATATATTATCTGGTAAACGTATGTAACAGAATTTTAATTTCAGTTTAAATAAAATTATTAAAAAATATATAAGTACATGTGTTTCTTGACGAAAATTGGTCCGTTTGTACATTTATTTGCGCACTTACAGACTAATATATTTCAGATTTTTTTACATTCTAATTTTGCTAAGACATTATTGAAAAATGATAAATACGTATGATCAAAAAATAATTACAAAAGTACATAATTTTAATAGTTTTATCGTCACACCTTTCAGCATTTTTGGATGAAGGTATAAATTAAAGCAACTTTGGAATGAAATAAAATCGATATTGAGTTATAATTTTAAAAAGCTGGTACGGAGAATACCTTATCTTTCTCTTTAGAACCGCCCTGTACGATCGTAAGAAAATCTTTCGACGAAATGTGGATTTTCGTCCGCTGGCTGGTTATGCGCTCTTAAGGAATGATTGGATGTTGAAAATGGGAATACTAGATCATCATAAAACATCGAGTATTTTATCAAAGGATGGATTAATTGGGTTACTATATTTCGCATTGCCGAATTTCTGAAAATATTTCAGACAAAATAAATTTTAAACTAATTTCCTAGCAACCTTTTGCGTTATTCATATCAACGGCTTTAGATTGCAATCTAAAAATAAAATCCAGTAGCGGAACACTAAAATAAAAGTGTTATTGCAAAATTATTATACCATGCTTTATCACATTACGTAGAACTAAAAAAATTCTCCACAAACTGATAAACTTGCCCTACAATCTCAGCTCAAAAGGGCACAATCTTTTCCAGTCCCGTGTTAACATTCTGCATACAGTTTGTACCATAAATATATGTAATCGTTGCTCTTTATCGAAAACTTTGTGAGTAACTTACCCGAAGCTGAATGTTGAAAACTGCTGGCTGCCGACCACGTGACCTTTTAAAAGGCTGTGAATTCAGAATACTGGCATTATACGAATTTTATCGTGGAGAGTCACGCAAATTTGCGAAACGGAGGTGTATTGGATCAGTTAATCAATACACAATACACGTCGCAGACGTTTATTTTAACCAGTTTTTTATGAATACCTTTAAGTGCGCGGAACCGTAAGTTAATAGTAAAATCAACAATTTCATTTTTTCTACAATTTTCAATAAGGAAGATCATGAAAATATTGTAGTTTCTTGAGTAAATACTGAATTTGTGTCATTATTTTTGGATGAAAAACTAAGTTTAGTCAATCATATCCACCAAATTATGAAGAAAGGTGTGAAAATACTTGACTTCGTATTAAGAATAACTGAAAACTTAATTTCCTTACAAGTCATTAAACTATTATACGTATCTCTAGTTGGAAGCATAATTGAAAATAACTCAGTAGTTTGGTCTCCATCTTACAAAATTCACATTAATAAAATTGAGCGAATAAATAAAAAATAAAATAAATAAAATTTAAATGAAATATCCCACTGAAAGACTAAAAATATAATATAACGAAAATAAATAAATATTGAAATACACGGTCGAGTTTCACTAGGAACTCAATTCCTTGATCGTTGTTCTATGCTTTCTACGCCGGCTTTTTCAAGTGGTTCATTTAATCATTTCCACCACAAGACGACGACTAATATTTACCTAGTAAAATAGGGACCGGGTACATCCTATTTGGAAAGTGGGGTACCGCTGCCCCGGGAACCATTTATTGGACCCCAAATCTACGTTTGGTGACTTGGGGACGAATAAATAGTCTACGTTTGGTGACTTAGCAGGGGTGCCCATGTTCATGGGGTGAGTTTTGTTTAGATCTTACCGGCAGATGCGTTGGCGTGGCGGGCCGGATCGGATGAGTCTGGTTGAGGGAGACCTTTTGATTTCTCCAGCCGGACTCTCTCGAGGAATGGATTCATACGTCCGTCACTCCTGGATACGTTGACCCCAGATTCCTACCACCCCTCATACCTTTTTCCTTCCCAGAACTTCCTCTCCTCCCTTTCCCGAAAAACCCTCCACCCAACATCCCCAAAGATGAAATAGGCCCTGATAGAAATTGTTTTCTTCAGGGCCTCCTGTATGGAGCTATTGTAAAAAAATATAATTTCCTTCCCCCGATCAGAAATGAATAAGGAAAGGCAAATATTATGACTTAAAAATAATGTAAATAATAACTTTTTAAATGTTTAGAATTTTATGCATGGAAAAGGTACTTTTCCTCATCAATATGTCACAGAGTTGAAATTATGAATTTAAAAATGAACATTTTAGTAAAAGAAACACTACAAAAATCTGCATATTTAATTTTTCTTAGGATTTTCCATTTTCCCAAAAGTAACAGGAATATTTGTATGAAAAGGTCGTAATTTAGAAAAAATATTTTATAATAATATTGTAATCGATGCAACTTTAATTCTACTGAACAGCGAGCCAAGCTCAGATCAACCAATAATAATATAGAAATATAACTCACAAGAAACACCATACCGTCCATACCCAATTTTACAGTCAGTGGGGGGAAATATTTTACTCTTATCAGAAAATGAAATCAATGAGATATATGTATATACGGTGTCCAATGTCCGGTATATCAATGTGAATTGTGTGTTTTTGTACATAGAGGTGATATCGTGTTGCGCTTTTTAAGGCTCCGTAGTAAGAGATTAAGAAAGCGTTCAAAGAGATTAAGAAAATAGTTTGAAAGAGCGAGCGCGAATAATATTTAAAAAAAGATAATAATTAAGCGAAAATTGTGAAAAAATTTGATAAAACACGACTGGTTTAAAATGGAACCCACATAACAATCTCTCGGCAAAAGTCTTCAGTAGAATTTAAAGAAACGCTGTGAATTTTTTCATACTGATAGCACGATAAATAAAAAATGTGTTTTTTTATTCATTTTCGCAGCATACTTGGCGATTTTTTACTATCGAGGGAATTTCGTATAATTACCGTTTCGGCACAGCAAATATACAGATATTATCTTTTGAGAACTTAACAGTGTTCAGGGAAAACATATTATAAATCAGAAGAAATTCGGAATGCCGAGTCTAAATCCTCTAATGGCCGGTATTTTAGGATAAAATTTAATTAAATTAGTGCAGTTTCGGCTTTTAGTTTTGTTGTAGCTGTCAGGTATCTGAAAACAAGAACCAAACTTTAGCCCCGCGTCGGCGTCGTATCTTTTAATATTATTGTGTTTTTTTTTGTTAATTTGAAGTACTTACCTACACAATTAGGTGTACTTTTATGTAGTATACATATGTAGAATTCTCAAGACTTCAGGAACAAATCCAAAAGTAATGGCCAGATTTTAATTTTACTCGGCAATTATCGCTTTGTACGGAAGGTCGAGTTGGCATGCTCGAAACGCTGGCGCTGTCTGAAACGTTGGTTAAAACGGCATAACAACCCATTTTGGCTTAGAAAATCTCAAATTATAATCAAAATACCACATATTTTATTAAAAGTTTGAACCTATGGGGGCTTTTAATTATTTTATGGGGGATAGAGACGGTTTCTGTATAAACCAAATAAGCATTAACACTATACTTACAAGTTTATTATAATAATTTACATCCGTATTATAATTTATATTTACAAAATATTCAAAAGGAACAGTGGGAGCCAACACATAGCGATTTACGGGTTGTTGCGTCGTCGGCAATTTAAAACAGAATGGTTCGTCTTGTTTATTGTACTGTGATCGCTATTGGTGTGCGAGGAGCCAATGGGAATGATTCCGCGATTCCAAATAGTTGCGTCGTTCGCTGCCACAATTTCTTACGTAGAATGAAAATACGATTGTGTGATGATATTTTGGGGTAAAATTACAGTAAACTTTATGAGTAGGAAATTAAAATAAAATTCCTATATAGAGTAATGATTAATTATCACTCCATTTATTGGAAACTCACACCTTGCCTCCCGACAGCGAAATAAACATTCCAATACAAAGTAGAAATTAATCAGCCCCCCCTGGTGAGTTGAATGTTCAGTCTCAAATACTGTGATCTTTACGATACACCTTCAGGTGACTTCAGTGGAACCATATTTCACCCCTTATCCATAAATCTAGTAGCGTGTCGAGTCTTCCTT
Organism: Limnephilus lunatus; assembly: GCA_917563855.2. NCBI lineage: Eukaryota > Metazoa > Arthropoda > Insecta > Trichoptera > Limnephilidae > Limnephilus > Limnephilus lunatus. The sequence continues at coordinate 51,160,890 of OU830602.1, read as the reverse complement.
AAATAATTAGGTCGAAAAGGTAACGGAAGAATGCCGCCTAGCGTTATTTTATTAGATATCTACTACCCGGAAAATGTTGATTAAACCATGCCCAGAAAATTTCCTCAGAAAATCGAATCACTTGAAGGCATTCTTGTAATAATAAAATACCTTGAATAGTTTGAATAGCAATCATATACCAGCGTGTATCAAACCAAATTATTTGTGAGACAGAAATCATTTGTTTTCTATCTAGGTACCTACCTACTAGCCATATATTTACTTTAATAAATTTGAAGCCATCTGTCAACGTAAGTGGACCAAAAAGTTATATTAATCATATATATCAATGTATTAATCTAAAAAAATATATGTTTTCCCGTTTTTAGAACAAAGAATTGCTAATACGAAATAAAGTTATGTATTATTGAAAAGGAGGAAAGCGAAGAACTAAGTTTTTTATTTAGTTTATAGGACGAACTTCATCAATATTGAAGTGTATTGTGACACTAAGGGCCATCTATTTCGCAGAAATTCACTTATGTAATTGTCATCAAATGGCCATTCATCTCAATTTTTTTAAACAGTTGAAAGCTTCCCGTTAAACGCCGATTCTAGGTGCGTTTCAGCTTTCTATCAAATTGTAATAACCTGCCAAGTTTAAACAATATGATGGTTGTCCTCTTTTGCTAATCATAATTTGTTCAAAGGCTGAAACGGGCTTCAAATCGGTATTTAACGGGAAGCTTTCATCTGTCAGAAAATCAAAATGGCGCTGAATGGCCATTTGATGACTTTATCGTACGTGAATTTCTGCGGAACAACTGCGCCTAAGCGATATTGCACCATATCAAAAAAATTGTTCATTTATCGTTATTCAATTTAATTATAAACAAGTTTCAAAAAGTTCACAGTTCATTCGTCTTTCGAATGCATTATCACACTAACTGTTTTTATATGTGAATACAGCACTGGAGTCCCAAGTACTCCTGTCTGGAGCCAGTGAGTCTATGGCATCCCCGATTGGGTATTTGGAAGGATGAAGGTTGTGGGGATGGAAGGATGTGGGAAAGAGAAAGGTGGAGAAATATCTGGCTTTTAAGATCTAGTCAACAAATACGGCTAAAGTCATTTTATGCAACGTTTCAATTCTGAATCGTAGTCTTGCACCAGGGTAATACTGAGATTATATTCCAGTCGGGAAGAGACGCAAAAATACTATATTATTTTGAATGACAAAAAATAATAATTAAGTTCAATTTACTTGCGCACGCCGAGATTTGAGCCAGCAATCTTCGTATTGCGAGTCGAGAGCCTTTCCCCTCAACCACGACGGCCGTTTGTTGAAAATAAAGTGTGAGACTTCCAATATTAACACCAAACTTTTAATGTTGATCTCGTTTAAAAATTTTTACCTTCAGTATATTTCATATAATAAAAATTATTAAAATTAATATTTATCACGACTTTATTCGCGTGATTCTGGAAAAAGCATGACTGGAAATTTTAATTGAATAAGCCAGGTGTAAATATGAACTTGGAGCTGTGAATAAACAATTCATTATTTTAGCATGTCACGTAATAAAGTTTATTAATCTCGTAATATGCGCTTTGCAATATAAAAGCATAGTAGTGTTAATAGCGAAAGGGTGAAAATGTAGAAGAAGATATGTGATATTGGTAAAATGTGATATTCAATAAATTAATATTACTGTATTATATTAATTCCTGACCAACACTTCGGTGGCTGGGTCATGTAGAGAGAATGACCGAGCATCAAGCACCAACGTCCCAGCTGAACTCAAGACCGATAGGGCGAAGGCCTGGGTAGGCCAAGATCAAGATGGAGCGACAACATCCTCAAAGATATATCTACCTTGGAGCTTCTAAACTGAAGGGAGCTGGTACAAAACCAAGATGAGTGGAGGAAGACTCGTGAGGAGGCCATGACCAACCAATGGTTGTAGAGCCAAGAGTGATGATGATGATGATTGATAATGATTATATTAATTCCACGCTAAATACTTGAATTAAAATCCTTATTCCACTGTGTAATCAATGCTTTGTATGTTAAAATGCGTTGATGCCTTATCAACGCACATATGCAATACCTTGGACACTGGGCCCTTTTTTCCAGTATCCTTTATAACTGAAAGACGTAGGTAGTACTTAGTACACGTAAGGTTTATTATTAGAATATAAATAGTACAATGGAATATTAGCTGTTGCCCTAAGGCTGATTAATGTAGAATTAATTGATTATTAATTCTACAAGTGATATTTTATATTTTATTAAAGTCCTTTATGCAAGAACTGTTTTAAAATGCTGCTAGACACATTAGCTTAGTTGACATAGCTGCGCCCCCTGGGTTCTAGTCTTAAATTGATCGTATATTTTTCCGATTTCTCTGTTTTCATATTTTCAATTGAGCTTGTCAATATTGTCTTTATTTTAGTTAACTATTACAATTTGAGGTTTTACTCATTTAGTTAAAAATAAAAATAATTTAATATTTTTGTAAATCCACCTCTATTATGCAACCTTACAGTTGCTATTATAACGGAATGCATTGTGTGCAATATTAAATTGGAATATGGTCGCCCGACGAATATGCAAATTAACGACATAAAACCAATAGTCCCGTCCAATAATCCGCTATAAACATCCTTTCATGCCACACAATGGTCACGCCTGACGGAATCCAGAATTTATAGAGTGACGCATGAAAGCACTTTAACTGAAACTCGGTACCATTGTTTTAAACACTACAGGCAATTAACGTTTTAGACTTCAAACAGGTTTCACGGTGTTTAATTTACCTCTAATGTCACGCCATGTCGTTTGCTTTCTATGAAAAGTGGTAAGTTTTCAAAAACAAATATTTGAATTGTGGTATTTTAAGTTTAGTATAAAAATAAAGTTTTGACTCGTCATGCGTCATTGAGAATTTGAGAATGAGAATTTTACCACGAGGCAACACAAGGTTTTATACTTGTGATATATTTAGAGGCTGTAAAAAAAAATCCATCTGCATTTGAAAATTCTATATTTATTAGTATTATAAGTCTGTGATACATGTATTTTTAAATAGCTAGAGAGTTAGAGAGATAGATATTAGTTTTCCGAATAGTATAGCTATATATTTTGTTTAACCTTACTTTTTTTAACAGTAAAAGTTTTGAAAATGTAATTACAATAAAGAGCTTTTGCCACTTTAAAAAGAAATTTTATTTAACCTTGAAATGTTAGAGCGCTTTAATGTTCTACTTACTGCAAAAAAAAAACATTTCATAATAGTGGTGTACCTTTTTTTCCTCTATTTACAAAAACAAAAAAACAAACTGCACATTGAATATAAGTATGCCGCGGCAGAAACTGTCAGGGGGTCTACTAACATGGTACCGAATTAACTAACTATAAACACGCCTCGGTCGTGTTGAAATTTACACTAGCCGTATTTTTTTTCGTGGATGGTCAGGATGCAATTTTTTTACAAAAAATGTGACAAATATCAATTATAAAAATTTTACTAGCTGGGTTACCCGGCTTAGCTCAGGACAACATTCTAGAGTGTTCTGAAATGTTCCACAATGATTTTCCCTATTCCCGAACATTCCAGAATTTTCCTACTTCTCGAAGTTTTTAGACTCACCGACATACTCCGCCACTCCTTCCAGAACTTTCGAGAGTTTTATCGAACCTTCTAGAACTTTCCGGAAGACTGTTCTTGAAATTTCTAGAAGGCTAAACTTCCAGCCCTTATATCTTTAAAAGCACGCCCTTTAGGTAAAAACGGGTACCCTTATTCCCTAGGAGGGATAGAGATCTACCACACCATATAACTCCCTTGATGGTACCGGGACTCGTTTCTGAGTTTTTGCTGTCCGCACGTTTTGTTGGACTTTCTTTTATAATATATGTTAATGACACGCATTGTGCCCCAAAACAAAATTGCACCCTTCTGGCGCGCGCTTCTTTCCTTTTTCCTTCCTTTCCTTTCCTAAAAAAAATACCCTCCACACAGCATCCAGAAAGATGCTAAGGCCCTGAGGGGAATTATTTTCTATCTTGTGTGGAGCTTATCTAAAAAATATATAATAATTGGAAAAAAGATATCCATTATCATATTTTTAAACAGATGTCGAAATATGAAAATAGAAAACTAAAATATGTTTCATGAAAGGGAACTTTCTTTTAACATCTGGTGATTTCCCGAGAGCTTTCAATCATCTCGCGTTTCCATGGAAAAAAAACTTATTTATTTTCTGTTGATATTTGAACATGGGGAAGATATTTTTAGACCACTTTTGTGAATAAAGTATCAACCATAGAAAATTGTTATTTGTGTTTGCTTCCTTTGGCAAAAAGAATCCTTATCAAAAAATCGAATCCTAAAAATAATAATAAGCCAATACAAATCTGATATAAGAAAACAAATTTTGAAGAGATCTGAAAATGACAGTCAATAGTGATTCGTTTCTTATTCAAAGATGTACGGATTAAGCCAAATGTCTGTTTTTTTAAACCCCCTCTTTCGTTCCTCTCCCCCCTCCCGGATTCCCATCTCCCTCCCCCTCCCGCCTTCCTTCCCTACCGCTAAACTGTACGAAATACACACATTTTTCAAACAATTCGCGCGATACCTCTTGTTTATTCCACATTTTTCTACAAATTTCATAACGTCGGACATGACCATTATTGATAGAAACCTTCGCAGCCTGCGCACAGCAAATCACCAAAGTTTCGCCGCAATCGGAAGAATGGTATAGGAAATCACAATGGACAAACAAAGAAACATTATTTTTCATAATATAAGTACATTTGACAATGAGAAAAAGCTTGTGATTATGTACATATTTCATAATTTTAAAATGTGCGTTACGAATGAAGTTTTCGGATAATGTTTAAATAATACAAAAATAAAAGTAATTATAAAGACCAAAGCCAAGCACGATAACATTACCAATTATCGTAAATATAATATCGTAATTTTTTTCTCTTATAAATGCGCCTACAACAATATTCTAAACCCGATCAAAGTGATCCAGAAGCTAATCATTAAAGTAATCCTAAAGAAACCCTCCACAAATCCAACAGAAACGCTTTTCGCAGATTTTACGGTGCCTCGAGTAGAGAATATCTTAAAAAAAAATACAATTATCCAAATTTACAAAGATAATATCATCAAAAAATTTGAAACCTACCAATCAAAAAGATATCAAGACAACATCAAAATATATATATACCATATACCATATATACAAGTACTTATTCAATAAATCCAATATTTCAGATTGCCTACGAAGCAAAACTAGAACTTTTTTTAATCAAAAACTTTTTAACGGCATTTAGCGTCTGAGACGTTTCATGAATTTTATGTGGTTTTTTTGCGAAATAGTCCTTATCGATAGCTACGAGGAAACTGATTTAACCTACAGAACTTCACAGAAACGTCGTATTTCTTAGATAAGTTTGGGGTGAACATTGCGTGTCTGAAAAATAAACATAGTTGAACTTTAGAAATTCTTTTGAGTGAAATACGATTGAAGTCAAGTAGGTTTTAGTTTATTTGTATATTTACGTCCTCTTGGGTTTTAAAAGAAGCAATAAATGAGCTAAAATGACTTAGGTATCATTTTTGAAAACAAGAACAAGCAAGTATTTAAAACGAAAGTTTTGGAAAAAAAAACCTTGTTTGGACGTTGAATATGTTTAACAAGTTAAGGTTATGAGTTACTTGACAATATCTGGTTTCCCACTTATTACACGATGATTATTCAAGACACATTATGCGTGAAAAATATCACCTGTGTAATGGTAGGGGACCTAGCCAGCCCAGGATTGAACCCGTGATGCATGGACATTTCGGCACTAAATGTAATAGGCATCGAAAAAGCGTGAGCATTAAATGAAAAAAAGCTTAATTTTAGTTTATCTAGAATGTACTTATTGTAATAAAGTTTATTTTGTCAAGTAGGTACTACACATTTTATAGCACATTAGAGTAGTATTTCTTCAAGTACCTACTAAATGGATTTCGAACGTAGAAAAAGATTTTTCTTGTATTACATTCGCAAAAGCTTATTTTCCTGAATACTGTCGTGCCATAATATAACAACATGAGAACGGGCAGTTTCTATGAGTCGTTCTTGAGTTCAACAGCTCGGCTGTGGAACGATTTTCCGGCCTCCAGGTTTCCTCCCTCCTACAACATGGGTCTCTTTTTCACTCTTATTCGCTTCTTCATATTTTTTTTAATTTAATACAATTTTTTGTTACGTACATATATAAAAAAAAATATTACAAAAAACATTTCTTTTGACATAAAGTAAAAAAGAAGGATTTATAAAATTAAATAGGTAGCTTTAAGATAAACAATACTACAATTAAACAAAAAAGATATTACAAAAGTAAGCTTAGTTTGCCAGTTCTGGGTATAATTATGTTTTTTTTTTGCAGTTAAGATTATAAGTAAATTATATAATTATGTTTTAAAATATTTATAGAAAAAATAATTCCGTATTTACAAAACTATTATTAGGCATTATTACTAGCCAATATATTAGTGTACACAAACTTCATCCCTTTTAAAGGCTTTATTGTTGTTTTCTTAGGAATAAAAAGCACAGACATTGATTGTTTAGGTGTCAAATTGGAAGATTATATTAAATTTCTCGGTACAAGACGTGTATACGCATACAATAAAATGTTATAAGTTATTTTTACACATGTTAGATATATGTCTCGTGTGGTTTTTGGGATAAAACCCTTCTATCACGTCTTAAATTTAACAAAATCATATATATATATATATATGTTATGGTTAAGGTTTTCACGGGTGTAAGATGTAGAACAATTTTCTCGGTTTACCCGCGTAACGTAGTCCTTAAAAGGACTTTAAAAGGACTACGTTACGCGGGTAAACCGAGAAAATTGTTCTACATATATATATATATATATATATATATATATATATATATATAAGAGATAATGAAATTAAACAACAATACAAAAAAGAGACAAATATACATCTATATTATTTAGCCTGCGAGAGAATGAGATAGAATAACCGGTCTCCTCTTTGTGCGGTACTTTTTAGCCTCCCCACTCTTGACTACTTTTCTTTTCTAAAGGTTACACTTCTACCGCCTGTGAAATGCACACTTGTATTTTTTTAATTTTTTCGAAATACAAAAATAATTTTGGCTTAATTTAATGTATTCATTGAAGAAGAATAGAATATTAATAAAACTAAAAGAAGCCTGTTACTGGCCAGGTCACAGAAAATAAAATACTTCGCAACTGGTGATCGAACCCATGACCTGTCTTATCGATACAACGCTCACATCACTACGCTATTCTCATCAGCTTATCGCGATATTCACCAGAAACATGATTTTCCAGAGAGAACCCGAATTTTGTTTCCAAAGTGATATTATTAATTTTTTACATTATCAAATTCATAGCAAATTAACGAAAAATATTGTTTCTTACTCAACTGCTGTGCATTCGTGTCGTGATGCACATGAGGGAACTTGAGTTCTTTAAGTTATATGAATGTGATGAGTGCAAAGCACATAGCTGAAGCGTTTCCACTTCACCGGTTTCCCGGGGCTGAGGTGTGTAACACGAAGCTACCCTCCCAATGCTGTGAATTGCACAATAGCTGACTAAACCTAGCATTCCGATATAACCACTTCCTAATGTTGCCAACCACATGTTACGAAAAGAAGAAGAAACAGTTGATATTTGCATGATATTTATTTATTTATTCAACGCCGAGAGGGCTTTTACATGTTTGGTAGTACAATTAATTCATGATAGATAAAAAAATAATAAAAAAAAAAATTACATAAAAAATGCACTCAAGTTACAAAAATCCAAAAAGAATACAGCGATTTGATAAGTTTACAAAAATACCGATATGTTTAGGAATAGTTTTGGAATAAGTTTTTTATAAGATCCATAAAATTCGCCTAGTTGATGTTAAATATGTCAACATCACCTAAGTACTGATTTCCCATAGTATGAAATCGTTGTATCGGAGAGTGGGCAATGTAGTTTAGCTTATTTTTTTTTTTTTGCAGAAACAAACAGTACATAATTACATATTAGAAAGTAGTTACAAGTTGTAGAATTAATACAATAATTGGTACCAATGACATGTCGCTGTTATATAATATATGTTTTTATGTGACAAATTATAAATTTTACCTACATATTTTTATTTTTATTATTTATTTAATGACAATATAAGATAAAGTAAAATTACACGATAAGTAAAAATACCAAGTTATGTGGTTTGTTAACAGTCCTCCTCACTAGGTTTTCCTGTTCCGAGGCGGACTGTATGTTGCTGAATGGGTGCTGATCTTTATTTCCTCATCTTCTAGTTTCTTGATTATCACAAAATAAACAATAAATAATAAGAACCATAAGATAAGATACCTAAACTAAGATACCATAAGATACCTAAACTACAAGAACCATAGGTCACCCCAAGTGGTTAGCTACGTTTGGGTGCCTGTATTCGGGCCGGATCGGGAGAGAGTGGTTGAGGGAGACCTCTCCAGTTGGACTCTCTCGACCTATCGCTTTGAATTGCAGTGGCAGGAATGGATTTAATCGTTTGTCACACCCCGACACCTGGACACCCCGAGTTTCCAACCCATCCCTCATTCCTTTTTACTTACCAGAACTTCCTCTCCTTCTTTTTTATAAAAAAACTCCGCACTGCTTCCTTAAAAAACGAAAGTTGCATTAGTTGTGCCGAAAGTGAGCGAAGGTAAATTAAAAGAAGCCTTCAGCCTGGGAGGACGTATGTCCTCAGATATATTGTACAATACGACAATAAACACTCACTATGTTATTAAAAACCTAAGTTTTCCAATCAAACATCCTACAGTTTATAACCATGTGAAGTTATTCTCCGGAGAGAATATAAAAGCCATTACCCTGTTTAATATTTTTTGCACGGCCATTTAGCGACGTGAATGGGATATTTAAGAGTGTGATAATATATTTTTCCCATAATCCACATTATATTAGATACTACTTAAATATGTTATTTCCCTTCACCCTCGTATACGTTGCGCTACCCTCTACAATAATTTACAACTGTACACGTACAGTACGTACACCCTCCAAGAATTACAACCAGATTAAGCGGTTCGTAGATCGTAACACAGGTCTGTACGTAGCCGGTTTGGTGAACTCGTGATCAGCGACAGTCATTCAGGATTCCATCAGTCGGGGTTCCCTTAGTCTTTTGGGAAACGTCATGGCAACATGGTAGCATCTTTAATCTTATCATTTCTTCTCAGGGCGCACCCCGTCGTCGTTATGACGTGACATAGTCTTTATTCGATATGCCATGCGTCATCATCTCGGATCGACGGTTAGTCTCAGTGAAATCAAATCAATGGTGGCGACTTAATGAACAGTTTTTTTTTTTTTACTTTTATCATATATCATTATTTTCTTTTAACACATTGCCATTCTTAACTTTTTTTACATTATTTCCACGCAAGAGACCCTAGTAAAAATAATTCCCGCAGAGCCCATTTCATTTTTGGTGATTTTTTTTGTTTGTATGAATACCGCACAAGAGTCCCAACTGCTCCCGTCTGAAGCCAGTGAGACTATGGCATCCTCAATTGGGGTATGTTGTGAGGTTGAGGGAATTGGGGAGGGGAAGGAGATATAGAAGAGGAAGGTGAGGAAGTACCTGGCTATTCAGATCTGGTCACCAAACACGGCTAATGCCATTTCAAGCAACGTTTCAATTCTGAATGGTGGTCTTACACCAGGGCGATACAGGGAGTATCTTCCACTCTGGAACGTGCTGCAAATATACTATATATTATTTTTATGAATAAATTGTGAAATAACACAACTTAATTAAATAAATTTTATTTGCCACGCCGGCATTCGATCCCGTAACCTTCGGTGTGCGAGTCAAGCGCCTTACCGCTGAGCTATGCCGGCCGCCAATCCAGAAGGTTCGATAGAAATCTGGGGAAATGTGTCCTGGCGTAAAAGAAAGTATGAATCCAACCCTCCCACTGCGGTGCAAGGCGATGGGATGAAAGGGTCCGGCTGGAGAGATCTAGGTTAGGTCTCACTCAACGCCATGTAGTAGGTGAGCAAACGCATTCGCTGCCAAGACATAGACAAACCTCACGCCATGAACCCGGGAAACCCTGCTAAGTCACCAAATATAGCGATTCACTTGAGATGACCTATGACAGGAGTGTGGGTTAATTTAATAACCTAATCGCATCCTTATAATATTACGCTAAAAAACTCATTATTAGAGATGCTGGCCCGGAGCAGTTATCACGTTAATCATGTAAAATGTATTTAACTCTTAAATTTTCTTATTTAAGAATTTATTTTTAGGAATGTTCTCAATTAAATTGAGTGAAGTGTAAATTTAATTTGGAAGGCGTTTAATTGAATTGTATAACTTTGATTCTTCTTTGGGTTCGCTAACCCCTAGATCCTTCATAATATAAATGTCTCAAAGTAAGATTGTCGAGAAAGGCAAAATTCCTGGTTAAAATGTAAATTTCCTTTTTACAAGTCAAATAGACCGCCATAGCCCCATTTCGTGGTATTTCAAAAGAATATTACATAGTATCTCGCTAGGAGTAAAAATTTCAAAATAACAAATCCACCCCAATATATAATTTACGTATTTTATTATAATTCCTTGACTCGCGATTTGGTTGGATACGAATATTAAATTATTACTCTGACCTATTTTCGTAAATCATTATTTTTCGCCTTAAACCATGTTTTTCAAGTCCACAACTGTTAATATTATTCTAAATCACCAGTCTCGAAAAGGTGGCATCGTAGCGTAGTGATTTGCGTATTTAATCTTTGATTAATTCATTTTTAGGCAGCATCGCGTTCATTGGTCAAAATATTGTACATATATTTTCGTATCGGTGATCAATGAACCGGTGTATGCAATTTTTAGCAATAAGTTGTTTTTAATTGTTTGTCTAGCTTGTAGTCTTTCTAGATTTTAGGCATGTATGGTAAGTTTGTACAGCGCCCTTGAGGTGATTTTTCACAAAAACGGCCCTATATAAATCGTCCAAATATTATTATTATTATTATTGTGGGTTCAAAACATGCCACTGCGTAAAGATATGTTATATCAAAACGTTTTTTTTTTAAATAAAACTTCTTTACGTTACGAAAAGTGTGATGCGAACGGTGATCGGGCGAGGCGAACGGTCGTGCCTTTACGCATGCTTGACTTGGGCAGTAAGCTGGTGAATGCGTGACGAGAGCGTTATGAGAAGTAAGTTAGTGAAGTTTTACTTCAGTCGTGTGGTCTGAAGCACACTATTTTTTTCTTCATATAATATGAGTGCTGCCGTTGTGACTGATTTACATAAACAGTTTCGTAGAATTTTTGATAAAAATTATCGTGCTATTTGTGGAGAACTAAAACCAATTTTTCCCACCTAGTCATAGAATAACAAAATTATAGAAGGGGGGAAAATATCTGAAAAATGGTATCTTGGTCGAAGGGTAAGGCTCTCGAAGGTCGCGGGTTCAAATCCCGGCGTGCGCAAATAAATTTTGTTAAAAAGTTATATTTTTTCACAATTTATTCAATTAGTTATAATATTAAATATTATATTTGCGGCTGGTTCCAGAGTGGGATTACTCTCAATATCGCTGGTTTAAGACAACCATTCAGGATTGAAACGTAGTTTGAAATGGCTTTAGCCGTATTTGGTGACTGCATCTGAATAGCGGGGTACTTCCCCACTTTCCTCTTAATATACCATACTCACAAAATACCTCCATTGGGGATGCCCTATTCTTACTGCAGAGCAGCTGAGACTCTTGTGAGATATTCACATAAAAATAAAAATAAATGGCTACAAAAAGTTTAAGAAGCTCTGATCTACTACCTTTTTTTGTATTATTTGTATTAATCATGTTTACATAAACTAAACTTAATATTACTGACACCCCTATATTTGCCTTATGGATAGAGTAAAAACAATTGCCCACTAAAATTAATAGAGGTCGTTGAAAACAGGGTTCAGTAACGCTTTCATTCTTTATTTCAATTTTCACACATTTTGACGGCCTTGAATATTATTGTGACCTACTTTTCTTTCATAAATGTGTTAGAGCCCAAAAGTCAGAACGCTTATTTTATCCTTCGTATCGGAACCCACATTACACTAAGCCTACCTATTTATATGCCAACGGTCGTGCGTAATTGGACGAAGAAATTTCTTTTGTTAGACTTTCTCTATCTATAAGAATACCAATCATGTTATTAGTCTCCGTTGTAACTCCAGGTTTCTCTCAAACTCCTAACAAAAACTTCGAGTTTTTGTTATGAGTTTGAGACAGACCTGGTACTGGTACTTTATCGCGATAGATTAAAAATAAGCTCTGATATCTTATTCAGCAGACGGTTGGAATAATTTGGACCCCGACCTTAAGATTCCAAGAGTATTTATTTTACACCCGATCCCTACAATATCTACAGCGAAATTCTATCTATGGGTAACCTGATAGACAGCTATCTAGCGTCATCTAGGGGTAAGCTCTTTCAATAATATCTAGAATATTATAGTCTTCAAGGAAGAAGGGGGGAAGGAGATGGATAAAATAAAAACACCTTGTTTTTTCGTCTAAAATTCAATACATATAGCTAGGTAAGTATCACAAACAATTATAACATATAAGCAAGGTAAGATCTCTGACCGGCGATTTCAAGACAAACATTTCCGGGTAATGAATAACTAATAATAAGAACTGATAGTGTTCGAACTTCTCCTATATCCTTAATACTGGCCAATTTAGTTGACAGCGCCCTCGAGATGATTTTAAACAAAAACGGCGCTATACAAATTTTCGAACTATTTATAGTATTAGCTAACAAGGAATTGAACCTATAACGCGACGCCTGAGTATGAACCAAATACATGTTTTTTCTTAAATTTAATTCAAATAGTTTACAATTTCACAATTTTGAATTTTTTTTAAAACCGTAATTTTTTATTTTATTTTATTTATTTATAATCAGAAACAAACAGTAAATTAGTTACAATGGTGAAAACAATTTACTGTTATTAAGTACATTTCATGGTGGGTACCTATGATATGTTTCATTGTAGTATCTTATTTTATTTCTTCTTCTTCTTTGTGTGCCTGATCACTCTTGAAGAGGTCTCTCTGTCTTGCGCTGCCCGGAATAGCTCCTCCACACTCTAATGCCGGTCCACTCTCGTATATTTCGCAGCCAAGGCGACCCTCTATCTTGCCTTTCAATATTAAATGGAGCAAGTGATACTTCTCCCCTCGTAGTATATGACCCAGATATGAAATTTTCTTGATTTTAATTAATGTAAGCAGTTCTCTATCTGCTCTAGCTCGCCTGAGAATTTCTGTGTTGGTGATCATGTCGGTCCATGGGACCTTGAGCATTCTCCGGTGAAGCCACATTTCGAAAGCCTCTAACCTGTTCATGGTATTTATTTTCAAGGTCCATGTTTCACAACCATACAGCAAGACCGACCACACATAACATTTTAGCATTCTCTGCCTTAGTTTTAAGCTGATATTGTCATTGCAGAAGAGGACTTTCATTTTTATGAATGCAGTTCGTATTTATGTTATGTATATTAAGTAATTACCGGGTGGTGTGCGTAGTGGGTAGGTGTGTGTGTGTGAGTATGTTTGTAGATGTGAGAAGTGGTGATATATGTAAGTATGGATGTATGCGCGTTGAACAATTTATATTATTGACGTGATGCTCGTAATGATGGATGACTTACGAGCTTACAGCGCCCTTAAAAACAAAAACGGCACTTTACAAATTTTCAAATTAATGTTATTATTAGCTAAAAGGGGAATTGAATCTATGATGTGACGCCTGACTGCAAACCCAATACGTGTTTCTTCTTGATACTAAACGGTGTACGAATAGACTATAATTATGCATTGGAATAATACCTTTTTCACATTTTACGGAATTTGTGGAAGAAAAAAAAAACGTAAGTAGGTACCGCGACTAGTACATGTGCAGGTGAAGGATTTTGATGAAGTTTTAAAGTTAGCATACAGCTTGCAAAGCGGTTGTTAGGTTTTTTAAGCTGAAATAGCAAGTTGACATTTTTGCAAGATTGTGTTCCTATTGTTTTCAAGTTGGTATTCCCAGCTTCACGGGGAAATTTACAGTTTATTCGCAACTACTGCCAAGTAGTTACACTAGTTACTCTCCTGTATATTTACCTATTTATGCTTTATACACACTATTCGCGTTAGTTTGGTTAATGTTCAAAGTGATTCTGACCGTCTAATATATAACGTATAACAACAAAGCTTTCTAAATGCGGACGCGGCTCTGTAATCTCTCCTTTGTCCGTGAGGAAAGGAGGGTCTCTGACGTAGAGACAAATTGATTGATGATGTGTGATTTCTGTTCACAGACGTTAATCGTTTTTCAAATTTCTATTCGAGAAACTCTTGAGATGACAGACATTTATTTAATTCCCAACAAGAGGCATTTCGTGACATTGTTAAAATTTCAATCAAATTTCAAACAAAAAATAATTAAATTTCTTACATCAAAATAAACATGAAGACCAAAAGGGTGGAAGAAGTCAACGATCACAGGAAGACAAATCATTACATATATTTATTTAGGCCACATATTTGATTGCCTTTAAGGTTCACATAAAGATACCTACTAAGAACAGTCATTTATTGTTATTTAACAATTTGATAATGCCTTACGGTTGCCATGCGTTATAATAATTATCTAAATAGCAGAATTTGTTCATACTCGTAAATAAAATATATTTTTATAATTGAATAATAATATTATTGAATATATTGAATTTAAAGAAAATTTTTAAATTAATAAGTCTTCTTATGGAAAAATTAGTCAAAAAAGTTCCCATGTTAGGGCCTTTTCTCATGGAGATACCGTAAACTGATTGTCAACTCAATTCACGGCGCAACTAAACTTTATGATTTCAGTCATTATACCAGTTTGTTTAACAAAAATATAATTTATCAATTATCAACCTTAATAGGTATATAATAATTATTTATAATTTTCCTGCTCTGGCATATCGCACATTAGGTACTTGAAAACTTGACAGTTCGTGAGGCGCAACCATGGCAACCTGTCAACCTGGCAACTGGAACGCGCCGGCCGCGGCCACTAGCATTGCGAGTTGCGAGTGAGAGCCCCTTCATACTTCCGTTTTAAAAACGGAGGCGAGTCCCGTTTTTAAAACGGAAGCCCTAGGCCCCTGTTCACACTTCCGTTTTGAAAACGGATCCCACTCTATGAAAACAACGACCAAAACATTTTATTTGCTCATTCGTCAGTAGACGGTCGTACGTAATGGACGACGATGAAGCTCTTTTTGTCATGTGGTACTTATTAAAAAGAAGGAAAAAAGTGAAAAGAAAATTTTGGGTGCACCCAATTATAGCTGAAAGATTTTCTGTAGGAACTTTCAAAATGTTAATTGGTAAATTGAGAAGTGATGAAGTTCTTTAATTATTTTAGAATGTCTATCACTTCCTTTAACTATCTACTGGAACGAGTTTCAGAGAGTTTAACGTATCAAAATACAAAATTGAGAGATTGCATTTATCCAGAAGAAAGGCTGTAGATATTTTTAAGGTAAGAAAACAATAAAAACTCAAATATCTTTTATTATGTGTTTATTAAACTAACGCGCTTTTCCGTGCATCGCGTGTGTAGTGTGGTCAAAACGGATCCGTTCTGATAGATAGATATAGTATAGTGTGAACAACTCCATTAAAATGTATGAGACAGCGCGTTCCATTCCGACTTCAAAACGGACGATCTGCGTAGGCGATATCACCGGCAAAACATAACGGATCCGTTTTCAAGTCGGAGACAATAATTGTGAACAGCTCCATAGAGCCGCTACAGCGGCTAGGGATTCCGTTTTAAAAAACGGGACCCACCTCCATTTTTAAAACGGAAGTGTGAACGGGCTTTGACTGGTTGCGTCGCCCTTGACAAAACTGGTATTTAACAAGTTGCCTATGTGCGGAACACCAATGAAATTCGCAAGTTGCTTTCCTGTGGATAGTGATTGGGTTGCCAACTGGTTTTTTTCAGTTGCCCCATGAGCGGATGGATTCAAAGACTCTTCCTGGCACAAACATCGTTTTTTAAAAAAAAAAATTTAAATAGTAGCTATTATATGAAAAGCCACTTCAGCCCATAATGCATATTGTTTTCCATGAATTTTCTTTATTCTCCTTGTTGAAATACCAACACAATCGTGACATGAACGTCGCGTTTATTATCAAATGGATGCGTGCACACTGCATTTCAAATCTTACAATTCTATTTCAATCGTAGGTTCCTCTAACACAAATTTCATCCACACGTTTCGTCCATCAATTTCCGCATAACTCCTAAAATACCAGCAAAATCTATCAAATTTCACAAATACAATATTCACGTCGGGAAATTCTACAATGTCATGGGATATCTAGGTCGTGGTGCTTTAAAATTCTCCAATGAACCGTCCTTTTGAGGATTGTCTCTCGGCTGTACAGAGGAGTGCTCGACTTCCCAAAGCGCGAACAATACTCCACAGAAGGTTATATGTATATTTTATTAAGACATGACGGGTCTCAGCTAGAACAGTAGATGGCTGAGCAGAAGTGGAACTTGAAGAAGAACGGCCTGGAAAAAGAAGTTGGATAGAGCCTTGACATATTCTATGAGTATATAGTGAGAATGCTTATTAACTTGGGTTGACATGAGAGTTTTCTCGATTCTCATTATTGTCAGTTTTATTGTGTCTTAGATGAGGGGGTGACCCGATAGTTGGTCCCCCGACAGTTGCCCTTCGAAATGATATTTATTATAATTTTTTTTTTTTGTGCATTTATTACCAATTTCAATCCTAAATTCGACTTCAAAAATACCTTTCGTAATAATTAGTTATGAATGTCAAACAAATTTATTTAGAGTCAATTTTTGTACTTATACGCTATTAAAATCCTCAGTGGTCGAGGGGCAAGGCTCTCGACTAGCGATCTGAATTGTATTTGATTGATTTGTGTTTTCGCGGCACGTTTCAGAGTGGAAGACACTCTCAGGATCGCCCTTGTGTAAAGGCTTGTGCACATTAGTCAAGTAGTATGTCAAGTGATACTTGCTACTTGACTTGCCGAAAACCGTTCGCATTACTTTCAAGTAGAGAATATTAGTGCCCGCTGCCCATTGAAGACGGTTGATGATGGGCTGCAACACAGCAAAGTAAATTCGCTAATTAACCATGCTGTAATGCTTAGAAGAGGTGAAATTTTAGAAGAGATGGAAGAATAAACTAGTACGATAAGCATTCTCACTATATACTCATAGAATATGTCAAGGCTCTATCCAACTTCTTTTTCCAGGCCGTTCTTCTTCAAGTTCAGTTAAACCTTTCAAAGATCCTCAATCAATTCTAACACTTTACAATGCCTTAATTATAAGTAAACTTGAATATGGAAGCACTATTTGGAATCCACATTACTGCAAATATAAAAACATTGTAGAATCAGTTCAAAAAAAATTACTAAGAATGTTATCCTTCAAATGTGGACTACACGACCATCTCAGATCATACGATGTACGTCGTGATTACTTCAAGATTGATGCACTTAAAACTAGAAGGCAATTAACTGATCTAATATGTTTACATAAAATTATTCACGGCCATCTTGATACTACTTTATGTCTTCACAGTATTGAAATTAATGTCCCCAATTCCCATTGTTTAAGACGCCATAACATTTTTCATATGAATACATTTAAAAATAATATCGCCTACTTTAGCCCTCTGACCCAGATGTGTCGACTGTATAACAAGATAGAGTGCGCTGATGTGGATATTTTCGTTGACAATTTGTACGGATTTAAAAAAAAAGTTCTAGCGCTGTTAAAAAGTACTAACTAATTATGTTGTGTGAATTGTCTTTCTATGCATGCTCGCGTATTTCATATGTCTTTTACCACTCATTGCAATGTGTTACTTGAGTGACCTTGTATATAATTCTGTATTTTTATTTGTGATGTTTTTGTTTTTCTAATTGTATTTATTTGTATTTAATTGTATGTAATTGTAGATTTTTATAATTGTGTAATAACTGAGTTTTATAACTGGATTGTTCTCATGTAAGTGTAAACATCTGTAAAACTCAGTATAAATAAATAAATGATGAAAATAAATAAACTATGGACGCGAAGAGAGATTAATAGCAGCATAAATAAATAACTTTATATTATCATCTTTGCTCTAATGCCACAACATTTCTGCGCGTCTTTGCTAAAACGGCGGGTTTGCACATGTCAGTGCGCAGGGACGCGTGGAGGGGGTCCTTACTCGCCAGAAAAATACAACGAAATGGATTAACTCTACTAAAGAGCTGACTAACCCACTCTACTAAAAGTATGGTGTTCGGAAGCGTTTAGTTACTACTACACTCTCCACTAGACTAAAATACTTGGCGTGTCCGAACGGCTCTTTAGACCACCATTCAGTATTAAAAATTGCTTTGAAATGGCTTTAGCCGTGTTTGATTACTAGATCTGAATAGTCAGGTACATCCTTACCTTTCTCTTTTCCATATTTTTCCCATCACCACTATCTTCAGCCTCATAATACACCCTAATTAGGGATAGGTACCATAGTCTCACTGCCTCCAAACAGGAGCAATTGGGACTATTGTGAGTTATTCAAATAAAAAATGTATTTTTTTTTAATTGTTTGAAGTTTAATTTTTAAAACAATTTTTATTTTAACTAATTTCTCAAGTTAAAAATGTAGAAATCCTATTACAATACACATGAAACAATAATTTGCAAAACTTACAAATACATGAAATTTAACAGTAAGATATTTGGCAATTCTTGTCTAAAATTACTCTTGCAACCTTCAAGGCCAACGTTGAAAATGTCAAGTGACCTAGAGATATCACTTAGCAGCTCCATACATTTTGTTATGCTATGCTGGGCCGGCACTTCTCTTTTACTATTGCTATTGATTACCCCAAGTGGTTCGCTACGTTTGATGACACTCCTGGGTTGATCATTGATAGATTTCTATCCACCCCTCATACATTTTTCCTTCCCAGAATTTCCCTTCCCAGAATTTTCCTTCTCCAAAGAGACCTTACACAACACATAGCATCCCCAAAGATGACACAGGCCTCGAGGTACTGTTTTTCCTCCATCAGTGTGGAGATAACGTTAAAAAAACTGGCTAGGTTTTCTTAAAGATACAAAGTTCTTATTTAGTAAAATGTGAACAAAGGATAACAAAGGCGCAAAGAAAACGTCTGAACCACTCTCAAGTCTTCGCAAATGATGTTAAGTTGATTAATTTTTTAGCTTGATGGTGAATTCCATCAAAGTTAAGCTTGAGTTTCTTGCATAATATAAAGAATCCTTTCTTTTATGGAACAACTCATATTGGTCACATAGAAATCGTTGTGTCTCCCTTAATATCATATTGAGAAATACGATCTAAACAGTTTTGGAAAGAGAAAACACCAGGTTTTATATTCAAATCTAGAAACTTACCACAAAATAAGTCAAATGTACACTTTTATGAAACCAAAGTGTCAGATCGAAATTTTAAATTTATTTGATGTAAAGATTTGCGATTGACAATCAAAAATTTAAAAAACGAACTTATAACCTATAACTTTTATTTTAAGTAGTTTTGAAAAATGTGGGTCTCCGGTACTTACGAACTCACTTTCGTAAGGATGTTCACCACGTCACTTAAGGGTTCAAAAAGAAAAAAGAATTTATCATTTTTATGCTTAAAATCCTTCCAATCTTTAGTACTTCAGTTTCACAAAAATCTTTGGAAAATAAATCGCAATTTTGCATCTCTAATACATTCCGGGATATTAAAGAACACGTACCTTGTGCAGGTATTACTGATTTGCTTTGCGAAAAACTCTTGTTTTATATTAGATTGCTATTGATATTGCTTTCGACTAAAATAGATGAGAGAATTCTTTGATCATTAATTAAAAAACCGGCAGCGAGGTATTTTCATTGGCTTCGAGAAAATAATTTTGTAAATGCTTTCAATTTTTAAACAGGTTTAATTGTGACTTTGATATAATTTTTGTATTTGATATATTTTAGGGAAAACGATTACTTTTATAAATTGTATTTTTATATAATTCCAAAAACAATCATTACACATTTCCAGTATTAAGTTTGTACGAGTGTGTACCTATTCTTTTCTCCAATAATCCGTGTTTTCAGTTCAAAATAATCCCGTTTGTCACAAACTTGTTTTAACTATTTTGCTTTTATTAAATACCCTTAAATTTAACAAAATTACGATTTTACGGAAAATGAGCTACTAAAAAAGCACTAACCCTAATTTTATAACGCGCTCTTAGCCTTCGGATGTAAATAAAGCATTATGTTTGAATTTAGGTTTTGAGAGGTTTTTGCTGTGCCTTAATGCACCATCGGCGTTTATTCGACCAACTTTTCAACCTTTCACGATCGTTCTATTAAAGTTCACAATAAGGATTAGGTATTATGTTTTTTCATATTTATTAAGATCTTTTGATTGTGAAAACCTCTAATGTGTGAAATTTATAAAACGCATAACTTACGAGTATAATTTTCTGCAGACCTGCTGACGTCCTACCTTTTAATGTCGAACATTTGTGGGTTATTTGATATGATTATATTTCACAATGAACATTTATTTATTTATTATATAAATAGTAAGAAATATAAAGTATTTATTGTGGATAATTCTGTCCTGTCTCGGTAACAATATTTTATATTTGTTTAGAGATAAATTGAAGATGTCCACTGACTTGGTATAATTATTTCCCTCTAGTGTTACGTAGTAGAACCTGGAAACGTATCAATTCAAGCAATACCGCACTGTCAACTAAATCATTTAGAATTTTATATACAAATACCAAGTCAGTGAAAATTCTTCTGTCTAACAATTTGAGCATATTCATATCATTTAACGGAGTGTTTTAGTTCAACATAATTGCTGGAATACCCATTTTAAAATTTACAAAACGTAAGAATCTGTTTTATCTTCTTTCAACAGCTTGTACATGAATATTATAATGTGGGTACCAGACGGGAGAATTGTACTCATGCTGACTTCTAACATAGGCAAAATATAACAGTTTAATAGACTTAATATTGCTAAAATGCCTAGTTAGCCTAGTTATAAAACCCAATTTTTTTATATGATATAATTACTCAAGTACTCTCAGGTTCGTTCGTTTTTATGGAAAAAATAGTAAAATCACAAGATAAATCGTGATTCGTAAGCATTTTATGACAAAAAAATTCCAGCGTAGATATTTCATCAGGGTTAGATACCGTGAAAATGTTCAATCAATTCATTTACTTTCATTGGTAGCCATTTATACACTCGATTTCTCTCCAGGGACTGCTACTGTTACATCCCACCTTAAAAATAAACCTCCCGAAATATTACAAGATTACAAGAAACAGTACAATTCTTTTTGTCACGATTTTGAAATGGTCAGCATCATGATATTCTACGGATAAGAATTAATTTCGAAATTATTCTACTAAATGAAAATTTGCACTCAAATTTGTCAAGAAAATCCCTTTCCCTTTGCAGAATTTTAATAAAGCTGTAGAATTTAAGTGATCTCAAGTATCTTTTACCCAAATTCCATGCGTTTTTTGCTCCCCTCTCATTTGAGTGGACGTATTATTTCTTATTCAAGCAAGATTTTCGACGAAATAATGATGTAATGAACATATTTCTCATTATTAAATGAGTAAGTTTATTCCAATATGAATTTAAACGTTTCTTTTCCAAATAACAAGTATTTTCCGTACCTGTTGGGGTTTCAACATGTACCCGCAAAGCGGAAGGGAAGGAAAAATTTGGGGATTGCCGACTTACCCGCAGATTTTCTCCCTTCGCTTATCTAATTTTGATCCGCTGGTTCTTCTTTTTGAGTCACACAGCACGGCTGTAATATTTCCACACAAAACATTCACTTATGAGTTTCACTTTGAAATGTTCGGTACAAGAGCTCCGTATTCAACATATGTGTTGACAGAACAGTGGATAATTTGTAACTAAACTGTCTGGTCGGCATGGGTAGGTATGATTTGTGGGTAGGTGGTTAGGATTGGTAGGTAGAAATTAAAAGTTGGAAAAAATAAAGGTAAATGAGCAATGCTAGGCACCAACATTTCCGCCCACCTAATTTGATCGAATTAACCAAATCGAATTAAATTACAAAGAATCCCCATGGAGGGTACAACAACAAAAAAATATATATATATTTAAAGCAAGATAAATTGTTCATGCACGCTGTATCTGTACTGCTTCGAAGATACTTAAAAAAAAAAAATCAAATAAAATAATAATGAATGTGTCGGGAGTACGGTTCCCGCAGAAAACAAAAAAAAAAATATTTTGAAAAATAATGAAAATTTGTAAAGACACCTCGGGTCTATGTGTGAGTAGGATACTAACGAGAATTCGAGTATAGGCATCCAAAAAAAAAATAATAATAAATAAAATAAAATTAACGAAAATTGAAATGGAATAGGCATTTCCCTTTTATACATACTGAATAATTACTAATACTAGCTTTATTCTACCGGTAACGGACACAGTTTTATCACTGGTCGAACCAACGAACCAGTTTGAGTCTTAACCGTAGCTACTCTAACTATCCCATCCTTACCGGGATGAACATGGATAATTCGTCCTAACAACCACTTCATAGGTGGAAGACGATCGTCCTTTATTAACACTAATTGCCCTATCTTCATGTTAGGATTAATTTTGCACCACTTTGATCGTTGTTGAAGCGTATTTAAGTATTCTAAATGCCAACGTTTCCAGAAATGTTGTGACATTTTTTGGAGATGTTGCCACCTACTTAATCGATTAGACGCGGTGTCAAGAAAGTCATATTCAGGCAACCCCAATAAGAATCCACCGATTAAAAAATGACCTGGGGTGAGTCCATTTAATTCTTCAGGGTCTGAGCTCATTGAACACAAAGGGCGGGAGTTGAGGATGGCCTCAATTCTGGTAAGAACTGTCGCAAATTCTTCGTAAGTTAGAACGGTCTCACCTATTACCCGCTTTAAATGGTATTTCACAGACTTTATCCCAGCTTCAAATAGACCTCCAAAATGCGGACTAGACGGAGGGTTAAACGACCAAATAATGCCACTTTGAGTTAAGTGATTAGATATAACATCACGATGTGATGCCAAGAATTTATTTATGTCGAGTAGGTACCGATTTGTACCTATGAAGTTGGTAGCGTTGTCGCTTATAATTTCGGAGCATAACCCTCGACGATCCGTAAACCGGCTAAGGGCTGCAATAAAGGCTTCAGAAGATAAGTCAGACACAGCTTCCAAATGAACTCCTTCGTTGCCATACATACAAATAAACACAAATAACCCTTTGACGTTTTAGCTCCCCTCCGTTCATGATCTTTCAAAGTGAAAGGACCTCCGAAATCAATTCCGACTCGAGAAAAGACACGGCTCTGTTGCACTCGAGAGGGTGGTAAATCAGCCATCAATGGAGGTGGTAACGTTGAAGATTTCATCTTATGGCAAACAATGCATTTTGAAAGTTGCGACCGAATTTTATTTCGTGCCGCTACTATCCAAAACTTACGCTGAATTGTGAATTGAAGGCTTCGCGGGCCAATATGAAAATATAGTTTATGATAATAATCTATAACTAAATAAGCTAAATGACAGTTTTTCGGTAATAAGATCGGAAATTTATTTTCGTAAGACAGATCGGAGTACTTGAGTCGACCGCCCACCCTGATAATACCGTGGCTATCAAGAAACGGTTTCAAATTTAGAATTTGCGTTGAACATGGAACGTTATTTCGCATGTTACATATATCGACAGAAAAATACGTTTCCTGTTCGAGAAGTATAATTTTCAAAAGCGAGTCATTTAATTCGCGAGAGCTAAGATAAGTAGAGTTTGTATTACCTGTACCAGGAAGTTTGCGACAATTATTAACGAAACGCATTATCCAAGCGACGACGCGTTGCAATTTATTGAATGAAGAATATTTACTAATAATTGAATTAGGTACGATTTGAGATGATACAAAGGTTTTAAGGTTGCCAGTTTTGATTTCTGGTACCTCTTCGATAGATTGATTGGACACACCTGAACACGGCCAGTGTGCCACTGGTTGACTAAGCCATTTTGGTCCCGTAAACCACAATGGGTGTGAGATAATGTCTGCTGGAAAAAGACCCCTTGAACCTGAATCGGCGCAATTTTCCTCTGAGACAACATGTTTCCAAATAGCATTTGGTGTATTTTCCAGTATTTGGACAACGCGATTTCCGACAAATGTTTTCAACAAATAGGGCGGCGTTTTTAGCCAAGCTAGTACAATAGTCGAATCTGTAAATAGAAAAACGTTTTCTATTTGTTCGGTAAATTTTACAGATGACATAATATACTGTATAAGTTTTGTGAGGAGTACAGCTCCGCACAATTCTAATCGTGGAATTGACAAAGTTTTCAAAGGAGCGACCTTCGATTTCCCCATTAAAATGTGAGTGGTATTATTACTACGCTCTAATAAATACACCACTGCAGCATAACCTAACTCTGAGGCATCACAGAATCCTATGAGGACCAGACGGCTTGTGCCCACTGTGTTATAATATCTTGGGAGATTTACTGTTCGAAGTAATGAAAGCTGAGTTACAAATTTACTCCACATATTACGAATATGTGGTGGAACTTCACAATCGTCCCAATCAACCCTTAACTTCCATAATTCCTGTAATAGACATTTAGCAAAAAATGTCACTGGGGTGATGATCCCAAGTGGATCGAATAAACGAGCTACCGTTGACAAAATAGTTCTTTTTGTGCATAACTCGTTTCTAGGTATGTTTACCTTGTAGGTAAAATTATCAGTCATCGGATTCCACTGAATGCCTAATATTTTCACAGTTTGATCAGTTCCGGCGTTATCGAAGGAATGACCATCTTGCTGGTATTCTTGCGAAACCTGATCCAAAAGTAAAGATGAATTAAATTTTCCGTAATCAACTGCTAATATGGGATCCCTCTTAAAACGAATTTCTAAGTTGTTCAATCGTGATTCGGCAAGTTTGAACGAATTCTGTGCTGGCATAGTTTCAGATTTTATTAACAACGGGACAACATACCTCCCGTCACTTTCTCGATAGTGTTTTGAAGCATAAATTGTTTCGGCTAATTCGTCTTCCGGATTAGTCAACATTGAAGGCGTTTCTTCAATTTCCCAAAATTTCCTAAGATCATCGCTCAAGGAATTTGTCCCAACAAACAATGACAAAGGCGTTTGACATGCTGAATTATCTAATTTTCCCATTATAATGTAACCGAAAATGCTATTCACTGCACAAGGATATCCACGAATTATTTCATGTCTACCATTAAATATATCCAAGTATATGTCAGCACCTAACAAAATGTCTATTGGGCCTGATTTGTCGTAAGATTCATCAGCTAATTTTAAATTACTAAATTGTGACGTCACACTCAATGGTAAATCATATGACGGAAGATTAGAAGTGATTTCCGTAATCACAATAGTTTGACATTGAAAAATAGGCCCCTTTTTATTTTTAGGTTTTATAAAACATTTTGTTGTGCCATAACAAGAATTTATACTACAATTACCTAAACCGTTAAGTGGAATTCGATTTGCTTTTATTGACAAACCGAGACGCTTGGCGCATCTTTCTGTAATTAAAGATACCTGACTACCACTGTCTATAACCGCACGGACAGGTAGATACTCATTATTTTTGCTACGAACTTCAAGTTGAATTGTACCCAGTAATATAGTAGATACGCACGGTGCATTTTGTAAAACTGTCGCTGCTAGGGTTGTTCCCACATTATTTAAGTCGTTATTACCCGATGGTTCGGCGACCATATGCAACATTGAATGGTGTTTTTTATTACAAAACTGGCATGTAAACTTTGAAACACAATCTTTAATATGGTGCTGTTTCAAACAATTGAAACAACGGTTTAAAATTTTAATTTTGTCCCTCCTCTGAAGGGGACTTAATGACGTAAAAGTTGCACATTTATAAAGAAAATGTGAACCTTGACATAACGGACAACGAATGTTATTATCCTTATTTGCCGTTAACAACGTTTTCAATGAACCTTTTTTCTCTTTTGTCGTAGGTGGAGATGACATCTCCAACATGCGTGATTGATTTCTAAGAAACCCGAAAATTGAATCTGACCCTGGAATCTCCTCGTCAGCTAATTTGGATTCAAACTGTCGTTTTGTTGTCGGATCCATTGCTCTTATTATAATGTGACCCACGAATTTATCAAGGATATTTTCTACTTTCATCGCATTTATCGCGGCGTAATTCTCCTGAAAATTACTTAGTATACGCGCTACACCTGCCGCTGACTCGGTTTGTAGGCATTTGAAATTAAGAATTTCATCAACGTAATGCGTAAAAAGCATTCTAGAATTTTGATATTGATTTACCAGAATATTCCAGGCTATGTCATAGTTTTCTTCAATAAGAGGCAATGATTTTATCAGTCCTAGTGCTGGCCCTGTAATTACCGATAAGAGGTAATGAAATTTTTCTACATTTGTGTACGCATTATTATTGTGTATAATACTTTTAAATAAAGAATGAAATGTACACCAATTTTTAATTTCACTGTCAAAAGTAGGTAACTTTATTATTGGAGCACGAACCGTTGAATTATTTGGCGTTTTAACAATTGAATTTTCTAAACTACTACTGATAGCGTTTTTCGTTTTCAATATATCAAAATACCATTCATCTACTTGAATAGCAATCACTCCTAAATCAGACATTTCTTTCACTTTGTCTAACTCCAATAATTGTTCTTCAATCTCCTTTTGAATCCATTCAAATTCCTGTAACCACTCTTTTATCTTTTCACATCTAGCCAGAAATGTATCTTTTTTCTTTGTATCATCGTAAATGTTAGCTATAAGCTCATGTGTTACACGAATTCTCGAAACTATCCGGTCACATCGGTTTTTTAACAAAACTGCTTTTTTCTCCGCCATTGTTACGACAAAAAAAATATTTTTGTGAAGAATTGAATTATGTTCACTTTAAAGAATATTATCAAATCAATTCCACAGTATATAATCAAAATAATAATAATTTGTAAGCAGTAAGGTATTTTTTCACTACCTACAGAAAACTTTTGCACACAGCACGGCTGATGCGCATTTCACAGATCAACTTTATGAACAATTTAATCCTGATGTATATTAAATTAATGAAAATTTTCAATTTATCTTGGCTCGAATCGACCAAATGTTGGGGTTTCAACATGTACCCGCAAAGCGGAAGGGAAGGAAAAATTTGGGGATTGCCGACTTACCCGCAGATTTTCTCCCTTCACTTATCTAATTTTGATCCGCTGGTTCTTCTTTTTGAGTCACACAGCACGGCTGTAATATTTCCACACAAAACATTCACTTATGAGTTTCACTTTGAAATGTTCGGTACAAGAGCTCCGTATTCAACATATGTGTTGACAGAACAGTGGATAATTTGTAACTAAACTGTCTGGTCGGCATGGGTAGGTATGATTTGTGGGTAGGTGGTTAGGATTGGTAGGTAGAAATTAAAAGTTGGAAAAAATAAAGGTAAATGAGCAATGCTAGGCACCAACAGTACCTATACGAAAATTCTAATTATATTATTGTGTAATAAATCGTTCTATTGGCACATTCGCATGTTTGTTACTGTTCTGTAGAGTGTATTCTCTCATGCATACATACAGATATCCTCCAAGCTTCCACTTGGCAGAGAAGAAATAATTTAAAGTGAAATAATAATTTGCATAGCTTTACTAAATTAGTTTAAATGAAAGCATAAAACTCTAAAGGACAGCGAGACAAGTCAAAATAAACTCTGGCAAAATGAACACATTCAACCTTTTGTCCTTGCCATGTTCTTCGGAAGCTGAACCGTATTTTGTATATCATTATCATATTTTTGAATACATTCTCATTTTTCCAAGCAAATTATGTAACTGAATGACAAATTTGATTTTTAACTGATAAGTCAAATTGCTTTCTAATTTCGTTCTTTAATTTCATCTTAAAAATGTTTTGAAGTTAAATAAAAAAGATTAGAGGATCCAGATCAGACTCCTGCGGTACGCCACAACCTATTGGAAATTCTTAAAACCTTCGAAAGTTCTTCTAACTAATCAACCATCACGCCGTTTCTGAAGGGGTAGGCAGAGAGAATGGACCAACAACGCTGTCTTGGCACACACTCCTTGCTTCATTCACAATCATATATCGTCTCATACATTCCCTTCCATTATTCTGATTCTTGACATGGTCTGACTCTAGTATTTGGGTCCCTTGATTGTCCATGTCATCCTCGGGTGTCTCCAACTTCATCTACCATTCACACTCGCGTCATATATTCTCCTTACACTTATTTCTTAATTAATTTGCTCTACATACATTTATCATCATTTCACTGAGGCCTTTAAGTTGATATTTAAGTTTACATTTATAATATAGGGTGTCCAAAATAAAGTTCATATTTCATTGGCCCACTGCGTAAATCAACAAATTTGAAGGGCACGGGGCGCATGTCAATCGATAGCCCGGTTTTTAGGAATTCAGTTGCAATGGACCGTTGCTCTGGAGCAGATTATGCGTTGTGTGTGCGAGAATTTTTTCTACTAGGTTGCTAGTTTCATTGCAAAGGTATCACTGCCATTTATTGATTATCGGAGAAAACATTATCTTAGCTAGCAAATCCCGAACGTTTGGACCGCGGGAGGTTATCATATATTCTAATTCAATTTGAAAAGTAGACACACATTATGGGCGCCTGGCGTTGGCCTGCTGTCTATCCACTTTGTGGGCGCGTAGCGCTTCAGTGGACATAACTATCCGGTTTCCTCAAAATTACTATATTAGCAACCGTTGAACCGATAAACTGAATTGTATCAGTTCTTCGAATTGTTATGTACGGTAACCGAAGCTTTTGATTACTTCTATAAAATCAATATGCTATGAGATAAAATCAAAGCTTTCATATATATTATATAGTGTGCATTAAATTCAAATTCTTGGCTTTCATTATCCATAAACTTTACTTTTAATTTACAATAAAATTTTATATTAAATTTACTTCAGAGGTACCTTTTATTAGGTTACAAAATGTTCGACACTTAAATTGTTAAGACCACCCTCAGTAAAACTTACAAGTATTATTATTTTATACAATGGAAGCAGTTCTTTAAACTTTATAAGAAAGCGTCACTTAACGAAGAAATGGTATCAATTTTCCAGTTTTATTATTTTGTTTTTAGTTTAATTTTCATTACCACTATAAAATTAGATTCACATTTCGATTCACACAGAAGAAGAAGTAGTGCACAATTTAAAGGTAATTCTTCATACGAAGTGGTCGATCAATTCACCTACCTGGGCTCTAGTCTGACAGAGAACAATGAGGATCCAGCAGAAATCAGAAGGAGAATCACAGCAGCCAATAAAACATACTTCTCTTTGCTGCCAGTGTTTAAGTCACGTAGTGTCCACAGAAAAACCAAAATAACCATATATAAGACCATTGTCAGAACTGTATTGACATATGGATGTGAGGCGCTGACACTGACGGTAAAGATGGCTGAAATGCTGGATACTTTTGAAAGAAAAGTGCTGAGAAGAATATGTGGACCCGTGAAAGAGGGTGAACAGTGGCGCATCCGGCACAATACAGAATTGTATGATATTTATAAGGCCCCTAGCATCTCAGCACATATGAGACTCCTCTGACTGAGAAGGGCTGGGCATGTACAGAGAATGCCGGATACACGCGTCCCAAAAATAATTTTGACTGAACACTAAGGTGGAAAGAGAAAAGTGGGAAGACCCAGACTGAGGTGGGAAGACGAGGTAAGAGGGGATGCAGCACAGCTTCTCCAGGTACGAAATTGAAAGTCAGCCGTTGAGGACAGGAGGAGTTGGAGGCGACTATTGCAGGAGGCCAAAGCTCGATATGGGCTGTAGCGCCATCGAAGAAGAAGAAGTACCTGAGATGATTTAAAAAATCTATTATAATAGAAGTATCATGGTTATTATGCTAATATAAACAAAATATTCAGTGAACACGCATAAAATAAGGTATCTGAAAAAAAAATAATTTTCCGTACTGAGAAAGTCCTTTAAAATCTACCCAGGCTTTTCTAAATTCAGATTACATAGTTAATACACGGGTAGATGATGTTCCACATAATTTATTTCTGAACATCGATAGCTAAAGATTCAATATTTAAGACGCCATTATTAGCGGCAGTAAAAAAATTTCCATAATCAGTAGTTTGTTCAAATTTTCAATTTTTTACATTGTGTTAGGATTAGAGTTATTGGAGTTGGAGCCCGATGGATTTTACGATTTTCCGGAAGGGTTGCGATGGAGTTTAAAGGGGGTGAGGGTTAAAAAGAGTAAAGGGTGTAGTGACGTCACTTGCTTCAGTAGAGCTCTCGTAATGTAGGCCAGCCTATCGCAAGGGTTCTGCCATTCTCTAAGTTAAAATTATCCGCACTAATCTTGCTCACAACGGGAATGTTCTGCGTTCATGGTTGAATGTTTCAACTAACTACATTCGCAGAACGTTGATACTTGAATTGTTGAATTGAGAATGTTGTTTAGAATTTGCTAACGTCCACAGAAGGTGTTTACCTACGTCTAATTTACATTATCTTGATTAATAAGACAGCTGTTCGTTTGCAGAATTATTAATTTTATTGAAAATAATATGTAATTACTTTTATGAAATACTTAAAATTAAAAAATGTATTGAACAATTTGAAATGAAATAAAAGCTTACAATTTACATTGAAAACATAAAAAATTTCAACCTCATCGGTAACACGCCGATTTAGTTTGTAAAATGAATATTTTTTAAAAATGTGAAGGAAAGAACACAATTCATAATATTATTTTACCAGTTTATCTTGCAAAAGCTGTTACGTAAACCTCTTTTCTTTGATCGATCATTCTTAACAGCCGCAACATCCAGTCTATCCTCCAGCAAAAATCAAAGCTGCCACATGTTATTTGTGTAATATTGCCGGCAATTGCAGGCAATTATTAAATTATTAAGACAAGGAGGGTGATTCTATATATTTTATGTTATCCTTCATGATTTTTTATATTTAGCGTTATGAAACAATTAAGAAAAAAAAGCAAAATTCGTCGCATATCGGAAGGTGTCCGTCGTCCATTTTCGGCAATCAAATTTATGTGAAATTTCTATGGATTAATTACCTACTTCAAAAACGAAATACTAAGTATTAGTTATTGAAACTACTAACAGATAAGCCTAAAATGCGTTCATAAAGGACTATTAATTTTTTGTATAATTTTGATGTTTGAACGCAAGACATTGCGAATGTCAATTTGATTCGCAAATTTTCATCTCATCTCTTAAAGAGGATTACGCGGCAAATAACTAAGATTACTTCTAAGAGTTGGTGTCTTAACACAAGCGAAGTATTTAGATACGGAATACTGCATTTAAGAAAACTGTCAAAATTTGTCGTATACAGAATCAGATACAATAGAAAAGATACAGAATCCTCTTCGAAACAGATCTACCTTTTTTAACTAGAATTACGTAACTGTGAACGCATTATTTGTCATCACTGTATAAAAAAGGTATAAAAATTTTAACTCAGAAATTATATGTATGCATTGCATATATTTTCACAGTGCAATCATCATTACAATAATAATTATTGACATCGACATGTTGAAATATTTAATCCCCGTGGAGTGCTGCAGCGAGCCGCTTTGCAGGTCGCGGTCGGTCGCCTTACCTGGTGATAGCGAGCTATTGATCCGCTAGCTCTTCTGCCGCCCTAGTATTGTATCGCCTCGCCGGGAGCTCTATGTCCGTGCCTGTATGACTACGGCCCTGTGCAGGTATTGATGTACAGCTAGGGTAGGGTTGTAATCCGACCCTCCGTAGAGGGTAGATTTTTATTTTTATGACATATTTAAAAAATATTGGAAATTTATAGGTGTATTGATGTGAAAGTTGTTTTGTGCTGGGTTTCGCTTTGCATATTTGTATGTAGGTATATTTTGATAGAAATTTGACTAAAAATGTGTTGATAATAAATATATTATGACTGTAGAAGACAGGCACATGCGTGATCGAGTTTTAAACTGACCGAGTACTGAATTAATCCCACACAACTTGCTATATTTATTGCAGACGTTTTTATCAACAACAAAAAAAACAAATTGGATTCATGGTTTAAGGCTTCTAAAAAAATGTGTATTCATCCTAACCATGTACAAATCTCAAGTACGCCTATAAATTGAATTTAAGGGCCACCTCTGGCCTGGCCCCAAAATACTTGATAACCCCACTCGATTCTGTGCAAAGGAGGGCGGTTCGTCTGATTGACAATCCGTTGTTGACAGACCGATTGCCATCTTTAATGCACAGAGGGCAATGCAGGCATGCTGAGTCTGTTCTACAGATATTTTAATGGAGCTTGCAGCATCGTTGATGTTGGCTTCATGAGAAAGGGTCGTTTCTTTGACTCATTTTTTGTTGGCTCGTATGTGTAACGAACTACCGATATCTGTTATTCCTCCTTCATATTTATGAGGACATCTTAATTATTTTAATGCTTTTGCAATAAATTGGTCTTTAAACTGTTGCAAAAAAAAAAATTATTAGAATAACTTTTAAAAATTGTTCCCATCAATTGCCTTGTCCAGGTAAGATAAGAGATCCTGAGTTCTTGTCCCAGTTGTTGTCAGTTGCGACCTGAGTTCTTGTAAGTTGCGACCGTTATTATTTTATTTCTCTGTGTCTTATTTTGTTTATACTGATGCAAAATAAATAAAATTTGTTTTAATTTTTTTTAGAATAACTTTTTAATAACCTTTGAAAGATGTACCCATTAATTCCGTGTCAAGGTAAGACAAGAGATCGAGTTTAGATTTATTAGTTTTTTCTGCTTCATCAACGAAAAATAATTTTTACTTGAAAAAAAAATAATTAACTCCCTTCCATGAAATGTGGATAATTTCCACATGTCCATTAATAAGTTTGTTTGTTCTAAGTGCAACCGTATGTAAGACATATACGACAAAAAATGTAATATGTATGTGCATATAGTTAAAAGTTAAAGGATACTTTGAGCTTAAACTTGTTAAGGTCATGTTGTAAACATCCGCTTTCCTGCGAGGCAGTTAATTAAACTAAAAAGTCTTTCCGGGGTCATCACCATCGGTAAGTTAGTTCTGCACCTGGGAAGAATCAGAAGCCTGTATTGGCAGTCTCGCGTGAAATTATCCGAGACACAGAATCCCATTTCAGCCAGAATGTCGGGTATTGATAAGAAAGCGCTCAGAAGCTTATAAGCCATCAGCAGTAATGCAACATCTCTAAGAGAACTAAAGCTGCTGATTCTCAGCATTCTAAACAAAACAGAGATTTTGAAGTAAAATGAAATATTTCATCACATTTGTAATTTGCGAGGCGGGAATGAACCATTTATTGGAAAACCCTTTACTGGATAACCCTCTGCTGTAAGTCGCCCCAATTCGCTACATTTGGTGACTTAGCAAGGATGCCCGGTTTCATGGGGTGAGGTTTGTCTGGGTCTTGGCGGCCAATGTGAGACACAAAGCGTAAAAAATGGTTACATGTTTTAATCTCCAAGCGGTAACGCTTGAAAAAATAACTTTATGTTGCCGAACGCGTTAAAAAGTGAAATTACGTATTAGGGAAAATAATTTGCTTGAGTTTTTATGGGTAAAATAAAGTAACAATATATATTGCAAATGCGTGCGAAATTTTATTATTACCTTGACATTCCACGATTACGGTACCGTGACGGCATAAAGCAATAAACATACGTTCCTTATCACAATAATGCTGCAGCTCTTTCAAAAGATGAGATCTAATGTACGTAGGTTTGTTTCCTCCAAAGGAAAACGTAATATTTACTTGCATATCCCTCACACATCGCATCGTGACGTCTCCGTATACCCCTACAATACTACTAACCGTGACGATAATTTTGAACGTATGGAATATAGTTATAAGGATAATATTGAAGGGTGAGTAAATTCCAAAAAATTATAAACATCAAACGTCACCGATGGTTTTTATTTTGTTATTGAACGTATAATGCTGCAGCTCTCTCTTACACACTAAATAACAACAGTCGAAAATGAGACAAACGGCAAAAGTTTTTCTGCACCCACCCAAAGGAAACAGACAATCATTATAATACATCTCCCTCACACGTATAAAGAAAATGAAATGCAATTCCATAGCTGAGACGTAATTAGAAATATCTGTGTCCTCCAAAGAAAAAAAATAGTAGGTACTTTAGAGGAAACAGACACAAGTATATTATGTCTTTTGTCTCACTATTATTTAATGTGTAAGAAAGGGCTGCAGCATTGTGTGTTTGTTTATACCGTCATGGTACTGTAATCGCGAATCGTCACGGTAATAATGAAAGCACTCATTGGTGTAAATTCTGCAAAAAAAAAATCTTATTCTTTTTCATCTTCTTCTTCGCCTGTCTTATGTGACTGAAGATCGTCGACTTTCTAGAACATTGTATTCCTTTGGGAGGACAATCTCCACCAGCTTCTTTTGTCTGCTTTCCCCACACAGAGTTAAGGTCGATTCCAGTCGCGACCATTATTTTTCCAACAAATCATGCCACTTCAACAAACAATGTTATATCCCAAGTGAACCCATCTAGAAAGCAGGTTTATTTTTTACGCAAAAGATTTTTTTCTAATAGATCGATTCTCAACTCTAGATGAAAGTAAGAAACTTGCCTTTTAAATGGATTTAATTTTTTATTATATTATAATGTTCTAAATTGCCTGAGACAAGTGTCATTTTTAATTCGAAAGTGCTACTAAAATATGCAGAGTACCGACACAAATTCAAAAAAAATTCTATATCCCTTTTTACTGCCCATGTTCAATATTGGATATTTGAAAGGGGCGATCGTATTATAATGATTTCTTTTAAAAGGGGGCTCTACTTTTCGTGTTTTTTATAATTTGTATTTTATTTCTACTCTCTTTAAAATGCCTATTTCATCATTCAGTTTAATTTTACTGAGATCCCTGAGGCGATTGTGTGATGAAACCATCTACGATCGTGTGAGAAACGTGGAGATCCACAAAGAATGCAAGGGTTAAGTCTTTTCGATGATTTGGGCATGTAGAGCGAATGAACGAGGAAAAGAGTGTAAGGAGAATATATGACGCAAATGTGAATGGTAGAAGAAGTCGAGGGCGCCCAAGAAACACATGGCACAACCAAGTCAATCAGATACTTGAGTCGGGCCATGTCAAGAGTCAGAATAATAGAAGAGCATGTATGTAAACGATCGTATGAATGTAAACGAGGCGAGGAATGTGTGCCAAGACCGAGTTGTTTGGCGGATCGTCCTCTCTGCCTACCCTTGCGGGGAAACGCCGTGATAGTTATTGAATTAGTTTAATTTAGTTTTAATTTTTCTTTTGGTGTGACACATGTTTTTTTATTTTATTTTTGTGTCTACATTTACAATTCTCATAACTACATTGTAATGTAGTGTATATACGTCCACCTTGATACGGGCACGACCCAAGTATGATGGTCATGATAATGTTAATGAATATTGTAAAGTAGAAATAATAAAAGAGGTAAAATAGTTAATCGATTTTGGTTTGCGGAAAACTTTTTTTTTATTTTTCAAAAATTTCATTTTTATTACTACGTATTTCCACAGTTTTATCACCATAAAAATATTTTTTGATTATTTTTCATCAGCGTCAGAAATTTTTCTATTGTAATATCATGTTTAGTACCTAATCACAAGGTGTTATTTTATTAACCTCGTAAAGGGGGAAAGATTCCTGAAAAATATTGATACTTCTATTCTGCGGCTCCTATTATTTTTCACGTACCACAATAAACTGGATACAGGAGGGCAGAATTACCGCTAGAGTCATGACACAGCTTTCATTAATCGCCCTTTCACTGTATCTGCTACTTCAATGAAACAATTAGAAGTTTTCTAACAACATTAGTCTACTTGGGGAAAAAAGCCCTTGAGAAAAGGTCGACCAAGAAGCGAAATTAATTGTCAACAATTAGGAAGCAGACACTTCATTCTAATTTTTGTGACATTAAGAAATAATAGTGCTCTTTTAAAAAAATTATTGCGGTGAAAAATAACCTTATATTACTTAATTAATTACTTTGTACAATTAAGAAAGGTGAGCTAGAAAAATATTTTAATGGTAAGCACAAAACATGTCTTAACCAAAGTAGTTCTGCAAAGTATTTGTTTTCGCGAATCACTTCGAATCAGATCTTTAGGTTTGAGATTCCAAAAGTATTATCGTGATTTATTTTTGGGTAATTATGCCATGTTGCGCTACTCCTTATTCAGCCGACGCTTCGGATAACATTACAGTGTCCATAATCAGGACAGAAGTAGAATCAATTCACTTTGAATCAGTTCACTCTTGAGTCGATAGGGATTGAGCGCCTCTTGTGTGAAGTTTACAAAAGAATAAATAATGAAAAGTCTTAAAGCACTTACTCTTTTGTGAGTTCTCTCAAGAGTTCTGATTGCCAGGAGCCAACCTAATTTATTTATTTATTTATACTGGGTTTTACAGATGTTTACACTTACATGAGAACAATCCAGTTATAAAACTCAGTTATTACACAATTATAAAAATCTACAATTACATACAATTAAATACAAATAAATACAATTAGGAAAACAAAAACATCACAAATAAAAATACAGAATTATATACAAGGTCACTCAAGTAACACATTGCAATGAGTGGTAAAAGACATATGAAATACGCGAGCATGCATAGAAAGACAATTCACACAACATAATTAGTTAGTACTTTTTAACAGCGCTAGAACTTTTTTTTTAAATCCGTACAAATTGTCAACGAAAATATCCACATCAGCGCACTCTATCTTGTTATACAGTCGACACATCTGGGTCAGAGGGCTAAAGTAGGCGATATTATTTTTAAATGTATTCATATGAAAAATGTTATGGCGTCTTAAACAATGGGAATTGGGGACATTAATTTCAATACTGTTAAGACATAATGTAGTATCAAGATGGCCGTGAATAATTTTATGTAAACATATTAGATCAGTCAATTGCCTTCTAGTTTTAAGTGTATCAATCTTGAAATAATCACGACGTACATCGTATGATCTGAGATGGTCGTGTAGTCCACATTTGAAGGATAACATTCTTAGTAATTTTTTTTGAACTGATTCTATAATGTTTTCATATTTGCAGTAATGTGGATTCCAAATAGTGCTTCCATATTCAAGTTTACTTCTAATTAAGGCATTGTAAAGTGTTAGAATTGATTGAGGATCTTTGAAAGGTTTACATATTCTGTGAATAAATCCCATCATTTTTAATGATTTGCACTTAATGTTGTTAATATGTACATCAAATATGAATTTAGAATCAAGAGTGATTCCTAGATCCCTTATTGAAGAAACTTTTTTGAGAATAATATTATTGATAACATAAGAAAAATCTTTTATAATTCTATTTCTAGTAAAGTTTAAAATGTAACATTTTTCAACATTTAAGTGCATATCATTGACAGTACACCAGTTATTGAGTGTGTCGAGGTCATTTTGAAGCAGCTGATGATCGGAAACAGACTTAATTTTACGAAAAATTTTAAGATCATCGGCGAAAAAAGCATAATCACAGTTTAATTTCGAGCCAAGGTCATTTATGAATATAAGAAAAAGCAGGGGGCCAAGATTTGAACCCTGTGGTACACCAGAAGTTACAATTATAGGGGATGATTTGTATCCATTAATAAGAACTAATTGAGTTCTGTTATACAAATATGATTTCACCCAGCGTAATAGGTCTCCATGTATTCCAATTTGTTCAAGTTTTTTTAGTAAGATGGAGTGATTAACTCTATCAAAAGCTTTTTGGAAATCAGTATAAATTGTATCTACTTGTAATCTTTCATTAAAAGAATTACAAACATAATTACAAAATTCCAAAAGATTTGAGTTGATTGATCTTTGAGGAACAAACCCATGTTGCCTAGTGCAGAGAAGGGGTTTAAAATGTGAAAAAATACTTTTATATATCAGAGATTCAAAAACTTTAGCAAAACAGGATAGTATACTGATTGGCCTATAATTTTTTATTAAAGATTGGTCTCCCGATTTTAATACTGGGACCACGTGTGCTTTTTTCCACAGATCGGGAAAAGTTCCCGTGGTAAGGGATGCATTAAAAATTATAAAAAGCGGTAAACATAAAGAGTCTGCACAGCAACTAACAAAGAAAGGAGGAATTTTATCAGGTCCTGGGCCCTTACTGGGATCTATTTTACTCAAAAAACATTTTATTTCATCTGCACTAATATGTATTTTACCCAAATTGCTTTGATTGTGTTCAGTTATGTTAGGCATTGAATCATTAGTAGATGATTCCGACTTGGTATAAACAGATGAAAAATATTTAGAGAATATGTTTGCTATGTTTTCACCGTCATTCGCGGAAATATCGTCAAGATACATTACTTTAGGAATACAATTATTTTTTCGTAATGATTTTGAGTACGACCAGAATAACTTTATGTTACCTTGCAGACCACTTTCGACAGAGTTGATATATGATTTATAACATTCGCTTTGTATTTTTTTTGTAAATTTCCTTAAATAAGAGAATTCCCTATAATCTGACTCATAACCATGTTTTTTTACCTTAAGTCTAACTTTGTTTTTTTTCTTAAGAAGAGCAATCAATTGCTGATTAAACCAGACAGGATATTGATTTTTTGTTTGAGTACCATATTTTTTAAAGTATTTGTCAATAATTTCCCACAATTTTTCATATAATAAGATTACCATGCTATTCACATTTTTATTTTTAAAGAGAGTTATCCAATTAACAGACAATAGATCCTGTCGACATTCATCAAAGTTTCCCTTCCTGAAGTTATATTTTGAATCGCTTCTATTCATTTCTAAGAATTGATCTTTATTTTGTTTCACTATAATTTCAAATGAAGGGTGATATTGATCCAATTTGGTTAAGCCTGGTGCTATATGTATATCAATGTTAACTTTATCTGAAAAAACAAGATCCAATAAATTTTCATTTCTATTTAGTACATAATTGAATTGATACAAATTGCAAATTGATGAGAGATTGACAAGACTATGTGCTTTCATGCTTTTATAATTAGAAGGGGAAAGTACATTATTTTTGAATGAATTGTCAGGTATCCATTTAATTTCGGGCAAATTAAAATCACCAACAAAAATAAACTGCGAATTGGAAGTTGAAAACTTTAAATACAGATCCTGTAATTTTTCAATATGTTTACAATAATTATCAACGGTTACACTAGGAGAAATATAGAGGATGCATATAAAGATGAGCGAGTTGGAACGAGACTTAATTACAAGCCACAAATCTTCATTGTCACTCTCCCACTCCGTTTTTCTTGACACAAGAAGTTTTTTAGAAACGGCGGCTAGAACTCCGCCACCTTCTTTAGACACAGATTTGGTTGAGTCACGATCTCTTCTAAATATTACATATCTATCATCAAACAATTCTTCACTAAATATCGTTGAGTTCAGCCATGTTTCGGAAAAACAAATAATGTCATAATTATTGATTAAAATATTATTGCATACACTTACAGTCTTTGTTCGAATACCCCTCACATTTTGATATAATATATTTAATGCATCAACAGCAAGTACCTCGCCATCTATTTCGGTATGCTTAGATGCCATAGTCAATGGTGGAGAGGTCCTTCAATAGTGCTGCTTTGTAGGCCGGACAATCCTTATCTCCGGTGGGGTGGGCACGCGAAGCTGCAGGCTTTCCAAAACGTGCGCATGTGGCGCAACTGGGTGCTGCAGCAGCAGCGGGGCAGGCCTCACGCGCGTGTCCTTCTACACCGCAGTGGGAGCATCTCTTGGTATCTTTACAATACTTGTGCGAGTGTCCGACCATTTGGCAATTCAAACACACTGTAAGTCCAACAAAGTCACGCACACCGCAAACGGTCCAGTCCACAAATACGCGTCCTTGTTGCACCAACGCATGACGAATGTTAGCAGGTACCGAGTACACTCTGTGGCAAGACGGTCCGGTTCGAGCTCCAGCCATATGACTTAATTTGCACTTGGATACACACTCTTTGAAGTCACCAGCTTCAGAGATTCCGGAGAGGGCCTTCTCTAAGAAGTTCTCGTCTGAAAGTTCACGGGGCACATTAAAAAATATTATTCTAGGCTGCCTCTTAATTGGAAGACGGGCACTCAGCAAGTCGGAGCTAGATATAATAGGATCATTTAAAAGCCTTTCTTGTTCTTGGCTGCTGGCAGTGTGGATAATGACTCCTTTGTTTTTGATATTTTTTACTCCCGTTATCCTTACTCCTAACTGTGATGGCTTAACGATGTCCTTAATTATTTTTTTTGTGCCATCGCTATCATCAACCCCCGGTAGTTTTGGAAAAAAACATACAGATGGTCTTGGTTTCCCTATTTTGATGCTGGTACGAGTGAGTGGTGGGGGCACTGGGAGTTTTTTCTTTGTGACTTCAGCGAAAGAAAGGCTAGCCTCTGTAGCATCAGCCACTCGGCGCATTACTGGACCCAGATCTGATTCAAGCTGTTGGATTTTATCCAGCAGCTGCTTTGCATAATTTTCCGCCATTTTCTTCTCAGCCTGCAAGACCTTGATGTTAGCAAGGGCCGAATTTAGGTCTCCTCTAAGTTCTTCCTTCTCTAGCAAAAGTTGTGCAACGGAGCCGAGAACATTTGTCACGTTTATTGATACTTTGAGCTGCTGCTCTTTGGAGACTTTGGATGGTTTTTCAGCCAAAGCGTCCTGTAGGGCTTTTAGGGCGATTTGGGTACCGGATAATGTCTGGTGTCCTGATACATGACTAATGTCAGGGTTGGTTTCGGCTTCAATCTCCTCAGCGTCTGAGTCCGATTCTTCAGATTGGGAGGTGTAAGGGGAAGCAATAATAGGGCTTTTAACAGAGTTCTTTTTTTTCCCCATAATTATTACACATATGTAATTTCAGTTCAATGTTAAAAAAAATGTATTTATCTTCAAAATAAAATTAGTTTCGATTTGTGATGAAAGTATTCAAAGTTCACAACACTTAACAACCAATTAGAGCCCGGAACAGTGAGCTCATAATCAAACGCAGCCAATGAACGCACTTGCTGCCGTAAACATCACTGTGGTACTTTTGTATGAGAAACAACTATTATGGAAAATAAGTTTATTACTATAAAATATGCTTAAAATCGAAGAATTCACAAGAATAACACTTCCACAGGTTGAACGTTCGTTGTTTTTTACGATAAATAGTTTTTTTCTTCCGGCGGATTTGTTTTAACTTGTATTTTTCTTGGTATAAATAACAGCTTGACAGAACACGACAAGTACGTACGGTAGGTGTATTATTATGGCTGTTCCATTTTAAGAACGCTTTAAAATGAACCGAAGGGGAAGACTGGTAAGAATCTGGGTTTCCATATCTAGGAATGATGGTAATTTGCCGGTGTGATTCTGAATCATATACTTAATGAATTTTTTTAACAATTTATGAAAAAAGAAAAACATTGCTTATCCAAAATTTTAAACCCGTTACCTCTTGACTGATAATTTTACCGCTGATGGGATGGTCACACTAAGCCTTATCTGTCTTCCTTTCTTTGAGTGAGCTTAAACAATAAACATAACAGTTAACAATAATAATAACTAGGAGGTAAAATCCATAATATGTATATTCCGCGGGAAAACTATAATATGAAAACATCAATAGTTCTATTTGAATGTTACAGATGGCAGCACTTCCGGTCGTATCTATTACGTGAAGCGAGTGTGTATGACAGACGCTAGTTCAA
The DNA here is from genome assembly GCA_917563855.2 of Limnephilus lunatus. NCBI lineage: Eukaryota > Metazoa > Arthropoda > Insecta > Trichoptera > Limnephilidae > Limnephilus > Limnephilus lunatus. Next base: position 51,118,806 of record OU830602.1, on the reverse strand, counting down.
TAAATACGTATACATACTTGCATGGCAGATCAATTCCGATAAACACACTTTATTAGAAAGTTTATGCTTGGAGAAGATACGACTTTGCATGTGGAGGACATAATATTTTAAACATTGAACATTGCATGATTTTACATTTGCTGCCCCCTTGACTCTTGATATTACATTTACAAGAAGATTTCTGCGAAAGTTGAGTAAATACTTATTTGAAAGACTTGAAAATTTAGGAATGGAGAATTTCAGGCCCTCCATTAATATGCATAGTGTAACTCTAAGGGACCAGCTCAGGTACGGGGGTTCTGTCAAAGCAAGAGTTCAGTTACCCTCTCAAAAACTGGGCGTACTGTACAGGGCTCGCTCGGATACTTTAATAGTAAACAACTACTAACCCTGTTACAAGTCGCAATTGCCCTCCACGGTTGAATTTGGTAGCCACCTCTGGTCTGGAGTCCCGAAATACTTAAACAAACCCAATGTTTACTATAGTGGAAGATGCTCCGAGGAACTGCGTCATTGATCCACTCGGCACTGGTGCAAAATCGGGAAACAACCCAAACACGCGCCCAACATATGTACACGGTTGCCATTAATCACATGAGAACGGGTCGTTTCTACGACTCGTTCTTGAGTTCAACAGCTTGGCTGTTGAACGACTTGCCGGCCTTTGTGTTTCCTCACTCCTCCAACATGGGTCTCTTCAAGACACATGTTCACTTCTTCCTTTCCTCAAAAAGACACACCACAAAGCATCTTCAAAGATGACATGAGGCACCGAGGGAAATTATTTTCCTCATGGCCTCCTGTGTGGAGCAAATGTAAAAATAAAAAAAATAAATAGCTGATGATGCTGCTGACCTGAAGTTTGATTATCAAGAATTGGAATTATGTGTATCTAACTACTCGGAACAAATAAAGCATTCTTCCGGAGTCTTCCTTAATGCGATTAAGATTGTAAGCCGTTAGTTGATTTACCCTCTTTCCTTTCTCAAATATATTTTTATTTTGAAATATCACAACGTTAAATCTTTTCTTATTGAAAATTGTCAGACCGATTCTGTCCGGGATAGGAAAATATATTTCTCGGAATGACAAATAATTCAGCACTCAATATTTTGTAAATTATCGCTCTCGCTCCATTATCGGCATTTTGTCTGTCCCGGGGAATAATGTCTTAGCGCGGAACGGTATCATGACAAGACTAAATATATCATTCTTTTTGTAGGCTGCTAAAATCGGATTTTTATTACACCATTATCCATTCACTCTGCGTCCCCCTGGTGTTAGCTTTCTTCGTGGCATTATTTAAAGAAATAACCTTGGCTTTCTTTTAGAAAATGGCAAGTCTATATATAAATTTGAATAATTGATTTGACGCAGAAACATAAAGTCATCAGGGTAAGGCCACTCAAATATAACACAGTAATATGTTTGGCCCTGAAAATCATTCTTACGCATGGTGTTTATTCATGTACACACTATTTTATGTAGGTTAAGGATATTTTCACACTAAAAATTTTAAATTTCGTCGTGTTTTCTGGACAAAATCGGTTTATGGAATAATAGTTTATTTATCATTATCCTAAGAAGGAAGTTAATGACTTTTCCAAAAATCTTTGTCTAAATGTCTATGGGGGTCGAGGGGAATAGTTGCGTATAAATCCAATAAGTATTAAATTGTACTTACAGATTTATTTAAACAATTATCCTCGTACCACAATTTACATTTGTAAATTATGGGTTCAAATTATGGTAAAAAGTGGTTCGTGACCGCGTAGCAATTCGCGAGCTGTTGGAACGGCGGCAATCTGGGACAGAATGATTCTTCTTTTCCCCGGACGAAAGCAGCGGTGTTGTAAGTTTAATATTCTGTGTGTCTGTTTGTCTGTATTTGTCTGTCTGTGGCATCGTAGCTTCTAAACGAACGGACCGATTATGTTGCGTTTTTTTTGTTTGAAAGCTGACGTGATCGAGATGGTTCTTAGCTACAATTCATGAAAATCTGTTCAGGCGTTTCGAGGACATCGGCTCTTTTTTGTTGGGGTTTGCTTAAAATTTTGAAAATTTTACTTATGTTCGGCAACGGTCGTTGATAAACTAATGATGAAAAAGATCCTTGTTCTCTATTGGTGCGCAAATAGCCAATAGGATGAATTCGCTTGTCGAAATTGCTGCTATGTTTGCTCCCACATACTCAATCCCAATATATCGTAGGTGAAAGACGAATTGTTTCTGACCCAATTATTATAATTTAATGGCTAATGAATAAATTATAAAAATAATCTACATGTCGTTACTCCGCAGGGGTAGATTGACAGAGGAGAAAATCACAGAAACCTGCCTTTGTACACAGTCTTTCTTCAGTGACATTCAAACTTATCTCAATAGTTATACCGTCCCTTGCCATAATCACTTTAGCAATCGTGTTAATAATTGAAAATCGAGTCGAGCGACGATTTGAATATTTCCCGTCCACATTAAAAAAATCATAATCTAAATAAAAAATTGTAAACTTTATAAACGAGCAAATTCTGCATGTTAGTTCCTTTGAAATTTTTATGCGAGGTATTTATTCGGGTCAAAATTGGAAATTTTCCATTTTTCTATATTGTGTACGACCTACATGATAATCATGGATATAGAAATATATTAGAAAACTTAATTTTTAATCTTAAACAGATGTTCGATATATGGATTAATGTTTCATTTGGTACTAGGTCCAAATTATTCACTAGGCTGATAATATAATATTAATTGCGCATTTAGTGATGACTTAAAAAAAACACAAATGTTCACGTTACACGCTAGGTGAAATAGTTCGAGAGAAACAAAAGCGCCGATCCAACAGGGGAGGTAAATACTCGTACGAGGTTGATGAAATGACCGAAAACCACTATACGTGACTTTGGGTCCATTGGGACGCCTACGTTGATTAACCAAAGTGCACGGATCGTGACGTAACGGTTAGAAAACAAACCAAGTCGCTAAAATAAAACCACGTTCACATGAGCTTGGAAAATTCGTTTTGTTTTGAATGAGATTGAGTAATTTAACAGATTACCGACAGTTTTAGAACTTACCGTAATCGTGTTTTAAATACAATGTACTATAGTTTTAATAAATAGCATTAAGTTTGGGGTCTAAGGACAAAAAAATTTCCGACCGTTAAATGCTATGGCTGTGGCCGTGATCACCATATATTTTGTTCCGGAAAATGTCACTTAGAATTTCCATCATACTGAAGAATATAATTAATTACATTTTTTATTTATTTAATTACCGCACGAAAGTCCCTGCTGCTCTCAACCACCTAGAGCTACTGAGAATATGGCATACCCAATTGGGATTCTTTGTAAGGCTGAAGGAAGTAGAGGAGAAGCAGATGGGGAATAGGAAGGTGGGGAAGATCCTGGCTGTTCATATCTGGTCATCAAACACCGCTAAAGCCATTTCAAGCAACATTTAAATTCTAAATCGTGGTCTTACACCAGGGTGATATCCAGGGCTGGGCAGTATTTGAATTACTTGTAATTGAAATACGTATTTGAAATACAAATACGTATTTTGTATTTGTATTTCAATAACTTCCTAAAAATATATGTTGTAATTGGTATTTTAATTACCTGATGCAGAGGTGTTTTGTAATTTGTATTTCAAATACTTATGGCTTCAAAATACATTTTCAAATACATTTAGCGATCTTAATAATGATAATGAAAAATAAACTGACGTAGATAGGTAATACATAGACTAAAAATTCCGGAGCAATATATATCTAAATATATTATTGAAGCTTTTCAAAAATAATGAATCCTCTACTAGACCATGTATGCATAACACAAGATCGAATAAAAACGATATAAAAAATATTCCAAGTTATAAAACCACTTTCGGACAAAGAAACTATACATACTTTGCAACAAAACTCCATAAAATCCTTCCCCAAGACATAAAACTAATAAAAAATCCTAATGAATACAAATCAAGAATAAAAATATGGCTAAAAGAGGTCAACGAAAAAACCCTAATGAAGACATTAAAAACGGCATAGAAGACAAATAAACCATATTTAAATAACTTTAGTCCGCCTCGGCACGGGACCCCCTAGTGAGGAGGACTAAGAAATACAATAATTTAAACTTAATTTCACCATTATATCTTGTGTGTAACAATTATTTTATATAGTCGCTAAAATAAAAAAACAAAAAAAAAATAATTTAGAGTTGGCAACACGTCCCGTGATATAATAGCACTGTTATTGTACATTTTCTATCATATTATATTATACTTGCCATTGATTTGTATTGTACATTTTTGTGTCATAGTATTAGATCAAGCACTATAGGAATACTTTGACTGAATGCTAGATTATTTTTAAGCTAATTACAGTAGAGCGCACTTGAAATGAAATTACACAAAACTGCGCTATACAAACGTCATATTATTATAAAAATTATTATTATTATCTAACACCTGGGTCTTAAACGACCTATACCATAAAACTTTACAAGTGGAGCGGAGATAAGATGTGTCTTCTGAGCAATATGATTGGTCAATTTTTGCACGTCTCTGTTTCACTCTACTCAGCTTTGGTTCTATGGAAACGCACCTTTAGATAAGGACACTTATGACGATTTATTGCAACCAAAGGATCTACCAAAACCAAACGTATTTTGTAATTTGTATTTTGTATTTGAAATTTAAAAAAATGATAAAAATACTGTATTTTGTATTTCAAATACACGACTTGAAAGTATTTTGTATTTCGTATTTAAATACAAGCGAAAAGGTATTTTGTAATTTGTATTTTAACTATAGCGAAGCATGTATTTTGCCCAGCCCTTGTGATATCGAGAGTATTTCTATTCAGGAACGTACCACAAATATGCCTTAAATTCTTTTAAATAATATCGTTAAATAACTTATTAAATTTCAATTTTTAAAAAAAACTTTCTTTTTATAACTTTTGAAAGTTATTTCCATCAATATAATATATCATTGAAGGAGAAGATGATAAATATGAATAATCTAAACGAAAATATGAAAGAGAAAAAGACACAACATGAAACACAGAAAAAGACAATGGTCGCAACTGGGACTTAAACACAGGCCTCTCTTCTAACCGGGACGTGCACGTTAACCAATTTGGCTATTGCCACCTTCTGTCAAACCGTCATATTTGTCAATCTCATATTTAAAATTTTAGAATTAACTATATTATCTTCTACTAATTTCTAAAGATTAATTTTTTCGTTTAGATTATTCTTGTTATCTTCTTTTTCAATGTTATAAAATTTACTTGCGCAAGCAGGAATTTGAGCCCGCAATCTTCGGATTGCTTGTGAGAGTCTTATCCTTTAACTACGGAGGCCGTCAATCATACATTTTATAACACAACGATGGAAAGAGGCAAAGCAGAAAAAATCTTAAATACCCACTGATATAATTCCTTTAAATTTATTTAATTTTTCCATTGCTTATAGACATTTTATTTAGAATTTTATTTGAAAAAATTCACCTTAAATAAACTCATTGCAATATTGATAAAAAGCTATTGCATTTCTTTTTACATTATTCAATAGATTAAATTATCTGGTGATACGGATGACCTGGTTGCATACCTAGAAATTCTCAGTAAAAGAATATTTCCACCCCAATTCTACCTCGCCTGGGAAATCTATTCCCTTCGGCAGCTGTCGTATAAAGCTTGTGTAATCAGTGCCGAGTAAATAGCTGCGTTCAGGGGATGATTATATATGATGCTTTGCCAAAATACCAATTTGTTACTTTAATTTTAAATTTTAATTAAAAATTAAAACTCTTCAAAACAAAATGTCTACAAACTGTTACATAGTTAATGCCTTAGAAATACAAAAAATAGAAAAAATGTATATCATTAACCAATGATTGTTTCTGAAAAAAATCTACGATCACAAAATTATTTTTATGCTGCCCACTACATATTTAATGCTAGAATTACAGGCTTCTTTCAAAGAAGAACATTTAATGCAGTCAGCCACGGTACCCAGTCAATTTCCCACGGTAGAGGAAATAGCGCACAAATGGAAATTGGAGCATCAAAATCACTTGAAAATTCCTATAAGAGAAACTCCCAGCGTGAATTTCCATCATTTCCAATAAGTTATCTAAAAGCACCAAAAGTAACATCAAATATGCACGATGCAAATTGGGTTACCTACTTTGGGCGACTTTAGAACTTCACGGCTTCAGGACGTACAAAAATTCAATTAGTTATAAATCCTTATTTTCCAGGTCATCTTTTAGAATGCTATGTGGGTGGTCTGGTCATCTTAAGAACATGAAGGAGAGGAAGTTATGGGAAGGAAAAAGGTATGAGGGGTGGGTAGAAATCAAGGATTTAGTGTGGCCAGATCATCCGCCCCCAAGACCTAGAGAAACATCACCGCATGAACCGAGCGTCCTTCTAAGTCACCAAACGTAATGAACTACTCGGGGTGACCTATGGAAGAGTTAAGTTATGATTTGAGATTTTAAAGTCCAAAAGTATTGTAGTAATTTATTTTTGGGGGATTATGCCGTTTTGCGCTACCTTCTTTTGTAGCCAAAGTTTCGGACAGTGTTATAGTGGCTAAAAAAGGAGGTAAAATAAATAGTTTTAATTACGACAGAGGTGTTGGTTAACCAATAAATGGTTCCCGGGGCAGCGATACTTATTTCCGCTTCTCAAATTGAGCTATTTTCGAATGAAGTGTCGTTGCTTGGTATCAAATTTGAATACATTCGCTACAGCGCTTAGAGAGAATAACATTCACGGTGTTTTTATGAATATGTTTTTCAGTCAATTTTCACACAGTGGTTGTATGTTGACGAAAGCTATTCTAATATTTTTTCTCTGCCGGACGAAACTAATGCTTAGTCAGTAAACTCATTTTATTTCACGTTATTTCATAATCAGATAATACTGTCACAAACAAAAATTGATATCGATAATTCAATGCGGTTGTTATCCGTTTGTCCATCTGGTTTGAACATTGAACTAACCCAGAACTGCACAGTGACACGTTTCCACGAGCTTATATGAATTGACAACCGCAAACATTAGTTTATATAATATTATTATCGACACCGTATTTCTCAATATAAATCCAAACAAAAGGGATTCACACAGACAAAGCTGTTTCTTGTTTTGTTTACTCATCAATTTTGTTTCATATGTGTTTAGATAACATACAAAAACAAAGCTATTGTTTCTAGTTAGACGAGCCTTGTTGGTGTATTGCTTTGTACTGAAATGTGAAGTCTCTATGAAGTCATTGTTTACCACAATATCTAAAGCAATACACTCCATTATTCAAATATAATATTTAGCGTGAGACTTGAATATTATATTTGTATAAATTTCTTAAAGGCCTCAAATTTAATTTAAATGAAAGGCACTCCGTTTCAAATAGTTATTCGACAATTTCGATATGGCGTCATTCACTATTCTTTGACTCTACGTGTAATCTGATCTATGACGGCTCGGTCCCGGGGATGTAAGACTCTCCTAGTTTGTTGGTTGCTTCGGGTAAAAAGAGGGAAGATTTAAGACGCACATTGTATTTATAAAAAATATCAGCTAAAAAACCTGCACAATTAAATTAAACAACACACAACTGTCAACGAGACATAACCAGCTGGGTTAGGTATCTACTTTACCAACTGATGATTAGCTTCAAGAATACACAACGGGGGTTCAGCCAAGCGCCGAACCATTTTTATACAATATTATATTAATTACGAGTTTTATTTCAAAGAGAACAGTGTTAGCAGGTTATTGATTTTAAAAAAATTAATGTATATATCTATCTATGACATAAAAAGCTTTTAAAAAGGTTTTCATAAATTCAAATACCAACCCTGATCCGATGAATGTCATTCACGTCGCTTAAATTTGTGAAACTGTAGATAATATTCGTTTTTTTAAATCGTTTTGAATTATGTTGAAAAGCATTAACTGTTCATAATATTTATGATTAACTAGCTGACCCGACGGACTTCGTACCGCCTCAGAATCAATAACTGTTGAATTAAATTCAGTTTTTTTTATTAAGTAAATAATAACACAATGAAGCAATCATCAATGTGTTTTGTTTTTGTCAGTATCAGAGATGGCATTGTGTACGGATTTATATTTTTTGTGATTTTCTTTTTTTTCCACTTACTTACGGGAATTTGGGAGTCGGGTGTGGGTGCCGCCGACCCGGGTACCATTTATTGGATAACCAACACCTCTGTCATACGTCACCCATAGGTCACCCCAAGTTGTTCGCTACGTTTGGCGATTTAGCAGGGGTGCCCAGGTTCATAGGGTGACGTTTGTCCAGGTCGTTTGATCTTTCCATCTGGACTCTCTCGTCCCATCGCCTTGCACTGCAGTTGGAGGGAAGGATTCATACGTCCGTCACTCCCGGATGCACTGACCCCAGATTCCTACCCACCCCTCATAACTTTTTCCTTCCTAGACTTCCTATCCTCCCCTTCCTTAAAAAGACCCTCCACACAGCATCCCCTAGAGGAAAATAATTTTCTTCGGGGCCTCACGTGTGACCTGATGTAAAAAAAAATTGCTTTTCATTTTCTTTATACGTGTGAGGGATTTTTATTATAATTATTGTATCTTTCCTTTGGATGGGTGGAGACATACGTTCATCGTTTGTCTCATTTTCGACTATTGACATTTAGTGTATAAGAAAGAGAGGCAGCATTATATGCTTGAAAGAATAAAAGCCAAACAATCAGCGCATTGACATTGGACGTGTTTGAATTTTTGGAACTCACTCACTACTCAATATTATAGGTACTTATCACAAAATGCCCGCAGCTCTTTCAAATATGAGAATTCGTTCCATAAAAAATGTATGGGGAAAAGAATTTTCTTAATAACTATATTTTTCGTTAATTTTTGTGATGTTTTAATAGTTATTATCCTTTCCGGGGCAAAGACAAATCCAACAAATCAAAGATCATCAAAATCGGCCCGGCCGTTCTCGAGTTATAAATAGTGTAACTAACCCGACTTTGTTTTATATATTAAGATAATGTTATGGAAAATGTATATACTATTATAATTATGAAATGTCAGATAAAATATTCGGTAATGAAAAATATAATTGAGTAAGTAGTTATTTTATGTATTGACAATGTTTTTTAATGTGAATACCGCACTAGTGCTACCAACCGTCCTAAACCAGTGAGACTATGGCATCCCCAATTGGGATATGTTTTTAGGCTGATGGTAGTTGAGAGGAGAAGGGGATGGGAAAGAGGAAGATTGAGAAGTACCTGGCTATTTCTGGTCACCAAACATGACTAAATCAATTTCGTGCAACATTTCAATTCTAAATTCTAATTGTGATTCAATTCTAAATTGTGTTACCAGGGCGGTACTGAGAGTATCTTCCATTCTGGAACGTGCTGCAAATATACCTTATATTATTTTTAATTATAAAATTGTGATATAGCACAATTCAATGAAATAAAATTTACCAGCGACCTTCGGATCGCTAGTAGAGAGGCTTACCCCTCGACCACGGTGATCGTCTATTATTTTATAGAGAAATTTATTTAGAATACCTTAATATTTTTCGACTGAAGACGTAACTCTAAGCCTAGTCTCAACCAATCATAATATACATATATTGTTGCTGATTCAGTATAATGATAGGTAAAAGTAGATTGAAAATGTTTCGATGATAATTGAATCTTGGTTATCCAGGGACATAAGTGAAAAAGAAAATATAAACTGTTCGTTACGAATCCGTGTAGTTTTTGTAATTCTACAAACCCGTCTTTTATCACGTACTCGTTGTCAGCAACAATCGTAAAATGCTGACTTCATTTAAACTGCTTCACAAAACAATTGTTGTGTCATAAATTGAAAAACGCTGTTCTGTTAAATTTGTGGATTATCCCTGATCATTTTTGGCTCAAATATTTTTTTCCTCATTGCAAAGACACACATTAATACATGTTATTTTAATCAATGACTGAACCGCCTGGATAGAACGTATCTCAGCGAGCATCCTCGAAAGGGTGATTTATTAATTTCTTCAAAATGGCTACATACTCGTACATACATTTGATGCAAAATCTCAATAGATGATCTGTGACCGATAACGTATTCGTTTTGCTTTTTATTGATGTGTAAGTAATGATTGCTTGGCGAATAGAATAATTTATATAGCTGAGGTACATAAAACGAAAATAATAGTATCATTATAGGAATGTGAGTGATGCCGTCAAACGAGTTAAATTTTTGAGGGGGAAACCAAAAATTCAATTGATTTCATAACACATATATGACTCATATATAACTCAGCTCCTGCCTATAAATTAGCAAAATTTGGAAATAATATCATAAAAAATACTCTTAATTTTAAACCTAAATACGGAATAATAAATTCCCTACAACTTATAGACCTCATTAAAGACATCACAGTACCTAATAATGCTACCCTAGTTTCATTTGATGTTGTTAGTTTGTTCTCAAATATACCAACAAACGAATTAAAAATAATTATTAATAATTACATGGAAAAAATTAACATTAATTTAATTAAACGTAAAGAAATAACAAGAGTACTAAATACATGCATAGAACAAAATTTCTTTAGATTCAATAATAACTATTACATCCAATCTAGTGGGTTAGCTATGGGCAGCCCGATTTCGCCGGTGTTAGCTGAGTTCTTCATGGATTATATCGAAGAATCCATCGAAAAATTAAAATCGTTTAAAAAAGTTGCCTTCTATCGGAGATATGTAGATGACGTTCTAATCATCTGGACAGGCACAAACAGACAATTAGATATTTTTCTAAAAGAAATTAATAAAATTAACAAATCGATCCAGTTTACAATGGAAATGGGGGGAAATAAGATTAACTTTCTCGACATAGGTATTGAAATCATTAATAAAAAATTAGAATTTTCAATCTATAGAAAACCAACATATAGTGATAATATCATACACAATACATCTAGACACCATATTTCACATAAATTATCAGTATTCTATTCACTCATTCACAGACTTTTACATGTGCCTTTGAATTATATAAATTATAATAATGAATTAAATATAATAAAAACCATAGCAAAGAACAATGGATACAAAAGCGAATTTATTGATAACTTATTAAAGAAAAAGGACAAAAAACTTACATTAACAATTATTTCACAAGGCCTTAAAAATGAAAAAGATATCACTAAACAATGGGTTAAAATCCCTTATATTGGCGAAATATCAACAAAAATATCCAGATTAACTAATAATGATAAATGCAAAACAGCTTTTTATAATGTGAATTCTCTAGGGAGAATTTTAATCAATAATAAAGATAAGAGAGAAAAACTTGAAAACTCAGGCGTTTACCAAGTAAACTGCGCTGACTGCCCATCGTATTACGTTGGTCAAACAGGGAGATCATTCAAAACCCGAATTAAAGAACACTTTACAAACTGGGTGAATGACAAAGGAGAATTGTCGAATGTAGCATCACATTTATTAGAAAATAAACACTCGTTTGATAAAGACAGAGATGTTAAAGTTCTTCATACTTGCAATAAAGGTCATAAACTAGATAGACTAGAATCTTTAGAAATTACTCGCTTAACTAAAAAAATAGACCCTAACTTTGTAATGAATAAACAATTAGAATCATTTGCTAAGTCTCCGCTTTTGTATCCATTGTAATTTTTATAATAATTTCGAAATTTAAAATATGTATTTAGGTTTGACCATTCCCACTCCAATGTAAACATGCATCCCTTCAAAAAGCAATTAAAAAATCCCATTGATCATAGATATGTATAATAACGATTTGACAATAAAATTAGTCCATTAATAATTCAAATTACTTGTAAGGTTTTTCCCTAATCAATAGATATTGAAGTGAGCTACAAACCCAAAGTAATTAGCCCACTGGAATTACCAAAATACTTAGAAATTCGACAGTCTAAAACGGCTCAGTAACAAAAATAATTCATTAAAATCCTTGTAGACTACCCCTCTCCCCCTCCCCCATATGTTATGTATATAAACCGTAGGCTAAGAATTATTTGTACCAGTCTGAAGATGGCTCTGACGAGCTGAAACCGGTTACGGTCAAATAAAATTAAGTGGAATAAAGTTTTTTATTTGTTTTATTATAATCTATCAATATATACTAGCATTTCATTCAACAATTACTGCTAATTACATTTTTCCACCTGAAAACAACCAACTTTATTTTTGTGAGAAAGGCATTGTTAGTGCTAAATCTCTCGTTAGGTGGCGTCGAAACAAATTATATCTACATTTTTTGGTGAAATACTTCAACTTGTTAAATGTTATTTTTAATTGATAAACTAACGTTTTTTTAAGACAAGGTTTTTATACATAGCACAAAGGGTAAAAATTATCATAATCAATAATTATCAGCCAGAAACACTCATATTAAACTAATGTTCATTAATAAGTTACATACATAAGGTTACCATCTTTTACAGTGTATTTTAATATTTCCGTCAAATTAAATAATAATTTTAATCGGATCAAGGCTTCCACACCTGACCCAGAAGTTATAAATATCCTAGCTTACTATTTGAATTATTAAGCACGAACAGTGAAGAATTACAGTGGTTTGCTCAAATTTATCATTATTATATCAACTGCCTGTGATGTAATGAATTCAGTTTACCGTGATATTTAAAAAAAACAACATCATTTCACACAATTTCTGGCGATTACCGAAATGAACATGACATCTTATTACGAAAATTCTTTGAATGATAAATTATTACCTTTGGGGGGTGAAAAACTACCCCAAATAGAGCAAGTAGAACGAATAGCTTCAACATGTATTCTTTTTTTTTCAACCTTTCGAACATCAGCCGGGTCTATTTACTTTTTCTTCTTTTACGTCTGCTTCGACTTCTGGCATTCAGCTTTTGACACTGGCCTCCCTCAATGTCTCTATTGCAATTTTTAGCTTTTTTTAACCCATTTTGTCTATGGGTGACATATGTTTATTTTTTCCAGTCAACCAGCGCTCTTTATGTGAGTAACTACTGATAACATGCAATTATAGAGAATTATTAGCACAGATCCGTGAAACATCACGTAGTATTATAATTTTAAACGACACTTAAAATAATAATCAGTCAATAATTTAATTTAATTATTTTGTAGGTAGGAACTTTATTGCTTGTCTGAATTAGTTAAAAAAAGTTTATTGAATCAAGTTGAAGAATCAAAACCTAAATTAATGTTTTAAAAAATGTGTTTTAATTGACCTTCTGGAGGAGGCCCTGAGAAAAATAATCTTCCTCGGGGCCTATATCATCTTAGGAGATGCTGTGCGGAAGGTCTTTTTAAGGAATGGAAGGAGGGGAAATTATGGGAAGAAAAAGGTACGAGGGGTGTGTAGGAATCTGGGGTCAGTGTGTTCAGCATTGACGGACGTATTATCCCACCCCTCCTTGAAAAAAAAAACGGAAAAATACCCCACAACCTAACATAACGTAGCCTATTTAACCATTTTAATCATCTTTTTTAATTAAGTTTATTAAAGGAGACAAGTGCTAATCTCAATATACTCATTTGTGCTAAACTATTAGAATATATTAAGAAATATTAAGCCGTACTAATTCATTTTCCTCTAAAAGTCAAGCCCATAAACGGGGTGAACATTATTTTAGTTACGATAGTAAAATTTCATAGTTGGAAAAGGTCTGCCAGGGTTAAAAGGCAGGCATATAATATATAAATTATTCAACAGTCATACGTTAATCATAATTTATTCGACCAACGTAATCATCTGTTTGGTTGGAGTGATTTTTGGATCACAAATTGGATTAAAACACTGGAATAAAATATACTAGATGGGATATTTACCTTGTTTTTGAAGTGATTTTATAGAAAATAAGTATTTAATTCCTTCTAAACATAAATTTAATAAATTTAAAGGGTAAGGTTTACAACCAAGCAGGCTGAGCGAGTTCCCAACAGAACAGCGATGATGACAGCGAGAATCTATGATGGTGAAACCACTATTCATAGTGTATATTTTTTTATTATTTAAGTTTTTAACCCAGCCGTCTGAACTCTAGGGAAATCATTTCCATTTGTGAAAATGGCAAATAAAATAATTTTCTGTTAAAAAAATATTACATTATACTCAATCGCTTGTCTGAATTCTCCAAACAAAAGACTATTTTTAAAATATAACTTAAATAAAACTATAAAAGTAAAAAGAACTAAACCAACACCCATTTTATTTTGATATCAGTTTTGGTTGTTATAAAGGTTATTTTATTATAGTATGTTGTCACATTAGCACGTAGTGTGATTGTATTATTAACGTTTCTCACTAAATTTCGGGATGATTAAGGTGGTACACAATCCTAATAATTTTTGTTTGGTCAAAACTCACATTTTAATCATTTCCGGCGAATTTGTAACTATATTAACTTTTTTATTCAGATATTGTCCTGGGGACAGTGGCGGTTCTTCACAGGGGGACAATGGGGACAGTCCCCACTAGTTACATTCAAAACCTACTAAAGAAAATAACAGTCGATGCTTTGTCTTCACCAATATGAATGAATTATTTAAACATAAAAGTAATTAACATTTGCAGAAATAAAATACAAACAATTAATCCGTATGATTTTAGTAAGACTTTACGCGCTTACAGCGAACAATGTACGGCGCAAAAAACAGTGGGTCTATTTCTCAGTGCGCAGAATCTAATGCGCACTTGGGGGACGATCCGAACTATCCCCATACTTTCCTTGCGTTGATTTTTTTTTTTAGATTTTCACGGCCAAAAGCATTTTCGTTGTTAGTTTTTGGGGTGTTATGTGTGACACATCGTCGGATCTACCGGATCTGCCCTGATGATGGACACTGCAACGCTGTCCGAAACGTCGGCTATAGTAGGAGGTAGCGCAACACGGCATAACACCCCAAAAACTAACAACGAAAATTTCCTTGCGTTGTTTGGCGATCGTATGCAACTGCGCATGCGCAGTAGTATGTGTATTCAAGTACCAGCGGGGACAATCCTTTGGATCCCCATAGAACCATTTGTTTGCGAAGTTACGGGCGGGAATCGCTCGCGTTCAAATTAGTTAGACGGTAAAGCTTTATTTTTATTATATTTTATTGTAAATTGGCATATATCTATGGACATTTTATATTATTTTGTGTTAAATATATCCGACTAGAATGATTAGACCATCAATTTTTTTTTTTTGAGAAATTTTATATTATATTCTACGGGTGGTGAGATTACGGTACAGTGCGTAAAAAATGTCGATCCCCACCGCTAAAGAAGTGCTCGAGCCGCCACTGCCTGGGGATGTAAGTTCTTTGTATTTAGGATTAATAAAAATAATACCTTACCATTAATAAATTTTACGTACAACTTTTTAAAACTTTATAACCCGTTTATCAAACATAAAGTTAGCGGTAAGCACCAGATTTTATTTTTCTAGACGATGAATTAATAACTTCGGGAGTGCGACATAATGTCACATTTTAAATATTTGTAACACGTTCTTCAGGATTAATTAAAATGAACGCGGTGGAAAGGTCTAATCTCCAGGCCTGCTAGAGTGAATTCCACCGTACGTTCGTCCAATACGCCGTGTAGCGGGCGCACATTTGTTAACACGCTTTCTTCACTTACGTCGTTAAGATTCCCACATTATTTGTCTTCTTCTTCTTTTCTTTGATAGGGCAAATTTGACAGTAGATCCGTGCAATACACGGGTCGCGAGTCGCTATTTGTATACATGGCTTCTTAAGTAAAGAAAGATTCGTAGTTAAGATTCTGAATATATTTTAGGGTATATTATCATCTCAATGTTTTATTTCCAATTGGTTCCGTCATTTCTAATATTTCTAAATAATTTCCGTAAGAAACTACTTCCACGTTAAACGTCAATTAGATAGATATTCTTGTGAAAAACTGAGCAGAAATGTCACTCAAAAAAGGAAAAGGGGTAACACTTTTTAAAGAAACTTTTTGAAACCAGTAAGAGGATTTTTTAAATCAGTCACGTAACCAGTCTACATTCTACATATTCTCTATACGTTAAAGCGAACGTTATATAATTGCAAAATATATAAAAGAAATTTAACATTTGCCATGAAATCTTTTCTTTTATCAAGTCAATTGAAATTAGTACTCGGAAAGGAAAAATGTTTAACGAAACATGTGTATTATAAATTATATCTGGCGTATATAAAGAATTCGGTATTAAGAAAAATACACCTGACCATTGGGACAACATGGTACAAAAAACTTCTAATTTTTGAGAAAATGAATGGTTCGATGTTAAATGTTTTATGAATAATAATATAATATAATATAATAATAATATAATATAGTTTTACATGACAAAATTAAGAAAATAACTTATATCATTGATGTCGCTATTCCAAATTCTTGTAATATTCAGAAAACTGTTTCTGAAAAAATAAGAAAATATACAGATTTAGGAAATGAAATTAAAAGAATTTGGCATTCTCAGACTATAAAAATATTACCATTTGTTATTTCGGCTACTGGCATTATACCTAGCTCTCTCATTCAAAATTTAGGCGTATTAGATTTGTCAAAAAATTTGTACATAAAAATGCAAAAGTCGGTCATTTTAAATACATGTAGGATTACGAAAGATTTTTTTAATATTTATATTGAGGGATCAGTAGGATTTATCGGACCAGTTAGGATTTCATCAGAGCCGAACCCTCTGATATGAAAATATCTGGAATCGGTGAAATATTTTCCCATTATGTTTCTGGTGGATTGACGTATTGTTCTTGTATTGTTTTATTCTTATATAGTGCACTTACATTGCGTTCATTTACTAGATATTCATTTGTGGAAAAGTGTAAGTGTGTGGAAGGGTTTAGTCTTTCATTTGGGAAAGATTCAACCCGGACATAAAATCTGGAGCACCGTAAAAAAAAAAAAAAAAAAAAATATATATATATATATATATACCTATGTGATTTGTTTAAATTGTTTTTTAAGATACCTTATAACTAATTAATCATCACTTATTTTAGTATAGGCACTTATTTTTCCGTATACTTGTTTTTCTATCCTTAAATTTGTTAATTTTCATTATACGTTTATCCTGGCGAAGAAACCTTTGGTTTTGAAAGATGTCTGTTATTTTGATTAAATAGTGATGTACACAAAGTTATTTATTTGTATTAAATTAAAATGATGCCACAAAGTGAAATTGAAATTATTGAAGATTCAATTTTTAGTCTGAATGCTACAATGTTAAATCTTTTGCCTAACATTTTGTCTTTTGAATAAAAATAATCGCCTGGAAAAAACCATTTCGCTTGAGTGGATTTGAAAAATTGGTTTATTTACTTTATTTTAACGCGCTCCATACATGAGTTTTTGTTCAAACAGGTGGACGGAAATGATTTATGTTGAAAGCCACAACATGAATTTTCGTAATACTATTTATTAGGGGTTACCCAGATTTCCAGCTGTGCTACGTGAATAAAATTTAAAATTTTCGCTGTCATTTGCATTGACTGGATATTTATGTCATTCTGTGCAGCTTTTAGAATATTGAGCTATTTCGCACACATTCCTTCTCAAGCTAACATTTTGGAGAGCCTGGCAGTATACATCATCAGTGTGCCTGTAGCATATATAAGGTGTCGTAGTAGATAATCCTGGTTAATTCTCGACAGGCCAAGATCCCAAACATAACGTTCGTAACCATGTGGGTCGGCCGACGACCCCATGATTTTTATTTTGTTTTATGGGCATTTAAACTATAGGTAGGTATCCCTTTTTCTTTTTTTAATTTTTTTTTTGTTTGTCCATTTATTGGGCAGGGAATATTACCAATATTTGACAAAATATTTTTTCCTGCGATCAACGATTTTTCCAATTTTTTTTTTTAAACGGCACATAATGTATTAATCCTTTGCGCAGGAATACCTAAAATGCTAAAAACATATTTCATGTCTTTAAGTAGATATAAGAAGGAAGGTTATTTTGGGGTCTACCTTCGGCTCAATTGGCTGCGGGAGAATTAATGTATATTTGATTAGTTACTTTTCAAAATTCCGATCTGCCTTTCTTGTCGCTGCAAAACCGTCTGAAACGATAAAACCATATGCTATGGCATCCCCAATTGGGGTATGCTGTGAGGCTGAAGGTAGTGGGGAGGGGAAGGAGATATGAAAGAGGAAGGTGGGGAAGTACCTGGCTATTCAGATCTGGTCACCAAACACAGCTAAAACCATTTCAAGCAACGTTTCAATTCTGAATGGTTTTCTTACACCAGGACGAGTATCTTCCACTCAGGAGCGTGCAATTATACAATATATTAATTTTAAATGAATTTATTTTGAAATAATACAAATTAATCAAATAAAATTTATTTGCCCACGCCGGGATTCCATCCCGCCATATTCGTATTGCGAGTCAAGAGCGTTACCACTAGACCATATTGAAAGTTTTTAAAATGTACTTTTTCCAGACAACTATCCACGATAACTTATAACTCTTCAAAAAAGTTCAAAATAAATTTTTAAGGTTCATTTTTTAAAAACTCTCTATACCCATTAATTACGTTAACTTAATGAAAATACTTAATTTAACTGACCTTTCGTGTAGATTGTGTACGACATTGATTTTCAAAGTGGGGGGCGCGCCTCCCTAGGGGGGCGCGAAGATATGTGGAGGGGGGCGCGGGCGCGGGCGTGGGCGGCGGTCACCACTCCGCTCTTCATTCCAAATCTTGTCAAAAACATGCAAGCTCATACGTTGCATTGACTCTCCTTATAACAAGTGTGTAAAAGAAATATTATTATAATAAAACATCTAAAAATGTATTTTTGGGCTTTACTTCTTACCCTTATTTTATTTTACAATTGCTTAGCGAGCCTACTTGCTGGGCCCTGGGCCGAGGGGAGGCGTGGGCATATTCATTTTAAGTAGCAGGGAGGCGTGATACTTATAAGTTTGGGAACCCCTGGTGTAGGAGAACCAAGAACGATTTGGTTCTTTTATTCGAATTAGTTAATGGATTACTTGACGCACCTGATTTAACAAAACTAATAACATTCCGAGTACCAAATCGTGACACGAGACTTCCAGAGCTGTTTTTTTGTTTACAGGCTTGGAAATAAATTCAGCTCCGTTGATATTTTCATTTATTCCTTACCTAAATTTATATCAAAAATTTCTAAAATTCTGATGTAAATTTAATTATTATTATTCTAATATTGTTTTTGTTGTTATTTCTTAAACTTCTATCAGTGTAAAGGAAGAGAAATAATACTATAAATATTGTTTCTATTTCTATTATTTCCATGTTACACGATTGATTTAAATGCTCCAAGCGTGTAAATAAATAAATAAAACTAATTAAATACTTCCAAACTAAAGTCTATTTTACTTAAAGAAATAAGTGGACTCAAATATTCATTAAACCAAGTACATAACATTGGAAGTTAACAAAAGACAAACTAAACGAATGAACTACCTACGTTTTCCAAAACAAAAACAGTAACAACGCGACGCTCCCGAGTTATTTGGAACATTTTTTTAGATCTTTAAAGTCCGTTCACAAACGATTTTTTCACACGTAATGCAATTTTCGCTCTTCTCTAGTTATTTTATGTAAGCTGGAAGCTTCCAACGTGATAAAAAACTAATTTAGCGATGGGGCTTTGAAAGCGCTAATCTACCCCGTGAAAGTTGGATGCCCGTACCGCGTTCCCGAAAATGTTCCGTTCTTTATGATTTTAAGGTGTCAGAGGGAAGCTTAGTTCTGAAAAGCTCTAATACCCCACGGTGTCGTTTTTTTACGTGATGGCCATACAGGAGTTCTAACTGACTGAAAGCAGTGGGACTCTATGCTATCTTTTGTATAAATCCCCTTTTTAAATGGTGTTAGACGTGATTAAACAGTAGCCTAGTGGTTTGTTGAAGTGAAAATCTCTTTATCAGCGTTGTGATTTGAAACTCAATGAAATGAAAATAGCTACACTAAAAAGAGACTAAAGCCTCAATTACATTGAGCGAGTTTGCAAGCTACTATCTACCAAGTTTAAAAGCGGGTGAATCGGCGAGTGAGATTGTCATGATGACACACAAAACTGTCTACTCGCTCAGTAGCGTAGGAAACTGAGCTCGTAGATAGCTGCTAGCGCCACAGCTACCCAGTAGCCAGAATAACTACAGTCGAAATCAGCTGTTTATTGGCCGCCATTTTGAGCGCATAAATAAACCAATCACGTGTAAGCGAGTGGCAAGTAAAGTTGACGACCTTTCTACTTTTATCGTTGATTTTCAACAATCTGCTAGTTAGCTAGTAACACGATGACACTGAGCGAGTTTAATAACAGATATTTCCCAGATAGTAGCCTGTAAACCGCGTGAGAATTGCATACTCTGTTTTTATTCGTAGATTCATGTTATTAATGTGAAATAAGGGATAAAATGAAGAAGAAAAGCGAAGCTTTGGAAGTTCTTGGCTTTCCAGATGTAAAAAGCATTGCAAGATGCCAATTGTGATTTGTATGTCTAGAACGCAGCACTTTAAAGTTTTCGTTTTTTGAACCGTAGCGTGCGCAAGTAAATTATATTTGATTTATTTGAATTAATTCGAATTTATTCATTTAAAATAATATGCATATTAAATATTCCGTTACTTATTCCAGAGTTAGTGAAAGACCACCATTCATGATCGAAATGCTGATTGAATTGGCTTTAACCGTATTGGTGACCAGATATAGATAGCCAGGTACTTCTCCAACTCCTTCCCTTCCCACTACCTTCTGCTCCTCAACAAACACCAATTGGAGAAGACATAGGCTCACTGGCTTGGTTGGAAGCAGTCACATAAAAATATATACGTAGGTATATAATATTTTGCGAATATATTTATTTATTTCGTGTGCTTATAGTATGATTATAACGTTATTCAAATAGAGAAGATATACTGGTACGTCAGACTAGAAAATTGCTGCTGGCAGGCGAAAAGCGCAAAACTTACAATAACTCTCTTGATCAAAGAACAATTATATCATTTATTCATGCCTTCATCTCTTTGAAGAAAATGACTTCACCTAACTGCAACATGCAAATACTAGCAACTGAAAGTTGTAAAACGATAGTATTCTCATGTTTAGACTTACAATAGACTTTTTAACATGCATCAGATGAATATGCCTATAAAAACATATTTAAAATATTGTACAATTAAGAAAAGATAAAATTTTATATGTGCATAGTAGGAAGTAGTATAAAAGTATCAATGCAATTAGACTTCTTCAGCAAATATTTAACATGGCTTGTTCTCCTATTTTTATTTACTGATCAGACGTCCTAATATCGTATAACTCTTATTTATGGAAGGTTTACAGTGGAATTGGTATCTGTAATGTAAATATTATGTCAAAATACGTAAGAAAACCCTTAACCCCGTGGAATTCACAAATCCCTTGTCTCCGAGCGCAATTGTCTGTGTAAATAAAATACGTACACATTAGATGATGGTTTAACCATTCCGGGTTACTGGCTAAGGTGAACTAAACACGGGCATTAAACCCGTCACACGTGTGCTTTACGGGGGCATTAACTAGGTGTCCTGAAACTAAAAATAAAGCGTTACTAAAATAATACGTGGAAGGTCGTTTAACGTTTCTAGTTTAAGTTCAGATATTTGCCGACTAAAGCCGTTTTAATGTGAGTTTCGACAAGTTTTATCTGGAGTTTTGTTATGGCAGTGAGATTTTATTTTAAATGAGACTTATGCAAATAGGATAATAAAGCTTTAAGCTTTAAAATGTGTTTTATTTATTTTTCTTTTGCTGAAGTAATTCAAACTTACAGCCAGCTTAGTAGGTATTTAGATGTTTAATAAACCTTAAACTAAAAGATCGATAGCGCTCTGTTTAATAATGTTCCATTGTATTACATCAGAAATATTAATAATGCACGGTGATCCATCTTCTTGAAAGCAGTTTTTTTTAAATTCTCCATGTGCAGCATTATTCGGAGCCCGTGCTTTTGCTGTAAACAATGCATTTTGTATGAAATAGCAGTGATTAAATTACAAAAGCTTTCAAGCTTACCTACATTTATTATTTTTGTGAGTGGATGCTACACCTACTTATTTTGTAGTAGTCATACAAAAAATGAAGTTCTTTTGAGGTCACGCGAACGAGTCGTTTCTCTGACTCATTTTTGTGTTAGGCGGCTCGGAAGTGAATTTGTTTTTCTGCCTTTATGTAATTCGGGTCACATTATTACATCCCTTAATAGACCACCTGCCTAATATAGTTCCTCTGTCTCCACACCACACAGAAAGGGGTGTTCTTGTGATTTGTAACATAAAAACTCTTTGAAATCGCTAATTGCCACTTTAAAAAAACTACCAAAAGCTTATCAAAGCATTTTGATCGTTTTTCAAGAGTCTTGAGCAAACCACCCCCGCGTTTTCTTCAATATTAAGCATAGTATTGGTATTTGAGCTAACGTAGTGGGTACCTACCCCTTGCGCCACAGAGGGGTGATAATCAATAAAGCATTCATTAGGCAGTATGGAAACAGACTTTCAGTCAGGGAATGTTTCCCTCGCTGAAATTGTAACACGACGACTACATGTATCTGGGCGTTGCACATGCTTTAGCATGGCATTGTTTTGTGTGCCTTGAATGTTAATGCCACTACAAAATCAACATTAAACATGTTTTTCTATGTACTGATAGGGTTTCAAAAAGGATAGAAAATACCCTTTCACAATTTAGTCAATATTCCAACGTCGCATTGAATGCATATTGTAAAATGCATAAAAAACAAACATTAGAATCCCTCGCAAATATTTTTACAGCCATACGTATTCTAAAAGGTTTCCACGATTGGAAGACGGAATGTAAAATAAACTTTGCTGCACGTGGATGTAGTTTGCAGATTTTGGATCGATTCGTACAGCCTTCAAGATAAAATGTAGTTTTGGTGGAGAAAAGTTAAATTAATATTTGTCGGCGTATTTATATTATGAAAATAACCAATATCCGGCCGGAATAAGATCTTTGCAAAACCTGCAATACTGAAAACTTGGGAGTTAAAATATTTTTACGTACCTACCTATACCATTAGTAGGTAGTTCTTGGTGGTACCCTCAAAATAGTCCTGTTGAAAGACCAACAGTCAGAATCGTTGTTTGAAATAAATTACTTGTATTTGGTAACTTAATCTGAATGAACACATATTTCCTAATAATATTTCCCCATCATCTGTTCTGCCCCACTTCAATCCGATTATTGGAGATGCGATAGTCCCATTTGCTCCGAGAGTTGGGACTCATGTGTGATTTTCACATTCAAAACAAATGTAAGCAAAAAATCACAATCTTATATGTAAATGGAATATTAATTGCGTCAAAGCTTTTTGAAATTTAATATTTAAAACTTTGGCAATTAAAAGCATGAATTGAATAAGATAATAGTAGTTAATTAATAACACTTTTTACTCATAATTCAAAAGAAAAATAATTAAGTGATATCCGTCTTTAACTCATTAAAATAAAAAATAGAAAAAAGTTTTCATTAATTACGTTAAAACAAAAGTAAAAGTTCTCAATGAACAGAGTGAAAAAAATGTTTAAAAAGATAAAAGAAAAATAACAAAATTCTGGAAAAAGTTTCATGATAAATCTTTTGTTCAGGGAAAGTCTCAATTGAATTTCTCTTGTATTCATAATTTTATTGATTTAAAAAATTAGAGCCATGAATTGCGTTCAAAAGTTTAAACTTTTTTTTGATAATTAATGGTAAAATTTGAAAACAAAAACTCGGCTTTAAAATTTGTATGTTGATGAAGTTGGGATAAAAAACACATTTAATATTAGCAGAGAAAACGGTTACGAAATCATCAATTTTACGCTCTGAGGAGCAAGACTTCTTTGTAATTCCTGAGCGGATTTCATAAATTCGGCAATACCGAAAAGTGATAAATTAATTATAAACTTTTTAGTTTCCGGAGATTTCGCATCCCTTGGACATTTTTAATTTTACAATCCCGCCACGTAAATTTTCTTTGAGAGTGTAAGCTTTTAAATTACGTAGCTTTTAGGTTATGGTACCGTGACGGCAAAAAAGGCGATAAACACACACGTTCCTTATCGTTATAATGCTGCAGCTCTTTCTAACATATTAAATAACGGTGAGACACACAAAATACGAGTAACTGTTTCCCCCAAAGTACTATTTGCGAATGGAATTGAGTTTCATTTTCGTTATACGTGTGAGGGAGATGTATAATAATGATTGTATGTTTCCTTTGGAGGGGGTGCAGACATACATACATTCACCATTTGTCTCATTTTAGACTGCTGTAATTGAGTGTGTAAGAAAGAGCTGCAGCAATATATGTTTAAGAACAAAAGCAAAACCATCAGCGCATTGACATTTGACTTTTTTGAATTTTCCGAATTCACTCATACTTCAATATTATCCTTATAACTATATTCCCAAAATTATCGTCACGGTAAGTTGGTACCAATTACAGGTACCAATTCTTATCAATTAATTCTAGAGTAAGAGAGATGCAAGTACCTAAATGATTTTTTTTTCTTTGGAGGAAACAGACCTACGTACATTTTGTATATCATTTTTTGAAAGAGCTGTAGCATTATTGCGTTTAAGAACGTTTGTGTATTGCTTTTTTGGCCATCACGGTACCGTAACCGTGAAACATCACGGTAATTATAAAAGCGATCAAAAAAATTTTCAGGTTCAAATTTGAAAATTTTCTCAAAACAAATTGCACGTTTTCCTTTTTTATGAAAGAATTGGAATTTTTCCAACTTATATATTTTCAGTTAAAATCCACTTTTAAAGCTTCTGTTGATCCATCGTAATAAGTTAATCAGTACCTGGAAAAAACAGATGGGATAAATAATGCAAAGTTGGAAAAAAGTCCCTAATATAATTTCAATTAAGCATCACCGAGTCCAAACAGCCCGAATAATTTATTACTCGAATAAATTAAAGAAAATTATTAAGTTAAAGAAAATTACATTTAAAGTCTTTCAAATTTTAAGTAATAACATCTTCCTTGTCAATGTTTTGAAGGGAAATATTTTCGTAGAATATATTTTCGACTGGTAGGTGCATATTTTTCAGGTTAGATTATTTGAAAATTGAAAATATTGAAATGAAAAAGTCATTTAAAAATTTTCCCTTGAAAATATCATTTAATATTTTCTTCAAAATAAATTGTTTTTAAAAAAATAAATTAAATGTGTATTGTTTTAATATGAATACAGCATAACAGTCCCAACTTCTCCCGCCAGTTGCCAGTAAGGCTATAGCATACCCAATTGAGGTACATTGTGAGGACGAAGGTAATTGAAAGGGGAAGGAGATGGGAAAAGGGGAAGGTGGGGAAGTACTAGGCTATTCAGATCTGGCCACCAAACACGGTTAAAGCCATTTGAAGCAACGCTTATGGTGGTCTCATACTAAGGCGATAATGATAATGTCTACTACTCTGGAATGTGCCGCAAATGTATTTAATATAATTTTTAATTAATTCATTGTAAAATAACACAAATTATTCAAATGAAATTTATTTTCGCACGCCGAGATTTGAATTCGCAGCCTTCGGATTGCTCGTCCATGGAGGCCGTCAGTTTTGTTTAGATGATGCAAATATTCCGTTTATTTTTTCTCTAATAATATTATTTGTTGATTAAATTATTATGAAAAAGCACATTTTAGTTTTAGGTGTAATATTTCATATTATTAAAGCGGAGGTTCTAATTTTTGGCAGTAAATTGATAGCGGAAATTTGAAAAACTGCAAAGAATAAAATGTTAATTCGTCAGGAGAGCGGAAAAGAAGATTTGTTTTCAGAAAATCATATATCCTGCTTTTGTCGATCTATAATCATGATTTTTATTTAAAAATTACATTGAATAGATTTTTTTATTGTTTTCATTTCTTGCTACAGCAATCCCGACGAGTTACAGAACTCATTTTAGGACAGAAGGAATATACAATTCATGGGAGGGAGAAAATATTTACAATTTTACTTAGAAATTTGGATATTAAAAATATAAGTTTCACACATAATACAGACGAAAAATAAAAGACAGGTTGATTAGAACAAACAACAATAGAAAACAATTAAAGAAAAAAGAAACAAGATTATACAAATATGGATAATTACAACTAAATGGAAAAGAAAAGAAGAGAAAAAGAAATAAGACAATTGAACTTGACAAGAAAATTACATAATTTCATCCTTAAACGTACTTAAAAAATATTATTTATTTTGCTGGATTCCCTTGTACATATCTGGAAGCGAATTATATAGTGTATAGGCAACATAGTTCAGTTCTTTCAGAATACTTAACATTTCTTAAAATGTCTTTCTTTAATAGCAATAATTTTTGATTTTATTTTTATTTTTATTTTTTCAGAAAAAAAATCCTCAACGTCGTAAAGGTCGTTTTCTCATATTTCAATATTTTCCTATATATATTTCGACGAAGAGAAAAATGACATTTTTAACTCATTTTTGGATTTCTTGTCGTTAAGAGAATTTCAAATTTCAGCAATCGATTTGTATTTTCAGAATATATGTTGGGATTGCCTTAAGAATTATCAAACAGTTAATATTTTTAAAACATGGTTTTTTTAATGTTGGAGCATGGACCGAACTCGATAAATAAACAGGTTGTTTTATTTTCCAAAAGCACACTGATTTGTGAAACAACCTTCCGCGAAATTCCGAATTTACGTCCTTTGTTGATCATGTATGATGTTCATCATTCTACCTCTATTTATTTTATTTATTTATTTATCCCAGAGGGCTTTTAAATGATTTGTAGTATAATTTTAGCACGACAAATAATTTTGAAACTTAAGAAAGAAATAATAAAAATAAAATTACGTTAAATTTAAAAAAAGACAAGTTATAAAAATACTAGAAACAAAACTGAAAAATACAACGATTAGATAAGTTTACAAAAAATACAAGATGTGTTTAGGTATAGTGTTGGAATAAATATTTTACATGATCCACAAAACTCGCCAAGTTGATATTAAATATGTCAATATCACCTAAGTATTGATTTCCCATAGTGTAAAATCGTTGTATCAGAGAGTGGGCAATGTAGTTACGCTTATGAATGCTGTAGTAGAATAGTGTATTTTGTCGTATTCAATAATATAACGTGTAATAGTCGAAGAGCCCGCGACGATCAGACCTTCGTTATTTTATAAAACCTGAAAGTTTCTCTGTGTATGTCCCTAATACAGGTAAAGACGATCCCCGACTATGAAGTTTGGATCTATTACACGCTATATTCTTGAAGTTTCAAACACTCGTTTTTAATCACATTCAAATAAAATTAGTTAATTTCAATGCAGGTAGAGTTGTAATTCTATTGTCATGAACTTCGTAACAGGTGAATATCTTATTAAGTTGGGTAGAAAAGCCGTTTTTCTCCAGAGAAAATAAAAAAAAGTCCGATAATGAAATCAATTTACATAAATTTACGAATCGTTTAAATTCGTAAACCACTGAATTTCAACCTTCAACGTTCGCTAACCCGAACGATAAAACGATACAAGTCCCTTAACAATGAAACCAGAAGCGCGTTCAGCCTCATTCGCACATGGTAATGTTTCATTTCTCTTGTACCATTATGTGATAAATGGTTAATTAAGGTTACATTATTACACTTCAACATTACACAGAGCCAGAATACATGATTAAGAGCCAGAATACATGAAAACTCTGGATATTCATGATAGGAAACACATATCATCCTTAGAAGCAGTGGTAGCGTGGAGATATCCGGAAAGCATTGTCATACATAATAATTACAGCAATACATAGTATTTATTAAACATAATTTTGAATATGTGATTGGCTTAAAACAGGCAATGCCTAGTTAGAAACTAATGTTGACTGGGCCATTATGTATTCACAACGTATTGCATCTTACTTACATTTACTATAATTTATAAGCACAATGGAGATAACATTATTAAATCCATCGCGCATGTTTTATATATTTCCCTGAGGAAAAAAATCCTCATGGCCTACGTCATCTTTGGAGATTCTGAGTAGAGGGTCCTTTTAGGAAAATGACGGACAAAAATTCCTGAGAAAAAAGATACGAGGGATGGGCAGGAATCAGGGGTCAATGTGAATAAATCCATCCCTCCCACTATGTTGTATGGCGATATGTCGAGAGAGTCCAGCTGGAGAGTTCAAAGGGTCTCCATCAACCGGTTTCTCCCGATCCGACCCGCTGCGCAGTAGGTGGGCAAACGCGTCAGCCGTCAAGACCTAGACAAACCTCACCCCATGAACCAGGGCACCATCAGAGCCTTCTTTAATCAGAATTTCAAATATCTTAATAATGTACTATGATAAATCTGAACCACTCTGCCTCTTGGCTAATTCGGTTTTCTAGATATTAAAAGTGTTTAAAAAGCAATATGTTTGAAAATTAAATACCATTGCCCTATGTATAATAATAACTAAAAGGTATTAGTTTCGGAGCTTGACTACAACCTACTGTCATTTATGTTAATTACTTACTATATGATCAAGCAGATCTCTCAGGCGGAGAATAATGAAGAGTGTCATTATTAAAAAAAACACTGATATTTATTTTGTTGTAGTGTTAGTTTTATAAACTAATTATTTATTAATGTAATAGGATTACTTTAATCCTTCTTTCCAATTCGAAATCGGAATAAGGCAGACCCTTCAAAAATCTAAGAACTGGAACCCGGCCTGTCTCCAGGTCAGAGATCAAAAGTTCAAAATTATTAATGTAAAATACACCATTATACTTGTCTAAACGATGAGCTTTTTTTACTGAATGTAATCCAAAACCTTAACATATTATATTAAAACCGAAAAAATGATTAAAGGAATATTTTAAAATACTCAAAAATGTTTGATACGCTTGATCTCGTACATAAAAAACAGGCTTGTGTTGATCTACCCTTTTGTCCTACACACCAACCAATCCCTTATCCTTCTGTATATAGCATACTATAGTATGTATTACAACTCGTGATCAAATGCAGCAACATAGCTCGCAAGTTGTCGGAATGTTTGATAAACGAGAGTATCGGTTGGAACTAGAAAGAGACTATTCAAACATTGATAGATTCAGGGGCAATAGGTTTTCACTTCTCTTTGAAACGTGATAATCGAAAACAATTCACAATGGAATGCATTCCCTTTCACGTGAAACTTTGCTTTGACATCAACAAATAATGGCATTTTATACTTTTGTATTCAGTTGCAATTTTATCCAACCGTGATGGTATTTCTAACAAATGAAGAATCGCCTTTGTGAGTAACTACCATTCAGAATAGAAACGTTGGCTTTGCTTGTAATGGCTTTGTCCGCGTTAGATCTGATTCGACTTACATTGCTCTACCAATCTCTTCCCATATCATTTCCCTCGAAATCCGTTCAGTCTCATAACATAGGTTTTGTGTTGGGATTTGATCGCCAGTATCTATCGCTATCTGAGAGACTATTCCACCATAATGTCATGGTTTACTGTGTATAGAGCCATAATAAATGCAAACAAGATGTATTTAAACGTTAATTGACTGTGTTCGGGGCATGTCTTAGGTATTAAAGGACAACTTGCATTTAAATTAATTTATAACATAAATTGAAAACAATATCACCTTTTTATACCTACTACATCAAAAATGGCAGAGTTATCAACTATCCGAAGATCAACTATCCGGGTTTCGTGTATTTCGTGGATTTCGTGCCTGACAGAATGTTGACACTTGTTTAATTTATTCCGAATATTTTAGAAGAAAAATAAGGAGTTTATGAATTACTAGCTGGGTTACCCGGCTTCGCTCAGGACAATAAGATAGTGTTCTGGAATGTTGCACAATGATGTTCCCGATTTCCTATTCCTGATCATTCCACTCCTTCCACAACTTTCTACAGCTCTATGGAACCTTCTAGAACTTTCCGGAAGACTGTTCTAGAAATTTCAAGAGGGCGAAATTTTCAGCCCTTATATCTTTAAAAGCACGGCCTTTAGGTAAAAACGGATACCCTTATTCCCTAGGGGGGATAGAGATCTACCACACCATATAACTCCCTTGATGGAACCGGGACTCGTTTCTGAGTTTTTGCGAGCTGCACGTTTTTTGGACTTTCTATTATACATGCCATATTCAAATAAATAAAATTTTACTCCTTACATGTCCTTTCCCATTCGTTCCCCTCCAGCGTTTCACTTCCACCTTTCCCGCCACCGCTCTCCCGCTCTCCCGTCCCGCCAACCCCCCTGGCACTGCATTTCTTGACTCCTCTCCCGCGCGGCCCGTAGCCGAAACTTTTCTAATACTAACATTTTTAAACTCGTGATATCTTTCTAATTAAATATCCGAATTGAAAAATTTAAAAAGTTAAATAAAGGTATTGAAGCTGTCTTGAATACGAAGTAATTTATTTTGATAAGGATTAAAACCAAGATACAAATAAAGAGCCTTTTCAAGCGGCGACATATTAATTAAAATTTTAAAATAAAGGAATACTTATTGTGGCATAACCATAATAGTTAGACATATGCTGTTCCGAACTTTTTTGTAAAAATTGATGTGTTCTATAAAGTCGTAGTACATTATTTTATTCTATCATCAATAGTTTTCGCAGCGCACGCGATTTAAAGAATATTTTAGGTAATTTTTTTACACCCTGGGTTACATTATTGAAGTTTTAGTAAGGATGCCTATTTTTTTAAAAAATATAATATAGCCTATGTCACCCAAGGATAGTGTAGCTTCCCAACAGCGAAAGAATTTTTCAAATCGGTTCAGTAGTTTCGGAGCCTATTCGATGCAAACAAACACACAAACAAACAAATATTACCTCTTTATATAGTGTGTTAGATTAGATGTTAGATGATCTCTGCTAACCTATGAAGTGTTCGTTACTGTGGCAATCCAATGATACATACCTATGAAAAAATCGAAACTACCCTACCTTTTGCAAGGTATTTTGCTAAATTCTGTGGATTCTGCACACGATTATGCAAACGGGTTGTTATTTGACTACGTAAAACATTTTAAACCGTTTCTGATATTTTCACAATTTTCATTCAAGAGTATGATAGTTCTGCTTTATTTTTAGTTTTCAAGGTATTTTGCTAAATTGACTGGACTGCACACACGTATGCAAATGGGTTGTTATTTGACTTCGTAAAAAAAATTAAATGGTATTTTCTGAGAATAAGTTAAATAGTAATTTCATAATCATATTGAAATATTTAAAGATCATATTTCAATTGATGGCTAGATAAGCCATAAGTACCATTAATCATCAGTATCAACATCCTATCCGAAACTCCAGAAGGGTAGTAAGTTTCCTGTGCTAACTAATTGGTGCTTGATTGCAAATTACCGGGATTCAATTGACACACACACCTCCCGTGCGAACGATAGGCGATTTATTAGCCGAATTAGTTTCGTAGGGCAGATTATAACTCCTAAAGGTAATTAACGGTAACCTTGTAATGGGATAGGTAAGTATTAATGACAAAAAATGAAATCATGATAATCAATTTTTAAAACTTTTCAGTACGGCCACGTACTTGAAAACTAATAATGTTTATAAACTGCTATGAAATTTTAAAAAAATCTTCAAGAATTCATTTGAATTTTATAAGCATTCGAATATTGTTAAACATAAGCACACTTTTATTCTAATAATTATAATATTTTGAAATCACGCTTGAAGAATGTCTTGATTCTCGATTTTTGCAAGCGATTTAAATAACCAAACATATATCTATTGTTAAACATAAACATTCGATACTAAATTTGTATTTTAAGATATTATTGTTTCTCTTTGTTTATTTTTGTATATTTAAATACTTAAATTGTATATTTAACTAAAGCTTCTATGAGAAATTCATTATTAACACCTTTTTCTTTCTACAAATAATATGTTATATACTTAAACAATGTAATATGAAAATATGATATGAATTAAATTTACAAAAAAAACACATATAAATTTTTTGTAGACCACTTTTATTTTATAAACACTCTACCGGTTATATTCTCCTGACGAAGGAAGGGTGCTTCTGAAACCGGTAGAGTGTTTATAAAATAAAAATGGTATACAACAAATTAATATATGTTTTTATTGTAAATTATCAAATATGAATTAAATTTGTCAATTTGACTGGCCTAAAACAGCATCCATTCCTAGTTGGCTAGTCAAAGTTTACACATATGTTTTATTGTATAATTTTATGTGAAATAAATTATTATTATTAATTATGTTTATCCTGGCGAAGAAATCATTGATTTTGAAACACGACGGTTATTTTGAAATAGTGATATACCTATATGTCGCAGACCAATCATGAAATTTGGAAGATCACAATGCGCCTCAGCATATCATTGCGGGATATGGTAGATCATGACGTGACGAGGCGCATCATGATCTGCCTGTTTTTACGATCGTTCTACGACATATACAAAGTTATTTAATTAATTAATAATTACACACCTATTTGAAATGTGTAGGTATGCATTTCATTTGTTTAAATTTTTTAATTGTTTCAGGTAACCTAATTTTTCAACTTTACTAACGATGTTCACTTGAAAGAAAATTTCGGATAGTCTCTAATTGGCAATTTTTTTTTTATAAATATTTTTTGGCTTTACAAATCCTGCGGATTTTTCATGGGTTTATGCTATTGCTTAATTGCCTACATATAAACAAATACACATAATGTTTGCATTTCCTAAAATAGCACACAAATACCTCAGAAGTTATTATTCTAACAAAACAATATAAGTATTTTGAGTTCGTCAAATGCCCTATCGGGGATAAACTTATAAATATGTCTATCAAAGTATAAGGGTGAAATGAAACCAATGCAGTAAAACTATGCTTCCCCAGAAATAAGGTCAGGAATCATAAAGCAATCCAATTAAAAGTAGCTGCCTGTTTCAATCTCGTTGCTACATTGGTAAGTACATTCCTCTCCCCTTGATACAATGTATTATAGTATATCATAAGAGTAATTCTGTATTTTTGTGTTAAGTCAGCGTTATGAGATAATTAAAATAAAGAGACAAAATCCGTCGGATATCGGAAGGCGTCCATGGTGCGTTATCGTCTGTCAAATTTCTGTGATTGTCTATGGCTTTCAATGGCTTGTCTATGCCTGTCGTGTGTTTGTGTCAGCTGATGTGGATTAATTACTTAAAACACCAATTACTATCTGATATGAGATTGAACAGACGTTCGAACCCACGACGGATCTTGCTTTATATATCCCTACCAATGGGTAGCTGTAGTTCCACCCATACAAAAAAGGTTCGAATGGTCCACAATGTTCCAGAATATTCCACAACATTAGAAAGTGTTCCAGAATTGTCCACAAAGATATTCCCGATTCTCTTCACCTGAACATTTCACAACATTCCAGAATATTCCGGGATGTTCTGGAATGTTGTGGAATGCTCTCGAATACTCTCAAATGTTCTGGAGTGTTCTAGAAATTTAAAGAGAGTGAAACTTCCAGCCATCATATCTTCAAAAGCACGCCCTTCAGCTAAAAAAGGGAACCTTCTTCATTGATGGGGGATAGATAGCTACCACACCATATAACTCCCTTGATCGTCCGGGAATCGTTTTTTGAGTTTTATCAGCATGCACATTGTATACGTTCTTTCATAATATATCTATATTGATTATAACTACTTACGTGTAAGCCTATTAGGCGTTCATAAATAACTATCAGTTTATCGTATTATGTTGATGTTCGAACTCGATGACATTCGATTCGCAAATTTTTCCGCGATTAATATCTCTTAACTAGAATTAGCTAACTGTAGTAATTAGAATTAGCTAACTGTAATTAGTTAGCTAACTGACTTAAGAGTTGGTGTCCAGTAGTTAGCTCGTTAGGAATACCACATTTAAGAAAGCTGTCAAAATATGTCGTTTGAGGCTGATTTAACACGCGTTAGGCTGTCCCAAAAAATACAGAATCACCCTTTAAGTAAAATGCAAGAGATTGTTGATGGGTACTTGTTTACTGACAATCACTCAAATCGCTCGGAATATTGAAAGCTCTTGCCCGGTTAGAAGAAAATAAATATTTGTACGTGTGATCGTACATATTTTACGGATTCCTTCAGCCCTTGGCAATATTTATGGTGGGCTTCAGTTATTTCTTGGAGAGGTTTGTATTTGATCTTTTATCCTAGGGACACGCATATGGTTTCTAGAAATTCAGAATATTTCATTATTATAGTTGTTTAACATAAAATATATAACAGAATGTTTTTTCAAAGGGATTGATGTTTTTTCTGGCGTGTATGTTCAAAGTAAAAAAAAATATCACAATTTATTTTCATAATGTTAATAATTTGCCTGTGCAAAGGCGCGTATGCATTTGAATAATACAAAAGAGTTCAGTATCGTAATGAATATTTCAAGGATTGACGTAGAAAACGGAAAAATGTAATATATATACTATTGAAATACAATAATAAGTTTGTAGAAATAAGAGGTTTTCTTTTTAATGACTTGAGTATCATTACACTCGTAAAAATTTAAAGAAGTACCTACACAATAACTAAATAAATTCAATGACGTTTTAAATAGTTGTTAAGCAGTTAATGCATAATTATTAGAGCTACTAATACATCTACATACAGTTTTAAATCTCTCGCCATTTATAGACCTGGTGACTGTTATCAGTTCATTTCAATAATGAAATCCGTAAGTGGAACAAGTTATACCTACTTTATGAGTGGCTTTGATTGTTTTTTAAACATTTTAATGGATATTTTAAAGCAACAACTTCTTCACCTTCATCTTCTCCACATCCTTCCCCCCCCCTGATACCTCCCACCTCACAACATACCCCAATTGGGGATGCTATCGTCTGGCTGCAGACGCAAATGACGCCGCCCCTGAAACCATATATTGGACAACCAATACATCTGTCTCAGGTCACCCCAAGTGGTTCTTAGCAGGGTTGACTTGGCAGGGATGCCCGGGTTCATGGGGTGAGACTTGTCCGGGTCATCAACTGATAGAGAGACTATTTGAGGGAAACATTTTAGTCTCTCCAGCAGGATTTACTCAGAATATAGTCTTGTTAAGACCGTATTCATTTTTCCTTCCCAGAACTTCCTCTCCTTCCTTTTAAGATCCTCCACACAACTTCCCCAAAGATGACATAGAGATTTTTTTAGGGCCTCCTATAGAAATAACGTAAAAAAACGACGTTGTTGCTGGACTCTTTTGCGGTAGATATTCACAGAAAAAACAAAGCTAATAAAATTTTTGAAATGTTAATTCAAAAGCAATTAAATTATCGCCTCCATTTTTATTACGAAATCATAATGAACTTCATAATTTACCTAAGTCATGAAAGGTAATATTAAAGTCTGCAAATTTCACCTTTAAAATTAAGAATAATATTTTTGTATAGTCTGTCCTTGGGTAAAGTCTGTAAAAGTTTCATTGTGGATGTGCCAAGCACGAGCTAGGGGCAGAGGCTTAACCCAGCCGAGAAAGTGGAGGCACTTGACACTCTGCAGACTTTACAGAACATACATTAAACAGACTATACGTTACACCGTATTCGCTACACCGTACACAGTATACGACATACAGCCAGCACTTATCCGAAGCTTACGAGAAAACCTTTTCTTCACGTAACAATGTACGTGAATCCGCGAGAATTTACACGAAGAAAAATGAATTAGAACCTTGAGACGAATACTAAAAGTGCAATTTATAAAATGAGTTTAAAACTTTGAATGTGTTAATAATGCCATGTTATTAACTTGCTTACTTTAGGACCTTGCGTGGCTTGAAACTTGTGATGTATAAGAATATGTATGCAGGTTCAATGTCCTTCAAAGTTATTTGTAGTTTTGAGGTGTCTCAACAGTTGTCAGTAAAGTAGTAGTATAGGATAGTGTCAACTGCCACCGTTCGTGTCTAGTTCCCGAACGGTTACGGAAACAACCGATATTATCCGATTGACTGCTGGGCACCTTTAGTGCCGAGTTCTCTTGCTTTAGTTTAGAGCGTCCATTAGAACGGACGTTAGGTTAAGTTAAATATTTATTCTAAATCACACGATATGGTAAACAAAGACTTGTAATCTCGACAAACCGCGAGCTTTATTGAAGATTCCCGAACATATATCAAGTAATCCCAATCACTGGAACTGAAGAACATTATAGAAAGGAAGATCAGATACATGGATAAAGAAGAGTGCATAATACGTGCGGATGCTAATAAACGCGAATAGAATCGTTAATCTAATAGGATATGACTATAACCAAGAATCGGTAATCTAGTAGGGTATGACAGATATGATATACATACAAATGTAAATGAAGCAAGGCGTGTCTCACGATGCAGTTAGGTGGTAAATAATCTGCTTATCGAAGATTGGATAATTGATAATTGGATAGTAAGTTGACGAAAATGACGAGTTATCAATGTTTGAATAGTGGAATATTCTTGCACTGTCCTATTGTATGTTGTCTGTCGTTAATGTAAACTTCATCCTAAAGACCCTAGCCCACAGCAATATACGTTTTGAACTATACCTACTTTGAATAAATATTGATTTAGTTTTAAAATTATTATCTCTACGCAGATTGAGATGCGCTAGTCATTGAATTGATTTAAAAATATTAGTAGTCTTCCAATAAAAATAAATAATGTACAAATAGAATTTCAGATAAAGAGGTTCGTGCAAATATTCGTATGATTTCCGTTTTTTACTTCTCATATAGCAATCTCATATAAACTAGTTTTTTTTGGGAAAAAAAGTTAAATACATTCTAAAAGCGGTATAGTAACCAATTTTAAAATTTTAAACCATTTTTAAACTGACGGTAAAATAAAAAAATTATGACTTGATTGAATTTATTATCAACATGGGACCATTCCGCAATTCATAAATATACGTAAAATTGGTATTACCACAGCAATTAAATTACTACGTGATATACCCTTTTAATCAATTTTACGTTTTAAAATTGTATTATTTATAAGCGAGAAACCAAACTCAATTATTACATTTTTTAATGTTCGATCAAAATCTTAATAGATTTTAGGGATCGCACTTTTGTGTTATTTGGGGATTAAAATTTGAAAAACCCTGATTATATAAGATTTTCGATGTGATAGTATTCGATTTTACATAATCGTAAAAATGACTTAATTCTTTTTTAGGTGAAGTAACTGATACTATTTGAAAAATAATAATTTCCTTTGTGTACGTTTTCTTAGCATTCGAATTTGAGCTGTCGTATAATTTTTTGGTCTAGATATTTCTAGTTTTCGGAGTTATACGCGTATATATAAAAGACAAAAACACTAAAACTAAAATTGAATCATTTGTTAGTACTTTATTACTGGCAAGCGTTCGTTGAGACCATTGGAAACTTTCTCTAGTATCCATTCCCAGTATTTTTTTTATTGTTGTGGAGGTCGAACAAGGACACCAATCTGCAGTTTCAAGGCAATCCGATTGGTCCCCCATACACCAATAGATCCTTATCTCAAGCCACTCTCTCGCGCTGCAACAAAGATCATCCATACCCATCCAAACCATTCTACCTTAAACTACCGGTTAATACACTGTCTTGTAAATCGTACTTGTTTACTCTCCACTACAATTCTTCATATTTAAATATTAAATTAAGGTGCGTTATTTTCGTTTGTAATTTGTTAAATAAACGTGATAAGTATTGTATCTACGACCTACTTATTTGATTTACCACATATCGTACACGCGTAAACTTGTACCCTATATTGCAACGTAAGGAATATGATTTTTTTTTTTTTTTTTTTAATTGATCTTAAAAAATTGAACATATTATAATATTACTAATCTTCAATTAAAAGCATTTGCTTGTAGGTACATATAAATTTTACAGAATATTATATTTAAGGTTATCATTGGTCATGTATACCTTATGAGAAAAAAGGAACGCTTGTTCATTTAAAACTTTTCCTTTCTTAGAAAAGCAATAGAAAATAAAAGCTTCACTATAACATTTAGATAAATACGTTAGTGCGGTAGCTTAATTCAATATTTATTTTCGTATTTCTTTCTAAGAACAAGTTTCACTAGTATCTTTTTACAAATTGAACGTGATATCATTCTAGGCTATGTAACCAGATATTGTTTTAAGGTATGGAGAGTTTGACAATGTTGTTAAAGTGATGAAAGTTCTAGTTGTTTCTCTGACGTGTTCCTAAGTCCTTACGAGAGTTTGCTTTCGCACTTTACTTCTTATCTTTTAAATACCAGTAAAGTGTTATTCTCCTTAATAACTAATTTACCCTTTTGTTTTTTCACAAATTCATCAACTGAATACATTGACGTATGATATCTTGGTCGAAGACTGAATACGATAAGATGAAATAATTTAACTGTAAATCATGTTTAATGGGCATTATGATATTATTTTGGATGTGAAAATTTGTTATTGGATTATAACCTAATTATTATAATTGTTTTCTTTAATTCATGTAATGTTATTAATCTGTAAATGTTCCTAATAAAATAAAATAAAAATCGAGATTGCTTTTCGTTGAAATCTAATTTTAATCACTTTGTTAGTCAGTAGTAGATATGCAGAGATAATGAAACACAATTAAAATAAATTAATACTAAAGTACTATCTTGGTTTATAATCTGCCTTCATTTGTTTATCTACTTCTATTTTACTATCATAGACCGATCACATCTTTCTGATATCTCACACATCTTGTTAATCCATTTGTACTCCTTTTTCTAGCCATTTGCTGCGTGCAAACCACAAAACATTCTCTTTCTTAATATTTTTAATTTTATGAAGAAAAAAAATTATACTGACTTCGAAAGGTGACATAACTGGATTACGAATATGAAAATGAAAATAAACAAGGCAATTTAAAAAAAATTAAATTAAATAAATGTAAAAGGCGCATAGGTGAAATTCGACAAAAAAATAACAAAAAGTTTAAAGCAGGGTTCCAAAGATTTAACAACTAAGTATGTGTTTTATTATCTGAATACGTTAAGTAATAAAAATAATTTGTTTATTTATAATAATGGCCCTAAATGAAAGCCTTGAGGTACGCCGAAGGGCGCGGAAAAATAATAACATTGATATCAATAAAGTTACGTTAAACAACGATCAACTTCATGCCGTGGACATATACAATTAAACTTATTACTCATTAAAAATATCTAATTTTATAAGCAATATGATTAATATGATTGATCAAAACTCGGTTTCTATTGCTCCTGCAATCAAAAATCCGATTTGTTTGCTAATACTGTATACGAGGTAAATATTATTATTATTATTTTATTTTTTTTAATAGGAGAAAAACTTTGCACAGTAACCCTAAAAGTAAATTTAATTTAATTTAACTTTTCGAGCAACTCTGTAAATGTAAATACTATTCTCCCCAGGGCAATTCGTAGGGTATGTTCTCCTCTCGAACGAAAGCCAAAAATGCTATCATGTTAATACACATTTACTAATTTTGTAATGAAACTTTTTTATGTACCTACCTATATAATTTGCCTAATTTTAAACCAGAGAAAGCCTCTCTACTGGACAGGAGATGCGGAATTTTTTTTCAGAGATTCGTTTCATCAATTTGCTGTTTTCATAAAAGAATTTTTCATTTGTGTTTAACCCCTCGCATAATTCAATAAATTAGACAAAACCATTCAACCGACATAACACGTGAGAGCTTTATTTGAAATGTGAGCTTTTAGGCAATTTACGAGCTTTCAGTATAACGCGCTCATTTTTCAGTCATATCAATCCCTCTCACATGAAGGGGATTATCTAAAAGTAGGGATTATCATTTTGTTTTCAATACCTGTTCTTTTTTATAACAGGTAAATGCCAGTTATTTTAGGATGATATTTCTGTAGGTTCGAGTGTGTTTGGGATGGGGTGATGAATTTAATCCTGATAATTTGGTTATGCGGTTAACTTTTTAAAAATTAATTACAACCAAAGTTTAAATTTGCGTGAAAGATGAAACCTTTAGTGGCAATCAAGAATATCTTGTAACTTATTTACTTTAACCCTAACTTTAACCCTAACTTAGGGTTAAAAAGCACCTCAGAGTACTAAATGGCAATAGCGATTCTAAGTTCGCAGACCATTTATTAAAATATGATCATAGCTTTGACATAAATTCAGGTCTTCAAATATTACATACAGGATATGAAACATCGCAAATCAATAATTTAGAAATTTTAGAAATAAGAAAAAATGTAAATTCCAAAGCTGACATAATTA
Organism: Limnephilus lunatus; assembly: GCA_917563855.2. Taxonomy (NCBI): domain Eukaryota; kingdom Metazoa; phylum Arthropoda; class Insecta; order Trichoptera; family Limnephilidae; genus Limnephilus; species Limnephilus lunatus. The sequence goes on along the minus strand of OU830602.1, from coordinate 51,078,416 downwards.
ATAAGCAAAATTTTTTTGTTAACCCTGTTTTAAATATCTTCCCACTTAACCGGCCTTTTACTTCTAATAGCATGGTAATCCCCAATTCTTCGAAACTCCCACCATTGTCAACCCTTCCCCCTCCTTCAATTCCTTCACCCCATATGTAATCTATAATTAATTTTTTAACTTTAGTATACTTTTATTCCTGAAGAAGTGAACATGGTTCACGAAACATGTTGATAGTGTACAAAAAAAAAAAAAAATAAAGTGATGTAAACTAAGTTATTTTCTTTTAATAAATAAATAATGACATCACAAAGTGACAACCTTTTAGAAGAAGTTTTCTTCGAAAAATTAAAAAATTATATCATTAAACCTATAATATCGCTTTACTGAATCCTTCAAATCCAATTTTGAAAATGACCCTTCAAATTGAATTTGAATTAATTAACTTAATCACCCAAAAGCAGCCGACATAATAAGTATGTTTGACTACATCAAGGTGAAAGCTTTTTTTGCTAAACAAAAAATGATAAATTAACGATGAATTTTGAGAATCAAGCCTTCACAAACGATATAAAAATATTTTCACCATTTAGTAAGAACTGTTAATTTAATGAAATTAGTAGGTAGCCAACGTCATTGCTAGAGCGTTTACGGCATTTTTTGTATTAAACTGACGCCACACTAAAATGTACGTTATAAATTTAACGTACCATTTACTCAGAATACGGAACGAACTTTGCTAATGAAAACTAGAGAGAGAGCGGAAAACAGTTAAAACGACAGTAGTTGGTTGTGCCAAAATTACGCCAATAAATTTTCCATCTAAAAGCTTTACTAAAAATCATGATAAAGTGTTTCCTTCGTTATAAATAATGGGCAAGATATTTCTCTTATCGTCTTATTTTCTAGAAATTACAGCGTGTAAGTTATAGTGCATGTTCGTAGAAATAATATATTAAGCTTTTTTGTGATCGTTGATTTCTGTCGAGGGAACACAATAAAAAAATCGATTGAAATTCCGCTCTCTTTGTACGCTGGTTGGCGGTAATAAGGTGGAATTCGTCCATTGTTAAATTCAAAATTCTAATAATTAAGTAATGATTATCGACTAATAATGTAATATATTGTAACTGAAATATAATTCTGTGTAATACAAAATTCGTTTATTTACCACCCCTTCGATTAGATAGCAATGTACGTATGTCTTCTTCCTCCAAAGGAAAAAAAGTAATAATTATCTTGCATCTCTCTCACATTTATTTATTGTTTCTTTACATATTAGGTATTAAAGTTTAATTTTTAACTTCACAAGGGCAAGCCTGTACTGAGGTTAATAATTTTACAAAGTAACAAAAATAACATATAGGTTTGGAAGAACAATATTGTTACATTAACTACAGAATTTCTTACAGATAATGGAAACCCTTTAAGCTGAAGGCGGCTAGTACATTAATGTAATCATATGGGTGACCATAGTGTTGAGATTTGATTTGCAATAAAAATATGCTATCAATTTTAAAGGACTGAGATGAATTGCGGAAACTCTAGACTAGCTCTAGCTCCCCAGTTAGACCCGAGAATATTTCTCTACTAATGGGTAACCAAAAAAAGTGATGCCTGATATGAAATGTAATATATTATTATTTATTGTGAATATTTACTTTTTTCTAAATAAATAAAAAAAAACTTAAAAGGGTGTAAGTGCCATTTACAAAAAAGGAGATAGACGGGAATTTAAAGTACGCTCAAGCATTCAAAGAAACCAATATTTTATTTTTATGCCAAATCAACTTAGTGGGAGGGATGTAGACATCCATTGGCATAAAAATAAAACACGGTTTTCTTTGAATGTTTGAGCGTACTTTAAATTCCCGTCTACCTCTTTTTTGTAAATGGCACTTACACCCTTTTAAGTTTTCGGTATTTATATATGTATTTAATATAAAATGCTTTTAATTTAGAAGGAGAAAGATGAAAAACGATTTAGAAAATACAATGTGCATTAATTTAAAAAAGGACAAGGATGAAAAAATCAATTGGTTTTTAAACTCGGCTAATACAAATAATTCAACAGTGTTTTAAAAGCGTACAAGGAATTAGATGACTTAATATATTCTGGAAGGCTATTAAATATGATTGGAGCCTAATACAAATCATTTCTTTGACCAAAAGAAGATTTAGTTTGAATTACCACAGAGTTCAGACCAGAGGAAACTCTAGTAGTACGAATTTGAAGTGTTCTAAAAGAAATGTATAAAAGAAATGAGATGTCGCGAGCCATTATTGTCGCCATCTAATTACCGTGGAAATTATACAACCAGCCTTTTTTTCAATTTTATGATATAATCACATGTCTAGATGTATTGTAACGTCATTGGGTTATGCATACATTTTTTTAACAATTTTATTATTTTGCTTCCAGGTTATTCGAGGAGCACAGTGAGCTGCTGAACATGTTTGAAAAGTTCCGCGAGCTGAAGACCAAGGAGGAACAGGCCACCTCAATGGAGCTGGCGGAGCACGCCAACAACGTGATGCAGACCCTCGACGAGGGCATCAAGGGACTGGACGACCTGGATACCTTCTTTGCCTTCCTCGACCAGGTGGGCGCCAGCCATACAAAAATTCCCGGATTCAAAGTTGACTACTTCTGGGTAAGTTCATACGAATGAGATACATCTATTTACCTTCAAAAACAGTATATTAACCAATACATTGCACAATCGGTAAAGAAAATTACAAAAACACTGGTCGTTGTTCCCAACTTTTCGATCTACCAATCTGTGTCTGCATTCAGCTAAGCGATTTTGTAAGTATTTTAAAAGCAACGCTCGATTCCCATTGTCCCCAAATATTTTATCCTTGATTATCTTAAGGTCTTAGTTATCCTGCTCAGCTTCATAGACAATAAAATAGCATCAAAGTAAAAACTTTCTATGTTAAATTAATATTAAGGAGTTAATTATTGTATGTATAATTAACACACATAATTTCTTACTGTTATTCATAAACTGGAATTTTATATTTTTTAAAGAAACGTATAAAATATATAAAAAATAAAGTGTCAGCTGGATCTTTGCCGCCGTCGCGCGTCTCGTCAGAACCTCGGTACTGGCACTTGTCTTGGCGCCACTCTGTTGACACTTTTTATAACATTGCTTTGCTGAGACGAGCTTAAACTAGTAGTCCGGCTTCCTTAGATCGAGCGATGCTTGTGTGTTTGAAATAATGCAGTTGTGCATTTGAGCAGTGTTGATCCTTAGTTTCGACATGGCAGTTGATTAGTAGGATTGGGAACAGCGGCCGTTATTAGCATAATAAATACATTTAGACTTGGGCAAAACTTTTACGTCGTGTTGTAACACAATGTAAAAAGTGGGTACGCACAGTTAACATAATTAATATTTCACGCTTAAATTCGTTGTAGGGCGTGTGGAAAATAGCTGTCAATTAACCTAGTGAGTCTTCCCAGGGGCATCACCATTGGTAGTTCGTTCTGCACTTGGGAAGAATCAAAAGCCTGTGTTAGCGGCCTCGCATGAAATTATTCGGAATGTAGAATCCTATTTTAAGCAGAATACCTGGTATTGATAATAAATCATTCAGAAGCTTATAAGTCATCAGCAGTAATGCTACATCCCTTCTGGAACTAAGGCTGCAGCCACCCAAAATTCCCGAGATAAATGCTGTAGGAACCGGCTATGGGTAAAAACCTTACTCTCTCATATTCAATCATTTATCTACATCTCTCATAGCACTCATTTATCTACAGATCCACACACTCATTTAACTCGAGTTATTACCACATTGACATTTTTAACTAGACTTCACGTGACATAAAACGAAAACTCACTAAGCAACATGACTCAAACTAGAAAGTTCAATCACTATACTTTCCCGTCCTTTGCCTCTTAATCCTATTCCAATGTTCCTTCCCCCCCCCCCCCCCTTTTTATATATTGTAACTAAAGAATAAATTAATTAAGAAAACACCCTTACAATGTCACACTTTTTCATTCACTATCAACAGTGGAAAATTCATAATTGGCGTAATTAACATCTTATTATTGTATTATTATACAAGGTGTCCGCAATCTTTGATTTGCTGTCAACTTTCTCTAAAATAAATAAAATAAAATAGAGGTATCGTAAAAATTGAAGCCAGTAGCCTTCCTAGGATTTTGTTTTGAAAAAGGCAAGTTAAAATTTAAAAAAAAAAATTTTTCAATATAAGTCATTAAACACAGATTTTACAGACGTGTTTATGTATCTACGGGTGTACAAGCCAATTTTAAAATGTTAGAATACAAATTTAAGGACCTGAATATTTCGCGCTTTTTATTCATTCTTCACCCGTCTTCGTCCGAGTCCCAAATACCATATTGCCACTAACATCATTTGAATTAACCTTTCTCTGTCTCTCTTTCTCTTTATATTAAATTACACAAGTTTTTCAGACTATATTTTGACTGGTGAAAAACGTTAGCATGAAACAAAATTCTTTTATCCTTGCAAGGTACAGTCCGTTTCCAAAATCTTTCTACCATGCGGTGCACTCAAACGACCGGTGATAATAAAAATTCTTTGGCCGTCAAATGGCGTTTCAGTATTTTTTCTGCCCCGTAGTGGATTCTGTAATAATGATGAGAAAAAAAATCGCTCAGGATTTATACATAACCTCCTCATTATAGGTCCTCAACATAGTTTCACGTGTTAGAAAAAAGCATTTACTGTGTGGACTGCCATAATTACAATTTAAACAGCTGCATTTTATTCAAATTACTTGTTTATTAATACAATACTCTATCGGTTTGCAGTAAAGTGCATTTTCTTCAACAGGATAATATTAAAAGTAACATAATATACAAAATACTGACTAAATTAATAAAAAAATACTCAGGATTTTGCAAAACTTTGTTTTAATGACTGTCCATTATTCTATATAGGTAAGAAAACTAAAAATGTAAATAATATTATAATCACGGAACACAGGCGATGTTTAAATAGCAATAATTTTTCAGAGGTTCCAATCATCTCGTTTCCACCGATCACACTTTATAAAGATACAGGGGTTAAAATTCTTCACGATAATAATAAAAGCAACAAAAAGTAGTTAACATGGAAGAACTCAAAATCTGATTCCGTAAATAATACTTGTAATATAGGTATCAAATAAAAAATTAAATTTATCTTATAGTCCAATTATTTCGTAATGCCGTATTGGATTTTGACGGGTTTGTTCTGCTCCGCCAATATTAGGGCTAGAATTCAAACTTTTTGTTTTTTTATTTTATTTTATTTTTTATTTATTTTAAAATAAATAAAAAATTAAAATGGAGTTCTACAAATTAAACTTGATAACAATAGATCAAACTTTCTGGTTTGAATTTTACACAATTGTTAACCATCCTGTATCGGCTCGGTTATGGATCGTCGCTTGCATCAGGCTCAAAGTTCCTATCATTTCATTACGATCAAATGCCGCCTAACGCGCGCTAATCACCGCTAACAAATATATCCAGGCTCGCTTTGCTATAACCCAGCCTATGGCAATTCTTTTAATTGGGAGTAAAGAAATATCGCCTTGTTACAACGTAACACGCTGGCCTAGTAATTGCCATCGAGGATTGATACTGTCACAAAACACTTTTACAAATCAATTGAATATACCGCCATTATATGAATTCACCATCAGAATCCGTATCACACAGTACAACCCCATAAAACTATTACGAGTGCCCGTGGTTCCAAAAATTATTAAGATGAAGTCATACTAAATAATGCAGAATCATACAAAATCATATGTTTTTTGTTTTGAAAATTTAATCGCTTAGAAGTATTATAGATGCTTCAATTAAATACTGCGTGTAGAAAATACCTTGGCCCTTAAAAATATCGGTCATTTTAATAAGCCTAGAAAAAAATAAAGTATTAGGTCTATAAAATACATTTTCCAGTGCAAACTCTGCTACTTATAAACCCTTTTTCGGGCATGGTTTTATTGTATAATGTGGCAAATTCAGCTTCTTTTATAATAATAGCAAAAAAAATGATATTTACGCCCGAACTTAAAAAAATAAAATAAAACATGCATTTTCTCGTTGTTATTTTTGACATCAATCAATACGGCCCGCACTCTACGAATTTGGATCTTGAAGTGTGACTCTTATGGCATGGGCCCAAGAACCATGCACTGGACACAAGACACAACCCATTTCATTTCGTATCAGTCATGCCCTGGCCATAGCAGGAAAAAGACGTGAGGCTCCGCGCCGCTTGCTTTCGTGAAATCAATTTTAAATTTACGTTTTATTAGAATAAACAATGCGTAAAAAAGGAATTAATATTTTTTACAGGTCTTTACGAAATCAACCTAATTTTTTTTCTCAAATACCTATTCCAACCTTTCCGAGAGCTTTTTCTCAAGTATTTTTAAACTCCTCCCATAAAGGGCGTGAAATCCGATTTCGATTTTTTCCTGGACTATTGGATCGCCTTATGTACCAACCAAGTATTTTCAGATATTATTTCTTACTCAGATATATTTTATTTTTCCTAATTACATCATTTTGTTTACAGTTTTGTCGCTACATATTTCGTACTACAAGTATTTATATGATAATTAAATACTGTTTTAAAACTTTACCCAGAAAACAACAATTAATTTTTGAATTCTAATGGTAATAAACGATCTTCAACATGAAATCGACAGTATCATAGTGCCAAATACTGAAATAATTTTTGAAAACACTAACAAATTTATGCAATTTAATTGGGAATCAAATAGGATTAATATTGTACATCAAAATATTAGAACGATGGGAAACTTGGATGATTTTCTCATATTTTTAGAAGAAATAAAATCTGTGGTAAAGTTCCATGTACTAATTCTCACTGAATGCAGGTTAAATGATTCATACATAGCCAAACAAATTTCAGGCTATAACGAATACCATACAACATCGCATATTAACCAAAATAGCGGAATAGTAGTATATATCGACATCACATTAAATTCCTTAGTACAAGAAATTAACATAAATCAGTGTAATTGTTTAAAAATCAACATTAATGAGAATTTAGGTATCCTAGCTATCTACCGATCACCATCGTTCAATGACATCCAAGATTTCCTGGATAATCTTATTGGTGAGTTAAAAAAAACTAAGAATTATGCACAATATATACTGATCGGGGACATGAATATAAATACTATAGGAGAAGTATTGCATAGGCAGTCCGACGACTACTTTTGTGCTATGGCTGAAAGTAACTTTATTTCCAATATTAATTCTCCAACTAGGGTACAAGATAGCTCTAGCACATGTTTGGATCATATATATACCAGAAATATAACAAATTCAAATGCATTTGTAATACATAATACAATCACTGATCATTACACCACTGCAATCAGTATCCCAAACTCAACACCCAAAAAACATAAAATTAATCACAAACAGATTATCGATTATGAGGGTTTATTAAATGATCTTAATAATAAAAATTGGGAATATGTTTACAAAGAGACTGAAGTTAACAATGCTCTAAACTATTTTATTAATGAAATCAATATAATCATAACAAAACACACAATAACTAAACGCATTCCATATAGTAAAATACATCTCACACCATGGATTACAAACGGCATTGTTAAATCTATACACAAAAGAAATCACCTTCATAAAATAGCTAAACGAGACCCATTGAACGCCACTAAACAGCAAAACTATTACCGATACCGTAATATCTGCAAAACCGTTATTCGCAAATGTAAAGAGCGTTATTATAAATTCTTACTTGATAAGGATAATTCCAGCAAAAACATGTGGAATGTTGTCAGAGAAATAACTAAAAGAAAAAGAAATACTAGTGCATCTGTAACAGAATTAAATACCGGAAATTTCATTATAACTGACAATCAATCAATTGCATGTCACACTAATCAATATTTTGCATCTGTTGGGTCAAATCTAGCAAATAAAATCTTATTAGAAACCCAGAAAACGGAAGACTCTTTAGCATCGACAATTGAAACTAAGGAACAATCTTTTTCATTTAATATTAAACCAACTACTGTAGAAGAGGTCTTAAAAATTATCAACAGCCTCAATACTACACATGCAAAGGGTCCAGATAGTCTAAATACACAAATACTAAAAAAAATTAAAAATCAGATTTCTGCTCCGCTATCATATATTTACAACTTAAGTTTTACAGCAGGAATATTTCCTGATCACTTTAAAAAATCAATAATTGTCCCAATTCACAAAAGTGGACCTAAATCTCTTGTAGAAAACTATAGGCCAATATCACTTTTAAGCGCGATATCCAAAGTCATTGAAAAGCTTTTCAAAACTAGGTTAAACGAATATGTGGAGGAACATAACATTCTAAGTCCAAACCAATACGGCTTTCGGTCGGGTAAGGGAACGGATGATGCCATCGCATGTCTCACTGAAACTATTGCAGGGAATATGAACCGTGGCAAGAAAACTATTGCCCTTTTCCTGGACCTGGCCAAGGCATTTGACACAATATCTCACAAAATTCTTTTACAGAGACTTAGAAATATAGGAATAAAAGGAAAAGCTTTTCAATGGATAGAAAGTTATATATCTAATAGATTTCAACAAACCAGAATTAACGAGGCTATTAGCACTTCACTAAAATACACTTTTGGGGTACCACAAGGAAGTACACTTGGGCCCCTTCTCTTTATTATATACATAAACGAACTTTGTAACCAACACATTGGTGGCAAAATTATCACGTTCGCTGACGATACAGTTATTTTGTTTGAAGGAGATGATTGGAAAGAAACACACCACCTTGCGAACACGGGTATAAACAGAGTAAAACAGTGGCTGGACACTAATTTGCTTACACTAAACATACAAAAAACAAAATATCTCACATTTAGCGCTACCCTTGCAGGTCAACCCAAAACACCTCATCACCTCACAATACATAATATTAAGTGTAGCCTTGGAAATAATAACCATACTTGTAAATGCGAAACCCTTGAATGTGTTAAATCTATTAAATATTTAGGTATAATAGTGGATAACCACCTTAAATGGAAACAACAAATTGAAAACACAGCTAATAAAGTGCGCAAGCTTATTTATATATTTATAGGATTGCGGGAAATTATAAAAACTCAAGACATTAAAAAATTATACTACGGGCTCTGTAACTCCGTCATAACCTACGGTTGCATTGGATGGGGTGGAACAGGTATAACAACATTATACCCGCTACTGAAGGCACAGAAATCCATTCTACGCGTCATTATGAAGAAACCCTTCAGATACTCGAGCGACGCTCTCTTCAAGGAGTTTAAGGTGCTTGATGTTCGACAATGTTACATAAAAAAAATAACAATCTGCGTCCATAAAAATAAAAACAAAACGATAACAATCGATCATAATCATCAAACCAGAAGTAAAAGCAGAAACGACCTTTCTATTCCAACAAGCAATACTGCGGCTTATCAAAAAGTTTTCTCATACCTGGGACCAAAAATATACAACAAAATCCCCTCTCAATTGAAACTGTGTGAATTATCATCCTTCGGTACTAAAATTACAAAATGGTTATTAGACTTAGGTAGGACAGATTCCGAAAAATTATTAAAAAACGTAGTCTGAGTTGATTTCTTCGATTTTGTATTTGTATTTTCCTATAAATTATTTTCTTCTTTTTTTTCTTTTTTATTTTTCTTTCTTATATTTATATATTATATTTTTATTCTATATTTTACATATACCTACCTGGATTTTATTGCTTATTACTGCTAAATTGTATTTTCATAAAAAAAAAAAAAAAACTTTTTTTTTATTATTTTTCTTTCTTACATTTGTTATATTTTAATTCTACTTTATATTTTACATGTACCTATCTGGATTTTACTTTATATTTTACATGTACCTATCTGGATTTTATTGTTTATTACTGCTGTATACCTAGAATAACACAACTTATATCCGATATTGTACCTAATATCTAAGTAACTCCCCCAATATGTACCATTATTGTTATTTATTATTGAATCCACTAATGTGAAATTATGTACACGCAACCTGCCAAGTTGACTGTCCTAAAACGGGAAACCTTCCTAGTTGGGCAGTCAAAGCTTCCTTTTATATTGTTATTTCTTGTATGTAATAAATGTAATAATAATAAATAAATAAATAAAAAAATAAATAAGTGGTACCAGCATTCAACAAGCAAGACAATCTAAACGTAAGTACCTTCACTGCGACGTGTCTAACTATTCGGTCTGTGTGGTCGTATTCGTTTTAAATCCATATGAACTGATAGTGTAGAATGGACATTAAGGGCGTTTAACCAGCCAGCGGTTCAAAATCCGTATTTCGTCGAAAGATGTTCTTACAATCGTACACGGCGGTTCCAATGAGAAAGATTAATTATTCTCCGCGCCAGCTTTTTAAATTATAACTCAATATCGATTTTATTTCATTCCAAACTTGCTTTAATTTATACTTACATCCAAAAAATGCTGAAAGGCGTGATGATGGAACTATTAAAATTATGTACTGTTTTAAATTATTTTATAATCATAAGTATTTATCATTTTTCAATAATGTCTTAAGCAAAATAAGAATGTAGTAAAAAAATCTGAAATGTATCAGTTTGTAAGTGAGCAAGGATGTTCAATATTTTTCTCAGTGTACCTAGAACAAAAGAAAAGCTACTGATTTTTGCTACTATTTATGATACATGTGCTTTCCAGTTTATATTTGTATCTAGTTGTATTCCCAGCAACGAACAAGTTTGGGAGGGTTCGATAATATTATTATTAAAGTTTACATTTATGTTTATAGGTGTAGCTTGCACTGGACAAAATTTTAGAATTTGAGTTTTGTTTGTGTTGAGTGACAGATGTTGTGAAAACAGCCAGTTTGCTATTAATTGGCAAGTCTCGTCAACATGTTTGTTAAATTCGTCAACATCTCCATCACATTCAAATAACAAAGCGGTGTCATCAGCAAACATTGAACATTCTGTGCCAGCAATAATTGGAAGTTCATTTATATAGATAAGGAAGAGGAGGGGTCCAAGAATGCTTCCTTGTGGCACCCCCTTGTTAATTGTTCTCCATTTGGATTCTACCATGTACTGAAACATTTTTTCATCGATATTTGGAATTTGAACTTTCTGCTCACGGTTTTTTTAGATATGATTCAAACCATTTTAATGCTAAACCTTTTATACCCATATGTTCGAGTTTAATTAGAAGAAGCCTATGGTCAACATTGTCGAATGCTTTTGAGAGGTGGACCAATTCTCGCCAAGAAACACGTGTACCTACATATATATTTTTTAGTGATTTTATTTAAACTAAAATTAAAATTCTGTAACGTACGCTTTCCAGACAATGAATTAATTTATTTTAATGCATGATTATATGATTTGAAATGGGTGTTGCATAATACAAAATATTTTTTTAAAATTTAACAAATCTGCCAACGACCTATGGTATAACCTTATTAAACTAAAAATAAACATTTTTTCTCAAAATTTAAAACATACGTTTACTAGATAAAGAAACAACCTTTCGAAATCAATTTATATTTTCTTGTGGAAAAGAGTCAATACGTCTAAAATCTGATTTAAAAATGACATATTTCTGGTTTTCTCTGGTTATACCCTCTGAAGTTCTTACTATAACCCTGTAAAGGTAGTGACACCAGCGCGCTTACCTAGCCACTGTTTTAGATAATTTTTCAGTAAACCGCTCTATTCTCCCCGTAATTTCCCTAATTCGTTAACCTCCCACTACAATACTAAAATATTTAGGTATATCTGTCAGAATTTTGTACCTCATGTTACTTTTAATATTCTCCTGATGAAGGAGGGGCACTTCTGAAACCGGCAGAGCAATGAATTAAAAACAATATGGATTAAAGCAAATTAACGAGTTTATCATATGTCTACTTATTTTCAGTTCATAACAGGGCAATAGGATGTAGAGGGCTTTGAAAATAGATGTGTGGCTTACAAAAACTTGATAAAAACTTAAGTAATTCTATATTAGTCAATTGTCCAGAGTAAAGTTCGAACTAAATCGAATAGTTTACGTGTTATCTACAAAACTCCAATAAAAGACTCGTTTCTAATTTATCTCCTTGTAAAAAAGCTGTAAAGGAATAATTTATTGATTTAATTAATTTAATTAATAAGAGATAACTTTGTATAAACCACTTTTTTTAAGTTACCTCTTATTAATTAAATAATAAATAATGCCACAAAGTTTTTTTGCAAAGATTGAAGAAGTAATTTATTGATTTCTTATTATTTATTTGTCTTACCGTAAACAAATATCAAAATAAACTCTCACTAGTCGTTGTGGAAATATCAGTTCACATTTTGTAAACATTTTTGTTAGCATCTCTGTGGGTTACACAAATAGTGTGATATTTATAAAATAAATAAATAAATATCACACTATTTGTGTAACCCACAGAGATGCTAACAAAAATAGTGTGATATGATTTGAGATTTAATGGCCAAAGTATTATAGTGATTTATTTTTAGGGTATATGCGGTGTTGCGTTTCTTTCTACTTTTGCGGTGTTTATGGTGTTCATCATCAAGGCAGATGTGTAAATGGATTACACATCCGCCCTGTTGATCAAGACTATAAAGTTATCCGAAAGGATGGTTAAAGAATGATGTAGCGCATTACAGCGTAATACCCCAAAAATAAGTCTCACTCTAAAATAGTGTGTTGTGTCAAGTTTCTCTTGACTCCTACGACAAAACATAATATTATGCGTTTTGTAATAATAATGATCTGCACTCAGTACATTTTCTATGCAGTCTGTACGCAGTGCAGCAGGGTTTGGAAGAAAATCGTCTGTTTCTGGGATGTAATACCCTCTTGCGATGAAGTCGCAGATTAAAAGATCTGCCTGTCATAAAAAATGTGCTTGCGGCGCAGCAGTATGATTTGTTTCATTAATTTCTATCCTTAATGAATTCAAATATAAGTGAAACGTGATTCTACTAAGATAATATGACCTTCCCCAGAGGTAGACTCATAGGCAGATTATGCCTTTGCTCTGCAATGATAGTCATGAGGAACAAGGAGAAATGAATATGAGTTCTTGATATAACCAAGTTGCCTCTGATCTGAAAAAATTGTAGTGTTGGTAGTACACCTAAATTTCACTCCCTTTTGAACAGCAGGGAGTGAAATTTAGGTCTAATGTGAATTAGTAAGGGAAAGTCACGCACAGTTGCATGTGTATTGTAAACTATGTTATCCGGAGAGGAATAGTTAATAATTTTGAAAGCAGTTTCAAATTTGAAATGCATTTGCACGTCGTTATTAGAATATTTGGAAACGGTAAAAAATTTCAACAACGAACCCTTTTAACATGAAATTCTGATAGCCTATAAAAAATGCAACTAAAAGCTGAAAGCTTCCGGAACCTTTCATTAATTACCGAATTATATTACTGTGTAACGCATTTGCGGAAAATGAACAATTTCATTACCTACAGTGGCGAGCTCGCGAGTTATTCCATTTCACAAATGTTTTTCGCTGGAATTTCCCGTTTATTCGAAAAGGTCCCTGTTACGCTTCCGGAATTATGACAATTCCGTTTGAGAGCTTCAGTTGCCGTGTTTACAGCGTTTTTCAGTGACTCTGCAGAATGTGCTCGTTACATGGGTTGGTTCAGTACACGATGATGATTGTTCGGAATTACGTTTACGTGTTACTTTGAAATAAATTCCAGGCAAGTTAAAAGCTCACTCTGGGGTTTAAATGGTATTTAGATTGTAATAATATATGACAAGTAGTTTTCACAGTAAATTCTTGTGACAGTCATGAATAAAAAACACCATGTGATATGTATAAAGTTTTAAATATAACTACGTGAACTTATTTTTTATGCGTATTTTGTGTCATGACATGTTACATCATAATCACAAACATTATGTAATTTGCAACCATTAAGCATCCCCAAAGATGAAATAGGCTACGAGGGTTTTTTTCTTCCAGTGTGGAGCTAAAGTAAAAAAAAAATCGAAAATTTGCAAACCAAAAGTTTGAAACGACTGAGATTCTGACAGAATGTTCCATAAACTGTTAAAAAACTAACCAAAAATAAGTTACTTTAGAACAAGCTAGTCAAGAAAAAGAAATAAATAATCATGAGATTTCACTGGATTCCATTTCATTGTCCATAAGGTACGGAATTAGAGCTACTTTTTGGTCGTACATGCACCTCTCACAAATCTTTTTTTAATAAAAGTTTTTTCTTATAAGAATCAGTTACCTACATATTGATTCAAATTACCCACAAAATAAAAATAAAATACCTACATTATTATTCATTATTTACCAACTGTTAAAATTCCATAAACAATTGTGTGGTGGTTCATCTTCTTTGAATCCTTTTCTAAAAGCAAAAAACCGAGATAAACACGCGAATGGAAAGTAGAGAAAACAGAAGCTCTTTTATGGCACCATCCTTTCAATATTTTCAATAGCTCCAAGAAAGTAGCTACAAATCCCTTTATAAAGATATTTTATTTTTTATCGCGGCGTATAGCTCCTTACAAATCTTTTGTAAGGCAGAAATGAAATGCCTGTTTAGTAATATTCCGATTTCCTAAAGATCAAATAATGGTCGCCCTTTATTCTTTATTTGACACGTTCAAATATGAAATTCTGTAATAAAAGATAAATATTATTAGTTGATCAATACTGTACATTGTATTGTTACTTACTTGAAATAGAAATAAGTATAATATACACAACCACAAAAACGTAAATGAAGCGTTCACCAAGAATGGGTGTTCTTGGTTATAGTTTCAAAAGATTTAGAAAGAGAAGGCGAATTTACAAATCAATCCCTCAGGCCTCTGACACATTCTATCGGACGATCTGATAATATCCGCTTTGCAATTAAATCCAAATAAATCGAATATTTTTTAACGTATCCAAAAACTAAAAATTGTCTTTGAAAGGTGATATAATAGGCTTTAAAATTTTATCATTAGAAATGTGTATATTATTTGTGTAACATACATTTTTTTAAGCAAACACAAAAAAGTTTTATAAATGGCTCATTTTACATTTTTTCTAACTTAAGTTACTGATAACAAAAAAAATATAAACACACAAATATATTTTTTTACATTTTTTAGACTTACGTATTGAAAGCGCCATTATTGCCTCATTTTTTTTCAATATTCATTTTTTTAAATAGCGGTTGGAAACGTTGGTTTCATAGAGGTGTACGTTTAATTCTTCTGTGATTAACTTAAAGATTTTAATATAAAGCGTGTTTTTTTCTCTTTCTGACACCATTAAGAACATATTTCCCACCATGATCTATACGAGTTGTTCCCAAAAGCGAACAAATTAGCCCAAGGAGAATTTTTTTAAATTTTAATGTTGTCTAATTTCTTGATTATTTGCAAAAAATGGAATGGAGTTCGTCCAGTTCGGTCTTAAATCTCCCGAGAAACGTAATTAAAATAGGAAAATGAATCAAATTACATACGCTTTACGACTTTCATTATTTTTGGTCTAAAGATATTCGAATTAGTTTGTATAACAACCTTCACGGTTTTGTAACTACAGCAAAATAATATTTATGATCATATTTGGTGCCTATCTAATAAATTACCATTAAAACCTAATTATTTTCCATGTAATATCATGTTTGTTTGAAACTCTTAGAAGACGAGACTTAAATGAGTTTTCTTTGTCTTTATAAAAGATGTATTATTATTATATTGTTAAGTTATTTGTTTTACACGAGCAGAAAGAGACTTGCTTCAAAGAACATATTTTGAGGATGGTTCACAACAAAATGATGCAATAATCAGCATAAAAAAAGTAAAAAAGTAACCAAGCTGAAAAACATTTATTGAGTTACTGTCGTCATTCTCTCAGTTTTTTAAGTCAGTAATGTAATCCGTCGTTTTTTCCATTGAGAAAAATGACGATGAACAAATAAAGGCATTTTATTTGAAGACTTTGTTCAGTTAAGATGTACTATTTTAATGCAACAAAAGTAAAATAATGAATTGAAAAGGCTACCTTCAAAAACAAAATTTTAACATTTGTTGGTACAATACTGATATTATATTCAGCAAGGTAAAATAATGTGGTATGTGGTCCAGTGACGTTATATATAATAAATAGACGCGTGGTATAAATCTCAAAGGTAGTAAGCCAAACACAAGGCAATTGTATTTTTTTTTATTTTATTTAAGGAATATAAACAGCCTTAGTAATATAATATACATAAGAGGATGACAAAAAAACAGACGAATTATTAATATTCACGGATAGGTACTAGAATAGAACTAGAACATTTAAGGAAAAAGAAAACAAAAAAACCTTTCATTATATAATGATAATCAAAGCAGAAAACTAAGCAGCAATTTAAAAAACAACAATAATACAAATTTAAATTCAACAAATGATAAACCTGTAATACAGAACAATAAAATAAATGTGATTATAATTATACTTAAATAGACTGCAAAAAAAGGTATTTTGGTTGGGATGGGTAAGGGGAGAAGAGCAAGTAATATATGTTTGGTACAATTAATTTAATCGTCATGAATACATGTTATTCGCACCTCGAATGTTATACAATGAAATTCTGTAGCGATAGTAACTAGCATTGAATATGTCAGCACGTGCGTCTATATTTGCAAATGTATTGTTATAGTACTTACATGTCCTTTGCATGAATTCATTTTGATTTGAATCGGTGTTGCATATATCAATACAGAAAAAGATATTTTGTCTGCTACATCGAATCGGCGCGGGCACGTGGAAATTTATTTTGTTTAGCAACTCTGGGCAGTCAACGTTTGAGTTAATATTTTTATACAGGAGCATCTGATCAGCGACAAGCCTCCTATTGAGTAGTTTCGTGATTCGACAATGTTTCTCGATTTCGTTGTAAGAGTTGTATACGTTAAATGATTTAAAATTGAGGAATTTGAGAAATCGCTCCTGATTTGACTAACTGTTAACATAAACAATATAGCACGGGTTTCAAACCTGTGAACAGTGTTCCAGTTGAGGACGAACGTGTGAATTGTATAGAAATAGATAAGTCTTAGTGTTTTAGAAAAATTTGCATGTTCTCAGTACAAAACCTAGACTTGTTGTTGCTATCAAAGTGTTTTTAAATGAAAGTTTAGAGTGCAAAGGAACCCCGAGGTCACGTTTATAATTTTTATTTGTTAACTGTGATCCAGAAATGGCGTTATCATGCAGTATTTTCACACGGTTACGTGCAAATATGACTTTGCAACATTTAGAAATATAAATAAAAAAGCTTATTTCTGAGACAGTAATCCGTCAGTCGGTCAAGATCTGCTTGTAAACGCACAAAACAGTCCGGGGAGCTTATAGAAAGGTATATCTTCTTATCGTCAGCAAATAGTTCAATTTTGAACATTTTGTTATGAAAACATGTCGTAATATCAATTATACAGATAGAGAAAAGCAAAAGACAGAAGTAATGATTTTCCAGATGGAGGAAAATCCACCCACTGTCACAGCCTGCGACCTGTTTGTTACGTATGAAGATAACCAACGAAGGAAATCTCCATGAATACCATGATTAGCAAGTTAGTTTTCTAAGCAGGACGCTGTGGTTGATCTTGTCACAGGCTTTGCTATAGTCAGTATAGATTGTATCAACTAACACACGTTTATCCATGGAAGCAGATAATAAATTTATAAATATTATAAAATTTGTCGCAACAGTGTGACCTGCAAAGAATCCGTGCTGAAATTCATTGATCGAATTCTTTACCACAGGGAATAAATAACTGGTCATAGACTATGTTTTCGAACACCTTTGAAAAAATACAGTGCTTGGAAATGAATCTATAATTATCTGCTTCACACTTAGTTCCCGATTTTTGAGTTGGTAAGATGTAGGCTCTTTTCCATATATCTGGAAATGTACCAGTATTGAGCGATATATTAAACAGTATTGATAGCGGAAGTGACAAATGATTTGCGCACTCGGTAATGAAGAGTGGTGGAATACCATCTGGCCCAGCATCCTTGCTGGAATCGAGCCGTTTTAAATATTTAGATACAAGGTCAGCATTGATTAAAACTGATTCCATCGCACAAACCTGCTATTTATCTTCGATTTCGTAGTTTTAATACTCGCGGAAGGTTGTGTCCTACCAGTAAGTAAATTGCATTAAAAAAAATGCCAAAATGTCCTCATTGTGGTGAGAAAATGTTTCCATCATACGTCAAACACTAGTAAAAGCCAAGGAATAACATTTTATTCGTAAATACATACAAAGTATGCTGTTGCGAACTTCACGTACGACTATGGTTTTACATAAGGCGCGACGTCAGAGATGTAGGAAATCGAAGTCAAGTTCTTAAATTTCAAACGTACAGAAGCTATCGTATTAATACTATCATCCCAGTTTATTTGTAGTTTAGGTAGGCAGGATTCTGTGTAGATGAAATATATTTTTCAGGTTATATAATCTTGGTTTCCTTAAATGTATATACGAGGTAATAGTATGTTGTTACCGCATAGGTGGGGCAGTGAGTGATTCGGCGCCCCAATTAAGATGTGGGTCTTCGACTACAAATTATACCACAACGAAAGTGGCTGAAGATCGACAGGTCTCCCGACCAAGGAAAATCATTTAATATCGTAGAATATTATTAATAATTAATTATAATTATTCATCGCGAAACACGTCAGGGTTTCATTATAAAAATAAGTTAACAATAATAATCTAAACGAAAATATGAAAGAGAACAAGACACAGAAAAACAGAAAAAAGACAATGGTCGCAACTGCGACTAAAAATTGTCCCAGTTGCGACCATTGTCTTTTTTCTGTTTTTCTGTGTCTTGTTCTCTTTCATATTTTCGTTTAGATTATTATTGTTAACTTATTCTAATATCATATATTTCACTGATGGGAATAACCTTCAAAAAAGTATAAAAAGAAAGTTTTTCTTATAAAAATTGAATTTTCTAATTGCTTAAGTTATACGATATGGGTTATATAATAAATATTTACCAAGAGTATATCTTATAAGGGTGTACGTTTGAGGTCGCAGATAATTATAACATGATACATTAACTTTCATGATAAGAAAAAAGATAATTTAACGATTCTCAGAAAAGATGGCGAAAAAACAGCAAAAGAAAATATTGCGATCTTAGCATTGTGTAGAAGCGGAAATATCATCGTATTAGATAGAATTTTTAAAAAGAAATCAAAGAGCATTCACAGAGAAAACAATGTACCGTCAATGTACAATGTAATGCCACCGTCAATTTTATAATGAATCTAATCATTCTATCGGTCAGTGGCTGAGTATGCCTCGCGTTTGGTTCCCACCCAGGTGTCATGAGATAAAGTGATTAAGGGCTTGATCACCTGTTCAGTTGACGTTTTGTCCATGTACATATAATATGGTAATTCATTAGTCATCACCAGTCTCTTTCTCTCTATCACAATGTAAGATGTTAATTAACCCTCTCAATGTTCCTGTATATAATATTTTGTCCCTTTCTATATGTATACCTATATAAGCTCACAAATTGTATGTTTTTGATCAGTTTAATTTTATACCTTAAAGATGCTTGAGTTAAGCGAAACCAGTCGGTATTGAAAAAAATAAATTATTAAATCGTGGTTAAAAACAAAGTAAATGTTTTATTTCAAATTATTTTTAATAATTATTAATTAACACAACTACATTAATAAAATTAAATTTACTTGCGCATGCCGGAATTGAACCCGCGACCTCCGTATTCGTAGTCCAGAGCCTTACTCCTCGACAACGGAGGTGACATCCACCAGAAATTATTTTCCTTTATCTCCATACTTATATGAAAATATCTTAAACTGCTTTCAAACATAATCATTCTAAAAGTTGGATGATTGAAAGAAATCACCAGCAGACAATAAATAGCCCACCTTAGTAAAACCAATTTTCTTTTAAAATTATGTAGGTTACATTTTTAAATCCCGCTTCGATATTTTAAGAGAAACTTCGTTTGAGTATTTCTAAATTGAAGTTTTAGATTGATTTTCTCTGTTTGTATGCTTGGAGCAGAATATATTGGAAGCAGTCAGATAGAGAAAGGCAGACAAAGGTAGATTGGAGAATGTTTCTCAAGTAAATGTCAGGTAAGTGACAGTTGATGGATGAGAATATTTGACAGCCAAGCCCCTGTTTAAATGACGGAGTTGAATTTAGACGGATCGAAGTTGAGTTAACCAGAGATTGATTTTTTGCAAATACAAAAGTTCAGATTCCCACAGAGATGTTCGTGTGGAAGCACACACATAAGAATAACTTACTAATAGTAATAGACATAAATATAAAGCAAAAAAAAAATTCCGCTTGTTAAAGGTAACGTATTGTTATTTTACGATTAAAGAAAAAATCGATGAAAAAAATTCGAAGTTATTACCAGACAGGGCCTTAAAGTTAACAGCTAAATCAAAACTGTTGCCAAAACGAAAATAGTCTGTCTCACAGTCGAAAGATTGTAAGTAGCATTGCTACATGTTTATTGTTATAAATATATGTTCGTCACAACGCTCAACGAACTAGCTTTGTGAAGATAATTTTTTAAACACAAATTTGAGGCAGTTAGGAAAATTTTAGATAAATAGATTATACCTTATGGATAAAATCTAAGATACCTTGGAATCTGAGACGGGTTGATGGGCTGCACTTTAAATTTTAATACTTCCTTAGAAAATCTTTTGTTTAGTACATAAAGCATCTTTCTACCTCTCAAACAACTTGGATATCTTTTTGCATTATATAGATGATGTTCCAAAGGATTTTGGGGAGGGAATTTCAATCTGAAGTTTAAAATGAAAATGTTTTCCTTTTCCATTTGTTTTAAGTACAATAAAGGCAAGATCTTGTTCTCTAATTTACTCAACTTATGAAGTCTTAATACAAACTTAATGCGTGCTAATTTAGAAAAGATTTGATGTTTAATAATTCATTATTTCAATAATGCCAGAGGCCGATACAAAATAAAAATAATAATAGCATTTTTTGTACAAGCGCACCAAAAAGGCGGTTTTTTTACGTTAACCTCACAAAATAATTCCCCTCAGTATCTTTTGAGGAAAGGAAGGGATGAAGTTCTGTGATGGAAAGAGGTAATCATACCTACTCATGTCTACTCAACCCTCAGGGTAAGTAGATATCTGTGGTCAGTATCAAGGCATGTCAAGGAAGTCAAAAAGTCTCCCTCAACCAGCCGTTGGAGGGCAGACGCACCCACCGCCAAGAGCCGTACAAACCTTAACCCATAAAGCTGAGCGCCTCTGCTACGTCACTAAACCTAGCGAACCACTTGGGGCAACCTATAGCAGGGGTTTGTATCTAATAAATGGTATCCTGTAAGGCTATACCCATAGCCGCCTTACAAATTGCTGGATTCTTTGAATGCTTAAATTTTAATGCAGAGAAATAGCAACATTTATACAATAAGCAAATAATTCTCATTGCATTTGTGATGAATGTTTCCATGAAGAATTCACTAAGATCCTTTTATATTCTGGTGTATTCAGAGAAAAATGATTTATTGCATTTGCAGCATAAATATGAAAATACGTGAAGTGCATTCTGTCGTCTAATAAATTATGTATACTCATTTCAAATATAAAGTATGCTTTTCTCGTATTGTAGTGACGTTGAGAAAATATATGGCACTCAAACAATTTAATCCAATTCACGAACCTTTCTAGTATCTTTGAACGACATTTAAAAATATTTGTACGTAATACAAAGGTTTTTTTTTTTAATATATTACATCTTATTTCAATTTTCGGTCTCTTGGATCGACTAGTAGAGAATTTCAGAGAAATGCGTGTGTGTGCGCGCGTGTCCGCATGAGTGTCACAAAAACATAGCTAGAATGCATTATCAACGACAACGAGTCTGTCTGCAGAGTTTCAGCTTCGTCGGATGTTAAGAAGTGGGTTAATTTCGACTTCCAATATTTTTATTCATTCAATCACGAAAACAAAATCTAAATTAAAATGGATGAATTAAAAAATGTTTTCATTTTATTATTAAAAGCATTTATTACCAAAATCAAACGTTTACATAATACCGACGCGTCGGTAAAAAACGTCGCGACGTTTTGAGATGAAAATGTTAATGGCCTACGCAAAGGCATAAAATATTTCAGTGTTGCAGATGACAACGCATTTATACGGACATTTTTTCTTGAATGAATATCTATAGATATTAATTTAACCACTCGGACTCATAAGCTTTTTTCACGATTTTATAACATTACCAGATATAAGTGTGCGTACCGTAATTTTAGGCCTGCATTAACAAATTCCTTCTTACATCCCCTATCTTGATCCGCCTCACAAATTACTTAGCAGCGACATTATTGTGTCATTTAAAAAAAATTATGTGCAGTTCACAAGCGGTAGAAGTGAAATCTTCAGAAACCTAAAGTAGATAAAAGTGGGAAAGCTACGAAGCAGCGCACAAAGAGGAAACTGATTGTTCTATCTCATTCTCGCGCAGACTAAATCCTTTAGACCTTTAGATGTATGTGTTTGTCTCTTTTTAGTGTTGCTTTTTCGTTTCATCGAGTTTCAAATCACAATGGTGCTAAAGAAGTTTTCGGTGCTAAAAAATTAAGCCTTCAGAAAACTTAAGTAGGCAAGAGTGGGGAGGCTACGAAGCACCGTACAAAGAGGGGACCGAATAGTCTATCTCATTCTCTCGTAAGCTAAATTCGATAGATGTCTCTTTTTATTGTCGCTTTTTTGTTTCATCAAGTTTCAAATCACAACGGTGGTAAAGAATTTGTCACGCCAAGATGTACATTTGTGATAAATACAATGTTTTTCTGTGATTCCAATCTACCTTAAACTAACTGATTGATTTTTTTAATTCAGCCAAGAACTAATACATAAATGTGACGTGTTCCAACACGAAAGGTTTTTCTCATTTTCAGGTGCCCTGCTGATTGGGAGAGCTTTTTGTATAGGTATATATGTATACAAGTACACATATGTATTGGCAGTTGACAGCTGCGTTAGATCGTGTCATCTGTCTAATCCCAGGGATAAAGAAGGCCCGCCAACAGGAGATGAAAATCCATTATCGAAACGTCGGGAGCTAATTATCCGAGGCTCGATACTCTAGCGATGAAAGGTTAATGGGGATGTATTGTTTGCTACAAAACCGTTCGCCTAATTGAAAAAGGTTCTTGATTGCCTACTATTTACGTGACTATTATGTGTTGGTAGTGATAGAATAAATTATTTATACTTTAAGTATGCCTATCTGGAATTCTAGCATTGACAATCGATAAAACCCTGTGTCACTACGATATTGACCAAATTCCTCATCTATGGTCAATTGGCGTTTTTGTAAGTACGGTTAACTATTGATAAGACATATTCCGACCGACGCGACCGATTGACAAATTTTAGCGCGCCCTCCTAAATGTTCGATAAGCTGTCGATCAAAAGAAATCGATAAAACACGTTCTACAGGCGATTTATTCTGTTCGATCTTTAGAGAAACGAATGTGGTTGAAATATGATTAAAGACATCATTAACTAATCAACTATCGCTTAGTCTCAATAGGTATATGCGAATTTTTCAACTAGAAATTATCAATCTTTTAGCAGGTATTTTTAATTTTTTAAATTTACGATTGTGAATCCAAAGACAGATCCGCCAGTTATGCCATCGTCAATCAATTTCTTATTTATTCCCTGTCAATATCGATCTGGCCATCAACAGTGCGGCCGTGCTAGGAAAAATGGTTTAAAGTTATCGGTATTCAGGCATGTCGATCCGACATTGTAAAGTTATCGATTTCACTGTGTAAGACCCTCAGAAATACAAAAAGTACCTACTCAGTGAAATTATAGAACTCATTTTCATTTAGCAATAAATTATTATGCATTGGTGACCCCTCGAAAGAGAAAACAATTTTAAAAATTCCAATAGTTTGTAGCTATATCGATTTCTGTAGAACCTTTTCTTTACAATTTTATCGATTTCTAGTTTTATTTCTCACCGTTAAATTGATATGTTTCCTATATTATAGATCTGTGCCATAGCTTGACGTTGCAGAGTTTTGGTACACAAACATTTTTTTTTACTTTTTGGTTCCGATTGTGTTATAATATAAGGAATTAATGATAAGGAACAAATCGCAACATTATATAATGAGAACTAAATGACAACAGTCTCCTAATTTAAGTTAATTTTTTTTTTCTTGAAGAAAGCTTCAGAAAAAATCTTCGCATTTCATTCCCAAAATGAGATTGGATTTAGACATAATAAATGCGCATGAAATGGTAATTAATTCACGAGTGCAGAGTGCGTTTACACTAATCTCTTCTGCGTCGACCGATGCAAGATATTCACTAACTCGAAATGCATAATCCTAAGTGGAAAACACTCAGAAGCATAGAGTTCCTACTGTGCATCACTTAGCGTCATCCTGGCGCGAAGTGGAAAGCAAATACACTCTTTCTAGAAATTAACGCTACGATAAGTAAGCACATAACCAAAGTACATTTTATAAACGTTCAGATAGAAATGTTATATTTCATAGTCCTCCGCAGACCACTGTGCAACATTTAGCAACATCAGTTCGCTACGTTTGGTGATTTATCAGGGGTGTCCGGTTTGAGGTGAGGTTTGTCTAGGTCTTGGCGGCGAATGCGTTTGCCAACCTACTGCGGGACCGTCTAGATATAAAGAGTCTTGTTAAGGGAGACCTAACCTAAACTCTCGACCGCACCGCAGTGGGAAGGATAAATTCATACGTCCATCACTCCTGGACACATTGAACCCCAGATTAATACCCACCCCTCATACCATTTTTCATTCTAAACCTGCCTCTCCTTCCTATCTCTTAAAATACCCTCCACATAGATGACATAGACATAGGCCTTGAAGGATTTTTTTTTTTTACAATTGCTCCTGGGTGGATCTAATGCAAAAAAAAAAACTATTCATTAAGATGAACTCTCGATAGGTCAACACAATAAATCAATACACTCGCTACAGGCACGTGGATCAATTGCTTTTCATAATGATTTAATTTTTTTTTTTTCATTTAAAACCAAAACAATTTTGGCATTATTTAATAATGTGAGCCTAACTGGGTGTTGAGGTCCACGAATTAGCTTCCTTACGGGTTGGTATGAAATAAGAAATGGCCACGTGCAGTATAAATGTGGGTAATGTTGCGCGATGTCAAGCTGCACGTAGGTACTCGCACACGGGTCTGCATATATCAGTATATTTTATACAGAAAACAACTGTTATTGCAAATTTGCATTTTATCGTCCCTCCATCAGAATCTCGTCGAGTACAACGACACTGAAATTTTGTATTTATTTGAATGTTTTCTTTATGTAACTATGCACAATGAATTCGTAAGAATATTTTAATGGTGTTTACCTAGAAGTGAAATCTTCAGAAAACTAAAGAAGATAAGAGTGGGGAGAATACGAAGCACTGCAAAAAGAGGAGACTGACAAGCTACGAAGCACCGCACAAAGAGGAGCCCGGGTATACTATCTAATTCGCTCGCAGGCTTTTGAGCTTTCTAATGTCGCTATTTTTCGTTTCATCGAGTTTTAAATTACAACGGTGCAAAAGAAGTTTTAAGTTCAAAATACAAGTGTGCAGTTTACGTAGTAGAAGTGAAACCCTCAGAAAACTAAAGTAGACAAGAGTGGGGAGTCTACGAATCATCACACAAGGCCCTTGAGGTGATTTTTCACAAAAATGGCGCTATATAAATCGTCCAAATATTATTATTATTAAGTAGACCGATTTTTCTATCTCATTCTCTTGCAAGGCTAAATTCTATAGATGTATGTGTTTGTACCTTTTTTAGTGTCGCTTTTTTGTTTCATCGAGTTTCAAATCACAAGAAGTGCTGAATAAGTTTTCACTTCAAAAACAAATGTTACTTGCGTGATTCTGGTGGGGACGTGATAATATCGAGAAGCATTTGAAACCACTAACCGTTTGCCTGTTTACTAGAAGTATGTAAAACCACTCCCGCACCGCACCGACCCGTGTACGGGTGCCAAACGAAATATTTTATTTTTATTTTGATACATTATTATATAGATTTTACAGTGTGATTGAATAATGTTGGCCTCACTGGTGGCTTCCCCGTGCCGAGGCTCCAACAGTATTGATGAATATTGAACGGTTCCGCGACTTTTCTTCCCGCGACAAAATAATCCCGACAAAATATCCTACGGACAAAACATCCCCCAAAAAATATCTACTAAAACTAAACCTAACCTAACCTAACAAAAAATGGGACACAAATAATTCAGACATCCTGTAAAGACAATAAATTATTGTTATCTGTATTTGTCCCATTTTACTAGTTTAGACCAATAATTTATTGTCTTTACAGGATGTCGGTATTATTTTTGTCCTATTTCTTTATTAGGTTAGGTTAGGTTAAATTTTAGTAGATATTTTTTTGGGGAATGTTTTGTCCGTAGGATATTTTGTCGGAGGATATTTTGTCGGGGATATTTTGTCGCGGGATGAAAACGCGCATTACCTAATATAACGGAGCGATCTCGGTGTAATGCATTCTCATAGCATGCGATTTATGTTGACTTCTTACCGACCCGTGAGGGAGCTGCCTAAGTGATCAGCTACTTAGCTAGTTTCAACGTTCAATTCTTCTTTCCCCACCCATCATCGTGCAATCTACACAGTTGACTGAAAAAATTAGTTAAAGTGAAAAAACGTGTTTTTCAGAAACACACAATTAAAAAGTGACACTTTATATAAAAAACGGTTATTCTTTAATTTCTTTCGCGAAAATAATCTTATTTTATTTCACAGAAATTTCTTCTCGTTCAAATGAAACTATTCATAAAGTTCTCGTTAAAACGATCACTTATATTTCGTCCGTCTTTGTTACTTTGAGAAAATGTTGTAATTAAAACCCTCCTACAAACTGGCTCGCTTTATCAGAATTGCGAAAGGAGTTGAATGTAATGGATATAGTTTTTTTTCTTTAATTTCTTAATGACGACGGCACGAAGGTATTTAAAATTAGTCGTGCAATATAAAAATACATTTATTCTAAATAACTAACTTACTTACCATCACGCAGTTTCTCTGAAAGGGTAGGCAGAGAGGACGGACCGCCAAACATCTCGGTTTAGGCATACACTACTTTCCTCATTCAAATTCATAAATCGTGTCATACATAGTCTTCTAACATTCTAACTCTTGACATATGGCTGGATAGGGATGGAATGGTAGAAGAAGTCGGAGACGCCCGAGTAAGACATGGCACGATCAAGTGAATCAGAGTCGAGCTATGTCAAAAGTCAGAATAATAGAAGAGAATGTATGAGACGATGTATGAACGTGAGTGAGGCAAAGAGTGTGTGCCAAGACCGAGTTGTTTGGCAGTCCGTCCTCTCTGCCTACCCCTGCGCAGAAACGGCGTGATGGTTAGTTAGTTAGTTAGTTAGACATATGGCCCGACTCAAGTATCTGAATCATTTGATCGTGCCATGTTTTCCTCGGGCGTCCCCGATTTCTTCTTCATTCACATTGGGTCATATATTCTCCTTACACTCCTTCTTCGTTCATTCGCTCTACATGCCCAAACCAAGCGCGTCCCTTTCTTAATCGTACTCATTTCTCTTACTTCAGAATTGCATTCTTTGCGGATCTCCACATTTCTCAAACCATCATACGTGATTTTACCACACATACGCTTCTACAACATTCAGTCTACTTTCATCTTTCCTCTGCCAGTTCCATGCCTCACTGCCACACATTATCATAGGTAGGTACCAGCACTCCATTGTGGACTACTAGCTTTGCTTCTTTGCGCCAACCACGTTCAGTTCGCCATTAATGGAGTTACCTGCGCATTTACCCTTCTTTCAATATTTCTCGTAAACATACTTCCCTGATACACAAACTCATTAAAGCTTCCAACTAATATCATTTGTCCAGCTTGATAAATTTCCCAGAATGAGATATATTCTTGCACGTTATTATTTTTTCCGCTTTAATTAAGTTTTATTATTTTTTAACCTTTGGCCGAAATTCCAGGGCTTATTTTGACAAGGGTAGATATCATATTTCAAAAAGTCGCACAATTATCCTTTCGCAGAAATAGGAGTATATCCAAACACAGCTCCAGGTGAGATATAAGTAGAACAATAATGTTGGATTTAGTCATAATGAAAACATTAACAATTAATTTCATGAAATAGAAAGGAATACTTAAAATATACTCAAAAATATCTTATGACGAAAATCAGTGTGGATTTCTCTTTAAAATTATATATATATACATAGGAGTCTAAATATAAAGAAAAGGTATTCAAAGCGAAACCATTTTTAAAGGTAGTGTTGAATCTAGTAGCGTCCCTTAAAAATACATTTAAGCAGTTTAAATGTTTGAAAATCAAAACGTCCATTTTCATTTGCGCTAGCGAAAATTCTTCATTTTAATAGCACAGCTTTTTGTCTAAAATTTAACTATGTTCATCTCACAGGATCATTTCCGTTGTTGAAGAAAGCTGGTTTTTGAAAACAAGATGAAACTTTAGCGATGCAGGTTGCCGTTAAACTACAAAAATATTCCAGAAATGCTATTTTCTTCTTGAATAGATACTTATTGTTATCAACCTTTTAAAAAAATGGTCGATAATTTTTATGTCTGCCTTATCCACATTAAGACATTAATTATGGTGTTGGGCTCTTCGAAAATAATAGGTCTTTGTTACAATCTTGTTTATTTTTATCTTAATTGTTTACAAAATATTATACTTTTCGGTTACGCGTCCAATTCTAACTATGAATTAAATCTGAGTTTCCCGGCGGTCGCTGGCCGTCACCTCTCTTTCGGTAAATATCGGCAGCGTTCGTGATGAAGCCATACTAAATAATGCAAAATCATACAAAATCGTATGTTTTAGTTTTGAAAATTTGACCACTTAGAAGTATTATAAATGCTTCAATTAAATAAAGTTTAGGTATATGTATGTTTCTTTTTTTTTTTAAATTACTTTATTGTAAAACTGCATATCTCGTTACAGGAATCCCCTAGTGAGATGTGCAGCTTATGTTTTCATGTATTTCTTATTTTTTTTCAATAAATAAATAAAAATAAATAAATACTGCGTGTAGAAAATACCTTGGCCCTTAAAAAAATTGGTCATTTTTTTTTATAAGTCTTTTAATAAGCCTAGAAAAAAATAAAGTATTAGGTCTATAAAAAACATTTTTAATTGAAAACTCTCCTACTTATAAACACTTTTTTGGATATGGTTTTATTGCATAATGTGGAAAATTCAGTTTCTTATATAATTATCGCGAGAAAAAATTACATTTCCGCCTGAACCTCACAAAATAAAATATAATATGCATTTTCGCGTTGGTATTTTTGACATCACGGCGACAATAAGGCAGTCGACGAATTTGTTATATCAAAGTGAACTTTATACCGTCCACCGAAGAACGACTGACAGCCGCCCCAATTTTCTGTCATTACTCCTCCGAACGGAGCGGAGAGAAGACGTGTTATGCTCTGCGCCGCTTATTTTCGTGAAATCAATTTAAAAATTCCGTTTTATTACAATAAACAATGCATAAAAAAGGAATTAATGTTTTTTGCAGGCCTTTACGAAATCAACATGTAAAAAAAAACTCAAATATATTTTCCAACCTTTCCAAAAGCTTTTTCTCAAGTATTTTTAAACTCCTCCCATAAAAGGGCGTGAATTCCGATTTCGATTTTTTCCTGTACTAGTGACAGCGCTGGGATGTACTGCTCTAGCGATCATCTGTCGGCACTTGACAGAAGCTCTAATCCTAGAACTGAAACTTTGTGTCTATCAAGGACAATACAGAAATGAACCAGTGGAGCGATGGAAAACTTTCAAATTGGAAGCGAAGAATTATTCGGAAGTAGGTACCTGTCTAGTATTAAACTTTAGCAGAAAATAATTTGTAATATCTTTTTAAAAATTGTAATTAATATATCACAGAAAAAAATGAGATTATTCACGAGTAAAAAAATGTGTATAGAATATGCGCTTCTAAAATACAACAAAATTATGGAAAATACTATGTAATCACCCTTTAATCGTAATTTATGGCTTGCGGTTCCACAGCGCGACAGGTCTGGCAATGTTTTGACATTTGTGAGTAAAATATTGCTCTGATTTAATAAAGGTTCTGTACTAACTAAAGGTGGTAAAGGGAAAATGTATAGTTATTTATGTAACTTTTCTCAAATTCTCTTGTGGTTTAGACTGTATAGACATAGACAGTGGATGTATGTCATCAGCCGGTTGGGCAAGATTGTTAAATGGGTTAAGGAACGGACGACCATATCGCTCTAGTGTAATGTAGTAAATGGAATCATTATAGAAGTGTCCG
Organism: Limnephilus lunatus; assembly: GCA_917563855.2. Classification (NCBI taxonomy): domain Eukaryota; kingdom Metazoa; phylum Arthropoda; class Insecta; order Trichoptera; family Limnephilidae; genus Limnephilus; species Limnephilus lunatus. The sequence continues at coordinate 51,047,936 of OU830602.1, read as the reverse complement.
TCTACCTTATTATTCGTAAGATAAACTCAATGAGTTCTAATCACTCAAAACAATATTAGTGACTCTCAAACGAAAATTTGAAACAAAAAAGAGATTCGGTCGCATCTACGAATTGAACCCAGGACCTTAGAATTGCCGAGGTTTTGCTCATTGGGCTAATTCTCTACTTCGGTCATATATAATTGTATCACACACTTTGACTAAGAACTACCAGCGTTATCTTCATTACTTAATTAATCTAAGGTAATATTGCACTCAATAAATATTACAATTTGAGGTTTTACGCATCATTGAAGCTTTCACCCACCTATTCCCACCCCGGTATAGGCGACTTATGGTCGCCCCTTCGGAGTTCTCGCAAGACTCTAATTTTTTTGAAAAAAACGACTCTACATTTAAAATATGGAACGATTCTAGAACTTCAATGTCCCCGCATACGTTGTTAGTGGGCGGTATGCAGGCGCGCCTACAGAAATGCACTGTTATGGTCAGTTCTACAATTCTAAAGCCCATGAGTAACTCACCGCAAAGCGGTAAGCCTCATGGACAGTCAAACAGGGTGTTAGTGACTAGGCTAGGGCTGTAAAAAATACATAAGAAAACAAGAAAACAAAGTAAGTAAAACCGTCATGAGTGGGAAGTTCATGACGGCGACGGACCACACAACAGTCCTGCAGGCAACACCGTGCTCTGTCCATGTAAAAGAAAAACAAAAAAGTAAAGAAGTATATACAATGAGGAGCTGGTGAAACCAAAATTCAGCCACCGGCAGTCCCCTTAACAGTGAAGGGGGCTGATTGTTAGGCCTCCCGGCAACCGGCAGCGTCGTCCGTAAGCCAGCTACCCGGTGGTGCCTAGACGATAAGTAAATGGAAATCCAAAGAAGACCCTAGGAAGAGAAGCGTCGGGTCGCTGGAGGCGGGACGGACAGCTTTCGGATGGCGTTTAGCCCGGTTTTACGCATCAGACATGATTTTAAATTGTCACGGCCAAAGTATTATAGTGATTTGTTTTGGGGGTATTATGCCATGTAGCGCTACCTCCTTCTTTAGCCAACGCTTCGGACAGCGTTACAGTGTCCATCATCAGGGCAGATGTGTAATTGAAAGTGGTAAAGTGTGTGCTCATGTATGTAGATATAATACCGTAATACCAACTTCAATCTTCTGCAGGCTGATGTTACGGAACAACTTAAACTGTTTTTCTATGTTTAGTTTTGGTGTAGCCGTCAATTACCGGATACCATGAACTGTTGAGCCTCATCGTCGTCTCTAATAATATTAATGTAATTTTTGTGAATTTCAATTGCCTTAATAAATAGGAGTGCTTTTTATGTTTTGGGTCTTCCCAAGACTTCAGTAACAAATCCAAAGTAATTTCCGGTTTCAACTAAATGCTATAATGCGGCAATTGCCGATATTTGTCACGAAGGCCGAGTTTACTTGCTCGAAAATGGTGTGATATCCTTTTGGAGATCGTCCGTTCTGTTCGGCCCACATAAGACCTACTGAGGCCCGCCAAAGTTTTTTCTAAGATGGAGTTACGGCACAATATCCTAAAATAAATCACCATAATTTTACTCGTTAAGTTATTCAAGAAAAAATAAAAATTACCTCAATGAATTTTATTTCCCATCACATCCGGTGTAATGGTGTTTGTTTAAAAATAAGATGGTGTCGGATAGATAGCGAAAAAACAATTATACATTACATCTTTTGTTTAAACTAAATTGATTCCGAGAATAGATTATCTGAACGAAATTCGTAGGTAAAAGATAAAATATAGTAAGTATAATGCTCAACTTAACATTTTCTCATGCATTGTTGTTGAACTTCCGACCGCTTATCTGATGAAAGGTTTAATAAAGCTAGTTAAAATACAATTTAAATTAGGTCAAATTAAACTTTAAACGTTACATAGCGTAAAGAAGCTAATGAATCTTCAGCTTGCAACGTTAGTACGGAGTGTAGGAGTATAACCATGAAATTATAAGATTATAAACAAATTATGTATTCAGCTAGTTAACGATTCTGCATTGACCATTCACATCTTCAACATCACCCAGACAATTCAGCGAATATCTTTTGATGCATGTCCCAAAATTGTAAAATTCCCCAGAGCTTTTTATACTTACATGTACCGCAAATTTATAATTTTCTTCGTGATATATAGATGTTTGTCCGTTTTACGGAGAATATGGGAAATAAAAAAAATTACATAACTTAAAAAACTTAAAAGGATGAGCCCTCGACCGAGTATACTCTACATACGTATGTCAATGGGATGAGCAGATTATTTCATATATTTGAAAACTTCAACACGAAGAAAAAAAAACCTGTAAAAGTTTTGACGATGCTGGGTAGTACCTAACATAATATATTAAAACTAGAACATTTTTATTTTATTTATTTATTAAATAACGTTAGATACATTTGTATAGCAAAAATAACATAGTAATAATATTGCAAAATAACCATAGACCTTAAAATGTGTACACGTGTTATTATGTCTTGTAGTCGATATTAGTTCCTAGCTAGGCAGATTGCGCGTTCTAAGGAACCAAATGCTAGTGAAAATGCCAAAAATTTATTTTGAAACAAAATGTTGATTCATTTATATATTTTTTAAAATTAAACATAGATTAATGAAAATGCCAAAAATTTATTCTGTTAAAAAAAAAGGAAAATGTTTTTTTTTTAAATTTAAATATATACTAGATTTTTACTAAATGTGCCGTTAATAGGCCATGTAAACTTTTAAGCGACATTATTCAATAGTTTTTCAGATTCCACCCTACCCAAGCCAATCAATCATTTAGTTATTATTGTGGGACATTTTGCAAGCTTTAATTTTACTTACATAATATGGGTAACAGCAATATTTCGAATATTTGTGCTATTTGTTGAGTTATTGTGTTCGATATATGAATGAAAGTATTGGAATATTTATTATGTAACTAGGAATATAATTTTATGAAGTTACTAATTGAGTTAAGCTAGAATGGGTACTGCTGCCCCAGAACCATATATTGGATAACCAACACCCCTGCCATAGGTCACCCCAAGTAGTTCAATACGTTTGGTGATTTAGCAGGAGTACCCGGGTTCATGGGTGAGGTTTGTTTAAGTATTGGCGGCTGATGCGTCTCTCCACCAGCTGCATGACACGCCGGATCAGGAGAGAATTTAGCCTTTTCACCTCTCGAACCATCGCCTTTTACCGCATTGGGAGGGGAGGATAGATTCAAACGTCTGTCACTCCTGGAAAAATTTACCCCAGATTTCTACCCACACCTCATATCTTTTTCATTCCCAAAACTTACTTTCCTTCTATATTATAAAAAGACCCTCGACAAAGTATCCTCAAAGATGATTATTTTTTCCTCTTCGCCTCCTACAGAGCTACCTAATTTAGTTTAAAATATTTAAAAGCAGGTCGTAGGTTACGGACTTTATTATAATTTTTGACCTAAAGTCAGAAATCAAATGAATTTGAAATTCGGATTTCTGTTGAAAGTTTGATAAATTACCATCCCATTTATATTTATATAAAAAAATATTACCTATTTCCGTCAAAACAAAATAAAATAACTTTGGAGTTTCTCAAAGGTTACATTTATATAAATACTATAATCTTGTTTCCTTTAACTTTGATTTAGAAGTCATCTCACTTCGGTGAGCACGTCTGTTTCAAACCCTGTAATGGGGGGGAAAGTTCTCTTTTGATTATTATTGTCGAATCCTTTGAAATCCTTGAAACTAATTCCCAAGCGCAGTCATTTGACCAAATCTGTTTCCAGCAAAGTAATAAAAAATAGTTGTATGCGGCATCTGCTCGTAAAAACTTTGACTGTTAAATATTGAGCAAAGTTCTACCAGTGATAGGACCGCAGCTTATGTAAATGTTTCAAAACTGTCTGTTATGAATTGTTCTAAAGTAAATTTAATGTACATAGATACGTAAGCTGATGATTAGGCTGGAAAAATTGTTTTTTAAAGTTTGAGGTTTTTTAAACTTAATAGTGATAATAATAAAAAATCCAAAAACCAAGATTTACTGTCCCATGAACTCTTCATTGGATAATCTTCACCTCTGCCATAGGTCACCCCAAATGGTTCACTACGTTTAGTGTGTATGCCCGGGTTCACGGGGTGAGGTTTGTCCAGGTCTTGGCTGCCGATGCGTCTGCAACTACCGCGTGGTATGCAGGATCGAGAGAGTCTGGTTGAGGGAGGTCTTTTATACTCTTCTGCCGGAATCTCTCGACCCATCGCCTTGCACCGCGATTGGAGGGATAGTTTCATATGTACGTCACGTCTGGACACACTGACCCCCAGATTCTTACCCATCCTTCATACAAATGTCCTTCCTAGAACTTCCTCTCCTCACTTTCCTTAAAAAACCCTCCACACAGCATCCCCTAAGAAGACATATTGGGTAGGAATCTAAGGGTCAGTGTGTCAAGGCGATGTTCCGAGAGAGTCCTGCTGGAGAGGTCAAAAGGTCTCCCTTCACCAGTCTCTCCCGATTCGGCCTGCCACGCATTTGATGGACAGATACATACGCCGCCAAGATCCGAATAAAACTCGCTCCATGAACCCGTGTACCCTTGCTAAATAACCAAACAAAGCGTACCATTTGAGGTGACCTGTGGCAGAGATATTGGTTATCCAATAAATGGTTCCAGGGGCGGTGGTACCCAAAGTCGCCTCCCTTATTGAAATGCTTGAAAGTTTATTATTTGAAAGTTTGAATGTATAAAGAAGAATATTTCTAAAAAGTGTGGACATTACAATAAAATTTCAATTAAAATACTCCACGTAATAATACATTTCACCTAATAACCTTTCTAAAATCGTGTACATTTTAGCTCGTTTCAACACCTTTCACTTCAGTCAAGTTTCATCTCATTGCAAAACCACTTTATAATTACTTTTTTCCCATGGGGCGTACCTCATATTTCCTGAAAGAAAAACGGCCGGAGTGACTGAAAGGTTAGCGAGCCTAAAAGTGAACAATCCACCGACAAAGATCGGCGCGTTCCGTGAAGGATCGGGCAAATAGCTTTCCGCGCTTAGCTCTGGATTTCCATAAACAACCGTCGTCAAGTACAATCGACTTGGGCTATAGGATTTTTCAAAGGATTTTTTTCTACGGACAACCGCAATTGTTATGATAATCGTATAATTATAAAAAATATTGCGTGGCGTTTAAATATTTTCCTATGTTTTGGTTGTGAAACTGTGATGTTTTGTGAACAGTGATGAAAAACAGTCACATTATACTTAATTCCTACTAGGTAATCGTCCTGGAAAATTAACAGTAGCTTACCTCCGATAGGAGCGGGCACAAGAAGAATAAGATATATTTTTCTGAACAATTGCATAGTTTTATTCAGATTTATTTTTGGGGTATTTTTCCGTGTTCTGCTACCTCCTTCTTTATCCAACGTTTTGGACAGCATTACAGTGTCCATCATCAGGACAGATGTGTAATAAAATAAGGTGGTGAATCTTTTGTACATAGATGCGATATCTTCCTGCCAGCTCCAATTCCATATATTACAGTATAATTTAAAATGGTTTTCGGCGTTTAGTTATGGAGTAGCCGTTAATTACAGGTTACCAAGAACTATGAAGCTTAGCCCCATCGTCCCTATTACTTTTAATGGGATTTTTGTGATCTTCAATTGCCTCCGTAATTAGGTGTGCTCTACGCTTGTTGGTTTCAATTAAATGCTCAGCAATGCCGATTACTCAAGATGGCCGAGTTTACGTGCTCATATCCTTTTGGATATCGTCCGTTATGTCTGTTGCACAGTTATTGGTTGCGTATAGAAGAGAAAACCGGACGAAGGATGCTTTTCCTGCGAAGTTTAAAACTTTTATTTTCACCAATCACAATTCTGAATATTGTAGATCAGTGGTCCCCAACCTTTTTGTCGCCGCGGACCGGTCAAAGTATGATAATTTCATCGCGGCCCACTGGTAAGTGGCCACGGTAAAATTATCAAACGCGGCCCACTGGTGGGGGGGCACATTGAATTTTTTTTTTTTTAACAATATATTTGTAGAATATATATTAATAAAAATTACGGGTATGTAAATTGTAGTGAAAAATAATAGTAGAGAAAACACAAGGTTTGTGGGAAAAATGAAGAAATATATAATAAAAACGAACAATTTTTCCAGAAGTTTCAGATAAATTTTCAATTTTTTTTGGATTCTTGTATATTTTCTATATTTTTAAGGTTCAACGGAAGGTTGAAAGTATGTTTTTCAAAGATAGAGAATTTTGAGAATGCTTAGGGCTTAACATCGGGATTTTAATGTTATTCTGTTATCTTGCAGACATAGTAATTGTAAGTTATTTATCTATTTTCTTTAAAAGTTTTTATGTTGAAGTTTTATGTGTGTTGATTTAATAATTTTAATTGAATCGTGTTTAAATACCCCTTCAAAATAAAATACAGTTTACAACAACATAGCAACCAGATAATTAAAGAATTTTCTTACATTCATCTGAATTTTAAATTTACGTAAGAACAACGATAATAACCGCTAAAACTTTTTTTTTCAAAAGTATTTTGATTTTTAAGCGAGCCCTTCCGCGGCCTTATACCATTTAGTCCATCGCCCGGTATTGGGCCGCGACCCATGGGTTGGGCACCAGTGTTGTAGATGATATCCTACATACCGAGACCTCTTTTACACCTCCTGTGTAGTCAATTCGTTCATTCTCTAAAGCAGTGGTCTTCAACCTTTTTGAGCCAGCGTACCCCTTGTCTCTTACTACAAATTTGTTGTTCCCCCTACCCTCTATTTATCTTTTTACACTTGTAATGAAAGTCGTGTTTCATTTGTAATTTTTAATACTCTCATTGTTACATTAATTTAGCAATCAAGTCACACAAATATAATTAAGTAATGCAATTTTATACAGAGCGTTACATGACTTCGGGCATTTTAACCAGTGATTCTACATGCGTACCACGTTATTGCGTACCCCCAATTTGGCTCGCGTACCCCCAGGGGTACGCGTACCACAGGTTGAAAACCACTGCTCTAAAGTAACTCTCTAGGTAATAGAATTTATTACAGATTAAAATCACAGGCAAATCCTTGTATTGTTGATTTAAATGTCATGCTAATTCCTTGTATGAAATACTTTGAATCATTAATAAGATCTGAGAAGTGTCTAATATTCGACGTACCTATTATATCTGAGAATCTAGCACTGCTCCTCATATTATGTTTCCATTTTTTTCAGATTATAAATAGGCATGCGCAATACATAATATTCAATAAATAGTAATATTTATGCTGCTTATCACCGTTAATAATAATGGCTTGTTGTAATGTATTTAAAAAGCTTCTAAGTGATGCCGTCATTTTTCATATTTTATGGGATATAATTTTAATATTGTTGACTGCAAATTAAGGCCACCCAATCCTCATTACGAGCATTTTAAGGATAATCTAAAACTTTGCAAACACTTTATATTTGCCGCACCATTAATCATTTGCCGCCACTGAAAACTAACAATCACGCTAAGGTTAACAGACAAGGGTTCTATAAACGTGGAAATTAAACGTTAATGTTCAGGTACGTGTTGGTAAGGATCCCATAAACACTAACATAAATTAACGGCAGTTGTATCCAATCAGGCTTTGCGGCTGTTAAGCCATAAATTGGCATAAACCACGTCCAAATGCTCAACTCGCTGTTTCCAAGGCTTAACTAGCATAACTTTCGCCAATAGGTACACCTAAGTTAAGATGACTCGGCCAATGAGAATAGAGTTTTGAGTAACTACCGATATAAATCGATACGTAAACATTAACAACGTAGGATATGATTTTTAAATTTTGAGATTCCAGAACGTTGGCTATAGGAGGAGGTAGCGCAACACGGCATAACACCCAAAAATAAATAAGTGTGCCGTTCACACGTGGTAGAAATGAAACCTTCAGAAAACTTAAGTAGACGAGAGTGGGGAGGCTACGAAGCACCGCACAAAGAGGAGACCGATTAGTCTATCTCATTCTCTCGCAGGCTAAATCCTATAGATTTATGTGTTTGTCTCTTTTTAGTGTCGTTATTTTTCGTTTCATCGAGTTACAAATCACAACGGTGCTAAAGAAGTTTTCACTTCAAAAATTAAGAATGTGATTATATGGTAACCAATTCATGAAACAATGATTAGTTCTTTGGTTCTATATTGTTTATTTACACGATATCAATTACATAAGTTATCCATCTGTAAAAGATGTTAAAGTCGTCTGGTGCTTCAAATTAAATATAATTGTTACACTTCTTAGTCTCTGTTCGGGAAAGATCTGAATAACAAATTGAAATACATAGATAAACATAAGCTACGACTGACGTGAAGTGTCACTTTAATAAAAATGTTAATATTTTAACACCGTATTTGTAATGGGGCACTTTTTGGTTTATGTTGTTGTTGTGCAGTAATTGAAAATGCTTTATTCATCATAATAGACTGTCAGATTATGCAATGCAGCATTATCCAGACTGATGTTTATAACGTTTGCAAAACGCGAAAATTTCCACTCCAAAAGTAGAGTACTTTTGCGAATCGTTCTCTTTAAAGCATTTCTAAGACAGAGATAATACGCGTAGACAATGAGATTCCAATTCTCTCTTAATTTAAAATTCTGATCTAAGGTGAATTGAATATAACTAAATACTAAGTGTTCAATTCTATTGAAGTTTTGCAAACGTTTTAACTTCAATCAGTGCTATCTTTTTCGAGGACAAAAATATTGATTTTGAAAATGCGAATTGTATGAGATGTTTTTTCGAATGGAAAAATATTTTTCGAAGTGCTCTCCTCTTTCCGCCCACAAATATAATTCGTATTTACCTAATCTTGATTATATTATTGAAAGTGTTGAATTTTATAATCATCGAAGTATTTGCCTTTTGAAAAATCGATTCGTTCACTGAATAAATGCTGCCTAACTCCAAAACCTAAATTGCGTCGACTTCATCGGTTGAATTGAAAAAATGCCGAATTCGTCGGATTGGTAGAAAACGCCAATTCACCGGAATTGATCGAATTTTGTTTTAATAACCTCAACCCAACTAACATGACTTTTCCCTAAGGATGGGCAAAATCAGAACACTCGATAATGGAGAGAAGGGTATTGCGAAAACTCTTTGTCGTGAAGTTCTCTCAAAGATTTAAAAAATATCATCATTATAATATGTATATTTAAACAAATATTTACCTAATATTTCGAATCGAATAAGATTTCGACAGCCTTTGGAGTTTAACCTTATTCTAGTCATATAAAAATAATTATATTGCTTTGCTTGTGATTGTTGGTGTTAGAACGAGAGAGTTTTTGCTGTTTCAGACTGATAAACAGATTTTTGTTATATCCGTTGGGCAACATAATTTTACCCCTCTGGATGGAAAGTGACCTGGCCGCATAAGGGGTGTGGCCTATCAAACTAGTTTTAGAGAAGACAATAGTGTGTATGAACGTGTCTTAGCATTGGCTTTTCCTTATTCCATAAGATATTCGCGTTTTTACACGCGTAAAGGTATTCTGACTCGCCAAGCCATATACGACTAATACCACTGCCACGAACAACTGGCACATTAGCCGCTGGCTCAAGAGAGTCCCCTCAAAAACTGCTTCAGGTTCAGATAAATAAATATTCGCTTCAGATATGCCAATATTCTCTTTAACCTCCAATTCAAAATCAATATTAGATGCCTCTCCCTCACCAGGAAAATATTACATATCATTTTAATCGTCCCCAGAGTACGAATCCTCTCCCTCAATGTCCGCCGCCAAGTATTCAAACAATGTTGCCTCATGTTAGCGAATTTGTACATATGTCGGGCGATTAAGGCGTCTAACAAACAATCCTTGCAATGATACCTCTCTTTATGTATTTACCCAAACTTTCAATAATCTTTATGTTTAATTGCATTCAAATTTATATCTATCTATCCTTAAATATTCTTATGATATTCTTAAAAACTCTGATAAATATATGTGTTTTAATTGTATTCAAATTAACATGTCTTTAACCTTAAATATTCTTATGACATTATGAAATACTCTTATATGATATTCATTTATGTACCTCTACGCCTGTCTCAACACAGGTATACCCTGGCGAGACAGGCATCGAAAAATATAATGTAAACATCCGTTATATAGATCAATAAATAAATAAATAAATACCAATTCGGAAAATAAAACACAAAAAAAATCCAAGAAAACAGACAAATGTTGAAAAAAATACATACAATTTTCTTCTTTACGTCCATATGATTCAAACTGAGCAGCTGCTACAAGTTGAACCAAACATCATGTTCGACCGTGTTTTGTGTACAGGTAAAGATCATTCCAGACAAAGAAAAATAGAAAATGCGATGTTGCCTGTTCAGGCCATATGGTACAGTCCTTAAATTTTGTTGTCTTAATTTTTGAAGTGAAACTTCTTTAACGCCGTCAGTAATTTTAAATTCGGATAAAACGGAAATGCGTCACAACACAGTTCCACACAAATACTCTGTTCTAATATAATGCGGTAAATTCGCGCTTTGGTGAGTGCCTTCGATAGCGCAGTGCGCAAGGTGCCTGACAAGCCTCAGCGGCCAGAGAGACAGACATCAAGCGAACGGAGGTTCAAATCCTACGAAATATCCAAAAAAAAAAAAAAATATTTTGTGAAATCAATATCCAATCTACAAACCACTTTAAAAAAACAGGTAAAAGAAAAGAAAGCGACATCTAGCGACTTTCTAGTTTCACCTCTACCACTTGTTAATTACACACCCTGATAACTTTTATTCTACTAACTAAGCGCAAGCTTATCGGTAATATTACCATTCGATGCAGCTCGCAGAGTTGTATAAGTATAATGAAATCACTTTTGAAAATCAAAATGGCCTGGCTGGGCAGTATTCCCATCGGAGGGTTATCAGTTACATTATATCACAAATCCGAACCTAGTCACGGAGTGCGATAATCGGTGAACATATTATTAACATATAGATTAATTTGTTTTAATTTTTTAATTAATCAATTTTATTTAATAACTCGTCAAATTTTGAGGAAAAGTCAAATTATTTAGAAAATTAATTTTAGTTATAGAATATTGTCTTACTGTACAAAGTGCAATAATACCTCACAAAATACTAACGTTAACTATTTTATTGAATTGGAAAACCAATCGAACCATAATTTCGGTAAAATTTTCTCAAACGAAGAAAACGATTAACATCGTTTCAAATTTTCGCCTGCTGGATAAAATTTTGACCTATTTTTGTGATCAAATACGATAAAACAGAATTTTATTTTATCATCTTAAACTGAATCACATGCCTTAAGAATTTTCACGAACAACGTCGTATTTTGGTTTGCAAAAATATATGATTTATTCATAGAGCTGCCAAAACATTATTGAATTATACAGTGATCTTTTTTTAATACAAAATTTTTAACTAACCGTTTAATTTTAACTAATCACGCCGTTTCCCCGCAAGGGTAGGCAGAGAGGACGGACCGCCAAACAACTCGGTCTTGGCACACACTCCTTGCCTCGTTCACATTCATACATCGTCTCATACATGCTCTTCTATTATTCTGACTCTTGACATGGCCCGACACAAGTATCTGATATTCACTTGGTCGTTCCATGTCTTTCTCGGACGTCCCCGACTTCTTCTACCATTCACATTTGCGTCATATATTCTCCTTTAAATTTTAAAATTATATTGAAAACCCGTAGGCACCATTTCTTATCACATTTAGAATTATTCAAAAGAAAAGAGAGCATGTAAACTCGGGTCAAGTCAAATAATAACTATTAAAGAAAATTTTACCAAAATTAAAACTATCGTTGATAGAATTGTTAAATTATTACAATAGGTAGCTGCGTGCTTATATTTAATCCACATTGTTACATGTTTTTTGCATTAACTCCACACAGGAGGTTCTGAGGAAAACTATTTCCCTCGGAACCTATGTCATCTTTGGGGATTGAGGGTATTTATAGGAAAAGGAAGGAGAGGAATTTCTGGTAAGTAAAAAATATGATGGTGGTTAGGTGTCTGGGGGTCAGGAGTGACGCACGTATGAATTCATCCCTATGGTATAAGACGGCGGGTCGAGAGTCTGGATGGATAGGTAAAAAGTCAAACGAATCTGCCGCCAAGACCTAGACAAACCTCACCTTATACGCGTAAATTTTTTTTTGCACTTAATGTTAAGTGGTATTTTGGTGAATTATTACTATGTGATATCTTTGCCATTACAAAGCCTGCGAACAAAGAACGCAAAATCCCACTTAATTTCAGCAGTCAAGGATAGGGTGTATAAATAATTTCGTACGGCAATTAATGAAACATTTGTTTCGAAGTAAAAAAAAAAAAAAACTCTTTTTTCTACTTGCTGGCTTGGATATAAATAACCACGAAATTAAATTGTACAAAAATAACGAATACTTAAACCTTCAATAAATAATGTTCTTATTCAAATTTGAAAGCCTTGAAATACACCAGAAGAAATGAAAGAAAACAAAAAGTTAACCAACTTAATGGTTTGAATAAAAACACTTTTTCATTTTAAATGATCTTAAAAAGTTGGTTAGAAAACCTTGATGTGTTTTGTTTCACGAAATTATGTGTTTGTCAAAAATTAAGACATAAATCTCTGTTTTCTACAAGAATGAATTTGTACCGAAAACATATTTTTTCACAGAATAATGAACAACAAATTCTACTTCTGTTTGAACGATTCGTGGTCTAAAAAATGGTTCGTCCTTCCTACAATACAGGCCGGTGTTTTTATGGGAGCTTATTTTAAATTGGTTTCAGATTAATTCGAGGGCTTCTTTGTAGTAAAAAAGATAATTACATTTAGGAGCAATACATAAATTTAGCACCCCCAGTGGCAGACAAGGCAGTGAAAGTTGTCCTAGCAAAAAATAGAGCGACTCATTCTCTAGAACTCTCGACACTAGAACTCTAGAGAAGTTCCACTTAGTGTTATTTACTCGCACATATATTCTTGTTAGAAACTCCAGCAAGCGTTGAAGTCGCCAAAATATGTATAAGTTAAGGATTTTTTTCCATTTCCAACGAAATACGTATTACTTTTTGCTGTTGGCAATAAGTTGACGTTGCAGCGTATTGTATTGTTTTTTGCGATTGATTAAATGATTTATTCCTGTCTAGAATCACTAAAATAAATTAATTTAAAAATCTTCTAGATTTAAAGATATCTCAGTATTACTCTGGTGTATGACCACCATTCGTTGAAATGTTGCTTGAAGCCTGGCTTAATGAGCGTAATACACGAGCCCGATTTTCAGCCCGATTCCAATTAGAGACAAAAGTCAACATTTTTCGATTTGCGTGATCGCTATTTTCACCTCTATTTTCATATCTAGGATTTCAACTGTCATCACTGCAAACAACACATGAACCATACTGTTTGTTGTGATGTCTACTGAAATCGTAGGTGTGATAATAGAGTTGAAAACATCGATCGCGTAAAGCGAAAAATGTTGACTTTTGTCTCTAATTGGAATCGGGCTGAAAATCGGGCTCGTGTATTACGCTCATTAGCCGTGTTTGGTGATCAATTCTGATTAGCCAGGTACTCCCCCACCTTCTTCTAACCCATACCCTTCCCCTCCCCACTACCTTCATTCTCACAACATACCACAATCGGGGATGTCATAGTATCGCTGGCTGCAGACTGTTGGGAGCAATGATATAAGTAGGAATGCGAGAGAATGATATAAGTAGGAATAAAATATTTATTTATTTCACGCGTACTCACTTCCAATATAATGTGATAAATCCACGATCCCGCGCACGAAAGCGCCGACGAACCTTAGCGGCCAGGCATTCAGCGGACCAAGAGTCAAATCCTACGAAATTAAAAAAATATATATTTTTTGTAAAATCAACATCTTATCTTCAAACCACTACAAAGTGGACAGGGAAAGAAAACACAAAAGAAAACGACATCGGGAACACCGAAGAAGAAAACACAAATACTAATAAAATGACCAAATATATAGGAAAAGGTGCACTGGAATTAGACGACAAAAATATGAAAAAAATCTTCGTTGACTTCGTTGATAAAAAAGTGTTTCTCTTGTCTACTTTAGTTTTCTGAAGGTTTCACTTCTACCTCCTATGAATTGCGCTTTTTTTAATATCATCTTCTTTTTCAGTGATATATTACATTGATGGGAACAATCTTCTAAACCTATTAAAGTATATATAAAAATATATAACATATTGCTGTAAAAATTAGATTTTAATAATTTTTAGCGAATAAAAATAACAAATTTTTTTCAATAGATAACCCTTTCATCCTAAATATTAATAATTTTAATTATACATATAATATATTTACATAATTCTATATCCGAAATATTATAACCAGTATTTAATCAGGAACGTAAAATAAAATTACCGAAAGGTCGATATTGTAGACTACGCAGAAAAATACAATACATTTTGCAATCACAGCTTTTGATTTGATTTTATACAATCATGTTATTTAAAAATTGATAACATCAGTCCCATGTGATAAACAAAGGCAATCTGACTTGTAATAATTGATAATATATTTTGAATTTTAAAAAAGGTAATGCAATACTTGGCTCGCCAGACTATAATGCTTTTAAAAGTGAAATAATTATTTCTATTGCTACATGTCTCCTTCAAACTTTTTAAAACGAAGAATATTTTATAAAATCCTTATTCCTTTGATTGTTGACTTTCAAAAGAAAAATTGTAACTTCAATTCTGGTGACTTTTGTGCTATTTGTCACCGACCCCAACGTTCCCTCGAGTGCTGTCTGCTGAATATTCTAGTGAATATCATAGTCTGATATAACGGAAAGGATCTATCATGAACAACAAAACGGGACGGTTAATGGAGAAGGAACGACCCCACACATTTCTAATGGAAGATGTTGTTCAACTTATTCGTTTATTGAATAAAGTTTAGATAAATAAATAATAATAATAATCAGTGAATATAAAAACAAAATAACCATTTTGATAGATATATATTATCGTTAACATGACTGCTGCTTTGAAATAAACTATTTTATACGCCTAGGCGTTGTTAATAACAAATTTTCTCCGAGCCATAATACATAGAACGGGTTGTTTCACAGAATTAGAACAATTCTTCAAATTTCAAAGCAAAAATTCAAGTTCTGTTTAAGTTCTATTACTATCACGTCACGAGCCGGTTTATTTCAAGTACTTGAATAACAACAGAACTTGAAAAGGACTCTCACAGAACTTGAATAATTACTTTGAAATTTGATGAATCGTTCAAATTCTGAAACCTTAACTATTTAATAAATTATATCATTTCTGCGATGTTTTCTCGGGTTCAAGCATCACTTCAAAATATTGTAGAAAATCAACATAAATACGTATATAACGAGTTATCATGATAATTTGATAAAACTAATAATTAGGAACGCCAATACGAACTATCTACAATATAAATAATAAATATAAATAATAAATATAAATAATAAATATAAATAATAAATATAAATAATAAATAATATATATAATATATCGCCAATACGATTTATCTCTTATTCACATATTAAAATTTAAAATATAACATCGGGCCGTCGTTTCTCCAATAAGTCTAATCCAAAGATATTCAAATTTTCAATATCTTTGGTCCATTCCCAAAAAGTTGGTAGTTAACTAGGTCCTCTTTAGCCACCTAAGTATAAACAATATACGTTTGTACATCAGTTTCCACACCGGTTCCAAAATTGGAACATCCCTACTAAGTCACCAAACGTAGCGAGCCACTTGGGGTGCCCTATGGCAGTGGTGTTGATTGTCTAATAAATGGTTACCGAGGCGGCGGTACCCATTACAAGCTTCCAAATTGAAAATATAAAATGAAATACTTTTGTCTATACAAATATCATATCCTGTGATTTTTCACGGGTCTGCGCTAATGCTGAAATAATGATTAAGTATGTGACGTAATTCTGCTATAATGGAATGACTTTTTCGTTAAAAACCTTTATTCTACTTGTGTATCTGTTTAAAATATATATTTATCTGTTTTAAAAGTATAAATAATGGTAGGTGTATGTTATGATATTTTTTCTAAAGCCAGAGTGGGTGAGATTGAAACAAATAAGAATTTAAATATTTCAGCGGAATCCTTAATTTAGATTTTCGTAATAAACCTATCTAGACAAATCCATCCTTCCACTTCTAAGTACTTCCTGAAATGGAACGTTTATATAATAATGCGTTGCTTCGTTAGCACTTATTTATATAAGGTTTCAGGGTAGGCAGTGGTAGAGCGCTAGGGTCCTTTCGTCCTCTTCTTGGTAAAGAATGTTGATAGGGGCGGAAATGAGAAGCGTAAGGGTTCGTTTTCCGAAATCCTGATTAGAAAATTTGCTGGAAGGCGTTTCAACAAAGCATAATTAAGATGTTCAAATAATCTTCTGTAGATAAATCATTATTTTGCTCCACAAAATTCGTTAGGATTAATGGCAAACATATTATATCCTTCTACTTTTCATTTACAGTCCCGCGTTTTAGCTATTAAAATTCTTCAATGTGTTTTTTAAAATATAAAATAGGTTTTAATACACAATTAGAAACAAGTAAAGAGCCACAAATCTTTCTGCCTGGCGGAAGAAAAAAAATAACATACTAGCAAGCCAACTGTTAATTAATAATTAAATGAATTATGATGACCTTACTAATAAAGTGTTTTTAATTTTACCTAATATACAACTTTTAATCCATCGTAAATGGTTATTTATAATGTTAATATCCACGAATTCCGAAGAAGAATTTATTTTATGCTATTTTGAGATTGAACTTTGTAAGTGCCTTTTATCTAAAAGTACTCGTACAAGTATAAAGGAAAGATATGTTTCCTTTAATTTATTTATTAGCAAATAACTCACTTTCCTAAACGATACCGAAAAGTCGTTGGTACGGATGACTAAATCCCATAATTTATAAAGTGCTACAGGAATTAATTCATAGGAAGCATTAGAAATGAAAGCCTTTTCAAGATTTGTAGCTTGTAGGCACTTATATAGGTAGGTAGGTAGTAGGTACGCCCGAGTTACTGAGGAAAGGATTTCACCAAAGTATCTCGCAATATAAACAGATTTACTTTCGATTGGGGACTTTTTGTTTACTTTAATTAACTGTTTTGAAATACGTTGAGAAGGCGGTGCAGAAAACTCGTTTCATCAGCTGCTATTCTTAATATACAAAAATGTAGGTTTCTTTGTTTGTCCCTTGACAACTTGACAGCGTTGAAGACAGAGGCGGGAATGGGTACCGCCGCCCCGGGAATCTTTCTTGGATAACCAATGCTTCTGCCATAGATCACCCCAAGTGGTTCGCTACGTTTGGTGATTTAGCAGGGGTGCCCAGGTTTATGGGGTGAGGTTTGTCTAGGTCTTGGAGGCAAATGACCAGGACACACTGAACCCCAGATTCCTACTCACCCCTTAAACGCTTTTCCTTCCCAGAACTCTCCTCTCCTTCCCTTAAAAAAAACTCTCAAAAGATGACATAGGCCCTGAGGGAAATTATTTTCCTCAGGCCTCCGATGTGGAGCTCGCGTGAAAAAAAACATTCATCCAATTGCGATGAAACTTTGGTGATTTGTTGTAAACACACCCGCAAAGGTTTCTATATATACTGGTGAGCTCTGGCATTATGAAATACGCATATAAAATTACAATAGGTTATGCGCGACTTGTTTAAAAAATGTGGGTATTTAATATATGTAGTTTACGACGGAAGGGGGGAAGGTGTGCGATATGTAGGATGGCGATTCGCGGGAGGGAGACGAAGGAGGAGGGAAGGCAGGGAAGGTGGAAGAGGTACGCGGAAGGGAAATGAGGGGAGGACGGGAAGGGTTCGCGGGACGGGGGGACGCGGGAAGGTGGAAGACGGGGAAGGTGGAAGGGGAAAGCGGGAGGAAAAGGACGAGAACGGGGGCGGAAGCGGTGATGCATGAGAAAGGACACGCAGGGAGAAACTATTTATTTCTCCGAGTGACATTACAACGCAAGTTTGGTACTTGCTACTATAATATAAAACAAAGCCCCATGAAAATCACAAGTTCAAAAACATATGGTCGAATCTTAGTTATTGTGTTATGGATTTGAACGCCGGATTTTGTTGATTGGCTCGATCATGTGACGCCACAGGGGTTGTCAAATACAAGCGGACTCTAATGAGAAAGAATCAACTTTCCAAGGGTCATCGTTTTTAGTTGGATATCAGATCAGTTAACCTTTCGTGAATTCTTTGAAAACAGTCTTATGATAGCTTGGAAACTGCTGACTAAAATACCTACGTCATGTAGTTAGGGTAAGACGTTAGATAATGTGTGTGATAACGTGAGAGGGGGCGATTTGACACAAAGATCTCATCTTCTCATGTTCATGAACAGCAAAAAACATCGCTTGCGTTCATCCGTTCCTTAATATAATCAACCCTTAATTTATAAAAATCTAATTCATTAGGTGTTCCAATAGGTATACATTTAAAAACGATAGTTTAAGTGGTCTCTGGATTTGTATGTAACTCCGGTTCATCGAACTATAGATATGGAATTTGCTTTGATTTTAAAAATTGGAATTGATTTTGGGAACGATTCAGAAAAAGGATAACGAATGTACCTACAAAAATGAAGCAGTAATATTAACTTTTAAACTCCGTTTTATTTTTTTGTTAAATATTTGATAGTTGTCATTATTTGTCAAGTTTGGGGTAAATACTTTTTTATAAATACTTTCAGCTTTACAAAAATAATATCCCGTGTTTTTTTACTGATCTGCGCTAATGCTAAAATAATGATTAAGTGCGTGACGTTACTCTGCTGCAATGAAAATCAATATTTTTCTTTCAAGAGGCAGGACTTATTTAAATAATATACTCAAAAAATAACAACTCGTTAAGAGGCCGGTATTCGAATTTCTACCGATTTGTTTCAGTTATTTTGCAAGTTATATGTATGAAAAAATTCACAGTGTTTTTTTAAATGCTGTTTAAGACAATTATCGTGACATTTTTGCTCTATTTTAAACATTAAAGATTTTCATGATTTTTGCATCGATTTTATCGTTGTAAATGTTGGCGCGCTCTTCTGACATTCATAATTTCATATCTCTCCGTCTTCTTCTTTTGGGGCCGGGAACCAATATTTACCGTCAGTTTAACTAAAAAAAATTCTTTCACGGTGTACCTATTTTAGTATAAGAAAAACAAAAAAAATAATCATGTCGTCGTACTCAAATGTTCCATGGAAATGAGAAAACCCCTGCATAAAACCTGAAATAATTAGCTCTCGGAAACATCTTGTTTGCTAAGAATGCTGTGAAAAACTGTGTTTACAATTTAAAGCTTGCATTGAAAAGTAAAAAAAAAAAACGAGAGTGCTTTAGATCACACGACTGAAGTAAAACTTCACTAACTTATAAAATAAGAGAGAAAGAAAATGTGCATTCGCACTGCTCTCTCTTGCTCCTACAGTGTGATACAGACAATAGGCCTGCACTGTGTCTACGTCAGTAGAGCACTTATGGCTATGAGAGAAAGAGAGAAAAAAAATGTGTGCTCGCACCTCTCGGTCTTGCCCCTACAGTAATAAACGAAAAATAACTCTCTCTTTCTATCTTCACTAACTTATATCTCCCTCTCAACTGCCGTTCGCCTAACCCTATCACACTTTTTGTAACGCTATCGTCACGCATTCACCAGCTTACCCAAGTCAAGCGTGCGTAAAGAACTTTTACTTAAAAAATCACAGGACCTAAAAATGCTCTATGCTGAGAACAATGTATTAATTTTATCTAGTACCTACGTACAATGAAGGTAGTTACTACAATTATTGGCATCCAGCTCTGAAGTAAAATTTTCAACTCTCTTATCTACTGATGAACTTTCTAAAGAAATGAATTTTGAGTTTTGCTCTCTGAGAGTCTTTTATCAGTCTTAATTTGGTAGTCCATTTAAAGCTTTAGGGTCTATAACTCAGAAAGCTCGATCTCAGAACTAAAACGTGTTGCTTCTGGAGGAGTATATTGAAGAGCGGCCCCCACCCTACCTGAAAAGAGAGAAGATATTAGTGTTGATGATATTTTGGTTCACTTGGTTTTTTTTAGACCCCATTTGCTTTAACCTCTATAGCCTCTATATTTTGAAATGTATTTCTCTTTATAAAACTGTTAAAATGTGGATAGCCGGGAAATATTTTCTCTCTGCATTCTATTGAAGATGAATACGTGTTTTTCCCATTTAAAAATACAATGCTCTTTTTTAAAAGCAGATGTAAGACTCTTTCAGATTTTAGAATTACTAATCGACATATGTTATTTTTTTTTTTACATGAGCCCCACACAGAAGGCCCTGAGGAAAATAATTTCCCTCAAGGCGTATGTCATCATTGAGGATGCTGTGTGGAGGTTTTTTTAAGGAAAGGAAGGAGAGGATAGTTCTGGGAAGGAAGAGGGTTTAAGGGGTGGGTAAGAATCTGGGGTTCAGTGTGTCCTGGTCATCCGCCTCTAAGACCTAGACAAACCTCATCCCATGATCCCGGGCACCCTTGCTAAATCACCAAACGTAGCGAACGACGTGGGGTGACCTATGGCAGAGGTGTTGGTTATTCAATAAAGGTTCCCGGGGCGGCGGTACCCATTCCTGCCTCCCAAATTGAAGGGAATTGGAAGGTTATCAATTACATAATATAAAGAACTTCGTAATATTTGGGTGCGTCAGCTGTTTCGTCCTTCATATGCATATTCATACGACATACCTATGACTATGTTCGTTTAAGGACGTTTTTAAAGAACTTTTAGAGTAAATACTAAGACCCGTGTTTTCTTTCTACGCTGGCAATTACTGCTCTAAACTACTATTACGCTCGTCATTACCTGGAAATTATTTTCAAGTTTGTGTGCAATCTCGTCCGGGGTCAATGTGTCCAGGAATGACGGACGCATGAATCCATCCATCCCACTGCAGTGCAAGATGATCGGAAGACATTAGATCTATCTTAAACAGCCTCTCCCAATCCGGTGAGCCAAGTAGTAAGTGGGCAAACGTACTCGCCGCCAATATCTAGACAAATCTCACCCCACGAACCGGGCAACCATACTAAATCACAAACGTAGCGCATCACTTGGGGTGACCTACGGCGTGGGTGGTGTTTATCCAATAAATGGCTCCCTGGGCGGCGGGACCCAAACCCGCCTGCCAAATTAAAATTTGTAATGAAAGTCAAGTTTTCATCGAATTTTACGCCATTGTATTATTACAAAAGTAATAATTAATTTCATAGTTGAAGATATCTAGTGTTGGTTTCACCCTGATGAGGAATCTCTTTTCCAAATCCTTGCACTACCTCAAAATATTTTGACTAACTAAATCTGAATAGCAAGTATTTATTATATTTCCTCCTCCCCTGTTAGGTACTTCTATTCCCATTTTCTTCCGCCCAAGATAATACCCCATTAACTGACAAGTCACAGTGCTGGGGAATTATGGCGAAATGTATATTTAAAATGGTAAAGAAAACAACCTTGTTGAAAACTGATTAAACCTTCATAAAATTTTCCAGTTGGCGTAACGAATAAATCATTATTCATAAAAACGATGGGCTCGTCGGGGCTAAAATTTTCCTCCCACGCAAATCGTTCTCCCTCTCCACGCCTGTGAGGATCCTGAATTTTGTTTTGCTTTAACTCTTAGCCACGATTTTAATATATTTTTCTTTTAATTTCCAGCGGATCGAAAAGCCTTTCTTGGAAGCCGTGGAAAACACCCTCGGGGACCGCTACACCCCGAACGTCGAGAGCATCTACAAGGTCACCATCAAGTTTATCATAGAGACACTGGTCAAAGGTTTTGAAAAGAACGCTACACCAACGTGAACTTAAGTGGAACATATACACCGGCCGCTACAAGATGGCGGGTTTCAAAATGGCGCACATCAAAATGGCGGGCTCCAGGAAAATCGTGTGTCAATTTAAATGTTCCCCTGGCGGAGCAAGCGTGCATTGTATTATATTAGTAAAGTGAGTATATTAAACTGTAATCGTCGATGTTCAATGTGTTTGATGCCTTAATTGAGAACTTATCGAATTGTTTACTGTGTGATGCGTAGGTACTCGACTGATGCGTTATTAAAATCCTTATCTCTCAGACTATTACAACGGAATGGAAATTACCCAAAGAATAAAATGTGGAACAGGTTCACTCTAAGATATATTTACGTTTAATAGTGTTCACTACTAGCTACAGGTAGGGAATGTTTGATACTATTTGAGAAACAGACATAAGCTTACAAAATAACCTAAATAAAAGGTTCTCATAGTTGTGTATTGAACTAAGCATGGATTTATGAATGTCAATTTATAATATTGATAAATAGTTGATATTGTGTAAGAGTTAACATTTTAAAAGTATCACAGATAAACACATATTTTTGAATGTATGTTAATAGACATATATAAGTAATACCTATTACTTTAAATATTTATTGTAAGCCAATCAAATGTAAGTAAGTACTAGAATTTTGTAGAATTTCAGTGTATTTGTTTTCAAACTTTCTCATTAGATAACTGAAGCTCACAAAAGCTTTCAGCGTAATAAAAGCTTCTCCGTTGTTTTTACAGTATTAAAACATTAAAGTTTGGTGCAGACCACTAATGGAAAATTATGCCTAACATACTAATTTTGAAAGCAAAATAATTGTTTTAAATTTAGGGAAATCAAATTCCGATTGCCAAAATATTACCTGGTTTTTATTTGAAGTGCCGTATTAGATTCCAAATCCTTCTTGAACATTTATAAAAGAAAATTGAAACAGATTTGAATAAAACATAGAAATCTCTTAAATTAAGTTTTAAAAAAGTAACCTGCATCAACTACATGTAAAAGTATTTTTTCCTTGAATATTACGTTTGATTGGTGGTAACTACATTCTGTTTGTGTATTTTTATTTTGCTTTCTAATAGAAAATAGTAACCAACACAAACTTGTACTTATCTTTAATTATTAATTAATGTTAATGTTGAATATTATGCTAACTATTTACGTCATACCCAGGGTGTTTAATTTTTCAAAGATAATTTTTATTAGTACCTAGTTTAATGTTAAGTGCCAGATTCTTAAACATTTGAACAAGATCAGCCGAGCGATTCTATATTTTTTGTGGGATCGAGATTTCCTGTCAGATTTGTGTGATTTTCTATGGCTATTATTTGCTTTTTTCTATAGACCGATGTTAGATTTCAACTGTGAGCTGTCATATATTTTAGTTTAGACCGTTTTAAATTGACAAATCTAGCCTGATACCCATAAAAAAAGCAAATAACAGCCATAGAAAATCACCCAAATCTGACAGGATATCTTGTCCTTCATGAGATTTCGATCCCACAAAAATATAGAATCGCTCAGCAGTTGTTAATCTAAAAATGTTTCATGCAAATAAAGTCCTGCTTATAAAATTATATTATTGTCACGGTATTATTTTGTAAATACGCGTGTTTTTTCAGTTGGTGGGGTAAGAAGTAAAATTGTCATTTTTATAAACACAGGAACCGGTGCAGGAATCATAATACTATACCAATATATTTTATTTTCTACACGGTTAGCCCCCTAACGCGAAAAAAATCACATTGTCAGATACCTAACATGAATTCATCCAAAACCTTTATTATTGGCCTAAATAATTAGGTTCCTACTTACTTAGGTACTATGTAAATAGAAACAGTCTCTCAATGGAAAATTTTGTGTCTAACCACTGGAGCGTTCCGCAATATGATCAATTTCGGAAATTTCCAAGCGTTCGGTTTGGAAATTTCCCGCCCTCTTTTAAAAGATAATAACTCTGATTGTTGATTATTTACTTTAAATTTGCCGTATGTGGTACCTATTTAGAGCAATATTGAAAATTATGGCATCCCTATATATTGTCTAAGGCCTAGTTGATAATTACAGAAATTAAATTAATTTCATATTTCAATATGTACACAAATAATCGGTTCGCGGAATGCTTAATTAATGCATGAATAATTAAGAAGAGATGCGAGACATCTCTTATTAAACTGTGGAACTACAAAGTTAGTCTTGTGAATAATAAAGATTTAAATAAATTAAAAACCAAAAAATTAAAAAAAAGTTCATTTCAATTTGGCCACGTTGTGACCAGAAGGCGCTCGCGGTTGCTAGTAAATTGGCCAAAAGGTGGCTAAAAATGCTCCAGTGGTTATCATAAAAAAAAATACTTGAAAAGATTGTTGATGAACTCCTGTAATAATTTAATTTGATGAAACTTTTCTGTTAAAAAATAATCTGATGATTTTGCTCACAGAATTTTATTAATCCTTTGTGGCATTACCTATTTCAAATTATTTGTTCACGTAACGTAGAAAGGTTGCAGGCTCGGTTTTTAAAACTTGTGGTGTTCTTTTTCGTTGTATCATCCGAAAAAGCATTTTTTTACAATAATGTACATGTATTTAATAATTTTAGTAATAATAAAATGAAAACCACAAACTACTTGAATAGTATTGCTTTTTTATCTCAATAATTAGTACAGGTAGTCAATCCACAGTTCACCCAATATTAACTGTTTTTTTTACAATAACCGCAAAATATGGAATTATAAGCACAATAATACATAAGTTCAATTGCAATACTGAAATCTGTTGCAAATTTACAATTTATCAAACTTCCTTGATTTTAGTTTGTTTTTCAATAGAACACTTTAACGTTGATAATAACAAAAAACAGACATTTTTAAGCACAAATTATGTTGAAGCTTGTTTTATTTGAACAGGTCATAGTGATTTAGATTTATCTAGCATTTTAATAGAATTATAAAATAAGAGTTTACAAACGTCAATACCACAACTTTTAATTACGTTATATAGATCTTTAAAAAAATGATCACTTACAAAAATAATAAAATTTTGAGAAAACGTTTACCACATTATATATTTTTGATAACAATCTTTATAATCTGTGCAATTATCAAAAACCTTGATTACGCTTTGAGTTTGATAAATAATATTCATTCAAATGAAAAACCTGTTTTATACAAACATGCCATACTAAATAACACACATTTTGGATTTATTTATTTTCATCGCGCACAAACCACTAAACAGTTTTTTTAAGACTAGCACACAAAAAACATACCTTCTAACCGGAAATACAGAAACGATTATTATGTAACAACTTAATATTAATATTCTTCAATCACAGTCATTAAGATTTCTTAATATGTGTTCGGGAATCTCCAATAAAGATCAAGGTTCATCGAAAGTTACTTTCTTTACAATAAAATTTAACTGGACCGAACGTCTATCCTATTGGATGCTCCAAGTAACTCTGTAGCCAGTGAACTTGACACTGATGTAGGCCAGCTGTCGATCGTATATCACCGGCTATTTCCGTAACCGTTCGTGCATTGAACATGAACGGCGATAGTCGCCACTTTTCTAAGGTAACTACATCTACGTAACTACGTAACTGACATCTGTTGAGACACCTTAAAACCAAATACACTAACGACTTTTGTTGGAGGATTTTGAAACTATATATATATAATACATACAAAAATAATATTACAAACGTCTTTTTACAAGTAATTTAAAAATGGTTTGTTTGCGTTAGAAATAAAAACTTATTCTTTATGGATCTATGTTAACATTATGTATTGATAGGTTATACCTACATTGTTCTATTAATTTAAGTACCAACATTAAAAAAATATAATATTATATGTAAAAAGCGCATTTATCAAACTTATGTTCCGCTGTTACACTTTATTTCTCTTGCATTTATAATAGATAGCTTTCATTTACAACTATACTATTTTATATTCCAAGAAGGTTTGTTAAATCACTCATTTTATCTTATAAAAATGTACATAATTTGTCTGCTGTTAGTTTAAAATGGATAGAAATTAGTCATTTTATTATTATTAAATGTAAAAAAAAAATAAATGTACTTAAAAATGATATCGAATAGAGATGTTTATTTATTATTAGCGATATATATACATATACCTAACGTTGTTAAAATAATTAACTTTATCTATTACTTATGTGTGTATGTAATGAAATGTTTAGATGTATGTTTACTATATCGTAAAAAAGGACCCTAAGCTCTTTCAAGACTAAAAAGTTTTAACGTAAATATATTTCACCAAAACATATTATTGTGCTATTTGACAAACTATTACGAACTTATTTGAAAGCTTCCAATGCAACAACAACTCTCTCATTTTAAAACAGTGTTATATTATGATGAGAAAGCATTTATTTTGTCGGTACTTTGTGGGAGAATACCTTATTCGTTGCTGTAATAAATGCAGAAAGCTTTTCTTTATAAAACATTTCAAACTCTCTTACTCTACCGCCATGAAACTTGCATAGTCTTTTGTGTCTGAAATTTCAAGGTAATCTCTTTGTCTTTTCTCTGAACTCAATTAGAAAGACTTTTGTACAAGAGGTGTTTTAAAACTTGGGCAAAGCTGGGTAGTAAAATTAATAAAAGAACAATAAATTATTATGTTAAAGATTGTGGACATGTACTTTAAAGAAACAACTTATTTGTGTCCAATAAACAATGTTGATAAATGAGTAGTTTGTCAAATCCACATGAATGCCAACTGACTGTTAAAACCTAGATCTTGAAGTGAAGTGACATCATATTTTGTAAACTTTTATTGATAGCACAGAGATAAAGAATTTAAGAGCGGATATTTGTTTTAATTCACAAACCTTTCAATACATATATTTTTTTGTTTACACGTTTAATTTGTAGATAAATTTTGGTAAAAATAAAAATAGAAGCATATAGATTTTAATTACAATTAACTCATACATAAACTAGTCCCAGCGAGAGCTCGTACGGACGTCGTCGAGTTTCTTGCGTCTTGTTTGAAACGCGTCCTTCTCACGCGTCATCCTAGGATACTAGGATCGATGACGTCAGGTACGATCACTTCCTGAGTCTGTTTCAGAGCTTTAACACAGTTTGATAATGCCTTCGAAAGGCGAAAAGTCACGAGTAATAATAATTACACAGAAGAACATTACAAATACACTGTGTTTTTATAAACCAGTAATCATAAATATAAAAAAATACAAAATAAGAGAACTGATTATAGCTTTTTAATCACTGAAGACAATATAAGCAAATCTTAATCTTAGATGTGACCAATCTTTTTCCAATTTTTCCATTTCAAATTTTCGATTGAGAGTCGTTAATATTCCCTTCAATAATCAAATACTACAATTTGAGATTTTACAATTTTTTTACATTAGACATTTTACATTACAGAAGGATAAAATCTCTCAGGGCCTGCAACAACTGGGGGGTGCTATGTGGATGGTCTTTTTAGGGAAAGGAAGGTAGGAGAGGAAGTTTTGGGAAGGAAAAAGGTAAGACAGGTTAGTAGGAATCTGGGGATCAATCTGTCCAGGAGTGCCTGAAATATGAATTCTTCCTTCACACTGTGGAGGAAAAAGGTCTCTCTCAACCAGACTCTCCCGACCCGATCTGCCACGTGTGGTGTGCTGCTGGTAGGCAGAAGCAACCACCGCCAAGAGCCGGACAAACCTCACCCCATGGAGACGGGCACCCCTTCTAATTCACCAAGCATAGCGAACCACTTGAGTGAACTACGGCAGGAGTATTGGTTGTCCAATATATGAATCCAAATTAAATTAAAAAATAATATTTAGTTAAAAATAAAATAATAATATCTATTTCAAACAAGTTTTCAGTTCTGAACTAAGGCGACACACAGAACTTCAAAAGTTTTATGTAGACCTTACTAAATATTTCAAAATAAATTTACAACTTTATTAGGCACCAAATGGTACTCTCAACTTTCCACCATCAAATTTATCACCCTTTTCAGATCTTCCAGAAATTTTGAAATCCCCCAATTTGCAAAAGTTCGATCAGGATTGTCTCAAATCAAAAAGGTGTGCGAGTAATAGAAGAATCTCAATGAAATTGAGAAATGAGACGTTATTGCTTCAGAAGATCAAAGATGGTGGGAAAATTCATTGGCAAGTTCGATAGCAATTTGCTGAAAGGGAAAAGAATTTATATCGAATTTTATCCCTGCCTACTCCGGTTAATAAAGGTTTAATTTATTGTTATGGGCTTAACATTTAACCCAAGAAGCGAGTTTTGTGAGAAAGCAATCACCTCTTTTTTCATTAAAGTTATATAAAGCCGACAAAGTTGAAAGCAGATATTTCAATTTCAGATTAATTAAAAAAACATACATTTTATTATTTTGGCTTTTTTGTGTGTATTCCGCTGGAGAGTCCAAACTACTTCCATATGTTTGGAGCCAGTTGGGTTCAAAATTCATTGTGTCCCATTTGAGGAGTAAGTCTTGGGGAGTGAGGAAGGAAAGTATTAAAGGGAAAGAAGAGGTAAGAAAACACCTTACTGGTTAGTAAAGACGAATAAAGCCTTTTCAGTGACTTATCATCATACAATGACTAGTGTATATTCTAAAGAGTCGGTACCTGCTCAGTTTTGTACGAAATACTCTAATTAATAAATTAACAGCAACATTTAATTGAACGTAAATAACTGTTTGTGTATACCTAAATGGCAAGAGAATTCCATTAGCCAAAAATATATTTATTCTATTGCCTTATATGGAAAAAAAATATAAGTAAGTAAAAGTCATAAAAATCGCTTGGTAAACTGTATCTAGAGGTCGCGATTTCAAGCTCAAAAGCGTTTTTTTGTGGATAATTTTATAAGAAAGTAAGACAAATATCAATGGAAGTTTTCACAGATAATTTTAGCCGAAAAATTATATTTTAATAAGTTGTTTCTTATATGCGCTAACGACATAACACGTTTTTTAGTAGTTTATGCTTAGGTATATTTTTTATAAAGTAATTAAAATTTTAAATTCAATTCATCAATGGAAACGATGGAAAAAGCTTCAGTTCAACCCAAACTTATCTTTTTGTTTTTATAATCTAAACAAATATTAATCTTAAATTTAGGAGATTTAGGATTAAATTTCGCCTTAAGTCATTTCAAAAAACTTTTCATCGAACTCTTGAAAGTAATATCTCTTGAATCTGCACAATTCAATTATTGATGTAATATAAAGGTACCTTCCTAAATATCCGAAAACGTATCCTGAAAGAATCAATTTATTCCACAATGCTTCACACAAACCTTTGGAATGGAAGCAGAAAGTTATATTTATCTTTCTTCCAATTCCGGACTAAGACGAATATGGAAGCTTTATTGACCCTCTTAATGAAAGCATGACACGATCACGTTATGAGACTATTACGAATGGTGTATTCAGTATATTGTGGATGAACCAAGTATTTATTATATTTCCCCCGAGGGTCTGATTAACAATATTCCTGCTAAAAATATCCCACAAAATAAATATGAAAATATTTTCATGCAATTCATTAGCATGCCGGCTTTAATAAATAAGATAAAGAATTTCGTGACTGAGCAAAATTGGAAAATTTCTTCTTCCTACGCAGAAATGAGTAAACTTGGTGGGTAAGCTTTAAAAATTTCTGTTTTTTTCGTTGAATTCCTGTCGATTGGATTTTCTCAGAAAATTGTTGATTGCTTGAAAACTTATTTTGCAATGCAATTGCAACTCCTAAGAAATATCGAAAATCGGAATTTGAGTTGAGTATGCAGTCATATCAAAAAGTTTACCTTCCATCTAGTACAATACTCAGATCAAGCATAAACACCACCAAATCAGTTATAATGCGTAAAAACATGTTGTGAAAAAACAAAACAAAAAAATGTTTTCTAGGTTACTAGTAGGAAATTTCAATATTTAATACTAATGCACCGGACCGTTATGCTTCCCGGTGTTATTTTTTAGCTTATTTAATATGTGAAACACAATAAAATGTAAATACTATTTGGTTTATAGTGATCATTCTAATATTGCTTTCCTCATTATCTCAAGACTTAGTGTTTGGAAATGTCTAACTAATCAACTATACGATCAATATTTAGAAAAAACGTTTAGTTTTTCATGAAGATCAATTAAATGACATCGACTGTAGTCAATGACCCATCTATTTTACTGTGTATTTTACGGATTGCAAAATATTTCACAATATCAACCTGATGTGTGATTTATGTGTCTGCGGATATCGAAGGACCTTGTGCGTGTTTTGAAATATATAAAAGACCACCGCACAAGTAAAAAAGAAAGCACATGAGGAAAGGAAAGAAAGGAATTACTGCACTGCACTTCTCTTCCATCTTGACTGGGTTTGTTGATGCACTCGCGGTATCTTATTTGCAGAATGCGGTATTGAGTTTGCGAATGCGGCATGTGGAATATTAGAGATGTTTACGCGGAAAGTTTCGATTGACGACTGAAGTGGGTAACGTTAAATGACAGGTAGATAGGGATGGGTAAGAAAGGAATACGATAGGGATGCGTAAGAAAGGAATATGTGACAATCAAGCTAAAAGCATAGGGTCTATGATATATGTAGATGTTTGTAGGTAAGTGTAGCTATGAATTGTGTAAACGCCCAACCACAACCGTTTACCAGCAGTTCGCACGAAATTCTTTAGATTTCTTACAAAATGCTATAGAATTGAGAAGTGCCAGATTATTATTTTAAAGAAACAAGATGTCTTAAATGTCTAAGAAGAAACGTCACAATCAACAGTTAGGATGGATTATTTCACAGAAAATTAAATTCAACATTGGCATTGGCCAGTCAGCTCCATTATGTTTTTTTGAAACATGAAAGGTCTCGTTAAATGCCGACTACAAATCCTTTCTAGTTTTAAACGAATTGTTTTTTTTACATTAGCTTCACACAAGAGGCCCTGATGGTTCCCGGGGCGACCATTCCGCCTACCAAATTGATCAGCAGAAGAGGACAACTCATGTATCATGTTGTTAAGATTGTCAGCTTATTACAATTTGATAGAAATCCGAAAGGCACCTAGAATCAGCGTTTAACGGGGATCTTTGAAGAGTCAAAAAATAAAATGGCGTAAATGGCCATTTGATGACAATGTTACATTTGTATTTATGTTACTAAAAGTCGAGATTTATTTCGGTGTAGAAATTCTGGGACTAACTACCACATGTTTTTCTTTTTGCTTAGGATACTAATGGAGGAAAATAATTATACCAATTCACTGGACATCTTCAATTTGTCACTAAAAAAATACAAAATATTGTTACTGAAGCAATTCAGCTATGTACATTTTTTACTATCCATATGTACAGTTTGTCAAATAAGAGTAGAAAACATAGGAGGGCGCCACTGTTGATCAAATGGCAATACTAAACACAACTCATGGTGTTAAAGTAAAGCTGTGTAGTGTACATTTTTATTAAAGGCATAAAAGTGGAAAAAATATTTGTTCATTGCAGTATAGATACCCACTGATCTCCAAATTAGAATTGCATATATAGGTTTATTATTATTATGCCTTTGCAATTTTGTGTTAACATAATGAAAAATAACGATTATGTAACAAAATATAAAGCACAGTTTAGAAAGTGCTCAACTTTATCTAATACTAGATTAAGTACCTAGCGTTACCTGGGCTTTAGATCGTGTCTCTAATTTTAGATCTGAAAATAGATTTCACTCATTCAGATCTAAAAGTAGTGTAACTAAACTCACCACTAGTGATTCTTCCTTTCTATTTATTGTTAAATTCAAATCATGTTAAATTAAATTAAAGCAAATCGCTTTATAAAACACCTTCTTTATCAAATTTATGTCATGAAGAAAAAAAGTTTTTTTAGAATGTGGTTTACTGTGTTCTATACGTTCAGTCTCATTGCACTCAAAAGAATATACGACAGTTAAATTGGTTTTACTGGCCTTCAAATTTTGTAGTTCCATTTTTAAATTTTCTACTCTTATTTGACTATTTTTTATTTTTTTATTTTATTTATATTTGGGAAAGTTGACAGCAAATCATAAATTACACAATAATACAATTATAAAATGGTTAATTATGCCAATTATAAACTTTCCACAGATAATAATAGTAAATTAATGTGTGACATTATAAAGGTGTTTACTTAATTAGTTCATTTTTAGTTACATTATGTAAGGGGGGGGGGAGGAGAAATATAGGATAAGGATTAAAAGGCGGAGGGAGAGGGGTAGATTGAACTTCCTAGTTTGAGTCATTTTGCTTAGTGAGATTTTGTTTTATGTCATGTAACGTCGAGTTAAAAATGTCAATGTGGTAATTATTTAAGTTGAATGAATGTGTGGATCTGTAGATAAATGAGTTATGTTTGGAGTTAGTCTTGCAAAGAGGAAGATTAAAAGTAAGCGACTGTCTACTGTTGCGATTAGGAACGTGGAATGATAGGCGTTGAAGAAGATCAGGACTATCGATTAAGTTATGTATAATTTTAAATAACATTACCGAATCTGCTATATTTCTTCGACAAGTTAGCGTCTGTATTTTGAAGAATTTGGCAGAGTCTTCATTACTAACATGAGATCGAAAAGAACGGAAATTGAGATACCTTAAAAATCTATTTTGAACACTTTCAATTCTATTTTTGTGTACTGCATAGCCTGGGTTCCATACTTGAGATGCGTATTCAAGAATACTACGAACATATGAGAAATATAGTGTTTTGAAAGTAGTAAGGTCTTTGAATTGTTTACATGAGCGGATTATGAAACCAAGCTTAGAAGATGCATTAGTGACTATGTGGTCGATATGTTTATTAAAATTCAGTTTACTATCAAGTATAACCCCAAGGTCCTTACTTTCGAATTTGATAGATAACGGTACAAGATTGATTGAGTATTCATGGATAAATACGTTTTTATTCCTAGTAAAGCGCACAACGAAGCACTTAGATATATTTATTTCCAGACAATGGGCATTGCAATACCTGCTGAAACATTGCAAATCATCTTGCAGCTTCAGACAGTCCTCTATTGACTTTATAGGCGAGTAGATTTTCATGTCATCGGCATACAGGATGGTTTGCGAGTTTAAGAAACAGTTACCGACATCATTGATATATATGTTGAATAATAATGGTCCCAACAAGCTGCCTTGAGGAACTCCTGATGTGACAGCAACAGAATCGGATTTAAATCCTGCAACCACTACTATTTGACTACGGTTGGAGATATAAGAAGAGAGCCAACGATAAAGATTGCCGTGAATACCAATTTCCAAAAGCTTCTTTAACAGAGTCGCGTGATCGACCCTGTCAAACGCCTTACTAAAGTCGGTATAGACAGTGTCCACTTGTATTCTGTTATCCAAATTATCCTGGAGGTACTCTGTGAAAGTTAAAAGATTTGTGGTTGTTGATTTACCACTAATGAAACCGTGTTGGTTCATATTCAGGCTAGATTTAAGAGCAGCATATAGTTGATCGTAGACTATTTTTTCAAAAATTTTGTTAAATATGCAAAGTTTGGAGATTGGTCTGTAGTTTGTGACATCAGTTTTTTTACCGTTCTTGAAGATGGGAGACACAAACGCGGATTTCCATATAACAGGGACAGTGCATTGGGTTAGGGAGCGATTGAAAATCAAAGAAAGGGGTAAGGCTAGATTGTGTGCACATCGTTTAATAAGGATAGAAGGTATTTCGTCAGGACCGGCACCTTTGCTAGTATCAATTGTCTTAAGGTGTTTTAAGACAATTTCTCGTGTCACCTCAATATTGCTTATATTGGATGTATGGTTTCCGGCGTCAGTTGGAACATTGGCAAGTGGATTGGAGGGTTTACTGAAAACCGAACTGAAAAATTCTGAAAATAAATTTGCAACGCCTATTCCATTATCGGCTCTCAGTTCTCCGTGATACATACATTTTGGGACACCTTGGGATTTGTTAGAGGATTTTATGTGGCTCCAGAAGTTTTTCGGGTTTGAGGATATATTATTTTCCATATTGCTTAAATAAATAGATTTGATTTTCCGAGATAAATCTTTGTGCCGTTTACGAAGGAGAGAAAATGTGTCATAGTCAGCCTGGTTTTTGTATTTTTTATATTTACTAAAATATTTGGATTTTTCCTTAGTTATCTTGATAAGGGCAGCATTGTACCAGGGAGGATATTTCAAGTTCCACGAAAATTTATGAGGAATATGAAGATTGATCAGGTGTTTCAAAAACGTGTAAAAACCGTCAAGCGCTAGATCTATTTGAGAGTTAGAGAAAATGGATGCCCAGTCAGCTTGCTCTAGTGCGAAGTTAATTGATTCGTAATCTCCACGATTATAGAGAAAAACTTTCCTTTTCGCATTTTTCAATGAGGGGGTGTCCTGAAATGGCACACTAATGGACACAG
This sequence comes from Limnephilus lunatus, assembly GCA_917563855.2. NCBI lineage: Eukaryota > Metazoa > Arthropoda > Insecta > Trichoptera > Limnephilidae > Limnephilus > Limnephilus lunatus. Next base: position 51,013,520 of record OU830602.1, on the reverse strand, counting down.
CTTTATGATGTGCGTCTTCGGGAACTAGCGGGTCGTGATTAGATTCGACGGAGATTAGTAGATTTGACAGGATCAGATCGAGGATATGGCCGCTTGAATTTAGCTCACCATTGTATTGACAGAGATCCAGAAAATGCATACAGTCTACGAAATGGTTACTAACGTAGGTAGAGTGATTAATAGCTGCGTAATGAGCAGATGGCGTAGCTTGGGTCCATGAAATTTCAGCAAGATTAAAATCCCCTAGGATAACGAACGAATCCGTGGGGTTATTCGATACTATATCTGATAACATGTTTAAAAAATTTTCAATTAAATATTGATGTTGAGTTCCTCCGGGGATGTACACGCAGCATATATGGACCAAACTGTGTGGTGCGCTATTCGTGCGAATGGTGACCCAAATGTCTTCAGCACAAGAAGTCCATTCAGGTCGGGCGACGCTGATCAGCTCCTGTTTAATAGCTAACACTACACCACCACCAAGACGCTGCCCGGTGGAAGCGTAGTCGCGGTCTCTACGATATACATAGTACCGAGGGTCGAAAAGTTCATCATCTCTGATGCCTTTGGTGAGCCATGATTCTGTAAGGGCGATTATATCGTAATCGTTTGAAAAGGTATTTTGAAGGATCGTCGTTGTTTTGGTTCGCAGACCTCTAACATTCTGGTAATATATTGCTAAAGACATGGGGGAGTATTCAAGTAAATATTAGTGAGTAAGCGGTAAGTTACACATATAAATGATAGCTGCGATAAGTGAATTCGGTTATAATAGTCATGCAATCTAGAGTAGAAAGTACAGCTAACACAATATTTTATTGGTGTGGGTGCATAATATAGTTTAAAATAATAATAATGTATAACTCTTGTAATACGCATCTCAAGCCCGGCTAATGATATTATTATTCTGATGTTGATATAATCATAATAGTCTGTATAATTATCATCATAATAAATCATCATAAAATCTATAATTATAATAAAATAATAATAATCTATAAGTCTTGTTAAGTGCGCCTCAAGTCCAGCTAATGATATTATTATTCTGATGTGGATGTAATCAGATAGAAGTAGGTATCCATATTTAAAGTGAGAACGGTTAGTAATATCATTCAGTACATACATTAGTAGAATTTTTGTTAACATTAAATTAGTATAAAGTAAGTTGCTTACCACGGAAGAAAAGATAATTAGAGTGAGAGAGACCGCTATTGTTCCTCGAGTGTTTCTGACTGTCAAGCGTGTAAGGGATCGCCAACTGGCTGTAACATGTATTCCACGTTGGTTCATGAAAAGTGTTGACTGATTTAAAAATGAATTAGAAAGTTTATGGGATAGGGTAAAATGGGAGAGAGAGGGTAAGTGTGATAGGAGTGGATAATAAGAGGGGGAAAATGTGTGGGGAAATACATGAGTAGATAAAAAATATATTTTACGACGCGAAGAAGATGCAAATCGACTTAGGAAATTTTCTTGAGGTCCTCTTCCTTGGCAATTAATATGGGGGGCGAAGTAGGGTTTTTCCTCACGAATATCCTGCTGTTTTTCAGCCACGTGAATTTGTACCCCTTCTCCTGAGCAAACCCCTTGGCACGGAAAAGCAAGTTTTTGTTAAAGCTAGTCAGATGGTCGTTGACATAAATTTTTCTTTCGTCACCGGGATAATTTAGGTCCTTCGTGGTTATTCCTTTTCTTCGTCGAATTTCCGAGATGAAAGTCCCTAAAGAGAGAGTTATAAATAAACTAAAAAAACTGCATGGAAGTACACGCATGAGGTTTTGGGCCGAGTGATCTAAAGCGTCAGACGTCATATGATCAATACTCTGTTAATCCCCATCTAAGAAACGATTTAAGTTTTTAATTTTGGTATTACGGAGAACACACATATTGACAGATGACAGGTTATCCGTTAACCGGAATTTTTACATTCTTAAAAAATATATGCAAAACGCGACGCACTTCGTTTTCATAATGTGACATGAAGTGAAAATGTGAATGAACAAAAAATGTGCGAATTTCCACCTTTTGAGGTATTACTTTGGGGCGGCCCCATAAAAGATTATGAATCCATTTTATAACGCCGTTAAATATAATAATCCACCTCCGTTAAACTTTACTACTCTTTCGCCATTCCGTCCGGCCTTTACCGAAACCACACTGAAGCTTTTCCTGAAATGCCCACACAATCTGCGAGTGCGTGTAACTTGCAAACTCGTATATTGTTTCAGATAAAATTCCCGAAATGTTTTTAATGATGTAACATATTCAAAATATTATAACACATTTGTTTTAATTTTCCAACACATTAAAAATAAAGTATTAAGTTGTATGCTTTTGTCTAATGGCGTCATCAGTAGGTAAATACTTTGATGATTTTTCAAAGAGTCTACCTAAATAATAATAATAATTGTACAATTTGTAGAGCGCCGTTTTTGTGAAAAATCACCTCAAGGGCGCTAAAAGTACGGATAATCAACATCTCTGCCATAGGCCACCCCAAATGGTTCGCTACGTTTGGTGACTTAGCAAGGGTAAACGGGTTTGTCTAGGTCTTGGCGACGGATGCGTCTGCCTATATACTGTGTGGCGGGCCGGATTTGGAGGGATTGGTTGAGGGAGTCCTTTTTACATCTCCAGCAGGTCTTTCTCGACCCATCGCATTGCACTGCAGTGGGATAGATGAATTTAAATTATACACACAAACATTATCACATTATTACTCACCAATCAGTCGATTACACATTTTGGGAAATGAACATGCTAACATCGGCGACATTTATTTCTTAACCCTTCTAATCACAGGAGACCCAAGTTGTCCCAAAACATCATATGCCGTTATAATAACAAGAGACCCAGATTGTCCCAGAGCAACCGTGCATTATAAAAAGTTATATATCTTTCTTCTTGTCATGCGAATATTTGTGATTTCTTTTATGTTAGAGAGCCAAAGAAATAATGCTTCTCATTGTATTAGAATTATATGAGCTATGTTGTTGAGATATTTTACAAACCAGATCATAAGTGACGGTTTTATTTCGAGCCAATTTTTGACGTAACAAACATTTAATTTTAAAATAAAATTGTATGAAAGTGATAAAAAGTGAGGTGACAGTTTTATTACAAATTTTGTTAAAAAAAGGAATCTGTATTTAAAATTTTAAGTTTATTCTATTTTAAGTACTTTAATTCCAATATTCGCAGGTATGCATTTTTTAGCTAATTTACATTTCCAATATCAAAATTTTAATATTTAGAAAAAATAAAGTTGATTTCTAATAAACACATCGGAAAGATTATTTTATCTAAATTTTAGAACAATTTTTGTTTTTGCAAAAGGGTTAAAAAATAACCCATAAATAGGAAAATTTAAGATGCATGGCAAGAACCAGGAATTTTGCGCGCGAACCTTGACAGGCAAAAGGTTACAGATATTATTTTCTTATTATTCGAAGGGTTAAAATTAGCGCAATATAAACGTGCACTCAAAAATTATTTTTCCAAAATGTAACTTTATATACGCAATATGGACATGTTGAAATGAAATGATGATATTTCTCATTGTTCTTTTTTGTTATTTTTTGTTGTGATACACAAAACGATTGTATGTTATTTTTAAGTTTAAAACTACTAATATGTAATGATATTATGTTTCTTACTTTTGTACTCTATTATATGTTTATTTATAAAAGGCAGTATAGCCGTTTATGTATTTAAAATAAAATTAAAATAAAATAAACGTCTGTCAATCCTGGACACACCGACCGCAAGATTCTTCACCACCCCTCATACATTTTCCTTCTTAAATCTGTATCTCCTTCCTTTCCTTAAATAAACCCTCCACACAGCATCCCTAAAGATGCCTCAGAGACTTATGTGTGAAGCTAAAATGCAGAATAGTTTACTTATGAAATAAAATGGAAGTAGGTACAAAAAGCTTTGATATACTCGTAAAAAACCGCTTTTCAACTTGGAAGTAGGTATACAGATTTTGTTACGGAATCAGAAATCAGTTTCGTTAAAAATAATAATAAAAACAATGTATGTTTAATTCAGCTGAACAAAGCGTTGATGGTAATACTCGGCAATATAAAATCATACATCTAAATCAATTACATGATTATTATATGTTACACTTATAATATGATAGGTAAATTGCTAATTTTGTTCACTAACTAACTGAGTGAAACACAACTGAAATAAAAGAAGGGGTCTAACTCTCAAATTTATTTATTTCGCGTGGTCACTGGAGTAATCACGCGAAATAAATAAATTAGCCTCGATTGCTCGCGATTTCACAAAAGATCATTTTTAAAATGTTTCTCCAACATAAAAAAACATACCTTTAATTTTAACATGGAAATATAAAAACTTTTTATAGTACTATATAGCCAATGTATTTACCTGTATTTTACCGTTTATCTCATATTTGTAGTATTTAAAAAAAAAATCGTGATTTTTATAACGTGTTGTTACTTTGAAACTGCCGTGAGGGGTACTTATTCGAGTCATAGAATATTTTAGATTTCTGTATATTGTCTGTGGTATAATTAATAATGAAAGTGCATATCTATGGAAAAAGGACTTAACTTTAACCGTAAACGGCTTTAAAAAAATTAGAGGTGAAAATATTTTCAATTTTTTTTATCGTCGTTCTAAAATAGTCTATGAAGTTCGGATTTGCGACATAGGTATATGGTCATAATAGATAAAGAATTTTGATAGCTTCGTTTTAAAATAAATGGCTGGCCGGGGAACTGTTTTAAATAATTACAATAAATGTTATAGGTACGATTGATATGAAAATATCTAAATAGCTATCAATCGCAGAAAAATAAAAGTGGTCCATTTTTCGACCATAATCGCTCCAGTGGACAAGAAGTTATTTATCAAAAAAGCAAACCTACCGACATGCTAGTGTTCATCTATATTACTTAAAAAAATATTTGCACTGATTTAAAAATCCAGAGAGGAAATTGATTAATACGTTTGTACCTCTTAGGATATGTTAGTTACGCAAAACAAAACACTTTTTAAAAAGGTAGGTAGGTATTGTTGGACGTTGCGATTTGAACTTGTGACTTCTGGATCCGAAACTAAGTTCTTAACCGCACGCTCACGGATTTTGTAATAGATACTGTTTGCTATTTGTCTTAATAAATAACAGCCTTTCAAAGTTCCATTTAATGATTTACAGCAGCCGTGCAAAGTCCTTACCGTTATTTATTTATAGCACTTAATTCGTGAACGGCAATTTCTGACTCTGCCGTGTGAGATATAGACCTTTATTAAAAAAGTTACTCGCTCTTCTGAAAATTCCGGAATCGTACCGCGATTCGCAACAACGAAACTGTACGAGAAAATAAACCAATGATAAATGCCCTTTACGGAACTACAAATTATTTTGGTTTTAATAACACACATAAAGAAGGAAACATCTAATTTACTATATCAAATAAGATATTTTTAGTAAACATGCCTCATTATTAATTTAGTTATTAAAATCTCTTATCACAAAGTACTCTTTTAGGGTGAATTGCCTATTTCAAAAAAAATCTCGTACGACAGTTTTAAAGACGCATATTTTAAATGAATACCGAAAAAGAATCTCGAAAGTGGAGTTGTCTATTCAGATGTAGTCAATAAACACAGCTTTAAGCATTTTGTAATGTATTGAAAAGGCTTATATCGGATCAGACAGATGCCAGCAGGGTGCCCAGGTAGGCAGTGGCTGTCGAGAGCGGGCTTTTGCCAGCCTACCGATTAGATTCAATTAGCAGCTAGTATACACAGGTCGTAATTATTGTAATTAGGTCATAATAAACCATTTGTTTCTATCAACGACCTATTATTATTAAGAAGTACCTACCCCCGCATTACAAAAGTGTTTGATTGTAAATAACACAAACATCACACATTTCAAGCGTTTTGATTGTTAGTCTTTTACCAGGGTGATATTGAGAGTATCTACCACTCTATTTTGTTATGTAAGTAGCTTCTTTAAAGTACGCTTTGAAATTTAAAGGCAACAAGGCAACTAGCAATCCATTTTCTCAACGCCCATCCTAAAATGCATTCTAAAAATGGACAGAATTTTAATATTTCGTCAAATTTTTAAGTTAATCCTCAAGTCCTATTTAAGTACTGTTACCATTCAAGTACTGTGAAACCACCAGCCCACGATGAAATAACAACAGAATTTGAATTTTAACTTTTAAAATTTGATGAATTTTTTTAATTCTGTGAAACCACTCCTCCTGAGTATTATATTTACGATAAACAGAATCGACAGAAAATTAAAAATGTGATCATGTAAAAAAAGCGGTTATTCGAGAACTATGTTGATAGATTTGTTTACGCATCCGGCTAATAATTTGCAAGAATTCTATGGATTTTTATCGGAAAAAATAATATTAACTTTTACTTAGCGAACTACACTCTTCAAAATTATGCATTATCTTCTTAAATAAAAGTTGATTTGCTAACTTAAAATTACTAACTTAACATGATATATTTGAACTTATTGTTTCTGTACTGTGCTCAGGAATACAAATAAAACATTATCTAGTTTACCTACATACTAATGAAGGTAGGTATAAAACCTTTTCCGATCGATTCTTGGAAAACTTGTGTATTTTTTCTGTAATTCATTTGGAAACAGGTTACACGAAGAGTTTTTCGGAAGCAATGAGGTGACGCGTAGAAGCTGAATAATAAATTTCCTTTTCTGGGAACTAGAAATTAATAGTTTAGTAGGTGAATGTACAAGTATGAAATACTGGAAGAGTAACGTTCTCCTAGAGAGAGGTTCCTAATAAAATAATACATCATTCATTTGATGGGCGTGTTTCTGGACAGCTCAGGAATTCCGTTAATAATTGATTGTTGAAATGTTTTTCCTTTATGCTGGTAAGCATAAACAAAATTCTCAGAATTTATTTAGAAGCAGTTTCAGAAGAATTGAGTAAATATTGTTGAGAATTTTCTAAACGGAAATAAATAAAAAAAATCAGAGTGTGTAATTGTCAAGCGCTGGAAGTGAAACTAGAAAGTCGCTAGATGTCGCTTTCTTTTCTTTTTCCTGTTTATTTTAAAGTGGTTTGAAGATTGGATTTTGATTTACAATTTTTTTTATTTTTTTTGTTGGATTTCGTAGTATTCGAACCTCCGTTAGGTGGATTCCTCTGGCCGCTGTGATTTGCGACGCGTTATACCGCTGAGCCATTGGACGCTCGTGCAGTGTTGCGAATTTACCGCATTATATTAGAATCGAGGACCCGTCATATTATAATAAATTTTTGTGACGCATTTCCGTTTCATCCAAATTTCATATCACTAACGGGGATAAAGAAGTTTCACTTCAATAAACAATTTTAACAATGAAAGTGAACCGATATGGTGTCACGAAACTACGGTTCCACTGTACACAATGGTGTTGATGCAGAGCCAATCCGCTCCGTTCTCCCATCTTAACAGACGGATTGCAATATTTAGAGCACAGGCGGGATTGCTGTCGTTGTTCTACCGGTATTACAATGGAAGATGGTCCGAGGAACATGAGAGGAATGCTCCGTCTCTTCAAGACCCATGTTCACTTATTCCTTTCCTCCAAAAGACCCTCCAGACGGCATCTTCAAAGATGCTGTCTGGAGGGTCTTTGTTATTTAGTCTTTCTAAATAATATGTTCTCTGTTATTCTAACATTGATATTATTTTTTTAGTATAATAACAGTAGTTTAGTAACACATAATAGTATCCTATACCTAAATACTTGCTTTTATCATACATACTTTATTAAATGTACATTCTTATTTTGTTATTATTGTAATGCTGATACTCTCCTGCATACCACTGTATACTTATAATATCATGTACCTATTGAATGTAAAAACCATTCTACGGCGTATAAATAAATAAATAAATGACACTGTGTGGAGTTAATATAAAAATTTAAAAAAGCCAAGCCCTATGCCGCACACTCGGAGGACCAGTCCCAAAATTACGTCAACGGCTATGTTTCTATGGTACGTATGTATGCATTCGCCAAACCTGATGGACAGTATTAGTCAATGGTTCAAATCTGGGCTTCTGGAAGATAAGATAAGCCCATATTGGAGTATAGGAAACAAGGACTCACCCGTCACAGTTGGGGCCATACGTCTCCAGGTTCTGGATGCTTCGTTTCACAATAGAATCTTTCAATAATATATAAATTGAAATAAAAATTTACAATATTTCTTCCACAGTCGTTATGATATAAACGGTAAAAATAGTTCCACCTTGTATTAGATGTTTATTTACACTGACTGCGAGCTTCAATGAGCTTAAATGTCACCTTTTATAAAGTTAGGTATTTTTTCTTGCCACAATTATATCGGTCATATTGACATTTAAGGATGTGAAGATTAGGTAGACGGGATTATTGCAGGATTTTATTTGCTTTCACATTTGCTCTCCACTAAGTCTTTGCGAATGCATACATATTAATCCTATCTTTATATAGTGTAAAATGAAGTCGCTCCCGATGTCTGTGCGCTTAGATCTTTTAAACTACGCAACGGATTTTCATGCGGTTTTCACCCATAGATTGATTGACTAATAGAGTGATTCATGAGAAGGTTTTTAGGTATATAATTTCTTAAGGTTTTGTGTAAATTGGTGGAAATATATAATATATCTGGCCAAGCGGCAGCGGGCAGCGGGCAGAGGGCAGCGGGCATCCGGGTGGCAAAAGGGCGGTGTGGATTTGATTTAACAGATGGCGTTGGTAATAAAGGTTGGATAATGTCGTGGCGTTGTGTTTCGTTAGCCACAGCAACGTGTGGCCGTGTCTGCTAGTATATTATATTGCGTGAACAGTAAAGTCTGTTTGCCTCTTGGTTTAAAAATTGGATCTTTTAAAAATATTATAGATGCCTTATTAAAATACTTACTGCGAGTAGTGGGTATATTACTAGTAGGTATATTTCATAGTGGGTACTGGGTACCTTTTATGTGTTTCATTGTAGTGTCTTATTTATGGTAGTAATTACCGGGTGATGTATGTAGTGGGTAGATGTGTATGGGTTTGTGTGTGTGAGTATGTGTGTATGTATGTATGCGCATTTAACAAATTATATTATTGACATGATGCTCTTTTTAAATTTGGGCAGTGAATCGGAGAAAATATCGATGTTAGAATTTAGACCAATATTATTGAACATATGAAGAGCACGATGGATTTTCGAATTAGATGCTGCATTTGTCTTGTAATTAAGCGTGTGAAATAGTTATGTATGGCGTGTACGTCCTAATGGTATGTTAAAATTAACTAGGGAAAGAAGTTCGGTAGAGTCAATGTCATTATTTTAAATTTTGGGTGTACATGTCAAATCAGCTATTGCTCGCCTTTTTTGCAAAGTTTGAAATGTGCATTCAAAGTTATTGTTGAATTTGAAGGTAAGATATTTTATAAATTTGTTTTGAATATGTTCTATGCTATCTATGTATACTTTGTACTGCGGGTTCCAAATTGGCCAGGCATATTCCAGTGTCCTTCTGACTAATGCAAAATATAATATTTCCACTGCACGCGGGCTACTGAACAAAATAATAATATAATATGTATGTTTCTAATCTTTTTGAGCTTTGATCAACGTGTTCTTAAAGACGATATTGGCAAATCACTACGAACCAGCTGCGCCTTTATTTTTAACAAAGCAATGAACTTATCGCTTTATATGGCTCGGCTGCAAAATTCATTCAATTTTTACAATTTACTTTCAAAGAAAATTATAAAACTTGTCGAAGTTGAGTCCCTGTTAGGTGTGCCGATGATTTCTATAATGGGTCGTTCTGAACGACAGGAGTGACAATGAAGAGTATTATAAATTATTTTCTAGCGGACCCTTGACTTACCTATTATCCCAGGTTTTAGGATTCCTCAATGCCGCCAGATCAATTTCCCACCGGACAAAAATGGGTTAGTACAGCCAAACTCTGAAATATATTATTGTGAAAAACTGAAAATGGCTCTTTGGATTCGATAACTAACACTGTGAAATCGATAAATTTACGATATTGGATCGATATGCGTAACTTCAGATGATTTTATGTCGATGTCCCGAGCACGCTTTCACCGTTGACTGACAGCCGAAGCGATATTGACAGGAAATAAATAAGACATCGATATATGCTGGCCAAGCCGAAGGTATTTTCTGAATTGACACGACATGTCAAACGCCATGCAATTACAAAAAAATAAGAGAAGTGGTTCTCAAGTCTTGCAGACCACGGCATAGATTTCGGTATCCCGGGGCGGCGCCTCCCAGATTGAAAGGATGCATTAAATAAGTTAAAGAAAAAAAAAGTATTTATACGTGTATACTTAATACATATATTATATCGATAGCCTTTCTACTTACCAAACCATTATTATACGCCTACCCCTTTCTACATGGGATAAATTTGATGATCGCCAATTCATGCCTGATTTATCGACTTTATCCCTAACCGAATAACAGGAATAATGAAGAAGATTCTTTGCAAGGTGTATGACCGAATTCAGTAGGCTGGGCCTCCAAAACTTTTATCAGATTTAGCATTATAAACAGTCTTTTTAAGTTCATCAATATAAATTATAAAAGTTTCAAAAAAAAAACGTGCGGCTGGCAAAAACTCAGAAACGAGTCCCTGTACGATAAAGGTAGTTATATGGTGTGGTAGATCTCTATCCCCCCTAGGGAATAAGGTATCTGTTTTTACCTAAAGGGCGTGCTTTTGAAGATATAAGGGCTGAAAGTTTCGCCCTCTTGAAGTTTCTAGAACAGTCGTCCGGAAAGTTCTAGAAGGTTCCATAGAGCTCTAGAAAGTTCTGGAAGTTCGTGTGGTGGTGGAATGTTCGGGAATAGGGAATCGGGAACATCATTGTGGAACATTCCAGAACACTCTCGAATTATCCTGAGCGAAGCCGGGTAACACAGCTAGTAGGTATATTATAAAAGTTTAGTTGTATAGTACAGTTTCTGTCGCCGCGCAGTTCGCACGCCCAGAATTTGCGATAAATTCTGTAACCGCTAAATACAGTGATACGCATGTAAACATATTATTGTTGGAAACATAGCAGGCTGACGGTCGTTAATTCGCCGGACAGTCTGCAAAACCAAAAACTCATTATGGACCGAAGCCTCCAAGGATAAATTGTCTCAATTATTGAGATAACAATTGTTGAGATGTCCGGTCACTGTGGAAAACCACGTATGACCGTGTGAAAAATGTGGAGATCCGCAAAGAATGCAAGGCTGATATAAGCGTAGCACATAGCGACGAAGCTTAGATTGTTTTGGCACATAGAGCGGATGAACTAAGAAAGGTGTGTAAGGAGAATATATGATACGAATGTGTATGGTAGAGACATCGGGGACGCCCGGTGAAGATATGGCACAAGCAACCAAATACTATAATAATAATACTTGGATAAAATGTAGAGCGCCGTTTTTGTGAAAAATCACCTCAAGGGCGCTGTATAAGTTATTAAGAATTATTAGGTTCTATCTAATTTAACTATTTACAAATATATACAGAAACATATTAACCTGGCAGGTCACTTTCGATAAAAACACACTTTAATTATAAAGTTTATGCTTGGAGAAGATACGGCTTTACACGCGGAGGAGATTATATTTAAAACACCGGACATTGCATGATTTTACATTTGCTACCCCCATCACTATTAGTATAACATTTTTATTAAATGATTAGTGGCAAAAGACGAGTTGATATTTTGAAAGACTGGAGAATTTAGGACTCTTCAGGGCTGGAAAATGTTCATGAAATGACCTTTATAAAAGTTTAAGAATAAGTTTTTTTTACATTTTCACAAATTAGTTATTTACAATGTCGTGGGCATTGAAGGTGAAGGCGAAAGATTTTTGAGTTTATGGATACGACCGTCTTGTGTGCAACTCATTGGCGCACACACGAGGGGGGTTTTGGGGTTAAACCTCCCCCCCCCCCCCCCCCTTCCCCGAATTTCGACGACAACATATATTATTTTACCAATCAAAAGCAATACAAGAAACGTTTAGATAAATCTGTACGCAAAATTTCTTAGGGAAGAACTCCGGTGCCACACTAATTTTTTGGCGAGGTTTAGCTCAACTTTTCCGAAGAAGGAGTTGAATAAATTAGCCCATTTTTGGATTTTCATTAGCATTTTTTAAATTTATTTTCTTCTTCAATTTCTTTGGCTGGTTTATTTATTTTATTTTTCTATTTCACAGTTATTGATTGGCCAGATTATTTTTGGATTGTTATCGGAGCTTCTTATTTTATGTCACATAATTTTATAATTATATGAATTGCTGATGTAAACTGTCATGGCTTATTCAGAGTCAAATAATTTCGCACCGCGCGAAGAAATGTACTCGTGCCTACTTAAAAAAATTAAAATTTCTTGTCATTTAAAATTTAATTTAATGGAGTGTTTTATTTATTTACACCAGTGATTCACAAGTGGGGCGATACCGCACCATTGACTGGGGCGTTGATGAGCTTCCTCTTGCAAATGTGATGTATCTTTTACATTCAAAAAAATTTCGCCTGCGGCGCTCTTCTATGCGTAACGCATTTCTTAATGAAGGGGGAGGGGCGTTGAAGAGAATACTATACTTGGATAGTGTGCAGTACTGCGCAGTGAGCCAGATAAGGCTAGGAACCTCTGATATACACTGTACATTAGTCTATAAACGCTTGAATAGATATGGATACAGCATGCATTTTATGTTTTGTAAAAACCCCCCCGAATTTTTTTTTTGTGGGCGCCACTGGTACGACTTGTACGACGACTTATGTCGGGTCATGTCAAGTGTCAGAATGCAGAAAGGTATGTATAGGACGATGTATGAATGTGACTGAAACCAGGAGTCCGTCTCAAGGCCGAGTTGTTTGGCAATCCGTCAACTCGCCATTTTTTGAAACTTCTGAGAAAATCTCCAAAAAAGTCTCCATTTATAGACGGCCCAGCCTAATATCTACACCGGTATTCGATATTCATTCACGATATCTGAAATTTCCGAAAGGTGGCAGTCGTGGGAAGGATTGAATTTGGGCATCACATTTACAATTCAATGAAGCTCCTGAATGGGTCGATTGGATTAGGCAACTTGAGATTTTCGCTCAGGAGTTCGGCAGTTAGGGATTATGAACCAATATCAAAGTGGGAAAGTAAAGGGAGCCGAACTTTTTCGTTCAATGTATCTCTGCTGAAACTAAGAAGAGTACTTAGGCCCTGGGTGGAAGATAATTGTACGAGACGAGTAGGACCTGCACGTACTTAGGTAGTTGTTTGGAAGATAACATAACAGGAATATAAGCACTTAGCACAACGTAATGAAAATATTTTCTTTGTTTTGAAAACTTTTAAAATAGCTTCGTAGTTATAGAAGAATTCCAATTTCAAACTGCTCCAAACCGTTTGGAGCCAGTGAGACTATGGCATACTCAATTTAAATATGTTGTAGATAGTGGGGAGGGGAAGTAGGTGGGAGAGAAAAAGGCGGAGAAGTTTATTTTTTATGTGTATACCTCACAAGGGTCGCAGCTGCTCCCGTCTGGAGCCAGTGAGATCATGGCATCCACAATTGAGGTATGTTGTGATGCTAAATGTAGTGGGGGGGGGAAGGATATGGGAGAAAGGAATGCGCGGAAGTAACTGGCTATTCAGTTCTGTTCTCCAAACACTGTTAAAGCCATTTCAAGCAACGCTTCAATTATGAATGGTGGTCTTACACCAGGGCGGTACTGAGGGTATCTTTCACTCTGGAACGTGCCGCAAATATACTGTATATATTTTTTTTAATGAATTATTTGTAAAATGACACAAATTAATCAAATAAAATTTCTTTGCGCGCGCCGATCCCGAGACCGAGCGAGATTGCAAGTCAAGACCCTTACTCCTCGACCACTGAGGCCGTCGGAAGTACTTGGTTATTCAGGTCTGGTCACCAAACACTGTTGGTCTTCCACCAAGAAAATACTGAGATTGTCTTTCACCCCGGAACGTGCCGTATTGTACAGGCATATATTATTTTCAATTAATTGTGAAACTACTTACATAAATTATTAAGATTAAAATTTCTTCCGCACACTGGGATTTCATGGTCGAAAGCCTTTCACCTTGACCACGTCAAAAGTATGAGACCATTTTGTTGTCATAAATGATTTTTTTAGTTCCTTTTTATTGAAGTGAAAACTTCTTTCATTTGATTTGAAACTCAATGAAACGAAAAAGCGATACTAAAAAGAGACAAACAGACATTTATAGGATTTAGCCTGCGAGAGAATGAGATAGACTAATCGGTCTCCTCTTTTGCGGTGCTTCGAGCCTCTACACTCTTGTCTAATTTAGTTTTCTGATGGTTTCCTTTTTACCGCGTGTGAACCGCACACATTTTATTTTTAAATCTATAGATTATTAAATTTTGCCCCACTTGTACCTAGTCTAAAATGTGTCCATAACTCCGACGAGCGGATCATGCAAAATACGATAAGAAATCTGGCCCGAATTAATTCGATATATTGATTTCCACGAGGCGCCATTATTTCAAAACCGGAAGGATGCGATCCATCATTGGCTCTATCGCAACTTGAAAGGTCTTATCATTATGACTGTCTTTATAAATTTTTCTACGTCGCTTCAAGATAAAATAGTCATAAAACGCCTAACACACCATTTGAACTGCTTGCAGGGCTGGATGTGGAGTCTCTGCAAATCGGATCGTTAGTACCTAGACACTGAAAGAAAATGCCTGAAAGCTAGACAACTAGTACCTACGCGTGGTTGTCGGGTACCTCTTCATTATCGCCTGTCACCCGAGATAACACATTTTTGTAGGAGAGACCTAGGAGAGTTGTGACGGAGGATAGTTGTGACAGAGGAGAGTTCTGACAGAGTAGAGTTGTGACAGAGGAGAGTTGTGACATAGGAGAGTTGTGGCATAGGCGATTTTCACCTACCTATGATAGTTAGCGAGATGACAACAACGCGCGTTTGGCGCTTTAGAGACGCGCTACGCGCTACTTCACTCAGTACCAGTGTTACCGAAGCTCCCGATTTTTCGGGAGATCTCCCGATTTTTCACTTCATCTCCCGATCTACCGGAATGGCATCAAAATCTCCCGATTTTTCATGTCCCGACTGCAATTATTCATTTTGTACAAAGGAACTTCTTAAAAAGCATTTGCTGACTCACAGTGACATAAAACCGTTTACATGTTTCAACTGCGATTATTTAATAAATATAAGTGTTCTCAAAAGGGATATCTAAGAAGTCACTTGCCGACTCATGTAGAGAAAAACCTTTTTCATGTTCCGGCTGCAACTATTCTTGTACTACGTAGAGAAATCTAAAAATCACATGTTTACCCACAATGGAGAAAAAGCTTTTCATGTCCCGACTGCGACTATTCATGCGCTACAGAATGGCATCTAAAAATTCACATGTTTTTTTCATGTCCCGACTGCAATTATTCATGTTGTACAAAAGAACTTCTTAGAATTCATTTGCCAACTCACAGTGACATAAAACCTTTTACATGTTTCTACTGCGACAATTTATGTATTATTATATTATTGTTTTACAAAAAGGCACCAAAAAATGTTTATCCACAGCGGACAAAAACATTTTCTTGTCCAGAATGCAGTAATTAAAGATCACGAAAGGAAGTTTTTTTGCAGTTATTAAAATCCACAGCGCGATTCATAGTGGAGAAAAGCCATTTTCATGTTCTGAGTGAAACTATGCATGTACTACGAAGATAAATCTAAAAATCGCAAGTTTTCCCATAGTGGACGAAAACCTTTTTCGTGTCCCGACTGCAACAATTCATGTTCTCAAAAGGGACGTCGAGAAAGCACTCGCTGAATCACAGTGGAGAGAAACCTTTTTCATGACTGCAAATCTTCATTTACGGATTCCCTGTAAAACATAAACGAAAAGGCTTGCCCACTTGGGCATTCCATAGTTTTTATTTAAATAAAAAAACATGTTACGTAACGCGTTTTTCGAATCCTCCTCTCGCACCGATAACGCACAGTAACGTTAAACAAGACCTCCCCCCCTAAATTGCGTTACGTACCTAATACTTGAACGGCCCTCAAGGTCGAAGTTTCACAAAAATTTGTGCTGAGTTTCCAAACGTAAAGTAAGTCCCCGTTGAACGTTAGGGAAAATTGTGTTATTCCACGGGCAACGTCTACAATAATCGTATTGATGGCGCTGCTTATGGGTTTTTTTTGATTTGTTGTTAAGGTTCTGCTTCGGAATAATAAAAGGGATTCGGAATATTGACAAGGGAAGAATTTTATTATAATAATTCTAGTAATCTCCCGATTTCTTCAAAATTCTCCCGTTTTCTCCCGATTTTTAGGCGAAAATTCTCCCGATTTTGAAATTTTGGGTTCGGGAACACTGCTCAGTACCCGCCAGCGGCGCACGAGAAGCGGTTGCGTAATTACGACGTATGCGTGCAAAAAAATGCGAACAGTAAATTTTTCTGCAAAATTTTAATTGAATTTATTTGATGTCTTATTAAATGTGCGTTGTTGTGTTATTTTTAATTAATTTGTATGGTTATCTAAGTCTCAAAGCGTTGCATTGATCTTTTGTGTTTGCATCGTGTTTAGAAAATATGGATCATTATTCGGACCAAGTCGTAATTTTGAGCACCTAGCAGAGTTGTGACAGCCTGTCACAACTCTCCTATTTGTCATTTTGCTGCTGGGATATTTCATCACTTTTTAAAATTAATTAAGGTCAAATCTTGCAGTGTGATGTTGCATTCTGGATGACTATTTTTTTATGTTTCAGAATGTCTAATAACGAAAGACTGATACAGGTACTGGTATTTAATACTCAAATAGTCTAAATACAAAGCTGTCACAACTTACATCGGCAACTGCCACAACTTACCTCGGTGATAGGGGAGTTGTGAAATAGGGAGAAATATTTCTGTTTGTTGATTTTCTTGGAACCCATAATACTTAAATTAATTTTGATGATTGTTTTGGAAAGGAAAGGAATGGTGCTACATTAATTCACATAGGTCATAACTCTGGAATGTTTCTTAAGCGAGATATATCCCTTAAATTAATAATTGTCACAACTCCCCAACTAAATAAGTCCATTATTCTGCCAACACAACATTACAGTATTGCCCTTTGTAAATTTGTTGAAAGTTGCACATAAGGCAAATACATTACATAATGTACAGATAAACCTCTGTTTTTCTATCGTAATCGAATCGAACCGCCAGTCGAATTATAATATTTATTATTAACTTAATGAGTAGATAATCCCTCAAATTGTAATTGTAATTTGGGGAAAATAGGCCAGATTTGACCATACACAATGACGTCACCGTAGTTGTTATCTCACCGCGAAATAACGTCTCTGATATCACCATGTAAAGCCGGGCAGCTTAAATCTATTAATATTTGAATATTTTTTTAACATCGAAAATCAAATAAAACAAATTACACGGACCCCACGTTTGGAATGGACATAATATTTTTTTTGTTTGAATTAACCGAAATTACAAGTTTAGCACAATACAATTTGGGAGACGGATATGGGTACCACTGCCCCGGGAACCATTTATTGGATAACCAACACCCCTGCCATAGGTCACTCCAATTGGTCCGCCGTTTGGTGACTTGGCAGGGTTGACCGGGTTTATGGGGGTGAGGTTTGTCTAAGTCTTGACTAGGGAGAGACTAGTTGAGACAGACTTTTTGACCTCTCCAGCTCTCTCGACCCATCGCCTTGCACCACAGTGGGAGGAATGGATTCCTACCCATCTATCATACATTTTCCTTCCCAGAACCTCCTCTCCTTCCTTTCCATAAATAGACCCTCCTCACAGCATCCCCAAAGATGACAGAGGCCCCGAGGAAAATTGTTTTCTTCAGGACCTCCTGTGTCGAGCTAATAGCTAATGTAAAAAAATAAAATAAAATAAAAGCCACAACATTAAAAGGAAGCAACAGTTTACAGTATCTGTTCCATAGCTCACCCTTACATATTATAATATTTATAATACAGGAAAAAAAAAGTTATTTTTTGGGTGCGAGGTCTGCTAAACCGTTCACAGAACTACTAAATTATTCTTTCAAGCGAGTAAAAATAATATATTGTCTAAAATACGTATAGTACACGTCTAACTTTAATGCCGGCCTGAACGTGATACGATCTATTCTCGCGCAGTTCCTGACTTTACAGTGATTGTAAGCGAAAGAGAAAGATCTGTAAAAACGTATATGCGACAAAGAAAGGCGTGGGCGGGGAGGCAGGCCACTTTTCTTACTTGAAACTCGCCTATTGCGACGATTTCTGTATCAAGTCAAGCCGGTATTAAAGTTAGACTTAGTAGCTCTAGTTTTTACATGATTAAATAAAAAAAAACGTTGAAATTACGGTTCCATGCCAACTGAGCATAAATTCAACTCATTTGAAAAGTCAATTAAAGCTATAAAAAATAATTTTAAAATAGCTCCTAACCCTAACCTAACGTAACCTATACCAATTTTTATAAAAAGAAATTCATCACTTCTAATGAATTTTCTGAGGTGGTTCTGAGTTGGTTTCATTCTGACTTGTCCGGTCACCGAAATTAAATGCAAGCCAGATTTTTTTTTACCAGGGTCGGTGAAATTATGAAAAAGGTTGAAAGCTCGGATATAGACGTTTCCTGTTACCAATCTTAGAAGCTTGTTTCGAGTGCATCCGCTAGATGGCGCTTATCAGAATTTTCATCAGATAATATTAGCAATAATAATATTATTCAAAATAAATTATTTCGTGAAACAAGAATTACATCCTTCCAAAGCTTTGAAACGTCATTTACCTAATAAATACATTGCATTTATTCTCATTTAATTCAATGAACCATAATTCCAAATGAAACAGCTGTAGTCTTATTTTGAAAAGAACACTTTTTTCGAAATTTAAATAAAGTTACTTTAAGTAAAAATAATTATTATTGCATTATAATAATATTGTGCCTACAGATTTACGTTTTGATTTTTGTGGATTACACAAAATTTTTCTTGTTCTGTAAGCCTCAATTAACTGCATTACTTTTTCTTCAGAGCGTGATTCAAGTGTAGCCTCTGCCGTAGCTGTTACTGTGTCTTCTTCCTCCATTGTTTGCGGGATTGGTTTTTTTTTTTTTACATGAGCTCCACAAAGGAGGCCCTGAGGAAAATAATTTCCCTCAGGGCCTATGTCATCTTTGGGGATGCTGTGGGAGGTTTTTTTTATGGAAAGGAAGGAGAGGGAGAGTTCTGGGAAGGAAAAGGGTTAGGAATATGGGGTTCAGTGTGTCCTGGTCATCCGCCTTCAAGGCCTAGACAAACCTCACCCCATGAACCCGGGCACCCCTGCTAAATCACCAAACATAGCGAACCACTTGAACCACCTATGGCAGAGGTGTTGGTTATCCAATAAAGGTTCCCGGGCGGCGGTACCCATTCCCACCTCCCAAATTGAAAATTAGGGTAAAAATAAAATATGGGATTGGTATACATATATTTATGTTTGCGCGCGTTCTGCAGTATAGACACACACAACCCGTCCACACTAGTGCTCCGTGCACACCGTAAATATACGAACCTGGTGCACACTGCGCGGTGCGCGCCGCTTTGTGTTTGGCGAAAAAATCGACACTGGCGGATATCCAAATGAAGTGACGAACTATAATGCATAATCAATTGTCAGATACAAACAAAACAGAGTGTAAGTGGTGTTAGAACCTGTAAAATAAATGACAATTTAAAATGCTTGATGTTAGAACTTTGTCATACATTAATATGTATACGAACAGTGGCGGCTCGAGCACTTCTTTAGTGGTGGGGATCGACATTTTTTACGTACTGTACCGTAATCTTACCACCCGTAGAACATAATATAAAATTTCTCAAAAAAAAAATTTTATGGTCTAATCATGCTAGTCGGATATATTTAACAAAAAATAATATTAAATGTCTATAGATATATGCTAATTTACAACATAGTATAATAAAAATAAAGCTTTATCGTGCAAAATTAATTTGAAAGCGAGCGATTCCCGCCCGTAACTTCGCGAACAAATGGTTCTGTGAGGATCCAAAGGGTTGTCCCCACGGGTATTTGAATTCACGTACTACTGCGCATGCGCAGTTGCATACGATCGCGAAACAATGCAAGGAAAGTATAGGGATAGTTCGGATCGTCCCCCAAGTGCGCATTAGATTCTGAGCACTGAGAAATAGACCCGCTGTTTTT
The DNA here is from genome assembly GCA_917563855.2 of Limnephilus lunatus. Lineage (NCBI taxonomy): Eukaryota > Metazoa > Arthropoda > Insecta > Trichoptera > Limnephilidae > Limnephilus > Limnephilus lunatus. The sequence goes on along the minus strand of OU830602.1, from coordinate 50,993,220 downwards.
TTGCGCCGTACATTTTTCGATGCATGCGCGTAGGGTCTTATTAAAATCATCCGGAATAATTGTTTGTTTTTTTTTTATTTATTTTATAAATTCAATAATATTATTATTTTATGTATAAAAACAGTTTATTATATGCCTTTAGAGGGCGAAACAGCTGTAACACATAAAAATAATTACGAAGCAGAACTCGTTTATAATAAACTGTTTTTATACATAAAATAATAATATTATTGAATTTATAAAATAAATAAAAATTAAAATGGAGTTCTACAAAATAAACTTAATAACAATAAAAAAATGTTTGTTTTTTATTTCTGCAAATGTTAATTACTTTTATATTTAAATAATTCATTCATTTTGGTGAAGACTGTTATTTTATATAATAGGTTTTGAGTGTAACTGGTGGGGACTGTCCCCATTGTCCCCCTGTGAAGAACCGCCACTGTATACGAATATACAACACAGATGGTTATGAAATTTTTTGGGTAAGTATAGAAATGAGCAAAATGTTTTGATGAAAAAAAAAAAAAAAATTGGTTAAATAGGTTATGTCAGGTTAGGTTATGGCCATTTTTTTCCATAGCTTTAATGACTTTTCAAAGAGGTCTTGATTTGACTTGATTCTGAGTTTGCATGGAACTCTTCATTTGATACGTAAATTACAGGGCTACAGAAATCAACAACTTTGCCGCATGATCGTCGTCAATAGTAATAAAGCAAAACATGTGTTTGAAAAAGTTTATTAAATCATACAAAATAAAGCAAACATAGCATACATTCAAAAAGTAACTAAATTAAATAAACTAGCGGTAAGTAATGACTATCGAGTGCAGTCTTGTTAAATTAACTACTAAGAAATTATTAACTAATTCAAGAGGAGAGAATTTTATAAGCTAATTTTATTCTTCCAGCAAAACATCGATGAAATGCAAATTGGTTTTGGTAATACATATGTAAATTAATAACGTTTTCATAAATTTAATATAAAGTATTGCAAGAAGACGGAGATTAATATGGTAATAATAATAATAATATGATGATAATACATTTGTATTTATTAATAAGTAGTTTTTTCCCTAAAAAAAAATTTGATTCACAAAAATTCTATTGTATTTTAGTAATAATATGTAGTGAATAATATTAAAAGGAAATTCCACTAATATACACCATTTTTCAGCAATCTTTCGCTTCTAGCATAACATTTTAAGATATTTCCAATCATACTTAAAAATAACTAATAAAAACATTTTGATATCAGCATACAAGGTTAAAAAATATGGAAAACCCGGAGTCTACCTCTTCTAATAAAGTAGTTCAGAGTAAGCAAAAACATATCATCATTTTTAAAAATGTGTTTACGAACCATTAATATAATAAAATAAAATAATTTTATAACAAAATAGGCAAAGCAAGAGAACTTAAATAGATTGCAATATACTTCCAGTCTTAAGAGTAAACTTAAAATTATTCCTAAACTGCTCGTTCGTAGATGGCGCTAATTTAATTATTTTAGGAAAGAACACTTTTTGCAACGCTTCAGACACGGCTATAAAATATAAAAGATCATCGCACTCCAAATTAAGCTCTCCATACAATCCCTTTAGACCGTTCACACCTAAGCGGTTTAAAGCGCAGATCAACCATAGACAATACACATCTTACGCCATAACTGCTCCTGAAGGGATATACGAAAACTTATGCACCCCCCTCTCCGACGAAAACAGGAGGGGGTCATTTTAATTACGGAGCTGCATAGACCAGTGGATGACAGATGTCAAGTTGACAGATTCAGTACAAAAAAATTCCGCAGGTGCTCCCCAATTCATCTGACCCACTCTACCATTGGAAGAAATATTTGATAGCGTTGTGTGAATGGTACAAAATATAAGCGCTCACTGTTCAACAGATATCTGCTCGCGGTTTATAGCTGTGACTGTCAAATTAACTGTTTTGTCCGTATAAAAACTTTTGATTCGGATTTTATTCACATTCAAACAAACAATTCATCTTAGTATTTTGTAGCTTTCAAAAATGTTTTTTAACTAAAATAGTTAAATTAGAGCCATCTATAAATGAGCAGTTAAAAAATAATTTTAAGATTATCCTTAAACTAAGAAAGTACATACATACAAACATGTTGAAATCACAATTTCTGTTCAATAATAAGTATCACATAATGATAATCTGACAAATTATAAATAACAAAAATGTCAAAGATAATTGGCATCTGGTCTTGGGGCCTTGCAATTTCAATTGTTTTCATTTAAAATGTCACTCATTCTGGCATCTCTCCAACGACCTTGAATTTTTATTAATAAATAAACATTACCAATCATTACCTCAAATCAGTCAAATAAACATGAGAATTTTATTTATTTTCTTATAAAGAAAATAAATTCAATAACCATCATGTCCCTTCCTACGAAGGTGATCCATTCAATTCCATTTGTCTTTTGAGTATTGAAAATGTATCGATCAAGACTTTTGAATTATTCAAAAAAATTCAAATAGTTACTGAGCAATGCCTTAACATCGAATATATTATTATGTATGAAGAAACAAACTTTGCTTTTAGGTTACAAATAGTATGACTAGATATCTAAAACTAAAACAAATCAGACGGGTGATTCTGTGACTTTCGCATATTTAATCGGACATATACAAGACATTTTGACAGTTTTCTTAAATGCGGTATTCCGTATCGCATTAATAAGCAAAATACTGGGCTTGTGTTAAGACACCAACTCTTAAAAGAAGTTACTCTAACGCCAGAGATGACGGCGCGTTTGCAGCAAAATCCAAGTTAGGGGGCGTTCAAGTATTACGTAATGCAATTTTTGACCCTCCCTCCCCCCCATGTAATGCGCCGTAATGTTTTTCTGTACCCCCCCTAACTAAAAGTTACGTAACACCCAAGTGACTTTTTTTGCTTAAAAGTCACAAATAAGTTGAGCAAAGTATAAAAAGTCGCTTATGCGTATTTCGTGTTTAAAACACTAATGAATACTGACCACGAAAAAATAAAAATGACCTACAATACAATCGAGGGATTCCCGGTAAAACATAAACGAAAATGGTTGCCCACTTGGAAGATTTTAACCCCCCTCCAGCCCCGGTAACGCACAGTAACATTTTACAAGGCCCCCCCCTCCCCCCAAATTGCGGTACGTAATACTTGAACGGCCCCTTAAGAGATGTCAGTCGCGGGAAAATTTGCGAATTGTCATCACGTACCAATATCAAAATAATACGACAAACAGATAGTCAAGTCATTCAAGAACGCCTAATAGGCTTATGGAAGTAGTTTTAAAAACTAATAAATAGGAAATTGTGTGTTTAAGTAGGTAATCAATCCATTCAATACACAACAGGCATAGACAAGCCATAGAAACTAAGAAATTTGACAGCCGATAACGTACGACGGATGCCTTCGATCCGACGAATTTTGCCTTTATTGTCTCGTAACAGAAAAGATACAGAATCACCCTTTAGGATCCAAGAAGATATAGGTAGGTAGGTAACACAGCAGAACATCATAATCATAAAAAGGTCTTTCTGATAATTGGCATTTTAATCTATTAAATTAGTTGGAAGCTTAGTTCGGAGAGAAAACATAAGCATTTAAATTATTTGCAATAATGTAGTCGATCAACAATTTCTATATGAATAATATTATTATTGTGAATAAATTATTTATCATTGAATATCATAGAAATTTAAGCAAAAAACAAAGTATATAACTAAATGGCTTAATAACATGTTTTTCGAAAAAATTACAACATAACATTATAATAATTATTATTTTACCATTTTTATGGATAATAAATTTTTTTTTTAAAATTATAGTAAATCATAGTAATATCATAAACAGCCAACTTTATACCTTCATCAATACAAAATTATCATTCTTTTGGATATTCTCCCCACCAGGTGCAATATCCACTGAAAAAATCATTACATAATCTCTCCCTTACAAATAAATGTGAATTAGTTTTCCTCCAATCTTTTCATCAAAAAGACATACAAAAGAGCATTCCCAATGATTCTCCTAAATTAAGCCTTCTGTGCAGAGAAGGCTTTTTATTACTTCAATTCAAGAATACACCATGAGAAAGAAGTACGGTAGAAACTTAAAAGCACATTCTGCAGCTAGGGTTTGCAATCGCGCAGGATTTCAGCAATATTTCATTCCGCAGATTTGTGGGATTGAAGAAATACTAAATTTATACCAGTAACATGCTGTTTACAAATAAGCGATGGTCAGTCTTTGAAAACAAATGAGGAACTGAACCTGATATTAGGAAGAGAGGATAGAGCCGCTTCTTAAGCTCAGAAACTTCAAGACCTGGATTCGATTTTGAAGAAAGAAATATTCCTATTTGAGAATGGAGGGGGATACCTTCAGTTAGCACACATCTTCGTGGTGATAGTCCCAAGAAGCACATTAATAGTGCCAAATTATTCATTCACATATGGGTGACATGACTTTCCATAGTTTATATTCTTTACAATTTTTATTTTGTTTAAATATTTATTATGTTATATGTATTTTCAATATCTTCATATAATAGAGCAAGAGCCCGTGACAATCAGACCTTCGTTATTTTATAAAACCGAGTTTCTCTGTGTATGTCCCTAATACAGGTAAAGACGATCCCCGACCATGAAGTTTGGATCACGGTGGCCTTGAAAGATAGCAGGTTGCAAAGGTATACAAAATTGCACCACAATTTCATGAGCATTTTGCTCACAATTTTAAAAGGAAATTTCGCACTATTTCACTCCCACCCGCTTGTATGTATATATCGTGTTAGTAAATACGGAAGACTTTTAATGTGTCTGACAAGCTGAAGGAACCATCGAAACTGTCTAATTACTGAGAAAAAATATGTTGATAGTTCCTCAAGTAAGATATAAAAAATTAAGTTTTGAAAGCCACCGTGATCAAAAAATAATAGTAGGGGATCGTTTTTAAATGTATTAGAGACATACACAGAGAAACTTTCAGGTTTTATAAAATAACGAAAGTCTAATCGTCACGGACTCTTATATTACTACATAGTATTTTCGATAATTGATACAAAAAGGCCTCTTAAATGACTTACAACATCACCTTTTCAATGTCCTTTTTATAATATACCAAAGACAATAATTGATACCAAGTTCCCACCTGATTTGCAAAAGTGCAGGATTTGCAGACCCTATTTGCAGCATAATAACAATATTTTAAACGACTGGTTACATTTAAGTCGTAACAAAATCACAACTATCCAACGAAATCAAATGTTTACTATGAATAACATATTTGCGGTAATCAGAATTGCTTTATAGAGCGGATTTATCGTCACTTCCATCGATGGGTGGAGCAACTTCACTGGCCTTCTTTTTCTCCTTCTCGGCCCAGAATCTCTCGAGTCGAGTCAGCCATGCTGCCCAGTGTTGTCTCATCTGATCCATGTTGAGGTGGAATGAGTCAGCAGGTGATCCGTCGGTGTACGCAATGACCAACAGAGCGTCACGCACGTTGAGTCGCTTGTAGTTGGGATCGTGTGATATGGCTCCGAAATAGGCGGCCAGTTGGATCGGATTATCGTAGGTTGCGGATAAGGTCTGCTTCGGTTTGTCGGATTTCTTCCATTCGATGAGCATCGGTTTGTCTCTGTAAATTTGAAATGCAAAATGATTTGAAAAGGAAAATTTGATATGCAAAATAAATGCAAAATGATCTCTGTAAATTTGAAATGTAAAATGAGCAAAATATTGAATACAAGTAAGTGGTGTTCTGGAGTTTTTTATGTGAACACCGCACAAGAGTCTCAACTGCTCCCGACCATCTGGAGACAATGAGATTTTGGCATCCCCAAATGGGGTATGTTGTGAGATTGAATGAAGTAGTGAGGGGAAGAAGATGCGGGAAGAGGAAGGTGGGAAAATACCTGGATATTCAGATCGGGTCACCAAACACGGCTAAAGCCAATTCGAGTAATGTTTTAATTCTAAATAGTGGTCTTACACCAGAGCGATACCGAGAGTATCTTCCACTCAGAAATGTGCCGCAAATATACCATGCATTATTTTAAACGACATTAAAAACTAAAAAAAGTTTGGTAAATTTAAAAAAAATATATTAATATTTATTCTTGATAGACAAAATAATGAAATAGAATAGCGCTGTATTGAAATGTTTAGTTAAGTTTAATTATTTCTAGTTAAATGAGTGAAAATGTAATTTTCTTTTTCCTGGAATAAAAATTAATAAATTGTGAAATAACATAACTTAATTCAATCAATTAACTTGCTGGTGACGGGATTTGAACCCGCCACCTCCGGATTGATTGAGATTACGAGCCTTAGAGATTACGAGCCTTATTGAGATTGAGAGCCTTACCTCTCGACTAATACCAGTAGTTTTGAAAGACAGAAATAAAAACATAAATAAACAATATCAATACGCTGTGCATATGAGAAAATAACTCCATTACCGTGATTTATTTTTGGGATATTATGGCATGTTCTGCTACCTCCTTTTTTAGGCAACGTTTCAGATGATCACACAACAGATGATTACATATCTGCCCTCATGATGGACACTATAACGTTGTCCGAAAGATTGGCTAAAGAAGGAGATGGCGCAACATGGCAAAATACCCCAAAAATAAATCACGATAAAACTCTTGGCCGTGAAAATCTCAAATCATATCGAACTCCAATAATACTTATATTTAATTATTATTTCATTACAATGAATAACACAAATGAGTTGATAAGCAGTATGCAGTGCATACCACAATAACAAAACAGAGAAACAAACAAAAGCATAATTCATTAGAGATATGTACAAATATATACAATAACACTACAAGGAATGCCAAGAACTCACAGATGAACTATGCTTTGTAATCAGCAACTCACTTTCATATTTCTAATTACAGCCACAATAAAATACAAAGACATGATAAGAAAATGTGGCAATGTGCCTATTAAATTATCAATATTTACATACACTCAACTACATTGCAGTTATCAGTCTGAGAAGAACACAATAATATACCCCTCAGGCCTCCAGCATATTCTGTCACAAGGTCAGAGTATTTCAGCTTTGCAATAAAATCCAAATAAATATAACATTTCTGAACGCATTCGAAACTAAAAAAAAATGTTTTTGTGATATACGCTTTAAAATTTTATTATTAGGTAAGCCGGGTACAGATTGCTGTAATGTAACATGCAATGTAACACGCAATGAAAGAATTTGCCGTCCACATTGTCGCAATGTAACAGAATTCCCATAGTGTGGACGCCTTGCGCGCATGAATCCTGCCCACTACGCAATCGGCCAAGTGTCGGTTTTTTCGCCAATCACAAAGGGTGCGCAGTGTGCACGGAGCGTCAGTTTGGACGGGTTGTTTGTGTCTATACCGCAGAACGCGCGGGAACAATGAAGGCGCGAAATGTTCCTTTCATGTTACATTGCTTATTACTTTACAACAATCTGTACCCGGCTTTAGAAATAAACATAATTTTTGAGATATTAAAATTTTGAATGTCAACAAAAAAAGTTTTAAAAATTACTCACGTCATGTTTTTTCTAACAAAAATTACTAATAGTGAAAAAAAAAAAAACACAAATGTTTTAAAATGTTATCGTCAAATTATATAGAAATAATTAATAAAAGATGCACAAAGTTTAAGAGCGAATAACCAGCAAATTTAAATTCAGATTCCGACGTCAGCGCTACACACTCGCTAGCGGGCATTTTTAGAACTAGAGTTCGTTCCGCTCCAAGCTTGGTTTCGAGATTTACTAGCTCACGCGCTAGGACTGTATAGACGCCACAGTATGGGTCGGATGAAGATGTTAAATTCTCGCTTCCAGAATTTTGATGAGTAGTAGTTATTTGTAATTTGTATATCGAAGTGCATAAACATAAATAGATACAAGTAAAATGCGTAAACCCAGTAGGTATTAAGTAGATACCTACATGAATAAACAATTTGTTATATTCTTTTTAATATTTTGTTTTTAATTGTATTTTACGGCCATTAGATATCTCAGTATCGCCCTGCTGTAAGACCACCATTAAGAATTGAAACGTTGCTTGAAATGGCTTTAGCCGTGTTTAGTGAACAGATATGAATAGCCAGGTACTTCCCCACCTTCCTCTTCCCTATATCCTTCCCCTCCCCACTACATTCAGCCTTACAACATACCCCAATTAGGGATGCCATAGTCCCACTGGCCCCAGACGGGAGCAGTTGGGACTCTTGTACGGTATTAATGAAAAAAAAATAGTAATATTCAGTTGGATTGTAAAAAATTACTCATTTTAAAATATTTATTCGTGTGCATATTTGTTTATTTTATATTTATGTGAATACCACACAAGAGACCCAAATGCTCCCGTCTGGAGCCGGTGAGACTATGACGTAAATATGGGGTATATTATGAGGCTGAAGGTGGTAGGGAGGGGAAGGAGATGGGGGAGAGGAAGGCGAGGAATTACCTGGCTATTCAGATCTGGTCACTAAACACGGTCATAGCCATTTCTAGCAAGTTTCAATTCTGAATGGTGGTCTTACACCACCCAGGGTGATACTGAAAGTATCTTCCACTTTGGAACGTGACGCAAATATATTATTTTTAATTTAAATAATTGTAAAATTACCCAAATTATTCAAATAAAATTAATTTGCCTACGCCGGGATTCGATCCCACGACCTTCAGATTGCGAGTCAAGAGCCTTACCCCTTGACCACGCCAGCCGTCAATAGGTAGTATCAGTAATTTGGAAGGCGGGTATGGGTACCGCCGCCTCGGGAACCATGTTTTGGATTATCAAAACCTCTGCCATAGGTCACCCCAAGTGACTTAGCAGGGGAGCTCGTGTTCATGGGGCGAGGTTCGTCTACGTGGAAGGTCGGATCAGGAGAGACCGTTTTTTTACAATCGCTCGACACACTGCCTATCTCTACTTTGGGAATGCTGTGTGGAGGCTCGTTTTAGGGAAAGGAAGGAGAGGAACTTCGGAGAAGGAAAAGGGTATTAGGGGTGGGTAGAAATCTGGGGGGTCAGCGTGTCCAGGAGTGCGGATGTATGAGGCCATCCCTCCCACTGCGGTGCAAGGCGATGTTCCGAGAGGGTAAGGCTGGAGAAGTCAAAGGGACTCCCTCAACCACTTTTTCTAGATCCGACCTGCCATGCAGCTGGTGGGCAGACGCATCCGCCGCCAAGACCTGAACAAACCTCACCCCCACGAACCAAACGTTGCGAACCGCTTGGGATGACCTACGGCAGACGTGTTGGTTATCTAATAAATGGTTCTCGGGGCAGTGGTACCCATACCCGATTCTCGTGTTTGTTATTTTTGTAATACGAAAATGGATATAAAAAAGGCCTACCCTCCCACCCCCTCTCAACCCCCCCCCCCCCCCCTAAACCCCCCTCCCCTTACCCCCCACCTCTAACACCTCTCCCCCCCCCCCCCCCCCTCAGCCACCCCTTTCATCTCATCTCAACTCTCCTCCAACCTCTCTCCCTTGGGAGCTGTTGGACTCTTATGCGGTATTACATAACAATATTTTTTTGGAGCATTTGGGACTCTCGTGCGGTATTCACATAACAATAATTTATAATATATATATTTTTTTTAAATTTAGTGTGCTTTAGAGTCTTTAGACCACACGATTGAAGTAAAACTTAACAAACTTATAACAATAAATTTTAAAAAAAACATGCTTCTCAAACGGACAGCTGTATGCGACCTGCGGACGTGTCGGACGACAACACAAAAATTTATGTGAACCTATTCAAAAGCACTTCAACAAACAGAATTAAAGCGCACAAACCCTTTCTTTCTTTGAGTGGCCTGGCAACGCCCGCCGGGTGTCCGCTATATATAATGTTATATAGTCCAGGCGCTTGCAATATAATGTAGTTTCTCGGAACTTGGGATGGAACCGTTACAGTTTAGTTAACCCCGAGGTTACATTGGTCTTGCAACGCATGCCGGGTACCCGTTGTATATAATGTTATATAGTGCAGCCGCTTGCAATATAATGTAGTTTCTTGGGACTTGGGATGGAACCATTACAGTTTAGTTAACCCCGAGGTTACATTGGTCTTGCAACGCATGCCGGGTACCCACCGTATATAATTTATTTATTTATTTACGGAAAAATAGTCCATTAACAATAATACGAATAACATGCGTTCGTTAAGATCACCGTTCGCATCGATTACCGTTCGCAGGACATTTTTCGTAACAATCATCACTTTTCTTAACGCATTTACCAGCTTACCCCCCATGTGTCGAGCGTGCGCAAAGAAGTTTTACTTCAAAAAAAATATTTTGAAGCTGTTGGGACTCTTGTGCGGTATTCACATTAGAATAATTTACAATAAAAAAAAATTTCAAAATTTTCATAAAAATATTCAATGAACATGAATTTTTGCGTTCGGTAAACCCTGTAGTTTTTACAAACACGAAACAATGAAATCGTATTATTTGGTTTTGTTTTAAATTCGTCATTTCCAAATATTACGATACAGAGCGCCGCGGAGACAACCGCCGGCTGCCACGTTTGCGGGCAGAGTGAATTCTCAATTCTCGAGTCGTCGAGCTATAAGAAAAATGGTAAAACGCGAGCTATAAATTAATTAATATTAATTACTTCTTATGATTATTTTTCGATCAAAATTTTTATGACTTGTCAATAATGTCTTAGCAAAATAATTATTTAAAAAAATCTTGAAATATATTAGTTTGGAAGTACGCAAATAAATACACAAACACTCCAATTTACGTCAAGAAACACATGTACGTATATATTTTTTAATGATTTTATTTAAACTAAAATTAAAATTCTAAAACATAACTTTACAAGATAATGTATGGATTTATTTAACTGCATGATTATGTGATTTGAAATTGGTGTTGTATAATACATGTACTTTTTTGAAAATATAACAAATCTGCCAACGACCTATGGTATAACCTTATTATACTTAAAATAAACATTTTTTCTCAAAATTTAATCCATAACTTTACCAGATAAAAGACAAAATCAATTTATAATTTTTTGTGGAAACGAGTCAATAAGTCTAAACACTGATTTGAAAATGACATATTTCTGGTTTCTCTGGTAATGTCCTCTTAATAAAAGATGCACAAAGTTTAATAAAAATTTTCTCAAACTGCGGTCAGACACATTGTGCAGATTTTTAATTCTTCCGTGGTTCACTTTTAGAATCGAATACAAAGTGTGGCGCTTCTTCTTCTTCTAACACCATTTAGATTATATTTCCCATCACGAGAGTAGGGGACACAACTCTTTCTATGATACCTATATGGGCTGTTCGCAAAAGCAAACAAATTAACCTGAAAGGTTAACAGTAGAGGTGGGTAAGTTCTGAATTTTGCCGGAAGCCTCCGAGACTTGCTTCATTTTAAAAGTACACGAGTTCTAGGAGCAGGTACCGGGTCCGAGTTCTTAGGTGTGGACTGAGCACTGGGTGTTGTTGCGGCGCACCGAACCGGGACGCACGGGTTCAAAGAAGTCGGAGCCAGAACCTACTCGTAGAACCCGCACGAGAACTCAGAACCCCGGAGCGGGACAAGACCCGCATGAGGGCTCAGACCCGTCACCCGTGCAATGTAGGTACATTGCACGGGCTTTTATTGAGAATTTAAATAAGTACATTAGCTGTAAGCTGTGATGCTTTATTATAAACTATATTTCCTAGTTCCTAGTTCCTACTACTCAGTACTCGCGGCGAACACCGCGCCCGCCGGCCGGTGGAGGCATCAGAGTTTCGGGTTTGGGAACGAGCCCGAGTTCCGGGACAGAGTTCTCTTGGAGTAGTCGCTTTGAAAAAGGAGTGGGAGTAGGAACCGCTTCCTGCAAAGGAGCGGATCACATGAGCCCATTCCGGCTGAACCGACACATCGCTAGTTAACAGTAGTGTGCAAGGCAATTTCCACCATTTTCCAGAGCAAAAAACCATATGTATTTTTACATCCGAAAACAAATTATAAAAAAAACTTTATGCATGAAAAAACTGGATATTGTGGGTGGAGTTCAATTATCAGGAAGGAGATAACTTTGTTTTCCGTACAAAAAGTTTTAAAGTCAGAGCACACCCCTGTTTTGCTTGTTTTACATGTCTGTGTATATTATGTACATAATTAGCTACATCGAACCGACTTTGCATAAGTGAAAGTAATGCTAACAATGCATTTTGATCTTGAAATACCGAATGTTATAACATAAACCAGTTTGATGCGATTCATGTACATAATTACATTTTAATATCTTTTATCACACCAAAACTTTAAGAAGTTGCTCAAGGACACAATATAATATCTCACTATGGACTAATAATATTATTATTTGTAAGCATAATAACCATTGAAGTGACATTAAAATGAATTTATCATATTTTTATAAAACTTAAAAATATGGGATAAACGGTGAAATGGGTGGATTCACTGGCTTTAAACCCCAGTAGACAGTTAATTACATTGGTTTACATAGATAGGTATTAAGTTTAAAAATAAGGAAAAAATGTTACTGATCAGTAACTGTATATAGGTAAGTACCTAGTAGTATTTTGTGAACTCCTCACTAGGCGAACCCGTGCTGAGGTGATTGAGGGGATACTTAAAAGAATTCATAATCTTCTCTTTCATAGACAGCATTTAATTATCCTAGGAAAAAACAGTTTTTGCAAGTTGTGCTTTAAAATGTTAAGAATAATTATTTGTTTGCGTCTGTAGATTTTCAATATGAATAAACAGTTTTGACCACAAACAAACTCAAATCTTTCAAGAAAGGCTTATAAATACAACATTGGATTGAATCACCGATACAATATTGTATTTTAAGGTTAAACGTCACATACGTAAAAATCTATGCATTCACAGATGGCGCCAATCAAATTATATTAGGTTTTTAATGCTTTTTGCACGTTACGCTTTAAAATATTATGGTAAATTAATTGTTCGCGATCGTACATATTTAATTAGAATATAAATAAATAGTTTTATCCATAAACAAACCCAAATCTTTCAAGAAAAGCTGAAAAATACAATATTGGATTGAGTCACCGATACAAAATTGAATTTTTCAGCCTTTCTTGAAAGATTTGGGTTTGTTTATGGACTAAACTATTTATTTATATTCTAATTAAATATGTACGCGCGCGAACAATTAATTTACCTTGATATTTTAAAGCGTAACGTGCAAAAAGCACTAAAAACCTGAAATAATTTGTTTGGCGCCATCTGTGAATGCATAGATTATAACGTGCGTGACGTTTAACCTTAGGCCATTCTTGCAAGATCTGAGTTTGTTCATGGACAAAACTATTTGCCTTTGTTGATGGACAAATTTATTTACCCAATTTGGGAAGTGGGTATGGGTACCGCCGCCCCAGGAACCATTTATTGGAAAACCAACACCTTTGCCATAGTGGTTTGCTACATTTGGTGACTTTTTCTTAAAATAATTATACTATAGCCATCTATAAAAGAGCGGATTTTGAATTCTTTCAAGTATCACCATATTTGAAGGAATGATTTTTAGAATGAGCGCGGACTAGACTAAAAACCGAGGTAAACTATCACCCAAGGCGTTTTTTTTTCAAATATTCTACGGCTCAAGTGGATTTTGTATTTGCACCTAGTGTTAGATATTATTCATTTTAATTATCTACTTATCAGTTTTATATTATATCTGATGATTTTGAATTGCTTTTTAGACCAAATTTGCAAGTAAATTAACTTACTGATAGACAGCGACACAGTCGATGACCCCCTTGTACTTGAGAACCGGGTGAACAACATGAGATTCAACGGCTTTGGTGGACTTGATGTCTTTCAAGACATGTCCCACGGAAGTCCACACTCCTTGGATCTGCTTTTCGATGGTCAGACACTCGTGAGGGGAGACGAGACGCTTGCTGAGGAGTTCATGGAATTTGGAGCCTGATGAAAGTTGAGCTGAAAACAATAATTACATATAATAAAGAGCACTGATAAATGGAATAATGCTGAAGAAATGACATCCCTGGCAGACAAGTGTACAAAAAAACTTAAAGGACGTTTAGTATGGCAGGCGACAAAACAAACTAAAAAGTATTTTTAATAGATGATAAATGCTGAATGCCCTGCAAACATTCTCTCAAAGCATGACCCACAAAAACATCAACTGATATGCCAAGTATTTAAGAATCCAGAATATACAGGTAATAATGTATGTACAATCATTTTAGAACTATATTATTTTTGCTCTAAAAGGAGCAGTTGTCAAAAATTTGCATTGGTATACTGCTACATAAAGAATAAATGATAACACTCTCTTAGATGACCAGCAAATAAAATAAAAATGACTTTTATGTGGGTATATTAAGCAAGTTTCGTCATGGTGTGTTCTATAAATAACAGGTTTTTATTTGCATAATGAATAATGTTTTACACTAATTCCACAAAAGGAATCAATGAATGGCACAGGAAAAAAATATTAAAAATTACAGATACCTTGATAATATTTCTCAAATTCTTCAGGACCGAGTTCAGCGATTTTCTCTTGCCTCCATTTCTCCAGAGCCTCCCTAGATTCCGGCGACATGGTCTGTTCCAAGATCTTGGTGACAGACGGCAATTTGTTGTGTTCAATGTTTGTGGATCGTACCTGCAGGATTTTCTCTTCCTGCACTTCTTCGGAGCTGTTATCGGCAACATTCGCTTTCTGATTACTCATCATCGGAAACAGTCTCAAATTTCTAGCAATTATTGAAGGCACGGCAAAGTTGGAAGCGGAGAGAATTCCATTCTTTATATTTGATGACACAATCTCAACAGGATGCTTCTTGTTGTTGAACATATATTTTGAGTAGTTTAGATTCGCAGAGTCGTTAGTTGTCGCCGATTTCATAACACTATCTAATAAAACATCCTTTTCGGGGGAAATTATAAAATCTTTGTTTGTAAGAATAATGGAGTCTATTTGCGGAAGCGTTTTTTTGCCACTCTTCTTCGGTGTGGATGATACAGGAACGTAACAGGAGTCAGCATCTTTGGAAGTACTGGATTCTTTGGCTGATTTAGTAACTGCAAAATATAAATAAAACATGAGTAAATATCTTGAACACGCTAATATATTGACGCTGGAGAGGATAAATGGCTGAAGCGCCATGCAGCTGGAATTGAAGAGTGGCTGAAGCGCCATACAGGTGAATGGCGCTTGAACCATTTTTCCTTTACAGCTGTATGGCGGTTTAGCCATTTATCCTTTCCAGCGTCGATATGTATTATATACAATATTATGTACATTTTATAGCATGTAATGTACTGAAATTTAGGTTGTAATTGTGCTAAATCAGTTTGTTTACTGCATAGATAGAAATCACGTGAAAATACGCAACTTCTAACAAAAAAAATTTGGATGTTTTCCAATTTTGCAGACGTCAAACTATCTACTACCAAAGGAAAAAAATATAAACAAACATCTTACACAACACACACATTTTCCAAAAAAAGGTGGGAGTGCATTAATTTGCAGATATATAATACCTACTTAAAAAAACATATTCAGTATATTGGGATATGTATGACCGTTGAAATGAAAAATAACATTATTATATTATTTCAGTGGGTGAAAGATTAAGGAAGTAAAATCATCGCTAATGTTTATTGAGTGGGTTTAACATAATTGAATAAATATAATACATATTGTACGATCAACACCAACATGCATACAGTTAAAAGCAGATTTTTAGCAAGATGCCAAATCCGGTCTTCGCGTGCGCATCGATTATCGCTAGTAAAAGAAGTTTCGACGAGATATTACTTAGTACGCAATAGCGCCTTTAATCATATTTTTTTACATTAACTCCATAATATGTCATCTTTGGGGGTGCTGTATGATGGGTATTTTTAAAGGAAGGAAGGATAAGAAGTTCTGGGAAGGAAAAGTTATGAGGGGTTGGTAGGAATCTGAGGGAACGTATAAATCCATTCCTCCTACTGCCACGCAAAGCTTTGGGGTTGAGACTTTCTGGCAGAAAAGGTGAAAAGGTTTCCCTCATCCTGCCCTCCCCGCAGCTGGTGGGCAGAAGCGTCAGCCAACAAGACTTTGACAAACTTTACCCCATGAACTTAGGCACCGCTACTAAGATACCAAACGTATCCATTCTTGGGGTGACCTTTTTCTAACATAGTCAGTGGAAAACAATTAAACAGTTACTACGTACAAACCCACCTTTTTTAATAGAAAGTTTATTTTTAAAGTGTGTTTTCACATGATTATTTCAGTTTACTGATCTATAGTTATCTGATTGATTAATTTATTTTTATTATTGTAACAGCAAAATACTTCCATGTAGGGCAATGAAAATGAACTATTGCTAATCTTCTTGATTTTAACCAACAAACAATCCTCTGCATCAAAAATCAGAGTTCATAACATCAACGCCGAAAAAGTTGTAGGTATTTATTTTAGCCAAAACAAAATCGATTACAGCGTGCCCAAATATCTGTAGAAACATTCAGTAAATAACTGCTGCTTGTAAACGCCTCATATATTTTGTTTAATATCAATTCAGCTAAATAATATTATGACTTATGACTGATAAAACATTGACTAGTTAAATTGTGTATACAAAGCCTATATTTAGTTTGCAAATTTTGGTACTTTGGTCCATCGAGGAGATAAAGATGTAAAACTTTTTTAAATTTTGTAGGTACATTGCTCAGTGCAAATCTTGAACAAAATATTATTTACAAACATAAAGCATGTAAACTTTACGAGTTGAGGAAAACATACGAAAGCAATAATGGGCTGAATGCAAGCAGTATTATTGGCTTATTGAGTTAGTTTTTGAAGTGTGGGTGATAAGTTGCAGTCCGTATGTAGGACACCTGTGCCATACATAGCAACAATATTAAACTTTATTACACAAGTCAATAATGATAATTGTAGTTGGTAAATAACCTTCTACATGTTGTCCATTTTAAAAGGTGTAGGTACACATATTTGTTGAACTGAAATTGCACAATATTCTGTATTGGGGACTAATAATTCAGAGAGGCTGTGACAGATCTCTAAAGTTATGAATATGAAATTAAAGATAGGCACAAAATTTTAAAAATAGAGTCATTTCAGTTATCCAAATTGTAAAATACTAAAATATTGCATCCCTGATGCATGAAAGTTCTCCATTTTAAAACGGATAGGTTAAAATATTTGCGGGAATGCAATTGTACAATATTTTGTTTCAGGGACTAAATTCAGAGAGGTTGTGAGGGATCTCTAAAGTTATGAATTAGAACTTAAAGATAGTTTTAAATTGAATCAATAGTCTTCAGCAATTGAATTGAAGTCATTTCAGTCATCCAAATTGTGAAATATTTTAAACATTGCGTCCCTGATGCATGAATCCGTCAAGTCGTCAAGTGAGCAATCAGTCTAGAAGTCTAGACGCCAGTCGCGCCAGTTTAGTTTCTCAGCGCCACAGAGATAAAATTACAACAAAAAAATGCAGAAATGAAAATAGACCAAAATTCAAGGTTCCTAAATATAAAATACGTAGTGATCATGAACTATACACGAGGAAGTAGGAAGTAAACATAACACGCAATTATTCAGCAAGTGACAGCTAAATATAAACACAAGCCTTGATTAGTTGCTTTCAAAGCTAAGCATGAAGCCTGCATCGTTCTTGCAGTGAAACCTTATACCGGACGAATCCAACCTTGATTTTATGCGAAAGGTCAATACACCAACAAGTTTAATTTTACAATTTGCACAAGCTATTTACACTTTCAATGAGAGGACCAATAATATTCTAACCTTTTTTTCGTTTTTCCTTCTGAACCGCTTTCTTGTCCTTGATGATACAACCGAAAAGTTGCTTGTTCTCCGTGTTCCATAATTTCAATCGTTCTGCCTTATCCAAAAAGGATTCAGTGAAGATTATTTTCGACCGATGGGAATGAACTGTTACGATTTTCACTGCATTTCTGCCTAGCAATTTCAACGGTCGAAACATTTTTTAATAATTATTCCTAAATCACACACAAATCTTAATGATTTTTTGGTATTTTGACGTTCTGTGAACAGTTGAAGCACGTTTTGGTTTTTGAAAAAAGAATATTACACCATTTTCACAGATAAATTTCGATCAGAAGTGAAAAATACAAAATAAGATTTTCACAAGCGAACGCGGAAGGCGAAACCGATAATCATACGTCAGACACGTAGCGAAGAGAAACAATTACAACAAAATTGTGCAAGCAAAATATACAGCACGCGTTGTCGTTCAATTGGGATTGAACAATTTTGTCACAAGAAAACCCGCGCCTCTCTGTACCAAAACCGAAAACACTTTTTTAGGTGACAGCTCGTAGTATCCTCACGTCAAATTTATTGAATGTCCGAGAATGAGCAATCATCGCGAACGATTGTGTGCTCGACACGCACTAGATGTCGCTAATTCATGAAATTCACTGTAGAAGTCATTTTTCATTCAATAGATGGCACTACTCGTTATGAAACCAAATGCGTACAAAATGCAATAGATGGCAGTGCTAACCGCAAGTGACTTGGAGCGCATGCGCAGTACGAGCAACAGTTTGAGCGCGCATATTTGTTTTGGTTTTGAAGCGATTTCAGTATCCCTTTACATTCGTCGTGGGTAGTATGAAAACAAATTTTGTCTATTTGTGATAAATGAACACGATAAAGTTTTGCTGTTAGAAAAAAACTTTACAACTCTGTGGCGTTTTGTCTTTAGTTATTGTGCGTATTACTGGAAAAAATAATATATAATTTTGTGTAGTTTGAGTGACAAAGGTGAAAAACATTTTCTTCCGCGCTGGAAAACACGTGACACTTAAAAACTTTTGATTGAAAGGTAATTTTTTTTGTTTACATAACACCTTTGTTAAAATTTTGTTTAAATTTTAAAATATGAAGGAATTTATTTACATTAAGGCGAATATTAATGATTTTTCAACGTGTAACCATGTCTGCATGTCTCTTATTACGTTATTACTTTGAAAGTACCTATCTAATTATTTCGCATTATTATTTTTGTGTGATGTATAAATTATAATGAAGATTACATTTTACAGACAGTATCAGATAGTATCTAGTATAGTATGTATCTGTCAGATACATACACGTATACCGCACAAGAGTCCCAACCGTCTGGAACCGGTGGGGATACGGCATCCTCAATTGGGGTACGTTCGTGTGTTATGAAGTGGAAGGGATGGATATGGGGAGAGGATGGTGGGGAGATACCTAGTTATTCAGATCTGGTCACCAAACACGGCTAAAGCCATTTCAAGCAAAGTTTCGATTCTGAATGGTGGTCTTTCACCACGCAATGTATAGGTACTATAATACCAATATATAATTTTTTTTTTTTTTCGTTATTTGTTTTTGGAGTGTTATGCCGTGTCGCGCTACCTTCTTCATTAGCCAACGCTCTCCGAAACGTTGGCTAAAGAAGGCGGTAGCGTAACATGGCATAACATCCCAAAAACAAATAACGAAAATACTTTTAGCCGTGAATATCTAAAAACATACCTGTAATATATTTATAAGTTATTTTAAATCAATAAATTGTGAAATATCACAAATGAATAAAATAAAATTTACTTGCGCACGTCGGGATTCGAACTCGCGAATTCCAAATTCTTAGCAAAGTATCGTGTTCATGTACTGAGATTTTATTTCATTAATGTACATTTTATTGGTCGATGCTTGAACGGTTCGAACTTTTTTCGAAATCTTATTTCTAAACAATTGATATGATGTAATATACATTATCATACTCCTCTTTTGTTTCTGCAGAATTAAATTAATATTTCAAAGCTTCACAACTCATGATATAAATGACGTTGTGTGTGTTAAAATAGTTGGGTTTTAGTAAAAATTCTATAAAAAATACTTAGATATTTTCGTGACGCCAGAGTTTGCGTTTGCAATTTCAGCACGCTGATTTTTCGCAAATAGGTAGATAAGTCTAAAGGTAATTTGTTCGTTAAAGCGCAAAATTCAAATATTATAATGTGCGTTATTGTAGGTGGGTACCTACGTAGTTACATTGACAACATACTATTATAAACTAGTCCCAGCGAGAGCTCCTACTGACGTCATCGACGTTCGTCCTCTTCTTCTCACGAATCTTGTTTGAAAACGAAAAAGAGAGAAGATTCTAAAACAACCACGTCACATACGAACTATATATAGCTGGGACTAGTAATAATATTTTTGGAATCTTATGTCTTATTGTTTTTCATATTATTTGAATCGCCACTGTTTTGAGGAAAAAAATAAATTATGTTTTCTGTTTAAAGCAAAATAAAAAATAACATTAAAAACTTCTTCCGGCGCGGCGTGGCTAATTTCTTTGAGCCACCCTGTCATTGAATTTAAAAGCAGGTACTGTTGTTAAAATACAGGTAGATAGGTACCTAATAATAATATGCACTTTATTTTTCTCAGTATTTCATGGATGTTTATAACAAAGGCATTATTAGAATGACATAAATGAATAAAAAAATATTCTCCTGTACCTTTCTCAGAACAGCAAGGCGCTTGATAAACAAAGAACGAACAGTTGAGTTGAGTTTGGTTGAGTTGAGTTGAGTTGAGTTGAGTTGAGTTGAGTTGAGTTGATGGGGATGTTGAGATGATGGGGATATTTTTATTCCTGTTATTGTTTTATTGTTAATGGACGGCATAAGTTAGTGAAGTCTAAAGTCGTGTGGTCTAAAGCACACTCGTTTTTTTTTTAAATTCTATCGCATCTACACATACATCATCCATCACGCTTGTGTGATGATAGAAGGCTAGGCTTATAAAAATGGTAGAAATATCTACACAAAGTAATTATTGTGTTTCAATCAATATTATTTTCCACCACAAAGTTACTTTCTAAGTTCTTTGAACAGTGGACCTCGCCTTAAAAATATATATTTATTTCTAATATATTAAAAACTAACATTTCTTCTGAAATGGTAAGATTTGTAAGTAGTTAAATAAATACCTACCAACTTAATTAATAAACACAACTATTTGACATCGATCACATTTGAAAAAAAAGGTAATAAGGGCCTTCGCTCGTGGAGAAACCGGAAACTGGTTGGCAACTCAGCTCACGGCGCAACTCAACTGAAGAATTTTATTAATTATATCAGCTTGTTTAACAGAAATATAATTTATCAATTATCAACCTTATTGTAAAATATCATTTATCAACCTTATTATAAAATTATAATTTATTGACACCATGAACCTGCTCTGACATATCGCAAATTACTTGAAAATTTGACAGGTCGTGGAGGCGCAACAATGGCAACCTGTCAACCTGGCAACTGAAACGCGCTGGCCGCGGCGACTAGCCCTGCAAGTTGCGAGTGAGTTGCCTCTGTGCGGACCGCCAATGAAATTCGCAATTTGCTTTCCTGAGGCTAGTGATTAAGTTGCCAACTGGATTTTTTTCAGTTGCTCCATGAGCGGTTGGAATTACTGAACCATGAACCCATCGTGTGCTTACTTGTAAATGTTCGTCATGCACAGCAAATTTTTTTTCTTCTTAATAAAATACATGTTTTTTTTAAGATTTTGTAAATTACACCAGATAATGTTTTCAGCACATTTTTTTTATAAAAGTAGTTAATAATCTACCGTATTTATATTCCCCAGAATAGTTATGTACTTATACGACGAGAAATGATTTTTTAAATAGTGCTTATCGGCTACTGCGGCGCACGGCAGGTTAAAACTGCTACCATATTTAATCGGAACCGGAACGTAACAAACAAATATACAAACAGACAAAATGCTCGAGTAGTCCGAGTTAAAAAAGAATTTCGCTACAGTCAAAAATCTACACAGGAACTTGAAACAAATTCTGCAATAGTCTCCAAAATCCCTCCCGATCAATATTTTGAGCACCTCCAGTAAAGCGCTTCTTCCTCTTATAATATTTTTGAGTGAACTTCTCCGAGGCAATAATATAATAAGCGGAACAATGCCTACGTACCGCGGAACAGGAACAAGGGGATGACGCCAATCTACCTAAAACCTTTTTCGCTTAAAGTATGCACTTAAATAAATAATAAACTGACTTTGGGGTGTATTTTTTTGGCGCCAGGTTAGTTTTTTTAAGGTATACATTACTCATCCTCTCGCCGGAAAATTTGCAGCTAAATCCAGGGCTTTGCGTGAAAGCCTTTTTCAAAGCCTCGCATTACAGAGTAGCTACTGTATACTGTACGTACAACAGACGTACAGTAGGATGGGCCTTCAATACATTTTTTTAAACGGAAGACAAATATTACCGGGTTATGATTTACAGAAAATATGTATTGTAACAACAGCCGACATTGCTTGTGCAATGACGAAGGATTTAGCAGAGAAATTGAAAGCACGACGCCTGGATGAAAACCATACGAATTGTTAATTCAGCCACCAACTAGCTAGTGTTAATGTGATTATTTTTGTACATAACATGCGTTACTCTACTCTCCTCTGTAGATAATGTCTGTTCTGAGATTGTATGCTCATTTTCAATTTTGCTTTTAGCCGTATCCAAGTCTTGAAACCCTTGCTAATTTGTTCGTTTTTGTGAACAGCTCTCATAGGTCGTATGGAAATCATTTTATCTACCTTACTGTCATGGTGAGAAATTTGATCTGAACCAGGCATGCGGCCCAAACATTGAAGAATTGTTTTGCGGCTTAAAATGCAATTTCTAGCTTTTTATGTTTTGAATTTTGGTATTCATACAAAAAAGAAAAAAATCTTTCTCGTAAATTTATCACAATTATTGTAAAATTAGATCAAGAAGTTAACCACAGAAAAATTAAAATGTGCATCTCTATGAAACCAAAGTTTCCGACAAAAAAATATTTTTTTCCTATTATCTGTACGCGAATGCGAATCCTTAAGGTCCGGTAGTAAGTGCTCAAAAAGAAGAAGAGGAGATATGTAAATATGAATGTTAGAGGGAGTGCGCTAATATTGAAGATGATAATATTTAAGCGAAAATTGTGAAAATATATTTAATAAAACACGAATTGTTTAAAAAGTGTGCAAAAATCTCGTGGGTAGTGTCTAATACGTGGGTAATGGCTAATAGCATTTAAAGAAATACTCTGTTTTTTTCATACATATCTACTACTTGTAAAATACAGAAAAAAACGGGTTTATAATAATTTATTATCGGAGCATACTACGCGATTTTTTCTATCTAGGGATTTTCTTATAATTACCGTTTCGGCATGGCAAATGTATTTTTTTTTTTTTTTTTTTTTTTTTTTTTAAAAAGAAAGACAAACATTCCCGGGTTACGAATAACCCAACAATGTTTGAAAATCTCCTACTACCACCACAGAAAGCCGAAAATGTTGCTTGTGTTGTGATGGAGGACTTAGCCAGCCGAGGAATCGAACATGCGACGCCCGGGTGGGACCCAAGCGCTATGCCCACTCAACCACTGACCGGTCTGTATAGATATTATCTTAAAAAATAACATATATTTTTTTAGAAACTTAAAAACATTTTTTAACATTAGCTCCCATAGGAGGCCCTGAGGAGAATAATTCCCCTCAGGGCCTATGTCATCTTAAGGGATGCTGTGTGGAGGGTCTTTTTAGGAAAGGAAGAAGAGGAAGTTTTGAGAAGGAAAATGAGGGGTGGGTAGGAATCTGGGGGTGTCAGCTGGTGTGCAGACGCATCTGCGGCCAAGCCCAGGACTTTCCTCACCCCATGAACCCGGGCGCTCCTACTGAGTCATCAAACGTAGCGAACCACTTGGGGTGACCTATGGCAGAGGTGGTGTTGGTTATTCAATAAATGGTTCTCGGGGAGGCGGTACCAATACCCGCCTCCCAAATTGATGTTTTGAAACAGTAGAAATTCGGAATGACGCGGCTTTAAAGAGCTCTGACGGCCCACCCTATTCCACTAAGCTCTGTGGGACTGTAGTTGGTATGCCCAGCGCCCAACAGCCTGCGTTCGTTCGCGTAAAACCACGTTTTATTTGTATCAATCAGGATGGTAAAATATTTTCATTCCGTTTTTAATTTGACGGCGGATTTGAGCGTCTACCCCCACCCGCCTAACCCCTCGGCCTCGGTATTAGAGTATATTATTTCTGGCTGATCCGAGGCCATTAACGTCCGATGTCCGTGGCTGAAATGATATTTTTGGAACGCGGGCGAATTTTGATATAAATTTTTTAACATTCTGATTCCTGGAAAATGGTAATCTTTTTGTTTTATCGTGTGCATCATAAAACCATTTCAAAATACAGTTGTAATACTTGAATAATACGTATGGTGATTTATATTTAACTGAAACTTGACAATATTATAATTCCGTTTAAATCAATTATTATTATCTTTTTTATTATTATTATTTTTTAATGTGAATACCTCACCAAAGGTCAGCTACTCCCGCCTGGAGCCAGTGAGACTATGGCATCCCAAATTGGGGTATGTTGTGACGCTGAAGGTAATGGGGAGGGGAAGGAGATAGGAAAGAAGAAGGTGAGAAAGTATCTGGCTATTCAGATCTGGTCACTAAACACGTCTAAAACCATTTCAATCAACGTTTTAATTTTGAATGGTGGTCTTACACCAGGGTAATTATGAAAGTATCTTTCAAAAATACTGAGAGTTTCTTCCACTCTGGAATGTGCCGTTATATATTATGAATTAAATTAATTAATTGTGAAATGAGAAAATTAATCAAATAAAATTTAAAATAAAAAAAACTTTTTCACTATGTTCCACTTATTTATTATGACCAGGACCGGTTTCATCCTACTACGGACATTTTCAGACTGGTAGTTGAAACTCTTATGCTATTGATTTTATACAAACTTAGGCAGGGGTACACAACATTGTCTAAATATGCTGAATGATTCTATTTTGTTAATTTAAGGTATTATAAGTTATTTTGTTAATTTAGGGTACATTAGGTAATTATAAAGTGTATTTTTAAAAATTATGAATAATGTTACATAGTAAGTAAATATTTTTAGTTCACATGAATATAAAAGAATTTATATATTCATGTGAACTAAATATTATAAATTTATAAATAAAATAAATATTATAAATTTATATATTCATGTGAACTAAAAATATTTACTTACTATGTAACATTATTCATAATTTTTAAAAATACACTTTATAATTACCTAATGTACCCTAAATTAACAAAATAACTTATAATACCTTAAATTAACAAAATAGAATCATTCAGCATATTTAGACAATGTTGTGTACCCCTGCCTAAGTTTGTATAAAATCAATAGTATAAGAGTTTCAACTACCAGTCTGAAAATGTCCGTAGTAGGATGAAACCGGTCCTGGTAATAATAAATAAGTGGAACAAAGTGAAAAAGTTTTTTATTTTCATTTCTATTACAATGGAATTCCACCACGAATTAACATTGCAAAAACTAGACTCAAATAAAATTTATTAGCGCACGCCGGGATTCGATTCCGCCACTTTCAGTAAGCGAGTCAAGTGTCTTATCTCTCGACCACGGAAGCCGTCAGTTTTTTTATTACTAGAATTAAAAACATCAATTTACATGTGGTAGATACTCAGTAAAGACTATTCAAAATCGTTCTTGTTGAAAAGGTTGTATTTGTGACTAGATTTGAATAGCCAGGTATAATACCCCAACATTCCTCTTTTACTTCTTTTCTCCTCACATTTCTTTCTCTCAACCGTACTTGACTTACTTCAACCAAGTGATTCCTAACATTATTTGGAGTAAAAAATGCAAACGAAATTTTGTCTCCGAAAAATCTTAAGTCAGGGTCAGGGTGGAGGG
The DNA here is from genome assembly GCA_917563855.2 of Limnephilus lunatus. Classification (NCBI taxonomy): domain Eukaryota; kingdom Metazoa; phylum Arthropoda; class Insecta; order Trichoptera; family Limnephilidae; genus Limnephilus; species Limnephilus lunatus. The sequence continues at coordinate 50,967,353 of OU830602.1, read as the reverse complement.
TTGTTCGATAACTCGGCTGCATGACCATGTGAAAGAATTATTTTTTCTTTAGTTTTAAAGAAGAAAAAAAACATTAAAAAGTCATTGGAGACCAAAATTTCATTTACTATTTTCTTCCAATATTGTAAGGAATCACTGGTTAGTCAAGTACATCCCATACGATTCATTCTCGTGCAGTTACCGTCTTTACAATGAGTGTAAGTGAAAGGAGAAGGATGCGTAAAAAAATAGGTGCGACAGAGATAGGCGTGGGCTACTATAATAATTTTGTTTGAGATCCATTGGCTTCGGATTTACTTAAAAAAAATAATAATTTTAATTGTAAGTAAATATTAGAACCTACTTAAAAAAAACGGCTATTTGTGTTTTAAATTTACTTTATATTTTTAAGTTTATATGTCAGCTTCCAAGAGTAAGGATTATTGTCATTATTGTTTCACAGCTCCCTGAGAAAAGTTTTTACAATTTAATGCTTCGTTAATTTCAAAAATATTATATGCGATTGTTTTAATAATATTAATAACTAGCAGTTAACGTAGTGGCGTCATCTTTTGGCATTGTTAGGTACTTGTTTCACTTCGGTTCTCTTATGATAGTAGCTTACTCACAAACCTCACGTTCACAGATGATTTCCATATGGTGCGGCGTCAGAGCTTTACTCGGAGTCGTATTCATAAATATCAACCGTACAGTCGCTAGGGCATTAATATTGTCATCATAAATCACTTCAAGGGCGCACTATAATTAATCACGATTTCTTAGGCTCTGTCTAATTTTATCATTTACAAACAGATACAGAAAACATACTGACCTAACAGGTCACTTCCGATAAACACTCTTTTATTAGAAAGTTTAATCTTGTAGAAGGTACCTACGACTTTGCACGTAGAGGATACTGAATTTTAAAACACTGGACATTGCATGATATTACATTTGTTACCCTCCATTACTGTTGAAATTATATTTAAGAGAAGATCAGGTATCAGTTTTCTATCAAATCGGCATAAAACTTCGTCGATTCGACTACACGTTAAAACATAAACATAACATAAATCTAGTTAATGGGGACCTGGTTAATGCATACTCTTTCCGTTTCAGAACTGACATCTAGTGAGGCGAAACGTACTCGCTTTGCACCTATATTAAATGTCATTAAAAGCCCGGGTTTTCCGGTTATGAAATTATAAAATTTAATTTTTGGGAAAATCATAACATGTAAAGATAAGAAATTATTTATAACAGTATCTAATATAGAAATCAGATAAATTAAGCAAGTTAGAAGATATCAAAGTATTAAAACAACACGATTACTAAAACTAATTAACTCAATTACTCGATGTATTTTTCTCAAAGTCGCACCCGAAAGAAAAATACGTTTTTGAAAAGTGACCCTAGTAGAAAATATTCGCCGATTCAACCGCGCCCGCTTGATTGAACCCGCTAAATCTGTTAAGAGGGAATAATTAGACAAAACTGGAAATATGTCATTTTAAATTAAAAATTTTAGCCGTATTGACTCTTTTCTACACAAAAATATAAATTCATTTCGAAAGATTGTTCTTTTATCTGGTTAAGTTACATTTTAAATTATGAGAAAATATTTTAATTTTTAGCATAATAAGGTTATACCGTAGGTCGTTGATAGATTAAAAAAAAAATTCAAACATATTATAATTCAAATCATTTAATCATGCAGTAAAATAAATCAAAATATTTTATGGGAAAGCTATGTTACAGAATTTTAATTTTAGTTTAAATAAAATCATTAAAAAAGATCCACGCACGTGTTTTGTGACGAAAATACTTCATTTTTTCTATTTATTTACGGTCTTACAAACTAATATATTTAAGTTTTTTTACATTCTTATTTTGTTCAGACATTATTGAAAAATTGTAAATACTTATGATCAAAAAATAATAACAAAAAGTACATAATTTTTATAGTTTTATCATCACGCCTTTCAGCATTTTTGAATGTAGATAGATACCTAAGTATAAATTAAAGAAAATTTTGAATAAAATAAAATCAAAGCAAATTCAATATAAATTAAAGCAAATTTAGGATGAAATAAAATCGATATTGAGTTATTAGTTATTATTTTAAAAAGTTCGTACAGAGAATAATTAATCTTTCTCATTGGAACCGCCGTGCACAATCGTAAGAACATCTTTCGATAAAATATAAATTCTCGGCCGCTGGCAGGTTAAAGGCCCTTAATCTAAACAAGTGCACGAAAAATGTCAATGGTTTATTATTTGGCGTAGTCTATTCGACGAAGGTTGGTGTTCTGGGGTTAATATTATTATGAAAATTTTAGCCGATTAAAAAGAAAGTATCTGATGATTTATTGTGACCTAATTAGAAATGACACCGGCAAACGAATTAACGGGATGACGCTAGTTGTAATTTCGGAGATAAATTGTCCAGTGTCAGGTTACATCAATGCAATTTATCGGCCTATTAGTGTGTTGACATCCGCGGTGATTCCGCGGACGCCATGTTACTGTCATCACAAAATTATTTAGCCTCCGCTGACCGACTCTGCCATTGGCGTCGGTCACCTATCTGAATCTATCGGTCGATACTTCGAATCTGTCTGCGCTAGTGATGGACGCAGTTAAAACTGTAGATAATCGATTGATGTTTCGAAATTTGATTGAGGAAAATTTGAAATAATTGATTGATGTTTCGAAATACTTTGATATAAGATACTTTTAAATAATAGATTGATGTTTCGATATACTTTTTTTAAAGAAACGTTAATTTACATAAACAATTGTTGTTTTGAAATATTTAAAAAAAATGTATGTAAAAAATGGAATGTTTCGAAACCATCTCTCAGATACGGGAAAAGTTGATTTGGATGTCAGAAAAGGTGGTATCATGTTTCTCTAAAAATATGACTACGATTCCCTTCCCTATTTATAAAATAAAAAATAATAAAAAAACAAGTTTACTAAATCCAATTTGAAAATAAGTTTTTTTGTTATTATGTCGTTTTAGTTCCTTCTTCTTACTTCTTCGCGGTTCGAACAAAGTTACGGGGCAGATAGGCAGATAGGTACCTACGCATTGATGGTGAACATTGCAACGCTGTCCAAAACGGCGGGCAAATAATTCACCAAATTTGTTTCTCAAATGATTTTGTTCTCGATGAGCAGTAATTTAAAAAGCAATAATTATTCATGGAAAAATAATCGACCAGCGTACAGGTCTGGGCGCACAACCATCAAATTACTATGGCAACGCTTTCGCTAAGTAAACTTCAGTGTTTAAAATAATCGAATCAATCTATTTCTACGGAATGCTTGCGGTAAAACAGCACACATAGTCGAGCGGTAAGGCTCTTGACTCACAATCCGAAGGTTGTGGTAAAATAAATTTTATTTGATTAATTTGTTTTATTTCACAATTAATTCATTAAAAATAATATGAAGTATATTTGCGACACGTTCCAGGGTGGAATATACTCTAAGTATCGCCCTGGTCTAAGACCACCATTCAGAATTGGAAAATTGCTTGAAATGGCTTTACCCGTATTTAGTGACCAGATCTGAATATCCAGTAACTTCTCTACCATCCTCTTCCTCACCTGATTACTACCTTCAGCTTCACACCATACCCCAAACGGGGGTTCCATAGACGGGAGCAGCTGGGACTCATATGAGGTATTCACATTAAAAAATCGCCACCATTTGTAAATTATAGTTGCCCGATGGCACTGACTTGATCACCATACATATCACTTCAAATTTCGAACCGAGACCTATTAAGCAGGCCTGCTGTTAATATAATCCTAATTCGAAATATTCGAGTCAAATCCATCGATTATTGTGCCCATCACTAATAGGTAAGCCACCTACGCTGTATTTTCCGGTAGCAAGCTTGCTACTAGGATGTTGTATCTATTGGCCGGACATTGAATCGAAGTTGATTATCGCTATGTTTCGCGGTGCCACGAACTCATAATGAAGCGTAACATGGTCAATCAATGGATTGGCGGAGCATAAAAGCTCTAAATCTGGTATGCTCTTTGAACATTAAATACGCGTACGGAGCATGAAAAGTTTATACGTGCTTCGGTTAACCATTCTGCCATTTCCCGGAGTTAACTCATGAATCCATAAAATAATTCTAACTGCATAACTTTACCACATTAGCATTTTGATTTTTGGATTAAAATGTATTATGCTGTATGAACATGGTTGAGAGCAAATTACAGTGGAATTCGTTTATAATGACATCGAAGGGAAATGACAAACACGTCATATTAAGCGGACGTCATTCAAAGCATTTTGTAGAAAATAAACAACCTCCTGCTTTTGTTAGGTATATATGTATATATTTATTTTAATGTAACACAGCATATCAAGACTCGTGACGTGCCACGCACGTGCCGAACGTGTTAGGAATCATGTCGGTCACTAAAACCGACATAATTTTCCTTGAAATTAGGACATAATTTATTGGGTCATAATAAGCGACATGTCACTATTAGCGAAGTCATGAAGTCATTATACCCGAATTTGTTGTAAAGAATTTAATATGAAAACCAAACTTCGCTGTGTAATTACTTCATATTAAGCGGTTGGTCAATATAGGCGGGGTCAAAATAAACGGATTCTAATGAAAATAAAATAAATAACCAAAATCGCCACTTTGGAAACTTTTTTCTAAATCAAAATTTATTCAACGTAGGTAAAATATTTGTTGACCTTTCGACTCCTGAAACTCAAACAGGTAAAATTTCATATTTATATTTATGTTTTCATTTATATTGAAACTTTTGATTTCTTTTTGCAGAAATAAGGAAAATTTGAGCAATTTTTATCAAATGAACACGCCTACAGCGTATTCCCCACATACCTTTTTTCTTCCCAGAAATTCCTCTCCTTCCTTTCCTTAGAAGACCCATCACACAACATCCCCAGAGATGACAAAGGTCCTGAGGGTAGTGGTTTTCCTTATGTTCTTCTGTATGGAGCTAATGTAATTTGGCGGTTGTGCACTAAAGCCTATGCTCTAATCAGGCTTGAAAAATTCAAAAATTCAATACAGCATCATGACTCATTTTTTATAGAAAATAGCAATTTCAAAAAAGTTCTGCCTTCGATACAAATTGTGGGCTGAACAAAATATTTCCTTTTCCAAAAAATCCAGATAAAAAAAGCTGGTCTAATCTCAAGTTTTCTGCTTCAAAAAACAGATATTTGCTTTCTTGTAATATTACACTTTCAGGTTGCTGGAAAATAATAATTATTGTTATTTCGTTTGCTGCCTTTATTAATGCTCCCCTCAGAAAATAATTAGATTTTTAATAAAAAAACTCGTAAAATACTTCTTAATCCGAGAAGACCATAAACCAAGATGCTCAATAAGTGTCGTGGAATATTCTAATTTGTGTAATTTAGAACTTCGGCCTGAAAATAATTTCGGACTTTCACAAAGTTGTGGAAGGTTAAATAAAGTTAACGGGGATTCGCAGCTTAGAGCTTTTACATAGGCTTAACTGGAATTCGACGTCGAACCGGCCGAACCGGTGAATTATCGCGGCCGTTGTTAGAGCCCGGCCGGTTCAGCCGTGAAATCGTGTCCGGTTCATTTTCAGGTTTTCAATTTTTAAGTACACTTAGACCAATAAAGAGGCTCTACAAAATCCAGCAACGTGTATTAACGTTTTTTCAAGTTGGGATTAGAAGGCTTATTCAAAGAGAAAAGTGTATCAGTTATTTGTCTTTGATAAAATTCTCTCCTAATGATGATTATATATAATACTAGCAGATCCGGACAGCGTTGCTGTGGTTAAAGAAACACAACGCCATGCCATTACCCAAGCTTTATAACCAACTCCATCTGTTAAATCAAATCCACTCCGCCCGTTTCTCAGCCCACTGCCCGCTGCCTTACAATTTACAAAAAACCTTGACAAATTATATACCTAAAAACCTTCGTCATGAATCACTCTACCTATTGGTGAAACCCGCATGAAAATCTGTTGCGTAGTTAAATAGATCTTAGGGCGCAGACAGCGGGAGTGACTCCATTTTATACTATGTAATGATGCTTGGTTTCTCTGGTAGTGATGAAAAAAAAAACGATCTTTCTTAAAATTGTTTAAATACACCTCAGGTCAATTTGAGAGCGGGTTTGGGTACCGCTGCCCCGGAAACCAACACCTCTGCCATAGGTCACCCCAAGTGGTTCGATACGTTTGGTGACTTAGCCGGGGTGCCCGGGTTCATGGGGTGAGGTTTGTCTGGGTCTTGACAGCGGATGCGTCTGCCCACCAGTTGCATGGCAAGCCGGATCGGGAGAGAGTGGTTGAGGGAGTCCCTTTGACTTCTCCAACCGTATTACGCCGCAGTGGAAGGAATGGATTCATACGTCTCCTGGACACACTGACCCCCAGATTTCTACCCACCCCTAATACCCTTTTCCTTTCAAAAACTTCCTCTCCTTTCTTTCCTAAAAAGACCTTCCACACAGCCTCCCCAAATAGACCCCGAGGGGAATTATTTTCCTCAGGGCCCCCTGTGTCACCTGTGTGGAGCTAATGTAAAAAAAAAACCTATTTTGATTTCGATTTTGTTTTCTCGAATGAACGCAAATCTTGGAAATGGAAATTAACCCACTTCCTGACATCCTATCAAGCTAAAACTCGGTAGATAAAATTGTTTTCAATGATATTGCATTTTATCAATGGTGGCACTGACGTACACACGCGCAGACTAACTCACATAATGTCATCCAAATCAGACAAATGCGTGTGTGTGCGCCGCCTATGCGCGTGACTGCCACAAAAAGAATGCAATGTCGTAGACAACTAGTCTACCTGCCGAGTTTCAGCTCGATCGGATATCGGGAAGCGAATTAATTTCCAGATCCAAGATTTACGTCCATTCGTTCATTCTCAAAAACAAAATCGATCCTACATAAAAATTCGAGTGCAGTTTACTAGCGGTAGAAGCGCAACATTACCAAAACAATCTCAACCAATACTTGAAAAGTGAAGTCACAATCAAAGCGACCAATGATCGCAGACCTAGCGTAATTTCCGTTTCATATCTCAACCAACAGGAGCCTTTAAAAGTGACATCATAATCAAAGCGGCCAATGAGCGCAGTTGGTGCGTCGCAGGTGCAGTAATCATCATTTCCGTTTCATCCGAAATCCAAATCACAAAGTTTTACTTCACAAATAGATTTTTTTTGAAGTCAAACTTTGTGATTTGCATTTAGGATCACAAAGAATCACAAAGTTTCACTTCAAAAAAATCTATTTGTGAAGTGAAACTTTGTGATTTGATATTTAACCTTTATCGATATTATGACAGAAAAAATGATATTACTAAATTTAATAAAGTGCATCGAGAGTAACTTTTATATCTTCATACAAAGACAAGTGGAAACAAAATAAATAAATCGATTGTTCGCTTAACTTTACACAGGGCAATACACATTTAATGATCCGAGATAAAACTATACACGAGTAATTCATCAATATCACGCGAACTAGTGTTGCTTTCTTTTAATCCTAAAATAGAGCCATGAGAAAATTTTTCTCTAGGACACGCCAACTTTTACAAAAGTAAAGTTTCCGAATAGTAACCTCCATTATTCCGTTATCTTTGAGCCAGTTTCCGTTTCCTTCAGTCGAAAAAAGCCCCCGTCTCTGTTCGCGCGGGAAACTTGCTCGTGCGGGAACCTTCTTACTGAAAATTTAGTTTCCGAAGTCGTAAACGATATGATTTATGCGCCGAAGTAAACTTCCCTAGCAGGCCCGGGTGACCTAAGCCCGGATTATCAAAGGTCGACATCGCTGAATGAACCGACACTTTCACCTAGAATTTGCTTGATTATGCGTTGTTTTGTTGGGATTTATTTAATTGAAGTTTCTCGAAACACATATTTATAAATATGAGACTTGATTTTAACGGCTCATGTTTTATAAACACAATGTTTTACTTAAAATTAAAAATCAAATGTGCGGTTAAGGGCATATTTTGTCGAAAGGTCAAAATATTTCTGCTTTGCAATAAAATCCAAATAAATGGAATATTTCTGAACGCATCCGAAAACTAAAAATTGTTTTTGAAAGGTGATGAAATACGCTTTCATTTTTTATAATTCAAAATAAATATATTATTTACGAAATACAATAATTTTTAATGCAGACTTTTAATGCATCTTAGGCTTTTTATAATTAAAATTACTGCAATTAAAAAAGTATAAAAACACTCACTAATTTTATTAGGCAAATGTATTATAAACGACACCGTCAACTAACTTTTTTGTCATTTCAAGTAAAATTAATTATTAAAAAAATCCCAATTTTCAAAAAAAGTTTCACAATATTTTCAAATTACAATTTTGACTTCCTTAAGGTGAACGTTTATTGGTTAACTATAAAGCTTGGTATTTTCTCTTTCTAACACCGTTTAGATTACATTTCTAACTATTATAGTAAGGGAGGTACTATCGTGGTTAACGATTTCTAAGATACCTATACAAGCTGTTCTGAAAATCGACCAAATTAACCCGATGGGTTAAACTGAAACACGAGAAATTTGTTTTACACAGCTGGATATTGACACAAAACACGATTTACGGAAAATAAAGCACTGAAAATACTACTAATAGCTATAGAGACCGAACGCTAGAGTACATTGTACCTACTAGTGATTTTTAATAAACTAAAAAAAACTTTGCATTTGAGGACAACAAGAAACCTAGCGCAAAAATTTGAAAAACGTGGATAATAAAAGAAAAATCGTAGTAAATTTAAAAAAATCTTCATTTTATTTTATTATTTTATTGAATTAATTTTTTTTTTTAAAAAGACGTCGAGTGGGAATGCTGTCCTTGTTCTAGCAGTATTTCAATGGAGGATGCTCCGCGGAATCAGTACCAATCCCCTCGGCTCCGGTGCATAGTCATTCACCGTAGTCGGAAAACGCGCCCAGATTTTTTTAAATGTAAATAACTCTTGGTCGTTGTTTTAACTCAAATTAAAACTCCAGACCACTGTAATTTATTATTATTTTTTTTTTTATTTCATTTTCCGAAAGATGCATTTGTTAAGAATGCTCTCACAAGATGTATTAAAGAAATTCGTGAGTCTTAAACTGTTCGAAAATTCAGTATCTATGGCACCACGAGGGGAATTTTGATATCTAAAAAAAAATAGAAGGGGGCCCTTTAAGAAAAAATCTCTTGGTTGTGACATAGAGACTTTTAACAGTTTAAGACTTGGTGCATGTAAATCGGATTTGTAGTTTTTTTAATATGTTGTCAACCAATTTGAGAAACGCAGTATCGAGAAAAACGCGTTCAAAGTTTTGCTGAAGGGTAATTCAACATATAAACTCTTTCCAACGGTTTCACATAAAATGCTGTATCTTCGTCAATTTTAAGAATTTTTTAAAATTTTTTTAAAAAAAATGGTGAAAGCATTCTTGACGAATGCATCTTTCAGAAAATGAAATAATAAAAAAAATATTTTAAAAAATTACCGTTAAGCTTACATTACCATACATAAATCATGAACATTGAATTGCTAAAAAATAGAATTTTGAAACATGGTACCGCAAAAAATAAAAATCTGTTTTATGATAAGTTTTTAGATTTTCACGGCCAAAAGCATTTTCATTCCACATCGTCGGATCTACCGGATCTGCCCTGATGATGGACACTGCAACGCTGTCCGAAACGTCGGCTAAAGAAGGAGATAGCGCAACACGGCATAAAATCCCAAAAACTAACAATGAAAATCTGTTTTATGTTTAAAAAAATATATCTCGAAAAGTCACCGGAGACAAAAAATTCACTTACATTTTTTACTGCAAAGATTGTAAGGAATCACTGGTTTAAATAATTCAAATACGTCCTTTGATACCTTGTACAATACCTACAAGTTGTGCATAAAATACAAATTTTAGTCATTCGGTAATTTAACACGGTTTTATCTAAGCTTTTCCTAAAATAATTATGCGTAGAAAACTTACCAGTAAATGTAAAAAAAAATACAGTCGTCAAATTTCATTAGAAGTTTTCTGATATCAGAACCGTAGAATATATATTCTTTGTTATAGTATGTAATTGTCTTTCTATTTAGTTGAACGAATATTTTGAACTCCCTACTTGGTTTTTAGTATCATTATTTCATAGTTGGATGTCGACCAAAAGCTCCTTGTACGTAGCTCGTTTTGGCGTAACCACATATTTATTAAAATAAACGTAGATACTTTGACCCTCATCATTACATTTTGTAGGTTTGCAGTGGTCAACCTCCCAGTTCATTTAATTAACTCCGTTTTAGTTTTCCAACCCTTTAGCTTTATCCAACTAAACTTACCTATTCATAGCTTCTAAAAACCTCTTATTTTACTAAATTCACATAGGGGCATTAGTATTTTTAAATCCCGTTTTTTGTACAAATTTCAATTGGTAATTGGAAAAAGCTGACTAGAGTATTCCCATTCAGGATGAAGAATAATTCGCATAAAAAAGTCTAAACGATTATTAAAAGGTAATTGGTTGCTTTTACGTTAATATCATATAGGAGGCACTGAGGAAAATAATTTCCTTTAGAGCCTATATCATCCTTTGGTATGTTGTGTGGATCGTCTTTTTAAGGAAAGAAAGAAGAGAAAGTTCTGGGAAGGAAAAAGGAATGACGGTTGGGTAGAAATTTAGGAGTCGGTGTGTCCAGGAATGATGGACGTATGAATCCATCCCCTCCGCTGCGGTGCAAGGCGATGGGTCGAGAGATACCAGATGGAGATGTCGAGGGTTGCCCTAAATCGGCCTCTCCCTATTTGGGGAGCCCCTTTTGCCAAGACTTGAAACACCTCACCTGATGAACTCGGGCAACCCTGCTAAGTCCAAAGGTAGCGAACCACTTGGGGTGACCTACGTAAGATGGTTATCCAATAAATGGATTCCAGGGCATGTGTAAATTATCCCAACTTGAAATGAATTGGTTGCTTGAGAGCATTGAACAGCTGTTATTAAAACTTACATTTTAATTGACATTCGTGCATTTTATTTTTTATATACTTAATTTTTTACCCGACACCCATTCCTGTGAGGCCACGAACAGCTTCTTCAGTTGACCATTGATATATCACTCTCAGTAATTAATACTAGCTGGGCAATCTTACAAAATGTAGATTTTTGTGATTCACGTATCGCGTGCCTGATCAAAACCCCTAAAGCAACACTTCTCAAAATAAACAGGTATCACACACGTACATAAAAATTTTATACGGTGTTCTGATTTGTACGTACCCTTGCAGAATATGCATTCCTTTAGTTGCAAAAATTCTTTGCTTTTCCGATCTTATCTCAAAGCCTGGAGATCGTTTCATAGTGATTAGTGTCGCATGCGCCGCAGTCAACTTACCTTCCTTCCACGAAAGTTTTTCCATATTACACAGTTCGTAGATGTTTAATTTGTAGAAAATTGTGATTATTCAAGTCATAATAATTATAAAGTACACGCTACAAAAACCCGAGGAAAAATAGGGGTCACAATCAGTAATTTATATGTGTGATTTAATTATTAAATTATTCAGATGTATAGTATTGCAAGATCAAGAAATATTACAGTTGATTACAGGGGTAATATATAAAAATAATCGACTTTTATTTCCATTTGATGTTGGTGCAATCTCACCTTTTTTTATATGTATAGTGTGTCAACCCCCAAGGCACGTTGTTGTTTAAAAAAATGCACTTTCACGAATATGTCGCTCGAAAATGAATGGACAATATTTTACAAGGAAAAAAGTGAGAGCTGTTTTCTTTCTGTATTTTTGACACCCTGTTTTTCCTTTCTATTATAAAAACACAATGTGACACCTGCAAACATTATAGCGATCTTGTAACTCAACAGTGAAAACCTGTAAGTTTGTAATTTTTTGAGCTTTCTTGATATTTATTACATTAACAATTTTCTCGTCTAAGCTACCAAGCATCATTTAATGTTAAAATTAACAAAAGTAATAAAAGGTGACGCTCATTTTTTAAATGCCCCTTTATGCATTACGTTGAGTGTAAAAGATATATAAAATAGGTCCTTATTTGTAGTACATACACAAAAGCAGAGTGAAAATGATTAAAAACGTATTTCAGAAAATAAAAAAATGTTAAAACATAAAATGCGCTCACAGCTTTCAATTATTAATTAAATGCAACAAAGGTAGATATCAAGTTACATTACTTAAACAGTTTGAAACAGTTGTTTGTTAAAAGTAAACATTTTGTAGCGGAAAGGAAGGAAGTTTTATCGCAGCAACAATAAAAATAACTGAGAAAGCGAACGCTTTCACACAATTTTCCACTTAACTTTTAACTGGTAACAAATTCCACTTTGAAAAACAGGCCTTTGTGGAGTTGTTGGAGTGCCTAACTTAGGTAATTGGCCCTTGATAGTTGGGTATATTTCTATTCCTTCCAGTGCGTAAGTTGTACTTGTACAAGTTGCCTAGGGTCTACAAGTCTACAGGCTACAGGCTACAGGCTACAGTCTACCCGCACGTTACTAGGGAGCGAGTTATTCGCCCCCGAAGATGAACACTTGATCCTTCCAAACTTTCTGATAGAGATATACTTAGACAATGTTTGACATGCGTGGATCATGGCTCTTGGATGTCAGGGTTGCTACGTCTGAAGCGATTTCGAGGGCAATCTTCCAGCTGCTAAGCATTAATCTTACCAGTAATTGTGAAGGGGTTTTACTTAATAGATTCTTAAAGATAAGACGTGCTCATAGAATTTTTGAACTCACTTTTGTTTTGTAATCTCGTATCAGTCAATTTATCAGTCGATTTGTCTACGTTTTTTTCAATGTATAAACACGTAGTTAAAAACAATATTAATAGTCTAACTAAACAAAAAATGGAATCAGGAAAATTAATACACTAAAGCGATGTTAATTTGTGTTCGTAGATTTTTCATACCGTTCCAGTCATCACTAATGTCGGAATTACTGTGGTGTTTCGGCATTTAAAACCACTGTAAACTGTGGTTTCTATTTGGGCCATATTCATGGAGAAAAAATATTTTAGTTAGCCCTACTCAATTTTTATTTGTTCACAGTTTAAAAAGTTGCTACTTTTCATGTAAGTACCGCACGAGAGCCCAAACTGCTCATAACCTACTAAAAAGCAAGTGAGACTTTGGCATCCTTAATTATTTGTGGTATGTTATGAGTTTGAAAGTAGTAGGGATCGGAAAAATGAGGAAGAGGAAGGTAGGGAAGTACCTGATTATTAAGATCTGGTAACCAAACACCTTTTCCGACCCTTTCAAACAGCGTTTCAATTCAGAATGGTGGCATTTCTGAGAGTGTCTTCCACTCTGGAACGAGCCGCAAACGTACTGTTTATTATTGTAAATAAATACATTGTGTAATAACTCAAATAAATTCAATTAAATTTAATTCTAAAGCTGCCTCCGGAATGATGGTCGAGAGCCTTACCTCTCAGAACTACCACAATTTAATATTGTCGACAAGCTATTTTAAGTAGTTTTTCAAAAAGCCTTACATGTTCGATCGATAAAACTCTATATCAATAAGATACGTCACCTATGGTTAGTTATCAATATTTGCAATGACGTTCAACAATAGGCCACTTGCTTCACATTTTTTTCTGGTTAAGGCAAATATTCTAAGACATTCTGTATTTTTTATTTTTTTTAATCTTATTTTTGAAACCCTGGCGATTTTTTGAAAATTTCAATCCGAATAATCAGACCATTTTTTAAAAAACCGGAAATACGGGACATAATTTTATGTGTGCGAAAAAAATATAATTACATAGCCGAAAATCATTTTAAAAACAGAACGTTTTCCACACGAATAGCAATCCATTGTACGGGGTTCTCTTCGTAACATCTGTAAAAACACCGCCATCTTTATCAAAAAATCAAACCAAAGGATAAGTTCGCATAGAACAAACAATAAATCTAGTGAACGTTAAACGCATTTTCAAAAATTCGCCGGAAATCAAAGTGTTGCCATATAAAAAAAAAAAAAATTGGTGTTGAATTTTACAAAATTAAGGGAACATAATTGGAGACGGGACATTTTCATGTAGTGACGTCACGAGCTCAAATAATGGATTTATTTATTTAAAAATACGAAAAACCATACATTTCTTAAAAAATTTAGTAACATTTTCGTAATCTTGGTAAAAAAATCTATCCAACGATTTTTTCCAAGTCGTTATGAAATCCATGCAAGTGGCCTTATTTCGACCGACGATTAATATATTTTAGCCCGGACTCCATGGTATCAGAAAAGTTTCTAACTGTCAATATACGCATTTATTTGGGCAATGTTGTTCGTTATGCAAAATTACTGGCTTATTAATGAACGGAGTTCAACTAACGAAGCTTTTGCAATTGAAAGGAGTCATATACGACTTAAATAATTCAACTAAGACTCGACCAATTTATTCCGTTGAACTTTGAGAAACTAAAGTGGTTAAAATATTATGACTAAAGACCTGATTAATTAATTAACTCCCTTTTGGTGTCGAAAAGTAAATGCGGACTGCCAATGCATGTTTAGGTTAGTATTTCAATTCGTCATTGCTTTTTGTTTGACATTTCGTTGTATCAATTCACAGAAAATACCTTCAGTGTTGCCAGCTTGTATCTTACTTATGTATCTTATTTATTATACTATCTGTTAATATCTCTTCGGCTGTCAGCGGTGAAACCGTGCTAGCGATATCGATATTGTAAAGTTATCGATTTCACCGAGCTCCTGATGCTTTAACGAGAAGTCAAATTAATGTTTTGTGTAAATTAAATAACTTCTGAAACAGTTTCATAGGTTATTCCAACTTCATAACGGGGCGTAGATAACGCCAGTTTTACGAATTTAGATTGAATATTTCCTGTCGCTATTTTGAGCAAACACGATCTACTCGAATTAGTCGACAGTACTGACAGTTAGTCGGTCATGTCTGGTTTCGGCGAGCGGTTCATTATTCTTCCATAATCCACACTAGGGCAAATGTACGCTTCCTTGTTTTACATAATATTTGCGAAATTGCGTCAAAATCCCTTAATGCGAATAAAGCATTAGTAAGCACTTAAATAAACCAATTTATCTGAGTGTTCCCCAAATACATTAATGCCCATTTATGGCTTCCTTGGTAAAGGAGTTTTTTTATGTTATGTGATTAGCAAACCTTTCTTCTTTAGCTGGTTTGGTAACTGTATTAGATCACGTTACTTTCGCGTGCAAGAAATGCAAAAACAGTAACATAAAATCTTTAAAAAATATCTAATTAATAAAGCACCAAAATCTTCCTCGTGAATATCGTACTGCTACTTTTCTGGGATTTCAAGGTAAACGACAATGAAGAGTAATAAATTGTCTCTAAGTGTTTCCGTTATTTGTTTTTGGGGACATATATCTGTCTCTAAGTGGTTTCTCCACAGTTTGATAATCACTGGAATATTATACAATATGATCAATTTCAGACTTGGAAATTTCCCGCCCTTGTTAAAAAAAATCACACGTCCTAATTGTAAATTTGAGACGTATACTGCTTATAGTGTTAGAGAACCATTAAATACACCCATAATTGACCGTTAAGGCTATATTTTTAGGATTCATAAAAAAAACGTTAAATTTGATTTTTTTTATTTCAATTTTTTATATAAATATTTTTTGTATTTTTGTATTTTCGGTCTACGGAGGCATAACTTACCCCAATTAAAAAAAAACAACTTTACCCACAAAATGTAGTATTTTTGAATTAGCACTCCATTATAGATCCATCCCTGGCCCTCTTTCACAGTCTATCGATAAGGATTGATAGGATAACTTTCGGTAACTTTTCTATAATTGCAGATAGCCAACGAATTAGTAACAGATCATAATGACTAACGGCCGCTGTTCCCAATTCTACTAATCATCTGCTAAGCCGAAATTAAGATTCAACACTGCTTAAGCATAACTTAATCTACGGAAGCCGGACACATGCATTAAACTCGACTGAGCAAAGCAAAGTTATAAAAAGTGTCACCAGAGTGGTGACTGTACCTCGAGGCTTTAGCGCCACTCTGTTGACACTTTTTATAACTTTGCTTTGCTCAGTTGAGTTCAATCCACGTATCCGGCTTCCTTAGATTAAGTTATGCTTAAGCAGTGTTGAACCTTAGTTTCGGCTTAGCAGATGATCAGTAGAATTGGGAACAGCACCAGTAAGTGTTCTTAATATATTCGACGTCAACTGTTGTTTGTACGTTAGCGATCTGCAGTTGTCCAGGGAACAATGAGAAGTTACCGATCATCCTATCAATCGTTAGCGATCGACCATGCTAGGATTCCCGTGATCAATGATTTGTAAGAAAAAATATTTCAATTATTTCTGTTCGCGAAATGTCTAAGCGAGATGCGACAAATCTCTTATTAAACTGTGAAAATACTAAGTAAGTCTTGTAATTATCCGAAGATCGCAACACGCAGGAACAAAAAATTATTCTACAATATCTTTCAAAATCCAAAATGATTTTACAATATCTCTTCATATTGACCACATTTTGGCCAGCGAGCGCTCGCGGGTGTTTGTAAATTGGCCAAAATGAGGCCAAAATCGCTCCAGTGGATTAAGCCTTTGGAATAAATAAACAATTAAAAAAATCATGTATACATTTTTTAATACTAAAAAACTTACGTTTAAAATGTAGTTCTATAATTTAAATTTGGTAACAATGAAAAAAATAATGGAAGGGATTATTATGGATTTTTTATTTCTCCTTATAACTTGTAAAAAGTTTTTTCCAGTCACCAACGTAACAAGCCTCTAAGTCTAAGAAGCTTTCCTAATAATAATAATTGTACCTTACAAAGTAGCAAGATTTTTTACGAGCGCCCTTAATGCAATATTACTTTGACGACATAAAAAAGACATAAAATTTCATTTCACCTAAGTGGCTGGAAATTGATGGGCTAAAATCACGGGATAATTTCGTCCTTGTTTAAACTGCCACTTTCTGGAAGTTTTCTTGTAGAAAAGACGACGCAACACTCGAATTTTATTACATGAGCGAAAGCTTAACGAATTTTGCTCGTAGTCGTTAACTTGTGTTGGAGATCTTATTATTTAAGCTTGTATCAAACAAGAAAATTATTTCAAGGGCTTAAAGCTTCGGCTAAAGTGTACTTTTTCTTTTATAGGTAATACTGATTATTGTGTAGGTAATACAGTGATTTATTCTTCTCCGTTGTTGTAAAACGTAACGACTTTGTAGGCTGCAAAAAACGTGATTTGATGAACGTCATTAAGAATGAGTTAATTAATTTTTCTGTAATATTTTAGAAACAATATTATGTAAAGGCAAGTATGCCACGGTTCTGCGCGTTTTCATCCGTGGCAAAATATCCCCGACAAAATAGACTCCGACAAAATATCGTGTGGACAAAACATCCCCCAGCAAAATATCTACTGAAACCTAGCCTAACCTAACCTAAGCTAACAAAAAATGGGACAAAAATAATACTGTATTATATTGATCCCATTTTACTATATTAGAACAATAATTGTTTATCTTTATTATTATGTGTATTATTTTTGTCTCATTTTTTGGTAGGTTAGGTTAGGTTAGGTTAGGTTAAGTTTTAGTAGATATTTTATTTGGCAGTGTTTTGTCCGTAGGATACTTTGTCGGAGGATATTTAGTCGGGGATATTTTGTTGCGGAATGAAAAAACTTTCGCGCATGCCTTAGATTGTTCCGTCGAAATTTTGTGATTTTTATTTAATACCGGTGTTGAATAATATTATTATGACTTTGGCCGTTTGTAGGTTGCGTGAAACGTGGCTTGGTAGACGTCATTAAGTATGGCTTATTTTTTTCTGTCGTACAAAATTTGAAAGAATTCAGCATGCTTCGGCATAAAATGTGCTTTTCATTGCGGTTTTTTCCTTCTTCCCCGGTGTAACTTTATGATAATGAATGTTTTGTAGCTTGCAAAACCATGGTTTGACGAGTATGGTTTGATTTTTTTCTGGCACGAGGCAACGGCGTAAAATTGTGATTTTTCTTTAATACGTTGCTTTCATCGACGCAAATCTCGTGTAATATTAAAATTCATACGGTTTTGTAGGATATAGAAAACGTGACTTACTTATATTCATCATTATGTAATGTTTTAATTTACCTTCTGTATGGATCGTGCGGGATTTTTTATGAAGACGATGTCAGAACCTGGGAAAAATAACATGGGAAAGGGATTTATTTAATGGGTGTAAATATGTAATTTTTTCGTTTTTCCTACCTTATCATTCAGATCTTCTCGACTATACAGGATATTTCTCCCCTTTACCACGAACATTAAGACATTATAACTCTATACACTGCTCTGATAATGAAATTGACATTTTTAATAACCCGTTTAAACACTTTAAAAAATATATTTTACCATCAATCGTATAAAGCTGATATTGTGATGAAGCCCTTTATTCAAAGACATGAAATATTGTACCTACTAAATCCAGGTACCAATAATAAATTGTTGGTGATTCTTTTGTATTCTACATTTAAGTATTATTGTTTGTAACTAATATTTTTTAATACTATTTTTGTAATTTAAATCATCCATGTATGTAATTTTTTTGGGCATAATGCCTGTTTTATGAACTAAATAAAAAACAATCGGTAACTCGAACGTAAGTACCATAACTTATAAGAAATTTGCATTTCTTACGAAATATGTAAGTTCGTAAGTAAACAGAAAAATTGTAGTTTTTGTGCGATCATATCAAAGAATACAATTATATAAGTTCAGTATCACCTTACTACCTACAACTTACAGAGTGTTGACGCATTTCTATGACTGCATCAAAATAATAAAAAAATATACATGAAAAAAAACAGTGAACTAAATTAAAAGTGTCTAATTATCCTAAACTGGATATCGCGCGCCAAACCAGCGTATTTTCATCACTAGAAGTGGATTTTTTAGTGCACAAAACTCAACATAACACCTCCACAACTGTCACTCGCAAACTAAACTAAATCTTCAACTAAATCTAAACTAAACTAAATCTTCAACTAAAAATCATGTCACTACAGTTCATAAACAATCAATAATTGCTAACCGGTCAAAACAAGTGAACCAATTTAATTACATAATATATTAAAAAAGACTAGCTACATTAAATTATAAACAACAATGTGAAGCCGTGCACACGAAATGCAGCCCGCAGTGGGTCTCCAGCTGCAACTCCTGCGGCGTCGTCGCAGATGGTACCAGCTGGTTCTCTGGCCGAGATTATGGAGAAGTTGAATAAAATCGATGTTGAGCTCACTCGCATTAAGCCAATGTGGGGTGAGATATCCGACATAAAGAAGAGCCTCGAATTCGCACTAGCAGCCATGTCCGATACGGAAAAGAGGGTGGAGGTGGTTGAGAAGAGACTGGAGACCGTCGACCAGATAGTTTTGGAGGTGGCGTCAATTAAGAAGAGCATGGACATCTTCAGGTACGAACTGGATGAGCGGGATCAGCTCTCCCGTATGAAAAATCTGGAGATTAAGAACGTTCCATTAACGAAAGGGGAAAATTTACTCTGTATAGCCCAGAAAATAGGCGAGCAGATTGGTTTCGTGCTACAGCCAGAAGATGTAGACATCGTGACGCGAGTGGCTACCAAGACGACCCAGGTTAAGCCAATTATCATCCGGTTTGCGTGTAGACGGAGGAAAGAGGAATTTCTCGCTTTATCCAAAAAGGCCAGGAAGATAAGCAGCACCGACCTGAAATATTCTGGACCAGAAACTACAATTTATGTCAACAACCACCTAACAATTAATAATAAGATTCTGCTTTCAAAGGTTAAAAGCAAAGCACGGGAAGCAGGTTTTAAATTTGTTTGGGTAAAGGACTGCAAGATCTTGGTGAGAAAAAATGAAAATTCACCAGCTTTTTTAGTCACGAGGGAAGACGACCTCCAGAAAATAACATAAGAAAATACCTACTGCTCATCCGATTATTATTGCATACTCCTTCCTCTTCCTCCACACGCCCGCCTATCCCGCATCTCACATTGCCATCGCATAACTATTATATTTATTTATTACATTCGCACTACATTACCTTATTATATTTTCCTGTTCTCAACTCCTGTCAACTGCAAGATATTCTCACTTTCTGTACTCAATTTTTTATTTTTAACATACTTGGCCATATTTCAAGTGTCTATACATATTACACCTCATATTATGTTCACACATTCTCTGCATATTTTTGTTATTGACACTAAACTGAAAAAGAGTCCCTGCCTCTAAGTATTTTTTATCAGAACGTACGTGGACTGAGAACAAAAAATGACACGTTTCTTCGCAGTGTTACGAGCGGTGATTATGACGTGATTGGTATAACAGAGACTTGGCTTACTGATTCTATTTTAGATGGGGAGCTTTTTGACTCAAGATACAATGTTTTCCGACGCGACAGAAGTATCGAAGGTGTAACAATGGGTGGTGGGGTGCTCTTGGCTGTCAAAAAGGAACTCAATGCTATTTGTAATTACTCGTGGTGTTCTACGGATGAAGACATTTGGGTGACTCTTCGCATCCCACGTGCCAATGTATTTACTAGCCTTCATCTTTGTTGTATCTACCTGTCCAAAAGCTTCAATTTCAATGCTCGAATCTCCGCCTTTTCGAATGATCTAGGTTTTAAGCTTTTGAATCAACCTAACGACAAGTTTCTAATTATGGGAGATTTTAACCTTTCTGATATTACCTGGTCTCTTCCTGTGGATGAGGTAAACATGATTCCTTGCAACTATACTTCTACAATAAGTTCAACATTTATCGATAATATTAATTACTGTAACCTCCACCAATATAATGGTGTTCAAAATACGTTAGGAAGAATTCTTGATCTCGTTCTCTGTAATTTCTCGGTACGCGTTGCTCCCGCGAACGACCCGTTGGTTCCTGAGGATACTCACCATAAATCTATCATTATCACTGCTGAGTTTGTTGAACCCCCGGTCATAAAGGAAAACTCAATTAAAAGGCCTTCATTCCACAAAGCTAACTACGATGATATAAGAGACAGCCTGGCGCAAGTAGATTGGAACACACTTAACTTAACCGATTCCGTCAATCCTGCACTATCACATTTTTATAATATTATTAATAATTTGATCTCTGATAAGGTTCCATTGAGGCGTTCTGGTAAACATTCCTATCCCCCGTGGTATAGCTCATCATTAATAAAACTTATTCGCGAAAAGCAGAAATTTCACAGATTATATACTACTTATAAGAACCCTTCCGATTACATTACTTTTTCTAGGCTACGCACCAGACAGAAAAAAATGGCTAAGAAGTGTCATGAAGACTTTATTAATAATGCTGAAGAGAATATCGCCAAAGATCCCAAGGCATTCTGGTCATATGTTAAATCAAAAAAACTATCAGCATCTATTCCTAGCGTATTAAATCTTAAGAATTTAACAGCCGAGGGTGGCCAGGCAGTCTGTGATTTATTTGCTGAATATTTTCATTCCGTCTATGAACCGGCTGACCCTCTGGGGACTTCCTGCCACGACTCCGTTGTTAATCAGGTTTGTGAGATAGGATCAGTTTTTATCGATGCTGATCTTGTATCTAAATATTTAAAACGGCTCGATTCCAGCAAGGGTGCTGGGCCAGATGGTATCCCACCACTGTTCATTACGGAGTGTGCAAATCATTTGTCAATTCCGCTATCAATACTGTATAATATATCGCTTAAGACTGGTACATTTCCAGATATATGGAAAAGAGCCTACATCACACCAATTCATAAATCGGGAACTAAGTGCGAAGCAGATAATTATAGACCCATTTCCAAGCTCTGCATTTTTTCAAAGGTGTTCGAAAACATAGTCTATGACCAGTTATTCCCTGTGGTAAAGAATTCGATCAACGAATTTCAGCATGGATTCTTTGCAGGTCGCTCTGTTGCTACAAATCTTATAACATTTTTAAATTTCTTGTCTGCCTCTATGGATAAACGTGTGCAAGTTGATACAATTTATACTGATTATAGCAAAGCCTTTGACAAGATCAACCACAGGATTCTGCTTAGAAAACTTGCTAATCATGGTATTCATGGAGATCTCCTTCGTTGGTTATCTTCATACATAACAAACAGGTCCCAGGCTGTGACAGTAGGTGGATTTTCTTCCATCTGGAAAATCATTACTTCTGGTGTGCCTCAGGGGTCCATTTTGGGTCCTTTGCTTTTCTCTATCTATATAAATGATATTACTACATGTTTTCACAACGCTCAAATTTTACTATTTGCCGACGATATGAAAATATACCTTCCTATAAGCTCCCATGACTGTTCTGTGCGTTTACAAGAAGATCTTGACCGACTGACGGATTACTGTCTCAGAAATAAGCTTTTTATCAATATTTCCAAATGTTGCAAAGTCACATTCACACGTAACCATAAAAAAATACTGCATGAATACACCATTTCTGGATCTCTGTTAACAAATAAAGATTATATACGTGACCTCGGGGTTATTTTGGACTCTAAACTTACTTTTGATAATATTGTCACCAAAGCAACAAAGAGTCTAGGCTTTGTACTGAGAACATGCAAATTTTTCAAAAATACTAAGACTTATCTGATTCTGTACAATTCACATGTTCGTCCTCACCTGGAATACTGTTCACAGGTTTGGAACCCGCGCTATATTGTTTATGTTAACAGGTTAGAAAGAGTTCAGGAGCGATTTCTCAAATTTCTCAATTTTAAATCATTCAACATATACAATTCTTACGACGAAATCGAGAAACATTTTCGAATCTCGAAACTGCTCAATAGGAGGCTTGTCGCTGATCAGATGCTCCTGTACAAAATTATTAACTCAAAAGTTGACTGCCCGGAGCTGCTAAATAAAATAAATTTCCACACGCCGACTCGATACAGCAGACAAAATACCCTTTTCTACATTGATAGATGCAACACTAATTCCAACCAAAATGAATTTATACAAAGGGCATGTAAATACTATAATAATAAACTTGCACATATAGACACACTTGCTGACATATTCACTGCTAGTTACTGTCGTTACAGAATTTCTTTATTACATTCTATGTAGGTGCGAATAACACATATTCATGACTAAATTCATTGTACCTAATATTATTATATTACTTGCGTGGCAACTTTCCCTTATCCCTCTCCTCCCCTTACCCGTCCCAACCCAAATACCTATTTCGCAGTCTATTTAAGTATTGTTTTAATTATTTTATTATTGTTTATAACATGTTTATCACTTGTTGACTTAACATCTGTATTATTATTTTTTTTTAAATTGCTGCTTAGTTCTGTTTTTATTTTTTCTGTTTTTCTTAAATTTTCTAGTTTACATTCAGTTACTTTTATGTTTCCAAATACCTATCTGTGAACATTAATAATTGGTCTATTTTTTTGCCATCCTCTTATGTATATTTTATTACTATGACTGTTTATGTTCCTTAAATAAATAAATAAATAAATAAATAAAATAAATAAGAAATAAGAAGTAATAGAATACAATTCCACTATTTGGTCCCCATACTATAAAGCACATTAAATAAAAATGTATCAGTTCCGTTGATATTTTCATTTATTCCTTACCAAAATTTAAATCAGAAATTTCTTAAATTCTCATAAAAATTTTATTATTATTATTCTAATATTGTTATTATTTTTATTTCTTTTTAATTCTGCTTTCCTTCTATTAATGCTAAGGAAATGTAGCAAATGTAATATAAAATAGATGTTATATTATTGTTTCTATTTCTATTTTTGTCATGTGACGTGACTCATGTTAAAACACTTAAAAAATAAATATTAAAGTATGGTTAAGACTCTATCCACGTAACGAATTTATTTTAAAATCTTAGGACGTAGCAAATACTTTCAGTCTGGTGAAACGTCATATTTTACATTAATCAATATTATGGTCTCTCTAGTTCCATGCAGTGGAAATCTTGTTTGAAATAATTAACTGTTACAATAAATAGTTCACATGTGAAGAATGGATGTTCGGAAGAGACTGGTTGAGCAAGACGTATTGATCTTTCAAGCCGGATTTTCTTGACCCATTGCGTTCCATCGCAGTGGGAGGGAGGATATATACATCTGTCCCTCCTGGACATACTGCCTCCAAATTCCTATCCCACCCCTCACACCTTTTTCCTTCCCAGCACTTCCTCTCCTTATCCAAAAAAAAGATTTTCCATTCAGCATCCCCAAAGATGACTACTGTAAGTAGAAAAGTATAAAAAACGTTAATCAATAAGATTTCTTTAAACAATACATAGGAAAACTGAAATCAAGTTCATAGTACGTGTTCATATTCATGGCAGTATATCATTATTCAAGGCGCCACCGCGCAAACTCCTTAATTTTAACATATTGCTCAACCTGCTTACAAATTCATTTTCCACGACTTTAAGTGACATAGTTCATCTATTGTTTTGCCAACTAATAAATCCAAAGTCCCCCCCTATTATATATGGGGCCCAACTTCGCAGATTAATACTTCGTCTAACTAACTACCAACTCTAATCTTTAACCTGCATACTAACTCCATCTGTCTCCTTTGTGCATAGAGCATGCCTTACATTAAACTTTTATTACTTCCCGAACACTCAAAGTGGATTAAGCTTTGATTAATTAAATCAGCAGTTTTAATAAAGAGACCCTTAATCCTAATCTTTATCTCAGGGACCTAAAGTATATAATTGGGGACTTAATTATTATCTCTAACAATTACTTTCGTGGAGATTTCGACGTAATGAAATAAAAGCTTCAATGTTATATAAAAACATATTATAGGTATCTATTTTTTCCAAAGAGCTAAGATATAATTGAAAATGCTAGAAACGAAATCCATGGCCATAATATTTAAAAAAAAACCTTTTGATTAAACTTACTTAATAAAAAAGATAACTATTTACATTCGGCCGATAGAAAATACTGCATTAAAAATTTCAATTTTGTAATTTGTTTGCTTTCGTCGTATGAGACAACGCCCATTGTAAATAATTTCAGAATGACAGAAATTATTTACATTTCGTCGCCATAATTCTTAATTATCCAAACGACCATTAGAAAATTTTACGGGAGGAGAAGGTTTTCTTTCATTATTTCAATGAAACATTATGTTAGGTGTTTAAGGCGGCCCCTAGACGACACAATTATATTGAGCAATATTACGAATTGTGTAATATTATTTACCGTTTGGGGTGAATATTAAAGATTGCACAATGATTAAATAAAAATTAAACGCATAAATTTTATTCAATCATTGCGCAATCTTCAATATTAACCCCAAACGGTCAATAATATTACACAATTCGTAATATTGCTCAATATAATAATTGATCGTCTAGGGGCCGATTAAGATAAAGCTATTTCCGTAAAGGTAAAGGTCTCATTAGTTGAAATAATTAATAATAAATAACTATTTTTAGTTAAGTGATTAACAATTTTTTTTAACTTTATTTTTAAATTTAAGGTGGAGATTGAAAAAAAACTAAAATGATCGTTTGAACAATAACGATCTAAGACAACGACTTGTTATGTTGGTAAACTTAATACTACAACAAAACAAAGTGCTAGTAGAGACGTTACTACCATGTAATCTATAGGTAGGCTTAGGTACTCGGTAAGCACTAGTTTGGAGGAAAGTAATTAAGGTGAATCAAAAGCGTAAATTTATAGTATTTTTGACGAATCTAAAAAAACGCCTTAACAACTCGGCCATACTACTGTAAATACTACCTACTTGAACCACTTACTTGTAAATACACATATTATCTTCGATTCATTTTTCCCATTTTTTTTCAACTATTTGTAATTAAATTTCAACACAACCATTTTTAAGTTCTGACATAGATATCCGGTCTTAATATTTAATTTTTATCCTACTAATTAAAGAAAAATCAATATTTTTTTAATAAATTTTTCATTTGCGACATCCACTTTTCTTAAGTCCGTTAATATCTATACACGTGTATACAAATACACTCACAATGTACCCGCAAAAATGTTGGGATTTTATCTCCCTCTATCGACAGGGGTTGCTATCTGCTGTAGGGGATGGATGTTCTGTATTATTTATAGCTGTTTCTCAACGACATTGGCGCGTGCTCTTCTCCTCATTTAAAGGAAATTTAATGTATTAGCGCAAAGCCCATATAACACGAGCAAGTAAATGATTCATTTTATATATAATAAATTAAATAATATAACTTTGTTAGAACCACTTATACATTTTATTAACGCCGACCGGTTTCGGAACGACCGTACGTTCCTCAGGACAAACATATAATGACTTGACGATTACAAAACAGTGGGTAAGTACGATGTATTATTACTAAGTGTTGTGGTAGGGGTGGGGGCGTGGCAAGGAATTAATGAAGAGTGGGTGGGGGAAACAAAACACAGTTTCTAAGGCTAATAAGTTATCTAAGCGTTTTCCTTTATTATTAATATGAAGTATATTTATACCCGTGTTCGCATCGATCACCGTTCGCATCGATTACCATCACACTTTTCGTAACGCATCATACTTTTCTTAACGCATTCACAAGCTTAACCCCCAGGACAAGCTGGCGTAAAGAAGTTTTACTTAAAAAATAAATACATTGGGCAAATAACCGTTCAACATTACACGGGCTTCACATTAAATTTAAGGTTACAAGGTTTTCGAAGCCATTCCTCATATCTTGATCAGCCTCGTAACAGCGAGATGACAACCTTTTGATAGGACGTTATGCCGAGGCTGTAATCCTTTCGAGAATTAATCTGATTAAACTTCGCTCCGATCTCAATAACAACCCCCCTTCGAATAAATGCACGAGATTGGAGGTCCGGTACCAACGATGACCCAATTATATCGATTAGTATTATAAATTAGCTAATTACGTTGGATTGCAGTTCATAATGGAATTTTAATCTCAACACCGATGCATTCATGTGTACTGAATTAAAATATTTAAATAAAGTCCGCCAGAGCCCCTATCCAAAATATTGCTAACTGCCTCAAATTCGTTTATGAAAAATGATCTTCGCAATACTCACGGGACAAACTTACTAGAAGACAAAATTTGACCAACAAAAGGTAAAACCAATGCTTCTTACCTACTTCCGTTCTTTCGGCTATGAGATAATGCACTTTCTTTTTGATAAATGTTTTCTTAAACCAATAATTTTGGTTTCGTGGAAAATTTTAAGGCTCACACACCTTGACTAGATAATATTTAGTATCTGGTATCACTTGATTATACGACACGCAAATGGATGGGAGAAGAAAATGGGCATGCCCCTAAAGGCATGACTCATTGAAGTGACATACTTAATTGAGTTTGATCAAGTCAAGAGTCGGAAAAACAGTAGAGTATGATTGAATGTGATTGAAGGAGATTCCTAGTGTGCGTCAGACTGTGTTTGTTAACTTACCTGCATATTTATTTATTTATTTATTAACAGAAACAAACAGTACATTATTTACATTGGTGAAAAAAGTTTACAGTTAATAAGTATATTTCAAGTTAGGTACCTATGATATGTTTCATTGAGGTATCTTGTTTGTATTAAATTTTTACCGGGTGATGTGCGTTGTGGGAGGGTGTGTGTGTGTGTGTGAGTGTGTGAGTATGTTTGTGGATGTGAGAAGTGGTGATGTATGTATGTATGCGCCTTGAACAATTTACATTACTGACATGATGCTCTTTTTAAATTTGGGAAGTGAATCGGAGAAAATGTCGATATTAGAATTTAGACAAACATTATTTAACATATGAAGAGCACGGTTAATTGGCGAATTAGTTGCTGCATTTGTTTTATAATTAAGCGTGTGGAATAATTCTGTATGGCGTGTACGTCTTAAGGGTATGTAAAAATTAATTAGGGAAAGAAGTTCGGTACAGTCGATGTTATTATTTAAAATTCTGTGTATAAATGTTACATCAGCTATTGTTCTCCTTTGTTGCAAAGTTTGAAATGTGCATCCAAAGATATTGTTGAATTTGAAGGCAAGATATTTTATAAATTTGTGTTGAATGTTTTCTATGCTATCAATATACAGTTTGTACTGCGGGTTCCAAATTGGTGAGGCATATTCCAGTGAACTTCTAACTAATGCAAAATATAACATTACTACTGTACGCGGGTTACTGAATACTTTACTGACACGGAGAACAAAACCAAGCATTTTATATGACCTGTTAACGATTGAGTCGATATGCTTATTAAATATAAGTTTGCTATCAAGGTAAATGCCAAGATCTTTACATTCCTTTTTAGAGATAACAGGTTCATTGTGGAGTGAATAAGAGTACTCAATTATATGTTTATTTCTGGTGAATGTCATAGTGTGACATTTGGAAATATTGATATCTAAACAGTTAACTTTGCAATACTTGCAAAGCCTATCTAGGTCACTTTGTAACGCTTCACAGTCAGAGAGAGAATGCACCACTTTGAATATTTTCATGTCATCAGCGTAAAGCAAATATTCGGAATTTTGAAAGCATGATCCAATGTCATTTATATAAATGTTGAACAAGAGCGGACCTAGGTGGGAACCTTGCGGGACACCAGATATTACCTCTATAGACTTTGAGAAGACGCCGTTGATTAATATTACCTGATTGCGATTACTAATGTAAGACTTAATCCATCTAAACAGGTCGCCATGTATACCA
This sequence comes from Limnephilus lunatus, assembly GCA_917563855.2. Classification (NCBI taxonomy): domain Eukaryota; kingdom Metazoa; phylum Arthropoda; class Insecta; order Trichoptera; family Limnephilidae; genus Limnephilus; species Limnephilus lunatus. Next base: position 50,938,608 of record OU830602.1, on the reverse strand, counting down.
AGGAGGATGAGTTTTTTCAAAAGAATTGAGTGAATTACACGGTCAAAGGCTTTAGAGAAGTCTGTATACATAGTATCGACTTGCTCCTTATCGTCCATCTTGCTATGCAAGAAGTTAATGAAAAGGGCAAGGTTGGATGTTGTGGACCTACCTTTCATAAATCCGTGCTGATTCGGCGTAATGATTGTCGAAATAGTAGAGTACAATTGATCAAAAACAATTTTTTCAAGAACTTTACTTAGAATAGGAAGTTGGGAAATTGGACGGTAGTTTTTAACGTCATGCTTATCACCTGTCTTAAAGATTGGTGTGATAACGGCTGATTTCCATTTGAGAGGAAACGATCCTTCTGTCAGTGATTTTTTATAGATGGCGCAAACCGGAACACAGATGTATTTACTGCAGTTGCGTATAAAAATCCCGGGCAGCCTGTCTATTCCTGGTCCTTTGTTAATATCTATGCTTGAGAGATATTTTAAGGTGATTTCTTCATTTATTTTGATTGAAGATATTAATGTGTTGTTAAGAGGATCTACCGTATTATTAGCATCAGGAGTTGGAATTTCATTTGTAAAGACTGTTGAGAAGTAATCAGCAAAAAGGTTTGTAACTTCTTTGCTGTCGTGTGCCGTTGTGGAATGATATGTCATGTGTTCAGGTATAGTGGGAGATTTTCTTTGCGTCTTAACATAACACCATATTTTTTTAACATTATTTTGAATATTAGATTCCAATTGGGCAATATAGGTTTTATGAGTAAGATTAGAAATCTTCTTCTGTCTTTTGCGGAGTAATGCGAAAGATTGATAATCCAATGGATTCTTGTAGCGTTTCCAGGCACGAAAAAACTTTAATTTTTCTTTCGTTATATTAATTAAAGCCGCCGAATACCATGATGGAAATTTAGTTGATCTGGTTACTTTTTTTGGAACCATGTCATCTATTATGGCATCAATGATTCTATAAAAATGGTGTACCGCAGTATCAACGTCTTGCGCATTCAGTACAGAAGACCAATCACTATTTCTGAGAGCATCATTGACTAAATCATAGTTAACTTTATTAAACAATTTGTTTATCTGGGGTTTTAGAACGACAGCAGGGAGGGGAATATTAAGTTCAACTATAATAGATTTATGATGTGCATTTTCGATTACTAGTGGAGAGTCGGCAGCGGAGATGTTGACTGTAGTGTTACAAAACACGAGATCTAAAATTCGTCCGTGAGAATTATAAATTGCATTATACTGTGTTAAATTTGAGAACGAAAGGCAACTAAGGAGGGTAGAAGCGCAGAGATCAGTACTACGTGGCCGACACGTAGAGTTCCAGCTCATGTTTGGCATATTGTAATCGCCTAATATTAGAAAAATGTCGTTTGGATATTCAGTAGTTAGATCAGATATGGCAGTTGTATGACTATTGATGATAGAGAAACGCTGCGCATTAGATAACTTAGGACTAACCCCCGGTAAGTAAGAGCAACAAATATGAATGTTAGAAATACGATGTTTCGAATGTCTTAATAACAGTGAGATCCATATATCCTCTGCTTCTGAAGTCCACGATTTTCGTGATCGAACTTTAAAATCTTTTTTTATACCTATAGCAACGCCTCCCCCTTTAGTTTTACCCGTTAGAATAGTGTCTCTGTCATTTCTGTAAACGTTGTACCGGCAATCAAACAACTCATCATCGGATATGCTGTCAACTAACCACGTCTCGCTAATTAAGATTAAGTCAAATTCGTTAATCAGGACATTTTGATAGAATTCTTTGGTTTTGGATCGAAGGCCTCGTGCATTTTGATAAAAAATTACGATAGTGTCATGCATTGTGTAAATGAAAAAATTATTATCCTGTTACGATTTGAAAAAAATATAATAATTATTAAAAATAAAGCATTAGTCGAAATGAGGCTAGTACTATGATTATAATTAATCAGCAGGCCAAAGTCCACTGGGGTGAGCATATTTGTCAATCTGCGCAGAAATGAATGAATGTTTTTGTGATGTATTGATTGAGAAGTTGAGTCATGTGTGTGTAAAGTTGAGTGGAAAAATGGTACAGGTAGAAAATCTAAAGTAAAATATAATATAAATTTAAGAAAAATTATTATGTTAAATTGTTTAGAAGGGTTTGACCAGATACAAGAATAGCAGGAGAGGTGATATTTTTTCTTAAATAAATTTTCGAGTTTCTCACCCATAAAAAATCATAATTATTAACATTTTTGAATTCTTTGGCTGATCTCAACAAGGATTTATTTTTTCTTGTAAGGTGGTCATTGACATAAATTTTACCTCCTGCAACACCTAAACTCTTATTGTCAACCCCCTTCTTCTTTTTAATAGCCGCTATCAATTCGTCCTTCTTCCTTTTGTTGACGAATTTAGCCACCACGTTCCGAGGGTGGGCGTCACGGGGAGCTGCTGCTAGTCCCTCTTGAGGATGTCGGCGTGGTTTGGCTCTAGTGATAAATTCAATGTCCTCTTCCTTAATTGTTAGTCCGACATTTGACGCAATTTTAGTTAGACTGGAAACTAGGTTTTCGTCTTGCTTTTCAGTCAGACCGAAGATTTCTATGTTATTGATGAGCAACTGTTGTTCTCTATCGTTGTTTGTTTTGTCCAAATACGTAACAATCTTTTTTAATTCAATTACTTCGGCTTCAAGTTTGTCCATTTTTTTTAGTTTTTCTTCTAATACCAGAATTTTATTGGTGTAGTCTTCAATTGTGCTATTATTGTGAACGATTGTTTGTTCAAAAGAAACCAGTTTTGAATTCATTGAGTGCAGTTGTGAGGAGAGTTTGTTTATTTCGCTGAGAAGAATTGTCGAGTCATTAGAGTTGAGATTGCTGGAGAGCGGTGATTCTCCTGTTTTACATTTAGCGCACATCCATGACTCCTTGTTCTCATCAGACATCTTCTTAAAAGCTGCGGAGGTAATTTTGGCACAGCTGAGATGCATTTGGTTTTTGCAATTTATACACTTCATACAGTCAGCCGTTTGCACTGTCTTGCTACATTGGTTGCAGGTAGAATTCATGGTGGGTAACAATAAATATTATCTGTGATGATAATTAAATTCTTCAATTTTAATTTCTACAATGTCCTGTCACTTGATTTCACCAAATTCAATGTTCAGTACACAGAATTACTATTAAGGTAATTGTTTTGACACAATATATCACTTGGAAGTACAGATTTATATTTTTAAATTTGCTAAGAACTTTGACACTTTAACAAATGATGTTGTCACACCGGAAGTTGTTGTGAGTATGCAGTATCCTGCAGGTTAAATTTTTCTAATGTTTTGTCTATAAATTTTTATAGGCAAAACTGATGGTAACTAAGCAGTGGTTCCTGAACAATTCTGAGAATCTGATGTCGGACTGTAAGCCGTTCTATGTTATTAGTTTCCCAAAGTTTCATCATTCGTTCCTTTGTTTTCCTGTCCCACTGAAAATCTGCGAGCGGAATGCTAAACACAAGCATGTTACAAAATCTTTACAGAAAGTTCCGCAGCGAATTTCTAGGTTAAATCAACATTTTAAATTGTAAATAGTCACAGGAGTGTTATAAATTTTAAAGGTTTGATTGCATTTTACTTTGCAAACTTCGAATCGAAGGTCAATCCAATGCAATTACTACAACGAAATTGATTAAAACTATGAAACAATGTATGGGTGATTCCAAAATCATCGAATCATTGATAAGTGGAACGCATATCACCCAAATTGCGTTTCCCGTAATGTAATTTTAACCAAAATTTTCGAACTGCACGAAAAAGTGTCGAAATTAAAATCATGCCCCTTGAAAACATTTTTCACAGCACCTTGCTACATTTTCACTAAGAAGAACGCATATTTTTGGGTAGATAATGACATTGTATTATGTTACAGGCTTAAACCAAAAAACATGTTTTTCATTAATCTGCCACGTGGCCAATTTACTTACTTACCTTTGTTTACTTTGTGATTGAGATGTGTGCTTTTATTGTGTGCTTTATGGCGAATTTAGTACCCACCTTACTTCCGATGGCCAAAAATCACTTGAAAAGGTTTCGTCTTCTTAATGATACCTTTTCCGACGAACCATTACCTTGCTCCTAGAAATCCTTCTCTAGGAGCTTCATTTTATGTGGAGTAAAAATGTAAATGAGATTTTGGTCTAATAAATGATAAATAATCTAATTTACATTTTAGGGTCTTTATTTCATGAGAATTTCTTGAAAGTGACTTTTTTATATAACTTAAATAACTAATACGTGTGTTGGTAAACGTATCAAAGTTTTTGGAATTAAAACTATTCTTCAAAATTAAAAATAAGTTTGTTGCATGAAAGAGAAAAAAGTGAAGCAACAGTTTTCTTCCAAATTCATTAAATAAAAGGGTGTGTTTTTTTAATTTTGTATTTTTTTAAATTTCTGTACGTTTTGGTTAATAATATTTGTAGTAAACTTTTTTTCAAAAAAAATTCGTGTTTGAAGCTGAAATATGTCAATTTTTAAACGCTTAAGTATATCTCAAATTCAAAAATCTAAAAGGTAATTTTATCTAGTTTCTAAAATGGTTTGAAGACGTCTTTAAAAATAAGAAATATACCAGACATTTAAAATACGGTGAAAACTTTCCAAGATTCGTTCAGAAATGATTAATAAAACAGGTGTATACAATAGATAAACAACCCCCTCTGGCTGTGTAAGCCATATATATAACTTTCCATTAAAAAAAATTTGTCATTATTTAATTAGTAATGATTTTACATTCTCGGCCGTTTATCAATTGAATAAAATTTTCAGCAATTTTTGTAGTAAGGCTGTAAGATTATACAGTTATTCACCATTTCATGGTTAGCAGAATAATTTGAAAAAAAAAAGAAATATAGGTTAATCCCATAACTGAAATTAATATTAAAATGTGGAAAGAAAATATTAAATAAAATAAACTGGAAGACCACTTATACGTTTTATTATTATGTCTGCCAACAAACAACGCTGCACACTGATGAGAACGTGTCAACGCATTTAAAAAATTACCTATTGTAAAAAGGATTGTTTTTCCGCGGCTTGCTCTTTGGCTTCAGCTTTAATTTGGTCATCATTCCTTTTCCTAATCAGTAAAATATTGAAAAAGAAAAGGTACAACAAAAGGCAAGTAATGTAGATTATAGCTAGGCTCAACACGTTCACGACGTGGGTGAAGACGGCTCGAAGCCGCTTGTCCAACGCTTGAGCGCAGCCGAGCTTGTAGATGTCCTTGTCCTTACATGGGGGGTCAGTAATGCAACAAGAATCCAACACTTCGTACTCATAGTCCTTTGAAGAGTTAAATCCGCAGCACTTCAGAGTGCGTTCTACTTTCATCACAAATTCGATTCCATTCTCGTCCTGCTTATTCTTGGCATTTTCAAACGACGTATTGTATCTCTTGTGAGCTTCGGCAATAGCTGAGGCGTTTATCCCCGCGTACAAAATACACAAGAATAGGATTAAGAATGCAGCAATAATAGTCAAAACAATCATGTGAATTTTTACGAGAATTCTAACTCCAGACAGCACAGCTGGTATGCCGAATATGACCGCGTCCACCATCAGGATGATGCCGACCAATTTTAGCATCATTGCGTTTTCAGACAGATCGCCAATCAGGAAATAAATTTTTCCCAGATTATCAGTTATATCGAACCCTAACTTAATGACCATAAATGCGATCACCAGCAAAATTATGTGTAGAATCAATAAAATAAATTTATGTATTTTAATACATAGTAAAATGCGCTCGAGACGAGATCGTTCTCTTATTCGGCAATCACTGGCCATTTTTCTTGAGATAATAACTATTCAATGAAAACATTCACAAAATTGGAGAGTGGTAAGTTGTCCAGCAAACTATACTGTCAGTAAGAAATTTAACGGCTGTCATTTGTTCAAAATGTTCTTATATTATTAAACAGCCCAAATCAAATATAAAAACAAAACTTAAGTAGGTGAGTACCAACCACATAAAAAACTTTCAGTGTGTGATTAAAATTATCACCTAGTTAAAAAAAAAACTATTATATTACTAATTATTGGTACTGAAAATTCCGGTCCTGGGGGGATTGGGAGTGCGAAACACGGTATCGCGTCTATAAGCACAAACTTGATCACAATTTACCCATCTGCCCTGATGATGAACAATGTAACGCTACCCGAAACATTGGGGGCAGCGCAAAACGACACAATACGTAAGTCGCAAGAAAGCAATACTGCAGTAACCGCCACTACCTACGAAAATGTTTTATAAACACTATTTTGCAAAGCTTTTTCTGTGTCGATCTATCTGGGTCCCGTGACTCAACGACGAAAAATAAGAACTATATGACGTTGGAAAAACTAGCCGTTTTGTCAACAATACGTTTTTTAACTGATGTATGTTATGTACACATCTCAATTCAATAAGGTATCAGGTTGTGGCGGTTACAGCAGTATTGCTTTCTTGCGAAGATGCGCGATGTTTGGAATGGTTCATCAAACATCGGGAATATAATAATAATAGTAAGATTTTGATTACTTTTGACCTTAATTAATTCCTTCATAACATTGTCTTTGGGACATATTTTTCTGGCAAGATCTAAAATTATTTTTATCATAAAGTAAATTACCCCGCCTGTAATAATAACTATGAAGCTATGTCATGTTGGAGACGAGAACGGTGGTTACCAATAAAAGAGTTTAAACTGTATCAAATATACTCGTACCCTATCTAAAAGGATCCAGAAACAGGATCCTTTTAGATATGGTACGAGTATATTTGTATCTTTGGCTGCTGTGTGCGGCAATCCTTTCATTTCCTTTGATTGACGGCCGTCGTGGTTTAGCGGTAAGGCTCTTGAATCGCAATCCGAATCGCGGGATCGAATGTTTTTTTAATTTTTTTATTATTGTAATTTCTTACCCGCCAAGCTATTGAAAGTAGCTTGTCAGCAGGAGATTAGTTCCGCAGATTAGTTACAACTACAAATAAAATAATCATAAACGCGTTAGCGTACCAACAACATACACAAATACACATATAACATGCCTACCAACATTGTGATGCAGAATAAGAAAAATATTTATTTTTATATATTTTTTTTTAATACATATTATGAAAAAGTTGAAAAACAGCAATGCATTAATCACATACTTAAAATTAAATGCATGGTAAGAAAGAGCAATTTTTTTTTAATATTAAAAAAATAAAGAAAAAAAAAATTATAATACATATTTTTATTATAATATATATTTATTTTAATACATTAGGTTACTCCCTAAGAGCCATGATTTTAACATCAGTGGGAATTTTGTTGTAGAGCAATTTTCTTTAAATTCGTTTGGCAATTTGTAAATATTAATGGTATAATATATTCAAGGGTTCTTTGACCATATTTATTTTGAAACACAGGTACTTTCATTCCTTTATTTTGTATGAGACGCGTATTGTGTGCATGATCCGGATATATTATGCTGCAATACATTTTTTTGCCACATAATAACATGCACAAGTAACACATTGATTGATTTATATACGATATTAATGTCTCGCCTTTGGTTAAAAACGGTTTTTATTTACTAGCAACTTTACCATGGTGTTTTGAATCATTTGTACATGTTTTATGTTGGTTTTACATGATTGACCCCAAGAAGTTATCCCATATCTCACTGTTGATTCGGCAAGAGACAAATAAATCAATTTCATAGTTTTTATAGGCACATAATATTTTATCTTATAAAGTCTACCTACAATAAATCGGAGGCGCTTACAAAGTTTGGAAATGTGTACATTCCACTTCATGTTACAATCTACTGTAACTCATAGATACACATACACATAGTCGTTAACTAGTCCGATACTTGTACATGAACAGGGCTGTGTGATGTTGTTGTGAATGCAATCGAAAGAGTGAGATATGATAACGGGTGTTTCGCTGTACTTGGCATGTGGTGATCTTATATGCATCAGTTTTGTTTTTTTGGAATTTAGTAGTGGACCATAATCATGTGACCACTTTAATAAAGACATAAAATCTAGCTGCAATAATTTCATTGCAATAGACAAATTTTAATGGGATATGACAAGTGCAGTATCATCAGCGTATACAAAATATTTAACAAAAGAAAATGTTTTTGTCATAAGAGATACAAAGATAATATAAAGCGTTGGTCCCAAAATTGACCCTTGTAGAACTCCAGTTTTGACATTTTTTGTTTCACTAAATTTATCAAGTATTTTTACCTGGATTCGGCGGTTAGTTAAGAAGTTTTTGAATAGTTTTAGCACGTTTCCTCTTACCCCTATTGCCTCGAAAATATTTAATAATTTCATCATATCAATTGTATCAAATGCCTTTGAATTGTCTATGAACAGTAGAAAAACATGTCTTTTGTTATTCAATTTGTTATTTATATAGTTAGAAAAATCCTTGAGTAACATTTCGGTACTTTTTTTTTTTGGAAACCATATTGATTGGGATCTATTAAAGAAAAGCAATCCAAGTATTTAGTGAGTTTTAATGATAGATATGTATTTCTCGAGAATCTTTTCTATAGCGGGTAATATACTAATTGGTCTATAGTTTCCTATATCAGTATGTTTTCCACTTTTGTAAACAGGTCTGACAATACTGCACTTGGGTTCATCTGGTATTACTGCTTGTGTTAAAATTTTGTTAATCAGATGAGTTAAGATAGGGCCTAAGATATCCATGTTTCATTTAATGTCAAACATTCGAATATTGTCTATGCCGGGAGACTTTGAATTTTTGAGAAGTTTCACTATGTCTGCGAGTGACGCTCGTGGTATGTATAAGCTATGTTGTGATTCTAGGGGGATGATATTTGACGCTCTAAAATCATTTGTGTTATTTAACAATTAATTAATTAAAAATAATATATAGTATATTTGCGGTACGTTCCGGAGTGGATGATATTCTTAGTATCGCCCTGGTGTAAGACCACCATTCAGAATTGAAACGTTTCTTGAAATGGCGTTACCCGTGTTTGTTGACCAAATCTGAATAGCCAGGTACTTCCCCACCTTCCTCTCCTCCATCTCTTTCCCCTCCCCACTACCTTCAGCCTCATAAAATACCCCAATTGGGGATGCTATAGTGAGGTATTATTATGAAAAATCTTGTGAGGCATTGCAATAAAAAAAAATCGAAGATTTTACTATAAACACATTGCCAACACTGGATTATTTTGAGTTGCGGCGGCATAACTAAAATCCAGTAGGAATAATTCTATCCAGTTTACATTTAAACTTTTTGTTAATATTTTTCGTCAAAGTTTTTATTTATACTTCTAATATTTAAATTCGGTATGTTAAGATGATTGTCTATGGATGATATCTTTGGTATGTAAGTAGAAACCGTGGTATTAAATTTAACTAACTCGCGCAATTACTTGCACGTCAGTCTCGAGTTTTGGACGATTGATTGAATATCAGGATTAACACACTCGTCAATAACACAATATTATTATAAGACTACAATTCACATGTTCGTCCTCACCTGGAATATTGTTCACAGGTTTGGAACCCGCGCTATATTATGTTAACAGGTTAGAAAGAGTTCAGGAGCGATTTCTCAAATTCCTCAATTTTAAATCATTCAACATATATAATTCTTACAATGAAATCGATAAGCATTTTCGAATCACGAAACTGCTTAACAGGAGGCTTGTCGCTGATCAGATGCTTCTGTACAAAAGTATTAACTCCAAAGTTGACTGATCTGAGCTGCTAAATAAAATAAATTTCCACGCGCCGACTCGTTATAGCAGACAAAATACCCTTTTCTACATTGATAGATGCAACCCTAATTCCAACCAAAATGAATTTGTACAAAGGACATGTAACTACCATAACTAATAGATAAGTAAATAAATAGATAAGCGTGGGGAGGCTACGTGCACCGCACAAAGAGGAGACCGATTATTCTAACTCATTCTCTCGCAGGCTAAATCCTATAGACGTATGTGTTTGTATTTTTTAGTGTCAATTTGGGAGGCGGGTATGGGTACCACCGCCCCGGGAACCATTTATTGGATAACCAACACCTTTACCATAGGTTACCCCAAATGGTTCGCTACTTTTGGTGACCGGGTTCATGGGGTCATTTTGTCCGGATCTTGGGGGCGATGCTTCTGCCCACCAACAGCGTGGCAAGCCAGATCGGGAGAGACTGGTTGAACGAATAAATCGAATAAAACGAATAAAAAGAATAAAAGGAATAAAACGAATGAAACGATTAAAATGAATAAAACGAATAAAACTAATAAAATTAATAAAACGAAAAAAACAAATATAACTAATAAAAACGAATAAAACGAAAAAACGAATAAAACAAACTTAATAAAATGAATAAAAATAATAAAATGAATTAAATTAATAAAATGATTAAAATGAAAGAAATTAACGAAATTAACGAAATGAACGAAATGAACGAAATTAATGAAATTAATGAAATCAATGAAATGAATAAAGTGAATAAAGTTAGATGAATAAGAAGAATAATATGAATAAGATGAATAAGATTAATAAGACGAATAAAATTAACAGATGAGGCAAAAAATGACAACATTGTGTGAGTCAGAAGCCTCGATAATATATATGATTTAAAAAAAAAAAAAAAAAAAAATCAAAAAGTGAATAAAATGAATTAAGTTAATGAATTGAATTCCTCTCACCAAATGTTGATAACTTCTGTCAGCGTTATTTTTTAGCCCGTTTAGACCATGGCCATGTGAGTGAGATACGGTCATTTTCCAGCAGTATGACAAATGGAGGTTGGAGTTCCTCGCGATTATAATGGCGTTAAGTTGGTAACGATCCCGCTGAGAGAATTGAGCTTTTTTCTATCTCGCAGTTTATCCTCGAGGGATTATAATCGAGCCATTCGCCATCCGCCGGACGATGTTTCTCGGGTGATTTAAAGACTACCCACCCACTTAAACCTTGAAATATCTCACAGGTCCCGAGACCCCTGGATTCATAAATAATAATAATCCTTTAAGCAGGATATAATGATGATCTGGCCGAGGACGATGATGTTGTAATGATGAAACGAGGAATTGTTACGTCATATTTATAAGTGTATCGTTCTCATCTTTTTAATTGAAAACTTCTTCAGCACCGTTGAAACTCGATGAAACGAAAATACAACAATTTTTTTTACATGAGCTCCACACAAGAGGCCCTGAGGAAAATAATTTCCCTCAGGACCTATGTCATCTTTGAGGATGCTGTGTAGAGGATTTTTTTTAAAGAAAGGAAGGAGTGCAATGTTTTTTTGGAAGGAAAGAGGTTTGAGGGGTGAGTAGGAATCTTCGGTTCAGTGTGTCCATGTCATCCGCTGCCAAGACCCACACAAACCTCACCCTATGAACCCGACACCCCTGTTAAATCATGAAAAGTAGCCAACCACTTGGGGTGACCTATGGCAGAGGTATTGGTTATGCAATGAATGATTCCCGAGGCGGCGGTACCCATTCCCAAATTGACACTTAAAAGAGACAAACACATACATCTATAGGATTTAACCTGCGAGAGAATAAGATAGAATAATCGGTCTCCACTTTGTGCGGTGCTTCGTAGCCTCCCCACTTTTGTCTATTTTAGTTTTCTGAAGGTTTCATTTCTATCACGTGTGAACTGCGCACTTGTATTTTTTATTGGATTTAATCGAATTTAATTGAAACGGCAGAAGGAAGAAATTTGCTTGAAACTCATAAAGGAGGAAATACAGATTCCAGAAGCTCGTTCATGTGCGCCATATCGCAAAATGACTAATCGGAGAAGCGACCCGTTTTCATCAACCCACTAAAAATTACTCGCAATTGTTAAAAACTACGGCTTTGTAAAACTTATGAGCGTGTTCACAAAGTTTAACTTTTCGACAAGCGTCCAACAAAAATGCTATTAATTTAATTTACACGGCGTGAGGTTACATAATTCAGACAATATTTCTGCATTCATATCTAGTAATTAAACTGATTTGAAAGTTGTGTTTTTATCGAAGGAAGAACATAATGGCGAAATTTTGGTCAGTGGCTTTAAGGCTTTAGCGCTTTTTATTAATTTAGACCAAGTCCATTTACGTCATCAAGCGACACAATGGAATTGCCACCAAGGGATAATTTATTGTTTATCTAAGGCTACTGGGCCCTATTCAAAAGGTTTGTCCCTTTTTTCTTTGTTAACAGATGATCGAAAAAATCTAAAGAACTTCGCGTTGAAAGCAGGAAACACTATTTTTGCCAGGGAACAAACGCATTAGGATTGTAAAGAAAAAAAGATCATCAATTTCATCTTGGTCGCGCCAAATTTAACGAAGTGCTTTAAATATGTATTTTTTAATTTTTTTAACACTGTTCTTTTCCAAAACTCCGATTTTAGTCTCTTTGTCTAAAAACATTTACCTACTGATTTATTGGTTTTTATTTCAGCCTTATTCTATACAAGAAAAACAAGGATACCATAAAATAGCCTCCATGTTCTTTGATCTGTGTTTCCATATCTGAAAGCGATCAAAATTCTGATATCTTGTTTGGGTTTGGAGAGGTTTGGGCGATATTGATGGCTTTGTATGTAACTTCTTGAACCTTTGTTTTAATAGATAGGTAAATTTATTTCTAGAAATATTAGTTCTTTCGAGAAAATAAGGAGAGGATGTTCTGAGAAGTAAAATCATATTAGAGGTGGGTGGGAATCTGGGGGTCAGTGTGTCAGTGAGTGACGGATGTATGAATCCATGCCTCCCACTGCGGTGCAAGGCGATGTAACGAGAGAGTACGGTTGGAGAAGTCAAAGGGATTTCCTCAACCATTCTCCCCCAATACGGCCTGCCACGCAGCTGGTGGGTAGACGTATCAGCCGCTAAATCACGGGCAAACCTCACCCCATGAACCCGGGGACCCCCGCTAAGTCACTAAACGTGGTGAACCACTTGGGGGTCCCATGGCAGAGGTGTTGGTTATCGAATAAATGGTTACCGGGTGGCGGTACACATACCCACCTGTCAAATTATCACAGCGTCTGGGGAAGACTTTTGGCTGTTTTTAATTTTATTGAAAATTTTAAATAATGTAGTTTTTCCATCTCTATTTTTTACACAGTTGTGAAATTTTTTCCTAAATCGTTTCCTTTTTTATTTTATTATGTGGGAAAATACTCTCAGTATAGTATATATTTCCAAATCTCTATCTTTCCCATCTCCTTATTTTTTTTCCTCCCTTTAGCCTCACAAGATTTCCCGATAAGGGGTGCCATAGCCTCACTTGCTTCCGACAGTTGGGATTATTGTGTGGCCTTCACACAAAAAAATGGGCACGAGAGCTGCTAAGGCACTCGCTCGGTAATGCCTCCAACTCTTTAGGCAAGATCTCCATTCTCCATAACTTAACGGTCTTCACATTTGACTGTGTTTAATGGTTACTTGTTCGATCCTTGTACGGCATAAAATTGTGTTAACGTAAATAAATGTATGATAATATAATATAATAGACAAGAATAATATTCAATGCACGGAGTTGCTAAATAAGATTCACTTTAATGTACCTGTGCGCTCCACACGCTCTGATTTTCTATTCAAAGTAAATAAAAGCAAAACAAACTCTGAATAAGTTCTTGCTTGATATTGTGTTATGTAATAATTACAATTACATAAAATCAAAAATGGCCATTTTCTAGTACTGGGGATTTCAATTTTAGATAAGCAAACGACACCAAAAAAATCGACAATACTCGTACCGCAATTTTTTTATAGAGCCATTCTCGTGAAATTTCACCTCAAGCCATAGTAAAAACGCTTTTTCTATAAATGTATCAATTTCCTGTTAATTCATTTTTTTATAACAAAAAAAAAATTAAAAATCAGTATGTTTTTTCTCCATATTTTTCATTTTATTTTTATAATAGCTGAAAAAAACTTTTTCACTTATTCTACCTATGTAATACTAATTTTTTATACTAACTTTATATTTTATATATTTTTTTTAAGTCTATTTTATACTTTGGGTACTTGGAAATATAGTATTTTGTTTTAATATTACCCACACTCAGGCAGTGCCTTAGTGGGTTTTCATTTCTTGTTCATACTATTTGTTATTATATATTATGTTATTATATACTATTTGCTATTATACATTATATGTACAAAGAAATGGGGACAAATAAAGTTAAAAAAAAAAGAAAAAAAAAAGAAGAAAAACAAGTAAAGGCTTTCTATTAAATCTTCCACTGCATACCTCTGGTTATTAGCAACTTAATCAAAATTACATAAAAAAACCATGATGTGAGTTTAATTCAGCTGGAAAAAACCTGTATACTATACATACACAAAGCGATATGGATGATTTTTCAAATGTAATGATAACATAATATATATAAATACTCGAAGTATTGTATACGTAATTCTGAGAAATTATTTTGAACGAAAAATTTTAAAAGTCTTACTTTCGACTTTGAAAATTCTAGGGCAAGAATATTATTTTAAATATTTCTCAGGAATAAATATTATTTAGGTAAGTAGGTAGGTACCAAAGATATTCAAATATAAAAGAGATATGTTATGATGTCCGCGCGACTGTCGCGGAACTACTGCCTAATGCGCGTAGTTTGCATACAAAAAGAATTTATTCATTTTCTTGATTTTTTGAAGGTGTGCATTATTATTGGTTAACAATATAGTTTGAATACGGAAATAAATTGTTCATTTAGTTTAGCGTTCGTTTGGTTTATTCGTTCGTTTAGTTTATTCGTTTATTGGTAAACAACACCGGCGACTCCCGGAAGCGCAGTCTCACGTAGTAAAAACGGCGTATAGCACATCTCCTTATATTTCAATATCTTTGGTAGGTACTTACTTGAAAACACGATTCTTTCTTGAATATAAAATATTTAATCCACAAAATGTTTTTTCTCGGAATCGGTTGAAAAAAATGTTAAATACCCAATTAGTGTTGAGACAAAACAATTCAATCAAAATAACTGAATTTCATTTTAACTTCGCCACATAAATATAATTTTTTGGAGAAGAACTTTTCAATTTTGTCTATTATTAATTTAAGTGCGGTTATGAACGTAGGTACTTGTAAAAGGAATGGCATATCTTTTGTATTAACTCTGCGGTCCAGAGGCCCCTAGGAAATTAGTTTCACTCAAAGCCTATGTCATCTTTGGGAGGATCTATTTGTAAAGACAGGAGAGGAAGATCTGGGCAAAGGGAATTAGGTTTTGTATTCAAAAAATTACCTCAAGGTACGAAGGTAGGTACTAGTCACCTACCGATTTTTTCTAAGAAATTGGACTTTGTAATGTGAACAAAAGATACCTCTATCTTGAAGACAGGTATTACTAAATTGTCAGGTAATGTCCTTTCTTACCTCGAGCAATGCTTTGTTTCCAGAATTGGCTGTAGCAAAGTGACGTCTGAATGCTTTATTATTATTATAGGTAGGTACTCCAAAATGAATACTATCCTTTTACATAAAATTCATAATTTTCTTGTAATAATAATTATTAATCAGGGCATAATAAGTTGACATTTCATTTTGATTTTGTGTTTTGGTAGGGAGTAAAAGATAATGGAGATTGTCATAAGAATATAGTTGTTAGTTCTTAGACGAGTATGATACAGTTAAATATGACCGAAGGGCGTATGGTCCCGTTTGCTTGGTGGTCATTGATATATATACAGTATAGTACCTATATCTCTATGTTGGTGGTAGAGAGCAGCTCCCCGACAAGGCTAAGGTTTTCCTAAATGCGTACGTATCTTTTTTCTGCGTCAAATTTAAAACGGGTCTACGTTAATTTTATATATTTTTTTAAATACTAAAATTTATTTCCATGTGGTTGTTTTTTTTACTTGGTTTAAAGATAATTTTGATTATATAAACTAACTAACTAACTAGCCATCACGCCGTTTCTCCGCAGGGGTAGGCAGAGAGGACGGACCGCCAAACAACTCGGTCTTGGCACACACTCTTTGATTCATACATCGTCTCATACATTCTCTTCTATTATTCTGACTTTTGAAATGGCCCGCCTCAAGTATCTGATTCATTTGATCTTGCCAGGCGTCCCCGACTTCTTCTACCATTCACAATTGCGTCGTACATTCTTCGTACACTACTTTCTTCGTTCATTCGCTCTACATACCCAAACCATCTGAGGTTACCTTTCTTTATCTTATTCGTCATGCTTACATCAGCCAACATTCTTATCAACCTTTCTTACATGATCATGGTTTTACCACACATATGCCTCAGGGATCTCATTTCAACAGCATTCAGTTTACTTTCATCCTTCCTCTGCTAGTTCCATGCCTCACTGCCATCCATCAGAGAAGGTACCAGGACTCCATTGTGGACTGCTATTTTCGATTCTTTTGACTGTTTTTTATTAGCGCCAACGGCATTCAGTCCTTCATTTACGGAGTTACCGGCATTCACCCTTCTATCAATATCTCTATCAGCCTTCCCATTTCTCGTAAACACACTACCCAGATACACAAACTCATCCACCTGTTCCAAGTATTCATCATTCATAACTATATTGCATACTGTTTTTGTACTCTTTCTTTCAAACACTTACATTCATCATTAACTCATTCTTCATACGAGTACATACAAAAATCAAAATATGCTTGCTTCTGTCTATGTATATTGTATATATGTGAGTATATGAGTATATGAAATGTCTATGTATATATTGCTATATTAAGCATAGGAAATGTTAGAAACTTTCAAAATTCCTTCTGTAAATCCCCACGAAGGTATCTGGATTATTACAACCACATGACAATACATCTGAAAAGCTTTTTAATCATTACAAAAACTCTTGTAAACCTGTAAAGATGTAAAAAATTGAGAATGACATTTTGCAAAACAATGATTGTTAAGACAAAATTCAATTCTCGAAACTCTTTAAATTAATGAATTTATTTGAAGTACTCGCCTCATACTTTGAATCGAATCAAGAATTATAGATTTTTAAATAGGTATCTATTTTACCAAATTTGATTGATTGTTCTTTTAATGTACAAAAATGAATATTTGTAATATATGAAAAATGAAAATTTAAATAAAAAAATTGTAATGGGTGGCAAGCGAGCTGTTTAAAAACTGAATGTAGGTACTGGGATTAAATATATGGAACGTGGGAGGGAGGGGGGAGCGAAAGAGGGGAGGGGGAAGGCGGGAAAGGTGGGAAGGGAACGCGGGAGGGGAAGGGACGCGGGAGGGGAACGAGGACGCACGGGAAAGGACATGCAGGGAGAAACAATTTATTTCTTTGAATATGGTATTGCAACGCATGCCGGGAACCAGCTAGTAATTTTAGTCACCGGCTTATCTATTCAGAAACAATTCTAATGAAGACGATAGTACTCACCGACATCTGTAGTGCTTTTCTACAGAGTGGTGTGCTTATAAAGATAGTAATATGGTTTCTATGAAATTCATACGGATCGATATGGAATGTAGATTTTGGGTTTGGGTGGCATCCCGAGTCATTGTTAACGAGACGGGGCCATCACTCAATTGATTTCAATTAATGGTGAATAGACTAACTGCCTCTGTGCTGGTGGTATGAGGTATGATACAACTAAGTACCAACTTAGGTTGGGTTTGTTTGGTGTTAGATTAACTTCAACCGCACAGCAGCTTTGGAATAAAGTTTACACAGGAGTTTGGGTTGAAAATTACCTTTTATGAATTGCCCCGAGCCATTTTACAGAGGATTTCGTTTGCGTTATGGTTTATAATACTGTGAAGCGTAGTTTACACTCTTTATTATTCCTGCTTTCTAAATCCTAAGGCTTCATTTATTCAGTTAATGCGTAGCTGTAGAGAAGTTTGAAAAACAACTAAAATTTCTCTAATTAAGTGATTTACTGAGTGTCGTACCTTCACGCTTTAGATGACTCTTATACAACTAATAGACATTTATACAATGCTTTTGAAAGCACCACGAAGTAATGCAAAATCACGTGTTTTTGGTTTCAAAATATGATCGCTTAGAAATGTTTTAATTAAATACTGCTACCAAAACACATCTTGGCCTTTGAAATAATCCGAGTATTTTTTTGATAGTTTATTTTAAAGGCTCAGAATAAAAATAAAATATGAGGCCTACAAACACTGATTGAAAGTCATAATCTCCTACTTAAGAACAGTGTTTCGGTTACGGTTTTATTGTATAAAGCGGCAAATTAAGTTGTTTAAAAAATGATGGTAAAACATTTAAATATTTGTGCGTGGACTTTGCAAAATAGAATAAAACACATTTTTTGACAATGTTTTTTTCTTGCATTAAATCAAACAGACAGCTGGTATCTACATAAGGAGTGTTTTTGTTAGCGACCCGATTCCAAATTTTCGTGGTGCATGCATTCAAGAGGTTTAAATGCAAGTGTATGGTGCATAAAATTAATCCCATTTATTTGTTTTGTGGCATCTAGTTAAATAATATTACCACATTACACGTTATAAATATTACCTAATTTGTTGTAAAAATAGGTAACTACCGTTGATAGTTGATACATTTAGTTTGTAAGTAGTGCCAAAAATCTTGCGAACTCACTGCAGGTTTAAAAGACTACGTCGAATTTGTTATCTGCCGTATTCAGATAGCGGGACGCTCTTCCCGAGGGCGAATTCAGATTCAAATCTGAACAACTCTCTCGACAACACAAGTTGTGGCGACGAAACTCCCCTATTGTGAGACTCTGGCACATTAGATCTGTGCCAGCATCTCTTGGCTCACACTCCTTGTTTAATTCACATTCATACACCGACTTACACATAAAAATTTGTTATCATGCCCCTTTACCTGGCCTGAATCAAGTATTTGGTTCACTTGATGGTGCCATGTCTTCTTCGGGCGTTCCCGACTTCTTCCACCAATCAAATTAGCTTTATACATTATCCTTATACTTCTTCGTTCAGTCGTTCTACATGCCCAAACCATCTATGCTTCAATGCTATCAATCTTACTCAACTAGTCGGCATAATGTAAAATCATATGTTTTTGGTTGGAAAATTTGATCGCTTAGAAATACTTAAGATATTTTAATTAAATATTGCTAACAGAACAAATAGTGGCCTTTGAAACAATCGAGTATTTTTTGGAATTTTTTATTGATTATTTTTACATGAAACTACAAAAAGTGCGTTAACGATAATAAAATATGTGAACGTTTTTGTTTTTTTGTTTTGGTTATAGTAATATAATTATAGTTAGAAAAATCGTATAGTCCAAGAGCCCGTGACGATCAGACCTTCGTTATTTTATAAAACCTGAAAGTTTCGCTGTGTATGTCTCTAATACAGGTAAAGACGAACCCCGACTATGAAGTTTGGATCACTGTGGCTTTGAAAGATATTATATTAATTAATTATAATAGTACTTACGTTAATGTAGAAAAGCTGAATTTTAGCTGAATTTTATATTTGTTACTTGAGGAACTATCAACATATGTTTTCTCAGTAATCAGACAGTTTCGAGTGTTCCTTCACCTTGTCAGACACATTAAAAGTCTACGGTAGGTGCGAGCGCGATATATAAATGCAAGCGGGTGGGGTGAAATAGTGCGAAATTTTGACGCTAGCAGACTACTACCTTGTAAAAGTGCGAGCAAAATGCTCTTGAAATTGAGGTGCAATTTTATACACCTTTACTACCTGCTATCTTTCAAGGCCACCGTGATCCAAACTTCATAGTCGGGGATCGTCTTTACCTGTATTAGGGACATACACAGAGAAACTTTCAGGTTTTATAAAATAACGAAGGTCTGATCGTCACGGGCTCTTGCTCTAGTAGGGTACTTATGGCATTTTTAAAACTTTTTATGTTTCCTTTCAAATTTTCAAAAAGTACTTACTTATATGTTTATTTAGAATTGTTAAATTTAAAGCGTATCTCACCACCTTTCAAAAACCGTTTTTAGTTTTCCGATGCATTCAGAAATGCTTCATTTGGATTTTATTGCAAAGTCGAAATATTTTGACCTTCCGACAAAATAGGCTCGAGGCCTGAGTGTTAAATAATAAACTGTTCTGAGATTGAGAGACAAAATCTTGTATCCGTGACTTTCATTATTAAAGTAAAGTAATAAAAAACAGTAATATCGTGTTTTGTAAAAAGATTTACAAAATCGCTGAATTGTCTTATCGGGAAATATAGTTTCGCAATAATTTTGTCTATTGAAGACGTTCTTAACATTTTCTTTTTTATTATGATGGAGGTATTTGTGTCGAAAGTATAGTAAATCGTATTTTTAATCATCTAAAAACATCCTAAAAGGGTTATATTTTGTGATTGGTTGAGCTTTCTTAACATTTTTATTTTGTAGGAAATTCGCCTTGGACGCTCAGTAAATAATGCTATTAATTTTCGGTAACTTATTGATGGAATGCCCACTCTAATGTATTAAAAACAGCAATATAGACCAACTTATTAAAGATTAACTGCCGCCTAGATTATGTTTATGATTTCCTCACTTTTCATATTTTTTTTGTTATGAAAAAAACAAATATAGCGACAAAACTGCTGGGTTAGAACATTATTATTAACCATTCGGGGCATGTAGTGCTATATCTGTCACCAAATGTCACGTCTTCATAAAGCTCGTTTCTCTGTTTTTTTTAATTATAGTCAGCATAAATATAAAAAAGACTTAGAAAAAGTGAACACTAAGTTTTGTCTTAGCATTTAATTTACCATTGATGCCCCCATATTATTTGAAATATTGCCAAATAGTTCACCTGGTGAAGATTTGCAAATTAAAAAAAATAATCAAATATATATTATAAAAGAAAGTGTACTATAAGTATGCGTGCCGCTAAAATGCAGAAATGAGACCCGGTACGATCAAGGGATTTATATGGTGTGTTAGCCTTCTTTCCCCTCTAGCCATGAAGAAGGTTCCCGTTTTTACCCGAAGGGCGTGCTTTTGAAGATAATTTTGGCTGAAAGTTTCTCCCTCTAGAAATATTTAGAGCAGTTTAGAACATTCGAGAGTATCCGGGATCATTACACAATATTCCAGAACATTCCGGAACATTCTGGAATATTACAAAATGTTCGGAAATAGTCGACATCCCGGAACATCCCAGATCATTGTTCAACATTCCAGAACACTCTCGAATGTTGTGGAATGTTCTGGAACATTGTGGCCCAATCGAAGCTTTTTTGTGTGAGTGGGACTACCCATTGGGAGGGGTATATAAAGCATGATCCAACGTGGGTTCGTGCGTCAGTTCAATCTCATATCAACTCCCTTAGCGAAGCCGGGTACCTCAGCTAGTTTGAAATAATTTTGTAAAACAGAAAATCGACAAGTAGTTCACCAGGTCAAGGATTGCCATTCTTTTATAATAATTATTTTTACATCAAACAAAAAAAATGACATTAACTTTTATAAAACGTTTCCAACTAAATGTGTATTTTGCTTTCGTATTAAATGGTTAAAAATATGAAAAAAACATCGATTGGCTATTTTAAAAACTGTAACCACGTTTGCATAAAAATATTTAAAAAAAAAATAATTTGACGATATTATGTTCTTTTGTTCCTAATATTAAAATCTGATAGAGCCTATTATCTGCTTTCACATTATCATTAAAAACCAGCAATCTATTTGAGATTGAATATTAACCGATAATATTTGATAAAATTATATCTTTTTGTCCAGATCCGAGGGCTTAAATTTTTCTACAAGACTACTTCAACTCAACCCTCTTTTCTTATTTAAATTTAAAATTGAAGAAAGTAGGTACCTACTTATGGTTAGGTTATTTCATTTATCATTATAACGCTAGTTGATGAGATATTACCCTTTTTATCGAGTCACTTCAAGATAATGTGGTAGCAAGGAGGAGAAAAAGTTTAATGTCATGCCTATGACATAATTCTCTAAAATTTAAATTTTGAGTGTTAACTTGTAAGTAAAAACTGACTAATAACTTGTTCAAACTGAACATAACTTAATATAAACTAAAAATAAGTAATAAAAACGAATAAAAAAATAAATTATTTTCCGTGTTCCCAGAACAAGTTAAAATGATTATCATTCACGTGGCTTAAAATCAACCACTTCCTGGTTTTTGATTAATCCTTGGGCAAATAGCTTCCTAACAATCCACTCTCAGAGCAAACTTGCCTGCAGCAACACGTATTTGAATTACCATTTTAAAAGTCCTCTCTCCTTTGAATTCGATAGCATTTATCCCGTGAACTGGGAACATTTATAAAGAATAACGTTCTCCAAGCCTCTATGCGGTAGAATTGCGCACGGTCACTTCAGTTCGGGTACAAAATAATCTGCTACTTAGTTGTAATAACTAGAAAAGGTTTTGTCATTTGGATTTCGTTAACTTTGTTGTTCTATTCTGTACCTGAGTTTTTGGTCTCTAGGGAGCCTATTATTGCGGCTTCTGGTTGCTGGAATATCATGGTTTGAAATTATCTACATTTGCAAGGTGAATGGATACCAGGAAGGTATCTTATAAAGTAAAGTACATACGTTAAAATAAATGTAGGTTAGTAGCGAGTATTTATATCCATTATTTTTCAGATATCGTTGTGTAAATGCTTTGTCTATAGTTTAACTCACTTATCATCAAAAAATTCCTACAAAGCCTCTGTAAAAAGAGTAGGTAGAACAGAGAATAGGGGATGAACCGCATCAAACTCTGCAGAGGCACGCATTTCTTGGTTCAATCATAGGTTTACATACATACCTTCTGCTTGTGTCTTTTATTAGACCCCCACTTCTTGGTACAGTAAGTATACCAATATATCTAATTACCCATCCCTCAATTATACCCACGCTTGTGTGGTCTCGTGAATATCCACTGATTAGGATTCCAGTTGTAAGGATACCAATAATACACCCCCAATTGGGGTATGTTGTGAGGCTGAAGGTAGTGGGGAGGGGAAGAAGGCGGGGAAGAGTAAGGTGGGAAAGTACCTGGCTATTCAGATCTGGTCACCAAACACCGCTGAAGCCATCTCAAGCAACGTTTCAATTTTGAATGGTAGTCTTCCACTCTGAGTTGGTTTGATATAGAAATTAAGGAGCCGATAAACACTATTTTAAATTTAAAAACCCCTTACTTGTATTTGTATTGGTAATGACAGTACACACTGTTAAAATTGTATTTCTTACTTATATTTTTGTTGATTACTTTTTTATATTCATGGTGTATAAAGTGGAGGTGCTAGCGACGGGCATACTGCTATATCTTATAATCCCATGTCTTAAAATAATCGATACACTAGAAATATAAAGAAATTACACTGAATTAGTTTTTTTTAAATAATCAACCGTTAGAATACTGGTCGAAATATTTAGTATCTAGATCTCGTTCCTCGTTTGGTAGGTAGGTACCCTGATAAAGTTAGTTCGGCTGTTTCCGATTCGGTGCTCAGAGCGGAGGGAATTTTTTTAAAGCCTTTATCGGTAGGTTCTTGGGGGAGGGGGCATTAAACAAATTTGAATAGTATCCGAGGGATGAATACTAATTACTAATCATCAATCGATTGTTGAATTTCGGAAACGAATGCTTCGATGGTTCTTTTTTTGTGCCATCTGATACGCCCAGGTAGTATTTTAAACTTGGCATTTATCCAAAAATATTAAACGGGAATGTTATATTTGGTATTATTTACATTCAAACACTATGAGTTTTGTGGGGGTACTTCTCAATAACAAAGGGTCCTTGAAAACCAACTAGTGTATTATGAGTTTACGTTTTTCCAATAATTATGCTACATGTTACACGACCTGTCTATACTAGCGGCTAATTGAATCTGAGCAGTAGACTGGCCCGAACCACTCTTGACGGCCACCGCCTACTCAGGCACCCTTGTTGGCCATCGATAGAAGCACTTATCCTGCTGGCATCTGTCGGCATCATTTAGAAGCTCTTTCAATACATTACAGAGGTTCAAAGGAAATAATTGAAAATTGTCAACATGGCACATTGTGCACCCTTCAAAGCATTTTTGTTGTACTTAGGAAGACGGAATCAATTAATTATTTTGAAAACCTAATATTGCTCAAAGATTTAACGTAGATATGAAGTGAAAACAATGCTTTATGATTTCCTTTATCTCTCTTTGTCCTGTATTATCATATTGGCTTAACGTTGTCTGTATACGTATTCCCATCCCCAGAACACGTGTTCTAGATCCTAACAAAACAATGCCTCCTGCGGCCTCCTGGTTTAAAATATGTGTTATTATATGCCGTTATTGTTTTGATAATTACCATGTACCTTATGATTTTGATTTTATGTCCGTCGAAACTTTTAATATGGCTTTTCAGCTCTCCAATCAAATATCGATTGAAGGCCTCCTCTAAAGAATTCCATTAACTCTTGTTTTGTTCGTAGGGTTAAGTATTTTTTGTGTTTGTGTCAGTTCTTGTATTTTTGAGGAAGTTTAGAATTTCTTCTTCAGAGGATTTTGGTCTTGATCTTCCACGGTGACCAGCCGGATTGATCCCCTTATAATACTATTACATTATTCCCAGACTAAGGAGCTAATATCATATTCTGTCGGGTTTCAATATCTGCCCTAGAGGAATATCCAATTAAAATTAGTTATATTCAATTAGAAACGACAATGTTGAGTGAATGGGAGAATAATTATTAGTGGATAAGAGGATGGGAGGAAGGTATGCTGGAGGCCATGATAAAATTCTAATGCTGTAGTCTTTGACATAATACGTCGCTACGACTTGTTCAATATATTACATGGCAGAACAGATGCTCTAGCTCAGACATAGCATGAAGAAATAGTAGATATATTGAAATAGTTTTACACATTACCTGAATGAACTTTTTTTATAATATAGCTATCTTCCCAAATGTTTAGATTGTTAAAATAAGAATTCTTGTAACTAATCTAAGTGAATCATTAATCTGTTATACAAAAAAGTAACTCTCACTGTAACGCACCCCCACTTTTTAAATTTATATGCGTTTAAAAAAAAGGTGAAACTAATATACATTTCTTTGTTTGTTACAGGTAAGTTCTTCACGAATTCTGCTGCATGATCTGTGAATATTGCATTGCGAGTAAGTTTAAACGAAAATAATGATTTATTCTGATGACATTCCTAAACGGTTAATTATGAACCTAAAGGACACAGGTTGAAATCAACATCAATAATTACTTTTAAACAAACTCCATATTAAATATTTATTTAGACTTTTCCAAAAAGGGTACCAAATAAATAAAATCGGTTATGTTTATCCGAGACACTATCCGAGTTACAAACCACTTTTTAAAAGTTTGTGATCATTTAAAAAAGTAGCAGCAAAATACGGGATAAAGCAGTCAAGATAAATAATTCTGTTGATTCTGAATTGAGATCGACAAAGATG
The DNA here is from genome assembly GCA_917563855.2 of Limnephilus lunatus. Classification (NCBI taxonomy): domain Eukaryota; kingdom Metazoa; phylum Arthropoda; class Insecta; order Trichoptera; family Limnephilidae; genus Limnephilus; species Limnephilus lunatus. The sequence goes on along the minus strand of OU830602.1, from coordinate 50,913,183 downwards.
ACTCCCAATGACCGATTTAGGTAAGACAAGAGATCCTGTGTTCTAGTCCCAGTTGCGACAGTAACCTTTTTATTTTTCCGTGTCTTGTTATTTTTCATATTTTCTTTTAGATTTACCATTATTATCTTCTTCTTCAATAGTATTTATTTCCGCCTTTATTTTCCACGTTCATTGAAATAATTTGATATGCGGTGGGCTCATCTGGTACGTCCTATCATACGAGTATGTGTGCTTTTATGTAGTTGATGAAGGTCTGAAAAGGTTTGGTAACACATACAACAAACAGGAGTAGGACACGTAATTACTTAATCTGGGCATCAATTTTCAATTAGTTCGGAAACTGTTGAGTGCTCATTGTTTTGTTATTGGCTACCAAGGCCTAGCCTTTTAACAAAATTTTCGTGATTTTAGTTAATTTAGCAATAAACAGTATTTTTAAAAACAACTTTTTAAATTTTGATATTGCTTCCTTCAAAGAATGGATGCATATATTGGAGGTGGATATTAGCCCACTTCCCGGCATCTGATCGAGCTGAAAATCGGCAGATAGGCTAGTGGTATGCATACATGCGCACACACACCCATTTCTCTGGAATAATAATAATAATAACCGTTCGTTCATTAGACACGAACGACGATAATCGACACTCTTCTAAAGTACCAGTTAACTAACATCTGTTGAGATACCTCAAAACTACACACAAATATCTACACTAACGACGTCTGTTGAAGAATGTTGACACTACATGTGTATTCTTATATACCACAACTTTTTTTTTTTAATTATGTATCGGAAAAGCAGACAATAAAAGGATATTAATGCTACCGGGACTTGATCTCGGAATCTTTCACTATAAAGACGAATGCACTCACATCTAAGTTGGCGTAATAACCCAATAGTAATATACTAGCAGTCAAAAACCTGCTCCCAATTTGATTGTTGGTGACCATTTTGTAAATCCGATGAGAACTAGTTCAAAAAATAGCCAGTCCCTCTGATCCACTGGGATCCAGTGACAGCTACTCACCGGAAAAAAGTAACCGCGACAGGCAATGACGTCATATGTAATATTCTCCATATCCGGAGAGATACTCAAAATTACAAATCCGTAGTACTTATATCTACCAGGGGCAGGTCCTCATGCATTCTGTTGACGTAAGTGGCGCCATCCTTTGGCATTATTGGCTATTTGCTTGAATTCGGTTCTATTACAAAAGTAGATTTTTAACAAACTTCAGGTACGAAGATGGTTTTGTGAACGGCGTGGCATAAGAATAGCATTCTTGGCCGGATTCTTAAATTTCAACGGTACAGTCTCAGGTTTATTATAGGTACTTACTGTTCGAATTAAACGTTTTATTTAATTTCTACTTAATTTTAACACAGCTGTATTGGTTGGCTGTTAATTAATCCCTATCTACTCGTAGTTTGGTAACTAACTTTATATGATACCATTATAAAGTTCCAGTGGTTAGCGTGGCCATACTGATACTGCATTTGCACGTATCCTTGTAACTTTTCTCTATTGGACATCCGAGTGACCAAAACAACATCCTTTACAACTCACAAGTTTAGATCTCTGTAAGATGTCTCCTTTAGCCCCCGGCCATATTTCGTGGGATGAACTTTACTTTATGTATTTATTTTGCAGTGTCCTTCACTGGATCTGCCGAGAGAAAATTTCTACGAACTTCAAGCATGAATAACATTCAATTATCACACGGAAAGAGACGCTATATTTTATTAGATGGCAGAAAAAACACCTTCTTCGCATTTTCAGCATTTAAACATGAATTAAATTTAACGTAAAATTTAGTAAAAGTTGAGTAATATTTATTTCCGTAGAATAGAAAAGCACCATTAGTTAAATAGAATTTTAGTTGCTGGGTTCCGTTAAAAATCATATTATCACTTCTTTTAGTAGATCGTAGGAACAAATTTGATCTCATTTGTTTCATCAAAATTATTAAGGATGGGTTTGAATTAGAATTTGAACAATTTATCAAATTTCAATCTTAATTTCAAATTTCTACGAAAGTTCTATTATGATTTCAGTTTTTTGAAACAACCGGTCAAAAATGACATAATAATAGTACCTTCAGAGAACTTGAACTTTAAATATGAAATTATATGAATTATAAAATTCTGTGAAACTTTTCATCCCTTTCAATACCCTCTCTCCTCCCTCGAAGACTCAGAAATAATGAACTGCTCTTCCTCAATCAACACTCGACTATTTATGAATACTATTTACAATTGTCCAGACTGGTCAACAACATGATTTTTTTAAAGTCTAAATGCTTCTTGTCCATCACTAAGATAGTGAAAGAATATTGTAATTACTATGGCTTCTACGAAGTCTTAAAAGGTTATAACCAGAGAAAACCAGAAACATGTCATTTTTAAATCAGATTTAAGACGTTTTGACTCTTTTCCACAAAAAAATATAAATTGATTTCGAAATATTGTTATTTTATCTAGTAAACGTATGTTTTAAATTTTGAGAAAAAAAAATATTTTTAGTAAAAAAAGGTTATACCATAGGTCGTTGGCAGATTTGTTAATTTTCAAAAAAGATTTTACAGACACAACACCCATTTAAAATCACACAATCATGCAGTAAAATAAATCAATACATTACCTGGTAAACGTATATTTCAGAATTTTAATTTGAGTTTAATTAAAATCATAAAAAAATATATACGTACATGTGTTTCTTGACAAAAATTGGTCCGGTTTTGAATTTATTTGTACACTTACAAATTAATATATTTCAGATTTTTTTACATTCTTATTTTGCTTAGACATTATTGAAAAATTATAAATACTTATGATAAAAAAATAATTACATAAAGTACATAGCTTTAATAGTTTTATCATCACGCCTTTCAACATTTTTGGATGTAGGAATAAATTAAAGCAAATTTGTAATAAAATAAAATCGATATTGAGTTATAATTTAAAAAAGCTGATACGGAGAATAATTAATCTTTCACCTTGGAACCGCCCTGTACGATCGTAAGATCATCTTTCGACGAAATGTGGATTTTCGGCCACTGGCTGGTTAAACGGCCTTAACTTGCCTTATCACTCTTAATTTATTATGTTGTATATGTCTGTTTTTTTTTCTTTCATTTAAAATACTTTAATCATTATTTAAATTTTCTCCTAATTTATTAAATTAATGTAAAGTTCGTTAATATATAAATAAATAATCAAATAATATTCCCCATCTCTTACGAAATAAGCCGGGCGCTACCAATAGAACCTTTGACTAGTTGAAAATGTTCAGAATGTACACAACGCATTTGACAGCATTTATCGTTTTTTTTTAAACTTTATTTCATGAATACCAGTTAGTCTATCTAACACATTTATGTATTTTCTTGTGTTGACAGATTTTATTAACAACTTACCCTATAAAAATATTAACAATGTTGTTTTAGTGATCGTAAAAATGGCTTGCTCCACTCCGGCGTTATTAAGGGTTTAAAAGATAAGCAGTTTAAACAATTTAACAGCCCTTTCGATATGAGTTCTGAACATCGACCATATCGATAGTCCAAACGTTGCCCAATCAGCATTTCTCCCCATTTTACTACCGTACAATCGTATTTCGTAGTGATTCGGGCATCGGGGTCAGTGGAATTTATAGCAAGGATATAAATTACTTGTATAACATTGTAGAAATTGTGACTTGAGGCGGTTACTTGAAATTTATTTTACGTTCATGGTTCTTGGTGACCGATGATAATGTGACAATTTTTCAAGGATTTTATTATACTGCAGACATAATGTGCTGTCTCCGTACATAACCCTTAATGTTAAGACATCAATGAACGTAAAATGATTGTGTGGTTTAACGTTTAACTAAAATAATGTATATAATGTAACTAAAATTTGTTAAATGTTTTTTCAACGCTGTAATTTTTGATAATCTAACCCCTAACCGAAGGTTAACTGAACTTTGAAATTGTTTTTATTTCCTTTTTTTATTATTTTTTATTTACAACCATGGATGAAAACATAAAAATATCCCGGCCGTAGGACAAACTAGTTTTCTTAGATTTGTTCTTGTCTGTTAAATAAGTGGTTATATTTTCAAAGTTTTAAAGAACTTCGTCAATAAAAATAAATCATTCTTATAATATAAATAAATAGTACGTTTAGTATAAATAGTACAGGACAACCAAGAAACAACACAAACACCATAAAAATACACGAATGTTTGAATACTAACATCTGCAGTTGCCCTTCTCTAGAAAAACAGAACAAATAAAATATCTAGGAATCATAATTGACCATAACCTTAGATGGACATATCATATCATACAAATCACAAATAAACTCCTGAAAACAATACACATTTTCCTAAACATAAGAAACATATATAAAATAAAACAAATGAAAACAGTATATTTTGCACTATCAATCAATAGAATATGGAATAATTATCTGGAGAGGAGCAACAAACTCAGCTATCGATCACTGAGAAATCACGCAGAAAACGATATTAACGGTAATACTTAAAAAAACATAGACTGACTGATACAGACCAAATATTCAACAGTTATACGCCAATTATATGTTAAAACACTGCTAAACTACATTTTTGACCAGAAAAACAAATTTCAACAATCTCAAAATATCACTAACAGACCAGTTAGACAATCGTACAAAAATAACATAAAAACTCCGACGGTAAATACAAGTTTTGGACAAAGGCACTATAAATATCATGCTATAAAAGCATTCAACAGTCTTAACCTTGAAAATAAAATGGAAGAAAACAAAAATAAATTTGCACATAAATAAATTACAAAATGGATTAAAGAACAAAAAAGACATTATTAAAAAAATTTCATAATAAAATAAGAATAAAACACATAAATACACGTAACAGTCAAAACCAATATAAAACACACATCACTCACAAACACACAACACATAATACAAACCGATTTTTATTTTATTTAAGAAATAAAATAATTCATTTTACATATAATTTTAACTTAATTATTAATTTTAATTTTTAGTTTATTTTGTTTTATAAAATGGAGGCCTCAGCACAGGTGATCTACCCAGTTAGGCTGACATTGCTAAATTATATTTGAAATGTAAGATATTATACCGAATAAATAAATAAATAATTCTTGTTAGATGTCAATACCACGAAGATAACCGCAAAAAATATCTCCCAGTCTTAAAAAAGTTGGGAATCCTTGGCTTAACCTTGCCTAACCTATATCTGGAAAAGGACATCCAAGCAATATGTACTTAAAGTATTAATACAATGCAAGTGACTTTTTAAAAATTAAATTGTTTTTTCTTAAAAATCAAACAAATAAAAATTTCTTCTACCTGTCGTCACTGGTCACTCAGCCGAGAAACCACTCAACTCCTCCAGGCTCTACCTCCCACTACTTTCCTACACAATTTTAAATACCGTATTCTTACTGCAATTTTATTTTTTCAAAACTATCAGGAATGTTCTCATTAAAAAAGACTTAATCAAGATTTACATGGCTCTGCCAATCACTGTTAGAATACGGTATTATCGGATGGGGCAGTGCAAATAAAAACAAACTAAATCCACTAATTAAAACTCAAAAAGCCTTAATGAAAATAATACCGAAAGTTCCTGTAAGAACTAGCACTGACGAAATCTTCTACAATCTTAACATCATGTCAATTAAACAACTATATTCTAAAACTATACTCATTTACATTCATAAGTACAAAACCCAAGAAATAACAACTAACATGTACATAAGAAACACTAGATCTCATGGTTAAAAACATATCCAACAAGTAACTACTAACAAAACATTTGGGCAAAAAAGATTCTTATATTATGGTATTAAACTTTATAACAAAATACCACTATCACTCAAAAACTTCAACATTATAACATTTAAGTCTCAAATAAAAAGCTGGATACTAAATATTGGGAGATCAGAAATAGAAAATATACTGATATCAAATATAGACTAAAACCGAATCTACTGTACTGAATTAAAAAAAAACACTATCTTATTTATTTTATAATTATTTAAAAAAAATACTACATGATATATGTTTATAACTAATTCATATTGATTTCTTATAATTAAATTATAATATGTAAATAAAATCCTCAGCACGGGAGATCCCACTCAGGATATCATTATCTCTACATGTTACTAAGAAAGGAAGCCAATAAATCATTAGTATAATTACTTCAGACAGTTCATTTCATATTTAAAAAAATACCGTTTGAGTGGCTGATGTAATAATAATAAATCTCCTCATCTAAAAAACTTACTCCAAGGCGCTTCTGAAATGGTCCACTTTTAGGATTCCGTATAGTACAACCTAGTACTACGTATATTTTATTTAATTTTAACTACAAAAGAAAATTTGACGATTTCATCTCAGATGAGCGAAATCACGAACCGTACCTATACGTGATATGGGCTTCACGAACCGCAGCGGCATTCCGGCTTGTGGAGGTTTAATCCGCGCGGACTTCGTTAGTTCGAGCCCCGCACGAACCAAAGATAAATCAATATAAAGCAGATTAATTGGGGCTTTATCGGAGGCTATTTCTATTAAAGTTCCCTTTCTTCTCAAAAGCATCATCCTATTTCATTTTTACCACTGTTAGAAACAAATACATAATTATTGTGTTATCTTTATTGTCCGTTACGATACCGTAAACTTACTTCAATCCATAATAAATGTAGCCATGTGAATACCTATATGACCGATTCATGACTATTATTTTCTCTGTGTGCTAAATCGTATCTTCTCCAAGCTCAAACTTTTCAATAAAACTGCGTTTTTCCGAAGTGCTGTTCGCGGAGGTAGGCAATGTTTTATGTATCTCATTAATAGGCGCGACGATTTATTGTTTGAAAAAATAATCTTTACTAAACATTTAAAACGGCCACCATCTTGAAACAAATTATAGACAGATTGAATGCCATATGGTCGTGTTAGAATAGGACTTCGCTACGCTCAGTATAGATAGATCCTAGGAAGTTATGTTTGTACACTACTTACTGTACTCCCTTGAGATGATTTATAAAAAAACGGCTCTGTATGAATTTTTCATATTTTATTTGTTTAATATTGAAACAGCTTCGTTGAATGCCGAATGTCATCTCCCTTGGTCCTCTCTTTCCTTTAAAGTCTTACCTGGCAAGAAAAATTAAGAAAGGAAAATAAAAAACTTGCCTACGCCAGTGAGATGGAAAATTTTTGTAAAACACACATGTCATTCTAGATATTGTCGTTCGTCAGATCGTCATTTCAGCTCTTGAAAGGCCTTTGAATACAGATCAATCTTGTGTGAATCGTGCATCACTCATGATAATTGTCATTTCGTATTTATATAAATAAAATGTGATTGTATACCCACAAATTTAAGTGATACACCCCATTTGATTTTTTTCAAAAAACAAACAGCGAACAAAAAGTAAGACTTTCATCCATCTTTCCTCTTTTCCCACGTTTTTGACCCGTTCGAATGAGTTTTTATGTAATTTTCAGTACATCTAAATATCTTGTCATTTAACCACCATTCAGGCAATATAATATTAATAATATTTTTTTCTTCTAGCATATATGTCGCACGCATATCAGAGCAAAGGTTTTTACAGTTATTTTAAAGTTTGTATTGTAGTCACCTGAAATGTTATTAGTCAATATCTATTTTCTACCTTGTAATTTTTCGTTATATGTGTGATTTAGTTTTTTAATGAATATTGTTAAATTGACTTTCTGACAAACTGCTTTGGCAGTTTAGCGGGTGCTTATAATGAATAATTAAAAAAAAAACCATTAAATACTCGTAATTCGTTCCTTTTGTGCAGAATAATCACGCTTTCTAATATAGTATCTTCAGGTAAGATAGTCCCTTATTCATGATTTTTTAAAAGTTTGAAACATAAAATAAACATATGTATAAAAGTTCATTAAAACACTATTGACTTTTATTTCAACGCCAAAAGATTTGCTTTCCATTATAAAAGCGCGTCCCATAAAAAAATGATTGTCTAGTACCTAGTTCCGAAAAATCGAATTGGCGTGCTAAAATGAGCAAAATCGCTGTACAAAGCGCCTCATAAGCGGAAAAGGATTCTTGGCAGACATTGACATAGGATTTCATTGGGAGGACTTTCCACGAACAGGAAATTATTTCGCGAACCATTTGGAATGTGAAGATAAGTTTAATCGAATTCCATCATTACCAAAATAAATTTCCGTTAGACCAAACTGAAAATTACATAAAAGTTGCTATAATATTTATGATTTTAACTATAAAACTAATATTGACGTGGCCAAACTTTTGTATATTGTTGAATAAATGGTGTTAATATTATTAATTCATCGGAAGAGTACGGGACGTTTATGCGACTTGTTCTGAATTTCAACAGATCGGCCTTATTTGCGTTCACTCCTGAGAAAAAATATTTCCCCAAGGGCTTACATCACCTTTAGGGATGCTGTGTGGAAGGCTTTTATAAAGAGAGGTAGGAGCAAAAGTGGGTCTTGTAGGAACCATGTCGTACGAGGAAAGAAACAGAGAGGACCGCAGATCTTTTCACAGCCGAGCTGTTGTACCTATATTTAAAGAATGATTTTCTGTTTTCTGTATTTTCTCTCCCCACAACTCTAGTTCTCTAGGTCTCTTTAACCCCCAGGCTAGTTTGTTCGCTTTTTGGAACAACTCATATAGGTTTCGAAATTGTTGTATCTATCATTAGATATATCTCCTTTTCTATCATGGTGAGATATGCGATTTAAACAGTGTTATAAAGATTTCATTTAAAACTTTTATGACCAAAGTTTCCGACTGCAATTTGAAAAAAAAAATGAAATTTTGAGAATTTTATATTCATTATTTTTACATGAAGCCACAAAAAATGACGACTGTATTAAAATTTGACCTTTCAAACACAATAATTAGTTTTTGGATACGTTCATAAATATTCAATTTATTTGGATTTTTTGCAAGGCTGAAATATTTTATGCTTCTCACAGAATGTGCCCGAGGTATGAGGGGTAGACCTAGTCTCACTCATTTCTTTCCTCAAAAATATTCTAATGATGCACAGGATCTGAAGTTAATCATTTCTCTTGGTTATTTTTAATTTTTTTTTAAATAAAAAAATCTCGGACGGTGAGCTCTGACATCAGGAAATTCCATCTTCAGAGCACGCATCACTAATGCACCGTCGCACCAGGATAAGAGTACTCCCGATTGAGGTGGTAAAATCGGATCGTTTCGTTTCGAATGATAATGGAAAACGATTGAAATAAAATAACCTTGAAGGATCGCATTTAATTTGAAAAAGTAAATTCGTTTAGATCAGTGGTATGAGATTAATGTAGTTGTCGATTCTTCTAGTGCGGTCTTTCTCGTTGCTCGGCAGTCGGTTAAATAGGAACACAGGAAATAAATGAAACCAAAGGAACGTGATGGGAAATGGAAGATTACAGAGGAGACAGTGGATTGGCCTAAATAATGATTATCTCGCCATAAGAACTGCTGAAGAAACTGATCTGCCGATTAGTTGCCTGTAACTTCAGAGTGGAGGTCGGGTTGAGTCGGAGCAATGGAGCAGTTGAGGGCTGGCTAAACTCACATTAAAATTTCTATGATCCAAACCTAATACATATTTTTTTAAATAGATTTAATTAGGTAATTAATACCTGCAATTGCTAGTTTTAGAATTAATGAATTTATTTATTGATCGAATCATGCTCTAACCTAATTAAATCTCAACTTGCCAATTTTACCAGTCTTGTCAAAATTAACGATTTCACGTTTGAATTGATTGCTTTGAAAATAATCTTTATTGAACAATTAAAACAGCCACAATCTTGGAACCACCACATCCAGTTTATTATTATGTACATACCTTCAAGATGATAACGTCGTAGGTTCGAAAATTGTGATAGACCAATTTTGAAAAAAATTACACATAATTCTAGTGACAGTCTCAGCTATAAAAGCGCCAGCATTATTTGCCTTGGCCTATTTCAGAATATCGCTCGCTATACATAAAATATCAATTTATAAATAGTATTTTATTAAAAAAATTCACCCCTCTGATAGCATAAGCAATAGATTTAAAACGAATGGCTTAATAGCCATCCCTTTGCTTAGAACTCCACGGCTCAGCACCACTATCTGTATCTAGGTGTAAGATGGTACAATATATTATTATCCAAAAACAAAATTAGTTTAACTAAAACATTGAAATATGAACCATTCAATAAACCAATAAGCTCCCTGAAATTGGATAATGATATATTGTACCCTTAATTTAATTTAATTTACCCTTACTTTAACTGTAATATTTAATAAATAAAAAAAAGTATTGACTTTATATAACTATTTTTTTTCTAAATTACGAACCTATGTCAAATAATATTTGTATTTATCTCCTAAGTTCTTTGAATAGTGTTTAAACATTTAATTAGAACATTATTATTATTTTATTTTTGCATGTAAATAAATACTCCTCCCATAAACACGAGCTCCTAGAGCTCAACTTATGGAGTAGTAAAATAAAATAAAAATAATTGTTGTATAACCTTGCATATGTTATCATTTTTTAATGTAAAAACAAAATACTTGAAAAAAATATATATACCAAGCCAAATAAGGCTGGCGCTTTTATAAGGTCTGTCACCTTACCTGTTGTGGATTTTCTGATTTAATATTACAATATTACAATGCAGAATGTTATTTTGTCTGATTCCTGTACAGGGAAAAAGTTTACCATAAACGTAATAAAATATTCTCTCGAAATGAAGGATTGGTGGTTCCGAAAGTACTAAGATAGAACCCTAAACCACAGTAACTCAATAATAAATGCTTCAATGTTAAAGATAAAAGTAAACCGTTTATATTGCTGAAGTAGCAAACAGATATATGACGTATATTGAGGGCAAACTGAAGCCCCTGAATTACTACTTAGAATTTAATTATTTGTTTATTTATTGCTTCCTTACTGATTGGTAGATATTATTCTTTTCGTTTCCATTTTTAACCGTACAAGAATAAGCCTGTGTTGAGGTTAATAATTGTATGAACTAATAAAAATAACACAAACAATGTAGGTATTGAAAGAACAATGTTGTTATGTTTATGTTTCTCACAGATAATGGGTACCTACTAAGCTGAAGAAAGTTAATACGTTATAATGTAAACATGTATTGTGACCATATGTTGAAATTTCATAATTGTAATAAAATGTTGCCAATGTATACCTGCTGACAAATACAAAAGTAGTTTAGCAGGTTTAGACAAGAAAAAAAATCATTTGTAACCTATTTAGTTTGTATGATTTTTTTTGTTAGACCAATTACCAAGACACTTCTCTCTCTGTTCATGAGAATATTCATTTACCTTTCAGAATATATGTCGTTGCTTGTACGGAGAGACGCTCTTCACATTTCTCTTCTCTAGTTGCTTCTGCATCAGTTCCACTAATCCCGGGAGGTGTGGAATCACATCTAACACATTAAAATTAGCACGACTTTAATATTATTGTATATCTTGCTGCATGGTAACCCGATGTTATATTAAAACCCGTAATAATATGAAAACAAAATATTGTAACAATCTTTAAACCAAAATCGTAAGACATCTCATTGGAAGACACGTAAACCGTTATTCGAGAGAGCTTTATCTGGGCCAAAATCCAACATTGATCAAAATAAGGGCTCGACCCGGTCTTACATTCAGTTTGGCAATAATCGGCCTCGGGCCGGGGATAAATTTGCCAACCCTGGCGGAACCCGCTAGAACCCACCAGAACGCAATCACATTTATTTCTAATGGCATCTGAAAATAGTCCAATGTATTAAGTTGGATATCGGATTCCGAGAAACAATTTAATTATTTTAACGGCATTTATTCCGTAGAGATCGAAATAGTAATTTTACAGCACATTGTTGACTGCGGCGTTTATTTTCCTAAAGTCACAAACAGAATACTGCTTCGTTCTCGGTAAATCAACTTATATATTATTGCCGTTTAATAAAGTCTGATGAAAAAACCACGTTTCTAGACTAAATAAATTGAAGGTAGGAATACTAATTGCCCATTAATTACGAAAACTGATGGGTCTCTGTAAAGCTTGCCTCTGAGAACACTTTATTTAATAGTCTGTTTACTTAATTATTGAGTATTATAATTAACTGTAGAAGTTTGTAATCTCTCCTTGTAAAAATAATAACTGATTATCTGTTGTTTAGTGGATGCTTTTGAAGTAGTTTGGTTTCAAAAACCAAAAATTTTATTAGAATAATTCATGGCGAGGCTAGATGAAATGAATACATTTTTGGCGTTTTTAATTTTTAAATGGTTTTTGAAGTATTTAAATTATGCATCTTCATCATTACACATCTGATTAATGACATTGAAAGGACACTGCAAGGCTCGCCGAAAGGTAGGCTAAATAAGGAGGTAGCGCACCACGTTATAATACCCCAAAAATAAATACCGACGGATTGGCGTTACATTATAAGTGAGTACCCCCAAAAAATGGGGAATATTAGTTAGGAATTTAAAGTGGAATAATACTATTATAAAATTTTGCGAGAATATTAGTTTTAGTTATTGTAACAGCTGTTTCAGCGTTTAAGACCATCGTCAAACTACGTTTATGCTTTACTAGCTGGTTCTTGGCGTGCGTTGCAAAGCCATGTTCAAAGAAATACATTGTTTCTCCCTGAACAACCTTTCCCGTGCTTCCCCGTTCCCCTCCTGCGTCCCCTTCCTAGCTAGCTTTATAAATTGTATGATATAATTGATGTATTAGCTATATTATTGTAAAGTTTAATTAAAATTCATTCCGTATTTTTTTGTGAAAGAATAACAAAAACACATACATCCATAAAACTTTCGCGTTTATAATATTAGTAAGATGAGATAGACGACTTATAAATACGATTTTATTTACCGCTACCCTATTTTATTTGCGATAATATTTTCTTTAAAAACGATTTACTTAGATTATCAAATGTGCTAGGCACTCACTGTTAACAGTTTGTCCCCCCCCCCCTAATGAAGACAGATTTGTCTAATAGATGTATAATGTATAATGGTGTCAATGCTACGTAGCCACTCTTGCGATAATGATCATCATCGTCATCCTCTTTTTCTTTGTCCTATTTGGATCGGGGACCTATCGCTTCGATAAGGCGCCTCAGCAGTGTCCTAGTCTTTCAGCGGCCTCCGGAGTTAAACTTTATCTTCAAATTTTGCATTAATTATTTAATTACTTAACTTTATCTGTGGCGACAAACTGAACGCCAACCCTCTTTACTATTCAATATCAGAAATATCCCTTACATAATTTTATCTTTCCATAGATTTCTACGGTCACGTAAATATAATAACAAGATACCTACCAATAGTCCTATTTGTTTCTGGAAGATTCAATGTCATGATCCGACAAGAGTTGGAACGTGGAATTGAGAACATAAACTGTTTGAAATAATATTATTACGCTCCTGGAATGTTTGATGTTAAATTACTTTTACTGAGATACGATCCGAGTTTAGTGCGTGATAGATACAAGTCTGTCGTATCCGATGATAAAACAGAAGGACGTTAAACTGATTGGAAGCAAGAACATAAAAATCAAAAAAATTGTAAATGTGTTATAATATACGTCAATCTCTGTATATGGAAATAATTCTCTTCAGGGATTTAGATCTTGTGAATAAAATTCGGCGAAAATTTCAAAAGACAATGTGGATTTTGCAAATTTAGATTTTCTTTTGTTTTTATGATTTGAGACAGGCAGTCGAAGCGACTGAGAAATTTCTTTAAATTAATGTCACTTTTATGAGCCACATTTTTAAGTCACTCCCTGAATGTTTGTATTTGTTTTGGAGTGTTGCTTAAGACCTAAAACATTTTTTTATTGTTTAATTTCTAACATTGTAACTGCATTGAACATAATAATATTTTGGCAAAAACAAAATAGTGAAATACATATTTTAAAGGATTTCTACACCAATTAATAAATCTAGCTCTTAAGCTTGGTGTAGGAGTTATTTCATAATGGGGTATTTCCACGTAATTTTTTTATTGCTTAAAAAAATTAAGCAAAAAATTACGATGATTATGGCATTTTTATTTTATTTTTATGTTGACGAATAAATTTTCTAGAGCGAGTTGAAGTTTACCATTTTTGAATCACCGCTAAAACGATATTTTGGGGCGTGGCTATCGTGTGACGTCGTGAGTGCGGACGCTGCCTGACAGTGCTTATTTGTGCTGGTTTAGCCGAGCGTAGCCTGTGACGTCACAAACCCATTTGAAAAAACGGGCCGTTTTGATTTTGTCAGTTTTCGAGCGTTTTTAAAATCAATAATATTGAATGAAAACATAAAAAACAAACATTTATAGTAGGATGATTAAAATCAGAAAAATGGTCTTTAAATATTCCGTACATTTTCAACAGAATCCCTCGTTTGTGGAAATACCCCATTATGTACTAGAGTCCACAATAAATATAATCTTAAGTACCTACTAGTTTGTTGTGATGCTAAAATTTTAATATGGCATGAAATGAAGTATTTGATTGGTGATCTTATGTTTGTTAATTTTTCTTTTAAATTAATTTCACCTTTTTTAATGATACGAAATACGCTATTTTTTTACTTCTTCGGGAAGAATATTAAAATATTTTATGCATTTGTAATATAATTATTGTGCATTTGTTGTGTTGAAAAAAAAAGGGAATTTGGCGGTTAAATTTATGCTTTAATAATGAGTTAAGTTAAAAAATTTGGTTACATTTCATTTGAATATTTGTAATATTGAACCTTTTTTTTAGACGTCTTCAATTTTTGGTATTTCGAAAATTTTAAACAATGATGCTGAAGGGAATATTGGTTGTTTTTTCAAAATTACTTTAATAATTAGTTTTTGTACCACCTTTAGAGGACTTACAATTTTTTCATATGCACCTCCCCATCTATCCAATGATTCCATAATTGAGGTAATTAGAAAACTATCAAGGCGCGCACCGCAGAACGCAGCGTGCCCCGCTATAGGACACATCGGTTCTACGCACGTGTTTCCGGCCAACGGACAGCTAAGCTTTTCTAAAAGCTGAAACAGGCCTAGAAACATTTGGATTGAAACATTGGATAAAATCTAACAAATCCATAATTGCAACACTGTCGTAATAAATATGTTCGTAAGTATAAAACGTAAGCTTTTAAGTCTGTTCAAGTAGACATCAACATTATACTTTGTATCCCAACGTAATGCGTGTACAAAAGGTTCGATCAGTTTATTTGCTAATTAAGATTCCGATATCGATAGCCGAGCTAGAAACACTGCGGTCTAGCCCACTCAGTAAAATACCTTTAACGTTTTTATTTTTAACCAGTAAAGTTCAGTAATTAATTTGCCCGGAGAGCCGATAACATCGCGGAGCCACGAAAGCGATTTAAATGAGAAATATACCCCTCTTGTTACTATTAATGTGGCTTCTTAATAATAATAATAATACATTTGCGAAGTTTACGGAACAATTTGGAATGGGGAATAAAATTCATGTTAACAAAACATGCAAAAAAACATTCACAGTTTACGACAAACTTGTCAATCAAATCCTGCTTAAATGGTACAAGACTTGGATAGGCGGGAACTCAACGCTTTGATCTACTCTACCATTTAAACGATTAAATAGCTTGGTAGAATGCTGATATTGGCTTGGCACACACAGTTTTTTTTATTTGAATTTATCTGATACTGGAATATGGAACTGAGGTTTCACGAAGTAATAATAAAAATGTGGATATTGGCTTGGCAAACACAGTTTTTTTTTTAATTTATCTGAAAATGGAATCCAGAACTTCGGTTTCACCAAGTAATATTATTTCCTTCGCAGGGAGATCTCTCATTCTTCAGTCCCTCATCTTGAGCTATTTACTCAAGGTAGATCGATAACATCTTCGACTATTACTATTGTAAGTTGTGAGTAAAATGTAAATTGTTTGTTTATTAATCTTTGAAAAATCAACACTTCAATTTTAGCGTATTTTACATTATTCCAAAATTACAACCAATTATAGATTTCGGCCCTGTATTAAGAAATAATTATATCAAATAAAAACTAAAATATTGTAATGTAGTAAGAAGACCGGATGTACATAAAACAAATTAAATTTATAACAGAATTATTACATGCACAAACATAGACAAATTACTGAAATGACGTGACAGAAAAATTTATGCACTTTTCATATTTGTTTGAATGTCGATGTAAGTGCATAAGTAGGTAGTATAATTCAATTATTATTGCGACCACTTTCCAAAAGTTCTCTAAATATTCTCTAATCATGGTTATCAGGTGCATAATAAGTTGTATAAAATAAGTATTCAGCTTAGCTTAGAAATCTATGAACGTCTCTATTGAACTTCTATCTGAATTCATTGTGGCAAACTCCAGACTTATTTTCACCGTTTTAGCTTGCTCCCACAGTTATCATGCCAATGAAAATGTACCTACTGACATCAATCTACAACAATTATTTTATTTCTTCTAAAACAGCAAACTTATTTTGTGGCATAATTTTCATACAATTTAGTATAATTTGTTTTATTTCCAAATAGGCGATGTAAGTGATTAAGTAGAGATTAAGCATCTATTATTTAATTATTATTTCGATTGGTTTCCAAAAAAATTTCAAATGTTCTCTAATCATGCAAATCATTTGGCTACTGAGATGAATAATAAGTTGTAAAAAAAAATATTCAGTTTAGCTTAGAAATCTACGAACGTCTCCATTGAATTTATATCTGAATCCATTGTGACTACCTCCAGACGGTTATAATATCGCAGAGGTATTTCCACCATTTTAGCTTGTTTCGACAGTGATAATATCAATGAAAGTGATAATGACATCACTCTACATAACACCGAGCACGATGACTTATTTGATTAAACTCCTCAAGTAAATCATCACAATTACAGTAAAAATTAATCTATATACTCCCTCATAAACAATGCGTATATTTATTTTTATTACCATCGTCATTCTGCGTCCCTCAACTAGTCAAAACAGTAGTTTTCCCCGACACAAACTAGGAGTATAATGTATCCATGTAGTTTTCAGGCACACTTATTGGCTTCGTTTAGTTTTAATGGCGCGCTAACTAGTATCATTCCAGCGCAAATCAGTTCAACGTTCAGCCCGTACTCATTTACTTGGGACGGGGAGAGGGGGAGAGGAAGATTGATGGATGCTGCCATAAACAATGACTGTACCAGTCAATTTATTGCCCGCTTTGCCCCCGGAGTCCAAGAGCGAATCTTTCACATCACGACTACAGACTGTGGCCAGGGGCGGATTGGCACGTCATATTGGGCTCTGGGAATTATCTAACTAGCTGAAAATATTTCAAAATCAATGACTTCTCTATATTGTCTCCTTTATATTGTCATATCATAACTGGAGGTTAACGGTAGAAGAGCTTGTGTTTTAAATGTGTGATTTGTTCAGAAATGCGATCGTCTGTTGATTTATTGGTGAAAATAGTAACGAAATAACATTATTTTTTATTGTGAAGTCCCAACTTCTCCCAATCGTCTGGAGTCTAATTGGGGTATGTTGTGAGGTTCAGAGTAATAATAATGAGAAGGAAATCAGGAAGGTGAAGGTGAGGAAGTGCCTGGCTATTCAGATTTGGACACGAACCACGTCTAATGCCATTTCAAATGACGTTTCAATTCTGAAAAGAAGACCTTGAACTGAAACGCCTTTCACCTGGAAAAAATTGTCATTCACATTAGACAAAAACAATTTTATCAATTGCATTGATTCTTTAGGAATTTTTAGCATAAGTAAGGAACATTTTAGCGTATTTCCTGAAAGCTAATTCATTACACTAATATTTGATGATTAAACTTAGCATTTACCCTGAGATATGAATAATGCAGTTCGTATCACTACGAGTGTATACTGTACCTACCGGCACTGGTAATTACCACAAATATTAACGATAATGTGAATTCAATATCTTCTATCTCTCTGAAAACCGAACTTTATAATAATAATTACAATAACACAAGCACGTTACAACTTCAGTTCGACGCGTGCTACCTTAAATTAAATTTAAAAAGAAGATACGCGTAAATCAGTAATTTGTTTACTTCTAACTTGTGACATGTTTCTTCCATGTAAACTCAGCACTCTCAAACCCAAACCATGTTCCAGTTAGAATTAGACGTTGCTTATTACATAATGTAATGTAACGTTTCATTCCACAAGGGTTTTAAAACAAATTACAAAAAATGTTATTTCGTGGCTTGGAGAGCAATGAAGAATTATTTCAAAGAAACAGAGGGCAACTCTAGAATTCCGCAAGATTCTAAACTAGTCGATACTGGCTTTAACTGACAACAGCTTGGAATTATTCAAATGGTACGTGCAAAATAGGTAGGCCTTTATTTACGTAGAAAGTTTTCGTGAAACGTGATTTAAGGGAGATGCTACGACAAAACATTACTGTAATGGCAGACATTAGACGAACGAAAATGTTTCCTTTTCGTTAAAATATGTGTAGGTATATTCGTTCTGATTCCCTTTTCTCCTCAGTTCTTCGCTGTGCCTTATAACTTATCTAGTGTATTGTTATAGTATATATTTGATACACCATTAAAAAAACCTCTTTGGTATTTATTAAATATTGTCTGGAAAGGACGTTCACTTTTATTATCAGACCTTCCCTCGGCTCCTGTCCATCACAAATTCCTCTTTTGGCTCGTGATTGAAACTCAACCTCCTTCCCTTCCTTGTAGCAGGTGTTTCTGGTAACTAAAGTGAAGTGCGTGCCAGTCGCACTGAGAAAGGGTTACTTCTGTCTGGGACGTAAATTCGTACCATATCGAACTGTAATATTCGACGATTCGACAGGGTAACGTAAATAATCGATATCAACTCCGGAAAGTGATGCTGTATGACAGTAGATAACAAGAAGTCAAATGAATAGCTTTTTTAATAAAAACACTGAACGACTCTTTCACGAAGGGATTATGTGCAAAAATCCAAAATTGTAATACTTTCATTTACACTTAAATTTCAATCTGCAACCTCAGTTCTTACAACCAAGATGTTAACCAATCTGTCGGAAATAAATGAAAAACAAATGTTATATGATGAATGCTGTCCACAAAAGATTCCAAGTAGTAAGCCTGATGGATAACAATAAGGCATGGAACTGGCGGAGAAGGACGAAAACGAACTGAATGATATAGAAAATAGATTCCTGAGGCGTGTCGTAAAATCATGTAACCAAGGAAAACATGGAATGGTCCGATGAATCAAATACTTGAGTCGGGTCATGTAAGGGTCGGTACAACAGCTAAAGAGTATGTATGAGACGATATACGAAGTATGAAGTGCTTGTGTACCAATACAAGACGGAGGAGTTGCGTTGCAGTCAGTGCGACGTTAGATATAGTACAGGGAATATAAGGATTGTTCAGCCTACGTTGTTAAGTCCGTCACTGTCTATTGTTAAAATAAAGGCCAACCCTCAGAGGAACGATTGATGAGGATCGTAACAGTGGCCCGCTGCCTACCGAGACTAAGACTGGTCGTGGTCAGTCAGAGATTATACTTAATACCCAGCTCGAACTTGCACGATAAACTTCATAATGAATTTACTCTTTTATACACACTTGAAGCTTTTTCAATGGGTAGGTACATATAATGTCGAAACAATGGTTAAAAACCATTTTCTTAAATTGCAGTGGTTTACAAATAGATTTATTAGAAATTATCAGAAATATTATCTAAATTTAAATTATGTATGCTGTAAACATCCAATTAGTTCACTAAAAATGTCGATATCATTTGATAACTATATTATTTGTAGGCGATGAATAGGCGAATTTGCTACATAATTTGCTCGTGAATGTGGATGAGTGTTTCAGGCTAATAATTATTGCTTATAATAATTGTTACATTTTAAGTCTTTCACGCAATTCTCGAAGAGATAGTCAGCAGTGAAAAGTATAAATTTTGTTTTTTATTTTTATTTATGATTATCTGGAAACTTACGCTATGCTAATCTTTACGATGCGATGGAGGTAACTCACATTGAAAACAGCATTTTGTATTGATTGTATAGCGTGTTTTTCTGATGAGTTTATGTGAAGGCTTTCGCGCTATTCCCGAAGAGATAAGCGGTTATGAATAATATTTTGCTTTGTTTATTTTTGAATGGAAGAACTGGTGACGGGTGCGATAGACAGATAACACGCAAAAAACACATGAAGGCCGCATTTAACAGGCCGGAGAAATGAATGTATGCAGGGAAGGAAGATATTCCGTAGAATATTTTTATGCATGAATAGAAAAACAGAAATCCGAATTTTTACTCTTGCCAACGTGCTTTTTTTGCTTAAGTTTGCTTTATATGTGTGTTAGGAATTGAATGAACACATAATAATATGTAACTCTCACATTTCTATGTCGGTGTGCACTGTGCATTGTGGGTGTTAGTCGAAATTGTTCCCGTGATAGTTATAATACATTTTAATAGAATTGAAATTAAAAAACTTTTTCACTTTGTTCCACTTATTTATTATTACCAGGACCGGTTTCATCCTACTACGGACATTTTCAGACCAGTCTGAAAATGTCCGTTGTAGGATGAAATCGGTCCTGGTAATAATAAATAAGTGGAATAAAGTGAAAAAGTTTTTTAATTTCAATTCTATTACAATGGAATTCCACCACGAATTAACAGTGCAAAAACTAGACTCATTATAATACATTTGTTCATAGACTGCGTTTCATCATCTGTTCACTTATTGTCTGATTAATTTTATCTTCACGGATTTTGCATCCAGCATTGGACATATTACTTATGGATTGAAATTATGTATATCTCTAAATTTACCGATTCCTGGCAGCGATCTCCGGTCTGAATCTGGTAGACATTTAAAACTTTATCAGCGATCTCACCTTCTCTTCCTCAAACGAAAGAGTCGTAAACTAATTTTAAGACACCGAAATAACTGCAACTGACAGGTATTGTATAAAATTAGTTAAACTTTCTCAATTTCTTAGAATTAATACTTCCCACACATACACACGGCGTGCACAATAAAACTATATAAAAATTACAAATTTATTATTATTTAACGAATGAAATCAAATCAATTTTTGTTCTTTATAATTAAAATTATTAATATGTTTCGAAACCAATGGTACCTTCGTTAAGAAAAAAATAAAGTTACCATAAACATATATATAATTATCTGTAAACAAACAAAAAACATTACCAGGAGTATTGGTTAAAAGGTATCATAAAAAACCATTATAAAAAATATAAACATAATTTTAGAATAGATAGCATTGCATTTTAAAAATGTCTAGAATTAACACCAAATAATCAACTTGACCAAATAAAAAAATTGATTATTATAAATATTACCATCAATGGATATTTAAAAAAAAAGATTTCGTTGTTAATAATATTTAATTGACTTTTAATTAACTTTTTCGGATTTCTAAAATTTCTAAGTAATCTATTAGTAAACCCGTTGTTTTCGAGTGTTAAATTTTTGAACCCCTGATTTATATTTTATAAAAATAATGATTTATTTCCAAAATGTGGTCAGCAAATTCAGAATAATAATAAAATTATTTGCGCATCTTAGGTTACAACCTTACCTTTATATATTATTTAACAGCTCGCCTCTCGTGTTTGTGAGAAACAGGTTTCCCCTGCTAAAAAAATGGTTCTAAAAATACTGATCACATTAACCGACGCAGTAACTGCGTTACTTCGAAAATACTGGGTGAAAATCTCAGAATCGGTTATCGCTAATAGCGGTTGACTTTAATGCTTTTCAACCTTCAAGGGAGAACTGGTGGGTCGCATCACCCCCTGGGAGAGGATGCGGTGGGTTGTAAGTTGGAAGTGCCCAACTTTTACGATACGTGTAATATCTAATCTCTGTAAAACCTTTTTATCATAGGGATTGTAGCACATGAGAGCTTGTAACCGCCTTTTACGGCCGTCCTATTTTTCTTATAAACCCTCGGTGGACCAGCCACGCGATGAGGGTTCATACAACAAAGATGCATGTGTGAAGGGATATCTACGCGTACTTCACAGGGAAAACATTTTATGTAATTTATCATAAATTATAAGATTTCTTGAAAGATCCAATCTAATGTCTCGAATGGGTAAAAAAACCTTGTTTGATCTAATTTAGGTGCTTTATTTAGAATTTATTTTGACTTTTGTTTTGCCTTGATATTACATTTGTAAAGTATTGCCACTGTAGTAACTTTGGAATAAAAAAATCTCACAAATCGATATAATATTAAGAGTGGTGAATTATTTTTTCTTTTTATATTAAACGCCTTAAAATTTTAGGATAAGTGAACGATAAGCAACCTATGTTTCATTTTTAAATTTAATTTCGGAGCTCCACTATTACGAACTCCGGAGTGCAGTCAATTTAAGAGTACCAACGCGATTAACTAGGCATAATGACCTATTTGAATGTCACCATAATAAATTATGTAGCAAACTCGCCAATTCCCGAATGAAATGAAAAACATTAAAAAAATAATTTCACTCTAGCATTTTGAAAATATATTTCAAATATTATTTATTATTTATTTTATTAAACAATAAAACATTTTTTTAAATGTTTTTTTTTTATATGCGATCATTTTCAAACACATTGTACAATAAAACCATAACCGAAAAGAGGCTCGCAAATAAGAGATTTCGAAACTTCATCAGGTTTTACAGGGGCCAAATACTTTTTTTTCTGGGCTTATGAATCCACTAATAAAATAAATATTCGATTATTTCGTAGACAAATTTAATTGAAGCATCTAAAATACTCGTATTTCTAAGCGACCTGATTTTCACACTAATATCATATGATTTTGCATTACTTAGTAGTGTTCTTCTTAATAAATCTCTCTACAAATGTCTGTAAAGAGCACTTTCACATTGTAACAAATTCTCTTGAAAAAATCTTGCTATTATTCCCAATTGAGGGTTTAGACAGCAAAAACACTTTAATTATAAATTAACTGGTAAGTAAGATATCATTTGTGAGCTGTGGAACAATAACAATGTAAGGAATATAAATGTAGAGATGCCACCACCGAGATATTGTTTGATCAATGAGATCAATCCCATAAAAGAAGGCGTCAATTAATCACGGACAAACACACAACTATCGCCATGTACGGAGTGGGAACCTTTAGAAAAGAATGGTATAAATGTAAGTGCTCGTTGATATCGATTTATTCATTGTCAGATTGGACGATATGAATGTTTGTGGGAAATTATATCAAAATACAAAAGTTTTGTTATCAAAGCCATTTATCTTTTTTACATGACTAAATATAGTAATATAATGTATTTAAGGCAATTCTTTTACAGGGTAAGCAACTCGACTATCCAGGTATCTTGGCGATTACCACCATACATCTGCTCGGAGGTTCGAGGTTCATGGCTAGGCAAACGTCGCCGACATTTTGCAAACACGTTGGCGACGCCAGTCTTTTTTAAAAATATATTTTTATTTATTTTAGCTCCGCACAGGAGGCCGTGAGGAAAATCATTTCCTTCGGGGCCTACATCATATTAGGTGATGCTGTGTGAAGGGTCTTTTTAAGAAAAGGAAGGAGAGAATATTCTGGGAAGGAAAAAGTTACGAGGGGTCCATCTTGTGCACGGTGATGGTATCGGTGCAAGGCGATGGGAAGAGAGAGTCCGGCTGGAGAGGTCAAAAGGCCTCCTTCAACCAGTATGTCGGTCCGGCTCGCCACGCAGCAGGTGGACAGACGCTTCCGCTACCAAGACCCGGAAAAACCTCACCCCATGAAGCCGGGCCCTCCTGCTAAGTCACTCAACGTAGCGAACCACTTGTAGTGACCTTTAGCAGAGGTGTTGGTTATCCAATAAATGAATAAATGTTTCCCGAGGCAAATGTGCCCATATTACAGAAAATCCGCGAAAATCCAAAAATACACAATAAGAAGCAAGAAGAGACAAGAAAAGCCGAGAAGAGGCAAGAAGAAGGAAGGCATAAACAGAAGGAAAAACAAGTCGTAACGTTCAATCCATTCCTTTATTCCTGCCAATCCTAAATTCCAATACTGGCTTATTAGGTTGCCATGTATACCGGTTGAAACTCCAACCTCCTTCCCGTCCTCAGAGCACTTGTTCAAAGTCCTAACAAATCAGTGCCCCCTGGAGTACCGTTCTCACCGGGACAGGAGTGCTTCTGGCTGTGGGGTACAATCGTATCGTATCGTATCGAGGCGACGTCGCACCCATATCCGTCTCCAGCAACCATCCGGCTGAGGTTGTCGGCACTCACGTTGTCGAGACTTTAAGCATGGCGTCTCTTGTGTCAGACATTTTTAATTGTCTATAATACACTTTTTTCTTTCAGAAACATCAATTGAGCGATAAGTTATTATCAGATAACTCTTTGATATATTGAAATACCTTTTGTGTGATTTGAGTTGGTTATATTTGTTTTAAAATCAATAAACACTTCCAAGCTTCAGTGTTTAGAGGCGTTTATTTGTTCAAATCTATGCCTTTACATTGTCATTACATTTTAAACGTTTTTTGATGAGCTCAATATACGTCGCACAAAAAAGTACCGACTTAAACATGACAATGGAACGATTTTTTAGTGTAATTAGTAAAAATGTGTGTTGAAAATTTCAATTAATTATTGCTGAAACGGTATAAAAATAGATTGGTAACTACATCGTAAATCATTCACTCTTTAATTCACATTTTATCGCAAGGTCAAAATATTTCCGCCATGCATTAAAATTCAAATAAATAGAATATTTTTGAATGAATCCGAACACTAAAAACTGTTTTTGAAAGGTGATGAATTACGCTACCAAATTTTAAAAATAGAAATAAACACACTTTCAGTACTTTTTGAAATGTAAAAATTTTGAATGCAAACAAAAAAAAGTTTTAAAATGGCAAACCTTTTTTTTTCTAATAAACGAATAAAGAATAAAAACCCACATACATATTTTATTATTCAAATGTATTATAAACGTTATCATTTATTTATTTTTCTGTCGTTTCATGTAAAAATAATTAATAAAAATTTCCGAAAGTATCATAAATTTTCTTCACATTGCGGACGGAAACTTTGTTTTCATAAAGGCGGGTATTTAAATTATTTTGGGATTGACTTTTAGATTTAAATATAATGGGTAATGTTTTGTCGTTCTAAAACAATATTTGGAGCATTTTTCTAAACACGATAATAAGGGAGACGCAACGATTTCTATGAAACCTATATTAGTTGTTACAAAAAGCGAACAAATTAGCAACAGGGGTTAACGGGATCGATTAGGTGTAAACTGTTGAAATAATTACATTTACTTGTGTTCCTAATTATGTCGTCTGCATCCAAACTGTATCTAAATTTATGTAATAAGCAATAAACAAAGTTAATCTCAAGTGACCTCCCAGGTAAGAATAGTCCTGTATATTTTCTCAATATTAACGCAGCATTTCGTACATATTGACGGTCCCGAAAAACAATATCGGATCTGCTAAAAATTAAAATCGTTTTATTGCCTTATTTGATGGCTTATATTGTTGATTTAAAGGTCTATATTTTCGGAATTTTGGATGAAATGCAAAATATTAAAACGACACCATGTTTCTACATCTCAAAAATAGTAAAAATGCAGAAATTAACCTTTAAACAGCTCTACTGCAAAACTACAAAGTCGCACATCCGACATTGTTTTTCGGGACCGTCGATATAGTTTTGTGTTAGTGATCGACGAATCGGTGGATGCAATCTGTTAGCTATAAGTTGTTGTAATAGTTTGTTTGTATAGCATTGCAGAAATATATCATAAATTTGTACTGCGCCCATGAGGTTATTTTTCAGAAAAACGACGCTGTACAAATCATTGAAATATTAAAATTATTATTAATTACAAAACCTTAAATACGTGTTCTTATTAACTAGCTTTACTATCCGGTTTCGTCTAATTTTCATAAACTCGTGATATAAATTACGCTACCTATGTTCAGTTACGTAGGTACCTAATTGTGTTGACCTATATTTTGCACATGACACACGGAGAAAAAACTGTGTTTATTTCATAATGCTATCGTTAAAAATTTTTAGTGTGACACGGAAAAAGAATCCGTTAGTAGGTAGTAAAGTTAACATCATGAACCAACTTATTTACGATCTAAATATTTTTTCTGGCACACATAATAATAATATATATTATAATGTGACTCCTTTTCGTAGACGACTAAAGCCACTTTAATGTTCATTCCTTCCTCTTCTCAAAAAGACCCCCCACACAGCATCTCAGATGACTTAGGCCTCGAGGAAATTTATTTTCCTCAGGGCCTCCTGTGTGGAGTTTTAATTCTGGGAAACAAATCAAAGAAGGTGTGTGGCATTTTTGTCTTCTATTTTTGTATAGTTCGTTTATTGTGATAGAGTGATTATTGAGAAGAGTATTGAGATGAGTTTTTGTAAGCAGGTATTTAAAAATATTTTTGCAATATTAATAATTCTCCCACCCAACTACCGTCAGCCTACCAATGTGTCTCAAGTATTTTGAATGCCATAGTCTCGCTTACTTCAGACGATTGGTAGCAGTTGGGATTCTTTTACGGTACTCGCTTAAATAAATAATAAGGTAGGCACCTAATATATAGTGATATATGTACACGGGCTCTAATTATTGTAAAAATATGTAGTAACATAACATTCTGAAGAAAATTTAGCGTTAATTTTGTTCTATTATTGCTGCTTCGATTTTGGGGACATAGTTCGGATCCGTTCCAATGGCGGCAGGTCTGAAACACCCAGGAAAATCCATCGATTTCCGAACGGGGAGATTATGTAAATATGTAGATCGGTCCAATTACAGACTGCGAGTAACTTGGAAGTAAGGCAGTCGTGCTCCAATTGTTCCCTATTACGCCTTCCACAATGTTAAGTATTTCGAAAATTGCAAATGCGGTGTTATCGAGAAATACTCATTGAGTGGTTCGAATACCAAGTTAGCTAAAATGTAGTTACATAAGCGCCTATAAAATAAAACGATCGATTTTGTTTATCGGATATCGATATTTTTTTGCATTTAAATGTTTGTTTTGTTGCGTATAACACTGGTAAGTTACAAACAAAAAAACAACATTTTGTTATAGAATACATTTTTGGCGTTTTCACTGGCTTTTGGTTGTTTTTTAGCCAATCTGCCTAGCTAGGAACTAATATCAACCTACAAGACATTATAACACTTGTAAAATTTTTTTAATATTTTCAGTTATTATGCAAAAATATTGCTATCTTATTTTTGATGTATAAATATATCTAACATATTGTAAAAAAATGGACACAAGGTCAAAACAAGAAATTGTGGTGTAAATATTACTATATTTATCTGTTTTTTTTTTAAAATTTGTACCGCATAAGATTTTCAACTGCCTGGAGGTAGGTAGGGGTACTGTGACATCCCCATTTTGTTGTGAGATTAAAGGGAGTGGGAGGAGAAGATTATGGGTAGATTAAGGTTGGGAAGTACCTACCTGGTATTTCAGATCTGATCATAAAACATGCCAAATCAGCCCAACAACTCCTTTGAAAAGTCATTAAAAGTGATGAAAAATATATATTAAAGTTGGTTAAATATGTTAGGCTATGGGCTATTTTTCAGTTATTTTTTTTCATAACTTTTAATACGTGTAACTTTTGAAAATGGTATTGAGTTGACTTGAAGCAATTCCATAAACTTTTCGATTTTAAATGATGACCTTTCAATAATAAGTACAGCTAATCTACGTTTTATCGAATTTTTAGACCATAATTATTTATTAGCGCTCAAGATTTCCAAATGCTATTAACCGTTTGAAGCCAGTGAGTTTATGGCAAACCCATGTTATTAGGCTTATGATAGTGAGAAGGGGAAGGAGATAGCTACCTGTACCTGGCTTTTCAGATCTGGTCACCAAACACGCCTCTTAAATTTTTTTCAAGCCATGCAAAGTTTCGATCATTCGGAAACCTTCCTGCAAAAATACTATGCATTACTTATATTGTATAAATAAATTAATTGTGAAATAACACAAATTAATCCAATAATTTTTTTTGCACATATCGGCATTTGAGCACGCGTCCTCCGGATTCGTAGCCGAGGATCGTAACCACTCAACCACGGAGGACGTCACATATAAAATCACACTAAACTCCACTATTAGATTGGAATTGTATCCTCATATTCAAATTATAAGCGACAACTCGGATTTACTTTGAATAACTGTGTTCTGTCTTCTAGCACATAGATAATGACGTAAATTATAATAAACGCGAAGTTATCATTCAGTATACATTGTCATTGTCCTCTATCATCACAGGGATCACAATGATTGTTTCCGGACTTTGCGACCGCTGACACCAATAATTCATTATATTTTTTGTGGACTTTCAAAGGCTTGATTATGATTGACTACTGTATTTAATATTTTTCGGCGTGGAATGACATCATAATATTCTTCTGGTATGCATGTAATAAACGTAAAACTAAATCTTTTTATCAATCAAATATTTGTAATGAAAAATTGAAAATTTTGATTCACTGCGGAATTCCGATACATTAATTTAAAGCGAAGCTTAATGCTGAATTACTATTTTAGATTAATCTTTACTATAAGTCTGTTAATATTATTAATACAAAAAAATGCTTTTTTATACTAAAACTAATACTAAATAGAAGCTTTTCCTACCGTTTTCGTTGAATAGAATTAAAATAAAATTGTTTATTACTTTAAAAAATATATATTAGCGAAACTACGAAAAAATGCATTTTTTCATTTGAAGTGTTTGAATGCATAAAATAACGACTTTTAAAAATACAATTTTTTGGCTAAAATTATCTGCGGCAGTTTCCACTGATTTCCACAACTTTTTCAAAGAAAATTATTCATAAAAAAAGCATTTTGCGCTTGAAATCGTAACCTCTAGACTCCGTTTTCTAGGCGATTTTTATGCCTATTTCCTATATTTTTGGCGATACAAAGCACACTACGAATGAACAGCTTTTTGGCCCGAAAGTAAGCGCTCAAAAAGTATTAGAAGGGGATATATATTATGTAAACACATTTGTTAGAGGGAGCGCGCTAATATTAAAAACATAATATTAAATTGAAAATTATGAAAGTGTTTAATCAAACACGACTCGTTTAAAACAGATCAAAAATCTCGTGGGATATATCTTAAATGGAATTTTAAGAAGTCCACTTTATTTTATCTTTTATATAACTTATAAAATAACAGAAAAAACGTGATTATAATAATTTTCGGGTGTACTTTGCGATTTTTTTTCTATTAAGGAAATTTCATATAATTTCCGTTTCGGCTTGGCAAATGTACAGATATAATCCTCAAAAAAATAACATATATTTTCTTAGAAACTTAAAGTGTTCTAAAATGGTAGAAATTCGGAATACCGCGGCATAAGGTACGAGGGTTTTTTCTACGTTATTACAGCCGTGATTTCTTCGTAAACGGGTTCGTTATAATCGAGTAACACTGTAATTTTGGAAGACTAGGCACGTGTTTGCAAACATATATCTCCTATACGTAAATACATATTGATTTAATATGTTGTGCTTGTGACATTTCACTTCTTGGGGTTGATTACTCCATAATTGAGAAATAATTAGGTCTCCATTACATCAAGCCTACAACATTCCTTCACTCTTAGCCTAAATATCGATCCCGCACATCATTTTCATATTATTAGTTCAACGCAACTGTTATTGTAACATAATTTTCATCGTAAGCCATGGAAATTTAAAATATTGGTTTTACAATTTAGTATAGTTGCAACGAATAAAAAAAAAATAATATAAAAATATACATGTAATATAAAAAATATAATTTCCATATTAATACTTAAAATATAATACATAACGCGTTGGATGGAAATTTAGATATATTTTATATCTATCTCATTTTTTAAACAAACCGGCATAAATAAAACTGTTAACAGTTCACACGGTTTTATAAGTATTAACTAGGTTTGGTTTGGTAGCAATCATAAATCTCCATGAAATATCTGGAGTTAATGTTAAGTTAGGTTAAGTTAACCGGCCTCTGTGCAGGGGCGTGCACAGAGTTTTTGATCAGGGTAGGCAGTAAGAAAATACAGCAAGTTTCACAGATAAAAATTTCCATATTCTATCAGATAATTTCAGAATTAAAGCACGACAAACGTTTTTGAACCGACAATTAGCATTTATGAAAGACAACTATTTGATAGAAATACATTACAACAGATGTTGTTGTCGTCACTGATTTCAATTTGCTAATTTTGTTCTAGAAAGCACTGCTTAATACTAACAAAAAAAACCTCACAGAAGAAAATTCAAAACGACAGTTCTACTCTATGCTTTGTGCATTTCGTAAACATTGAATTATGTCTTGTATGAAGTTAGCTCTAGTCAGAAATAATTCCTGCTTAGACCGCATTTTAGTGAGGCAGTTGGAGGGCGCGCGTGTAGTTTCTAGTTGCAGTTTATGCCGCGTTTGTAGTATGCCGTTTAATGTGTCGCTCGTTTTTTATGCCGTAGTATGCCGTTTAATGGTTGCTCAGCTTTTTCGCGCTTATTTTTGAATGTGTATTTATTTTAAGCAATAATTTTATAAATTATAATATTATTTAAATGCTTATATATTACAAAAACGGCAGGGTAGGCAGTGCTTATGTGCCTATATGGAGTGCACGCCCCTGCCACTGTGGTCATAGGGTAAGGCCCTTGACTCGCAATCCGAAGGTCGCGGGGTCGAATCCCGGCGTGCGCAATTCATTTTTTTGATTAATTTGTGTTATTTCACAATTAATTCAATAAAAATAATTTCAAGTTAATTACATTCCAGAATGGAAGATACTATCAGTATCGCCCTTTTGTAAGACCACCGTTCAGAATTGAAACGTTGCTTCATATGTGTTTGGTGACCGGATCTAAAGAGCCGGGCACTTCCCCACATTCATCTTCTCCATCTCCTTCCCCTCCTCACTACCTTCAGCCTTACAACATACCCCAATTGGAAATGCCATAGTCTCACTGGCTCCAGACGCGAGTAGCTGGGACTCTTCTGAGGTATTCACATAAAAAAAAAATTATACGTTCTTTTTTCCGGGCGGGGATAGAATATAGATAAAATATATATTTCAAAACAATATTTGGTGTATACGTATTTTTGTGTGTATGTGAACGTGTATGTAGTATGTCTTGTATGTTAATTAGTGGAGCTTTGTGAGTACGCTTTGAATAAGTTACCAGTAATGTTTTTCTTAAATGATGACAGGGAGTATAATACCTACATTAGTACACAGTAACGTTTCAATTGGTTCCATGCCAACTCAGAATGAAACCAACTCAGAAATACCTCAGAAAGGTCGTTAAAAGCTATGAAAAAATTATTTTAAAATAGCCGGTAGCCCCAAGCTAACTTAACCTGTTAAACTATTTTTTTATATACTTTTATCATCACTCTTAATGACCTTTCTGAGGTGGTTATGAGTTAGTTTCATTCTGAGTTGGCCGGCTACCCGTTACTATTACAATCCAAATCACGACAAATCTACGAGTTAAAACCCTTTGGGATAATGATAAAAAATAAAACCATTATTTTCCATTACTTCAGACACAATTTGATTTACTACCCGGAATGGTAAGGTTAGGTTGGATTGGGTTGGGTTAGGCTAGGTTAGGGGTTGAAATTCTAATGACCTGACGCCGCATTCGCGTGCAATTTCGTGGAATTGCCGAGGATGTGGAATTCACGGGCGAGGGCTGACATCTGCATCCACACTAACATAACACTTCAGATGTAATGGGATTCTAGTTTAACAGGGCCGGACGAGTTGGCCGATTCATTCTATAGGGAAAGACAGTTTGGCGAAACAATCTTAAGGCGTTGCATTAATAGAGAACTCCAGCCCATTTTTTTTTGTTTTTTAATGAATGACCTTCTAACTTAAATAACTACATATTTTTTTTATTTTTAGAGGTAGTTTTAATAGTTAAAAAAATTGTCAAAGTTTTGTAAATAAAAATTTAATAAGGAAAATTCAGATTTCGGAAAGTTTCTAAAGATGTTTATTTTACCGATTCGCAAAAATTAAATATGATTGCACCTCTGCCCTGATAATGGACACTATAATGCTGTACGAAACGTTAGATAAAAAAGGAGGTAGCGCAACACGGCGTAATCACCCAAAAATAATCACGATAAAGATTATTATTTTTCAAACATTTAACAAAATCAGGAATCATTTGCTCAGTGGTTAGAATGATGTCTAGGTTCACAGAGATCCTGGATTTGATCCCCTCTTACCGCCATAACTTTTTTTATATTCGGTTTCTTTTTTCATTTAGATTTATTAACATTATCCTTGTCTTTGATGGTTAAAGATGATGTTTATAAAATCGATTCCCAAATCAATTTCATTAATAATCTAACGCCATAAAGGAAAATCCTATGCTATATAAATTTAGTAAATAATTAAAATATTAACCCGGGAAACTGGTAGTGAGACTGCCGTACAATAAGTTTTAAAACGAGCCCTAAAAGGCTAAAACGCTTGCAATAAAAGTTCCCTGTCTTTATTGGTAAAACTTTGCTGCAATACATGAAAGTTTTCCGGAAAGCATTTTGTTCACAAAAAATATATGGATCTTCTTTTTCTTCTTTAGCTTTATATCGGTCAGTCCATTTCAAATATAACATCTCCCCAATCTACTTTTGTTAAATTGTTAAACATTATTATCAGATCTACCTCCACGATTGTTTCCTTGTTATTATTATTTGATTCTTAGCTGTTGAAAAGGGAAAATTAAAATAAATTAACATGAAGTATAATGCCATTTCTCACGCCTTTTCTCCAAATTCAGATAGACCGATTCAAAACTCTGTCTAGGAACACACTTATTGTTTCATCCTCATCAATTTGTCATTCGTCTCTGGTATACTGAATCTTGATCTAACCCGACTCGTATCTTTCTCGGGTTTCCCCGAGTACTATTAACTTTCTCGTCAAGTATTCACTTTATTCTCCTTTCTCCATTCATCCGCTCCATTCAAACGTTCATTTCTTAATCTTGTTCTGAAGTTTTCGGAAGTAGACATTTTTTTCTACAATTTCTAAGATTCAGAAAAATGTCCTGCTGTTAACAATTAGCTGATGTCCGAGGCATTGCCTGGGCTTTACGAAGGGCTTTTCAAATCAAAGGAAGACAGTCATTTTCTTCTTATTTTGAGCGCAATGTCAAGTGCGAAAAAAATTCATCAATATGTGAATAAAACTGGAGATTCAATATAAAAACAAAACCAGGCCACCCACCATCTGCCACAGACACTCTTCTTTATAATATTTATAAAATATTGTTGAGCTATTTATGTCAAGATATTATGTGTCATTGTTTGTAATAATTGTAATTAATTTTATAATTATGCAATTTTGTGTGTGTGTTTTTTTTTTTTTACATGAGTACCGCACAAGAGCCCCAACTGTTCCCGTCTGGAGCCAATGAGACTATGGCATTCCCAATTGGGGTATGTTGTGAGGCTGAGGGTAGTGGGGAGGGGAAGGAGATAGGGAAGAGGAAGGTGGGGAAACACCTGGCTATTCAGATCTGGTCACCAAACACGTTTAATGCCATTTCAAGCAATGTTTCAATTCTGAATGGTGGTCTTTCACCAGGGCGATACAGAGAGTATCTTCCACTCTGGAACGTGCCGCAAATATACTATATATTATTTTTAATTGAGTAAATTGTGAAATAACATAAATTAATCAAATAAAATTTATTTGCCACGCCGGGATTCGATCCCGCGACCTTCGGTGTGCGAGTCAAGCGCCTTACCGCTGCGCTACGCCGGTCGTCGTTGTGTAGTTATTACGTATCCTTTTACTGCGTAGATTTGGTAATTTTATGTGCTAACCTTTAGGGGAGCCACGTACCTACTTCCTAAATGCAGATTATCAAAAGATAGATATATTATTCATATCTTAACACGCCCTTACAAAGTTTATGGCTTTACACCAGTAATGACCAACCTTTTTAGTCGGTGGACCAATTAATTAATTTTCAACTAAGGCAGTTAGATTTGCAGTTGGTGGTGTCGCAATCCTATTTACAGTAAAAAATGGTATTTTTTCAATAAAACAATCACCTTACGAAAAAAGCGCCGCAGGCCAAAATTTTATGTATTCAAAGCCAAACAAATAAATGATATTGATTTTTATCATTTTGAAATATCAAAAATACCTACTAGCCATTTTGGGCAACTATTGATTTTTGACATTCGGAAAGCTAAACAAAATTTTGTCAAGAAAATGTTTGGTGTTTTATGAAACGGAAAAGCAACAAGAAAAACGCTGCATTGCGAACGTGGATATTTTTCTACACGGTGGAATCACGATGTTGTGTTATTATAAGAAGAAACCCTTTTGCAAAACAACAAAACCATTGAATATTCTCTAGCAAATTTTTTGATATTTTATTTAGCCAAGTGGGAAGTACGAAAAAGCTCGCGGGCCACACGAAATGGGCTACAATTTACTATAACGACCTAGACCCTTAGTTTGTAATGTTATAAAAAAATTGTACAATTTGAATTGAATAAATAAATTATACAATTCGCCTAACAACTGAGTTTTTATAAATGGATTGTTCTCACGTAAGCGAGAACATCTATAACCCAGTATTAATAAATAAACTAGAAGGTAAAAACCCGCTTCCGCGGGAACACTATAGATATGAAAGCTCCAATAGTTCTATTTGAATATTATAGATGGCAGCACCTCCGTATGTATCTATTACGTGAAGCGATTGTGTACGACAGACGCTAGCGTATTTATAATATAGAAGATTACCTTAGCTATGACAGATTTGTAAGGTCGTGTTTTGTACAAATTTTCTAGTTTTAAAATAAAGCCGATTTTGATCCTAAATGCAACTTTGATTTTAAGATTTCTAAATCCAGATCTGCACTCTCAGTTTGGTACATTATGCTGAACGCCTCTAGACTCGAGTCCACACGAATATTCAAACTTTCCGTTCAAACCAATCAAAATACAACCACTAACAAAAGGTACCGATTTATAAAATGCGAAATGAAATCTCAAAGCCACTTTCGTTGCCGGTTTTTACTTGGTGCCCATGTGCTCACTGAGATTTGGCATTACGGCGGTAATAAATTTTGATGAGTTCAATAATTGAGATTCGGTGCATTGCCTTGTGGTACTAAATTCAGATAATAATAATTATTAATAGCGCTTTAAAGACATGAAACAACGAAATAAACTTTGATCGGTTATTAATTTATTACTAGATTAAATTTTAATGAATAATTAATTTATCAATTGAACTGTTTTCATTCATTTAATAACTTCCCTGTTAAATTAACGCAATCGAGTGCTATCGGATGTCATTTCAGTTTAACCCTCAGTTCTCGAATATTTTTTAACGTAACATAAAAAGTTAAAAACTTTTTTTCAAAAGTGATAAAATTCGCTTTTAAATTTTATTATTAGAAACTAGTCTTTCTAGATTTTAGGCATGTATGGTAAGTTTGTACAGCGCCCTTGAGGTGATTTTTCACAAAAACGGCGCTATATAAATCGTCCAAATATTATTATTATTATTATCCAAGAATTTTTTTAAACTGTTTTTTTTAAATTTGAATATTAACTTTTAAAAATTTAAAAAAGGCACACCTTACGTTTTTTCCAACTAAAATTACTGATAACCAAAAAAAAACACAAACACACATATTTTATAAGAAAAATTTATATATATATATATATATATATATATATATATATAAACGAATCGCTGTTTCCTTTGCTCACACCATAACTTCAGAACGACTTAGCTTATTTAATTCATCTTTTTTTTTCTAATACTTTTGTAGAAAGTTCTTACAGAAAGAAAAATTAAGAAAATTGCCCAGAAAATTTAATAATTTCAGAAAACTTAACGACTATTTTAACTTCACGCGTTTGACAGTTTACGCGTTAGATGAAATTGAATTTAGCATTTTTTGTATCAAAGAATTGTCTATGGATTTTAAAAATTATTATAATTTTAAATAGAATATACGAAAAAAGAAAATTTGAATAAAAAAATTGTAATGGGTGGCACGCGAGCTGTTTGAAAACTGAATGTACCGGGACTGAATGTATGGAACGCGGGAAGGGGGTTTGCGGGACGGGGGAGCGGGAGAGGGAAGAAGGTGGAAGGGGAACGCGGGAGGGTAGGGGATGCGGGAGGGGAACGGGGACGCAAGGGAAAGAATATGCAGGGAGAAACAATTTATTTCTTTGAATATGGAATTGCAACGTATGCCGGGAACCAGCTAGTTGTTTATAATTATCATGGAATGTTCAATAAAAAGTCATGCTATGCGTGTGATGTTTTCTGTTTTCTGTGCGTTAGTCTTGCGTGAAATCTGGTTCAATAAAGACAAATTTGCTTTGAACATGTCATTTTCAAAATTGGAACGGAATAAACTGATTATGTGAAGAATTCAGACAAGAACCTATCTGTAATATAGTTTTATTTACAATTTAAATTATCTTATTTTTCTAATTTGGTTTATTTAAAAAGTATATTTCTTTAGGGTTGATCTTGGCAAGTAAAGTCAGATTTCGTGATTTTTCAAAGGTCTGCGCTTTTTCCATTTTCAAGGAAGCATTATTTGCCAGGCAACTAACTAACCAGATTTACTAAAGGATTTCATCTGAAAGGTAAATTTCTGATCATCTCTCTAATTTGTCAATTAAAAAATATAATACAAATAAAACTAACAATATTTATCATGAATTACGTATGGGGTATTATGCCGTGCTGCGTTACCTCATTCTTTAGCCAACGTTTCGGATAACATTACAGTGTCCATCATGCACATCACGATAATACTTTTGGTCGTGAAAAACGTGTATTTTGGAAATTCGTGAATCCTGAGGCGAATATGTTATAAATACTTTCTTTCAAAATCCTATAATTATTATTTGTCATGGGCCTGCGACGTTGGGGCTAGTATTTCTATAATATACATGACTCAAAAACCTTTACAGCTGTTTAACGGAAGAATGAATCGTACAAGTGACCCGTTCTCATGTGACAATGTGTCAACTGTGTACATATGTTGGTTGCGCGTTTGGCGTGTTTCCGTTGCCGAAGGAACCAATGATCCGAATTCCGCGGAGCATCCTCCAAACATCGGTAGAACAAGGACAGGATTAGGTACCACTCGACGCGACGACGCCTGTGCTCTAAAGATTGCAATCGGTTTCGATAGGAAAATCTATCAACAGACCGTCCCCCGTTTCTGCACAGAGCTTAGGGATTTTTTCAGGTATTTTGGGACTCCAGACCACTTCAGCTGCCAAAATCAACCATGAGGCGTATTTGCGATTTGTACAGCGTTCATAGACATATGAATATTACAAGAACAAAAAAGAAAGGTGGGGGTAGAAACCAACTACAGATGACTTTGATGATATGTGATTCGTGAATAACTCTGTCTGACAGTATATAGGCATCTCGCATTATAATATCACCATTTAGTTCTTACTCTGCTTTTGAATGAATAGATCTTTTTACATGGGAGCGCGAATTGCTCGCCGCGTAATGAACAAACAAAGTCCAAATACGGCAAAGCAAAGTTTGCTTATTTTCAGAGTCCAATAATTTGTTACCGTATTTAGTTAAAAATTTATTTATTTTTTATAAATGTTTCATAATTTACTTATCCCAGTAAACAGCGACGCGCACACGCCATGTATCTCGAGTGATAGTATGTGTTACAAAGACGATCATATTATAATATCTGAATAAGCCTAAAATAAATAAAATAATTCTTGCCTATGGAATGTAATACGACAATTGGATTTATTCTCGTTTTCACTTCTATTTTTACACGTTTTCAAAACACAAGCCACTATTTTTGCCGTGTTATTTCGTAAAATGCACCGATGAGTGCTCGACGCTGGCTCGCAGAAGAATGATGACGTCACATTTTTTGGATTCACGCGAAGCCATACACGATCTCAGCCGGTTCCAATGGAATCAGTATGTGGAGGTTAAAAAATGCTGTCTAGTAATATTCATATGACTATGACAGCGTTAGTAATCTTGTACTATCTAAAGTATATGCGGGCCCTGTACAGTACGCCCAGCTTATGAAAGGCTGACTTAACTCGGGCTTCGATGGAGCCCCCTATGTAAAATAATGCAACATTAGAGAATGACCGAAAACGAATGTGACCACACGCCACTAATATATTATGTATAACATCGATCATTCTATAAGAATCATTAGTCTTCTATCGGTGTAGCTGTCGACCGAGGGATGAAATTACTTCATCATCAACACCCACCCTCTGCAATCATTTTCAAGGGTGAAAAAAGTACCTATTATCGCTTTGTAATTTCCCAATATATTTAATGTGTTTTTTGCTGCTTATAAAATAAATATCATCGCATACCTAACGTACTATAATATTCCAACGATAGTAAAGATGGTAAATCTCCGATAGGGAAGAAAATTAGGTTCATGGTAGAATCCACCTATACAGTACTAGAAGGCATTTAAAATCGAAGTTCGAAAAGGTTGGTTTTAGCAAAGCTATCGCATAATAAGAAAATACGGCATTATTTTTCTTCTTCTTTCTGCAATCTGCCGAACAGGCCTTCCAATGATATGCTTAGTGAAACTCTAAATGACCAGCTCAGTTACGGGGGCTCCATTAAAGTCAGTGTTAAGTTAGCTTCTCTGAAGCTGAGCATACTGCAGGGGTCCGCAGATACTTTAATAGTACGCAACTGATAACCCTGTACAAATCGTAAGTGCGTTTCACAATTGATATTGGTAGCCACCTTTAGCCTGGAGCCCCTAAATATCTGAAAAAAACCCTCTACTCTGTGCAAAAATGGGCGATCCGTTTGATAGATTATTTTATATTCACAAACGGATTGCAATATTTAGAGCACATGCGTCGGGTGGGATTGCTGTCCTTATTCTACCGATAATTCAATGGAGGTGCTCCGAGTAGTTAGTTCATTGATTCCTTCAGCACTCCTTCTACGACATAGGTCTCTTCATGACCCATGTCCACTCGTTCCTCTCCTCAAAAAGACCCTCCATACGGCATCTTCAAAGACAACAAGGCCTCAAGGAATATTACTTTCTTCAGGGCTTCCTGTGTGGAGTAAATGAAAAAAACAATGACGTTTCTCCTCCATTCCCCCATTTTTCTATCTGGAGAAATTAAAATAAACGCATATACATCTGTAACTTCTTTCTTTAAAGACATTGCTATATCGGTTTCAGAAATGCCATAAAGTAGAATATAATAAATGTATGTGTTTATAAATAAAAGCTGTTCTCGAATAGAATCAGTACAACCATGTCAACCATGACCCAAAGTTTTGACAAATTGGTATTTTTTAGCATAGAGCTGCAACGGCGAAACTGTTTTTGCTTAATTTGAATTATTTGGTATTAAAAAAAACACACATACAGAAACCTTTAGAGCATGATTGCAGTTAATGCATTTGATTTATATGCATTCTTCATGGGAGTCAAAATAACATTATTTCCTTCGCTCTCGTCGAGGTGGATTTTAATGCAATGTTTTCTCAGCCATAAACTGCAAATTATTACTACCGCGTTATGTTCATTTGCTAAGCTTAATGTCATTTCTGTCTCTTGTACCACACGTGTTTTATATTATCTCCTTGGCGCTTCTCTCTCTCTATGTCTAGAGCCGAGTCTGCGTCTTCAATTAAACTCAATTCTTATTAACGCCATGAGCAGTGGCGTATCGTGGGTGTCATCCACCCGGGGCGGAGGAAAATTTCGCCGCCCCCTTAGGTACTTCAATTTAAAAGACATAATAATTCTAAAGAGCTTTTCACCAAGAACAATCATAATTATTGTGTATTTTACAGATTACATAATAAAAAGTCATGTACGTTCAGTAGCGGTCCGTGAGTTTTCAGTTACCTAGAGTGCTAAGATTGAAAAATACGACATTACTGATGTTGCTGTAGCTGAAAATGAATTTTATAACTACCTAACCTTCACGCCGTTTCCCCGCAGGGGTAGGCAGAGAGGACGGACCGCCAACAACTCGATCTTGGCACACACTTCTTGCCTCGTTCATATTCATACATCGTCTCATACATGCTCTTCTATTATTCCGACTCTTCACATGGCCCGACTCAAGTATCTGATTCACTTGGTCATGCCATGTCTTCCTCGAGCGTCCCCGACTTCTTCTACCATTCACATTTGCGTCATATATTCTCCACATTAATGAATTTTATATATTTTTTAAAATTCAACTTTATGTATGAAGATCTTTCAGTATGTAAATGCGGCGAATCCCTTGACTGGAATAATCCTGAAGATCTTCATACAAGTTGAAGTTTTTAAAACCAATAAAATTCATTTTTAGCTACAACAGCGTCATATTTTTCGATCTTTGCGCTCTAGCTCACTAAAACTCACAGACCGCCACTGGCTACATATATGTTTTACAATATAATAATCACATTTATTACAAAAATTCTTACATGTATACCAATTATGTATATTGATATAAAATTATAGAAAACATATGATTATACCTTGACTATATAATTTATACACTAAAATCACAGTTTGGAAAGCGTATACATATGTATATACGATTAAGATCATGTAAATTGGAACATTGACGGACGATCATTTCGGCGAATGAAAGTTTATAAAGAATTATCAAAGCATTACTCACGGACTTCCCTGAAGTGATTCTTGCTGAATATTCGTCATAAACAACCCAAGCACAAAATAAAATATGGGGAATGCCTGCAATTCAGCACAGACGGTGTTGTCAGTGGCTTCAATGAGCAAGATGTCATTATTATACATTCATTTAAATAAAGTGGATTTCGTGATCATTTCAATCGGTCCGAATCCCAGGTGTTATCATTATTTGTTGTGAAATTTTGTCGCATCTTAAAAGTGCCGCCCCCATTACGCTACGCCACTAGACATGAACCATCTGCTCTCCAAACAATGGGAGAGGAAATGATGCCGAATGAAGCTGATTAAAACAAAGATTGAATGCCTCGTAATTAATTATAATTTGCGAGTCAACGTCGGGAATAAGACTATGAACTAACGGCCCAGCTTTCAAGTTCACGCCTTTCAAATTGAATGATTTCCTGGGTCAGTAACATCAAACCGTGTTACGTCATTACGTTCAATTGAAGACATTGCAAATAGTGCAGAATCATACTGTATGCTAAAACAAGAACCGTCATAAAATGAGTTCATAAGCGTTATAAAATTTAAAGACAATATTTTTCAGAGGTCTTTTGAACTGTTTGTAGAGAAAATTGCGATGTTTTAATAAATTATTATTGTAAAAGAAACAATAATAATCCATATGTATTTACAACTATGTATTAACTGTACCTACCTATATATATGACACACGTGACTGTATTAACTGTAGTATGTGAAATGTAAACTCTTATTTCATCCACAAGCAAATGTTTTTGATGGGAATATGGATATTATGCATAAAATAATAACAAAAAATGTTATAAGGCGGGTATAAGTACCGCTGCCCCGGGAATCATTTCTTCACTAACCAACACCTCTGTCACCTCAACCTTCGCTATCTTTGGGGTGTTCATGTCCTGGCGCCTGCTTACCAGCTGCGTGGCGGGCCGGATCGGGGAGGCTGGTTTGGAGAGACCCTTTGACCTCTTCAGCTGGTCTTTCTTGACCCATCGTCTTGCTGCAGCAGGAGAGATGGATTCATTCGTCCGTCAATCCTCGACACACTATCCCCTAGATTCGTATATACCTACCCCACATTCCTCTTAATCCTTTCCTTAAAATGACTGTAAATAAGGTAGTGATTTTTTTTTTAAAATTAATATGGTACCTATGCGCGTAATGTTAATCACGGTTCCTAATATATAATTTTAACTTTTTATATACATATCTTTTTGATACATATTTTTTTAAATAAATATAATGTGTAATTTAACCGCCTCGGAACACACTTTGTCTAGTGAGGTGGGTAAAATAAAACTATGTACATAAATAAAAATAATATACCGGCACTGAAAACGAACAGAACTGAATATGATTATTACATCTACATATAAACACATGTATCTACCAAGATACCATGACACGCTGACATGTTCATCAAAGACCTACAAAGTTCATAAAAGACCTACAATTAGTAATACGTAAATATAATAAAACAATGGACTAATGTTATCAAAATAATAACTTTTTATTTATTCGACTGATTTTCAAAACACGAAAACATCCTGTCTTTAATGATTGATTTAATGAAACAAATATTGATTTTCCTGGTATATTTCA
The DNA here is from genome assembly GCA_917563855.2 of Limnephilus lunatus. NCBI lineage: Eukaryota > Metazoa > Arthropoda > Insecta > Trichoptera > Limnephilidae > Limnephilus > Limnephilus lunatus. The sequence goes on along the minus strand of OU830602.1, from coordinate 50,870,676 downwards.
CTGAGCTATTTATGGAACATTTGATACGGATTCAGAACAATACTGTTGAAGAACTCAACAACGACGGAAATATTGAACAAAACTCCGAGACATTTCGCAAACTGAAGAGCATTTCAAGGAACAATACACCCGTAAAGGTTATATTCAAGATTGATCTTTTGAGATTTCCCCGACCTCAAAGCTTGTGGGTTATTGCTGAGTATTATTGTTGAACCAGACTTAATGTTATATAATCACGCGTTTCTGTTTAAACAAACAAAAAATCATTACCTTTGTATTGTTGTTTATTTTCAGTGAAAACATACTTAAACCTCCCAAAGCATCGTTCAATCATGTTTATTTGGACTGTTTTATAAAGCTTACAATTCATTCCTTTAATAGAATGCTTTCATTTTATGTACTCAGTACTCAGTGGGGTTGCGGTCACGAGGGTACCATGGGTAGTTGTCTGGGGTCTGGTGAGGCATACAACTAGAAGAGAAAGGATGAAAGCAGACTGAATGATGCAGAAATTAGATCCCGAAGAGTATGTGTAGCAAAATCATGCATGGCCGTGTTAAAAAGGGGGAGATCCGTAGGAAGGAAAGCTTAAATCACTGATGAGCAACACGAGCCATTTTTTACTTCCCGCTTTGCTAAACCAAATATCAAAAACATTGCCTTAAAGAATATTAAAAGGTTTAATGGAAAACTTTAGTCTTGACATCTTGGTATTTTGGTTCCATTTCCATTTACGCTTAAAGATTAGGTTTTAAAAAAGTTTCGATATTAAATTTCATATCAGTAAGATAATTATACATTTTCTCTCCGGGATTCATTGGGATTTCTGAGTTCTGTGATCAAATATTTAACGTTTTCAAAATCTGTAAGTATTACAAAATACAAAAGGATTTCGCAACAAACTTGTTTGTCTATTTTAATTGCAAGTATTTTTAAATGTTCTATACTTTCAGAATAATAAAATCGACGGAATTTATTGGTTTAGCGTTGGAGTAAATTTTTTTCGTGTCTTCGTTTGTGTTCATTGATTGATTTATTAAAAACTTGCAGTTTTATTAAATGTAAATAGGTTTACGACACCATAGACTACAATATTAACCACTTCAAACAGTAAGTACGCTACCCCCTTAAACATAAGTATAAAAAAATGCCCCACAGGTAAAAAAAAGGTTGCTAATCACTGGCTTAGATGAACAAAGAAAGGAATGTGTAAATATAACATGAAAGTGTGTGGTAGAAAAAGTCGGAGATGCCTGAGGAAGACATGGCAGAACCAAGTGATTTAAATGCTTGTATGGATTATATCAAGAGTCTCACGAGTATGTTAATGAAGCAAAAATAGGATGCTCATGAACTACGTAAGGTATCTAATAATTGTAATAATTTAATTTAATATATCTTATAACTTGTGTCATAATGAACTGTAAGTTAATTTAGTGACGTTTAATTGAGTAAACTTAATAAACAAATAAGAGCATGGCACAGCAGTGTTATGTGACGGTCTATAATAATAATAATTGGATGACTTCTATAGCGCCATTTTTGTGAGAAAATCACCTCAAGGGCGCTTTACAAATTCATTTATACATTTAATCTACACATACCTATATACTACAAGTGGCTTATAACTAAAATTGATAACTAATATTATTGTAGAAAGTAATCACTTTGTGGTTTGACATATTTAATAAAATAAAAAAAAGTTTTGTTTAAAACCACGAGTTTTATTAATTTTTTGAACCGACCGGTTTCGCTTTACTCAAGCATCATCAGGGTACAAATTAATACTAAACAATAAGTCATAATGTGTGCTTATATAAAACAAAATATAGAGGGAGACAAAATTTAGAGGGAGGCAAAATATAGAGGGAGACAATATGATACAAATATAACAAACACATCGACGGCCATAAAATACATTAACCTAAGTTCGCAAGTAATGGAAAAAACCGAAAGATAATTATGTGACTAATGGGTTAATAATAAATTTGGAGAAACAAAGCATCAACTGGCATGGTGGTAAGGAGCACTAGGAATTTTTTTATTAAGGGTTTAATGGAAACAGACCTAATATTGGACTACTTGATATGTCTAATTGATTATTAAGTATATTACTTTTGGTTTTTACAGCTTTTTTAATTTCTAGTGCTTCTAGATTGTTCAGTCTGTTACGATGCCCGTTTTTATGTAAGATGTTAGCACCGGTGCTATGACAAAACGTATGATCTTTATCGATCAAATGGTTGGCGAATTCTGAAAAACCGTTATTATTACCCTGATGATGCTTGAGTAAAGCGAAACCGGTCGGTTCAAAAAATTAATAAAACTCGTGATAACTAATAACTTACAAATATGACTTATATCACTAGTGACTTAGAACTATACTTATTTTTATAACCGAGCTTGTACTTGCAAGTCATAATACGAACAGAGCAGTATTTCTATTCGCATCATGACTTTCAACAGTCTTACAATTAGTTATTTGCGACTAACATACCTACTTATTTACATTTAGATCACATATTGTAATGGTTACTGCCATAATACGAATAGAGCAGTATTGTTACTGCTCCATTCGTATTATGACTTGCAACTGTCTTAAAATTATTTATTTACGACTAACATACTTATTTACATTTATTAACACATATTTATATGATTACTGCCCGTGCTGTCAGTATAAGTTATGAAAAATGTTTACAAATAATAAATTGTAAAATATTGTAAAAATCCTATCTGCCATCATTTAGTTTAGTTTAGTTAGCATTTAATTAATATTTTTTAAATACTTGATATGGAGGAGATCGCTCTGATTGCTATGATCGCTTGCACGGGGGACCAAAGGTTTTTCGCTGCGCCACTTCACTTTTTTATACTGTTTATTACAACGTAGTATATATTCGCACCAAAGAAGCGAAAAGTAACAATTCCAATAATGTCCCAAATAGACGTCTCATAATAACCAGTCATTGTTCACGTTTATTCTCTCAGAAATATAATAAACTCATCGATTTGTCAAACTTATCAAAAACTTTCGAAAGAGTTGGCGCGAGTTTGCGTCTTTACATTGTTTCGGAGTGGCGAAGAGAAATCTTTTAACGACAAGAAGGAATAGGTATAATATCCGTAATAAACTGCAACAGAGCACTCCAGCGGTCAGAACGGTCTTTATCATTCATTTTGAGATTATTTTGTTTTCAAAAAGTTTCGTTAAAATCCGAAAGATGCCACTAGAAAAATAAATATTATTTATTTTATTATTCAACATGTCGCATCCTGGTTGCATCAAATAATTCGGTCGGCTAGCCGGCCAAGGGTACTATGCAGTGTCAATACGGTAAACTTTTGACAAAAAACTACCTGAATTCTCAGTGCCTGAAGTCATTATGGCAACGTCGCGTCGCATGTCAGCTGTAACTAGTGACATTTCTGACGCTTGGCCAATTTATCGTCACCCAAAATCTCAAGATCACGTGGACCACAGAATGATTTGTGCTTGTTCCTTTTTTTGCATTATCTCGATACAGGAGGCCTTAGGAAAAAAATGCTCTTAGGGCCTATGTCATCTTGAGGGTGCCGTGAATAGGGTATTTTTAGGGAAAGGAAGGAGGGGACGTTCTGGGGGGATTAGGAGTGACGAACGTGCGAATCCATCCCTTTCACTGCGGTGCAAGGCGACGGGTCAAAAGGTATCCCTCAACCTGTCTCTCCCAATCCGGCCCGCCATGCAGTGGGTGGGCTAAAGCCTCCGCCGCCAAGACTTAAACAAACCTCACCCCAAAAACCCGTGCACTCCTGCTCACCAAACCTAGCAAACCTTTGTTGTTGGTTATACAATAAATTTGGGAGGCGGGTGTGGCTGCCGCGCCCCGGGAACCATTTATTGAATAACCAACACCTCTGCCATAAGTCACCCCAAGTGTTACGCTACGTTTGGTGACTCAGCAGGGGTGCCCGGGTTCATGGGGTGCAGTTTGTCGGGTGTTGGTGACGGATGTGTCTGCTCACCTATTGCACAGCAGGCCGGATCGGGAGAGAATGATTGAGGGAGGTCTTTTATCCTCTCGAGTCGGAATCTCTCGGAACATCGCCATGCACCTCCTGAACACACTGCCCCCAGATTCCTACCCATTCCACGTACCTTTTTCCTTCCCAGAACCTCCTCTCCTTCCTTTTCTGTATAGAGTACCGGGCTATTCAGATCTGGTAAAACACGGCTGAAGCAATTTCAAGTAAAATTTAACTATTTCTCAAAGGAATGTATTTAAAAAAATAATCGGAACGTAGCCATCTATTTTAGTTTTTAAATTGAAAAAAAAAATAAAACAAAAACTTGGTTTGACCAAGGCTCGAACCTTACCTCCCGGTGACCGAAATCAAACGCTTTACCACTAAGCTAACTCGAAAGTCGGAGAGTCTGACATTATTTATAATATAAGACTAAACTCATGGACAGAAGTGAAGGCGATGATTTTATTAATTGGCAACAGTGTATTGTATCGCTTTCCGTATCCTGTTGCCAAAAAATAAAAGCTTTTGGTTCAAGTTTGGGCCACGGGCATGATAAAGCGCCATGTTACGGTAATGTAATTCATTATTTTAAAAGTCCCGAAAACCTCTTTTAATACAAAATTTAAAAATATGAAAATTATTTTTAAAAATGGAGAAAGATTTTAACATGTTGCTGTCGTTTCGTTTTTTCTAATAAACTTAACCTAAGTTTTGTAATTTGAATTTTAAAAAACATTGAATTTAGGGTTTATGAAAAAAGTTAACCAAAACCCTATTCTTGATTTTTTTTAAATTTACGTATGTCTGAGTCGTCTGATGTCGTTTGAGTATTTTTAAGGGTCTTCATAATTTGAAAATATTTTGTAAAACATATGTAAGAGCGGTCAGAAAAGGGTCTGATTTCTGATTTATTTTTGATAAATGCTAACCCCCTGTAAATTTTAAAAATACGAAATATTTTTTTTTCCCACTAAAAACATTATTTTTATCGTATTGCAAAATAAAATTTTCGTTATTTCGAAATAATTTATGATTACATTCCACCTTAAAGAATAATATTTTCGGTATGTTTCGTGTAGAGGTCGCTTCACTATCCACAAGATTGACGGGAAATTAAGATTTATGGGAAAACTTGGGTTTGATCCTCAGAGTTTTCAGGGAAGAACTTGTATTTGTACGCAGGATTCTCGTTATAAACACCACTCAATTTATTCCTTAACTTGGGCGGAACTTCGTGTCTGATGGATGTATTGTGCTCGAAGGGAAACAACTTCATGTGAGGGTAATTAATTGATGTCGGCGAGAGATTTCCCCGGAGCTACGCCGGTGCGGTTTATACAGAAAGTATTATTTGCTTAATTTGCATTTGTTTCTTCATTGACTGGGGAAGGGGCTAGGAGTTGTAGATGATGAGTTTATACCATGCTTTAGTACCTGTTCGTCAACACTTCAATTAGTTCTCGGATTTTATTGACCTGTTTACTCGTTGAAAATAATAATACCTCTACAACGTGTATTTATACTCATTTCCATAAATTCAACATTCTATTTAAACTTTGCAATTTTTAATGGGTTTTTTTCTCTTTGTTTATAGTCTAATAATAATTGTTGGATGTCCACTAACATATTATATTTTATTTTATTTGGCAATTCCCTGCAAGTACTAATGAAAGGTCAAAGTGCTATGTATTTACCTACCAATGGACAGTGTCAGTGGTAACCTAACACCTCAATGTATTAATGTTGAGCAACAAATCACCTTAATGCGGTAAAGATTGACTATTTATTTTACAATTCATTGATATCTATATCTTCCCGTAAATTCAGTTAACCGATTAGGATCATTTTTATACCCGTGTTCTTGAATTGTAATATTATGTCAAAACTTTCTTCTTCTTCTGGCGCTAATCTTAATTGTAAATATGAATGTTATTAAGTCACTAGTTTCTAGTTTTAGGTCAGAATTTATATGTCTTAATCATAAGTCACTAGCTATAAGTCTGAGACGTAAGTCACTAGTTGTACTTGTAAATCTTAGTTGAAAGCCAGTAATATAAGTCACTAGCTATAAGTCTTAGATGTACCTAAGTCACTAGTTATAATTGTAAATCTTAGTTATAAGCCAGTAATATTCATAATATATTTATTTGTACAGCGTCCTTGAGGTGATTTTCCATGAAAACGGCTATATATAAATTAGCCAATTATTATTTTTATTATTTAATTTTTTTCTTTTGATGATACAACAAATATTGAGGTGGTTGAGTCGATAGCGTTGTGAGTGGAAATAGGGAGCTTGGCTAGCAGTCGAGCGAATATATTTTTCTGAACAAGTAATGCTTAGTAAAAAAGAATGTACAATGTACATACCGTAAGTATGGCTTGGTTTCAAATATTTTATTTTTCGTACGACAGTAACATTGTAGTTATTTATATAATATTTTTATCTCCGTGATTTATTGTTCCCGGCTCCAATGGTTATACAATGTATTCAAGTGTACAGTGGTACATCGATTTAATCTATTTCCCGGTTAATCCTAATAGGTACATTTTAAATAGCTCAAAAAAAATTGACAAGTATCATTGACGCATTTTAAATCTTCCACGGCAGTCCGAAAAGGTCGTTTTTTAAGGTTGCTTAACTTTTGTTCACAATTTTAAAATCACACATTCTTTGTAGGGTACACATATTTTATTTTTATGCGTAAATGAAATATTCAGTGTATACGCAATACTACCCTGTGAGAATATCATTAACTTTAAAAATTGTTGCAAAACAAATTTATTACCTCTCAATATCCCTGTGAGAATATCATTAACATTAAAAATTGTGGCAAAACAAATTTATTACCTACAGTGACCCGACAGTTGATTCCTACTGTTATGTTGGTCCCCTGAAATTATAATTATTATAAAATCATAATTTTTTGTGCAATATTTACCAATTTAAAATCTATAATAGTCTTCAGAAATACCTTAAATAATAAGTTAAATAATAAATGGTAGCGATATCAAACGAATTTATTTATAGTGACCATCGGGGTATATTAAGTCAATGACAGTGACGATATAGATATAGTTATAGGGTACATCCTCTGTGCACCCCCCATCGGGAATGCTTTGCTAAAATTATTGGTAGACTTACCGTATGTTCCCTAAACCGACTGCATATTGTATATATAAATATTCCCGGGCGCCAAAACTGTTGTGGGATCATCTGTCATGTATTCATTACCTACGATCTTACATTTCCAAGTTGTTACTAAGTAAATAGTAAATACTAGTAAAGCAGTAAATACTATCAGGATCTCCCTGGTCAGAACTATTCGATTCTGAATTGAAGTGAATGATTCCAAAATTGAATTAATTCCAAAATTTAAACGATTTAATGATCTAATTGATTCCAAAATTCAATTGATTCTAAAATTGAACTGATTCCAAACATTGAATTAGAATATGTCGCAATTTGTGTCATTATCCTTCTCCTCACCACTCAAGTCTCATGACATACCATCATGGGATGCTGTAGTCCCACTGATTCCGGTCAGATGGAATTAAATTCCCAGTTAAGCCGATTCTCAGTAAATCTACTCACCGGTTAAGTCAAACCCGGTTAAATCGAGAGACTACTGTGTAATGTATAGGTAGGTACTGGGATGTTGGTGTTCGGCCGTCCTGTGGAGTGGAGATACATGATTCATGGGGTGTGAAAGATTTTATGGCTTGCTTCGTGACGGAGCGAAAATTAAGTCTGAACTATTGATACTTGAGTGGCTGGTGATCCATTATGGAATGCTGTCAGATGCAAAGGACGTGCGCCGCAAAGTAGAAACTAAAAAGAAAATATTATCTTCAAAAAGTTTTTTACAAGGTTTTGAGATTTAAAAAAAAAACGATTCTTCTGTTATTCTGATTCTTGACTCTTGGCACGATCGTTGTAATTTGATTTCCTCGGACGCAACCGACTTATTTTACCATTCGCTTTCGCGTCGTACGCAGATTTAGGTACTTCTTAATTTCTCCGTTGACCCGCTCTACATGTTGAAGCACCCCTTTATCAATGTCCTACCTATCTAAACTCTAGACTGGTCAAGATATGAGGTTTGCTGTCTTCCACTCTGAGGTAAAAAATAAATTGATCCGACTTACCACTTTTTGCCTAATTAGCAACATTGTTCATCCTCCAGACTAATACATTTGTGAATTTAGAACCTTCAGACTAAGACATCTGTGAATTTAATTAAGTAGTTTTCGAAGTGGTTATTAATAAAGCATCTTAATGTAATCTTATCACACACATAATTTGTATTAAGTTGTATAGTAGATGCTGCATGAACTAATTTCCCTTTGCGAAGATGCAGTAGTAATATGGGAATGCTGATAGAGATATTGAAAGGAGGGTGAATGCAGGTAACTCTATTAATGGAGGACTGAACGCCGTTGGCACCAATAAAAAAACTGTCCAAAGAAGCGAAGCTAGCCGTCCATAATGGAGTGCTGGTACCTACCCTGATGTATGGCAGTGATGCATGGAACTGACAGAGGACGGATGAAAGTAGACTGAATGTTGTAGAAATGAGATCCCTGCGGCGAATATGTGGTAAAACCATGTACGATCGCGAGAGAAACGTGGAGTTCCGCAAAGATTGCAAGGCTGATGTAAGCGTGATGTGTAAGCTTAAGAAAGGGACTCGCCGATGGTTTGGGCATGTAGAGCGAATTAACGAAGAAAGGAGTGTAAGGAGAATATATGACGCAAATGTGAATGGTAGAAGAAGTTGGGGACGCCCGAGGAAGACATTGCACGACCAAGTGAATCAGTTACTTGAGTCGGGCCATGTGAAGAGTCGGAATAATAGAAGAGCATGTATGAGACGATGTGTGAATGTGAACGAGGCAAGGAGTGTGTGCCAAGATCAAGTTTTTACCCCTGCGGGGAAACGGCGTGTTGGTTGGTTAGTTAGTTAGTTAGTTCAGTAGTAATAATAAATTAAAATTAAACATTTGCTACTCCTCTTTTACAGTCGATATTTTTGCACTGAAGTATTTTTAAATGTGTTTAATATCAACCCTAGAAAGATAATCTACGTCTGAGAGACGTAAGCGATACACAAGAATTGCTGTCTTTTTTATTTTGCAACGTAGCGCGCTGTCTATCTCAGTTCGCTCAGTTGCCGAACAGAGCTTGCGCGGGGCGGCTCTGTCACCACGATAAGTACAATAATTACGGAGAAATACATACACCATACGTCCGAAAGACGTATGATTACCCTTTGTGTAACTTTCAGACTTATTCGTATAAATGTTATTTGGCCAAATAAAAAAAAAAACATTTATATTATTTTTAAGTATAACGACTGATAGCATTTAAACTTTCATAGCATATAAAAACAATATGATGTAAACATAAAACGAAACATTATTTTTCAAAAAAAGATTTAATATGTTGTAGATGATTGGGAAGAGGTTGAAAGAATTTTGTTATTTTTTTAATTACAATATATTTTTTATAATTATTTGGGTTTTATGTAACGTACAAAACAATAAACTAATTATTATTTAACTACCTTTAAACCGTGTAAGTATAATAGTATGTCAAATATTAATTTTAAAACTTCAGTACGTCTCTAAGACGTATGATTATCTTTTAGGTAGGTAAAAATAAGATTATCTTTCTAGGGTTAACAGTTATTCCACATTAAAGTACATTATAATTTTTTTTCAAATTTATTTATTCAATTCTCCGTTTTCAAGCTACCGGGAAACAGATTGTAAAGATGATACTTCCATTCATTTTAGCCATTAGCCAAACACTATTTGAAAAATGTAATATGTGAATGGTTATAGGATTAATGGAAAATATATTTTTATATCAGATATCCTTTTCATCCCATTTTTTCACCTTTGAATCAAAGTAATACTCGTCCTATCGTAGCTTTCCAACCGGGATATTTTCCTTTTCAACTCGGTACAGTGTTTGAATTTTTTAATAAAAAACACACACCGAGATATAAAAGAACGATACCGATCACCAGGGAATACGATCCTTTGTTCGTGATAAATAATAATAATATTATGACTACGGACTACTATGGATTTTGGATGATGGAATTGTGTCGTGCGATCACTCGTTTTGATTCTCCGCTAAAATTGGACTGGCAAACAAAGTTTGATAGATCTTCCTCGATAGCGCAATAGCACTATCTGCTTACTTGTTCGTGGTGGCCCAAATTTCGGCTCAAAAGATAAAAGTTTTCTGTGGCCTAAAAATCACTGCAAACTTGCTATCTAGAGCGAGGCTTCTTTCATCTTTTGTTGCTTCGTTAAAATAGATGTCTATTTCATAATCAAAAGCGGAAATATTATATTCTTATGGAAGAACACCGCTAGCTCACCATGACAAGAAGAAAATGTGTTTCTTTGTTATTTGTTTATTTAATTAATTATTTATGCCCTTTTAGGGGCTTTTACAAAGAAATAGTAAAAATTATACTGTTTTATAATAGATATCGGAACTGCCTCAGTAATAATCTTTTGTGTTTATTTAGTTTACTTATTATGATTATATTGAACTTTTATGATAGATATCTGAACTGCCTCAGTAATAATCTTTTTTGTTTATTTAGTGATAAATTGGTGATGTCCATTGACAATCGAATAGTATTAATACGTGAGCATCTGTATGATTGAATTTCAGAACCCGGCTTCGAGTGCATGTCTGATGCCACGCCATACGCACCGCGCCACCAAAACATCTGTGTACATGAAATTTCAAGCTACCGTTGTAATTTGGTTTCGAATTCAAGAATTCGTCAAAAGATGTCGCTACTTCCATTAGCAGGACGCATGGGGACGTGACCCCCCTAGGTATAGACGGTAGTATTTAGTTGTATCATGCTATATATTACATATGACATCATCGCCCGTCCTAGTTACTTTGTACCCGTGACTATCTGTCTCTGGATGACAATGGATCCGAGGAACGGGCTATTTTTAGAACCAGTTCCTATTGAATTTATAAAATGGTCACCAACACTAACTGTGTGAAACCGAACCAAAAGCCGCTCGCAGGGTCTAGTAGTAAAAACCTACGGAGCTGGTTTTTAACTTCTAGTTATTATTATTATTAAAATTATTTTGCTCATTTAGTATTCTGAGATAATATAATGAAACAAATAAACTTATTTCCACTTAATTTATTTATAACTGTAACCTATTTCAGCCTGTTAATGCCATCTTCCGACTGGTACAATTATTTCTTAACCTATTATGTTTTTATATTTAGTTTATATACATAAAATATGGGGGAGATGAACGATCACAAATACATTGAGTGGATTATTTTTACATTTGTTTTATTATATTATAATAATGGAATTCCACCATGAATTGTCAGTATAAAAAATAGGATTATTCTGGGAAATGAGGAATACCTATATAAATAAGTAGTTATTCCCAGAATTTCTGCACTGAAACTAATCCTAATACGTAGTGGAATCCGAAAACTTATCAATGCAATAAATTCTGCACTATCAATTGCATTATTTAGAATTTTATACAGTAATATCAAGTCAGTGAAAATCCAATGTGAATACTACAGAGCAAAAATGTACATGGCTTCTCAAATTGGGGTATGTTTTGTGGCTGTAAGGTGTTGGAGTAAAGAAGAATAAGAAAGGGTGGAGGAAGGTTACTAAGTATATGGATATTCATAACTTGTCAATAAACTAAAGTAATTAAGAGTAATGTGGAACGCCAACACAATATGCATTTTCTTACTTTCATTATATGCCAACAAACGGCCGGCGCGCGGCGTGCTCTAGGCGTGAGTCTCTTGACTCGCAATCTGAAGGACGCGGGATTTCCAGAGTGGAAGTTACACCATTCAGAATTGAAATGTTGCTTGAAATGTCTTTTGCTGTGTTTGGTGACCAGATCTGAATAGTCAGGTACTTCCCCACCTTCCTCTTCCCATCTCCTTCCCCTCTCCACTACCTTCAGCCTCACAACATACCCCCAATTGGAGATGCCATAGTCTCACTGGCTCCAGACGGGAGTTATTCAAAAAAAAAAAAAGGTATTTATTAAATTTGAATATTATGGGGAAATAATTATCCTTTTTTAACCTGAATGAGTGTTGAAATATATCTAGGCATGTATGTAAGTACTCGAGGAAACATAAATGGTCATAAATATCAATTTATTTTTCCTACATAACATGCAGGTACACTAATGGTTTTGAATTTTTACTGAAAATTATTACGTTTACTTATAAATCAAGCGAGACACAATAAATCGGTCAACGTACCTATTAAATCTTTCTTTTGGACTATATCCTTTTCTAATTCCATCTGCTAAATATCACAGTGTTTGAACTTGTATAAAAACTCTTAAGTCTTTTCCCAGTGTTTATGTTTTGGATGAAAGAAAAAAAGAGATTTTCTTTGACCCCACCGAAGATTGTAAGGGTGAAAGATTTGGGTAAATATGGGGCAATGAATTTCTAAAGAGTCTCTGTGGTATTTGTATGGAGAGAAAACACGGAAAAAATATGGAAAGAGAAAGAAAACTTATATTCCCGCAGGGGATGTTTTTCTCTTGGAAAGTATTGTAGAAAATTCTCGAACGTTACTGGTATAAAATGTACAAGAAGTTAAAAATGCTTACATGAACAGAGGAGAAGAATATTTTAAGACTCTCTTGGAGCTTTTTCCCTGTTGTTTTATTATTATAATATTGATAGTAAAAAGAAGTTTGTACCTTCCTTGGGCGTGCATTGACTATTCTTCTAAATTAAACGGGTGGGGAACCTCCGGCCCGCGGGCTGTATGAGACATACGAGACCATGACTTGTCCGCCAAAATCCATCGCAGGCAAAAAATCTAGAGTCAAAGTTCTGTAAATCCAACAGCTCTGTTTATGTGCAGCATTTGTCCATATTATGATCATTCTCGGCCTACCCGCTGAACCTTTTGTCTGTATTATGGGATTGTAAGTAAAAAGGCAGCTGGAGATTATCGATGGTCACATTCTGATATGCGAGACAAGTCATGTTTCAGAATATGACCATTGAAAATTTCCGGCTGCCTTTTTGTTTATGATTGCATTATTGCTGTAAATGTTCCACTGTGTAAAAATCATAGATTAAAAGCGATTAAATTCGTATTTTCGTTATCAAAAACAAAGAAGACGGAATCCTAGGAAGTGTACTTAATTTTACTGCATTATGAAAAAATAAATTTATTAGTTAATTTTTTCACTCATCGTAATACACGCAAAAAGCGCCACGGACAAAAGACTCTTTATATAATTCCAAATGACTGCCCACACGCATCGCTCCTGGATTTATAAACTTTTTAGACTACTTTTTTGGCCTACGGTAGTTTTAGCGGGCCGAACCAAAATACACGCAAAATACAAATGGTCACGCGGGTCTCATCCGGTCTGCGACCCGAAGATTCTCCACCCCTGATATAGAGTGACATTAGTAATTTTCGAGTTAGTAAAATCACTCGCTACAGAAATGTTACTGCACGCCACTCATATTTTCATTTATGAGAATACAATATAACTTGGAATATCAAAACCTTGTGCAGGCTTTGACGTGACGTAATTTTTTTTGTCATTGCTATTCTAGTTTCGATCACGGTGGCCTGGAAAGATAGCAGGATACAAAGGTAGATATATAAAATTGCACCACAATTTCAAGAGCATTTTGCGCGCACTTTAACAAGGTGTAGTCTGCTTGAGTCTAAATTTTTGCACTATTTCACTCCCACCCGCTTTCTTGTATACATCGCGCACGCATCTACGGAATACTTTTAATGTGTCTGACAAGGTGAAGGAACCATCGAAACTGTCTGATTACTGAGAAAACACATGTTGATAGTTCATCAAGTAACATATATAAAATTCAGCTTTTACACTTTAACGTAAGTACAATTATAATAAATTAATATAATATCTTTCAAAGCCACTGTGATCGAAACTTCATAGTCGGGGATGGAATCGTATTTACCCGTATTAGAGACATACACAGAGAAACTTTCAGGTTTTTTAAAATAACGAAGGTCTGATCGTCACGGGCTCTTGGACTACAGTTATCTCTGTTATTTTTTTCTCTTCGTGTGATGTTGACATATACCATTACAAAACTTGATCAAAAATGAAACACACTTATCGTCTTATCTATTCACAAGCCTAAATTTGGAATTAACTCCTTATGCGCCGTTTCCACGCTTGCCAAGCCTACGCAAACCTCCACAAACGCCAACGTGGAAACAGGTCGTTTGTCTTGGCTTGCGTAGGGTTTTCGTAGGCTTGCCGCCGATCCAGTCGGGGTCGGATCCAGCGGCAAACGCTCAGTGTAATTTCCGAACTGACGGCGAATGCACGCCGTTTTTGCTCCATGCGGTATATCGATAATTAACATTACGAGACATATGTATGACGTAATAGGCATGCCTGACTTATAAAAATGTATAAGTACATAATTTGAATGCACTAATTTAATTTATTGGATTTACCTAAAAAGTCAATATAAATAAATAATCTTTTATTGATGATTTATTATTTATTACAATAAAAAAACATATGATTTTTGTTGGAATAATTTTTTTTATATAATACAAGCCAATATTATATTGTTTTTTTATACTTTGCTTGAATTTCAAATAACAGTATGTTAAACCAAACGCAATTGCCGACGCAAGTTCGGCGTCCGCCATGCTCGGGTGTTGGTAGCGTACTGACGCAGTCGCAAGCGTGTAAACGGCTTCCAAATGCTAGGCGAGATTTGCGTACGCTTGGAGCTTGTGTAGGTTTGCGTAGGCTTGGCAAGCATGGAAATGCACCATTACCCTCTCTCTCTCTTCTCCCTTTTAAATTCGTATTCTTTCGGAAAAAATAATGTTTTTTCACTTTTATAATATCGTCTTTCCCGAAATGAGTTTTATTGAACTCATCGGAAATAATTATTTTACAGTATATTTATCATTAAATAAATAAATAAATGTTATATTTTTAATGAACAGTAAATAAATGAATAGGAAAAAAACCTTTTTAGATTGACCGATAAAAATGTCAAAGATATTTCAGCGGAACACTTAAAGACTTAAACCAATTCTATTTGAATTTCATTATACCTTATTGTCACTCAAACGACATGCATTTTGAAAAAATACCAGTCGTAAGGAGTTGCTTTTAAAAAAGTGTTTAATTTATTTTGATGTCATGAAGAGGCAAAACATTTTTCAAATAATACTTCCACGTGCTAGGTCATAGTGAAAATATTAAAGCTTTGCCCAGAGCTCATTACTTCCAGAGCTGCATTACCTCGGATTATTATTTAGTGTCGAGGTTGCAGTCAATTTATGACTATATCACAGACTGGTAGATACTCTCAGTATCGCCCTGGTGAAATCCGGTATTATCGCCAGCTTGGAAACGAAAAATTGCTTGAAATGGCTCTTACCATGTTTTGTGACCAGATCTAAGTAGCCAGATAGGTACTTATTATTTCTTTATTTATTATGTTATAAGTCAAGCAAATTTGTTTTTCTATGTGTATTTGATATTTTTTAAGAATTTTTAATTTTGAGTGTTATGAATAGTATTTTTGGATCTTGATGAATATTAATTTAACGTTGGTATAGTATTTTTGGCGCTTGTTTCTCCCTTTTTCTTGAAGCTAATCGCTAATAACCAATTTAAGAATGTGTTGTTATTTTGTTTTCCAAGTAACATATATAGGGTTGTATAATTTTGAACCTACTAACTATGAAAACTGTCTTTGCCAGAAAAATGATTTATTTATAATGGATACAATTAGATTAATCCATAAATGCCTCGTGTCATGATAGTGTTCAATAGATGAGTAGAGGTGACGAAATTTGTGTTATTAACCTTCCTCGGTCCTATCTCCTTCCCCTCCCGCCTTCTCCACCCACTCATTATACCCCATATCACAATATTTCAGTATTATTTTGTAAGGAGTTCATACGACAAGGGGCACTTCAAAATATGGTAAATTCACTCTTAACGTTTTGTTTTTTTTTTAATTATTTCCAACAAAGACATAATTTATATAAGTATATAATTTAGACAATTTACCGGTAGTCCCACGAAGCTGCCACATGGCTGTTTGTCTGCAAATTCTACCTCAATATACAATATACACTCGTTAATATTAGAAGTAAAAAAAAAAGTAAAATATCAAAAATTGTAAAGGAAAATGCAAATAATGCAAATCCTAAAAAACTGATTCGATACAAGTCTACTTACAATCTTACAATTAATGCAGAAAAAAGACAGTTTATATTCTCCATAAATATGTTTAGAACTTACCCTAACATTGATAGAACTTATCCAATTTTTTTATAACCAAAAAATGTGACAAAGAAGTCTGTAATGACTCATGTACCTTTATTTAACCATAAAACTGAAAAAAGGAACTTCGGTGTAATTGTAGATCAAAGTATGAAATGGAACATACACATATGCGTTTTTTTAGGAAATATATCTATACATTAAGATATCAGATTAAGAAATATAATTAAGTCTTTTTGTTAAGCACTTCCAACTTATTATACCCCATACTTGATGTGTTAATTTTACCTACCTAAAATATTAAACTTTAATTTTATTTGAGATTGTCATGGCCAAAAGTGTTATCGTGATTAATTATTTTGTTATTAAGCCGTCTTGCGCTTCGTTGGCGTTGGCTAAAGAAGGAGAAACCGTAAACAGGCATAATAAACCAAAAACTAATCATGATAATTTTTTTTTCAAAAGAAAAAGTCATTTTATAAAATCTGGGACAAGTAAGGCTTTGCATATGGTTTAAAAATGAATAAAAAGTTGACCGGAGTTGGAATCTCTCATTCCAACATGAAGTATTTCAGAAAAAGCATTAAAAAGTAATTTTCCATGGAAATTGTGATTGCATTAACTAACACGCACTTCAGCTTTTTCAACATGATGATGCACTACATGAAAATGGTAATAACATATTTTAATGCCGAAGCTTTTTAAAACGGAAGTTTTTCATAAATGTGATTCTAAACCCTCCGACCGCAGTTACCGTCGTCATATAAAAGTGTACCATTAACCTAGATGCATTACGGGAACAAGGCTTATAGTGGAATATTATTATGCAGGTGCATGGTAACAATGCACTTTAAAATATTTAAAGCTGTGAAGCCCTGCTGTATTATAGAGGAATATTCATTATGTTTTTGCTGAGTTACAGTTTGACATTAAAAGTGAAACAAGAATTTTTAATTATTATGGCACAAAAATGGTTCCATGACAACTCATAATCATGCAACTTCAACACTCCTTTGAAAAGTAAAAAAAAAAAGAAAAATAGCCCATAAAATAGTAAACAACCTGTTACCAATTTCAATAAAAATTATATACAAGAAGGACAGGTATAATACAAGAACGTGCAAGGAAATCAGGCTACAAAAAAGGACAAAGCAAATACCCAGAACAGTTTACTGTACATAGGGATGAAGTTTTATAACACGCTACCAGAAAATTTAAAGTCCGTACTAATTGGAAGGTTCAAGATGTATTGTAGGAGTTACATCAAAATGAAAGAAAAATGTATCAATATGTAATGTGGTAACTAATTAGCAATTTGTAAACCTTAATCTACAAATAACTAAATAAAATTAATAAAAAAATAACCTTCTCTAATGTGGCCTGTTTTACTAATTTATATTCGTGGTATTTATTTAACTTCTTCTCGTGCATTCATTGTAAAGTTTGCATGACAAAACTATTTGTGTCTAAGTGTCCCTTTCATTTTCTTTTTCATCACTCTTATATTTATTACCGGTTAAACCGATTTACCGAAAAAATAATTGTAAAAAGGGATTCTCTATTCTGTAGGGTACTTAATCTATTTTCTCCACATTAAATTGCAATGTTTTCTTAATTGTGTAATAATGACGTGACTGCTATTGACTTATTTAAATGTGTTATATTGTTTAGGTCTTGTGAACATACTGAGAAGTGGGGAATAAATATTTTTCCTTACTTTATTAATTTATGTTTTATTAGAATCATTAATTCATATATATTGTTTTCAAATTGTAAAGTAATTTTAATCTCACACCCTAGGTTTTTCTTGTTCATAATACTATATTATATAATTATAGAAAAACTCCGCTCACGAAGATTTTTTGATGATGATTTAAAAAAATAATTACCTAAATTAATTTCAATATCCTCAACTCCGAAAAATAACCCTCGGTAGAGACGAAAAATTTAATCACGAGAAGGCGTCGCACGCTTCATAATGCTATCTAATTAAAAGGTTAGTCAAGGATAATACTGTCACCAATTTTATATAATGTTCGTGTTTAAATTCGGGCTCCGCTGCTTCTTTTATCAGGATACCAAGAAATACCTAAACATTTTCTCAATCTGATACCATACCTTATAAACGCTAGTAGTTATACCTGTTAGTCCTAAATTTAAAAAAATACACAATTGCTTAGAACTGTTTTTTTACCCCCTAACTAACAATATCTGCAATCATTTATTAACCCTTAGTTCTTAGGGATACAGAAATTCGTTTTTTGCTCCGCTACTGAGAATGGTGTATGGTGTATATTTGTTTGATAAAGTATATATTGTAATCTATAAAATATTGGTTACATTTATAGTACACGCCAAACTAACCAGCCTGACGTTGATGCAGAAATCGTCGCAATAAGCGAGTTTAAGTTCAGAAATGTGGCGTTTCAAAAAAAGTTTCTCTGTCACACATATGTTTTTATGCATCTTTTCTTTCGCTTACGTTCATTGTAAGCCAGTAACTGCGCGAGAATGGTTCGTACCAAGTTCAGGCCGGCATTCAAATTTGGTGTGTACTACACACATATATTTTTCAAAATAAATGTATGAGTTCTTATTGGTTATTATTATACTTTATCAAAAAAGTTGAGATCTTGGGCTTGAAAAGAGAGCCACGATAATATGTTCTGTGCGAAATGTAATTTTTTAGAGGAGAGATTATAGATATATATTTTATGCCTTGATAAATGTAATGGCTTCATATTTGATTTGTTCTAAAATTGGATATAAATTGATATCCATTTCTAGTTTTTTTTTTGAAATAGGCAATTCTCCCTAAAAATAAATTTGCGATTTCTCATAGGTTTGTGGTATTCTTAATAATCTTTGATTTTCTTTACACAGTTTTACAATAGAGGCTTGCTTAAATACCTCGAAATTTGGTACTGGCAACAGTTTAAAAAGAGGTTTTATCGAGAGGATAGTGTATATATATATTTTTTTTTTTTTCTTAAAAAAGAAAGACAAACATTCCCGGGTTATGAATAACCCAACAATGTTTGAAAATCTCCTACTACCACCACAGAAAGCCGAAAATGTTGCTTGTGTTGTGATGGAGGCCAGCCGAAGAATCGAACACGCGACGCTCGGATGGGACCCAAGCGTTAGGCCCAATCAATCACTGACCGATACTTTGGTAATGATTCTTAAATTAATTTTGTTACTACAAATACTTACAACACCCCATATTTTTCAAAATAATAATTCACGTGTCAAATAATTATTTTGTTCTATCTGGCCTATTTGAGTTGAGCAAATAAAAAATAATAAAATCCTTTTAAGTTTTACCAATATTTAACAAAGAAAGTAAAAATTCTGCTAATTTATTAAGTAAAACAGTCTTCTTCAGAAAGAATCTCCTTCTTCTAAACGGGCGTTTTATTATTAATTCCATAAAAGTGATGCGAAATAAAGCAGTGGATGTGCCTTTGAAAAGCTTTCAGCAGAGCTCGTGTACAGGAAATGTAACCGCTTCTTTTGACAAATACAAGGGTTGTTGTTTTTCCGGCGCTTTCCCTGATAAAGTACCCCTCCGCAGAGTGAAGCCTCTGCCTGTCTATAGCAGCTAGCAGCCCCTCCAATAGAAAATACCAACCCTTAGGAATATATTAGAATGCTGAAAACAACTCGTTTACTTTTATGGGTGGTAAACAACTCGAAAAGTTTGAATTAAGAATGGTCTGAATAATTTCTATCATGCAACATCTGATTTTTCACTTTTAGCTTACTCAGAGCTAAGGAACACCTCGTTTGAGTTTTATCGAAGCGATGGATCGTGGACCTATAAATATATAACAAGGGCGTTAACGTACGTACTTGATTTACTTTTACATTGAATTATTGACATTATTTGGAATAAAGTGAATCAGATACTTGAGTCGGGCCATGTCAAAAGTCAAAATAATAGAAGAGTATGTTTGAGACGATATGAATGTGAACGAGGCAAGGAGTATGTGCCAAGATAGAGTTATTTGGCGGTCCATCCTCTCTGCATATCCCTGTGGGGAAACGGCGTGATAGTCAGTTAGTTAGTGGTGGTTGATAGTTGGTTAGCGCCCTTGAGGTGATACAGCGCCCTTGAGGTGATTTTTCACAAAAACGGCGCTATACAAGTCATCCAAATATTATTAGTATTTGGAGTAAAAATTGTTAATGAAATTTTGGAATCCGGTGATATTTGAGATGTTTTTTTTTCAACTAAAAATATACAAAATCACCAGAGCAGTTAGGAGCGTGGTAAGGCTTTGGCGGTAACTCGGATGAGTGACCATTAACGACATGTGGAAGAATTTTATTTTGATTTTGAAGATGAAAAAATTATTGTGAAACCAACATTTCGTTAACATTTTTTACTTCATATAATATCAGTAAAAACTGCTATAAATAAATAATAACACCCTGCATATATGTGAAGTAAATCAAGAAGTCGTCATCCAAAGAACCGGAATTCTTAATTGAAATTACTTGCAAGAAATTCCTTTCCAACCTTTTTGCTAAACTTACCCTTTTCAGACTATGTGTATATTTGAAAATACACGGATTTCTAATATTTTTCCTCACTTTCTAAAGCGAATATACATTGTGTGTTTTCGTTTCTAATTCCGGGCATTTACGCAATATTTTTTTATTGTATTTCAGATATAAGTTCGAGGGTTAGCCATTTGTACACGTTGAAAGGCGATTTTTGTGTCTTATCTCGAATTTTTATGTCGATTTTTTTGTGCTGTAAATTTTTATGACATTTTTAAATGTTTCCATTTTATTTTTAAAATAAAACAGAATATTTGTTTAACCGCTGGAAGAGACATTGTAAAGTGTACGATATACAGTGCACAATTTGTCAGTTCATGTGAAACATGACCCCTGAGTTCTAATGTTATTTCAAATGAAAAAAATTCTAAACGATTGAAGAAAAAAAACAATACACACATGTTCTACCACTGCCAGTTTTAATTCAGGTCCGAAAGAATTAACTAAAAAATCATCTTTCCCTAAGGGATGATATGTGTGTCAAAACTGCTCACTTCTCTCTTATCACAAACGTTTGCAAAAGCTGTATTTAAATACTTTATCTTTCCCAATTTGACTCCTTATGACGTTTTTTTAAGGTTAACTCCACACAGAAGGACCCGAAGAAAATAATTTACCACAGGGCCTGACGGATGACGCGTAGAGTGTGTTTATTTAGAGACCCATACTGTAGAAGGGGGAAACAGATGTCATCATTCTACGAGTATTTGAACTCAAGAACAAGTCGTAGATATAGATATACGACCTAACCTCATTCGACAAATGTCAACGGTGTACAAAATGTTAGGCGCGCGTTTGACCGTGAAGTGAATCAGTAATGTCTTCCTGCGAATATAAAAATTCTACATCAACGATTCCAAAATTATTTTTCTGTGAAGAAATAGAAAACCGCCAACAAAAAAACTTTATTTATGAACTTTACCCAAATTTTTCGCGTACCATTTCACTTATACTTTATTACAGACAGAAAATACATTAAATATGGCAATGAACCCTTTGGTAAGACCTAAATATTCTCTCTTAAAATTCTCTAAAACAAATGTTTTCGTAATATTTTTAGGACGAACTATTTCAAGTAATCACTTAAGATCCTTTTGTTAAAAAAACATCACAAGAAAAACAATAATATGTGTAATACTCAAGGACTATAAAATAGAAAACATACTGTAAATAAAACATTTCAGGATCTCGCGACCTCTGCTCTATCCAGAAATAACGTCCTACCAACATCAGTTTGTCCTCAACCAATTCATTCGCTGTGATTTTCATTAATTTTAGTTTTTCGGATATTGGCATGCAGAGGGAAAGCGTAAGAAAAGTTCTATCCGAACATAAATGCAAATATGAAAATTAAAATATATCTATAATCTATGTACACCGGTTTACTTCTTCTTGTGCTTTTGTATTTTATCCACTCATAATGTTCTTATTTCTGAACATAAATTGCCTCCTGTTTTTTACTATATTTTGGTTTTAATGTTCTTTTTTGTCCTGTGGTATAATAGCACCGTTATTGTTTATTGTTATTGTCCTGTAAAACCGCACCGTTACTGTTAATTTTTTGTTATCTTGTCATTGGTTTGTGTATATCGTATATTCATTGTTTCGTTTTATTTGATCAACATTTTATAAGTAAGGAGCGTTGTAGAAGTAATCTAAAGAATACGACCATTTGAAAACTGAATTATTATTTTTGATTTAATTATAGTGAAGCGCACCTGGGTGTCTAGCATGGTTGATCGATATTGGTTTTGTCGAAAATGTCAGTAACTTGTCGGTAATTTATTTGACGTGAACTGTTATTTGTTCGATACGTTTTTTAGATTTTCATGGCCAAAAGCATTTTCGGTATTTGTTTTTGGGGTGTTATACCGTGTTGCGCTACCTCCTTCTTTATCCAACGTTTCGGACAGCGTTGCAGTGTCCATCATGAGGACAGATCCGGATGTCGGATCTGCCGGATCTGCCCTGATGATGGACACTGCAATGTTATTTGTTCGTTAGCGGCCTGCAGTCGTATTCGGGAGCCATGAAAAGTTATCGACATTTTCGATAAAACCATATCGATCGACGATGCTATATACCCTGAATTGAAATAACACCAAACTGAGCTATAAAAATATTACGTTATTGTTATAATTATTATACATGCGTTTTTAATTAACTCACCTGAAAACGCAAAGGTAATCTGAATAACATCTACTTTTATTTTTAAATAAATGAGTTAAAATTAAAATTGTTCGATTTAATAATCCATTTTTATTTAATACGCGACATCTTATGACCTGTCTGCAAGTCTGGGATGAAAATTTATTTTTAACTTAAGGAGTAAAACCTCAAATTGTAATATTTAATTAATGAAGACTTATGTTTCAGATTTTCGATTGAGTTTCGGTAATATTGTATTCATTAACTTAATAATATCCATGTACGCAAATTTAAACGCATAAAGTGAAGTTTATTTAAAAAAATAACTCTAATATTTTCCATATCATAAAAGATTCCGATAAACTTCATCGTAGGATAAGAATTAATTTTATAAAAATATATGTTCCTCACATATATTTTCTTCGCTTTTGCTTAGGGAGGTTTTTGAGTTTTTGTAAACATGGGATGTTTTTGCACGCTTTGAGGCCACTTAGAAAAGTGTTCTGGTAAATGATGGTTTATTCTTCGGGAAGTAAACAACTATGGAAAATTTCTCACATGCTTTACGCGACTGGCGGCAAAAAGCAATATACCTATTTCGGGTATAAGAAATTCTTTTTGAGAATTTGAATACAATGAATTATATTATACGCACTTGGTGATCGACATTATTGGAAAACGTTACAAAAATCAATCTCAACATTAAATATTAGGTGTCTAAAATGATTCTAGGGTCTAAAGCCAGCGGAGCATATGTCAAATTTGTGAATCGCTGATGAATGAAAAATGTTTATAAATTTCTTGAAGTAAAAAACGCTGAATCAATACTTTGACTTTTACATTAGATATACCACAATTTCATGAATCTAGAGCTCCTGATATTGGTTTTCATGACATTCAAATGAGGGACAATTAAAGTACTATTTGGTACCTAAACCAAAAACTAATCCCTGAAATATTCTTTAAAAACTCAACATTAGCCGAAGTTGACTCACAAGGTTTATTTTGTTAAGGGTAAAAGTAAATAAGTACCCACTGCGAAATTTGAATGCAATATATTGAGTTGTTTTGTACTTACACTACCCAATCTTCTTCAAATAGATTAGTAGTTATGCATTAAAAAAAGTTTTGGTCATATTCAAGAGTGTCGTTTATTGACATAATTACCTCAAGGGCGCTTCATTAAGTCTCGTTTATTTTACATTAGCTCCCCGCAGGAACTCCTGACGAAAAATAAAATCCCTCATGGTCTATGTCGCCTTTGGGCATGCTGTGTGGATGGTCGTTTTAGGGAAAGGAAGGAATGGAAGTTCTGGGAAGGATAAAGATAAGGGGGGTGGGATTAAATCAGGGGGTCAGTGTGTTCGGAAGCGACATGGTATGAATCCATTACTCTCCCTACGATGCAAGGTGATGAGTCAAGAGAGTCCGGCTGGAGAGGTCTGGGTTAAGTCTCCCTCAACCAGTCTCTCCAGATCCGACCCGCCACGCGGTAAGTGGGAAAACGCACTCGCCGACCTAAGACCTAGAAAATACTCACCCTATGAACCCGGGCATCAAACATACCGAAGCACTTGGGGTGACCTACGGCAGGGATGTTCATATTCCAATAAATAGTTTCCTGGGGCGGTGGTACCCATACTCGCCTCCCAAATTGATTTTGATTAATAATTAAAAAGTACGTATGTGTATTTGTTTTTTTTTACATTTTCGAATCCAAACTTCTTTTGATCTTTGGTACCCTACACATCTCAGGTAGGGGGAGGGGGGATATGTAAGTACAAATATACGACCCTCACATTCGTACAACCTTTCTGGAAAATACTACCCTCTCAACCCCCGTCTACATCTCTATCAATCTTTCTTCAGAGGTTAAGAGACGAGCCTCCGGTCCACGTTGAAATATTATGACAAGCCTCGAGGTAGGGGGTGCCTTTTCTCAGCAGGTAAATATCCACCCACCCCCGTAGGTAGTCTAGGTCAGGGATGAAATAACAATTATGACAGATTAGCAATAAAAATTATTAACTTTACTAAAAAAATTATTTGACTATCACGCTATTATATTACATACTATAAATATTATGAAAAAATTCGTTCCTCCCAACCTTGTATACACTCCAATTTCTATTCGCGTTCTGCATAAATCGTATAATACACACTCATTCGTTATTCCGACTCTTGATATAACCGTACTCAAATATTAGATTAATTTCGTCATCTAAATTAATATAACAAATAAATGAATATCTTCTCCAATTATCTCAAATTCACTTTAATGGCATCATTTTAATTAAACAAATACAAATCACTATGTATACACTGTATAAACGACTTTTCTAACAAAATACAACATACTTTTTACTTGAATGCCATTTTTAAGAAAATCCATGTACATTCATTTACCGCGTTGAAAAAGTAATTTTCTCAATAAAAAAATCGCATATTATGCTCAGAAATATGTAAAAAGCACAACTTGTTCATTTATTTAACGTGTTAAATAATGAGTGTTTCTTTCAATACTTAAGACATTTTTTGTGGAGAGATTTTTTATTCTATTTTAAATAAGTCATGCTTTATTAAACATTTTAAATCTATTAGTTATGAGTTATGATAGTATTTCTATTTTTGAAACTGACAATTCATGCTGGAATACCATTATAATATATCATAATAAAACAAATATAAAACTTATTTCCACTTTAATTTACTGACCTTTCAGCTATTCGAATTTCTAATTATATAATTTTGTTTTTTTGTAAAACCCATATATTCGAATAAAATCCTTTTAGACAACCCCTCTCCCCCTCCCCTTCATTTGTGTATATAAACCGTGAGTTATGAATAATTTGTGCCAGTCTGAGTATGACTTTAATAGGATGAAACCGGTTACGGTCAATAAAATAAAGTGAAAATAAGTTTTATATTTGTTTTATTATAATACAATTATGATAGTGTTTTTTTATTCGAATTTATTTATCATCCTTTTATACTTTCCTTGGAGCTCGATGCTTGGTACAGTGTCCAGGTTAACTCCAACAAATAATATCTTATTCAAAATGTTATTCACACGAAAAAAGGGCTTAAAAACGAAGTCACGAAAAGCTCGCGACTTTTCTATCGAGCAATGAGATAATTCAAATGTACAGCGGGAAGAAAAGCTTTTGCCTCAGTTGTTTTGGTTGGCTACTTGCTATTCCGCTCTCCGTACAGTTTTATAATCCGAAGCACAGGTAGAACAGGCACAGGGAACAGCCTTAGAACAGCGGTGTTCAAGATTATGAACTTTCTTTCAGAAACATTTTTTCCGTTATTAATCGTCTTGAAAAATGTGTTCCCTAAGTGTTGTAGTTATCTTTGTACATGCGTACACAAAAGTTTCAAGATTAAGAGCGCCATTAGAGCCCCAAACGTCATACGAAATATCGCCTTATTATTATTATTATTATTTTTTTTTTTTACATTAACTCCACACAGGAGGCCCTGAGGAAAATAATTTCCCTCAGTGCCTTTGTCATCTTTGAGGATGCTGTGTGGAGTGTCTTTTTGAGGAAAGGAAGGAGTGAACATGGGTCTTGAAGAGACCCATGTTGTAGGAGGGAGGAAACACAGATGCCGGTAAATCGTTCCACATCCGAGCTGTTAAACTTAAGAACGAGTCGTAAAAACGACCTGTTCTCATGTGACTAATGTCGACCGTGTTCAAATGTTGGGCGCGTGTTTGGCGTGTTTCCCGACTATGCACCGGTGCCGAAGGGATCAACGACGCTAGTTCCTCGGAGCATCTTCCATTGTAATACCGGTAGAACAAGGACAGCATTCCCGCCTGACGCCTGTGCTCTAAAGATTGCAATACGTCTGTTAAGATGGGAGAATCTACCAAACGGACCGCCCGTTTCTGCACAGAGTCAAGGGTTTTTTTAAGGTATTTTGGAGCTCCAGACCAAAGGTGGCTGCCAAATTCAACCATGGGGCGCACTTGCGATTTGTACAGGGTTAGCAGTTGTGTACTATTAAATTATCTGCGGGCCCTGTACAGTACGCCCAGTTTTTGAGAGGCTAATTTAACAAAACCCTAGCAATAGTTTGTCAAGAATTGCTTTTTAGGATCCTTGCACGATCGAATTAGAGAAGTGTTCTAATAGTCCAGTCAAGTTAAACATGAAAAGGGGGCTGTTCTTGCAAAAGGTCCCGTCATTCTGAATTTTTTATATGTTGTTAGGACCTAAACCAGTATTGAAAAAAAAATTTTGCAACTTCGAAAGTGCTGTGCGAGCGGCGGTGGACCCAAAAAACCAGGAAATTTTCGGATTTTTTTCAGTTTTTGCTCAATATCTCAGTAAGAAAGGGTCTGACCGGTATAGTTGTCAGAAATACTTTTAAAGTAAACTAAATTTGCTACAATTTGAGACTAAAGTGAGCTATATACAACCATTGGTTTCCAAGATACAGTTCTTCAAAAATAGGCCATTTTTTCCAAAAAGTTAAATTTTTTCGAAATGGTCACTTATTTTGTAAAATATTTTCTAAAAAACGCATCCCACGTCAAATATTATATGAAATAAAGTTGTAGTAAATTTAATTAGCTTTCATTTAAAACTAGATTGATATCTGTAGACCTAACGGTTCTCTCAAGAACGCCAGATAACCAAAAAAGTCATAACTGGGTTTTGGGGGGAAATGCAAATAAACTGTTCTCACGTCTTTTTATGGTTTTATTTATCAAATAGTTACAATTTTTTGTTTGTTATTGTTAACACATTTTTTATAAAAAAAGATAAGATAATTCATCTATCGGTAATAACGTCATCTTCAAATATTGTTTTATATACCTACATTCTAAAATGCTTGTACAAACATCATGGTACCTACTATAAGGACAAATTACATGTACACAAAAAATAAAACTAATATAAATCATGTAGGTATTGTGTATTGGTTGCCAAATCATGCCTTTCTTTTTATCTTAGATGGCTCGGGCTTAGGCTCGTACGAAGAAGGTGTCTCGATATCTGTGATGGACGCTGGGAGAGGCGCCCAGTCTGTAGTCGGGTCATCTTCATCGTCCGAGCATTTCAGCTCCACATCCGGGACGTTAATGCACAATTTGCCACCGCATGACTGACAGAGGACTGAGCAGTGGAGCCCAGCCTTTCTGCACGAGCAGCTCCCGGAGCATCCTTTCTTGCATTTAAATGAATTTTTTCGCAGAAGGGCAGGAGGTGCGGGATCCATCGTGGTGGGGATGGGGGTGAGTCCCTGAGAAGACAGCTTCCACCCCCATTCAGTGTGATTCAAGTTGACTCCCTGCCACTTCTGCACTTGGAGGTAGCACTTTGCTGCATGGTGGCCTGCGGCATCTTCCGTTGGTGGCAAACGGGCGAGGTTTATGCTTGTTGAAGTGACAAACGTCTTTTACCTCAGGAAATCCAGAGTATCCCTCGCGATGTCACCCCCATATAGAGCCACAAAGCACTTGATGCCTGCTTCACTCACGGCTTGTGGGGTGGAGTCACACAGTCAAGTGGTTCACTCTTGCTCATAAGTGTGGTGATTTTGGTCTTTCCTTGGCCAAACGGTGCTGAGGTGGTATCGCACCCGGTAAACGCGTGGGTGAATAGTTCCTGGTAATCGCCGGGAGCCCTAGTGGTTGTAGGAGGTCGTAGAGTAGTGACAGCAACCAGCTTCACCCTTCGTGCTCTTCTAAAGATAGACGTTTGTCTCTTCAGCGCCTAAACCATTGAGAAGAATAAGCAGGTCGACGTCTTCTCCCACTATGATAAGGCGTCTCTTATTGTTCTCATTGCCCAATACATGCTCTTGAGCAATTTGAATTACTGTGGATTCATCGAACGTCAATTCGTAGCTGGAATGAGCTGTGTAGCGCCGGAGTCGTTCCGCTGTTTTGGTGTTTTTTTTTGGTAGCATCTTCGGGGTAGCCGTAAAAAACGATGGAGACGTTCTTCTCAAAGTGGTTACGGACGTAGGTGGTATAACGCGGAAAAAGTGCTCGAACCGTGCTCTTCCGCTGCCACACAACCTTGTGCAAGAGGTAGCCATTATCCAAAATGACGTGATGCTAGAATCTATTGGCGTGTGGCTGGAAAGAGGAGTGAAGGCAAAGTACAAAGTAGATTTTGTGCCCTTGCACATCCCTTGTTAGACATCGGGAACGGGGCCAACTCATACTTGAAGTCATCCCGTAAATCCTGTTCAGATTGCTTTGCAATACACACTCGCTGGAAAATTGTGAGCGGTTCCACAGCCACTATTCTGTTTTTGTCCGGCAGTTTAACGGTTGAGGTGATCGATGCCAGCGGGGTAACTTTATTTTTTCTTGTTTTATTACTACCTTGTCGTACATTTGTCCCACAATTTTCATCACTTCCTCCGTTCCAACTCTCTGGCAATTAATTTCAGGACCTGCCAGTAAGCCACTACTGATAGAAATCAAACTGTCAGTTTTGGGAAATGGAGGGGGGAGAGCAAACCAGTTTTAAAGTTTTTCCACATCACTATTATCTCGGATGATTGAAGAAGGTCTCATGTCTACATCCTGTTCTCCAGTGGGACATGAGATGCTGCAAAAACTTTCCAGTTCTTCACAAATGTTCAACACAAACACCATCCTTGTTGTCCAGCTTGCCAGAACGCTGTCGGAGATTCCCCTTCCTTGGGTCAACCCACCGTAGGTTTTCATGATTCGCATCAGCTTCTGCTCAATTGTTAGGTCTGATTACAACCCAGACCAAAACTTGTCAGACCGGCGAATGGTAAAGGATCCTTTTGTGAACATGTCGTATTCACTTTCCATCCGATCTTGTAGAGCCATCATATCCTGAAGGTAGAGGTGCGCGCTCTTAGCATACAAAAAATGTCCAGCTGCGTGGAAAAAATGGAGCATCTTGTGGACAGTGTACAAATGAAGGTTCCAATCACCATCACACTCTGCCTGGATAAATAGTTTTATCAAAGTGGTCATACGAAAATCTTGGACCGTTTGCTTCAATTTTCTCCAAGGCACTTTTAAATTTTGCCTTTATTATTTGGTAGGTATCAATTTCTTCTGCTGATATAATGAGAGACCTTTCAGTGTCTCTCAGCAATTTTTCAGTCTCGTCTTGCTCCTCAGGAGTTATTTCAACCTCATAAAAAACAGTACTGGGAAGTGTGAGGTTTGCCGAGAGACGTGAGAACAGTTTATTTGCAATTCCCCCAAAACCCACTTATGACTGTTTTTGGTTATCTGCCATTTTTGAGAGAACCGTTATGTCTACAGATATCAATTTAGTTTATAATAAAATTTAATTAAATTTACAACAACTTTATTTCATATAATATTTGACGTGGGATGCGTATTTTAGAAATTATTTTACAAAATAAGTGACCATTTCGAAAAAATTTAACTTTTTGGAAAAAATGGCCTATTTTCGAAGAACTGTATCTTGGAAACCAATGGCTGTATATAGCTTGTTTTGGTCTCAAATTATAGGAAATTTAGTTTCCTTCAAAATATGTCTACTGATTACACCGGTCACTACACCGAGATATTGAGCAAAAACTGAAAAAAATCCGAAAATTTCCTGGTTTTTTGGGTTCACCGCCGCTCGCACATCACTTTCGAAGTTGCAAAATTTTTTTTTTAATACTGGTTTAGGTCCTAACAACATATAAAAAATTCAGAATGACGGGACCTTTTGCAAGTGCGGATGTACATCTTGACTGGACTATAAGGGGCATTGGGAAAAACATACATATTAAGCACCTTCATTAATCGACAATTATTATGTGTTTGTTGTCGTTGATAACTTATTATTAATTAAATGTTTGTTCGGTAATTTTCAAATATTTGAAATAGTGTGCTTATAGTCATTTAATTCGGTTTTTTAAATATGACAATTTTTGAAGTGATAACTTCTTTAGCACCTTTGTGATTTGAAACTCGATAAAACGAAAAACAACACCAAAAAGAGACAAACACAGATATCTTTAGGATTTAGTCTGCGAGAGAATGGGATAAACTCCTCTTTGTGCGGGCTTCGTAGGCTCCCCACTTTTGTGTACTCTAGTATTCTGAAGGTTTCAATTCTACACTTTTTTTTAAGGATTTCCATCCCAAATTCCGAAATTGGCTTATTAGGTTGTTATACTTGTCAATTACGTTCCAAACTTAATTCCGTCCGCAGGAAACATTCTATTAGGAATTGGAGGTGTTTCTGTCTCACCGGGACAAGAGTGCTCCTGGCTGGGGTTGTACAATCGTATCAATTTATATCGTATCGAAGTTCACCCTTATTTAGTCAATGCTGACTGCCGTGATACAACTGTAGAATCCATGTCCTCTTCTTTTTATTATATTAATTTGCTCCAGCACTGAGTTATTTATATTGTAGATAAACTTGGCAAATAAGTATTTTGACGTTCCACTAATAATTTGTTTGTTTTTCAACAGAAATGGAACAAAAGCTGTCCAATTATTTGCACGCACCTTGCTACAGGAACGCCAACCTGTCTTCATAAAAAGGTAAGCTTTTAAATATTTATAGAAAAAAAATCCTCAAAAAATTCGTGTAACTTAAGCCTCGACACGGTTTGAAAAAAGATTTAAAATGTGTAGCAACAAGTGGTGATCATAATATTAAATGTGTGGCTAAGGGATTTAGATCTACATAATTGCTTAAAACCCCACGAGAAGCATTTCAACGTTGAGCACGTAAGTACCTACCTACAAACAAAACATTATTTAAATAGGTTCTTCATCTACATAAATCTCTTCTTGCTATTTTCGATTGTCCAAAAATACACTTAATCCTATTCCGTTTACCGCCCACTTTGTCAAGCTTTCTAAAAATAAATGGCTTTTCAATTCCTCTTATCAAATCCGTTAACGTAGGTACCTGAGTTTCTTAAAATTTTGATATACCTACCATTTAAAAAAATTGTGTGTGATTATTTATTTAACCAAGTTTTTTTACTACTTTTAAGATGAATAAATGAGATGGGTTCAAACCCCAGAAATGAAAAAGAATCTTAAAAAATATTATGTTTCTTCTTTTAGTGCCCTCACCTCACCTATTGGAGGTTGGTTGTACTTAGGGAAATCTTCACCCTTTAGACCGCAGAGCCATAAACAATAACCAATCGATTTTAAAGTCCTGTTTATTCATTAGTAGTTCCATCCTCAAGGTTTTCTAGGTAAAATAATTTGCTCTTACC
Organism: Limnephilus lunatus; assembly: GCA_917563855.2. Lineage (NCBI taxonomy): Eukaryota > Metazoa > Arthropoda > Insecta > Trichoptera > Limnephilidae > Limnephilus > Limnephilus lunatus. The sequence goes on along the minus strand of OU830602.1, from coordinate 50,838,405 downwards.
ACGAGAGCTTTACCTTTCCCTTCTATTAAGCTAGTGACCGCTTTTATATTTAATAAACACACTCAACTTTTTTGTACACCTATTTGTTATTAGTTAAGCTTCGCCCTGTAGAAAGAAGGGTACGTATTTTATAAACCTTTATGTATGGTCAACAACGGTTTAATCACATTGTGTGGTTAAAATGAAGTATATGTTTATTTTCAAGTTAAGTTTCTAATAAATCTAACACGACATACATACGAGTATAAATAGATAATATCCGGTTCGTTTCAAAATATACGTCAGATTAGAGATTTATTTAGAAATATTTTCCTTTGAAACTAGTAATTTTTTTTCTACCTATTTATCCCATGTTTTTTTTTATATTCCTAAAGAATTTTGTGACATCATGTGTATTAAAATTACTAAAAATGAACAAAATAAAGCACACTCACATTATATTATATATCATGAAAATGTTTTAGTCATTCTCACTTTTTTGTCGATTCATGTAAAAATAATTAATAAAAAATTCACATTTTAAAGTTTTTTTTCCAATCTTACGAATTGAAACTTTGGTTTCACGTAGGTGTACATTTTAATCTTCTTATAGATATTATAAAGGCGAAAGTTTGTATGGATGTGTGTTCGTTACTGTGATAAACCCCCCCCCCCCTACGACGAAGTAATACCTAACTCTTGATTTCCGAATGCTGCTACATTGCTACAGCTACCCTGTTACAGCTACAGGCGCAACCCCGCCCGGCCTTTAAAAGCTCGTAGCTCGCCCGTTCTCGCGTCTCTCCCCTGCATTTCTTTTGCAGCGCCTTCTCAACCCCATCACGTAATACTTTTATGCAAACGTGACGAGATGCTCTCAATTAATCAATTGTAATTAACCCCACAACGTTGTGTACTTTTTTGTTTGAGTGGTTTGGTATAGTTAATCCAATTTAATTAATAATTTATTTGTGGTAAACCCTTGTTCTTTTAGATATGGCGTGTTACAATTTGCAAGGCTTCGAATAACAATGACTGAGTCTGACTAGCTTGAAAATTAACTAATTATCTATCTATATTCGTTCAGCTTCCTCCCCTAGCACCTGTTATACACCTACGCTCATCGACGACTATTTTTATTGAAGTAATCTGCATTTTCCCTCCTAGCATCTAATATATAAATTTACATTCAAACGGCGAATTGAGAAGATCCTACCTTTCGATGCGATGTCACGTACTCTCTGCAGCTCTATAAAATGCTATCATGAAGATAATTTGACATTTATGTACATTCTAACAAAAGATTTACACTCAAGCAGTACGGAGTGCAATAACTCTACACTTACAGTGCTAGATGCAGTTTGTTAGTTAGCTAGCTTGTTTTATTTTGTTAATTTGATTCTACGGGTAGGTATTTTGGATTAACATGAGACAGAACATGTGCTGTTTAAATAATTGGACTCCTCCATAGCCCAACTGATAAGGTGATGGTCATAGACCGCCGAATCAGCTTCCAATTCCAACGCCTCCGGAGAATGTTAAGGTCGCAAGCGACGAATGAAAATCGACATGTTTTGCCTCCTGTCAGGAGAGAGTTTGATGTGTGTTTCTGGATCATAGAGTGGTAATGGGAATAATATCGACCAATAAGCCGCCAAATTAAAAATATGTTGATGATGATGATGAGAGGTCATCTCATACCGTTTGATATGAGGGTCTGCTCCGATTAATGGCGTGATAGCCGATGTCAGGAACTGTTCAGGAAATGCGTGGGTGGCACGAGGTTTTGGAACGTGACATCCCACTCTGGATTGATGATGATGTTGTTGATTCTGAAGTTCTTCAGCATGCCGATGACTTGAGTTCCATTAACTCCTAAAGCATCGGCATAAACATTAAACCGAAGTTGATTAGACAATCGGCAATGTCAGGAGATCGGTGGGGCCGCTCTCTCCTCTGATCTGGCGATGTATGAATTTAATTAAGGAAGATTTTGATGTCACCGATCCTCGCCTTGGCAGTCACTCATGTCCTCAATAGTCCCGTTCTCCGTCCAGCACGCCGCCTCGAACCAGTAGAAATAATGATTACGTTTTTCCTAGGCACGCTACAAAACATGCGCCAGCCTGCAATCGCGATGGTCATCGGTATTTGATTTGAATGAAAAATACGTCCCCTCGCATAACATACACAAGCGTAACTTGGGACCTTCCCCTATATGTGTTACGGGCATATGCTCTACGATAGGCGTACCCCAAGCTCAAACTCAAATATCAGCTCAAAGAAGGAAGGTCAAGCTCGGCGTCCAGGGTGCTGGGTCCAAGAATGAAAGGCACCAGGTCGTGAATCTGGCTTCCCTCCCTTCTATTTTCCCGGCTGCCCTTTCGTCCAGAGTACATTCCCACCCTGATGCTGGATGATCCCTATTCCTATTGTGAGGGAGTTAAGAGAACTTTTGCTACTTATGTAGGTGGATATAACGCATTACGCTTAAAATATGAATACCTACTGACGGCTTCATTCAACCGACAATGTGAAAGTTTTTGGCTAAATCGAATATCGAAGGAAATATACCTACCTAAGCGTAAACCAAAAGTAGTTAAGAAAACTTATCCGGATTCCAACAAAGAACCGCCGATCGGTTGCCAATCGATTCCATATGTCATGTTCCCTTCGTTCCGCCGACAAGGCAGACCCCACACGAGCGTAACCTAAAAGGTAGTGAAGCCCACGCAAATTTCGTCACTTCGTTTCCCCCATGACGAAGGTAGTCCGGCCAGATCGTAATCTTCGTCCTGCATCAAACTGGCCTCCCGCGACGACAACTTTTATCCGCTGGTACCTCGGAGCGGCGGTAGAGGGAGGGCGAAATGGGTGCACGTCCTTTGTTCTCCTGAAGTCCCCCAATGCCTTAGTGACGTACATACGTCGACATCATGAAATGGCTCCGGCCACGCTTCCAATCCAGTCTAGAGCGGGTACGAGATCCACGTTACCGAGATGTGATCACAAGGGATTCCAATTTGCTCGGACCAGACACGACCATCGCTTACTTCGCCTCCACATTAGAAAAATAGTGTAAGCCCACCTGCATTTCGATCACATCGCCCCCCGATAAAGTCGCGTGAGATACTTCCTCATGGTGAAATAGGAAAGCTGGACCTGTAAATCCATTCGACAACCGCCGTCCATTCTCGAGTCGTAACCCGCTCAATTAAGTTTGAAGAAAAAGAGTTTGTTAATTAAGTAGGTGGATATAGCGCATTACGCTAAAATGTGAATACCTACCGACGGCTTCATTCAACCGACAATATGAACGTTTTTTGCTAAATCGAATATTTCGAAAGAGATATACCTGAACGTGAACCAAAGGTGGTTATATGATAAGATATCGAACCAAGTTTATGCAAAGTCCTATGTAGTAGACTTGTTGTGATACCTAAAATTTGGAATAAGGTGTGGGAAATTTTTGGAGTGGGAATTTAACTATGTCAGATTTTGTTAGTAAACAAAGATGCCCATGCTACGCACCCTTCATAAACCGTTATATTACCCAATGCCTTTTCAAAAAAAACCTTCCTGAATATAGTCCCCTAGCTACGTTTAAAAATTATTATTACGAAACTCGTAAATAATAATTAACACCTCAAAGGCGCTTCACACATTAATTTATACCTACATTCTATACCTATGTATTTTGTTACCCGTTATGTATTGGAGAATACCCAGTAACCTAGTTTTCTAGATCACCAACAAAGCACTTTTAAAGGATTCTATTATTGTTTTGTGGTTTCAAAATCCCGTCTTTTAAATGAAGTCTCTCGTCTAAGATTTATTGCCCGAAAGTGTCTTTTGTGCATCAAATAGTACTTTAGTTCATTGAACCCCAAATTATTATTTTACAACGGTATTGTCTCAAGAATCGTCGCCGGTCAACATCAGGCAGCTCCGGATCGACTTACGGAGGGAACGCTCCTTTTTTTGCGATTACCGATAATTACCCGATAGCTTTTTAAATGTTACCGTTATACTTTTCCGATTAAATCATCCGACTTAGATGACATGGTTCCTTATTAAAGGCCCCATTAAGGTATCCATAATAATAATACTAATATTTGAACGATCCACATAGCACCGCTTTTATGGAAAATCACCTCAAGGGCGCTATATAACCTATAATACATGTTTAAATCTAGAAAACTACAAGCTAGACGAACAATTATAAACAATTTAAATACTCGGGGAGTAATGATGATTCTATTGTTTTAACCCTGCTTTGTACGAAATCCAAGCATTAATGTTGTTAATAATTAATTCAATTTTTCAAACTTACCAAATTCGCCATGTTGCACAAAATAATTTCACAAATCAATTCACTACTCTAATATTTAACTCAAACAAGCATTTCTAAACCACAACCCGTCATGCAGTTATTTATTCCAAGATGCAGCCGTCAAACACAATTCTCGCGTCGATTCGTTGTAAAATTTTTCCTGACCCTGATAAACGCCCCGAAAGCACGTCCCGTATTGATAATTAACCGCCTCAATTTACAAATTATATAATTTAACGTCACAGATATGAACTCGCAAGCCTCAATCTCTGACTTCCTTATTCGCGTGGACTCTTTTTGTTTAAATAAAACGGAATTTCCTTTGTTTAATTAAAATGAAATATCCCCGATTTAGGCGCACCAAACTGGTCTCCTCGCGACTATCGGACCTCGATCCCTTAATTTAAACCTTGCTTCCCAACGACCAAATCTTGACTCCCCTCAATCGCGTGAACTATTTTCCTTTAATTTTATGAATTATTCCCGGTTTACGCGCACCAAATTATTACTCTGCCGTTTATCAAAACTCGATGATTTTTATCCCGTCCGCGCGCCTCCAGGTTCCTTCCCTCACTGTCCTTTCTTATTATATATTACTATCTGAATTATTCCCGGTTTACGCGCACCAAATTATTATTCTCTCGTCTATCAAAACTCGATGATTTTTATCCCGTCTGCGCGGCCCTAGGTTCCTTCCCTGACTGTCTTGTTCCAACTCTCTGCCCCCCGACTCCCACCCATCTACTTGTGTGGTTTCAATAATATATTAGCCACTTCTTCAAATCTTAAGTGATAAACACATCTCCCAATATGCATATTTCAATCGTTTTAATAGTGTTCTGTCACATTACATCCCAAATTCCAAGAAATCAGTGCAACTTTCATGTTTGCTATTTTTTTGTGTGTAACCTTTAGATAACAGAATACAAACTAATTTTGTCTGCGCCGAAGTCATAAATTATCCCAATAGCGCTTAAGAGAAGAGCTCAGTGGCGCACTTCAATTCACTACGCAAACACATGTGGTTATTTAGTGGTAAGGACCCATAAATCACCCCCATGAATTGGAAACAGAGAATCGTATGCTGAAAACATTCCATGTTACAAAATTGAATATATTTCTAAATCGATCTCTCAATTTTAAAGGAATTATTTCGTAGGCCCAAAGGCGAGATCATCACATTACTCTTTCACGCAATAAATACCGAATGTAATTCAAAAATTATTTCACTATTCGAAAGCTGCATTATTTGCGAGTAATATATATTGGTAAGTTCTAGCGTTATGAATAAGCTGTGGCGTTATGAAATTATTTATTATAGGTTTACTGTCCGAACAAAAACAAAGCGTGTTGCTAAGTAATTGTTTGACGTGGGCTGTCATTTTGTTATTTGTTTAGATTAATCTGGAGATTCCTTTGACAGCAAAAATTCAAATATGTATTAAATAGGTACTAATCTACTTTTTGACCTTAGCCAACTGCTAGCGCGTATTTGATCATTTCTATTTCTATCTATTCATCTATTTCTATCGCCATTTTTTCTCATCATATCATATTTCTCACCACAATAGTAAGGGAGATACAACGATTTTTGTAAGATCCATGTTCCCTAACAAATTAGCCTGGGGGCTATAAGACTTTTTTTTCAATTAATTTTAATTAGCAAGGGGATAAAACGCCCCATTTTTATTAAAAAAACTTTATTATCTTTGCTGCACTTGGCGACCGCTGGGTGTTTTCTATTTTGTGACAGAATTGCCCAACTCCCTCTAACACCCCTAAGTTCCCAACTACCCCAGAACTCACCTGGTCCCTCTCTCCCTGCTCCCCCGAGTCTAACTCCGCCTCACCTGAGTTTCTGAGTAATGAGAAATATTGCAGATGTCCTTTGTGAGACCTAAGCTCCGCCCGGTGTCCACCGCTATTACTGCGACTATTTTTTCACTCTTTATTCACCCGAGGACCATTTGAGTTGTAAAAAATGCGAAATTCTTACATATTCCTTGCCCGGGAATACGCGAGCAGTTAACAGCAACGCGAACCATAAAACTGTTTTTTTGTGAGAATCAGCTTATTTATACGTTGCTTCCAAATTATATACTTCTAGATGAATACGTTTCATTCGTGTTAAATATATCACTTTAGATACCTCCGTTCAGATAAATTCAATCTAACACATATGTTCAGCCGAAAATCTAACAATAATAATTAAGTACCTAAGCATTTATATATCTTTCCTCACCTGTTACTTATTATATTAACCTTTGTTAATATAATGAGTACTTAACAACCACTTTATTGATGTGAATAATACTTTTAATACAAAAAAGTCATTGCGGAGTTATATTGTTTGTGGAATAAAATCAAAAACAATACCTGCATGTCACAATTAAATACAAAAAATATCATAAGTTCGCAAAATGATGTCAAAAAGAATAAAATGATACGTACTATAATAATACTAAAAGGATTTAAAAGTAAGAGAAACAAAATATATAAATAGACGTAGGTTACCTTCCGTGCAGTAAGGTTCCATGACAGTTGGCCAAATACGGTATAGGTACATATACAAAATATAATTAAGTATCACCGTAGGGGTGAGCAGAGAGGATATGTCGCCGAATTACATAATTATAAAACATATTTTCATTTAAATACATCAAGAAAAAACTATTTGCCATTACAAAACTATATACTGGATGTATACCAGCGTATGGGTACAAAATTTGACATTCTTAATAAATTCGTTAGATATACTACTAACTTATTATTAAACTAACTGACCGGGCCACGCGTTGCTGTGGTATGGAACTTACAAATAATTACAAAGCGTTGCCATATCATAACAAACATTTAATGAATATTTAATTCGCAATAATAAGTATTGAGGTCAATAATCGATTTAAAAACTATCCTATCTTTTAAGGCGCCGTAACCGGGCTCAAAAAGAAGAAGATGGAGAGATATGCAATTACGAATGTTAGAGGAGCGCGCTAATATTTAAAGCGATAAAACCGATGCGAAAATTGTGAAAATGTTTAATAAAACACGACTCTTTAAAATAGAGCAGAAATCTTGCGGGGGTTGTCTAAAACAGCATTTAATTAAAGAAACACTGCGAATTTTTTCACATATATAACTTGTAAAATAACTAAAACAAACGTTATTATAATATTTTTTGGAGCATACTTTGCGATTTTTTTCTATCGAGGGAATTTTATATAATTTGCGTTTCTGGGCGGGGAATGTCTAGATATTATCTTCAAGAATAACATATATTTTTTAAAGAGCTTTAAAACTTAAAGTGTTTAAGGGAGACATGTAAGAAATCGGTAGAAAATCGGGTAGCAGCGGCTTATGTTGGACCAAATTACACACAGTAAGCCAAATTTCATCAAAATCGGTTAAATATTTTCGGAGGTTACCTCGAACAAACATCGTGACGCCAGATTTTAATACATTTTATTTTTAAATGTATTTTTAAAGATGATTTTCGGCTTGTAATTGGTTAAATAATGCCCAAAAAATTACAATTTTTTAGAAAATATCATTTCGGAGGCCAGTTAAATAGATCTGTAAACTCTTATAGTAAAGTAATTTACATTGCCTGTACTACATTCGATGCACCGATTAATACTTAATGGGAAATTACGTCAGTCGTTACTCGGGATAAGGGATGGTGTACTGACTCAGAGTAGAGTACATAGTTAGTCGGTTTCATGTTTGCCTATTTTCATAGAAACTGCCGGCACGTTATCGAAAATCAATGTACTTAATTCTAGCAGCCACACTATTTGAGAGCGCAGCATCGTTAATGAGATCCTTGGTTCCGTTGATGAAACCCAACCTCGAGAGGCGTAATATTCATAAGGGAATTTAAATAAATAGTACGGCCTTCGTTTATTCGCAGCCAATCCGAAATCTCAGAAGGCTGTTTGCGGAAGAGAGACAGAAATTAAAGCCCTCGTTATTTGAATGAAGCTAACTTTAATGAAATAAATAAATTAGATGATTGGATTGGAATAATTGATTGGAGGGAGGAGTATTTATTTATTTATTTAAAAACATTCGGCACAACATGTACCATTAACATAATTATATTTACATGTATATTATAATACAATAACATAAAGAAAGTAATATATAAATGTAAAGTTAAATCTAAAAACAAAAGGTAAAAAGGAGTTAAGATAATAAGTAGTAAAAAAAGTAAGATGTATAAAGTGGAAGTACATATAACGCAAAGCATAAAATATGAAGTATAATGTAAAAGTAAAAAGTAAAAATAAAAAGTTAAAATGCAGGAAAAAATATGGTAAACAGAAAAATTGTATATACTACAAGACATCTTTAAAAATAATAGAAAGCACAGAAGCTATAAATATAAAAAAGTAAAGAGTAAGAAATGCTCTAAGGAGTCAAAAATTTAAGAAAACATAAAATTTAAAAAATATAAAAGAGTTTTAAAGTACCTATGATATGTTTCTAACACACTCTGTTTATAATACACTCATTAATACATTGGAAATATCTAAATGAACACTAAAAATCTTGTCGTATAGAGATATTCGACGGCCTACGTAGTCTAGGGGTAAGGCTCTTCGCGGGATCGAATCCCGGCGTGCACAAATAAATTTTATTTGATTAATTTGTGTTAAATCACAATTAATTCATTTAACATAATATATAGAATATTTTCGGCACGTTCCAGTGTTAAAGATACTTTCAGTATCGCCCTGGTGTAAGTGCTTGGTGACCAAATATGAATAGCCAGGCACTTCCCCATCTCCCTCCCCTCCCCACTTCCTTCAGCCTCACAACATACCCCAATTGAGGATGCCATAGTCTCCCTGGCTTCAGATGGGAGCAGCTGGGACTCTTGTGAGGCATTCACGTGAAAAGTAGCAATAAACCTACCTGCTCCCTTGTTACCATAAATTGTTTGTATAAAGTGTTTTTCATAAACCTGTGGTACACATTTATGAAAAATTATTCAGAAACGGTAGTCTGGTGTGTTGTGGCTTGTAAATAGAGTCCTTTGTATCATCCTCGGCCCAAGGCAAGATATTATTACAGACACGTGAAGTCACATGTGCATTATGTATTCCGTACCTCATCATCTTATCAAAACCAGCAGCTTAAGAGCTTGTCGACTACCGTGGATTGGTTTCAGTTGAGAATGGCACTGAATTAAGATGATATACAAGATGGATTTGAAATCTTCATCTCTAGGTCCACAGCTTACGGCTTCAGCTTCGCCACTATGGAGATGGTTTTTACCAATAAAGTTAGTGTTTTTTAGGAAGTATATTTAAGAGAAATGGGAAGGCTGATAGAGATATTGGAAGAAGGGTAAATGCAGGAGTAACTCCATTAATTGAGGACTGAACGCCGTTGGCGACAACAAAAAACTGACCAAAGAAGCGAAGCTAGCCGTCCATAATGGAGTGCTGTTACATAACCTGATGTATGGCAGTGAGGCATGGAACTGGCAGAAGAAGGATGAAAGTAGACTGAATTCTGTAGAAATGAGATCCCTCAGGCGTTTGTGTGATACAACCATGTACGATCGTGTGAGAAATGTGGAAATCAGAGTAAACGTAATGAATAAGATTAAGAAAGGGACGAAGAAGAAGGATTAAAGTTGACTGAATGCTGTATAAATGAGATCCTTGAGGCGTATGTGTTGAAAAACCATGTACGATAGTGTGAGAAACGTGGAGATCCGCAAATAATGCAAGTATGATGGTAGCGTAATGAGTAAGGACGCTCAGATGGTTTGGGCATGATAAGCGAAAGAACGAGGAAAGGAGTACAAGGAGAATATATTACGCAAATGTGAATGGTAGAAGTCAGGGATGCCCGAGGAAGACATGGCTCGACCAAGTGAATATTGGTACTTGAGTCAGAATAATTGAAAACATGTATGAGACGATGTATGAATGTGAACGAAACAAGGAGTGTGTGCGAAGACCGAGTTGTTTGGCGGTCCATCCTCCCTGACAACCCCTGCGGGAAAACGGCGTGATGGTTATTTAGTTAGTTATTTTTACCAATAAAATTAATAGGAACTTACAGATCAACTTTTTGTTAACTGTGCAAAGTAACAAAAAAGGTAGAGTGACTAATGTAATAGATTATATCGATACAAGACATGGATATTAAAAAAGATATTTCGTTCGTAGGTTATTTCCACCTTTGGCTGCCTGCAAAGTTAAGTGTATCAAGCGGTAATGATGCCACATTCCTAAAGCAGTAATAAAAATATACTTTACTTCGGAGACTCGCATTAATGGCATCGTTTTCATTTTAATACCAAAACTTTCAGGGAAGTGCAAAATAAAAAAAAAAGTTAAATAATTTATTAGTCTTTTAGTTTCGTACAGGGTGTTAAGGGACGTACTTGAAACACTTAATCCAGTGATTCCTGACATTATTTGGAGTAAAAAACTTAATGAAAATTCATGTTAATATTGTATCAGCTACATACTCCGTACATACATGTGCGAATATATATTACCCAAGTTTGAATTCTGTGTAGTGGTATATTGAATTGAGCCCTTCTCTTAATATTACCACAATAATACGACAGTATGAATATTGTGTTTTTGGCCAGCACATTAAAATTTATGATCGCATTTTAAGAATTCAGGGCTTTCAATTATGTTTTATATTCTTCTTTTTTTTAAATTCAAAACCAAACTAATAAAATTCTTCCACATGTCAACACTGGTCACTCAGCCAAGTAACCACCCAACCCCGTACCCCAACTCTAAAATACCCATTGATTAAAAAAAAAAACACCAAAAATGTCACTGGACACAAAAATTTAAATATCATTTTATATACCAAATAATATTGTTAGGTAACAATTATTATAAGTAGATAATAATTATTAGCCTGAAACACTCATCTACATTGAAAAAATCTCCCGAGAAAAGATACATGCGCCGACGGGACTTGAACCCGCATCCTTCTGATTTCCGGTCAACTGCTCTAACCACTGAGCTACGTCTCTAATATTGTTAGGAATCACGTATTAAAGTAAATCAATTACGTCCCTTAACACCCTGTATACAGTTGATATGAAACACCAGTATCTATTTGTATAAACTGCAGTTGGTACCTATATGTGTGCGCAATCAATTATATAGCGTGTGGTCCCCTGTATGGAGGCTGTATAAAAATAGCATTTTCCAGTAGTCGCTATGGCAACAGGAGGCACCTCGTTAATCCTCAATTATCCCTTGAAAAAATATGGTAGTTTTCCGGAGTGATTTATGAACGGTTTCAGCGCGGAATAAAGCTCATGAATTCAAACTGGATTAAATTTATCAATGATTATCATTTGATGAGTATGTTTGTACAACGCGTAACATAAATAGATTATAATGCGGCCTTTTTCGTATGAAACTTAAATTTGGAATTCAGGTCAAAATGCTTTGCAAAACTGAATAAATATTTTTTTATTCAAAAGGTGTATGTACAACTTTATTTTTTGTTTTTGAAATTATAAAATATAGGTCATTAAATAAATCGATTTCTCACGATTTTAAAGGCAACTTTGCCAATCATTGTTATTGCAAATTGTTTAAAAAAAATTTTACTCTTCCTTTTATTTAAATATAACCTATATTTAATTTTTAAACTATCATTTTGATGGGCTTAAATTTAGACAACTAACAACCAATTTATGTTGTAACACAAATTTGTTCCATATGAATTTAAAATTTCGAACACCATGTTGGCACTTTAGATCACATATTTTTTGGTTGTCCCTCTCTAAATAAATATCTTCTCTTCTATCGAGCGTTATCTAAAATTGCCTCCCCTCCATTCAACATTTCATCTCTTCTAAGTCTGAACTCGACTCCAATCTTCCATATAATTCTGAAATTTGTACAAATAAATAAAATTAACATATATATTCACCTTTCCTTTCTCTGTAATTTTAAATGACGGCCTAGAACACCCTTAAAGGGTGAAAGCCATAAATAATTGAAAAAAAAACACAAACCAAAAGAATTATTGTTACGATTATTTTAATTATATTTACGATTACGTAGTAAATTGGGAAATAATTTTTTTTTAATTATCATTAACTCACAAAAAATATCATTTTTGCGTATAAAATCATGACAAATTGAATTTTTTAAAATAATATATTACATAATATGTATATCACATATATTTAATATCTCTTTTGATTCAAAAGGTAATTTTCGGTTTGGTTCAAGCATTTTGTCTTAAAATCGAAATTTAATTTTTGTATTGAATAGGTCGCACAGCCAGGCAGCCTCTTATGGAAACTGTGTATAAATTGACTTTTGAAGAAAATTTGACGCTCAAACAAAATTTATCTTAGAATTTAAAATGTAAAACCTCAACTTTCTCGCTATTTGATTGAATAGATACATAGAAAAGATCGGACGCCACACATCTTTGTATTTGCACACACTACTTGCCTCATTCAAAGCCATACATATTATGTACGACTACATCTTCTGAACAAACTAATCTGTCATTTCGATTGCGGACATGACACGATTCAAGTGTTTATTTTGCTTGATAGTTCCATATCTCCCTGGTTCATGTTGTATTCTCCTGATACTCCTATTCTTTCATTATTTAATTTCGTTCTACTTTTCAAATTCCATACGTCACTGCCGTAGAACAAAGTCTACTTGCCACACTTCATTTATATGTTAGTTGAAAAATTATGAGTGTAACTGACTAAATAACTAACTAGCCATCACATCGTTTCTCCGCAGGGGTAGGCAGAGAAGATGGACGCCAAACATCTCGGTGACATTTCACATCTACAACTTAGCTTCTACGACTAGTTCTTGAGTTGAACAGCTCCGCTGTGGAATGATTTGCCGGCCTCTGTCTTTCCTCTCTCCTACAACATGGTCTCTTCAAGACCCATATTCACTCCTTCCTCTCCTCAAAAACAAAGCATTTCATGACGTAGGCCCTAAGGGAAATTATTTTCCTCAGGGCCTACTTTATGGGGTTAATATAAAAAAATAAAATTATATAAAATATTCTCCTTACACCCATTTCTTCCTTCATTCGCTCTACATGCCCAAGCTATGTGTGTACCTAAATGTAATTAATTTCTGATACAAAATTTTATAATACTATTATTGTGAGGGAGAAAATACTATCCAAAAGCCCAATTTTCAAGGCACCAAGTTGATAATTTTCGTGAAAAGCCTTCGCGTTGCTTTGGTACTTATTTTAATATCAATGACAATAAGCAGGCCTTTCAATACGGCTTCGGTTCCGGAAGCTGTACGAGGTCTTTGCTCCATATAATATTATAATAGACAAAGCAGTTTCCTAAGGTTGGCAGCGCTGGTGCGAGTGGCTTGCAATGCAGCCAACGTAATTTACTATTTGGTTCCATTCCAAAAACTCTTGTAACTTTATGAGGCAAAGAGCTTATTTGCGCGGCTATTCTGTGTAAAAATTTACGTCCCATATTCTTTAAGTGAAGTTAAATTACCAACATCCTCAGCGGAATACATCTTTCACGTGTTGTTCAGTTTAAGGGGTTACGAAGGAATGCAATTATATACTCGTTGGAAGATTTAAAAGTACTTTTGAAATATACATTCGCGTGCTTAATATGATTTTTTTATATTAAATTGATCGCCCGAAATATAATTATAAAATATAGGCCACTGAAAAATCCATAGCCTAGTGAGGCAGGTTACGAGATACCTAAATTTATAATTATAAATCTCTATTATTTAAGTACCTGCTGTTTCTATGCAAATTTTTATTTACTTTTGTACTTATGCAACATTTAAACTATTATCCCTAGTACTAAAGAAAGCAATCAAAAAATTTCTACTCCTACTTTTAATTTTAAAAATGCGAACTATCGGGACATAAATGATCGTCTCCACAAGGAAGATTGGTTATTTCTTAAAGAAGGCGATATTAATCAAAATATTGAATCATTTTATAATTTGTTGGATAAAATTATTTCAGAACTCATCCCACTCATTCATTTTAAAGAATCGAAATATCCGAGATGGTTCAATAAAGAACTTGTTCAATTAACTGCCCTTAAAAAAGTTTTACATAAGAAATATAAAGAAGACAGGTCTTTATCAAATTATATTGAATTTAAAAACGTTAGAAAAGATTGCAAAATCTTATCAAAAATTTGCTACAATTCTTTTATTAATAATGTTGAAAGTTCAATAAATCATGATGTAAAGTATTTTTGGAACTATGAAAAATCAATGAAAAATAACAACTATGGTTTACCCACCAACTTAGAATATGCAGGTAAAAAGGCCAAAGACACTCAAAGTATCGCTGACCTTTTTGCTGATTTTTTTAAAAGTGTTTATGAATGTGATACACCAGTTTCTGCTAGTACAACATCAAATTTTAGCACTGATCATAATCTTAATTTATCTTGTATCCACATAGAATATAATGATATATTGACTGAACTAAAATTACTAGATCAAAGCAAAAGTGGTGGACCTGATAAAATACCTCCTGTATTTTTGAATAATTGTGCTTCCAATCTGGCGTACCCTTTATATTTGCTGTTTAATCAGTCTTTACGAACAGGATGTTTTCCTACTAAATGGAAATTCAGCTTCCTTACGCCTATTTTTAAAAAAGGTGATAAACACGAGGTGACTAACTACAGACCGGTGTGCCTTTTATCAACAATTCCTAAAGTTTTTGAAAAATTAGTTCTTAAAAAAATTATTTTCCAATTAAACCACATCATTTCTCCTAAACAACATGGATTCTGTACTGGAAAATCTACCCTTACTAACTTGTTAACGTATCAAAACTATATATCTGACTCCATGTCCAGTAAATGTCAAGTTGACTCTATTTATACCGATTTAAGTAAGGCGTTCGATAAAGTTAATCATGAGTTATTGCTGAATAAACTGCATAAATTCGGTATAGGTGGTTCACTATATGAGTGGATTAGCAGTTACTTGATCAAAAGATTACTGGCTGTTAAAATTGATGGTATATTTTCATACAAATTCACTGCTACGAGTGGTGTTCCCCAGGGGTCACATTTAGGTCCAATCCTTTTTTTATTATTTGTTAATGATGTGTTATATATTTTCAATGATGTTCAAGTATTAATGTTTGCAGATGACCTGAAATTATTCAAAGCAATTAGAAACATTAATGATTGCCATATTTTGTCAAATAACTTGTTGAGATTTATTATATGGTGTCATGATAACCGCTTGCAACTTAACGTAACCAAATGTCAAATTATGAGGTTTTATCGAGTAAAGAATCCAATATTTTTCGATTATTCCATTAACAATATGTCGTTAGTATCTGTCACGGAAATTAATGACTTAGGTATTTGGTTTGACACGAAACTCAACTTTATCAATCATATAGAAATTATAACCAATAAAGCTTTGAAAATGTTGGGATTTATTTTAAGGATATCTAGTGATTTCAATAATATCAATACTATAAAAACATTATATATGTCACTAGTAAGGAGTCATATAGAATACAATTCCACGGTTTGGTCCCCAAATTATGAGGTTCATTCACATGCCATCGAAAGAATCCAAAATAAATTTTTAAGATATGTAAATTTTAAAATGGGCATTCCTAGTGAATGCCTAAATTACGATAACGTACTTTGTTCATTAAATTTAATAAAATTATCTGATCGTAGAATCATTTCCGATTTAACCTGTTTGTATAAAATCATTAATTCAATGTTTGATACCCCTGATTTATTATATGCAATCTCTTTTCATACTCCAGGCAGGTCAGTAACAAGACAGTACCTACCATATTATTGTAGCAATTCCACATCAATATCACAATATTACACTCCTATGCGACGGATTCAACAGCTAGGAAACAAATACTCCGATGTTGTTGATATATTTAGTACATCAATTTCAACATATAAGCATACCCTATTAAAGTTTTTTTCATCAAGTAGGGGAAAATTTCTATAAATCTATTTAAATTGTCTAAAACATTAACAGTATTTTTGGATTTCTATATTTTGTAATAAACTATTTTGGATTTCTTATATTTTGTACCTACATACTGTGTGGATCAATTCAATAATATTTTTATTTTATATTTATTTTTGTGCAAGTGTTTTAAACAGTTGTTTCCTGCACTGTATTTATGAGTAGAATTTTTGTAAATGTTGTTATATATACTTATGTAAAAGCCTAAATAGGCGTAAATAAATAAATAAATAAATAATATGTACTATTTTTTTTGTAGTTATAAATCTTAAAATTTTTGTTCAATAAAGATTATTATTTACGGTGCTCTAGATTTTATGTCCGGGTTAAATCTTTCCCAAATGAAAGACTAAACCCTTCCACACACTTTTCCACAAATGAATATCTAGTAAATTCACGCAATGTATGCACTATATAAGTATAATTAATACAACACAATACAAGAACAATACGTCAATCCACCAGAAACATAATGGGAAAATATTTCACCGACTCCAGATATTTTCATATCAGAGGGTTCGGCTCTGATGAAATCCTAACTGGTCCGATAAATCCTACTGATCCCTCAATATAAATATTTAAAAAATCTTTCGTAATCCTACATGTATTTAAAATTTATTATTATTATTATTTATTACGATTTTAGAAGTTACTTTGGAAATTATTTGTAAGTTAATAGTAAGTAAACATATCGCCTGATATACGATCTTAATATTGACGAAGGTAGGAGTATTATAAAAATGCTTTAGATAACCTTACTAATGCAAAAAATACTTCCCAACCGTTAAACGGTGTTATAGTTACACATTAAATAAAGACTGTTCAAGCTCAGATTCGAATTGGAACTAATAAAACATTTCTTTAACTGTGCTCCGAAAGAGCTGGCAGACTTCGACAGACTAACACCTGAAATTTCGGGTCTAGGACGTTTCTACGCCGCCGGTTCTTCGCCGCCAGTTCATCGCCGCCGTTTCTACGCCGAGACGGTTCTACACCGGCCGTTTCTACACCGGCCGTTTCTACGCCAGCCGATTCTACGCCGCATTCAAATTAAATTAACAATTACAATTAAACTTTATTGTTTTAACACATACATACAGTCATAGAAAATAAAATAGAAAATACAAAAACTATCGAATCATTTAAAAAGTAGCATTAACATTTATTTTAAATTAAAAGAATAAATAGGAAAAATAAGATTATTGCGTCATTTGGTAATTGTGTGCTAGGCCACGTAAATAATCTAGAGGTTCCCTGTTTTCATAATCTAAGACAATTCTTCGAATACGTTCATCAGCGTCACGGTATTTTTTCAGCTTCATCGGTGGTAAATGTCCGGCGATAAGTTGCTCAAAATAAGCGTCTCGTCCTTTTTGTACTTTTCGCAATCCATCTATAAATTTCCAAATAGTTGGGTGATGCATACATAATTCAGAACGCAATCGACGATTGGCTGCCTCTGCATGATTATTGGTGCGATCTTCTCCATCGATTGTTCTCTGGTATAAATTCCACATTGTTGGATGAAACATAGGCGGGCGCCTACCATTCCCGCGTCGATTTAAACGGCCAACATAGCTGTCTTCAAACCAATTTAGAAGCGGCTGAAGTTCTACTGGCAAATCATTTGCTAAAGCATCAATGTATTCATCTAAATCAGCTATTGGCACAAATGCTAATGCAATGACCATTTTAGCTCTCAATGCAAATTCAGCATCATTGTTGTATTGACTAATAACACCAATCTGAGCTAAATGCTTCCTCATATTTTGTGCTAAATGGAAGAAGCAACCTTTTACATTTACTTCAGGAAAGCAATCTTTCATGGCACTAAAAGCTGCATATTCATAATCACAAATGATAGATCCTGGACTTAAATTTGGCACTAGTGTTTTAATTAGTTCGAACATAAGTGTGTATGTAACACGCTGCTTGTTAGGTAACAGAGCATACACTATAGGATGCACTCCTCCGTGTTTTGTTGCCATAACAATATAAACTTGCGAAAATAGCCTCGGTGCTATTGCGAAGGTACCATCAGTGTACCATGTATTGGCATTATGCAAATGCTGCAACCAGCTCCCTCTTCCAAAAATTAAAATTCTGTTTGCTCCCTCTCCATCGTCGCTTAGCAAAAAAGTTTCTTCTGTTCCTGGTTGAGGCACATATAGCTTATATCGATTTGGCAACACCAAATCGTTTAGGTCTGCGGGATCAGCAGGTGCAGCATTAATTTGATTCCGTTTTCTTCTGATTATTTTTCTCAGGGCTGCATTATTTGGAATCGATGCTAAAACAGCTTCAGGCACGTCGACTATACACTGATTTATAACTACACTTGTGCCCTCCATAGTTTCTTCTGCACGACGTTTCATGTTAGTGCAAACAGTTGCTGATTGTGTGGCTGCTGCCGAGGAAGGGTGAGAATGATTGTTGATTTCGTTGACCACTTCTCCAGCCCTCGTGTGAATTCTTCCTTTACAGCGACCCACTTCTTCGCACCGCCAAAATTTTAAACTAGCGTCCCTTTTACTAACTTTGTCGAAAACGTACAAATATCCGTTATATGAAAACTTCTCGTTTCCTTTCTTGCTGAGAACTGCTGGTTCCATTATTAAGATCACTGTTAACTAACGTAATGATTACTTTGTGACGAATACACTTAGAGTGATGTGTTAAGGGCTCCTGCCCCATATTTATACCAAATACTGTTAAACAGTTTTTAGAATTTTAAGCGGATTAAAACTTCTCATTACCTCCTTTGTGCTAATGGGCCTGTGTTGATAACCATAACACCATTAAGATAACCCGGATTAAAACTTCTGCTTACCTGCTTTGTCAATGGGTCCCAATCTGGTAATCCCGGCGCTCTGTGGCTGAAATTGGAACGCTGGCGCGTCACCGGCCCCTGTTATCATTATTTAACGTTATTCCCCACTGTCTGGAAAATCCTAAGTATTATTGCTATGTACATCGATTAACAATGTTATGTTTATTGTTTGGGATTCTCCTTCAATTTATGAAGTTATTATAGAGAATCTTTCAAAAATTTTGTAATATTTCATATAAACACTTAAAAACAACAATAAACAACCAAATGGTCGAACGCCGAGAGGGATGTCGCGCCAGCCAGCGCTCCAATTTCAGCCACTGTGCGGCGATTGTAACTTGCATGTACAAAATATCTTTTAAATTAAAATAAATGTTAATGCTACTTTTTAAATGATTCGATAATTTTTGTATTTTCTATTTTATTTTCTATGACTGTATGTATGTGTTTAAACAATAAAGTTTAATTGTAATTATTAATTTAATTTGAATGCGGCGTAGAATCGGCTGGCGTAGAAACGGCCGGTGTAGAAACGGCCGGTGTAGAACCGTCCCGGCGTAGAAACGGCGGCGATGAACTGGCGGCGAAGAACCGGCGGCGTAGAAACGTCCCATTCCCTGAAATTTCCATCTATGTACAGAAAGTGATATTTATTTATTTATTTATGCATCTATATAAAAAAAAGTTAACATTTTTTTTGGCCTTGGCTGTCTCACTAGGAAATCCTGTGTCGAGACAGACTAGTTTACAAATATTTTTTAAATATAAAATAAAATACATTTTTCAATAAAGTAAAAATATTTGACAAAAAATTACAGGTTGGTAGGTAGTGGTAACAATAATGGGATAAGAGGATTATATTTGGGTGAGGTGACTAATTATTGCACGACCTTTTTCGATGATCCATTGTTTTATCAGAATTTTGTATTTGTTAATATTATATGATTTAGTAATATTATTTTTTAATTGCTTGTTACTGCGTGAAATTAATTAGGTATTATTCTATTAGTGATATTTTTTTATTAACATAAATGTCTAGAAATCAACAATTAATTTGCGCAAACAATGAATAAAAATGTAATTTTTATTTGGTCACTCTATGGGAACCAATTTTAGATATAACTGTTTATTATTTTCGATGTAGTTATAAAGTACAAATAATATAGGTGTGTTTTTTCGTGTTTGGAATTAAGAGATTCAAATTTCTAAATATTAAAGTTTATTTCAAATGCAAGAATCTAAATGGAAATTATTTAGTTTTTAGATGATATTTGTTTTTACGACACCTTCAAAAAGAAGAAATACATTAAAAACACATTTAAAATACCTTGAAATTGATTCGAAATTCGATGAGACATTTCAAGTTTATACAAAAGATGAACAACCCTTTATGCCTGGATAAAAAAAATATATGTTGGAACTATTTTATAGCAGTTTACGTTTCTATTAGTATGGTTTTCACATACACGATTGTTTATCAAATGTATAAAATTTTCACCGCTTTTATAAGTCAGGCCATAAATCACTAGTCATTTTTTTAGATTTAACAATCAATTAAAAAAATCGGAACTAAATTATTTAGGTAACCAAAGTAAATAATTCATTGCCTTTCATAGTCATTGAAAGAGTTGTTTTGCCTAGCCCCATGGATAATTAAAGCTTTTTAAAACCGATGAAAATAATTTCAATCATTTGGGAGAAAAATAATAGAATTTATGCAAGTCTTTATTATTTATACTGATAACAAATATAATTTGCCAAATATAACTACGCCTGAAGGAGAGAGATACTATTTAAAAATCATTTTTATCGTGTTTTCCTTCAAACAACAAATTAATATTAATATCAAACTGTGAAGTAAACATGTTTGTGAAAAGGTCTACCAAGATATAATAAAATTAAAATGTTTTTCTAGTCAATAAAGTTTTCATGGGACCTCGTTGGAGTATTTATTTATGTCCCCCCACAAAGGAGATAGGCATATACTTAGATCATAATTTTCAGACGAGTAAAAAGTGTGCACTAGGAAGAGTGGTAAATATGGAAGGGTGGAATAGGGAACGCTTAGGGTAAGAATCATAATATATTTAGGTGAAAAATTGTTTATTTTTTCGAGTCATCGTAAATATTCAGTCTCACTGGCATCAATAATGAAGATCTTCAACTAACTTATCTCAAAAAAGAGGATAGGCCAACTCACATTGCTAATTTCATTCACATATATACATCGCCCAAGTTTACTCTTCTGTTATTTGAATCGCTATGATAGTATACGTATATTTGATTCGCTTGAACGTGCCATGTCTTCCTTGGACGTCCCGAATTCTCTTAGCATTTACTTCCGCGTCACATATTCTTCATATATTCCTTTCTTTGTACTTCCGTTCTATAAACCAGAACTTGAAAGTGTCTCTATGATCGTTTACATTATCCGTTAATTTTTTCCGGATCTTCACAATTTTTCAAATGGTCATAAACAACAAAACACAATATGATAGGCGGGAATGGGTACCGCCGTCCGAGAACCATTTATTGGATAACCAAAACCTCTGCCATAAGTCACCCCAAGTGGTTCGCTACGTTTGGTGAATTAGCAGGGGTGCCCGGGTTCATGGGGTGGAGTTTTTCCGGATCTTGGTGGCGGATGCGTCTGACCGTCAACTGCGAGGTAGCCGTATCGGAAGAGACTGGATGAGGGAGACATTTTAATCTCTCCAGCAGGACTCTCTCGGAACTTCGCCTTACCGCAGTGTGAGGGACGGATTCATATTGACCCTAATTCCGACCCACCCCATACCCTTTTCCTTCCCAGAACTTCCTTTCCTAAAAAGACCCTCCAAACAGCATTCCCAATGTTGGAATAGGCCCTAAGGGGATTTCTTCAGGCCTCCGGTGTGGAGCTAATGTAAAAAAAAAGATGTTCCCTAAATAAGAAGGATGTAATTTCTTCAGAAGTCAGTCTATTTTCATCCTTTGTCTGCCAGTTCCATGCTACACTACCATAAATTGATACCCGCGCTCTACTGCGGATTGCTAACTTCGGTCCTTTAAACAATTTTGTAGATATTTTTATTTTACTGTGAAATAACATTATCTGCAGTTGCACTAGCAATATTTATGTTGGGTTTTGGCACTATTTTCAAGAAGGTTTATTTATTCACGACTAAACTATAAATAGCTACAGAGTCATCGGTAAATCTTGCAATTATTTACTTACCGAAGTTGACTCAGGCTCGCCAATTTGTCTTTACAAATATTTACCCGAACTTGATGTTGCCTGCCGTAATCCTGTAATTCGCTTATGAACATCAACTCTGGGATAAATATCAGTACAAATATTTTTTGAAAAGGCAACATTTTTTGTTGGAAAGAAATGCATGCGGGTTAAAAATAACCTAAAATTAAACACTTTTTTTATTTTTTGGAGAAATTTTCGAACTACTAGAATTTTAAGATTGTCGTTGATATTAAAGATTGCTCCGGTGACCGGTGTAATGTACAGACTATGTAGATTGCTTCCCACAGCCATACTGCGATATTTGTACTATGCTATGATTCACTCCCACTTGGCATACCTTTCGAGTATCTGGGGTTTTGCTACCAAAAAAATGATATCGGAGGTGCAAATAATCCAAAATAGAGACCTACGTAACATTTTTGGCTTGCCTTGGGATACACCTGTTAAAGATATTTTCCGTCACGCACTTGTATTGCCATTTAAGATTGTTCCTAGCTTTGAGATAACAAACACCATTTTAAATATTATTCAGTGCAACACCCACACAAATATAAAACTGAACTATAACAACGACGTTCACCAATATAATACACGACAACACAACAAACTACACATATCAAAAATACACTCAATAAAGTTCAGACTGAAATCATTAGAATACATTGCCTACACTAACTATAACAAACTGCCTGAAAATTTGAGACAGGTATATGCCTCCAACAAATCTCGAAATGATATATTGAAAACATATTTTTTCAAATGTTATTTGGAAAACGAGTCATAAGTAGGTACAAATACTTATAGCCCTGATTATCTTCAAATACTAAACTTATAATATGATGGGCGCGGTTTATACCTTTCTTAAATCTCGTCATGTATTTGAATGTAAACATCTTGAATTAGGTCTGCATATTTTTGAGCCCGTACCTTATAATGTGTTTTCCTGATTTTGTTTTTTTTTTTATGTATTTCTTAGTGCATCTCATTAGTTCATCATGGAGGAAACTTTATTTTAACTTTTTGAAACCAAAAGTACATAAATCAAATGAGTCGGTTATACAAATTGATAAAATCTTATAAGACATGTTTCTGTGAAATATCTGTAAAGTGATTCTTCGTGTGTTTGTGTCTGTATGTTGCTTCTGTGAAATGTTTGTAAATTTTTTATTCATACATTGTGTCTACATATTGGGTTGAGTTGGGTTTAACTTCTCAAAAGTACCAATTGGCGATCCCTTAATGAGTTTTGATAACTTATGGGAGTGCAACTTTGTTGTATGTTTTATTTAATAAAAAATAAAAAAGATGATTTTCTTTTATAACTACTTTTACATATATTTCTGTAGTCTACAATGTTTTAACTAATCCCACAAAGTTAACATTTTTGATGTTTTACAAGGCTCTATTTAGTTGGGCACCATCAATCGTCAAGCATGATGAACTTTCTGATGTTAAGTTAACTTTGATCTTCCAAAACATATTATAATAAAAAAACGAATGTGCTTTAGACCACACGACTGAAGTAAAACTTCACTAACTTATGCCGTCCATTAACAATATAACAATAACAGGGATAAAAACATCCCCATCCCCTCAACATCCCCATCAACTCAACTCTCAACTCTCAACTCTCAGCTCTCAGCTCTCAGCTCTCAGCTCTCAGCTCTCAGCTCTCAGCTCTCAGCTCTCAGCTCTCAGCTCTCAGCTCTCAGCTCTCAGCTCTCAGCTCTCAGCTCTCAGCTCTCACCTCAACTCAACTCAACTCAACTCAATTCAACTTATCTCATATCATTGATTAGCGTTTCACATTGATAACGTTTCATATTGATTAGCGTGTCACATTTTTCGTAACGTTTCATATTTTTTCGTAACGTTTCAAAACGTATTCATCATTTTACCCCCAAGTGACGAGTGTGCGTAAAGAAGTTTTATTTCAAAAATTGACACCTCTGTAATAGATTGCTCTGAACTACTTGAACGAATTACATTAAGAAAGCCCATCAAGCAAACCAGACAAAACCACACATTAAACATCCCTCAATGCAACACTTACTTCACTCCAAACAAAATACATTCATTAACGGCGCTTCAGTAGTGATTCATTTATCTTATAGAAACAAGCTGACCCGGCGAACTTCGTACCGCCTCAGATTCAATAACTGTTGTGTTAACACTTATCAGCTGAATTAAATTTAGTTTTTTTATTAAGTTAACAATTACACAATGAAGCAATTATCGCTGCGCAACTGTCCGTGTTTTATTTTTTTCAGTATCAGAGATGGCGCTGTGTACGTATTTATATTGTTTGTGATTTTCTTACTTTTCAACTCACTTACGGGAATTGCGTTCCGGAGATTTATTATAATTATTGTATTTTTCCTTTGGAGGAGTGCAGTCGTACATTCATCGTTTGTCTCATTTTCGACTGCTGCCATTTAGTGTGTAAGAAAAAGGGGCATCATTATATGTTTAAGAATAAAAGCAAAACAATCAGTACATTCACACTTTACGTTTTTGAAATTCACTGCCACTTCAATATTATACTTATCACAATATTGCTGCAGCTCTTTCAAAAGATGAGAATTCATTCCTTACGAAATGTCTGGGGAAAAGGATTTGCTTCATATTTTTTTCGTGACTTTTTCTGGTGTTTAAATAGCTATTCTCATAGACATACAAATAACTAGACGAGAACTTACAGATGAGGGGTAAAAACCAACTATCGCGGGGCGAAGAGAGGAAAGAGACTTGTGATTCGCCAATAAATCAATCTAACAGGCACCTCGCACTTTAATATCACTATTTAGTTATTGATAGTAAAATCTGCTTTTGAATGAATAGACCTTTTTATATGCGAGCGCGAATTGCATGCCACGGTATGAACAGATGTGTAAAATCCAAATTCGCAAAGTAAGGTTCAGAGTATTTTCATAGTGGAATATTTTGTTGCCGTAGACACTTTTACAAATGTTTCATGATTTACTTAACCCAGTAAACAGCGGCTTTGTGTTTCGCGTCGCTATGTATCTCGATGTCTAAGTATGTGTTTCATATACATACAGCGTCCGTGCGTAAAATGTACGATGAGAGCACGACCTGGTCCGGACACGCCCAGCCGGTTCCACTATTCGGGGCAGAGACAAATCCAAAAAATCAAAGATCATAAAAATCGTCCAGCCGTTCTTGAGTTATAAATGGTGTAATGACTGGTTTTACATAATATTAAGTTTTTTAACATCAAATATATTTTAACGTTTCATACAGTGAATTCTAAATAAATGGCATTCATAGTATGAATTTCATACTATACAAATACATGTTACTCCGCACAGACCAGATTCAACCTCTACCTCTCCCTTCCGCCACCCATCCCTGTAGGCTATCGTGACTGTTGGTTTTCCAAATAAAATAAAATAACAACCAGTGAGAGCACTCAGCTTTATAAAAAGAGATGATTTATAATTATTATTTCGGGAATGCGTGCATTTCCAAGAAACAGCTTTATCTATTTCAACAAAGCTAAGGTACAATACTAACCAATTAAGCGTCATAAAGGTTATTATTTTGATTTTTAATACTTTATAATAGCTTTGTTTACATTTCCAAGAGAATGTATATATTTCTAAGAACCCCTATTTGTTAATCTGTCGCTGGCAACGATGGGGTGGTGACAAGAGCGCCAAAATTATTGGCTTTTAAGTCAGTGCAATGTAAGTTGTGTCTAGTGGGGAATAATTGACGATACTGAGTTTTTGCCATCATTCTATGACCTGTACATTTCGTATCACAGAATATAGCTATAGTTAATCGTCAGTTCAGAAAATTGTTATAACAATTTTTTTAATCTTGTTAACCTTTTTTAAAAACCGCATTACAGTGCATAATCTTTCCTACGAAATGAGGCTTTGAAACATTCGTTAAGTACCTAATTAATTACGGAAAAGTTGTTTAGAAGCCTTAGAAATGTCTAAATTTTAATTATTTTTTGTTCTCTTTAGGTAGAAAGTAGGTATTAGTTCTGATTTATATAATCTCTACATAAAAATAAATGTTTCCTACTTTGTTCCTTATGCGTTCCTAAACCTATCATCAGATTGCGATGAAATTTGTGATTTGATGTGCGCACTGCGCATGCCCGCATGGTTTCTATGTAATAATAGTGAGCTTTGGCATTATTAAATTATTTCCCATACTATTTATCCGATTGTAATGAAACTTTGGAGAGTTATTGTGCACAAGTGCACACGCCCGCGAAGGTTTATACATATATATATATATATGGTGAACTCTGGTGTTATGAAATTTGCACAAAAAAGTGCAATAGGTGACGA
Source organism: Limnephilus lunatus (assembly GCA_917563855.2). NCBI lineage: Eukaryota > Metazoa > Arthropoda > Insecta > Trichoptera > Limnephilidae > Limnephilus > Limnephilus lunatus. Next base: position 50,811,680 of record OU830602.1, on the reverse strand, counting down.
GGAAAGCGGCAAGGGGGCGGCGGGGAAGGTGGATGGGGAACTTAAGTGGAATTTGAGTGGTATTACAATTCATGCCGGGAACTCGCTAGTACATTATATAACCTCTCCTACGAAACAAGGCTTTAGAATTACGAAAAAGTTGTTAAGAAGCCTTAAAAATATCTAAACGTTGATTATTAAATCCCTTAATGAGTTTTGATAACTCATGGGTGTGCAACTTCGTTGTATGTTATTAATAAAAAAATAAAAATGGTTTTATTTAGGTAGGTAGTAGATACTAGTTCAGATTTATACAATGATAAATAATATCTTGCATCCGAATCGTAAAAAATATACTGCAAACGACGCCAAAAACCGCACCAAAGATTTCGATAAAAAATATGACGACGAAGAAACTGCTAACTTTGTTCAACGTTCATTGTTCATACATAATATCAAATATCGCGAGTCGACATATATACGGTATGCCATACATATGTATACTTAAAGCCTGAAATCCTTTATGTTAGGCGAATTCTGGTAATAAACTTTTATGTCTGGCATCAATACAGGGTCTTAGGTAAAAACAAGGCTGTTAAATTTGATAGAAATATTAATGCCCCAAGATCATAAATGTATGAAATTTCCACTATAATAATAGTACCTGAATATTCAAGTACCGCCGTATACTTTTTTATGATTTAATATCAACTGGAGAATATTCTTCGTTTTCTTTTTATAACATAAATGAATCACTACCGTCATAAAAAACTAATTTTATCTTGTCTGGAATTAATCAATTTTAATGGAAAATGTTGGAAAATGGAAATAGATTGGTGACTTGGGATTCTTATAAAGGTTTCATTGCTTTATCTTGGAGGGAAATGTTTCTGGGTATACCGGTACAAGAAAGATGTTGAGTTTGTACTTTTCGCAAGATTTAAAAGAAATTTCATATGCTGAATAAAATACGCTGCCATAACTCACTTTGACACTGTATTTTTATCTTGCAACATTCAACGCTCACTGTACTTTAACTGGTTGGTGCACCATTATTAAATTTTTATTTAATGTTAAGTAGTTACGCTAGAGGTTTGCTATTAACTAAAGAGTTTCTTAAAACGAAAACAAGTTTATATAATCGTGCTTTGGAAAGGTTTTTAAAGTTGCAAATCAATAAAATAAAAACAAACGTTTTTAGGAAGGGGTGAAAAATATGTGTACTGGATAGTTTGAAAGTTATTATCAATATCTGTGATAGCCTCCGTGGTCGAGGGGTAAAGCTCAAATCCCAAATATAAATTTTATTTTATTAATTTGTGTTATTTCACAACATACTAACTTAAAAATAATATATATTATATTTGCGGCACGTTCAACGATCGAAGGTACTCTCGATATCACCCCAGTGTAAGACCACCAATCAGAATTGAAACGCTGTTTGACATGGTTTTAGGCGTGTTTGGTAGCTGTCCCATCTTCTCCTCACACAGTTTCTGGAGTTGTCTCACCCATTTGTGTCTGGGCGGCCCACAGGACGCCTACCCTCTGAAATCACATTCATTATTTTCCTAGGAATCGGTCATCAGACATTCGTTGTACGTGCCCAAGACACATCAGTTGCTCGGACCGTCGAGTTTTTTTATTTGATCCCATTTCGTAAGACCACCATTCAGAATTTAAAAGTTACTTGAAATTAATTTAACCGTGTTTGTGACTAGATCTGAACAGACATGTATTTCCCTACCTTTCTCTCCCTCATCTCCTTCGCTCCCTTCTACCTTCAGCCTTACAAAACGCCCCAATTGGAAATACCATCATCTCACTAGCTTCAGACGGTTGGTAACAGTTGTGATTCTTGTGCGGTTTCACATAAAAATTTAAAAAATTATGTATTTTGATAACATTCGATTTTGTGATTTTTACGAAGTATTTTATGTAATGTATTTTAATTATTCTAACTAATGTAATTATGTTACATTTTCATCCCTTGCCCATCGAAGGGGTTAAATACGGGTACAAACTGCCTTTGTCTGAGATAAATAGCCGGGTCCGTAATAGCTGTCAACTGAAGTAGATCAACAGAAGACTTTGAAAAAAAGTCGGGACCTGGATTCATTAGTTGGCAGGACTCTACTTTCCACCCTGTGCACTTTGTTCCGAGGGTTTTTGTGTCCGGACGAACCGGTCGAAGCATTGACAGTTTGAAAAGGCTTTCTTTAAAATCAAACGCTGATTGAAAAGCGTTGGTTTTGTAGCAGAACGCCATTTTAGTGAAATTGGCAAAATGTATTTTCCAGCCCTGTACACTCTCCATTGTACAGCGCGTATACTTGTAGACACAAAACAATCATAGTTTTATTTTCGTGATGTTTTTTTGCGTTTTTATGCAGCACTGTTTTGGACAGCGTTACAGTGTCCATTATCAGGGCAGATGTGTAGATTGTTGTGAAGTGTTTGTTTACATTTTTAGCATTTTTTTTTACATTAGCCCCACACAGGAGACCTTGAAGAAAATAGCTCTCCTCAGGGCATTTGTCACCTTTTTATGTTATGTTTGTTATGTGGATGTCTTTTGAGCTGAAGAAGATGAAGTTTTAGGAAAGAAAAAGTTATGTGGGGTGGGTATGAATCTGGGAGTCTTCATTTCGTTATAGAATTGAACGGTCTGGTACATAACTGATTTCTGGATGCTTGCTTTCTTCATTGTTGGCAATCTAATTTGCTTTGCATTTCACGTCCCGGTTCCGTGTATCTCCTGATAGTAATTTATTTTTATTTTCATTTCCTTAGACACCATCCCTATTTTTATTATATGTATAAAAATAAATAAATTCCATTATATGGTTTGCTTCACCGCCATAAAAGTTAGTTCCTTTAACATTGCTTTATTTTGCAGTATTTGCATTTTTTTCATTTTCTCTTCATTGCAAAGAAAAGAATACATATTACTCGACTATTGGCACTTATATTAATAAGTATTATCATTATTTATTAACCCAATGGCCGAGTCGGTTAAGGCGCTGTTATCCCGGTAAGACAAGAGATCCAGGGTTGGAGTCCAACCTTTACCTTCCGACCTTTTATCGTTTTATTTAACTGTGTCTTCTTTGGTATAGACTATTGCATAGATACTTGGGCTGCAATTCAAATGATAGATCGGATCCTTAGGTTGAAATAAAATGCCGCATTGAGTAAGCTTGTGCAACCTTTACCCGCATGAAAAAGATGTTTTGCAGTCATAATCTCAACCTTGGATTAAGAATGCGAATGGTCAGATGCTACGTGTTTTCGATATTATTTTATGGAATGGAAGCATGGACGCTTACTGAAGAACTAATAAGGCGACTTTAGGCATTCGAGATGTGGATCTACTCATACCGAAGAATAAGCCAAAAATAAGCTGGATGGACAGGGTTACGAATGAAGATGCTATGGTTCGAATAAATAAAGAAAAATAAGATATTAAAACTAATAATATATCTTGGACATGTGATGAGACATCCAGAGAAGTACGAGATCTTGCATCTCATAATGCAGGGAAAGATTGGCTGGAAGAAGGAGAACCTCATTGTTGAAAAACCTGAGACAGTAGTCTGGTCAGTCTACATACTGTAGAGCTGTTCCGGGCCACAGTAAACAAAATCCACATAGCCAACATGATAGCCAACGTCCGTTGAACGGACAGGGCACAAGAAGAAGAAGTGTCTTCTTTTGTTTTATGTTTCGTTTAGATTTATTAGTATTATCTTCTACTTCATTTATTTATTTTTCGCCCTAAACAGTGCAGGCGAAAAAATTATGTTGATCATTACGTTTGTACCAAAAAAAGTTAGTTTATTTTATACGGCTATTAACGCGAACCGCAGAATTTTAGAACACATAAATATCTAGAATGGCTCTTGACTCTTGTAATAAACCAGATTTGTCCTAGTACACCGCAGGATACAGGATATAGGACACAAGACACCAATAAACCTGCGGGATGCACAATACGTTTCCTTGCGTTTCGGCTTGTATGCCCCGCAAGGCGCTCTCTTATTAACGCAATAAAAATAAAACGTGACAAAATACAAACAAGCGGAAACTACCGCTGGCCTTAAGAAACTGTATAACTTCATTTATTTCTTGGGAAATAAAATGCTTGTACCTACCTTTTGCAATTCGTATACGAATAACCATTAATATTTTTTCTAGTAATCTACTTATATTGTGTATTATATAGAGGGGAGTATGTACCTATGTAGGTTTTTGAAGTGAAAACTTCTTTAGCACATTTGTAATTTGAAACTCGAAAAATCGGAAAAGAGCGGCTCTAGAAAGAGACAAACATATACATTTATAAGATTTAGCATGCGAGAGAATGATATTGCAATAAAATATTTATTTATTTCACGCGTACTCGGTACGACAAATCCACGGTCCAACACGAGTCTCCTTTAGTCTAGAGATATAAAGTGCCTGACGAACCTTAGCGGCCAGATATTTTCAAACGACTCCAAATTGGACAGGCAAATAAAGACAAAAAAAACGAGATATATACTCTAAAGAAGAAAACACAAATACTAAAAAGATGACCAAATATTCAGGAAAAGGTTCACTGGAATTCGACGACAAAAATATGAAAAAAATCATCGTTCACATTGATAAAAAAAGTGCTTTGTAGTCTCCCCACTCATGTGGGGAGACTACAAAGCACTTCTACCGCGTGTAAATTGCACACTCTGATTTTGTTTCTAGTAATCTACTTATATTGTGTATTATATTGAGGAGAGTGTTTGTGGGTTTTTTTGTTTAAGAAATCTTTAACTTTTATTCCAAAACTGAATTAGCATCAAAATACTAGGAAGTTTGTAAAGCTTTATTTAGTAGATTAGTAGTCGATCTTTCCACCAAAATATCTCTGAGAAAAAATCGTGGTAATTTTATTAGACAAATACCCCTTCCAATATAAACATATAAATCGGCTTCAAATCAGTTTATTTTAACATATATCTACACCGGTTTCAAAAGTGCTTTTCATCAAGAGAATATTATAACTAAAATAAGATACAAAATACTAACAGATGTACACGGACGTACAAAATACATGGACTTGCCCTTACGTACTAAAAGGCGTGTTATTTCCCCCTCCCATTGGAACCATTTTTCGGAACCGGCTGGGCTTGCGAGAGCCCCGCGTTAATCTAAAAAATGTGACGTCATCATTCTTGTCCGGACCAGTGTCGAGCTCTAATCGTACATTTTACGCACGGACGTTGAATGTCTATGGAACACATACTATGACATCGAGATACATGGCGACGCGAAACACAAAGCCGCTGTTTACTGAGGTAAGTAAATCATGAAACATTTGTAAAAGTGTCTACGGAAACAAAATATTCGACTATGGAAATACTCAGAACCTTACTTTGCGAATTTGGACTTGACACATCTGTTCATAACGTGGCAAGCAATTCGCGCTCCCATATAAAAAAGTCTATTCATTCAAAAGCAGATTTTACTTTCAAGAACTTGTGATAAACCCCCCCCCCCTCTACGAAGTAATAAAACCTACCACTTGATTTCAAAATGCTGCTACATTGCTACAGCTACCCCGCTCGGCCTTTAAAAAGCTCGTAGCTCGCCCGTTCTCGCGTCTCTCCCCTGCATTTCTTTTGAAGCGCCTTCTCAACCCCATCACGTAATACTTTTATGCAAACGTGACGAGATGCTCTTAATTAATCAATTGTAATTAACCCCACAACGTTGTGTACTTTTTTGTTTGAGTGGTTTGGTATAGTTAATCCAATTTAATTAATAATTTATTTGTGGTAAACCCTTGTTCTTTTAGGTATGGCGTGTTACAATTTGCAAGGCTTCGAATAACAATGACTGGGTCTGACTAACTTGAAAAATAACTAATTATCTAACTATATTCGTTCAGCTTCCTCCCCTAGCACCTGTTAAACACCTACGCTCATCGACGACTATTTTTATTGAAGTAATCTGCATTTTCCCTCCTAGCATCTAATATATAAATTTACATTCAAACGGCGAATTGAGAAGATCCTACCTTTCGATGCGATGTCACGTACTCTCTGCAGCTCTATAAAATGCTATCATGAAGATAATTTGACATTTATGTACATTCTAACAAAAGATTTACACTCAAGCAGTACGGATTGCAATGATTCTACACTCACAGTTCTAGATGCAGTTTGTTAGTTAGCTAGCTTGTTTTATCTTGTTAATTTGATTCTACGGGTAGGTATTTTGGATTAACATGAGACAGAACATGTGCTGTTTAAATAATTGGACTCCTCCATAGCCCAACTGATAAGGTGATGGTCATAGACCGCCGAATCAGCTTCCAATTCCAACGCCTCCGGAGAATGTTAAGGTCGCAAGCGACGAATGAAAATCGACATGTTTTGCCTTCTGTCGGGAAAGGGTTTGATGTGTGTTTCTGGATCATAGAGTGATAATGGGAATAATATCGACCACTACGCCGCCAAATTAAAAATATGTTGATGATGATGATGAGAGGTCATCTCATACCGTTTGATATGAGGGTCTGCTCCGATTAATGGCGTGATAGCCGATGTCAGGAACTGTTCAGGAAATGTGTGGGTGGCACGAGGTTTTGGATCGTGACATCCTACTCTGGATTGATGATGATGATGATGATTCTGAAGTTCTTCAGCATGCCGATGACTTGAGTTCCATTTACTCCTAAAGCACCGGCATAAACATTAAACCGAAGTTGATTAGACAATCGGCAATGTCAGGAGATCGGTGGGGCCGCTCTCTCCTCTGATCTGGCGATGTATGAATTTAATTAAGGAAGATTTTGATGTCACCGATCCTCGACTTGGCAGTCACTCATGTCCTCAATAGTCCCGTTCTCCGTCCAGCACGCCGCCTCGAACCAGTAGAAATAATGATTACGTTTTTCCTAGGCACGCTACAAAACATGCGCCAGCCTGCAATCGCGATGGTCATCGGTATTTGATTTGAATGAAAAATACGTCCTCTCGCATAACATACACAGGCGTAACGTGGGACCTTCCCCGAAATGTCACGGGCATATGCTCTACGATAGGCGTACCCCAACCTCAAACTCAAATATCAGCTCAAAGAAAGAAATGTCAAGCTCGGCTTCCAGGGTGCTGGGTCCAAGAATGAAAGGCACCAGGTCGTGAATCTGGCTTCCCTCCCTTCTATTTCCCCCGCTGCACTTTCGTCCAGAGTACTTTCCCACCCTGATGCTGGATGATCCCTATTCCTAGTGTGAGGGAGTTAAGAAAACTTTTGCTACTTATGTAGGTGGATATAACGCATTTCGCTTAAAATATGAATACCTACCGACGGCTTCATTCAACCGACAATGTGAAAGTTTTTGATAAATCGAATATCGAATGAAATATACCTACCTAAGCGTAAACCAAAAAGTAGTTAAGAAAACTTTTGCTACTTATGTAGGTGGATATAACGCATTACGCTTAAAATATGAATACCTACTGACGGCTTCATTCAACCGACAATGTGAAAGTTTTTGGCTAAATCGAATATCGAAGGAAATATACCTACCTAAGCGTAAACCAAAAGTAGTTAAGAAAACTTATCCGGATTCCAACAAAGAACCGCCGATCGGTTGCCAAACGATTCCATATGTCATGTTCCCTTCGTTCCGCCGACAAGGCAGACCCCACACGAGCGTAACCTAAAAGGTAGTGAAGCCCACGCAAATTTCGTCACTTCGTTTCCCCCATGACGAAGGTAGTCCGGCCAGATCGTAATCTTCGTCCTGCATCAAACTGGCCTCCCGCGACGACAACTTTTATCCGCTGGTACCTCGGAGCGGCGGTAGAAGGAGGGCGAAATGGGTGCACGTCCTTTGTTCTCCTGAAGTCCCCCAATGCCTTAGTGACGTACATACGTCGACATCATGGAATGGCTCCGGCCACGCTTCCAATCCAGTCTAGAGCGGGTACGAGATCCACGTTACCGAGATGTGATCACAAGGGATTCCAATTTGCTCGGACCAGACACGACCATCGCTTACTTCGCCTCCACATTAGGAAAATAGTGTAAGCCCACCTGCATTTCGATCACATCGCCCCCGATAAAGTCGCGTGAGATACTTCCTCATGGTGAAATAGGAAAGCCGGACCCGTTAATTCATTCGACAACCGCCGTCCATTCTCGAGTCGTAACCCGCTCAATTAAGTTTGAAGAAAAGGAGTTTGTTAATTAAGTAGGTGGATATAGCGCATTACGCTAAAATGTGAATACCTACCGACGGCTTCATTCGACCGACAATATGAGAGTTTTTTGCTAAATCGAATATATCGAAGGAAATATGCCTGAACGTGAACCAAAGGTGATTATATGATAAGGTATCGAACCAATTTTATGCAAAGCCTTGTGTAATCGACTTGTCGTGATACCTAAAATTTGGGATAAGATATGGGAAATTTTTTTGGGAGTGGGAAATTAATTATGTCAGATTTTGTTAGTAATCAAAGGTGCCCATGCTATGCACCATTCTATAAACTGTTAAATTACCCAATGCCTTTTCAAAAAACCCTTTCCTAAATATAGTCCCCTAGCTACGTTTAAAAATATTATTACGAAACTCGTAACTAATAATTAACACCTCCAAGGCGCTTTACAAATTAATTTATACCTACATTCTATACCTATGTATTTTGGTACCCGTTATGTATTGGAGATTACCCAGTAACCTAATTTTCTAGATCACCAACAAAGCACCTTTAAAGGGTTTTATTATTGTTTTGTGGTTTCAAAATCCCGTCTTTTAAATGAAGTCTCTCGTCTAAGATTTATTGCCCGAAAGTGTCTTTTGTGCTTCAAATAGTATTTTAGTTCATTGAACCCCAAATTATTATCTTACAACGGTATTGTCTCAAGAATCGTCGCCGGTCAACATCAGGCAGATCCGGATCGACTTACGGAGGGAACGCTCCTTTTTTTACGATTACCGATAATTACCCGATAGCTTTTTAAATGTTACCGTTATAATTTTCCGATTAAATCATCCGACTTAGATGACATGTTTCCTTATTAAAGGCCCCATTAAGGTAGCTATAATAATAATACTAATATTTGAACGAACCACATAGCACCGCTTTTATGGAAAATCACCTCAAGGGCGCTATATAAACTATAATTCATGCTTAAATCTAGAAAACTACAAGCCAGACGAACAATTATAAACAATTAAAATACTCGGGGAGTAATGATGATTCTATTGTTTTAACCCTACTTTGTACGAAATCCAAACATTAATGTTGTTAATAATTAATTCAATTTGTCAAACTTACCCCTCTCATGCACACGAACCTTGACATGCACGAATCACAATCCAAAACCAGCATCCCTCGTGCACTGATTGATTAATCACTAATTAAAGCACTTATTATTTCGGTCTAACTTTCGCGTCGGTTTGTATTAAATTTTATCCTCCCTGACAAACGCCCCAAAAGTGCATTTTGTATTGATATTAAATTAACATTGACCGCCTTAATTTACAAATTATATTATTTAACTTCATGAACTCGCAAGCCGCAATCTCTGTCTTCCTTATTCGCGTGGACTCTTTTTGTTTAATAAAGACGAACTATTCTTTGTTTAATTAAAATGATTTAGAAGCACCGAGCTGGTCTCCTCGCGACTCTCAGAACTTGACGATCTTAATTCTCAACAGGATCTCTCCCTGACTGTCCTCTAACACTCCTCTACCCCGACTTCCTTTATTATTATATATAACTATCTGAATTATTCCCGGTTTACGCGCACCAAATTATTATTCTGCCGTTTATCAAAACTCGATGATTTTTATCCCGTCTGCGCGGCCCTAGGTTCCTTCCCTGACTATCTTATTCGCGTGAATTAATTTTTTTTGTTATCTCTCAAAATATCCCAAATTTAGAAGCACCAAATTATTATTCTACCGTTTATCACAACTCGATGATTTTTATCTAGATCGTGCGTCCCCAGAATCTCTCTCTGACCGTCCTCCAACCCGTCTCTACCCCGACTGTCTCGTTCCCACTCCCTGCCCCCTGACTCCCCAAACATCTCCTTGTGTGGTTTCAACAATATATTAGCCACTTCTTCAAATCTTAAGTGATAAACACATCTCCCAATATGCATATATCAACTTTAATAGTCAAAAATGTCACACTTTAACTATTATTTCAGAGAATTTTGTGTAGGAACCATGTTCGCTTTTTTTTCCGGTGTAAATTAATTTTGTCTGCGATGGAGTCATAAAGTATCCCAATAACGCTTAAAAGAAGAGCTCAGTGGCGCACTTCAATTCACTACTCTTTCTCAATACTTGCGTTGACTCTATTGGTTATATAATAACATTATATAAGCATTGTCTGTACACGTTTTCGTTCTTTCTGCGTGCGTCACTATTTAACGAATTCTGCAATCTTATTTTGACAAATATGTTAAATATTTTAACCCCTACTCGGCGCGTCGCTCTAGTATATTTAAATGCACCAACGATCAATCCTTATTGCCTAATTTTCAACTCCCCACTGCCATAGAAAATTCACCAGATATTGTTTCGTAAATCCAATCTGCCCGCGTTAAGATCAACCACCCCACGGGCAAATATCCATCGGCCGCCCCTGACTTGATAATGAACCTGAAATATCCATTAGAATTCCTCCTCCAACCAAAGTATTTTGGCACACGTGTTTTTCCTAGTAATGACCCGGTTTCATAAATCACCCTTAAGAGTTGGAACAGAGAATTGTATTCTGAAACCATACCCTGTTACAAAATTTAAATATTTCTAAATCGATCTCTCAATTTTAAAAGAATTATTTCGTAGGCCCAAAGGCGAGATCATCACAGTCTCCCCTTTATGGAAAAAAATAGTGGAGGTAGATAGAAATCCAAACTACAATCACCTATTTTGTTCCAGAACTTCAGCAGTAGTCAGCCCGTTTGGACTCGCCTAAAATCTTTGTGCCTTTTTTTTCCAAAATTGTAATGATGAGTATTTCCTAATCCGGCCCTGTCCTGTACGTCATCGCATCCCTTCCCTATTCCGTTTCTTCGTCGGCCTTGCCCAATGTTTGTCTAATGTTGAAACTACGGTCAATGTACCTTGCGTTACGCCTACATATTTCCAGGAATTTGTCCCGGTTACCACCTACAACGGTACCTAGTCATGGTACCTTAACTGTCTCCTATTGTACTCCCCACATAAGCCGACAATATATTATGTGAGTATTTAGGTGTCTATTATTGTCTCTAAACCAATTAATCCAAATTTTAATTTCTGCCTAACTTTATCACCGATTTATACTAGTTTTTTTTTTTTTCAAATCCACTGATTCACAATAAACTCTGTTTGCGCAATTTGTAAACCCATCCACAATCTACTACTAAACATTGTGAATGTTTCAATGCTCCACATCTCACTGTGTCTAAATTCATAATTTATTTTTCTCTATAAAATAACCCTAAGTGGTTTTCCCCAATTCGGCCCTGTCATTGTTATCGGTAACACGGCTATCACTCGTAACCTTGCTCCGTCTATGTTCCCCGTTTTCGAAACACTGTTGAAACTGTATTTGCTTAGTAGCTGTTATCTGGTTTTAAGAGGCGATCAGGTGACGTTTCACCCCTACAACTTCCCTTACAAAATTGCAAATATCTGCTAGCAAAGAGCGCCTAAGTCGTCCCTTCTCCCCTTAATCGGTACTTTCGGTTTCACATAATGGCCGTCTCGAAGGTCCGTCTGCATTTTTTTTCTTCATAATATCTCGACCGTAGTTATACGAGTGTGACCGACCTTTCCTTATTTTTTGTTTGTTTTTTCGTTAAAGGAACTTTGCCCAAAATGGACCTGACCGTTGTTCTAAATTTAACAATTTGATACTGGGGACCAATATCATCTATAAATTTTTAACTGCTGAGAAATCAACTGTCTACAATACCTAGTCGTTTTTTTTTATTTCCTTAGATTCATACGTTTGAGTACGTAATTATTATTGTAGTCCTTTAAATCTAGTGCATTATTAGAATTAAACATTTTGGATACGCTTATTCTGTAAGTCGGGTTGAATATTAGCAAACAATTTATTTTTAAAATTTTAATTTGCCATCAAGAACCGACTTCCTCCCCTCACATCGGAATACCTTTTATTCCCTATACTTATCGGAGGTTGCCTAACATTTTACCTACCTCTCCTATCTTTAATTTGGTTTTATTGTCTTCACGCCTAATCCGGTTCACGTCACTAATGTTTATTCTGCATGTATTTTGTTTCTCAACAGATTCTGTTTCTTTGAACTATTTAGTTAAGAAAAGTTTGTATTCCTAGCCCAACGTATGTCTACCTACTGGTTAGTTTTATTATTGTTTCACCAACTACGGGTTTTTTTTTTTCTTTCTATTATAGGCACCTCCACTAACCGCTACTCGGTTTAATGACCTACTTATCCCTTTAGAAGTACCTACACTCGAACCATGCATCACCAAAAGGTATGCTCTTTATTGTTTCTGTTTCAAAACCGCACTGTCCCACCACTCGTGGCTAGACCTCCGTTCATGATTTCAATTTACCGTTACGTTAAACGCACAAACCTATTTGACACATATCTCCGCTAGTCGGCACTCGGTTTAATGACCTCCCTTTTTTTTTGTTCTTCACACTGAGCGTTAAATGTCTAAATGATCTGTCCTCAAAATGAAAGAGACCCTTTTTTCTATTGTTGACACTAAAGGACACTAATACCTATCAATATTACAATTGTAATGTTTTGTTTACTTCGGTAACCAGAACTACTCCTCGATGTTTTGTATTTTTATTATTTTAACTAATCGTCCGGTATCCAATTTACCAAACGTTCAGACCCAATTGAAGGTTGACTAACATCGATATTATCACCCCGGCGATCTGATATTGAATGCATTATTGAAGGACTATCTCCCCTAATAACGTAACACCCTTTCTCACTTTATCGAAGGTGGGATATCATTAGTTTCTCTTGATTAATTTTTGTTCCAAATATTATTGGAGTACAGCGCTCCTCCCCTCAAAATATGATACCTTTAACCTGCGTCTTATCAGAAATTGGACATCATCAACCTACCTCTGCTAAATTTATCTGGTTAAGCTAATGTGTACATTATTGCACTACCTACTCTCTTGATTTATTTTGTTTCACTTTTTATAGACGTATGGCGCTACTCCCCTCAAAATATGATACCTTTAACCTGCGTTTTATCGGAAGTTGGACATCATCGGCCTATCTCTCCTATCTTTATCTAGTTAACAAATGAACCTATGCATTAGTTGAAGTACCTACTCTTTGTTAAGTTTTGTTCCACTTTTTATAGCCGTACGGAGCTCCTTCCCTCAAAATATGATATCTTTAATCTGCGTCTTGTCGGATGTTGGGCATCATCGTCTTATCTCTCCTTCTTTATCTAGTTAAGCTAATGTACCTATACATTATTTGAAGTACCTACTTTCTTGGTTAATTTTGTTCCACTTTTCATAGCCGTACGGCGTTCCTCCCCTCAAAATATGATACCTTTAACCTGCGTCTTATCGGAAGTTGGAGATCATCGGCCTATCTCTCCTATCTTTATCTACTTAGCAAATGAACCTATGCATTAGTTGAAGTACCTACTCTTTGTTAAGTTTTGTTCCACTTTTTATAGCCGTACGGAGCTCCTTCCCTCAAAATATGATATCTTTAATCTGCGTCTTATCGGATGTTGGAGATCATCGACCTATCTCTCCTATATTTATATAGTTAATTTAATGTAACCGTTATTGTTTCCAATTCCTCTGCGACACATCTATTGTCCTAATATTTTACTTTTTTTTTTCGTTGTGTTTTCAGTCATTTTCGGATGACATGCGAACCGTTATACCTACTGTATTACTTTTTTTTTTCTATTCTTGTTAAAGTCATTGTATAAAACCCAGCAAAATGCAACACTTTGTAATACCATACCTCCTGGTCACTTAGCAAAACTGTGATAAACCCCCCCCCCCCCCTAACGAAGTAATAAAACCTACCACTTGATTTCAAAATGCTGCTACATTGCTACAGCTACCCCGCTCGGCCTTTAAAAAGCTCGTAGCTCGCCCGTTCTCGCGTCTCTCCCCTGCATTTCTTTTGAAGCGCCTTCTCAACCCCATCACGTAATACTTTTATGCAAACGTGACGAGATGCTCTTAATTAATCAATTGTAATTAACCCCACAACGTTGTGTACTTTTTTGTTTGAGTGGTTTGGTATAGTTAATCCAATTTAATTAATAATTTATTTGTGGTAAACCCTTGTTCTTTTAGGTATGGCGTGTTACAATTTGCAAGGCTTCGAATAACAATGACTGGGTCTGACTAACTTGAAAAATAACTAATTATCTAACTATATTCGTTCAGCTTCCTCCCCTAGCACCTGTTAAACACCTACGCTCATCGACGACTATTTTTATTGAAGTAATCTGCATTTTCCCTCCTAGCATCTAATATATAAATTTACATTCAAACGGCGAATTGAGAAGATCCTACCTTTCGATGCGATGTCACGTACTCTCTGCAGCTCTATAAAATGCTATCATGAAGATAATTTGACATTTATGTACATTCTAACAAAAGATTTACACTCAAGCAGTACGGATTGCAATGATTCTACACTCACAGTTCTAGATGCAGTTTGTTAGTTAGCTAGCTTGTTTTATCTTGTTAATTTGATTCTACGGGTAGGTATTTTGGATTAACATGAGACAGAACATGTGCTGTTTAAATAATTGGACTCCTCCATAGCCCAACTGATAAGGTGATGGTCATAGACCGCCGAATCAGCTTCCAATTCCAACGCCTCCGGAGAATGTTAAGGTCGCAAGCGACGAATGAAAATCGACATGTTTTGCCTTCTGTCGGGAAAGGGTTTGATGTGTGTTTCTGGATCATAGAGTGATAATGGGAATAATATCGACCACTACGCCGCCAAATTAAAAATATGTTGATGATGATGATGAGAGGTCATCTCATACCGTTTGATATGAGGGTCTGCTCCGATTAATGGCGTGATAGCCGATGTCAGGAACTGTTCAGGAAATGTGTGGGTGGCACGAGGTTTTGGATCGTGACATCCTACTCTGGATTGATGATGATGATGATGATTCTGAAGTTCTTCAGCATGCCGATGACTTGAGTTCCATTTACTCCTAAAGCACCGGCATAAACATTAAACCGAAGTTGATTAGACAATCGGCAATGTCAGGAGATCGGTGGGGCCGCTCTCTCCTCTGATCTGGCGATGTATGAATTTAATTAAGGAAGATTTTGATGTCACCGATCCTCGACTTGGCAGTCACTCATGTCCTCAATAGTCCCGTTCTCCGTCCAGCACGCCGCCTCGAACCAGTAGAAATAATGATTACGTTTTTCCTAGGCACGCTACAAAACATGCGCCAGCCTGCAATCGCGATGGTCATCGGTATTTGATTTGAATGAAAAATACGTCCTCTCGCATAACATACACAGGCGTAACGTGGGACCTTCCCCGAAATGTCACGGGCATATGCTCTACGATAGGCGTACCCCAACCTCAAACTCAAATATCAGCTCAAAGAAAGAAATGTCAAGCTCGGCTTCCAGGGTGCTGGGTCCAAGAATGAAAGGCACCAGGTCGTGAATCTGGCTTCCCTCCCTTCTATTTCCCCCGCTGCACTTTCGTCCAGAGTACTTTCCCACCCTGATGCTGGATGATCCCTATTCCTAGTGTGAGGGAGTTAAGAAAACTTTTGCTACTTATGTAGGTGGATATAACGCATTTCGCTTAAAATATGAATACCTACCGACGGCTTCATTCAACCGACAATGTGAAAGTTTTTGATAAATCGAATATCGAATGAAATATACCTACCTAAGCGTAAACCAAAAAGTAGTTAAGAAAACTTTTGCTACTTATGTAGGTGGATATAACGCATTACGCTTAAAATATGAATACCTACTGACGGCTTCATTCAACCGACAATGTGAAAGTTTTTGGCTAAATCGAATATCGAAGGAAATATACCTACCTAAGCGTAAACCAAAAGTAGTTAAGAAAACTTATCCGGATTCCAACAAAGAACCGCCGATCGGTTGCCAAACGATTCCATATGTCATGTTCCCTTCGTTCCGCCGACAAGGCAGACCCCACACGAGCGTAACCTAAAAGGTAGTGAAGCCCACGCAAATTTCGTCACTTCGTTTCCCCCATGACGAAGGTAGTCCGGCCAGATCGTAATCTTCGTCCTGCATCAAACTGGCCTCCCGCGACGACAACTTTTATCCGCTGGTACCTCGGAGCGGCGGTAGAAGGAGGGCGAAATGGGTGCACGTCCTTTGTTCTCCTGAAGTCCCCCAATGCCTTAGTGACGTACATACGTCGACATCATGGAATGGCTCCGGCCACGCTTCCAATCCAGTCTAGAGCGGGTACGAGATCCACGTTACCGAGATGTGATCACAAGGGATTCCAATTTGCTCGGACCAGACACGACCATCGCTTACTTCGCCTCCACATTAGGAAAATAGTGTAAGCCCACCTGCATTTCGATCACATCGCCCCCGATAAAGTCGCGTGAGATACTTCCTCATGGTGAAATAGGAAAGCCGGACCCGTTAATTCATTCGACAACCGCCGTCCATTCTCGAGTCGTAACCCGCTCAATTAAGTTTGAAGAAAAGGAGTTTGTTAATTAAGTAGGTGGATATAGCGCATTACGCTAAAATGTGAATACCTACCGACGGCTTCATTCGACCGACAATATGAGAGTTTTTTGCTAAATCGAATATATCGAAGGAAATATGCCTGAACGTGAACCAAAGGTGATTATATGATAAGGTATCGAACCAATTTTATGCAAAGCCTTGTGTAATCGACTTGTCGTGATACCTAAAATTTGGGATAAGATATGGGAAATTTTTTTGGGAGTGGGAAATTAATTATGTCAGATTTTGTTAGTAATCAAAGGTGCCCATGCTATGCACCATTCTATAAACTGTTAAATTACCCAATGCCTTTTCAAAAAACCCTTTCCTAAATATAGTCCCCTAGCTACGTTTAAAAATATTATTACGAAACTCGTAACTAATAATTAACACCTCCAAGGCGCTTTACAAATTAATTTATACCTACATTCTATACCTATGTATTTTGGTACCCGTTATGTATTGGAGATTACCCAGTAACCTAATTTTCTAGATCACCAACAAAGCACCTTTAAAGGGTTTTATTATTGTTTTGTGGTTTCAAAATCCCGTCTTTTAAATGAAGTCTCTCGTCTAAGATTTATTGCCCGAAAGTGTCTTTTGTGCTTCAAATAGTATTTTAGTTCATTGAACCCCAAATTATTATCTTACAACGGTATTGTCTCAAGAATCGTCGCCGGTCAACATCAGGCAGATCCGGATCGACTTACGGAGGGAACGCTCCTTTTTTTACGATTACCGATAATTACCCGATAGCTTTTTAAATGTTACCGTTATAATTTTCCGATTAAATCATCCGACTTAGATGACATGTTTCCTTATTAAAGGCCCCATTAAGGTAGCTATAATAATAATACTAATATTTGAACGAACCACATAGCACCGCTTTTATGGAAAATCACCTCAAGGGCGCTATATAAACTATAATTCATGCTTAAATCTAGAAAACTACAAGCCAGACGAACAATTATAAACAATTAAAATACTCGGGGAGTAATGATGATTCTATTGTTTTAACCCTACTTTGTACGAAATCCAAACATTAATGTTGTTAATAATTAATTCAATTTGTCAAACTTACCCCTCTCATGCACACGAACCTTGACATGCACGAATCACAATCCAAAACCAGCATCCCTCGTGCACTGATTGATTAATCACTAATTAAAGCACTTATTATTTCGGTCTAACTTTCGCGTCGGTTTGTATTAAATTTTATCCTCCCTGACAAACGCCCCAAAAGTGCATTTTGTATTGATATTAAATTAACATTGACCGCCTTAATTTACAAATTATATTATTTAACTTCATGAACTCGCAAGCCGCAATCTCTGTCTTCCTTATTCGCGTGGACTCTTTTTGTTT
Source organism: Limnephilus lunatus (assembly GCA_917563855.2). Taxonomy (NCBI): domain Eukaryota; kingdom Metazoa; phylum Arthropoda; class Insecta; order Trichoptera; family Limnephilidae; genus Limnephilus; species Limnephilus lunatus. The sequence goes on along the minus strand of OU830602.1, from coordinate 50,793,579 downwards.
AATAAAGACGAACTATTCTTTGTTTAATTAAAATGATTTAGAAGCACCGAGCTGGTCTCCTCGCGACTCTCAGAACTTGACGATCTTAATTCTCAACAGGATCTCTCCCTGACTGTCCTCTAACACTCCTCTACCCCGACTTCCTTTATTATTATATATAACTATCTGAATTATTCCCGGTTTACGCGCACCAAATTATTATTCTGCCGTTTATCAAAACTCGATGATTTTTATCCCGTCTGCGCGGCCCTAGGTTCCTTCCCTGACTATCTTATTCGCGTGAATTAATTTTTTTTGTTATCTCTCAAAATATCCCAAATTTAGAAGCACCAAATTATTATTCTACCGTTTATCACAACTCGATGATTTTTATCTAGATCGTGCGTCCCCAGAATCTCTCTCTGACCGTCCTCCAACCCGTCTCTACCCCGACTGTCTCGTTCCCACTCCCTGCCCCCTGACTCCCCAAACATCTCCTTGTGTGGTTTCAACAATATATTAGCCACTTCTTCAAATCTTAAGTGATAAACACATCTCCCAATATGCATATATCAACTTTAATAGTCAAAAATGTCACACTTTAACTATTATTTCAGAGAATTTTGTGTAGGAACCATGTTCGCTTTTTTTTCCGGTGTAAATTAATTTTGTCTGCGATGGAGTCATAAAGTATCCCAATAACGCTTAAAAAAAGAGCTCAGTGGCGCACTTCAATTCACTACTCTTTCTCAATACTTGCGTTGACTCTATTGGTTATATAATAACATTATATAAGCATTGTCTGTACACGTTTTCGTTCTTTCTGCGTGCGTCACTATTTAACGAATTCTGCAATCTTATTTTGACAAATATGTTAAATATTTTAACCCCTACTCGGCGCGTCGCTCTAGTATATTTAAATGCACCAACGATCAATCCTTATTGCCTAATTTTCAACTCCCCACTGCCATAGAAAATTCACCAGATATTGTTTCGTAAATCCAATCTGCCCGCGTTAAGATCAACCACCCCACGGGCAAATATCCATCGGCCGCCCCTGACTTGATAATGAACCTGAAATATCCATTAGAATTCCTCCTCCAACCAAAGTATTTTGGCACACGTGTTTTTCCTAGTAATGACCCGGTTTCATAAATCACCCTTAAGAGTTGGAACAGAGAATTGTATTCTGAAACCATACCCTGTTACAAAATTTAAATATTTCTAAATCGATCTCTCAATTTTAAAAGAATTATTTCGTAGGCCCAAAGGCGAGATCATCACAAACTAAATGGTGATATTATAGTGCGAGGTGCCTATATCCTGTTAGATTGATTTATTGGCGAATCACAAGTCTCTTTCCTCTCTTCGTCCCGCCATAGTTGGTTTTTACCCCTCATCTGTAAGTTCTCGTCTAGCTATTTGTATGTCTATGCAGATGTACATAAATATTTAGGTGTTGGAGTTGGAGGTGAACAAATGGGAAGGGCTCTTTGAGGGGTTTACGGGAGGAACAGAGAGACTTACTGGAAATATGCTGTAGAAAGGGGCTACAAGATAAATTTACTTGGTTAATTTGTTATTCAATACATTTAAATTTCTAATTCTAAGAGATTTTATAATTTCAAGTGCTTCTAAGTTACCTATCAAGTTTTATGGTTTTTTTACATTAGCTCCACACAGGACGCTCTAAGGAAAAAAAAAATTGGGGATGTTGTGTCTAGGGACTTTTTACGGAAAAGATGGAAAGAAAGTTCTGGAAAGGAAAAAAGTTATGAGGGGTGGGTAGGAACCTGGGGATCAATGTGTCCAAAAGTGACTGACTTAAGAATCCATCCCTTCCACTGCGGTGCAAGGCGTCGAGAGAGTCCGGCTGAAGAGGTCTAGGTTGGTTAGGTTGACAACCAGTCTCTCCCTCAACCAGTCCCTCAAGTCCTAGATGAATATCACTCCATGAACCCGAGCACCCTTGGGTAGGGTGTTGGTTATCCAATAAACAGTTCGCGGGGCGGCGGTATCCGTACCCGAATTGTTTTTTTTTGTAATTAATTATTACTGTGAAGAATTTTAACATCAGACGAGAGATACGAATGGTAAATAATATCCCTTAGCAAAATAATGATAACCTCTTTCCAGAACAGAAAAAAATATTATCGTAAAATATATAATGTGCAGTCTTTGTGAAAGGACGCTTACGGAAAATTACCCTCGATTATATAACGGCTTAGGTAAACTACCTATGTCATTACATATTTGTAGTAAAACATTTTATAGACGAACGCCGAGCGTAATAAGTAATTTTAACATAATGGGTAAATGACTATCCGTTGACTACGGGAGGCTTTTGAAGCGATGAAAAAGTAGGCGTTTTTCTTATCGATCTAAAAAATAATTTGTGCTTTGTAACGTAATAATGACAAAAGGCTTTTTTTCTGCCTTGCCTTACATATTGGTTTCCAACTTGATTGAAGTTTGTTTATTATCATAATTTTTACTTTATGGCTTAAAGTATCGTAGCCGTTCGCTTACTTCAACGAATACGATGCCATAATATGTTGATCTGGTTCTAAATAATAATTACTCTGAACGGTTTGGAGAAAGCTTTAAGTTTATTTTTAAAATATCAAATGATTATACACAAATCAATGTTAAATAATCAATAAGGTTTACGAGAATGAGTTTTATATGACCAATAATGAGAATAGCAGAAACCAGAATGAGTTGATAGACGGCGTTGCCGTGACAACCAGTGATGCAATCCGCTTTGGGATGCCTGTGATAAAAATCCGCGTAACTTATTTCTGTCAGTAATTATTCCCACAACCTCTTGACATTGACCCAGTTCCGACACTTGTTTTTCTTACTGAATAATTGAAAAATATAAGAAACTCGTGCGCGCCTCTTGTCTTATTTTTGACAACTATTATATTTATAAAGGTTATAGTTCCGTTGGGCACAGAAAATCCAGACATAAAATACTAAACTATTTTGTTTAGTAATGATAATAATTGGATAATTTATAGAGCGCAATTTTTGTGAAAGATCACATTAAGGGCGCTGTACAATTTAATATGAGTTATTTGGCTCTATCTAATTTTATTATTTACGAACAGATACATAAACTATATTTATTTACCTGGCAGGTCACTTCTGGCACACTTTTATTAGAAAGTTTATGCTTGGAGAACATACGACTTAGCACGCAGAGGACACTATATTTAAAACACTGGACATAGCATGATTTTACTTTTGCTAACTTCCATTACTTTTGATATTACATTTATGAGAAGGTTAGTGGCAAAAGTAGAGTTATTATTTTATTTGAAAGACTGGAGAATTCAGGACTCTTTAGGACCGGAGATTATTTTATGATATGGCCTTACAAAGCTTAAAATTTACTCACACAATAATTATTTATTTACAATGTCGCAGGCTGTACAAGGTGATGGCAAAATGTTTTCGACCTTATGAAAACGACTGTCTGAAAATGTGAGAAGTCAGAATTTAAGATTTGAAATAATTATGTCGTTGATGTTATTTTATTTGATTCTTCAATATTCACAAATTTACTTTGTGGCCTCATTTTTAGTCATATGAAAACAAATTACTTTGTTTATGATAGTGCGAAATTCAATCAAAATTACTAACATGTTTTAAACCAACGGGTTCTTCATCGGGATAAAATTAAAATTAATAAAAATATCAAAATGCAAACAAGTACAGACAAATATGATGATTTTGATTAAATAAGTGATGTTATACAAAATACAGGCACCGCTGGAAACCATCATGCATGCACCAGCAGCAGGAGAAATCCTGAATTGTAGCTGAGCAGTGACCTTTTCAACAAGGTTCTCCTTCTTCCAGGGCCCCGTCTTCCGGCAATCTCTCACTGCATTATGAGATGAAAGATCTCGTACTTCTCTTAATGCCTCGCCACATGTCACATTAAAGTTAACGGATTTTCATTGTTTAAATAACTTATTTTTCTTTATTCATCCGAACCATAACGTCTTCATTCGTAATTCTGTCAATCTCATGGTTTATCAAATTTAAAGGTTGTTTACTGACTTCATAAATTTAATTAATTGAGTTTACGTTGTCATTATCTCGGAAGACATAAACAATCGCATTATCAATAATGCAATCAAAGCGTGTTTAGTGGAATCAGAAATTCCCGTTGAAGAATTCAGTCTGAATTGAAGGAGCTCCCCTCCACGAAAGTCTTGGATAAATGTTCTAGTTAAGGGAAAACGGAAATACAGCTAATGGAAAATTTTCAATGATACCCCCCCTCTGTTGATCTCCCCAGTTTACACGAACCCAAGGACCATTAATTCTGCACTCTGTGAGATAGCGTTACTTTGTGCGAAATTTGTTGACTGTCACCACTTATCACGAGCCCTATTTAATGTTGTCTGTTCGGACTACTTAGATTTAAGTAATAGCTTTGGAATTAATAGATATGCGAGTATATATGTATGGGAGTATGTACTTTCCTACGTTATCTTTGGATGTACCAAGTGTACAAGAAACTAACTAAATAGACAATTTTTTATTTATTGTTTTTTTGTTTAATTCGTAGAACTCCATTTAATTTTTTTAAATAATTTAAATTAAATTTGATAATGTTATTATCAAGTTCTGCAAGTATTTTAGTTTTTATTTTTGTTACAGCTGTTTTGGCTTGCAAGGTCATTTTCAAACAATGGTTAAACCACTTCGAGATGACTTATTTATATACATAAGGTTAAATCAATTTAGGCACCTTCTAAAATTGACATTTGGAATCGTCTCAAAGTGGTTTAACCACAGTTTGAAAATGACCTTGTAAGCTGAAACAGCTGTAACAAAAATAAAAACTTAAATACTTGTAGAACTTGATAAAAACATTAATAATATTTTTATTTTTGAAACTGACAATTCATGATGGAATTCCATTATGTATATTACTTCTAAGGCATTTCCCGAACAATGTTGAAGTAGGCTACAAACCCGAATTGGCTAAGCCTTTTTTTTACATTCGAGAGGAAGTCCTGGGAAGGAAATATGATTGAGAAATTAAACAGTCAAAAATACGACTTAGTAACAAATGTTAGAAAACCCATACAATTGAATAAAATTCTTGTGGACCACCCCTCATTCTGCCCCACATTTTATGCATATAAACCGAATGCAATTAAAATTATGTGAAATAATATTAGGATTAAATTGAAATTTGGCATTAGGTGATCTTATATGCATTACTTTGGTTTTTTTAGCATTCATTAATAGTAACATTATTAAATTTAATTTAAACTAATAATTAACACAAAAAATTCAATCGAACGTCAATAATAGTACAACGTAACCCCAGAAATCTAGGATACTATAATCTAACCCCAGAAACCCCAGAGTTAATTATTAACGCTTTTAAAAAGCAGTGTTTAAAAATGATGCCATTAGTAAACATAATACAAACTGTAAAAGGCTAAAATCAGGCCAATCCATTCGATTATTGGTGGACCAATGTATCTCGACTAAACGTCTTTTAATATAAATAATAATAAAGTTCAGCACGTCATTCTGTTCATTTGGAAAACATTTATCTAAACATGATGATTCGTTTTGAAAAATAAAACCATTAAAAAAGTTTTGGTATAAAAGTTTATACAGCTACGGCCATCGGGTTCTGCCGCTAAGCCTGTCGGCGGTGAAAAGCGCAATCGGCGTCTATTTGGTACAAAAACTCGTTAATTAAAAAAATGTACGTCCAAACCTGTAGTTTCAGTTTTTTCCGCCGCCAGAGAAAACTTGGCGCTGCACGCTGCGGTTATTGGAATCCATAGATTGGCCAACGTAGAGAGACATCAATAAAGCGTTCCAACAAATAACAGTTTCCATAGAAGATATTTTAATGTAATCATAATAGATTCTAACGAAAAACACGGATGCATAGAAAAAAGGCTGTTATCGACATATTAATTCACGTAGTACGCTCATCACAATAGCCTCCAATTATCGCCGACTCTCCCATACCTACAACTTGTCAAATTCCTATCCCGCTTCGGGTAATTCTGTTTGCGAGTTCATTTGCGGCAAAGGATTTCCGTAGAAATTCGCCTCCCGCCGGTAGTCCAGACAGGATAACATTTCCGATACTAGTATTACCGTGTCCTGATAGCTGGGCTTCTTCGAATTCCAACTATTTGCATTCCGCGCGGATGCGAATGAGCAAAGCATTAGAATAAATTGCTTATCTCTTCTCCACTCCTGAACCCCGGGTAGCTTTGTTCAAAGGATATAAGTATACCTGAGCTTTGCTGCAAAGAAAATTTCATCTCGACATTAGGAATTGAATACATTTCCGACTTAATGATGCAAAAGCCTTTATCTATAACTGCCATTGCCGAATTCGTTCCCGGGCGCGGTGCTTAACCGGCTATCCGCTGTGAGATATATACACAGTGAGATGCTCCGGGTAAACTTGATGGTAATTTAATTTCTGTCGAGAGGAAACTGTGGAAAATTTCTTTTTACACATACTGCCCGATGAATTCGTATGATTATGCGAGCATTGTAAGCTCATTCTGCTGTCAGTACATTTTCTCCGGCGTCGTTTGTTATTTCATTCGGACAGTTTTGTTTAAAGTTCCGGTAAGAAATGTCTGTTCCCAGCAGAAAACTGAAATGCTGCTTTTTGTACCGGAATAGGAGATGTTTTTGAAGTGCGTTTATTTAAACGCACGAAATTCGGCCTATAATTTAGAGAAAAAGTGTGCGTAATTTAATTTTGTTTATGAAACGCAGTTTTAGACAAGTGGTTTTTATTTTTTATTTATATAAAACAGAATTATTTGAGAAGAAGTGCCGGATCACGGTCACGACTTCATGGTTTTTGTCGACCTCTCGAATATTTAGCGAATATCCATGTTAGATTACGTTCTATCGGGCTAAAAATTTGTCACATAAAAAACTCCATAGCTCACGAAGGAAATTATACGACAATTGAAAACAGTTAAGTAGGCCAAAAAATTTCAGCCTGGAAGAGGATTGAGTTTCATAATGCCACAGCTCTACGTTTAAGCTTTTGCGCTGCTTCATTTTTTAGTTTACATGAATACCGCACAAGAGTCCCAACTGCTACCGTCTGGAGCCAGTGAGATCATCCCCAATTGGGGTATGTTGCGAGGCTGAAGGTTGTGGGCAGGGAAATGAGATAGGAAAGAGGAAGGTGGGGAAGTACCTGGCTATTCAGATCTAGTCACCAAACACAGTTAAAACACACCCAAACACACCCTGGCAGTAGTTGTTCGTACCGTACAACTACTGCCAGGGTCGCCACCACGATTAGTTCTATATCCCACATGGCAGAACAGACGTTTTGGTCCAACACAGCATGACAAGAGGTATGGTACTGCTAAATGATATTTCTAGGTCTCTTGACATTTTCAACATTAGTCTTGAAGGTTTCAAGAATAAATTTAGGCAAGGAATCTAAAATATGTATTATTGAAAAAAGTTATGTATGTATGTTACGTGTATTGTAATAGGATTATATTAATCTGTAATGCACAAAAAAAAATAAAAATAAAAAATAAATTAAAAAAAAAACAAAAAAACAACAACCATTTAAAGCAACGTTTCAATTTTGAATGATGGTCTTACACCAGGGCAATATTGAGAGTATCTTCCACTCTTGTGGAATTCATGCAATCATATCTCTGCTTTACAGACAAGATTGCAGAATCAAAATATTAGAATAATTACTTTAAAATTAATAAAGCAGATAATGTGCAAATTAATAAAAATGTTTTGGTTTAAAAGCTCCGTGATATCTTAATTGAATATATTTTTAACAAAAAAAGGGTTTCTTTAGTAATGGTGGTTCTAGGGAAACGTTCAGCGGAGAGCCACTAACTGTGCTTTGCAACTACTTCGATATCTTGTTACATAGGAACATTTTGAACGCTACAAATTTTCCTTGAAATTTTACATAAAGTTTTTTCGAGAACAATTACCGCCGTTTCAGTTCGTCGCAAAGCTTCCAGACGATTTTAAAATTTTTTTTTTTTTTTAAATTATGCATTACATTTTTTACAGCAATATTACAAGATAATTCAATGGAATATAGCTGTGCACACTATAATATAAACCGCACTTGCGCGATAAAAAGCGTCTCTAGGTTCTTTAAATCCAAAAATAAATAGGTAAAAATTTATCCGAAATAACCTACATTTTTATGTTTATAACATTAAATTAACAACATGACATGATTAAAGCACTAAAACTGACAAAATTACACAAATAATAGAAATTATGTTCAACTATTAAATATTGAATTGGTCATTACAATGAAAATCATGTAAAAAACAACAAATGAAGTGCGCACATGTCATAAAACTGTAATTTTACCGCGATGTATGAAAAACATGGCAGCCGCGCATGCGCAGATCTACCGAAATTCAATGCTGCCAACACAAAAAAGTCGTTTTGTTATTAGTAATGTTGCAGAAAATAAAATGTATAGTCTTTACACAGCGTGGAAGAGAATCACCGTTTAACGGTCGTTAAGTGTTTTTTTTTATTAGTTCTATTACATTATTTACTTATTATGTGCAACATTGGAACTATTTAGTCCCGTTGTTGGATGCAATGTTGAAGGGCGCAAGAAAGCAGCTATAGGAAGAGATTTGTTAATGCGATCTTGAAGTACGAATCGCCCTCCTTTGTACGTACTCATGTAGGTTAATCAAGTATTTTGTGGTTCCTAAAATACTCGTAATTCCTCTAAATTGCACTTTTCCACGTACCTATTTTTATTGTATCAAACGTCATTCCGCAGGGCAGGGATGGCAAAATTATTTCTTCAAGTGATTCTAAGAATATGCCAAAAGCTTTTAAAGACAGTGTAAAGACCCTGCGCGTCACTGAGTCACTACACTATGCACTATGCAACCTCAAGTTTTGCCAAAATTTGATGCTATTTAAGTAAATATTCCAATTGCGGTACGTAACTCGCATCCAAAAAGTATGTTTCTAAATTTTCTGTAAATATTTTTTTAAATAATTAATAGGAATTTTACAATTTGTCCAAAAAGCGTAACTAACATAATGACAATTTTTTAAACGTTCTTCTGGCAGGTAGGTACCATAATATAAGAAAAAACAAAGTATAAATGAATACGACCATTTCACATTTTAAAAAAGAATTTTTTAAAATGGCTACCATCTTAAAACGAATTCGAAAAGTTCAAATAAATAAAAAGTTCAAGATAATATGCTAATCGGTCAAATTAAAAAAGATATTTGCTACCCTCAGTCAAATTTGTAATCTGCGCTTGTTATTTCATTCTGTTTGCGTGATTTTCAATTATTTATTTTTGGATTTAAAGAACATAGAGATACTTTATTTCTTTCGCAAGTGCACTTTTACTATTAATACTCTTCTTATGTACCTGCATTATATGGATTTATCTTACATTATTGCTGTAAAAAAAAAAAATGGATTTGCAAAAAATACATTTAGCAATATTTACGGAAAAATTAAATATGACTTGCTGTGTAATGGTGATATTCATGACTGAAAAATTCACAGCACGCAGTATTGGTTCAAAAATCGCTTGTAAATTGTGGTAAAATTATCGGTAGTTACGCTGATCGATCTCATATTGTAGTAGTATATAAATTTCAGTGTGCCTGATCTTCTGGACGTCTTCCGTCAGTATTTTATATGGAAGTCGGTTAGTTATCATTATAATCCTTAACGTAATATGTAATAGGTAAATTTAAAAAAATCTTCCACATTGTCATAAAACACCATCTACATTTCAGTTGTTAACACGCTTGTCATAAGTTCGATATCCCTGCCAGAGGGCGTACACCGTATACCCTATTCCAGATGCCCTTACAAGAATAATTATTATTTTCAACATGGGGCGAAGCACGTATCACGTTCGGTATTACTGTACGGCAAGTTATGCCCCCTTCACTGGTCGCGCCGGCCGGTCCGGCTAAGTGTGGCGGACCTTTATTCTGTCCGGAGTGGCCATACGGCCGAATGGCCGGTAATGTGTGTTTCCATTTGTGGGAACATTGCTTAACTTATAATATGCGAAAACTACCAATCACCATTATTTGGTTGCTGTGCGCTTGCTGTACCTTTGCTTTGAACTTAATTTGAACTTGCTTTGGGCAGAAACAAAGCAAAAACCTATTTTGACATATTTTACATTTAAAACTTCGTCTACTAGAAACTAACCTTTTCCAGACTTTCAAAAACATATTTTGACATTACATGAATGGATATGACGCAGCCAACTGAAACAATTTAAGTTTACTCTGAAATTCCTAACAGATGTACAAATATTTTCTCCTTTCTGCCAAACCCATTTTGAAAGGATCGAAAGAATTAAAAAAAATTGAATTAGTATATTATAACTAAACTAAATTTATACTTTTTACTTACGTACGCAGCTGAGACGTGGGTACTAGCTAAGATAAATGAGCGGGCACTGGACGTTTTTGAACTGAAAATTTCGAGGCGCATCTTCGGACCGATTCTAGAAAATGGGTTTTGGTGCAGACGTTACAACAATGAGCTGTATACTCATATGTTAAGTAGCTAAACGTCACCAAATTTATTAAACTGGTTATTATTATTTCGGTGGTTGGGTCATGTGGAGAGAATGACTGAGCATCAAGCACCAAAGGCCAATGTGAAATCAAAACCGACAGGGCGAAGGAGCCTGGGAAGGCCAAGATTAATATGGAGCGACAGCGTCCTCAAAGATATATCTATCTTAAAGTTTCTAAACTGGAGAGAGCTGGCACAAAAACGAGATGAGTGGAGGAAGACTCTTGAGGAGGGCAAGACCCACCATAAGGTTGTAGAGCCAAGAGTGATTATAATGGTGATACTTTTTAAATTACATCGAATTTCACAATTTCAACTCCCTTCATAGACGACATTTAATTTTTGGCCAAATCTTGTTATTTAAAATTGTGAATATTTGCCTGGACTTTAGAGACCTGGACCAGAGATTACTAATTAATATAATATCACATTCTATCAAGATCAACACTAAAATCCAATTTATTTCATTTGCCCACATGTAAAACAAACATTTAAAAAAATCCCCATGTATGTGAGCAAATTTAACATAAAATTTCACAATATACATCTTTATGAAAAAAAAATTCAGCGACATCTTTAACAATGAAAAGAAGTAACGTGCGTAAATTACGAGAGTATGGAATGTATCGGGAGCATCTCTTATCCTTATCCTATATTCCTCTTTCTCTCCCACTGATCAAAAACTGTTATAATAAGACTCCATCTCCAAGCGCACATGAGACTTTTTTGGCTTGACTTCAGTTGGATATATATATAAAATATTTTTCTTTGAATTTTACGCACAAGTTGTTAGTGTCTTACAAATAAATAAATAAATATTCAGATTTCTGTTCAACAGTCAAAATCATAATATTCGTCATTGGTCCGTTATTCTTGTGGTCTTATTCATTTGTAGTAGTAAAATGAATTTGCGCCTTCTGAAACATCTTTTAAAAGAATGTTCATTAAAAAAAACTACTGATGTAAATTATTTCATATATTTTACACTATTCACACTTTCTACTTCATACTTGTTACTCTATACTTTCTTTATGACGTTGAACTTCCACTACTCATACTTATGTTAATGTCACGTATTGTGCCGTATACATGAAAAACTAATAAATAAATACAACCACCCGAGCGATTGGTGTTCTGTTTTCGATTTAATTAATATCAATCCTCAAAATATTAAAAGAAAAACATAGGTATGAAGTGATTACTCCGGTTTGAAGCCAATAAATACACCTAAATTTCACAATTTTTACCATATTTTTAGGATCGATAAATACTCTAGGTGGTAGTAGTACTCTCCTAGTAGTACTACGGAGACGTTTTGCAAACTTGCCGTAGCCAAAAATCGCTCCGGTGGATAGTTTTTTTTTCTTAAATTAGCTACACACAGGAGACCCTGAGGAAAACAAAATTCCCTCAGGGCCTATGTCATCTTTGGGGATGCTGTGTGGAGGGTCTTTTTATGGAAAGGGAGGAGAGGAGAAGTTCTGAGAAGGAGTAAGATATGAGGGGTGGATACGAATCTGGGGTTCAACTTGTCCAGAATGGCGCACGCATGAATCTATCCAAGACTGCAGTGCAAGACGATGTCTCCCCCAACCAGTCTCTTCCGATTCGTCCCGCCGCGGCCGCGCAGTAGGTGGGAAAACCCATCGGTTGCCAAGACCCAGTTACATCTCACTCCATGAACCCGGGCACCCCTTTTATAAGTCATCAAACCTAGCGAACCACTTGGGATGACCTAGGGCAGTGTTCCGCTAACTTTTTGTGTTCAAGGTACACCTACCAAATCAGGAATTTTTAGAGCTACACCAAAGAAAAAAACCAATGTTTATTTTATTTAATAAAAATATTAAAATATAATGTTTAAGGGCCCATAAGGGATTTTTTTAATATTTGATGGTTTTGCATGTTTTCATAGTCACCTGTGCACACAACAGCATATTAAAAAAAATAATTGTCATCATTTTTTTTAGTTGTAAATATGTTATACCCCACTAGTTAAATCTAAATATTAACAAATAGAGAGTTTCAGGAGAAATTTATAGAGGAAAATCCATCCAGCGATCCACGAAAACGGCTAAGATACTCGTATAATACGATCCTCAATAACTTATGGTGGAATTGACTTTAAAAGTTCGATGAGGGCGACACAAGCGACAATTTTTTTTTTAAATTTCGAGAAAATCTATTATTGTCCTGTTTAGAAATGTGAGCCTGCTTAACTCAACACAAGAGATCAAAATTTTGAGCAATCGTTGATAATGTTGCTCTCATCTCTTCGTCGATCGTCCTCAGGCGTTCTCTTTTTTTAATTTATTCGGAGTTTCAGTAATAATTAAAAGCCTAATTCGCATAAGTGGGTCGTGGAAAAGGGTAAGCGAATTGCAACAGCAAGCTTTAAAAGCAGTAGATACTCATTTTTTATATGCAGTTGAAAATGTGCTAGCTCTGTTTCGGAAAACTTTAGTTTTAATGTCTGACAGTTTTTAGTTCCGTAAATTCTTCCTGCTCGTTTATCGGCAAGTGTTCAAGAGAAATTCTATCTGAGAATGCATTTCGTACCCTGTCCATGTCAATAGGTTACAGGTCACACTTACGAAAATATGAGTGCATTGTTTCTGAATTGGCAGCCAGGACATTTAGGAACATTTCATTACTACCATTCATAAATAAACCAAACCACGCACTACCATTGGTATCGTGGTTGATCCATAACACCAACTTAGCGTGAAAGCTTTCAATCTTGACCGATGATGTTAAAATATTAGAAATCCTGCCTTGCATTTTTTTGTTGAGATCATGAGCAATACGAGATACGCAAGTTTTGCTATCAATCCTTCTTTTTTAAACGGAGAAAAAAATAGTCATCTCTCTTTTTAAAAAGTCTGGGTCTCATTTTTTGGTTCACTTGCGGTGAGGCATACCAGCTAATGACCACGGTACACCAGTGTGCTGCGGCACACACTTTGCGGAACACTGACCTAGGATAGTGGTTATCCAATATATAGTTTCCGAGGCAGCGGTTACCATACCCGCCTCCAAAATTATAAATAGCATTTATAAGAAAAATGATTGTAAATATTCACGGAAGCATATCATTTACGCTTAGAAACTTAATATATATTTTTTTAAATATTCGTTTCCAAAGCAGAAAAAAAAAGTTGTGAAAAAAAAAGATGTTTCCTTTAAATAATTTACGAAATTAAGGTAGGACATCTTACAGAATAAAGAGTTTAAGCATATTAGAATTTTAAATACAATTTCATAGCGTGTTTGTTAAACCCTACGACCGCCACACATGTTCCCCACAGTTTTACGAGATGTCATAACCATTTACGTTACAGCGATTCTAGAAATTTATCCACATGCAATCATGGCGAACGAAAATTAGAGGCGAACCAATTCTATTAACAGAACTAATTCGACTCACACGATTTACTTTCCGATTTCATTTGGACATTGTAAACCTTCGGGAATTACATTTTTAGCAATCTAAAAATACGCGAATTTGATGGTGGAAATAACAGCGGATTATATTTGAAGGAATTTAGTTCTCGGCAGAATCATTATCTGTCATTGAAATTCGTTTGACATCTTTTTGTGTGAGTTCAAATAGGATTGCTTGAAATAGAAATATTATTCGACGGTTACCTGGGTATTTTTTTAAAAACGAGGATTATTTTAAATCTGCTATCGTGGCATAAAAATATATTTTTAGCGTTCCGTTCGATAGGGCGCTTTTATAATTGCCGTGACGATTCACGGTTACAGTTACGGTTACGGTACCGTGACGGTAAAAAATGCAATAAACATAGGTTCCTTATCGTGTAATGCTGCAGCTCTTTCTTACACATTAAATAATGGTGAGACAAAAGATGAAAGATGAAAATAGTGTGACTGTTTTCTCCAAAGTACTACATTTTCCTTGCGTTTCATTTTCTTTATACATGTGAGGGAGATGTATGATAAGAATTGTATGTTTCCTTTGGGGGGGTGCAGACATACGTTCGCCGTTTGGCTCATTTTTGACTGTTGTTATTTAGTGTGCAAGAAAGTACTGCAGCATTGTATGTTGAACAAAAGCGAAACCATCAGCGCATTGACATTGACGTTCATTTTTAATTTTTAGAATTCACTCATACTTCAATATTATCCATGTAATTATATTTTATACTTTCAAAATTATTGTCACGGCTTAGTAATATTGTAGTGGTCTACGGAGATGTCACGGTGCGGTGTGTGAGAGACGCCAGAAAATGATCACTTTTTCCCTTTGGAGGAAACAGACCTACGTACATTGTGTATCTCATCTTTTGAAAGAGCTGCAGCATTATAGCGATAAGGAACGTATATTTATTATTGCCTTTTTGCCGTCTCAGTACCATAACCGTGAATTATCACGGTATTAACAAAAGCGTTCAATGGGTCCATATATCACACGATTCAGTTATCTGATTTTATTTAATTGTAATCTGGCAAATTAATATTTTAAAGTGAACGATTTGAAAACTTATGTCAGAGTTTAGTAGTAGTTTATTATTGTTAAATGAAACAAGTTTTACAAGGATGTTTAGTTTGATAAATTTATACAAAATGCAAGGTATTTTAAAAATTTCGTCTAGCTAAGGTATTAAGGGAGGTACTTGAATTACTTCACCCGATGATTCCTGACACTATTTGGAGTTAAAAATTAAAAGAAATTTTGGTCCCTGGTGACTTTTTCAAAATCAAAATTGTCGCCGAAGATCAAAATTTCATCCACATTTCTTACCCCAAATAATGTCACGAATCACTGGTTTAAAGTAAGTCATGTACGACCCTTAATACCCTGTATATGTATTTTATAATAAATGGTTTGGGATATTTAAAAATCGCCCAAATGTAAATATAACGTAGGAGAAGAAAAACTATGAAAGACGTAATAATAATAATAATGTAATAATAACGTAATAATAACGTAATAATAATAATAAAAAGACATGCCGTAGTTGCAAATATTTTTGATAGCACCGAAAGAACTTCCAAAAAGCATTTCATTTTTTTTTAATAGTTTTCAGTTTACCTTTCGTTGCCCATAGTCTGATTCTAAAGTTTATTTAATTAAATGATAATTCATATTACCTATGTTTGCACGGTACATTGTTTTCTAAACCTCTTTGTGAAAAAAAGTTTTATTTTGTATTTTAAGGTACCAACGTGTAACGTTAATAAAAAAATCAAACATCAGAAAGAAGAATATATTTATCTCCATAATTAAATTATATTTTTTTTTCTTTTCATCAGAAAAAACACAAAGTACTTTCTGAGGGAATATAAAAATAAGTATATTTTTGTGGAAGAAATCTTTTATCGCATTTTTATTTCGTCTCTTGAAAGAATCTCAAAATAGTGTAGGAGGTACGAGGAAAATCACTATTGATTCATTTGGCTGAATGATTCGACGGTGTTTGACTGTCACCGGGTGGCGATCGTAGCCCGATAGCGGTTGGCGCTTGACAGGTGAAAGTATCTGACAGTTGACAGTTCAACGATCACGTGTTTCCTTGGTCCCCGGAACCTGTCACCCGCGCCGGTGACAGCTGAAATCAGTGGCCAACATGGCGGCTCCTGCGGTGAGGGTTAAATGGCCGATGGTGCCGAGATAAGACATTTAGGGGAAGGATTATTGAAAGTGCGGTTAGTTACACTTGACCCGAAAATATAGATTTTAGTATACCTAGACCTTTTCGTAGCATTTCACTTGTTCTGAAAAATAAGTACTTAAGTAGTTACCAGCTTTGAGAATCGAACTTGATCCGTCCGACTGCTAACCTAGATGGCTTTCGTGGTCGAGGGTCGTACTTCACTTACGTAGTAAAAAGAAAGAAGTAATTTCTGACATTATTTGGAGTAAAAAATGTAATCGAAATTTTGGTCTCCGGTGACACTTTCGATGTTTTTTTTTCTAATAAAACAATTTAAAAAATCAATTGGTATTGAATAGTTTGGGACGGAGTGAGGGATTGGTTGGTTACTCGGCTGAGTGATCAGTGACGATATGGGAAAGAAATACTTGGTTTTTTGATTGAGAAGAAAAAAAAAAGAAATCTAAAAAGTCACCCTACACAAAAATTTAATTTACATTTTTTACTCCAAAAAATGTAAGGAATCATTGGTTAAAGTAAGTCAAGTACGTCCCTTAATAACACACTGTATAAGGGGAGGAAATAATCTATTATATAAATATCAAATATTTAAATAATTACATTGTTTGAAGGGGAATGGATTACAATGGAAAAGGGTTTAATCATGTTAATACAACGACCTTAATCACTTATTCAAACCAGAAAAAATCAACTCAAGCCTTTTTACGTTCACTGATTTCGTTGGAATTTATTTTTAAAACATTCCGAAATCTCGTACGAGGCATGGAGAGAGATTTCCGTACAAATGCCATCTCTTAAGCACTCCGATGTAAAACAAGCAGTAATCTAGAGTATTACTAGAGATCAAGAGATTCGTTTTGTCGGAGCTTTTTAAGCTCTGGCGGCAAAGCAACAGTACTTTAACCCGTTCAGACCTGAATTAAAATTGGCAGTGGTAAAAAAGTATTTGATGATCGATAACACCTTGAATAAATATTTGAAAGAATTTGGAAAATAATACAGTTTTTTTTTCTGTTACTTTAGAAACTTTTGCTAAGTTAATTTAAAAGAACATTTGGTCTCACTCTTATAAATTAAATTTAATATTTATTACAGTATACTAGGGTTGCCATCTCCAAACTTTGAAATCCAGGATTTGAAGGTAGAAAAACCAGGACATTTCGGTTTTAAGCCAGGACTATATGTGTATAAGAGCAGATCCTAATTGTTATAATAATATTGCACTAAAAAAAGAGTCAACTACATTCACACGCGCGGGGCGAGCCCAGTGTTTAATTTTAAAACATAGGTCCTTAGGACTCTTTAAAACTCAGATCGATGCTTAAAAACTATCCAGGACAGCCCAGGACACTCCAAAAAATAGGACACGTCCTGGGAAAACAGGACGGTTGGCAACCCTACAGTATACCTATGTGCAGTTTGCATACTACTACTATAAATTTAATTTGCGAGGTGGATATGGTACCGCCACCCGCTACTTGTGGTGGCTTTGGTGCCTGGGTTCATGGGGTGAGGTTTGTCTAGGTCTTGTCGGCGGATGAGTTTGCCATTATACTGCAGAGCGGGCCGGATCGCGAGAGACTGGTTGAGGGAGATCTTTGATCTCTCCAGCTGGACTTTCTCAACCTCTCTCCATCGCCTTGCACCGCGGTGGGAGGGATGTATTCATGCATCTTTCACTCCTGGACGCATTGACCTCCAGATTCCTACCCACCTCTCATACCTTCTCCCGTCCCACATATTTCTATCCTGCCTTTCCCTAGAAAAATCCCCCATACAGCATCTCCAAAGATGATACATGCCCGAGGGAAATTGATTTCTTCAGGGAAGAATAAATTGTCTATAAAAATTTACAAGGTAAAAGAAAGGAAAACATTGTTAGTGGAAAATTTCTACCCTTATTTCAAATGGTGGGCTAAAATAATAATTCGTATTTTGGTTTGTATTTATCCTGAATTCATTGTAGAGCACTGAACTAATTCACATAACTCATTAGAACGGACTAGGTGTCTATTTTGTTCGTTCTTGTTTGATATAGTTTGTTCTTGTATATATGAAATAGTTTATATGCATATAATGTTATACTTACGGTAACTATGCCATGTTCAAGCCTAATACATAATATATAATTAAAATATATCCCAGGGTGAGAATTGGCCACCTCCACAAATATCATCCACTGGATGCAGTTCCTCACTATTCGAATCCTATGTTCAGCCCTTTCCTTCCATCCTCCTCCAAACAGTCAATCCACCTCGTAACGAAATTGTTTTTTTTAATTCATAATTTTTTATTTGAACTGTATATGTCTTGTTTAATTGTTTGACGGGTTTACTTAGCAGATCGATTGAGATTAACAAACTATTATTAGAACTTGGAGAAGATGCGTCTTTGCACGCAGAGGACACATGTTTTACGCTCGATGTTTTAACCTCCATTACTGTTGATGTTATTAAATTTATTAGATAACCCGAATTTAACAATAAAAATAAATTATACCAGAGGTAAAGGAAAATGACAATGCGTTTTGTTTTTGAAAGACAATGAGATTGATCAATCCTATAATTATAGTATCCAAAAACATACATAAATAAACTATTCTCAGGTGCGAAATCATCAAAATTTTTACCTGTTAATTATGACTTTCACCTGAACAATTACCTAAATCCAACAAGAAAATAACCCAAAACGCCAATAATGCCGACAATCTGAAAACAAAATTAGTAAATTATATTAGCTCCAGACATGGAGGAAAAAAATCCAAATATCTATGTATTTTCAACTATACATATGGTCCGAAAGTGTTTGCTTCAGGCGAGCTATGTACGTCTGAATACGTTGATTTGTACTAGGCATTACGGGAAACATGTAGTAGGCACTAAATCGTTTTTTCACCCAGACACTCAGTGGTCACACCAAATCCTTTCAGACTTTCCTTCACAAATAAAGATTTTCTTGTTTATTTGGTTCTCCGAATAATCCACATGTTTTTGGGTTTTTAAAACTATCGCATTTGGAATTTGTACATTGCAAAGTAAAGGTTCTTACATAGAGTTAGTTTCCAATAACTAAATAAGTTTTTGGTTCGTGTGATTACTAGTTGATTTATTAAGTTATCGTAATATTGCAAATTAATGTTATACTGGACTCGATGTCCTTACTAGATTAGGTTCTAAGTACTTCTGCCGCTCTCCACTAGCGGACTGAATGCGCTCGCCCAACTCTCCAATACCTTCGGCAATCATCGTAACCGTTCGTACCCAATACACGACCAGCGATATATGGAACTCTTCCGATATTATATTTAATTGCCATCGGTTGGGATACAGCAAAACCTATATACTATACATAATTTTAAGTGACTCTCACAAAGCAAACACATTTTACCAATGATTTTTATACTTTACGTTTACCAGGCGACATGAAAGCGAGAAAATCCTAGGCGTGTAAGAGGTTTGCATGACTGGTGCAGTCTCCCTTCATGACAATCATTGAGTTAATTACAGTCTTTTGACTATTATTCCTTCATCCCAATATCGCGAGCCATATGTGGCGATTTGGCTACCTGAGTGTGGCTTTTCGACAAATGAAGTGTTAATAAAACACATTATCTTTCACATCAAAAAATATTTTTCTGACGAAAGCAAAAAATTACAGTTCCAAACATTCCATACATTCTTGTGGGAACGTTATAATTCCCGTCTGCCAGGATGCGCTGTCTGGTATGCCATTTTCGCTGAAGCTTTCCACCTATCCTTATCTATGGGTGGGCGTTCAGAATTCGAAATTTCTTCACTGTCGAGAGTATATTCAAGACATTTTAAATTGTGCTTATTTGGCGTCCCTCAGTTAATTATTTTATCACGAATGCGGAATTTGGAGACAATGAATTGTATTTCTCTAATACTTGCATGTCTGACATGTTTTAAATTCGCTTAATAGTTTACGCTCGTGGTTTAGGCTGTATTTTGATAAATTGTCGTTTAGAATTATAGTTTTGATCGATATAGAAGTACGGTTCGGCCTATATTCTTAAAAAATAATATTGTTGAAATTTTTATATTATTATTCCGCACACAACGCAACTGAGTAGTTGGGTTCGGCCAACACGGGTCACGTGATATGCACTCCGTCTCGTTCTAGCAGCACGGTGACGGAGGAGTGACAGCACATATCACGTGATCCCGTCGTCACGTTAAGTTGACACGTAAACATAAATAGGTATGTAGTTTTATTCAGTTTACCTAGATCTAACCGTCTTCTAAAAACAGGACTCTTTTAAAGAAATTCGGCTCTCGAAAGAAATCTAAATCGTTGTACTGTTGCTATTTTACTGTATTGACTGACGAGTTTGCCGACCACTAGACCTTTATACAAAATAAAACATTACAAATATTTTGAAAAATACCAGAAACAAATTCCTCCTACACATCCCTCATACATTTTTCCATCCCAGAACTTTTCTTGCTTTAAAAACACCCTCCACACCTAATGCCCAAAGATGACTTAGGCTTAGAGAGATTTCTTTTCCTCGTGGAGGCAATGTTCAAAAAATCACTAGGTATACTTGGAAAATAAAAATACGTACCTTATAATTTGATCCGCTTGAAACATATTTTGTCACTAACATTTATCTATTTTCGTTGGATTTGAATATTAAATATCATTGTAAAATATATATAAGATAATTCCTAGAAGTCGGAGGTGACATTCACTTTAATAGCTTTCTTGTTTACTTAAACCAGAAAAATCTGTTTACATCCTTTTGAAAGTGTCCTTTGGTTGAAAAGGTTCTCTGGTCCTGTTATAAGGGTGACTTCTAAATATAAATACCAAAACTTTTACATACCCACGAATGTATTGAGTTTCAATATAAGGGTTATTTTTAATATGTAGAAAGACGTAGGCACTGCGTCGAATTTTTAAACAAAGATGGCCGAATAAAATGATGGAATAAAATGATACACTGTTTCTCCGTGTACAGCATTTGTTTATAAAAAAAAAAAAACCCCAAACCGGTTTCATCATAAGCGGGTTCCTGAAAAAGGCATGATTCTGCCAAAACCGGCAGGCTTATCATTAAATATTATTAAATTAAATATTCCTAGTTCTTACAAATAAAAATAACAGAGAGTGCAATTCACACGCGGTAGAAGTGAAACCTTCCAAAAAAACTAAAGAAGACAAGGGTGGGGAGACTACAAAGCACCGCACAAACAGGAGACCGATTATACTTTATCATTCTTTCGCAGGCTAAATCCTATAGATGTATGTGTTTGTCTCTTTTTAGTGTTGCTATTTTTCGTTTCATCGAGTTTTAAATCACGACGGTGCTAAAGAAATTTTCACTTCAAAATGATGTAAGTAGGTACAAATAAAACTTTTTTTTTAAACCGTTCTGATTTAAAACTCGAATAAACAAAAAAGATAAACGCATACATTATAAGTATTTTTATTTACCATATTTTATTTTGATTTGTATTTTTTTAAATTTTTTTTTTAATTATTATTTTTGTATTTACCTAGTATTATTGAGCAAAATCTGGATATTATTATTTCGTTCAGACCTTAAATTAAATATGAGCATTGTAACCTAAAACGGTTATAAAATTCTGCATCTTGTCGCTGCCTATGTGGCCCGTTATTATCATCAAGAATATCTGCCCATTCAACTATATCTACTATATTCAATATGTCCATAATTCAATTTGAAAAAAACAAATAAAAAACAGACAAGAGCGTGAACTGATAACAGATGCGAGATGACAGATGACACTTCGATTGTTTTCGCGGAACTCTGTTGACAGTTTTTATAAGTAGGTCTTCCTCAGGCAAGTTAATCCTCCGGCTGGGTGGATTACATTTGAGGTGGAGCGGGGATCATCGTGCTTTGGGCACAGTGTATTTGGGCATTTTAGCTGGATTGAGTTGAGATTTCGGCTCAGCCGTTGATCATTAGTTTGGCCACAACGGCCGTAAGAATCTCTCATCATTTTTTACGCCACATTTTACCTTTTCATATTTATTGCACGTATGACGATTCCCCAAATTGTCTTGTTTCAGAAAACAAATAATAAAACTTTATCGTACTTTTATCATATTTCAATGAATATATTATCCGCTGTATTTCCCACCCTCGAAAATACCTGAAAGGTGCGCCCCACAAAAGGGTGCCAAAATATTATTTCTTTGACAATATAAATTTCACGGGGAATTGCTCATTGTACAGCAGAGATACGCACTTTTCCATTCTCGGCCAGTTTGCTCACTACCCTTATCCTAATTTTATCACTATATTTCACTCTCCGCTCAACCGCCCTTGTGTAAAGTATTTTCCTAGTGTGTATCTATATGCATTACAGCTAACCCCTGCTGAATTCTATCTTTATATAGAAATTTCTCCCTGGGATGGAATTTGTAATTTCGGAATCTGAAATTAGATCAAGTAAGTAAATTGCGCATGAAAGCTTTTTGTGATAAAAATAGGAGCGTACAGACAATTCAGTTGGTACGTAGGTATTATTCTACAAAATAAAACAACTTTGTACGGCATTGGGGTGTTTGCTTTTGTATCTTTCTATTGTCTTTTCTTACAAATTCTAAGCGTTCTTGTAATGAAAGAGAATATAAAATTATTTATAAATATAAAGGACACACAATGATACGATATTCATGAGTAACGCTCATTTTTATTCATCAATAAATTAGTAACATATTATATTACAAATCAAGTGAAAAAAAAAATTTACTGTACTTGCCCGAAACCTTGTTAAATAATGTATTAAAACTAAATTTTCAAAAATGTTATTTAAGTAAAGCTGTTTTTTTTTTGCTTTTTTTCGTTGTTATTCTCCGCAAAACTAAATAAAGCCATCGCGCGACAATCACATTATTCAAAATGCCTTTAGGCATGTGGATATTGTTGATGAAAATATGAAGAGTATTTTAAGAGTATTTTACCTACCCAAATAGCGTCGACCTGAGGACGAAAACTAGTAATTTATTTATTTATTAGATAGTTATATAGTAAACTTTTTTTTACATTGCTCAAGACAGGAGCTCTCGAAGAAAATAATTCCCATCGGGGCCTATGTCATTTTTGGGGATGTTGTGTGGAGGGTCTTTTTAGGAAAGGTAGGAGAGAAAGTTCTGGGAAGGAAAAGGGTGTCAGGGATGGGTAGGAATCTGGGGGTCAGTGTGTCCAGAAGTGACAGACGTACGAATCCATCCCGCCACTGCGATTTTCTGAGAGAGTACGGCTGGAGAAGTTAAAGGGGCTCTATCAAAGATTCTCTCACAATCCGGCCTGCTATGCAGCTGGTGTACAGGTGCATCCGCTGCCAAGACCCGAACAAACCTCACCCCATGAACCTGGGTACTGCTAAGTCATCAACGTGGTGAACCACTTGTGGTGACCTAATTTTATTTATTTGTCTAATGGCAGAAGTGTTGGTTATCCAATAAATGGTTCCGGGCCGGGGGTACCCATACGCCAAATTGAACAAAGTTACATAGTTATAACATCAGAAAACCAATATACTAGATATGAACAGATTTTTCTTTCGGTTTTGTTGTTTATCATTCAAGTGTTTTTTGTCGTAATTTTTCTTTCTTATTTGAGTGTGTTTTTGTCAGATATTTGTTTCCTATTTTCACGTCGCCAATCTGACAAAAACTAAGATATTTTTTCATTCTCTTCCCCTCGTTTCTTATCACCTCCATGTCGTTCAATGGCCGGCGTTATTACTAGTGATGTGTCAGAACCATTCGAGGTTTATGGTGATCAAATAGTCGTAACCTCCCGTGGCTATCGCTCTCAGGGTCCGGGGGACCAGTGCTAAGTGAATTGATTCAGATTTGGCGACAACTTTTTGACACGGGTAAAAGTTGCCGTCACCGAACACAACACGGGTTGGTTAACTTTTATATTGCGTACAATAAACCGAGGACGTTTAGTTGGTTCTAATGCTTTGTGTTTTTCCATTACGTGCTGGTATGAATATTTAATATCTTTGTATCCATAAAACCAATTTATAAAGTTAAGGATACGTGGATTGGTCGAGAAACTGTCAAAATTTATTTTGTTTGTGAACATAATTAGTTTGTTAATGTTGCGCTGAAAATATATTTAAAAAAAATAGTTTGCAATGCGTTTACTTCATAAACGTGTTATTTTCAGATGGGTGTATTATTAGTTCGTCCTTCATGAACATTATTTACCTTAAAGCACGTATTGTATTATTTTAACTAAAAATAGCTAATTTAAGCTATATGCTTATGGGTTCATGGAGTGAGGTTTGTCTAGGACTTTTATTTATTTATTTTATTGTAAGAGTTAAACATCTTTTACATGATATACAGTGATAAGATAAATGGAATGGAATTGGAAATGAAGTTTTAATATCTTAAAATTAATTTTGGGTTATAGCAAGTGAAGAGGAAGAGGAATGTAGGAAAAGGATAGGAGATGCTCCAGATGTATTCCATACTCCCATTACCATAATCGTACGCGTTACTTCATATCGATATTTATTTAGGTTATTACTAAAAATGTCAATGCTGTAAAATTTTGTGTTATACTATGCACATACACGAGGAATTAGGGATTTTTTTCTAATATTTGGTTTGGTGGCGGGTGCGTCTTCCTGCCTTCTGCTTGGCGGGCCGGACTCTCTCGACCAATCCTATCCTTTCCTATCCTCCCCTCATACCTTTTTCCTTTCCAGAACTTCTTCTCCTCCCTTTCTTTAAAAAAACACGATGACATAGGCCCCGAGGGAAATTATTTTCCCCAGAGCTATTTTCTTCTTTGGAACTAATGTAAAAGGGATATTAATTATTGAAAAAAAAGACATTACGAAAATAATGGAATAGAAAAAAAGGACAGAAAAATAGTAAAACTCGAACATGGGACATGTGAAGAAATTTAAACGAATTGGCAGCAACAATATTTAAAATAAAGACATTTCAAAGTTTACAAATATGTTATTATTTTTCTGTGACAATTTCAAAACAAAATATGAGGCTCGTACACCTATTAATAGAATGCATCATCTGGGCAATAAATTTGGGAATACTGTAGACATATTTAAAGATTCCGTATTAGTCACAAAACGAAGTCTTTATAATTATTTTAGTAAAATGTATGATTTCACGACTCCGTAGTGAATACACTTTATATTTCTATTTTCTTTTAGTTTTAATATTTTAGTTTTTTTTATTTTTATATTTAGTCTTTTTACAAATTTCGCTTTCCATACCTATGTGTACATTTTTTGTCTTAAATTTATCATAAATCAATATATATATTGAATACTATGTATTTGCTAACACAACTGTATTACTTCTATATCTATCTTGTAAAAGCCCACTAGGGCGTAAATAAAAAAAAATAAAAAATATATTTTTATGAATAACGGTTAACATAGGTAGAGCTATAAAATGTTATAATGATGTTCAATTTTCATTTCAATAGATTAGAGTAAGTTATAATCAAATTATCGACTCAAAAACGTCTCGGCTTAATATGTCTCTGAAATTATATCGGTAAATCCCTTTAGATAGGTAATTCTCCGGTACAAAATCAATAATTGCTAACTGAATTAATTGCGTATGGACAATCGATTCTCTTATCAATTCAGGGGAATAAATTTAGCCATTAATAGCGGATCCAGGGAATAAATTGAATTAACGTAGTTACCCGAAATAATCAACAAGATTCGTCAACTCAAACAAATTTTAATTAATGAAAGGTTTGAAATCGAATCCGGCTCTTAATGGAATTTGTAGAAGCCAAGAGGCGTTATTTAAATTTCAGCATTCGTTAACTATTTACTTCTAGATGAGTTTCACTGTTTCAGAAGAAGAACAGGCAAAACGAAAACAACCGGACCAAATTGAACCATAATAGCAAAGTAAATAAGATTTCTAATTAAATTTCGATTAAGACAATGAAATAACAGTCACCATTTCGGGAAACTTTTCTAATGGAAACCGTTATTTCAATAGCGGCTAACAAATATTTGGTTCATTTTAGATACCTCCGCAGAATATTATAATGTCATCAAGATAGCCCTTTCGGCGAAATGCTCGCTAAATAATAAATCTTCGGGCCTTCGATTTGTTTCTTCTTGTTTTCACTTCAGATAGCAAAAAGTCGTTTACCATTTTAATTTGAAATTAAAATTTATGCAAATGACCATCACTTACTTAGAGTGGTGTTTTATAATTGAATTATAAAAACAACTTTCCTCCCCTGGCAAAAGTATAAGAGCAGTTCCAAAAGCAACAATCTGGAAGTGAGAGAAAAAGTTTTTGATTGTTAACTCAAATTAATTAAATGGAAATAATGTATTTATTTATTTATTATGATGCAATATTTTACATTTCAATAGCAATTCAGTAATGTTGGAATCACTGGGTGACTTACCCGTGCTGAGGCTTCCATTTTATAAAATAAAAATAAAATGTGCAAAATAAATATAAAATATATCTATATATAAAGTTTTGTGTTAAAGGTATGTTTTATTATTGTATCTTATGAAATTTTGATAATATTGTCTTTTTTGTTCTTTAATCCATTTTGTAATTTTGTGTCTGAATTTATTTTTGTTTTCCTCAATTTTATTTTCAAGTATTAAGACTGTTGAAGGCTTTTATAGCCTGATATTTATAGTGACTTCGTCCAAAAATTGTATTTACCGTCGGAATGTTTTTGTTTTGTCTGTTAGTGATATTTTGTGTTCGTTGAAATTTGTTTTCTTAGTCAAAATGTAGTTTGGTAGTGTTTTAAAATATAATTGGCGTATATCTATTATGTCACAACTGTTGAATATTTGGTCTATTTCAGTCAGTCTGTGTTTTTTAAGTATTACCATTAAGATCGTTTTCTGCGCGATTTTCATGTAATTGATAGCCATGTTTGTTGCTCCTCCCCAAGCAATTATTCCAAATTCTATTATTGATTGACGAAGTGCAAAATCTATTGTTTCCATTTGTTTTATTTTATATATGTTTCATATATTTAGGAAAATGTGTATTGTTTTGAGGAGCTTATTTGTGATTTGTTTGATGTGATGTGTCCATCTAAGGTTATGGTCAATTACGATTCCTAGATACTTGATTTATAATGATTTCCATTTACAAAATAAATTGACAATGTGCTTTCAATAATATTTTGTGTGGCGTTCTCTGCGCTACCCACTCTCGTGCTAAATAAAAAGGTTTTGTCTCGCAATAAAACTTGTACCCAAAAAAAAAGTTTATATTGGGATGTCTGTTTTCACTGATCCAGGATTCGATGTGTGTATTTTTTAGTAGGGGAAAGGGAAATTCTGGGGAGGGAGTAAGCCTTCAAAAGCTTTCAGTCAGCACACATATTATAATCCCGATGTCCATTCAAAGAGTATCTATATGCGAAGAGGTTTGTACATTGGGCATTAAATCAGCCCCCTACTGTACTACAGCCAGTCGACCAAATTGATTCACCTTGACAACCTCCGAACAAAGGATTTTTCATCCATCCACAAAGTATAGGCGGGGATTGGGAAACAAGGTTCTACCCATATTGGGAGAGAACTTATCCAGTTTCCCTTAAGCGAAACACTATGGGGAAAGTGAATTATCCTCTGTGTTTGCAATGTAAGCGAAGTGTGTTGTAAAAGCGAATAAAGTATTGCCATATCGATTTTACGGCGTACGAAGATATGTCGTTTTAACTATTTTTCTTTTAACGTACCAATTTCATGGAGCTTTTCCTTTTTTACCTGCCAAATACTTTTTTCATAAAATTTAATGCCTTTAAAGCGAGGCTCTGGGAAATAGAGTAAAAAATTAATATGTACACTATTATTAATTGCATATGTAATAATAATCATTGCAAATAATATTAATAAATCCCAATAAAAATAGTATATCAAACAATATATCAAACATTTAAATAAAGCTAACGATTTGTGGGATCGTTATCTCCTGTCAGATTTGTGTGATTTTTACATATTTACTGTCACATATGTCTGTTAAGGTCGATTTAAACACGAATGCCTGCAAGTACGCATGATTATTTTTCCATCTTATGTAAATAAAGAAAGTTAAAAACATAGAAAAAGCAAATAACAGCCATAGAAATCATATAAATCTGACGGAGATTACGTCCGCTATCTAATAACGATCCAACAAAAAATACGGAATCGCTCGGTTGATCTGGTTTCGAGTCCCATTTTTTTTGTTTCTTATTATGTTTTTATATTTTCATAGAGTGTTTTTAATGTTATTTTCAATGATCAAATATTACATTGATGTACGTCAATAAATGAATCTTAAAAATTATTAATAAATCTTTTTTGTCTTTTTTCAGATCTGAAATCTCAACAATTCATAAAACGGTAAGAATTTTTAAATCTTCTTCATCATTCAGTCAGTTGAAATAGTATTTGAAATCCTATTTTATTATAAAACTAAATCCAAATAGTGCATCTAGATTAAACTGGGTAAAACAAAGTTTTTTTTAACAGAGTTTTAACATAGATTGAACAAAATACAAACAAAAACTGAAAGTAAACTTAAGTACAAATAGAATGTTCATGTTGTATTATAAACAACATGTATATTTAAACCAAGTACAGCGTATGAAATTGTTTGAACAATGTTAAAAATCAAAAATAATAATTTCCGTATTCAATGAACTACGGAAATGGGAACTGATCGTGAGAAAGATTCAGACAAGCGATATTACTGTATCGCTTGTCATTACTTACTATTCATAATCGTATATTTGAAATGCGTATTTCTTTTGTTAAATTTTTTGACAGATATTATAATTTTTCTAGTTTACTATTTACTAACGGTGTTTATTTGATAGGTAAATTTGCGATCGTCTATTGACAGACAATGATCCCGAGCTTTCACATTTCAGCACCAAAAATTGTACAATTGTTCTAATTTCTAACAATTTTTTCACGGGTCTGCGCTAGTGGTAGGTACAAGAAATATATAACATCGACGAAAAACTGAAAGTAAAATTCTGACAAAAAAAACGAAGAATGAGATTTAATTATCGATGTGTACGAATATCGATGTGTTTTTTATTGCGTATGGTGAATGCTATTTATTTGAAGTATCGCGATATAATAATCAATAATATTCGTCTGCATGGCTTCTATATCATATTTTACTACAGATAAAAAATACTTCTTAGGTAATTCAGATATCTTAACCATCTGACAGAAGAGTCATAGCTAATTAATGTCCTATTGACAGCCCTGAAAAAAACGGAGCAAATTTGCTAACTATACCTGCCCAGTCATTTCAAGCAAAGTTAACTTTTAAGGTACCTTACAATAAACTCATAATAAAACCTAAAGCACTCTATTTACAAACAATTCCTACAATTGAATGATTTTCAAATAAATGCGAATGTATGAATATATATAATTGACTTTGCTCTATTCTTAATTCTAACTGCTAACAATTTTATATTGCAATATTCTTATTGCTAACAAGTCACCTTTATTTGAATGTTTTTATTTTGCATAAATATAATGTTCTGTTATTTTAACAAATTAAGTACATTGCTATTCTACATTCTTTTTGGTTGCAACACATATTTTTATCATATACCTACAACCTAGTTTTTATCATACTACATACATCGTATTCTTTAATGTCAGGTCTTATATAAACATATTATATTATTCAAATATTGTTTAACTATTGTATTTTTGTTATTATTATAATATTGTTACTCTCCTGCATCCCACTGTATCACGTATCACTTGAATGTAAAAGCCATTTTATTGCGTTTAAAGAAAAAAAGAAATAAATATGTATATATTGATTTTTAAGATTGATGGAGCGCTATAAATAATTCATAAGGTTCTTAAGGGACAAATAATAAACGAAACGGTTAAATTACTATGATGGATGGGTGACCTTTACCAAGAACCACCATAATTTACCTAGAACGGAAACTAAAATTATACGAATTATGAAACAAGTCTACCGAGCCGACAAAATCGCTGTTAGTAATATATTATTATTGAGCTTCCAGCGATTCTGCCAAGTTGGTGGGAGTGGTCAAACGATACAGCCAAAAGCGGAAAGGCATCAAATCAGAACTAATGAAATTGCCTTTGTTTCTAAACTTTTATCGGATAAAATATTGTCTGACTTTGGCACAATATGACATTACGGGGATAATCAAGATAATAATAATGTTTTTGTTGTAGTTATTGCTCGAATTTTGCGATTGCTGATAAAGGACGTAAATCAGGTGAAAATACTTTTACTAGATTGTGAATGTTTTCATATTTTTGGTAAATATCTGCATTTATTATCTTTATTACGCTTTAAATATATAAATGTCTTTAACTGGTTGGGAAAAAGTTGATAACGCCGCATTTTGGCAGATTCTGGCGCATGAGGTTCCCGTCGTGAAAAGGTGAGGTTTTTCTGATATATTATTTTTTAATTAGATACATGTTGCGTAGAGTCCCAGGTCGTGGTCTCCAGACAGTCTGCAGTCAGGTATAAACTGAGCTGCCTTTGTTTACTTCCTTCGTGTTTCACGCCAAGGATTTGCGTACAGAGAGAGAGAGGGGTTATAATGTTTTGAGAGGTTATCCTTTTATAAGTAAAAACACTTGTGTTTTGTACTGGATATTGTTGTAACTTGTTTATTCTGATGAATAAATTTACAGTGAGAGATTGATTCGATTCTGAGCACTTGAGATGCATTTGTAGATAAGAATTGAGAAAGGAAATCAAGAAAGGAATGACTTGATAAAATGACAATAAGCAATTATATAGACAAAAAGTGAAAGTTAGCGCGTGGTCACAGACAAAAGCGATCATTGACACAAAATGTAGTGCAGTGTTTTAGTAAAGGGTGGCATTGACGCGAAAGTTTTAGGTAAAAGAGTCTTTACATCGAGATTAAGTCAATGATAAATTAGAAGTGCTCAGTGCTAAAATGAAGTTAAATATGAAATAAGAAAATCACAACACACAACATATAACACATGTTAGCGCGTGAATTTAACAAGAGTTCTATGAATGTGATTTTTTTTTAAATGCCTTACCAAGAATTCCTGATTTATGTTGGGCTGTGGATAATGGCAGGTAGATACAATGAACGATATTACATACGTAATGCTGTGTCCATATTATGCAGTCAGTTGCACGATAGGGTGCATAACACGATAAAGGTCACATCACGGTGGGATATGGATCTGTACTCGGCGCACGGCGGGCGGAGACTTGATGATGATGTTGTTGTCAACTGGTGGTGAAGGTTACTGTAATGTCCTTGATAGACTTATTAACAAGACAAACAAATGAATTTGTAATGAGAGATAGGATCGTAATAGACGAGTTTATTGACGTTATAAAGTTTACAGTGTAACAGTATCTCTTATGCTAAGGTCTACGAGAGAATGAGCGCTCAGCGGCCGAAGTACTGCGCGCTGCCTGCCTCCGACTACCGACTTCGGGTGCCATCGGAAGCGTTCGGCTATTTCCGTTAATGTTGCCATGCTAAAGCAAGCTAGCGGATACTACAGTTACTGATTTTCATAGTCCTCCAGTGAGATGCTCGACACCGTGGTTGTGTAGATGATTTGGCAAATTCCTCCAGGCCGATGCTCGACACCGTACTGATGGAGACAAACGTTGGCGAATCCTTCAGGTCGATGGTCATCACTGTGGATAGTGGTGATAAACAGTGGTGGAGTGTGATGAAAAATGCTTCGGGTAGTTAATTCAGTCCTCTGCTTACAAAATCCTTCATCATTGTACAAGCAACATTTTTCGGTTATATTGATGAAAGTATAAATTTTTCAAAAATTTTGTCAGATTATTCGTGGAATTATTCAGTTGCTCAAATAAAATGACAAAACGTTTCTAGGAAGTAATCTCACAGATATAAAAAAAGTATTTAATACAAAGCAGATAATCTCCCGAACTGCAAGCTCTGCGGCATTATGAAAATTGCACTCGTATTTGTTGATGCAATTTCTAGTTCAACAAAATTTAATACTGAAATCTTAGTTATTTCAAAATAATTGCTGCTTATTTTTTATAGTTTTCTATGCCTTCATAAGAAAAGTGATTTCAATAAATAGTAAAGAAACGCTAGAGAAGCCTCCTGGGTGACAACTAAGAGAATAAATAGTAATTAATTTCCTTTATTTTTAGGTTTAGTAAGGTTTGTGTTCAGTTTATTTAGAAGACAGAAAACATTTTATCTCTACACGCATCCAAGAGCAAAGCTCCTTTTCACCCTTAAAAAAAATATTGGTACATTGCCTTTATCCGCTGACGGAGCATTTTTTTGTAATTCAATGGCGTCGGTCCTATTTTTTAAAACTCACTTGCAGACGAATTTATTTTTACAAAAGAGCCGAAAAGCAAACGGGCTTTAAAAGAGCATTATGCAAAGGATGTTTGTAGGATTACTCAAAGGTTTACACGCCACCCGTTTGCTGGAAACACTTCTACCTACTAACTAGATTGGGAAGGCAAAGGAAAATAACCCTTTACCATTTAAGATACAAAATTCTAAAGCGTATTGCAATTTCGCTTAGTTTGACTTATCAGATTCGTTTTTTTTTGTTTTTCCTGGTTTTTAACTATGTAAAAATTTAACTTTGCCTTCCATGTTTCCTGATAATCTTCTCTCAACCAACCCCGTCCGAATCGCCACCCAACAACTGCCACCAAAAAATATTTAATTACTACTGTACCTACCTGTGTATTTTTAATTTAGTTTAAAAAAACAAATAAAAACGCTAGTGAATGACACGGACGGACGTGTCTAAACCGGCAGTGAAATATAAATAAATTAAGTAACGTAATAAATACAGTATAATAATTATCAAATAAAATTATTCGAAAACAAAAAGTTCAAATATCCTTATATGCTACTGTACTGGAGAATTTTTATGAAATGACTTTTACAAATAAGAATTTGCTTACATTTTTACACAATTAGTTATTTAAAATGTAACGGGCTGTGAAGATGAAGGTGAAAAGTTTTTGACTTTATGAATACGATTTTCTGAAAAGGTGAGTTTTAAGTTATGTATGTTCTAAATTCCGCCGAGTCCATTCATATTTGTTTCACAGAATTTGAACAATTCATCAAATTTAATTTTCAAGTACTGTGAAAGTTCTATTCAAGCTCTGTTATTATATCATTATGGGTCAGTTGTTTCACAAAACTGAAACAAAAACCGAACTTCGCAAATTTCAAAATTAACTTCGAAATTTGACGAATTAGCCCATACAGACCTACCTGACTACTTTTACCACTGATTTCTGACCATATTAGAAATAACTTGAATAAATTTGAACGGTATTTTGATCTCCGGTGACAAATTTTGATTTTTTTAATTTTTTAAACAGATAATTTTTTCTTCCGAACGTCATCACTAGTCACTCAGGCGTTCAGCCTCCCAACCTCCTTCCTGAATTTTATGTCTTTTGTTGTTATACATATTTTTACCTCCATAAAACCTCAGGAATGACTGGTTAAAATAAGGTAGGCTATTTCTTTGAACATCTTTTACGTTTATTAAATTGAAACAAAATTATCTATTCAAAGCTTCCTCAAGAGAAATGTGGAAGAATTTTGTTATCGTGAAAGCTCCTTTTCTTTTAAAACAATTTCATAAAGTTGCCGCCACGATAACCTAGTTAAAAAGTTGTTAAGAACTTTGAACTCATTAACAAAGAATTTAACTAAGTGTTTGTGATAAAAAAGAAATTGGGTGACAGCTCGTAAAATACAGTGTCGAGGATAATGGGGCGTGAAACTGAAAGCTTAATTGATGCGTTGCACCCACTTTTGTCACGTCACGTCACAAGGAGATACGCGATAATTTATTAAAGGACTTGGCCCTTTTTGTATTTATTACGAAGGGTAAAAAAAATTCTAATTTTGATATGAATGATTTTAATTAACATTCCATTGGTGTTCGTTCAGCTTGAATTACGGAAGAACTCACATATTACGAACGTGTCGATTATCCAAAGTTAATATTTTTACGGAATTCTACAAGCGTGAAATTCAGCGAATGCGCTTTAATGGAATTTGACTTTTTAGAACTTTTTTATAATTGGCGAAAAAAGGAAAATTGTGACCGTTTTTCATTTCAAATAAAATAGGTACTCTAAAAATCCTTAAATATTTATTGAAATATTTTTTTCGAATTTTCCGCAAAAAGAACGTCTGAATTTTTTTTTGACAAATTCAATCCATTTGAATCAGCATACCTACAAAATTTTAAAACAATTTTTTTTGGCCTTTAGCGAACCCCACACGTTCAATATTTATTATGATCCCTCAATATTTATCAAATATCGTGATATTTATTGGACATGTGCTAGCGTATTGAAGGATCACAGTATGAATCACAGATGTCTAGATTCCTGAATTCTCACATATTTATCACGACCCATATCACCATCCGGAATTCCGAATTCAAATCAATCGATATTTGATTCAAGAAATCCTCTGATCCACATTGTGATCAGTCAATTCGCTAGCCTACACGATCAATATATATCATGATATTTGACAAATATTGACGGATCACAATAAATATTGATTGTGTAGCCTAGGCCTTACTAGCAATCTGAAGGCCACGGGTTCAAAACCAGGGATGCGAAAATAAATTAAATTGATTAATTTGTTAATTTTAAGACGGAGAGGTCTGGGTTCGAGTCCCAGTTGCGACCATTGTCTTTTTCTTTTTTTCTGTGTCTTGTTCTCTTTCATATTTTCGTTTAGATTATAATTGTTAACTTATTCTAATATGATTATTCTGTGTTATCTTACAATTTTTTTCATTAAAAATTATACATTGTATTTTTGCGGCACGCTCGAGAGTGATAGTTGTTACTCTCAGTACCGCCGTGGTCTACCATTCAGAATTTCTTCTAACCAACGTTTCTTGAAATGGCTTTATCCGTGTTTAGTGACCAGATATGAATAGCCAGATACTTCCCCAAATTCCTATTCTCTAACGCCTTTTCCTCCCCACTACCTTCAGCCTCACCACATATCCCAATTGGGGATGCCATTGTCTCACTGGCTCCTGACGGGAACAGCTGGGAGTCTTGTACGTTTTTAGATTTTCACGCCCAAAAGTATTCTCGTTATTTGGTTTTGGGGTGTTATGTCGTGTTGCGCTTCCTCCTTCTTTAGCCAACGTTTAGGACAGCGTTGCAGTGGTCATCATCAGGGCAGACCCGGCAGATGTATTCACATATTTTAAAATTCATTGTTTAAAATTTTATAACAATTTACATGGAGATTTTGCTGTTTTTTTTCCATTTTCCAACTTGTTTTAAGTTAAGGCATCAGTAGAAGTTAG
This sequence comes from Limnephilus lunatus, assembly GCA_917563855.2. Taxonomy (NCBI): domain Eukaryota; kingdom Metazoa; phylum Arthropoda; class Insecta; order Trichoptera; family Limnephilidae; genus Limnephilus; species Limnephilus lunatus. Next base: position 50,757,970 of record OU830602.1, on the reverse strand, counting down.
AATTTTCTGTTATGGGAAGAATACCAGTGCCAGTCGAATATTAACATTTCATAAGGGACTTTAAGAAGTTAGGTTATGTTAAATATGTAACAGGGTCACGAGTTTGTTAATTTAATAAAATTGGTCGGGATTTATTCACTCTGATAGTTATATTAAAAATGATGTCAGTAATTTAAATCAGAAACCATGCATTCATTCTTCATGCACGTTTATTACGTACAACTGCACAAGTTAGACGTTATTTGAAAGAACATGGCGAGAAAGTCTGTGCGGAGTATTATTAAATTTTTCGCTGGGTTTATTGCAAGCCCAGCTATATTCATAACCAGCTGACCCAGTTTCAGGGTGAAACTGAAAATTGAATATTTCTCCAACCAACCTGCTCGATGTTAAATGATTACTATGAAATCTATCAAACTGCCTGCGGTGTACCCCCTTTGGCTCGATTCTTGGTATGCAATCTAATTAAAACTGAATAAATATCCATTATTGAAACAGAGGTTTAATTGAATATTATGAGTAAATATGATTTGAAATATTTAGATAGCGGTAGAAAACGCTGAAGATATCTGCAGAAAACCATTTCATTAAAAAGCAATATCGTTTATTCCTCTGATTATCAATCACAATTCTGATGATCGAAGGATTTCAATAATACTTCGGTTCGTCGAGATTGCGAGTCTTGTTTATTATCGTATCGTTTTTACAATAAATATCTAACTGGACTTAACGTCCATTCTAAAGGAAAATCTCAGTTAATCTGCGGCGGGGGAATAACTCGCTGAAGATATCCGCCTATAGATCGTATATAATATAATTCGGGTTTTAGACCCAAAATTCCAACAGTTGTCTCTATCGTGTGATACTACCGCGGACGTACAAAATATATGGACATGCCCTTACGTGTTAAAAAACGTGTTATTTCTCCCTCCCATTGGAACCATTTTTCGGAACCGGCTGGGCGTGTCCGGACCAGTGTCGTGCTCTCATCGTACATTTTACGCACGGACGCTGTATGTCTATGAAACACATACTTGGAAATCGAGATACATAGCGACGCGAAACACAAAGCCGCTGTTTACTGGGTCAAGTAAATCATGAAACATTTGTAAAAGTGTCTACGGAAACAAAATATTCCACTATGAAAATACTCTGAACCTTACTTTGCGAATTTGGATTTTACACATCTGTTCATACCGTGGCATGCAATTCGCGCTCCCATATAAAAAGGTCTGAGGGAGCGGGCAGCGATCGGCAGAGACGGGGGACGATTGTAATGAAAAGGCGTCAGTCGATGTATGAGTCAGTCTTTATTGCTGGGCTTCGTAGCGATGGTAAAGTTGGTGTAAAGTAACATTGTAGACAGGAGCGATGATGATGATGAGGCTCGTAAGTGATGCAGTGATGAAGGTCGGTGATGCAGTGGTGTAGCAGACCTCGGGTCTGCATGTCGCCAGCATGTTGTTCCGCACCGTGGTGGTGGAGAAGACCTTGACGTCCAGGATGGATGCTCGACGCGGTGTCGCGGAGATGGCTGCGGTAAACCTCGTGAGGAGAATGAAGTCTCAGTGGCTGAGAAGTTGCTGCCTGCGTGACAAGAAGGTGCAGCGGGCCTTATGTCGCGGGCAATTGTGTCGCTTGTTGCGTCCTCGAAGGTTGATGATGCACCGGCACAGGTCCGGCACGTCTCCGTGGAGCTGGCGGTTACCGCACTGGAACGTTATCACTTTATGCACTGTCTATGTGTTGGTGATGTTACTGATACTAGAGACTGGAACTGACTGACTGACTAGCGCGGTGTCGCTGCGCTTTATATAGCCGACCGTGTGAGTACCCGGAACGCCAAGTGATATTGAGCGCCCGCGCAAAGCGGAGAAGCCTCTGGAACATTCCGCGGCCGTAAGAATGTGACGGCTGTTGAGTCGAGGCCTTTCGATGCGCTTCCCGAAATGTTTAGTCGTGTGCGGCGTGACACACTACAACTGTAGGTAGATTGTACCTTTCGAGAATGTGCTGGCTGTATCAGTGGCGGCGCAAGGATTGTGGCTAAAGAGGGCGACCGTTCTGGTCGCCACAGGTCTATTCATTCAAAAGCAGATTTTACTATCAAGAACTAAATAGTGATATTATTGTGCGAGGTGCCTATATACTGTTAGATTGATTTATTGGCGAATCACAAGTCTCTTTCCTCTCTTCGCCCCGCTATAGTTGGTTTTTACCCCTCATCTGTAAGTTTTCGTCTAGTTATTTGTATGTCTATGGATACTACCAATGACACCTATTGAGGCATTTTAAAACTAAATGTAAATAAACATTCCCGTGATATATATTGAGAGACATTGAAACTACATACTCTGACGACTAGTGTTGGGATAAATTTCATATATCACCTCTGCAACTGCAAACTTGATTGTTTTTCTTAAGATAAACATCCCTGTGTAACGAACGATAAGAAAATATGTTTTTTTAATCCTCTTACTTCAATTATTATAAGCGAGCAGGGTTACTTTTGCTAATGACGAAGGATTTAGCTAGCTAAGGATTGAACTCGCGAGGTCTGGAAGAGAAGGCGACGCGCGACGCTTCTAATCACTTAGCTTCAACCTTCACGTTGTACCTTTTCAACAATTTTCTTCCTATCTTCGATCATTAGCTCACAAAATTATTTAGATCACGTGCAATATCTGGAGAAATTTTCGTATCACCTATTTTCCTAGATTATTTTCTTCACCCATCAGCTTCATAAAATCACAACATCTTAGCTTCTATTTCATAATCATTGTTATTACGCTTATATCGGTCTTTAATCCTTTTCGGGTCCGCATCTCATACAAATATTTTACAAGGTTTTATAATTTACGTACCTACGACTGACAAAACTCATTTCCATTATAACGATTCCCGCCATTATCGTTCTTAAAGCACAAATCTTTCAATTCTCATTACAAAAATTTTAGCAAGGAATGACAAACCCTGCAATAATAAAATTAAGTGCTTACTTAATTTCGGCGTAACAGAAAAATTAAATTTGACAAGTAAAAATCTTTTTTAATACCCTATCGAAGATCGCTTCACCGTTATGATATCGGCCATGAAAATTATCATGGCCTTTCTTTAAAAAACAAAAGTGATAAAAAGAAACGGTATTTTGTATCAATTCTTTGTTGTTGTTAGTTAGTTGGTTCAGCACACAATATGTTGTGTTCATAATATTGTTCAACGAACAAGTCCAATAGAAACATTCCTTGGCAAAGTTTAGCCAATATTCATGGGGTGGAAATAACTTCTTTTTTTCCTTATTTTTATTTATATTCTCTTATATTCATACACACTTGCGTAACTCCATGATAAAATAATTTTAGAGGGTGCGATATTTTCATAATAAATAAAGATTAGAGTGATTAGAGTATTCTAGAGAGAATGGTTAATAAATAAATTAGCATTGTACTGTACGGACTTTCAGGTATTTGAATAATAATTTGATATAGATATCAGAAATATAATCTTTAAATCTTCCACACATTTTAAACGGTAATCGTAGTTAATGAAATACCCCGTTATAGGTCTTTTGGCTACTTAAGTACATCTTTTAAATTTAGTACTTTTGTCTACTCCCAACGTCTAACGATTATTTTTTTAATCTCTGAATTTCTTTTCTCCTGGTGTCCTTGAATAATATCAAAGTTTTAGCATAGCTGTAATTTTTTAATCTACCTGGGATCCGATTTCTTGATATTAGAGTATTATTGAAGTCGGCTTTTAATCCTTTAAAGTTAGATAATCTAAGGCATTACCTACTTGAGAATGTGTTAAAAGTCACCTTTTTATTATATCCAGCAATCTTTCCAATAGGCCTTTCTTTGATATATGCTTGGTATAATTATAAGTGACCAGCTCAGATACGGTGGCCCAATCGAAGCCAGAGTAAAGTTACCTTTTAGAAGCTAGGCGTACAGTATAGGACTCGCAAACAATTAAATAATACACAACTGTTAATCCTGTGAAATCGAAAGTATGCCCTACGGTTGAATTCGGCCGCCACCTCAGTCTGAAGCCCAAAATTTGTTTTAAAACACACGATGTGCAGAAACGAGCGGCCCGTTTGATAGATACTCCTTTCTAAACGAACGGATTGCTATCTTTAGAATAGGTACATAGGATGGGATAGCTGTCCTTGTGTCCAACATTTGTACACAGTTTTCAGAACAATTTTCCTTGATTTGTAAACTACAATATTATTCGTAAGCATGATTTAACTCAATAAAAACTCCAGTTAGTTTTTTTTATTATGAATATTCTAACTCAAAAAACAGTATATGCGTTTTATTAAAATTTCAGAGTTAAAATAATTTTCAAAGTTTGCAAATAAAAAAGACAATTTTTTAACGTGTTAAATCCAAAATCATTTTGAGGGATGGATTTTTTGTAAATAGAACTTGATCACACCTATTCAGGATGTAAATGGGGTTTCTATCCCGAATCCCAAATTCCTGAAATTTCGGTAAAACAATGCCGTGAATAGAAAAAACAAAATTTTGTGGCAGTATTTTTGTAGAGGAAAACGAAATTTTTATCTCACCTTCAAAATTCTATTATTAACTTTTTCACTCACATCATCCGTTGTGGCCGAACAGTTTTTTCAGTGACCAGTTTGTCCTTTACCGTATTTCGCATAAATTTAACTGGTATTAACATAAACTTTTTTGTTTGGATATTAGTTGGTTTAAAATGGAAGACTCATAAATAAAACACCGTTTATTTGTGTAAATTACTTTCTACAAACAATCATAACGCTAAAATTATTATACACTTATAATAAAAGTGGCATGATATACTTACTGGTTGATGAATACCTACTCTGATAAAGGCATCGTTGTACTGAAACTGGCTGATTGGCTGATCAAACATTTAGTTAAATACCAAGTAATATGAAATCATTATTATAATTTTTTTAAATCCCAGTGTGATTTGGATTACTTGATGTATGCTCAGGAATTTTTCAGGAAAGCTCGCGGTTCGTTGTGATTAAATATTTAATTTGACCAAAAGTCCGTTCTGTAATTCTGGAGCAAGGGAACTCGGCGCTGAAGGTGCACAGCTACCGATCGGATATCATCGCCTATTTCCGTAAACTTTCGGCTATTAGACACTAACGCCGACAGTTGCCACTCTCCTAAGGTACTACTTTACTGACATCTGTTGAGACACCTCAAAACTACGAATAACTACAAATACCAACGATATATGTTGAAGAACTTTGAAACTACATAAATAATCTTATTCATAATAATTATGCATCTAAAAAACTAATAAGAGGGTTACATTTTATTAATTTTTACAAATTTGCAAAAATATCAAAAAATTATTCTGTATTTTTACTTTAAACTATGCTTCAAACTATGCTATGCTCAAAGTCACAAACAAAAATGAAACTCATTTTAAACAACGCTTAGATAAGATAGTGAAATCTTTTTAGATATTTTTCTTACATAAAAAATAATTATATGCCAACATCAGGATAGGTTCTACTGTTCAAGCATTTCGGTGAGCTTTTGGCAAATTGGAGAGATTGTTAACCACCCTTTAAAGTTGGGGTGAAGTGTTGAATTCCTTAATTACTCCGTGTTTTATATTTTGTTTAATCCGATTCACGGGCTGCTGTCTCGGTTGAACTTTCGCGAAACTTTCTTTAAAACTGGGCTTTTCTGCGGATTTCCTGGTATTTGTGTGCTGTAACTTATAACCCGTGAATAACTGAGAAGAAAGACGTGTTCCTGCTTTATTAAAGTGACTCAAAATAATGCCAAAGAAAATAATATTAAAAATACAAATAACAAAATGAAGACATACATTAAATGCAGACATACATTAAATGAAGACATACATAACATACATTAATTGTTCTTGTGTTCAATTCATAGAACTCTATTTTTTTTGTTTTTAAATTAATTTATATTTGATGACGTTTTTATGAAGTTTTCAAATATTTTCATTTTTTCATTTTTGTGAAAGCTGTTTCGGCTTTCAAGGCCACTTTCGTACTGTGGTTAGACATATATATTAGAGTTTTTTTTTAATGCGTCGAGTGTTCCAACTGCTTTGACAGTAGAATTATGGCACCCCTTGAGAAAAAATAATAATACAGCAGAATGTGTGGGAGGAGAAGGGAGGAAAATAAGGTTTTATGACTGTCTAGTCACTATACATAGCTAAAGTCCTTTCATGTAACGTTTCATTTTCAGATGGTTGTCAAAGTAAAACTGAGGGTATCTTCTTTTTTTTTTACATTAACTCCACACAGGAGGCCCTGAGGAAAATAATTTCCCTCAGGGCCTCTGTCATCTATGAAGATGCTGTGAGGAGGGTCTTTTTGTGAAAAGGAAGGAGTGAACATGGGTCTTGAAGAGACCCATGTTTTAGGAGGGAGAAAACACAGAGGCCAGCAAATAGTCCCTCAGCTGAGCTGTTGAACTCAAAAACGAGTCGTAGAAACGACCCGTTCTCATGTGACTAATGTCAACCGTTTACAAATGTTGGGCGCGTTCTTCTTCTCCGGAACAAGTGGAAATGTACAAAATTATATCTACATTTAAAAAAAAACACATGAATAATAAAAAATAACTAGAAGTTTTGCTGCTAGGCCCTGTGTGCGGCGGGCGACACGACAGTAGCTTAGTCACAAACTTCATTTACCATAACATCCATATCCACACTGGAGAGGTTGATGAAAATTCGAATCCAAGAGTACCTATTTACGCGTGCCAGCCGACGTTTTTCATGCTCGATGTAAACGTAGCGCCATCTTTTGGTATTAATAGCTACTTGCTTTAATTCAGTTCTAATACGATAATAGCTTAGTCACAAACTTCACGTTTACAGATGGTTTCCATATGGCGCGGTGTCAGTATTGTACTCGGAGTCGGATTCTTAAAGTTTACCGTATAGTCGCTAGGGTATTAATACTGTATATTGTGATCATTATATCACTCCTATGTTTCCCTACTCCACACAAGACTTGGATGATTTATTTTCTTGTTTCTATCAATTTTTCAACTTGTCTTCAATTTTTTTAACACTTCTTGATTTCTTTAACATGAATAACGCTATTTTTCTAACCGAATGTAGGTTGTACATATCATAGAGGTGGGTATCAAATACCAATACCTTTTCGTCCTTTGTACGAATGTAAAAGGGAATGATCGGCATTTTATTCCATGAAATCATTTTTCAATATTTCCGGGCGAGGAAAATAAATAAAAATAACTTGGGCATTTTCTTCGTATTTTTTCCGGGAGTGTTTGTATATTTCATGATACATATTTTTTCTAAGAGCCTCGTAAGTAGATACATAAATATTATATTATATACATATACTAGTAACTGCGTGTCACGTTTTTACGTTTAGAATACGACAATAATTTAAATGTTTTTCCTCGGATACAAATACCGAAAAAGCTTCGGATTTTATAAAAGCCTTTTTTAAAGATCGGTAAAGGTTTTTTAAATTTATTTAAGGGTAATCCTGTCAAAGACCATCAAAATTTAAGTTGCACTCGAATGATAAAGAATTTTTTTAATTATTGAGCATGACAGATGACAGCAATGAATGCAATTTTTTGTGTATATTCCCATTAAGACTCCCATATGCCTGAAATCATTGTGACTTGTACTCATAAATGCAAAAAATATTGAATGCTATATAGCTGGGGTACCCGGCTTCGCTCAGGTAGTCGATATAAGAGTGAATTGACGTTCGAAACCACAACGGATCTTGCTTTACATACCAATGGGTAGCCCCACTCAAACAAAAAAGGCTTCGAATGGTCCACAATGTTCCAGAACATTCCACAACATTCGAGTGTGTTCTGGAATATTCCACAATGATCTGGGGTGTTCCGGGATGTTTCCGAACATTCCACAACATTTTAGAATGTTCCAGGATTTTCTGAAATGTTGGGGAATGCTCTCGAATAATTTCGAATGTTCTGGAGTGTTCTAGAAATTTTTAGAGGGCTAAAATTCCAGCCATTATATCTTCAAAAGCACGTCCATCAGGTAAATACGGGAACCTTCTTCATGGATGGGGATAGAGAGGCAACCACACCACATAAATCCCTTGATCGTACCGGGACTCGTTTCTGAATTTTACGTACACTTTCTTATATAATATATATTAATCAATTAATTGTGCATTCGAGAAAGATGAGAAGGGAAAGAAATTAAAACTATGAAGGTTAGGATATGTTTATCTAGATCGGTCACTTAACATAGTGTCCTATCAAGGCTTTTCTGAGTATATATTCCAAATAACTGGAGTCATAATATTGAATCAAATAAATTCGTATAGGTATTTGATATTTTAATTATAAATAGACTAGCTTTTACCCGCAGCTTTGCTGGTGTCGTATTAAGAAGAGTTTTCCCACAAAAATGAAATATTTTTCCGGGATGAAAAGTATCCTATATCACTCCACCTACTCCTTCTTCGAAAAATCACATTTGTCGCTCCGTTGCGACGTAAAAGAAGAACAAACAAACAAACAAACAAACAAAAAACAGACTTTTGCAATTATAATATTAGTTGGAATATTGACGAACTTTCCAGGATTAATCTCTAGTGGTTTAATAAGATACTCCTTCTGTGAGCAAATTTTGCTTAGCCGAACAATTTCTAATAAAGGAGCGTCATTGCAAATTATTGTTGCTGACTTTTTGTAATAAAGGAAGTAGAACAAAGACGATTTCCGTAATCTGAATCATAACTTTCTTTGTTCAAGGACTCGGCACATGATTCTGCGAAATAATATCATCTAGTGGTACAAATATAATAAAGTAAATTTGTGGAAGTGTATAAAAACTATAAAAGATATGTCAGATTTATTATTTCACGAAATGCTAAAATTTTTAACGTTCTTGCTACAAGAAAGCTGTGCACATGTAAACAATAAAAATGCTAAGAGATTACGCAAGATGTAGTCACAACGGCAAAATTTCAAGATGGTTTTGATAAATGACTGGTTAGTAGCCGAGATGAACAAAGCGTCGGATTGTCACACCCAAGAATTTCATCATTGCACCACTTACATTTTCCGATTACCAAAGAATTCAAAATTTGTCAGTTATTCCATAACTCGGGAATGTTTATCTCTAAATAATATTAGCACATTTTTATTACCCATTTCAATGTATTTTGTTTTTGAAATAACAAAATATTCGACCATACGCGATGAATCGGAAGAATATTTGATAACAGAGATTTTTTTACGTTCATTTTACATATTGTTTAGGACGTTTTGAAATGGGTTAATTTAAGATTAATTAAACTGGAAATTTGTTTCTAAAAACCTATTAATTTTCCATAGTGATTAAAAGAAATTTAAATAATAAAATTACATCAGCTCCATACAGGAAGCTCTGAGGAATATAATTTCCCTCAGGGCCTATGTCAATTTAGAGGATTGTATGTGGAAGATCCTTTTTAAGGAAATTAGGGCAGACGCATCCGCCGCTAAGACCTAGAAAACCTCACACTAAGAACCCTAGCACCCCCGTTAAGTTAGCAACCAGAGAAATTGGTTATCCAATAAATGGCTCCTGGGGCGGCGGTACACATAACCATTTCCTCAAATTGGGAATACTATGAAAACATACTACAAAACCAAACATTTTCAAGAGATTGATTTAAGAAAGAGTTCAGTGGAAGTTTCAAAAGGATAAATATATGCATATATATTTTTTAAATTCAATATTTTCAAGTGATTTAGTTTGAAATGAGTAAGAGAATACGATTATTTGCTTTCGTCCTTTTGCAACATTTTGTCCTGTTTCACATCCCACCAGAAAGTTAGTACGGTAACAACAATAACCAGGAACAAAGGTCCCTCGGCAGGAAGATTATTTGGAACTAAATTGTTTAGTTTATACTTCCCGGAATGTAGCCAGCGCAGAGGTGTGCCAACCCCTTCTCTTTACTAATGAGCCTAATGAAATACCCCCATAAGTAAAATATTAGTTAGATGGTGCAGCTAACTTAATTTATGGGAGAGCATTGTAGGTAAACGTTATTATTTTGTATGCCACACTGTTACTTTGTCACTGGTCTCAAAAACACTTGAAAATAACCCTTGAAAACAGAAGATTTCCCCATGTTTAACCAGTTGCAATCTTTAGAGCGCAGGTGGCAGTCGGAAATACTATTATAGTTCTACAAATATTGCAATGGAAGATGCTCCCCAGAAACTAGCGTCATTGATCCCTGCGGAATCGGTGCACAATCGGGAAACACGCTAAACGCGTGCGAAAGCCACTTCTGGTCTGGAGCTCCAAAATACCTGAATAAAACCCTCGACTCTAACAAATGGATTGCAAGAATCTTTAAAGCACAAGAGTCGATTGGGAATGCTGTCCTTGTTCTACCGGTATTTCAATGGAAGATGTTCCGAGGAAGCAGCGTCATTGATTTCTTCGGCACCGGCGCACAATCGGGAAATAAGTCAAACGCGCGCCCAAAATTTTTACGCAGTTAACATTATTTGTCAAATGAGAACGATTTGTTTCTACGACTACGTTTCTACTGGCCTCAGTAATTCTTTCCTCCTGCATCACAGGTCTCATCGCGACCCAGGTTCACTGCTTTTTTCCACAAAAAGACCCTCAACTCAGCATCCCCAAAGATGACATAGGCCCTGAGAGAAATCAGGGCCTCCTGGAAAATATATGGTTCAATAAATAATTATGTCGTAAACTTCCATACATATAAAAATCTAATAATGTTTGTATGCGATAAAACTTTGATGTGTGCATGCCCGCGATGGTTCATATATATATATATATATATATATATGAACCATTACCATCATATATATATATGTATTCGTATGCTGAAATTGAAAAAACTCTAAACCTTTCTCCTTTAGAAGACCGTCGGAAAAAATCCGATCTCATCTGTTTCTTCAAAATTATTAACTGCATAATCGATTCACCTACATTACTACAACTCATCCCATTCAATATACCTTCTCGTAGACTCAGAAATAAAGACCTACTCTTCCTCAATCAGCACTCCACTAATTATGGTTACAACTCACCACTGTCCAGAATGTGTAGAATGGTCAACTCACGACAAGACCTTGATTTTTTTGGTATAAGCTTGAATGAATTCTGTCGCTCTTTAAATAAATGATGATATTTTATATTTACTGTAATTTTTGCAAAGTCTTGACTTGACTTGACACTTCTATTTTCCGTTTGTCTTTGCTCTCATGTACCATTTTCACTCTTACAATGTACATTCCCAATTTTTCGTTATACTATGTTGTAAATTGGACGTAAGTCCGTAAATAAATAAATAAATAATAGTGAGTTCTGGCATTATAAAATTTTTACAAAAAAATTGCAATAGGTGGCACGCGAGCTGTTTGAAAACTGAATGTATTGGAACTGAATGTATGGAATACGGGAGGGGGGAGGGGAACTCGGGAGGTGGTTCGCGAGACGGGGGAAGCGGGATAAGGGAGTAAGGAGAGGGAAGGCGGGGAAGGCGGAGTGGGAACGCGAGAGGAGAAGGGGCCGCGGGAGAGGAAGGGGAGGTGGAAGGGAACGAGACGAATGGGAAAGGACACGCAGAGAGAAACAATTTCTTTATTGAGTGGCATAGCAACGCATGCCGGGAACTCGCTAGTATTTAATAAATTTTGATAAAAATTCGAATAATATTTTGATATAAACTTATTTAAAAAAATATATAGTAGGTACTTAATATATATGTAATTACAACCACCGTACTTCGTTACAAAATAATTTTAAAAATGCATTATGAAACAAAGGGTTCTTGGAAGGGCCTAAATGAAATATGCTCCAAAAATACCCCTCCTTAACCCCCGCGATTAAATCGTAAAATTCCAAAATGTTTTTAAGCCTTATAACGATATTTAAAAAATATTTTCCGGGAAAAAATGATTTATTTCGTAACAAGCAATGGGTCGCAATAAATCTTAACTTTTTAAATTCATTGAATGGCCCTTGTTTTTATGTTTCCTAGGAAATGACGATCTTTAAAAATGATTAATTTAACTTAATCTTATTTATAGCTTCCGGATTATAACAAAGGGCTTCGACTTAGTGAATATAAAAGTTTATTTCAAATAAAAGCTTTTTGGTGTTATCTAGAAACACATACCTAAAGTTATCAAGATTTCGTATTGTATTATTTTCGCATAATTTTAAGCTCGTATTATATTTTCAAATATATTCAAAATTATTATCGCAGGACTTGAGTTAGTTATTATTTTAATCTTTGTAATTAATATGCCTCATTAAGTTGTTTTTCAATTCTTGTGCCTTTGAGGCGGGTATGGGTACCGTCGCCTTGGGAATCATTTATTGGATAACCAATATCTCTGCCATAGGTCACCCCACGTGGTTCGCTACGTTTGGTAACTTAGCAGGGGTGCCCGGGTTTATGGGTCAAGATTTGTCTATGTCTTGGCGGCGGATGCGTCTGCCCACCTACTGCGTGGCGGGCCGAATCGAGAGAGACTGGTTGAGGAGGTTTTTTGACCTTTGCAGTCAGACTCTCTCGACCCATCATCGCCTCGCACCGCAGGCGTGGATGGATTCGTATGTCCGTCAATCCTGGACACACTGACTTTCAGATTCCTACCCAGCCCTAACGTCCTTTTCCTTCCCATAACTTCTAGAAATCGAACCCAGATTTTAATCTACCACTAAGCTAATATGACCCTATCAGATTAGGTAATATTTAACTGTAACATACTTCGACTAAGGTCTACCAACATCATCTAAATTTTATTTACGCAAATTTTAACGTACCTACCTATACTTTATCACGCATGCTTTTTTATTGAATGTTTTTCGTCCGGCATTTAGGCGATTTAGTATATTAAGTGCAAACAATAAAAAAACGTTCACATTGTTGGCAGCATTATTTATCAATGACCATGTCTCGAAACTCAAGAATAAAAAAACATTTTTTGTATTTCTTGGGCATTAACATAGCTCATAGCTTTAAAAAAGAAAATACTAAGTTTAAACATTGCAATGTAAATTCATATTTTAATTTGTGCGCTTTAGAAAATTTAGAAATTAGCAAATAAAATTAAATCTAAAATTAATTTAGTTAATAAAATAATAGCACCATGTAAATCACTTTTACTTACGATGTTTCCAAGTAACGTTGACTCCTCGCACCTTACTCCCACTCCTCCAAAATCTCCCCTCCCACTACCCCCACCTAATTATTTTTTGTACTTGTATAGAATTTTTAAGTTAGTTTTAAGTTTGTTCGTGAATGGCACGGATGTGTCGAAACCGGTCGCAGAAAATTTAAAATTTAAGTAACAAATGTACATTTAAAATTAAAACTCTTCAAAACAAAATTAAAAAAAAAAAAAACTAGTTGAAGATGATGTTAAACAATAATCAAACCGTTTTAAAAAAAATGATCTACTCGTTTATATGTATTTATAACAGTATTTATTATTATTATTTTTTATTTATTTATTTATTTAACGCCCAAAGGGCTTTTACATATTTGGTAGTACAATCCATGACAGATGATTTTTAAACACATAAAGAAATAATAAAAATAAATTTACTTTATATTATCTTAAATGAAACAAAACACTAATTTAATTTAAATTTGTATGACTTCTTAAAAATACACCAAAAACAATTATATTAAAATTTCCAGCCTGAAATAGCTTTGATAAGACTAATATTAATACCTTCATAAAGGAGAATTAATAAATTGTCTAAGACGCAAAACCCTAACGAAAACAAAATGCTAATTTATTTCCCTCAACAATTGTCTCTATCCAGTCAGAGCCCGAAGCAGAAGGTAAATAATTCAATCGTTTTGAATAATACATTAAATGAATTCTTGTAAGCGTTTATTGATTATTCAGATCAGGGGAGGAATTATTCTCTTTTTCACAGGTGAAAATGTGCCCTGGAATTTCCTTAAGGCTTTCGTGTGACTATTGTTAACACGCCTGAGCATGTCAATGCCATTCTAGGTTCTAGGTGTCAACCCCCGCCCAGTGTAACCCTGAATCTGTCCAATAATTGAAATGGGTTTAAGGCGATCAATGCGTGTTTGGCTTATTGTGCCAATATCTTATGGAAAAAGTTTTTTTTTGTGTTAGCCTCTTTTAGAAGCTTTTTCTTCTTTATCAAAAAGGGGTTGGAACCTATTAATCTTTTTTGTTTCTTTGAAGAAGGTTTCTGTTCGAATGTTTTCGGCTTAGTACTTATACGTTAGTGAATAATTTAGATTTTTCAAATAAATAATTCATTTTTGGTTTATTCAGTTTATTAATGTGTAAATATATCAACGATAAAATTCCCAGTAACACTTACACAACACTCATTGCAGTGTACTGCAGGAAGAAACTATGTCCTTGAACATCTTACACATTTTTTTATAGGTACACTAACTGACGCGTTGCTGTAGCTAACGAAACACAACACCATAAAATGGATGGTTTCCCAACCTTTATAACTACGATAAATTAATTCCTACAGCTATCTGTTGATTTGAATACAAATCAAATCCACACCGCCCGCTTTTTCCATTCTCCATTCTCCTTTATATATTATATATTTCATCCAATTTACACAAAACCTTGACAAATTATATACGTAAACCTTCTTCATGAATCACTCTATCTATTGGTGAAAACCTCATCCGTTCACTAGTTTTTGAGTTTATCGCGAACAGACAGACAGACGCGGCGGAGGACTTTAATTTATAATATGTAGAGATAACACAGGCTGTGGAATCCCAAAACGAGATGTTTTATAAGGCTAAAGGAATAGGGCAGAGGAAGCGAACGGAGGAGAAGTTTGGGAAGTACCTGATAATTCAAATTTTGTCACCAAACGCGGTTAATGGCATTTCAAGTAGCCAAAATTTCGAATCCGACTTGCGGCCTATCACCAGTCTTATAGAGAGTAAAACCATCCAAATATGAGTAGGTACTTTTAGTATTAACGTTTTTTTAAAACTGACATTCAGACTAGCATGCAAATTAAACCTCGATGACATTGAACGAGTTTCCAAGCTACTTTATGGGAAATTCACTATCTGTTAGTAAACTCGCTCAGTGTAATCGTATTACTTACTAACTAGCAGATTGTTGACAATCTACGAAAAAAGTTGAAAGGTCGTTAACTTTACTTGCTACTCGCTTACTCGTGATTGGTTTATTTATGCGCTTAAAATGGCGGCCAACAAACATCTGATTTCGACTGTCATGACTGACAGAATTAGTTCACGCAGGCGTTGTTACGAGCTCAGTTTCGTAAGCTACTTAGCGAGTGGATAGTTTTATGTGTAATCGTGGCAATCCCACTCGCCGATTCACCCGTTTTTAAACTTATTAGATAGTAGCTTGTAAACTCGCTCAATGTAATCGAGGCTTAGGACTCTATTATAGGTACATAGTCTCCCTTTATTCAAATGCATCGTTTTGCCGGTAGACAACCAATAACGTTTCCCGGAAACACTCGGAAGCTCTTCTCTTTAATCTGTCAATAGTCTGCATATAGCGCATGGCACATCGTCCTTTTGGAAAATGTATAGCCGTATTGGCACATGTTCTATTCCTTTGTAGTCCGAACAGAGCCTTCAGATACTGGGAATGCGAAATTACATTATATTACAGCAGTGTTCCTCTCCATACAGTGTGCGCTGTCGTTCCGATCGGTACCTACCCACTATCTACTCCAATACTCCAAAAGCTTAGATTACCTACAGAAGAAACTCGTGCTCTGCCTCTGGTGATGATTTCTTAGAAACGTTAACGAGAATACGAGATGAGTAGTAGAGTACCGTTGAGAACATAATTATTCCCGTTTGCTATTGGAGTACCTACCCACTTGATGTGTTCTCACTAAAATCTGCTAAAATTAAATCGGTGACTTTGATATTGTAGTAGGTATATTATGGGAGTTTGGATGAGTAAGATATTGATACAAAATTTTTTAATAAACGGCCAATGCTATTCTGGGATTTCGAGTTGTCGTCTTTAGACTATAATTTATTTGTCAACTTTAAATAAATAATTTCTGTTACATCTCTAAAATATTATGAATAATGTTGTTTGGTGGGAACAATTTGTTTTGCTGAATATCTAAATGTCGTTTAAAAATGCTTTATTTTCGACTGCTATGAAAATGTTCAACAATATTGTAAACAATCCTACGTAATGTTTCCTAAAACACATAAATTCTAATAATTCATTTGGAAAATTTCGGCTTCCATTTTGAATGAGATAACATTTAATTTAAAAGAACAATAATAATTGTTATTTGTCCGTTTTATTTGATCGCCCAAAGCTTTTTGTATAATTTATATTCCTTTTTACAATTATTTTATCCAATGTTAAAAAAGTGCTCTATTTTTAGTTATAGAAGTAAAAAGTTTGTTATTTGGGCCTTTGTTGTCATAGATATGTATTAAACTAGATGAGCTTCTCAACAAAAACGAGTGTGACCACACGACTGAAGTAAAACTTCACTAACTTATAAAAGAAGAGAGAAATAAAATGTGCGCGCGCACTGATCTCTCTTGCTCCTACACTGTGATACAGACAATAGGCCTGCACTGTGTCTTAGATATACAAAACGTTACTGGCTATGAGAGAAAGAGAGAAATAAAATGTGTGCTCGCACCTCTCTCTCTTGCCTTGCAGTAATATATGAAACGTAACTCTCTCTCTTTCTATCTTCACTAACTTATTTCTCCCTCTCAACTTCCGTTCGCCTCGCCTGACCCATACTTTTCATAACGCTCTCGTCACGCATTCACCAGCTTACTCCCCAAGTCAAGCGTGCGTATAGAAGTTTTACTTCAATAAACAGATTTTAGGATGCTAAGAGACACAATGTTACTAAAAAGTACGGCTTTTTTGGCTGTTTAAAATATATGATATGTTTACAATCGTTTGATCAAGACAACAATCCAATGGATTTGAAGAATATTTAATGTAATTGAAATGTGTTAAACATTGAAATCCAAGCGCCCCCTTGAGGTGACTTTTCACGAAAACGGCGCTATATAAATTAGCCAAATATTATATTATTATTTATAAACACACACTTCGACACAATTGGGAGGCGGGTATGGATACCATTTATTGGATAACCAACACCTCTGCCATAGGTCACCCAAAGTGGTTCGCAACGTTTTGCGACTTAGCAGGGGAGCCCGGGTTCGCGGCTTGGCGGCGGATGCGTCTGCACACGGCTGTGATCAACCCAGAACTGGCTTTGAAAAGTCATTAAAAGTGATGTAAAAATGTATAAAAAATTGGTTAATAGGTTACGGTAGGTTAGGGCTTTTTTAAAACTTTTTTTCATTTCTTTTAATGACCTTTCAAAGAGGTGTTGAGTTAAATTGATTCGGAGTTGGCATGGAACCCAGAGCTGTACATGCCTATCTATGCGGGCATAATTTCTAACGATTTCTTGCAAACCTCCCTTAAACGTTTGAAGTTTTTAAGCTCTTAAAAAATATATGTTATTCTTGAAGATAATATCTAGACATTGGTCACGCCCAAACGCAAATTATATAAAATTCCCTCGATAGAAAAAAAATCGCAAAGTATGCTCAAAAAATTATTATAAACACGTTTGTTTCAGTTATTTTACAAGTTATATGTATGAAAAAATTCACAGCGTTTCTTTAAATGCTGTTTAAGACAATTATGTCAAGATTTTTGATCTATTTAAAAAAAATCGTGTTTTATTAAAGATTTTCATGATTTTGCATCGATTTTATCGTTGTAAATGTTAGCGCGCTCTTCCAACATTCGTAATATCATATCTTTCCGTCTTCTTCTTTTTGGGGCCGGGAACAGAGCCGCCGGAACATCCTGACACCTGGATGGGTCAATTATGGCCATTTTAGTTTTGCTACAGTAATGTAAAGATATATATTCCAGTAAAACTAGTGATTATGATATAATGTTTTCTATTTAAATATCTGAGTGCACAGTGCTAAGAAGAAGAACATTTTTTTGTGTTTTCCTTGATAAACTGTCAAAGTAATATCGTCTTTTTTCAGTACTACCGTACAGCACAACTCTTCTTTTGCTTGTTTGACGCAACCAAGTTTTCCCGACGAGCTTTATTTATTGTACCAATAATACTTGTTCCGTTTGATTTTAGAGTTTCAGCAAGGGATAGAGACGTGAAAAAGTTATCACAAGTGATATTTCTTCCTTTTTTAAGTATGGCTGCATCAATTTTCTCCATGACTGGGTCAAAATTGACCCAACCGCACTTAGAAGTGGATTTGGATAAAAAAATATATGTAATGCATTTACGTGGTTCAAGTCTCGTATAAATAATAATCATCATATTTCATGAAAAGTCCTTTGATGATAATCAGCAAAATTCATAAAAAATTACGATTATACGCACAATAAAATATTGACTAGAACATCGAAATGGGTCAAATTTGGGACGCCCGCGCTTCTAGTGTTAAAAGTATCGAAAGTAATTTACTTCGTGGTTTAATAATATCTCAAAAATGGTAATCATATAAACTGCATATGTATGGCAACGCATGTGGTACTTAAACTTAGAGTTGGCTCAATCTTTCAAACAAAAACGCATCTCACAAATTTTATTACGTTTCTTGAAAAATTAAGTAGTATTCCAAGTCGACCCGACGACGGAAGCAAAAATCACGACGAATCGCTCGTTATTTAAAATTCATGGGACAATAAATTTATTTTATATCAAATTTTTGTCCAAATCCACAATAGAATGCCATCTATAATGCATTTCAACAAGCACTAAACATTTAGTGCAGCTTCAAATACATGTTGGCAGGAAAACTATCTTCGAAGTATGAAAATGATAATGGATTATTTATAATTAATTCGAGACCAAAAACTAAAATAAGTAAATATTATAGCACGAAGCCAACGGCATAAAAACTTATTAAAATAAAATTTTAGGAAGCGAAATAATGTTTCATAATTATAATTACGAAACCACTCGCACGCCGATACCTTTTAACATCTCCCTCTATGTCGTGAAAAATACGTTAAAACGAAAAACTTAGCGACGTCCATAAAAAAAACTGTTAAAATATACAATGTAATAAATACATTATTTGTTAAAAATAATATTAGTTTAAAAGTTGGCAACATTTTGTGTGTGGCAACACATTTATATTTCTTATGTTTTCTCTGTGCTTTAAACTTAGCAGCTGTCTTCTTCTTGTAATGCGTAATGTATACGTACATCGTGAAGATCGTGAATAAAACAAGTTATTAAAAAGTGTGATATTTTATTAGTAGAAAATCCAGAAGATTACAACAAAAACATTGATAAATTAATCAATAAATCAAAAAATGTTTTGATATAGGCTTCCATATTGTGTACATAACCTACCCAAAATTAATTCATATGATAGAATCATGATATCGGATAAATTCTACACATATTAGATTTATATCATTCTTTCATCGATGTTGATGTCAAACTTTAACAATAGTGCGACCGGTGTAGCAAAGTAGTGTTATTATTGGACACGAACTTACGGTGACACTGGATAAGGAAGGTTGTGAATTTCTACGATTTTTGTTGGTCAGCGGTTTTTGTATTGAAGCTTGAAGGTGATACATAATCGATCAATGAGGTATTTTATTTCATTAAATTGTGACCTTATGATATATATCTTGAGTATTTCCCATGACTAAATGACCTGTCCAAAGATTCGGGTTCACAACTTGGCTATAGGAGAACAATCCTGTGCAATGGGAGAATTTCAATATTGTCATTTTATCGTAAATGTTTTTTTTAACATTAACTTAATACTGGAGGCCCTGAGTAAAGTGATTTCAGGACCTATGTCATATTTGGCAATGCTGTGTAGAGGGTATTTTTGTGGAAAGAAAAGAGTAAACTGTACTGTAGTTTGTTGTAAGAAGAAGGAACAACACAGAGGCCGGAAAATTGTTCCACAGCCGAGCTTATGAACTCAAGCCGTAGAAACGACCCGTTCTCGAGTGACAAATAATGTCAACTTTGTTTAAATCTTGGGTGCGCGATTGGCGTGTTTTGTGCATCGAGGCCGAAGGAATCAATGGTCTTCCATTAAAATACCGGTAGAACATGGTCAGCATTCCCACCCGACTCCTATGCTCTAAAGTTTGCAATCCTTTTGTTAAAATGAAGAATCTATAAAACGGGCCGCCCGGCCGTTTCTGCATGAGTCAAATGGTTTTTCAGGTATTTTGGGATGTGGCTGCTAAATTCAACCGTGGGGCGCACTTGGGGTTTGTACAGGGTTGGCAGTTGTGAACTATTAGTATTTGCGGGCCCTGTACAATACGCCCAGCTTCTGAGAGGCCAACTTAACTCTGGCTTCGATGGAGCCCCTGAACCTGAGCAGATCACTTAGAATTACACCAGGCATATCAATGAAAGACCTGCTTGGATTATTACTTCCGCTGGTTTATTAGTCCCAACATGCTCTTTTCAAATAGTTTTTTATCAGATCGATTGGCATCATCATCGGAATAAGCTTCCAGCAAAGATCACTAATGTATTTTCCCCTAATTTAAATTAATAAGAAAATTTTTCTTCTACAGCCCCATCCTTATCCACTTTACAAAGTTACCCAGCAGGGTGGCGACGTAGTCCCCTGGGTTGCACAACACAGCACAGACTGGGGAGCTTTTGTAAGTTGCCACGTAAAAAAAAATCAATTGCTTTTTTGCTAGAGCTTTTATTACAAATCGATAACATAGACATCCCATTTTAACAAATAAGAAAAGAGGCCAAGCATTAAACGAGCTTTTTTCAACAGCCTGTTCAATCAATATTACGTAGAATGCTGTGTAAGTATGTTTTACATTCAACGACAAGCACTGAGGCGAACTTCATAGACCAATAACCATAAAGTTTTATCGTTTCTATCCAATTGTTCTACGTCGATGACTGATTTGTTACGTATTATATTCGCTCGATGGCCGTGCTAACACCGCTAACCCAGCACGTTACACAAATTAACATTTAATTTACTTTTCGTAAAAACGTTTTCCATGTTTTGTCCAATTGGGTGTCATTTCAGTAGCGTGCTTTGATGTGTTTGCGATACCTACCACCGAAAAGAGATAAGATCAAGGGACGCCAAAGCATTACTTAAGTGTCTTGGACACGGACACGATTACAAAATGGTTGGTAATAGTTTAAATGATTGTTGATCTGATAAAAACATTTCTGGAACTATGTTCACGAATTAGAAATAATTTTAAGATTTTTTTTCTTTTCGCCCGCCATGCTAATTCTGGAAACATCTCATTCTCATCAAGTTGAAATCAACTTAACTTACTGTGAACAGGTTATTCTGATAATGTGTGTGCTAAATGTGTGTGCAGAATACAAGTATATGTACCAGGTGATAAAATGACAGCTGTTTGTAGATAGTCATTATAATTTAGCAGACTTATTTAACTTTGACACAGGAGGTTTAGATGATTTGAGGTTTAAATAATTTGTATTTATTGATGCCAGTCCTGGTTGTTTCTACAAATGGGGTCACAGGTAAAATCCGTGATAAGGCACATAATAAATAAATAGGTACACAACTAATTCTTCTCAGGGCATGATCCGTTGAAATACTATTAAAATGGACTCAATTTTCCGACTTTTCATATGTGCGTAAAATGTTATAATAGATTTACTTGACAAATCAACGGTTTGCAGTGCTCTGCTCTGATTCTAGAATACCACGCAAAGATTACATTTTCTACATCGAGTGGTACTGTTAAAATATTGGAGAATATAGTAAGGCATAAAAAAGTGATCGAGAGGAAAGATAGAAAAAACCAGGCTCTAATGGAATGCATTACAATTTTAATATCCATTCACTTTACACTCTATCAATTTAATCACCTTTCAGAAAAAAAAATTTATCTCTATTTTCTAAATTAGCGGCATTGTATGTAAAAGATCTATATATATGTAAAGGAATACCTACCTTTAAATGCATAGGATTCCTTTATGTTCAATTTTTAAAAAGGTGTTGTCATGGAGACAGAAAATGGGAGATGATGGTTGTTCTGTTGTCTAGCTGGGTAGCACAGATGGAAGTAATAAGAAGATTGAAAAATAAGTTTATAATTACAAAGTGATATAATATTTTGATGACGGACAAATAACTTTAATTAGATACAATTGGGGGATTTGGTGGCTCTCGATCAACCAAAAAATATTTGCACCTTTTAGTCGACCATTTTACTGGATATGCTTATATAGTAACCTCAAAGACACAGAGTGCAAAGGACTTTATAAAACTTTTAAATATTGTACCAAATTTTAATGAAATTGGCATGGTTCTCACCGACCAATATCCTGGAATTAACTCAAAAGAATTTAAACCTTTTTTAAATGAAAGATCAATTACACTAATTTTCACTGCAGTAAATTCGCCGTTTTCTAATGGACTGAGCGAAAGGCTAAACCAAACACTCGTAAATAAAATAAGGTGCAAAATAAATGAAAATCTAAATACTAAAGCATGGACAACTATTGCTCACAATTGTGTTGATAGATATAATAACACGGAACACTCAATAACAGGCTTTGCACCGAGATACCTATTGGATGGTACTGATGTTTCATTCATACCAAATGAACTTAAATTAAAAAAAGAAGTAGATGACTGGATAAGAGATAGAAAATTTGCATTAGAAAGAACAATTAAGTCACATGAATATAATAAAATGTCAATTGATAAAAAAGAACAATTCATAATTTTAAAATAGGCGATATGGTATACGTTGAAAACGGTCACAAAATAAATAGAAGAAAATTAGATGAGTTAAGGATTGGTCCATTTAAAATCGAAGATAAACTATCCCAATCAATATACAAGATTAATACAGGACATAGAAAGATGGAGCCAATTTTTTTCCATATTACAAAACTTATTCCTGCCCCTATACTAGAAGAAAATGAAGATTTGAAAGAAGAAAAAGGAATTCAAAGAGACGAAAATCTCCAGAGAAATTTTCTAACCCTAGGGGGGAGATGTATGGGAATACCTACCTAGAAATGCATAGGATTCCTTTATGTTCGAATTTTAAAAAGGTGTTGTCATGGAGACAGAAAATGATAGATGATGGTTGTTCTGCTGTCTAGCTGGGTAGCACAGATTGAAGTAATAAGAAGATTGAAAAAAATAAGTTTATAATTACAAAGTGATATAATATTTTGAAGACGGACGAATAACTTTAATTGTAGTTTCTTTGTCAGCAAAGCAACTCATTATATTTGTATGTCACATTATTAATAAAAAATTACAACAAATAGACAAATTGCCTTATATATATAGTAAAAGATCTATATATATATATTGTGTGATCTATATCTAACAACTCCTCAAATTTTTCATTTTCTAATAATTTTCTAATAATTCTCTAACTTGTTCATCTTCTTCTTGTAACCCAATCTAACTATATATCATTTTATTATTATAGAAGATCTGTGTGCAAAAATATTACGGTGCTCCAGATTTTATGTCCGGGTTAAATCTTTCCCAAATGAAAGACTAAACCCTTCCACATACTTTTCCACAAATGAATATCTAGTAAATTCACGCAATGTAAGTGCACTATATAAGTATAATAAATACAAAACAATACAAGAACAATACGTCAATCCACCAGAAACATAATAGGAAAATATTTCACTGACTCCAGATATTTTCATATCAGAGGGTTCGGCTCTGATGAAATCCTAACTGGTCCGATAAATCCTACTGATCCCTTAATATAAATATTTTTAAAATCTTTCGTAATCCTACAAATGACAAAATGACTTTTGCATTTTTATGTACAAATTTTTTGACCAATCTAATACGCCTAAATTTTGAATGAGAGAGCTAGGTATAATGCCAGTAGCCGAAATAACAAATGGTAATATTTTTATAGTCTGAGAATGCCAAATTCTTTTAATCTCATTTCCTAAATCTGTATATTTTATTATTTTTTCAGAAACAGTTTTCTGAATATTACAAGAATTCGGAATAGCGACATCAATGATATAAGTTATTTTTTTAAATTTTGTCATGTAAAACTATATCGGGTCTATTATGACTAATTGTTCTGTCTGTTAGAATAGTTTTATCATAATAAATTTTATAAAATTCATTTTCTGAAAATGAATTTGGTTCATATTCATAATATGGTACATTACGGCAGTCAATCAAGTTATGTTTAGTTACCAAACTTTGGTGAATTATTTTTAAAACTTGATTGTGCCTAAATGTATACTCGGACGGCGCTAATACAGAACATCCCGATATAATATGTTCTATAGTTTCCGGAAAAGCCAAACATTTTCTACATAAATCATCAATTTGATTTGCATCTTTGATGACATGCTTCCTATAATTTTTAGTATTAAGAGCAGGCAAAACATGATATATTTTTATTTAGGTACTATCTAAGCAGCATTATATGTATGTATAAGACTGATTACTGTGAATTATATACCAATAATTCCTTTATATAATAATAATAACTTCTCTTTTCCAATAATTCTTTAACTTCTTCACCTTATTCTTATAATCCATAATATAACTACATAAACTCTCTTATTGTAGAAGAATCTGTGTGCATAATATAAATTAGTGAACATTTTCAACCTATAATAATGATTGTTTATCCGAAAACTGTAAACTTCACCCGCCATAACTCAAGGTCATCCCTAGCATGGAGGGTGAAATATCATAAAAAATTATATGTACTTTCGATAATTCATGTATTAAATAAATAATCTAGCGAAATCTTCCGTTTTAATAAGATGTGCCTCAGATTTGTTAATTTTTATGCGAGTATCGCACAAGAGTTCCAAATACTGCCAACCGTATCTAGTCAGTGAGCCTACGAATATTAATAACACTTTTTTTTAAATGATCGAATAAAATTAAGGAAAAATTATGATAATGATAGAATTGTCGAATATATTCTCCAAAACGATGTAAAATATGCAATTTTCGATTTGCCTACAAAACGACATGAATTCGGCGGCGTTGACGTCACGCCGGGCAACGTTGGTGACAGTCCTCTTATCAGCCAGTGGCTGTTTCGATGTCATAATGTCATTGGAAACAATTGAAATCTTTTCGGAATGTGCGATTTTTCAGATCAATAATTATGAATAAAAATATAAAATTTACAAATTTTTGATGCAATAATCAGAATAAAACAAATAAACTTTAAATCTTCCACACATTTTAACGGTGTTTATAGTTTACGAAAATACCTCACTTCGTGGTATGTTTTGATTTTAATAAAAAGACAAATAACATCACTTTTATTGGTACACAATCAACATGTTTCGTAAACAATGTTTACTTCATCAGGATCAAACGTATACTAAACTTAAAAATTAAATGTAGATGACACATGGAAGGACAGGGTAGGAGGGAGGGGGAGGGGTAAGAGTGGGGAAAGTTTATCAATTAGGGATTTCAAAGCCATTAGCAGGGAAAGACCGGTTAAGTGGGAAGAGGTTCAAAAGAGGGTTTATAAAAATTTGCTGCTTATTAACTTTGTCTGCTTTATTATTTACATTTTTTCTAATTTCTAAAATCTCTAAATTATTTATCTGTGATGCCTTATAGCCTGTATGTAATATTTTAAGTCCATGGTTTTTGTCAAAATTATGATTATTTTTTAATAAATGATCTGCGAACTCAGACTCGCTGTTGCCATTTAATGCCCTGAGATGTTCTTTAACCCTTACATCAAAGTTTCTATTTGTTCTACCTATATAAAAGCTATTACAATATTTACAATCGAGTTGATAAACGCCCGATTTTTTTGTTTTGATGTCGCTGTCTTTGTTGTTGAGGATGAATTTTTTTAATTTGTTATTTGTATAAAATGCAGGTTGTATATTACTGGGAATATTTTTGCTAATTATTTTTGACATATCGTTATTAACAAATAGAATTCTACGCCATTGATTATTATTATGTTTAGAAAAAAGGTAGATATATAGTTTTAAGAATTTCTGTTTATTCTTTTTATTAAGTATTTGATCTATTAGTTTAGTAGAATAACCATTATTAACTGCTATTTGTTTAATGAGATTTAATTTCAAGGTAAAATTAGGAACAGACAAAGGAATCGTAACTAATCTATTAACCATAGAGTGAAAGGCCGAAAGTTTCTGAGTGAAAGGATGATTAGATGAATTATGTATAACAGTATCGGTGTACGTATCTTTACGGAAAATATTGAAATCTATTTTATTACCTATTAGTGTTAAATTTAAATCTAAGAAATTTAAACTCTTCTCTTTACCTATTTCTAGTGTGAATTGAATGTTTTTATGAAATTTATTTAAAAAGTTTAAGAACATGTTCAGTTGCCTTTCTGTACCTAACCAAATACATATTATATCATATATACATATCTTTTCCAGCAATATACGTATTTAAGTAAAAGCGCACCGCTATTAAAAATCTTATTCTCTTTATTATTAACAAAAATATCTGCAATCAAAGGGCTCGTACTACTACCCATCGCTAAGCCATCTTTTTGTTTAAATATTGTATTATTGATTTGAAAGTAATTCTGTTTAAAAATAACATCAAATAATAATGTATTGAGGCTAAAAGTTGTAGGGTGGGGAAGTACATGGGTAAGATGACAGTGGGAAAGTACTCGGATATTCAGATCTGGTCACCAAAAAAGCTAGGTTAAAGCCATTTCAACGTTTCGATTCTGAATGGTTTTCTTTTAACAGTAAAAAAATGTATCTGCCAGAAGTATATACCATATTTTTGGTTTAAATTAGCTTCACACAGTAGGCCCTGAGGAAAATTATTTCCCTCAGGGCCTATATCATCTTGCGTGAAAGAAACGGATTGGAAGTACTGGGAAGGAAAAAGATATGAAGGGTTGGTAGGAATCTGGGGGTCAGTGTGTCCAGGAGTAACGGATATATGAATCCATCCCTCCGGAGCAAGGCGATGAGTCGAGAGTCTCCGGATGGAAAGGTCAAAAGGCCTCTCTCAAACCTCACCTTATGAACCCGGGCACCCGTGTCACCAAACGTGGAGAACCAATTATTTAAAATGAATAAATTATGAAATAACACAAATTAATTTTTCTCTGGATTTGAAACCGCCACATCTAGATTCGTATCCAAGGATCGTAACCACTCAACCACGGAAGGCGTTGCTTTTTTATTTAATAAGTTCTTAATAAATCTAGAGGTTACCGAGAGGTAGAGGTTCTTGACTCTTGTTGTTCTAAAATTCTAGACTAGAGTCTCTAGGCGAACCTGTCAAATCATATCTAGACGCGGAATTTCTGAATTCGTGTGTTGTTTATTTCACATTTTCCCTTCGGCATCACTTTGACTTTGAAATATTACTTATCATCGCGTAGAACGCGCCCGTATTAGCGTCACCGCCGCACAGTGGATTGTATCTGCCGCTACCCAGACACGCTTTGCATAAATATTTCATAAATAAAATAACTTTCACTAACGTCTAACTCAATTATTCAAATGTAATAATACTTAAAATGCTCAAATCAGCATAAACCGGTGCGTAGCAAAGTGCGCGGAGATCTACCTATCTTATTATTTTTATTTATTTCTAGGGCAATCCTTATGATTTAAAGAAGTCATTTTAGGACGTGAGGATGAGGAACTAACAAAGGTGGGAGGAAATAGTTAGAACTTTACATAGGTATTTTGATATTAAAAATATAAGTTTCACATACAGCTTAGATGAAAAAAAAAGACAGGTGAAGTAGAGCAAACAACAATAGAAAACGAATAAAGAAAAAAGAACAAGGTTATACAAATTTGGATGATTACAAATAGATGGAAAAGAAAAGGAAAGAAAAGAAACAAGTCAGAATAGAACATGACAAGAAAATTACATAGTTTTATCCTTAAACATACAAAATACTGTTAAAGCGTTATTCTGAACTGTTATATTTGGTGGATTCCCCTTTACATATCAGGAAGCAAATTATATAGTGTGTAGGCAAAATAGGTCAGAGATTTTATCCCACATTTTGTGATGCGCGTTTGAGATACGCGGATTTTATTGCTATTTCGAGTATTGTGGGTGTGAGTGTCTTGATTGTTAAGTGGCTCGATGTAAGTGTGAGTGTGATGGTTGTTGAGTAATTTGTAGGATGGTGCATGTGATTTTATGTTTAGGAAGGATTGTGATCGGAAGAATACCGGAAACTGAATAGATATCTCCGACATGCGTGTCCCTTGGAAGTCCAAAAATATTTCTGAGAACTTTCTGAGAGGTTTTGAACAACCTGCAGTTCAGCTATTAATTTCTTAGAGGCAAAGCCTCAGATACAGCAGGTATGGGAAAGGTGTGAATGTACCATGGAACAGTACACTGATGTCGGTAAAGGAATGAAGAACTTTCTACAACCATTTTATTACTTTATGTTTAGTGATATTGAATACTGGCAAATGTTTTGAGAACATTAATAAAAACGAAATTGTGACTTCAAGGTGGTACACAATCCTAATAATTTTTGTTTGCTCAAAATTCACATTTTAATCATTTCCGACGAATTCATAATTGAATTATCTTTTATATTTTCATGCCGCACAAGGGATGCGTGTTATTTATATTTTAGATTAATAAAAACAGTACCTTACCATTAATTTATTTTACGTACGACGATTTTAAAACTTTATAACCCGTTTTTCAACTATAAAGTTAGCGGTAAGCACCAGATTTTATTTTTCTAGATGATAAATTAATAACTTCGGGAGTGCGACATGGAGACACATTTTAAATATTTTTAACACGTTATTCAGAATTAATTAATATGAATGCGGCGGAAAGGTCAAATCTCAAGGCCTGCTAGGGTGAATTCGACCGTATGTCGATCTAATACGCCGTGCCACGGGCGCATATTTGTTTACACGCTTTCTTCACTTACGTCGTTAAGATTCCCACATTATTTGTCTTCTTCTTCTTTTCTGTGGTAGGACAAATTCGACAGTAGGTCTGTCGAATACACGGGTCGCGAGTCGCAATTTGTATACACGGCTTCTTTACTTACGTCGTTAAGATTGTGAATATATTTTAGGGTATGTTGTCGTCTTAACGTAACGGGTTAGTATTACTGATTCATTCTAACCACGGAATTATTAACAGTTTAACAAATATTTCATTCTCGCATTGGTTACCATTCAAAATTACGCTGACACAAAAACAAACAACTTAAACTCGTGTCTGTTAAAATACGTATTGATGTTATTCTGTTAGAACTAAAAAGAACACGTTTCTGGGACGTCTAACAAAATGAGTAAAGTTTTAAACAATCCAATGTGCGCCCGCTCCCTTGTCAATCCGGCGTCCCGGCAATACTGGTTCGCTTTGTATTTCCTTTGAAATGTTTCCTTACAATTGACGCAGGTACGGAGATCTTCCTTTATCCCCCATTTATGGACGGATTTACTATATCACCATATGAATTTCGTGACATGGAAAAGGCTTAGGTTTTCCACAGAAGAAGCAGCGAAAGATAAAACCGAGAGGAACGATAGAATAAACGAAACACTCGCTACAGGGTTATCTCTGCGTTTATTTTCAATATCGCATCTCTCCAGGAGCTTCGGAAATTCAGACATCTTTTAGAAAGATCTTTTTAGAACCCTTTACGTTTATAGATTGGGTAGAAAAGCCTTCCTTATTTATTAAGAAATAATTTTTCTCAAGAATTCTAAATATTTTGTTGCGCTTAATATGTAAAGAAGGTATATGTTATTTTCACCTAGCTGAAAGAATATTGATAAAAGTAAAATAAAGCTCAGCAATTTTAGAACCAATTATTTTTATGAATAATTAAATACACCGCATAAATAATGTCAATTCATAATAATATAATAACTTACTAACTAACCATCACACCGCCACATAACTCGGTCCTGGCACACACTCTTTGCCTCATTCACATTCATGCATCGTCTCATACATACTCTTCCATTATTCTGACTCTTGACATGGCCCGTCTCAAGTATCTGATTCACTTGATCGTGGAATGTCTTCCTCGGGCGTCCCCGACTTCTTCTACCATACACATTTGCGTCATATATTTTTCTTACACTACTTTCTTCATTCATTCGCTCTACATGCCCGAACCCTCTGAGGGTCCCTTTCTTAATCTTACTCATTACGCTTACACCAGCCTTCCATTCTTTGCGGATCTCCATATTTCTCACACGATCATACATGGTTTTACCACACATACGGCTCAGGGATCTCTTTTCAACAGCATTCAGTCTGCTTTCATCCTTCCTCTGCCAGTTCCATGCCTCACTACCATACATCAGGGTAGTTACCAGGACTCCATTGTGGACTGCTAGCTTCGCTTCTATTGACCGTTTTCTATTAGCGCCAACTGCATTCAGTCCTCCATTAATGGAGTGTCCTGCATTTACCCTTCTTTTAATATCTCTATCAGCCTACCCATCTCTCGTCCTATAATATAATAAAATAAAACATATATAAAACTTATTTCCACTTAATTTATTTTTGACCGTAACCGGTTTCAGCCTGTTAAATCTATCTTCAGACTGGTACAAATAATTCTTAACCTACAATTTATATACATAATATATAGGGAAGGGAAGGGGGGAAGTCTACAAGGATTTTATTCAATTTATATGGTTCTTCCATAACTTTTGCCATGTCGTTTTTGAAGATTGAATTTTTAGTTATTTGGCTATCAGCATAATATAAATTGAATAAAATCCTCATAGACTTCCTCCCTCCCCCTCCCCCAAATGTTATGTATAACTATAAACTGTAGATTAAGAATTATTTGTACCAGTCTGAAGATGGTTTTAACAACCTGAAACCGGCTACGGTCAAAAATAAATTAAGTGATAACAATTTTATATGTGTTTTATTATATTAGTATAATAGATTTCACCCACGAACGGTCAGTATCAAAAATAGAAAATTAAAATGTCGATTCAATTATTGCTGCAGAACCTTATCAAATGGAATTACATTCAATGGGACAAATTTTTTTCAATACTAATGAAAAATTTAATTAAAAACATGGCCTTACAAATACATTTTGACTTTACACCTAAAATTTATTAAATTATTTTAAGCACCTTACCGTTTTTTTTATTTATATCCTCACTGATTGAGTTATTTCACAATTTATTCATTTAAAATAATATATAGTATATTTGCGGCACGTTCCAGAGTGGAAGATACTCTCCGTATCGCCCTGGTGTAAGACCACCATTCAGAAATGAAACGTTGCTTGAAATGGCATTAGCCGTGTTTGGTGACCAGATCTGAATAGCCAGGTACTTCCCCACCTTCCTCTTCCCTATCTCCTTCCCCTCCTCACTACCCTCAGCCTCACAACATACCCCAATTGGGGATGCCATAGTCTCACTGGCTTCAGACGGGAGCAGTTGGGACTCTTGTGCGGTATACATATAAAAATAAATAAAAAAAACTGGAAGTAAATTGGTTTCTTAAATGTAAATTGATGCATACTTAAAAATACATTTGTAAGTTATTTATGAATAAATGTGACGCCCTTTGAGAAGGGTGTTTTGAACTCTGCGAAAGGTGATACTTAAGTACCTACCCGTAAATAAACAAAAGCATTGTTTGCTGGAATCACGAAAGCGTTAAGTACTTACATTATATTATAAAGTAACCTTACACTTACTCGTATACTTATCTATTATCAAATTTATTGCTATTTCAACATTTAAATGATAGATTTAAATATATGGAATTCTAACTACTTTGGGTACTTACCTACCTTTTCATATTTTTCATTTGATTAAACAACAAAGTTTACTAGAACCAGGGAAAGATCGTATAAATATTTTTATTTTTTTTTTAAAAGAAAGACAAACATTCCCGGGTTACGAATAACCCAACAATGTTTGAAAATCTCCTACTACCATCACAGAAAGCCGAAAATGTTGCTTGTGTTGTGATGGAGGACTTAGCCAGCCGAGGAATCGAACATGCGACGCCCGCGTGGGACTCAAGCGCTATGCCCACTCAACCACTGACAATCATCGACGATCTTCCTAAAAGCCGTTCATACATATCTTCCTTCACGCACGTTTTGTATGAAAATTAAAATGACGGTTCCACGACAACACAACAAAGTGGCTTTTCAATACCTCTTTGAAAAGTTATTAAAAGTTATGGCAATACCTAAACTAACATAACATGTTTAATCATTTTTTAAAAAAAACTTAATTTTTAATGACTCTTCAAAGGAGGTGATGAAGGTGCATGTTATTGAACTGCCCGGTTACCGAAAAGACAGAATACTAGAATTTAGAATGTCTTTATTCAAATTTCCGTAGACATTTCGCGAATGTAAATTTCTTTCAGAGTTGTAAAATTATTATAATATTGCCATAGACAATAAGCAAAAAATAAATAAATTATAAAACGCAAACTAAACTAGCTCAGGATTAGATAAACATTTGACATAAATTACACAAGTGCTTTGTCGGTAATGATTTTAGCGTAAAAATGAATGATATTATCTTTATAAGTATAAAAGTTCGTGTCTAAGACGAATTATTTTTAGATTTGCAAAACTTAGAATACAATTGTCATGTAATGAAATGTTAAAAGTGACCACTCAATTTTGAAAATTGGAATTTTTTTTGGTTATTTGGAAAGAAATTCCTATATCTTGTTTTCTTTTGTGAAAATTTCATTTAACGATTTAAAAAGATTATTATTTGTAAAATGTAACTATGTAATTAAAAATTAATTCGACACAATTTTGTGTTATAGGTACGATTATAGTCATAATTATTTCTTAATTTTCGATTGAACACGTAAACATTGCGCTTATACATAAATATATTTCTTGTTTTTATTTTGATTCCACAAATTAATGTTTTATACAAGTAAAATATTATACATCAGAATCATCGGTGTAGGTACTTATTGATAATATCTACTTAATTAATATAAATACATTATATTGTAAAGGTCCTTTCAATTACAGGAGAATGGTAATTGTCATCCATCAATAGATATTATAATGAGCAAGACAGGACGTACGTTCTTTTTGAATGCTCCATGATGACGTAGATATGATCTCTGCCTTACTTCTATTAATTTCCAAACTTCCTTTCTCGTCACTAGGGCACACAATTTAAAATCTACCAAATATAAATATGTTATGGAGAACAGCTTTGCAAGCGAGAAATACAATATTTAAAAAAAAAAAAATGATTATTCATTGTAAAAGCATTAGATAAACCATTATAAGATTATTCATACTCCAATATAAAACATGTGTCCCTTCAAAAATCAATCCATCAATCAAAGATTCTATATCATCATAAATATAATAACGATTTGACAACAATAAAAATATGTCATTAATAATTCATGTTTCTTGTAAGGTATTCCTAAAACAATATCGACGTAAGCTACAAACCCGATGTATTTTAGCCTAATGCGAATAACCCAAAATAACTAGAAACTTGACAGCCAAAGATGACTTAGTAGCAAATGTAAGAAAACCCATATAATAGAATAAAATCCTTAAGGACCACCCCTCCCCCCCTCCCACATGTTATGCATATAAACCGTAGGTTAATAATAATTTATACAAGTCTGTCTTTAATAAGATGTCTTTAACAATCTGAAACCTGTTATGGTCAAATAAATTAAAGAGGAAATAAGTTTCTTATTTGTTTTATCATATTATTAAAATATGATATTGTAAAACTTTATACATATTGTCGGAAATACTGCATTTGAATTTGAAATAGTGTAATAAAGACTGGGTCGTGCTAGAAACTTGGTGCATTTGTTCGTGCAGGTACCTACTCCTGTCTCCCATTTTGTCCCCGTGGACACATTGGAAATAGTTTCCAGGTGACGTGAACTTAGACTGAAACTTTTAACTCTACAAAATAATACGGGGAACTGCAGTTACATCAAATAATACAATATGCTTTTATACACCGATATATTTGATATAATATGTAGCTATCTTTGTTTTGTGCTGGGTATTATTTACATGCAACACTGTTAGTTCTGTGGGGGACTCAATAACATTAGTTTTTAGATAACAAACTGGATTATTATTGAGTTTATGTATTTACAATAATCTTGCTGCAATTCACACGACCTGCCTAGTCTAGTGGCTAATTGAAATCGGTGGACTCGCTCACCACTCAACAGAGCCAGTCCCAGCGGCACCTGTTTATTCGGGTGCCCCTGTC
The DNA here is from genome assembly GCA_917563855.2 of Limnephilus lunatus. NCBI lineage: Eukaryota > Metazoa > Arthropoda > Insecta > Trichoptera > Limnephilidae > Limnephilus > Limnephilus lunatus. The sequence continues at coordinate 50,723,671 of OU830602.1, read as the reverse complement.
GGCTATTGATAGAAGCACTTTCCCTGCTGACATCTGACGGCATCAATTAGAAGCGTTTTCAATACATTACACAATGTATATGTATTAATCCTATCACTGTTACTTCTCTCTTTCATATGGGAAGTTGTCTATCACAAACCTGCAGTTATCTTGAAATAAATTTATGTTGACATCAACATTGCAAGAGAGAGCGGTAAGCTCCTTTTTACTGAATCCATTTACACATCAGGTTCGAAAGTGACAAGAGAAAATAAATTAATTTAAACATTTATTAAAACATGAATCACCCAACAACGGACCTTTACTATAAAAGCCGGTACCAAAGGGGCAGCTGCATTCAGTCATCAGTCATCAGTTATTGTGGCAATATCTCTACAGAACTTATTCGATTCAAGACGTCAGTATCGCCGTTACAAGTTGGAACTTCAATACTGCAGTCTCTTTAGACCACCTACTCGATTCAAGTCGTCAGTATCGTCGTCACCAGTTGGAACTTCAAGACTGCAGTCTCTTTCACCTCAAGAATTCGTCGGAGCGACATCGCATGCCAATGTGTCTGAATAATACCTAAAAAACGCTGACGCCTGAGCCCCATGGCCACCTTCGGGCTCCTTTGAACTTGCTGATTCTTACCAAGCCCTTGAAGACGCTGAGCCACCCCTGGCCATCTTGCTCCGGGCTGCTAGCCTAGGGCCCCCGTGCATCGGGCCTTGCATCTCTCTGCCCCGATGATAACGCCTGAGCAAGATATATGATAAGGACTCCCGCAGTACGCTCAATAGAAAGCAGACCGATTATCCTAAAGCCAATCAGCATGTTAGTTGCTGCGACCACCCCCTGGATGCTGATGCCAGATATTTTGTTTTGTTTTTGTTTATTGGGGAAACAAACAGTTGTACATATTATAAAGTAATTACATAATACATGGGTGCATTAACCAGTGAAGTTTCCGCAAAAAAATTATAATATACACACACAGATTAAAACGTTAAAGAAAAAATAAAGTGTTAGAAAAAAAGAAAAAAACATAATATATGTATACAACAGAAATGAAAAAACACAAATTAAGGCATGTGGGAAAGAAAAGATGAAGTTAAACAGCGAACCTATATAAAATTAATACATTTTCACATCATTAGAAAACGTTTTAGGATAAATGATTAGCCATTTGCCAGCGCCCTTGAGGGGGTTTTTCACAACAACAACAAAAAATAGCGCTATATAAATCATCCAAATATTATCATTTTTATAATAAGAAGGAAAAACAACATAATGAGAATGAAAAAACAACAGACAGCAGGGGTGGAGGGTTCGCAATTAACAATTGGTTTAAATTTTTTCAGTTATGAATTTAATAAATTGGCCTGAGGACAAATGGAAAATATCAGCTTCGTAAAACATATCATTATATTTTGTGGACGTCCTTTGGAAAAATGAATGTTGTGTGGAATTTGAATTTGTGTCGGTTGAAACCGACCACTTTCTGGTGGTGTCAAAAGTAAACCTCTTTCGCGGCTGGCGCTCTAAGGTGAAAACGGTATCAGCTCCAACAAGAGTCAAAATAGAAAAACTACAAAACGATTATGTCAGAAGTGAATATGAGAATTGTGCCGAAATGAGATTGAATGAGAAGGAAATGGACGGTCTAAGCATAGAGGAAACATGGAACCACATTAAGGTGAGTCTATGCGAATCTGCTAGAGATGTGTGTGGAACAAGTAAGCAAGGTAGGAAAAAAGGTGATGCATGGTGGGATGACGAGATCAAAGCACTGGTCTCAGAGAAGAAGAAAGCATGGTTACGTCTGATAGCGATTGGCAGTGTTTCAAACGAAGAGAGAGATCGAGCGAAAGAAGTGTATAAGATATGCAAGAAAAGAGTAAGTGTTGGGGTGAAAGAACAAAAGAAACGCCTGGAAGAAGAAGAGGGAATCAAAATGACAAACCACTTCCAAGAAAACATAAAATTGTTTTGGAAGGAGGTCAAAAGATCCCGGAGTGGACCAGAGAACGGAAGCATGAAAGTGATAAAATCGAAAGATGGACAAATGTTGACGAATGAGAATGAAATTAAAGAGAGATGGATGAAATATTTCGAGGAAGTCTTCGAAAGTAACCCGAGTGGTTGTGATCCCAGCGGTGAATCGGTTATGAACGATGATGAAGTGAATGTTACCAAAATCAGTATGGATGAAATAAAAAGATCAATTAAATGCATGAAGAGTGGCAAGGCTGTGGGTTTCGACAATATTGCTGCCGAATACTTTAAAGGAGATAGTCGTATTATTCTCACATGGCTGTGCAAACTTTTTAACCAATGTTTAAAGGAGGGTTATACGCCATTAGATTGGAGATGGGCTGTAATCATGCCATTATACAAAGGTAAAGGGTCACGTATGGAATGTGGGAATCATAGGGCTATTAGCCTTCTTAGTTCAGTGGGCAAGCTGTATGGTAGAATATTGATTGAAAGAGTAAGAATGGAAACAAAGGATAAAATATGGGATGTGCAAGGTGCTTTTATGAGTGGAAGGGGGTGCATGGACCAGATTTTCTCATTGCGTATGCTCACTGAGAAGTTTCTTGCAAAAAACCAGAAACTCTTCTGTGCCTTTGTAGATCTACAAAAAGCGTACGACCGAGTTGATAGGAAAAAGCTATGGAAAGTGTTGTCTAAGTACGGAGTGAATACGAAGCTCATTCAGGCAATTGCGTCGCTATATGAGGGAAGCGTTGCATGTGTTAGGGTGAACGGCGATTTTACGGAGTGGTTTGACATCACAAAAGGTGTTAAACAAGGCTGCGTAATGTCACCGTGGTTATTCAATCTATACATGGATAATTGTATGGAAGAATTGAAAGAGATGGGATTGGGCGCGAAATTGAGTAATCTGGAAGTATGTTGCCTATTGTATGCTGATGATGCGGTGCTAATTTCTAACAGTATGGAAGATCTACAGTCTCTCGTGTCTAGGATGAACGAAGTATGTATGAAGAATGAGTTAATGATGAATGTAAGTAAGTCTAAAGTCATGGTGTTTGAAAGAGAGAGTACGAAAACAGTATGCAATATAGTTGTGAATGATGAATACTTGGAGCAGGTGGATGAGTTTGTGTATCTGGGTAGTATGTTTACGAAAGATGGGAAGGCTGATAGAGATATTGAAAGAAGGGTGAATGCCGGTAACTCCATTAATGGAGGACTGAATGCCGTTGGCGGTAATAAAAAACTGTCCAAAGACGCGAAACTAGCCGTCCATAATGGAGTGCTGGTACCTACCCTGATGTATGGCAGTGAGGCATGGAACTGGCAGAGGAAGGATGAAAGCAGACTGAATGCTGTAGAAATGAGATCCCTGAGGTGAATGTGTGGTAAAACCATGTACGATCGTGAGAGAAACGTGGATATCCGCAAAGAATGCAAGGCTGATGTAAGCGTGATGTGTAAGATAAAGAAAGGGACTCTCCGATGGTTTGGGCATGTAGAGCGAATGAACGAGGAAAGGAGTGTAAGGAGAATATATGATGCAAATGTGAATGGTAGAAGAAGTCGGGGACGCCCGAGGAAGACATGGCACGACCAAGTGAATCAGATACTTGAGTCGGGCCATGTGAAGAGTCGGAATAATAGAAGAGCATGTATGAGACGATGTATGAATGTGAACGAGGCAAAGAGTGTGTGCCAAGATCGAGTTGTGTGGCGGTCCGTCCTCTCTGCCTACCCCTGCGGGGAAACGGCGTGATGGTTAGTTAGTTAGTTAGTTTAGTGTAATTTGTTTTTGAGTGTGGGATGTGGAATAGTTGGTTTGACCTTGTATTTCTTGTTGGACAGTGGAAATTAATGTGTTCTAGAAGATAGTTTTTGTGAACAACGTTGTTAATAATTTTGAATAAAAATTTCTGGTCGGATATATTTCTTCTATTTCTAAGGTTGATAAATTATGAAATGTTAATGAGTCTTGTAGGTTTTCTGATGTTCAAAAGGATTTAAAGTCTAGGTGTTTCATTATCTTTTTTTGAATTCTTTCTAACCTTAAAATATTAACATTGTATTAGGGATTCCATATGACTGATCCGAATTCTAATATTGAGCGGACAAAAGAGACATACATTATTTTGATAACCCACGAGAACATACACCATCAGGGGGACAGCCCGTCTCGATTACTAGCAAACCAGCGTCCACCGCAGCCTACATGCTCCGATGCAAGAGTATTCCATCTCACAATGCTCGGTGGAAGACGCAATACCACTCCACCCCAATGCGCAGAAGATGCCCGTCCAGCATAGATGCTTGTGACCATGCTACCAGCTGTCAAGGCGAGAACACATCTCTAACAAGACATTTAGATTGTCGGGCATCTCTGTGTGCCGGCGCTTATTGTCTACAGTTTTGTGCAGGCCTAGAGGTCTCGTTCAAATAGAATTATCGAAAATACCAATTTGGGCTACCTGTGCATGAAATGTTATTATGAATACCTGTGTGAAAATTTTCATGTTTAACAAGCTTAAATTTGCTTCAAATTGAAGTGTCATTTTAACCCTCTTAAAGTTTTATTTTATAAATTATTTTATTAATTATTCTGTAGTTCCTATATTTTAAATGTGTCTTTATTTTGTTTACATATTTGAAAGATATTGTGATTTTTCAATTTTCTGACAATGTTCAGTAGAAATGAATATTTATGATCTTCTTCTCTCTATTTGTAAAAAAAAAAATTATAAAGAAAATTGAAAATTCAATGTTTACAAGAAAAACTTTCTTTTTATAACTTTTTTGAAAGTTATTCCCATCAGTAAAATAATTAGTCAAATTAGTAAAATAATTAGTCAAATTAGTAAAATAATTAGTTGATAATAATGTTAATTCTAAAATTTGAAAATATGAGATTGACAAATATGACGGTTTGACAGAAGGTGGCAATAGCGAAATTGGTTAACGCGCTCGTCCCGGTTAGACGGAGAGGTCTGGGGTTCAAGTCCCAGTTGCGACCATTGTCTTTTTTCTGTTTTTCTGTGTCTTGTTCTCTTTCATGTTTCTTTTAGATTATTATTGTTAACTTATTCTAAAATTGGAAATCTTTGTTTTGAAATGGAATATGCTCCGAGGAACTAGCGTCATTGCTTCCTTCTCACCGATGCTCATGGAAAATAGCCGAACGAACACCCAACATTTGTATACAGCTGACATTTGCTACATGAGAATTGGTCGTTTCTACGACTAGTTCTTGAACTCACAGCTCAGCTGTGGAAAGATTTGACGCCCTCTGTGTTTCTTTCCTCCTACAACATGGGTCTCTTCAAAACCCAAATTCACACCTTTCTTTCCATAAAAACACTCTCCAAACAGCATACCCAAAGATGACACAGGCCTCGAGGAAAATGATCTTCCTACTTAATATAGTTAATGTAGAAAAAATAAATAATGATAATAATCGAACCCCCAATTCAAAAGCTCCCTTGCGTAAGAACAAACACATTTAACATTTCGGAAAAGCGATATTAAGAATGACGCATGACCAATAAAGGTGTTTTATTATTCACGAATTTCAATTACACTGTTTATGCAAATTTCCGACACCGGTCCAAATAAGCTCTCACACATATTATTATCGCTTTTTACGGCCGAACCATTATTTAAATTGCAAATAATGTTTTGATGTGTTAGTAGAATTTACAAAAAAATATCCTAAACACAACATGTTACGAAATATTTCATTCCAAAGCGAGAAATTATTGTTTTGCAGCTGTTGAGTTATTGTCACGAATACATTTGGTATTATCGGATATTTTTTTAGAGGGAGGGGTGGCGATAAAATGCTCAGAATTTTGGACATATTTTCATTGCCAAGGCTTGTTACGCGGCAAATGGAGACACCAACCCTAGTTTTATTAAAAATTCGTAATTAAAAAGCTTTTATGGTCCGACTTTAGGCGATAAGCTCTCGACTGTGTTGCGTCATGCATGCTCGGTCAGTGACGAAGCACATTTAGATTTTTAGTATTTTTAAACATGGCAACACTTTCATTACGCCTCCATTTGTTATTTCTTGCGAGCTGTCATCTCTATTCAGAATGTGTCACAATGCTCTTTGTCCGATAGCATCAAATACTTTTTATGTTGATCATACTAATATTACATAACGGTATAAATAGGTGGGAATGGCTTTAGATGTATTTGATGACTATATCTGAACAATCAACCGTCCTCTTGCTCAGCTACTTCCATCCCCACTCCCTTTAGCATCACGATGTACCGCAAATGGGGAAGCCAGAGCACCACTTGGCTACAGGCAGTTGGGTCTCATAATTTCATTAGAAAAAATATTAAAAAAGTTTATGATTCAATTGTTTAAGTGAGCACAATCATTATTTCCAAATTTTGGTAGAAAGCAGTCACGTTATGGTTAGACGTATTATTGAAATAAAACAATTTACAACAACGGAATTTCTTTAATTGTTTACGACCGACCGGTTTCCTTCAATACAAGCATCATGAGGGTACAAAATTAAGTAATATTATTTAATTAACAATATTGTGTGTGCTTACATAATACATATTTCTTTACATTAGCTCTACACAGGAACAGGAGGCCCTGAGGAAAAAAAATCCTCAAGGCCTATGTCATCTTTGGGGATGCTATGTGGAGGGTATTTTTAGGAAAGGAAGGAGAGGAAGTTCTTGGAAAGAAAAGGGTATGAAGGATGGTAGGGGGGTCAGTGTTTTCAGGAGTGACGGACGTATGAATCCATTTCAGAGTGGAAGATGCTATCAGTATCGCCCTGGTGTAAGACAATCATTCAGAATTGAAACGTTGCTTGAAAATGGCTTTAGCCGTGTTTGGTGACCAGATCTGAATAGCCAGGTACTTCCCAACATTCCTCTTCCCCACCTCCTTCCCCTCCCCACTACCTTCACACAACATACCACAATTGGGGATGCCATAGTCTCACTGGCTCCAGACGGGAGCAGTTGAGATTCTTGTGCGGTATTCACTGTAAAAAAAAAAATCCCTCCCACTGTGGTGCAAGGCGATGTTCCGAGATAGTACGGCTGGAGAACTCAAAAGGGACTCCTCAACCATTCTCTCCCGATCCGGCCTTCCAAGCAGGCACATCCGCCGCCAAGACCCGAACAAATCTAACCCCATGAACCCGGGGATATAGAATGAGATAAAACATAACATAGAATAAAGGAACATTGATTATCTGCCTTAGTAACAGAGAGAACGACACAGATCACATCAGATGTGTACTATCAAATTATACACAACGACATTACAGATGATTAAGGGATACTGGGAGATTTATGAGTTCATGGAAAATATACCTAATATTGGACTATTTGACACGTTTAATTGATTATTAATATCTTGGCTTTTGGTTTCAACAGCTTTCTTTATTTCAAGTTCTTCACAATTATTAAATCTTATTTTTTTGTTATTAGAGCAAGTCGAGAAAATTCACATTTTTCTAGATTTTCAGCATTGAAATCATTATTTGTATGAAGAAAACTTTTACTTTTCCAACATAATATAAACTTGTTTAAACTTCCAGCTTTTGAACGTGACTTACACATTTTCCATCTGTAAATTAAAGTGGAGTCGACAACTTGACATCGTTATCCAGGTTTTAGTTGGATAGTTGTTGAGCACTACAAATAAATCATTATTTGTAAGTCAACTGCATTAGCAATTGTACTGACGGTGAGATTTACACTTTTCGTTCATTTTTTAATACTCAAACCTGCGAACCAATTGATTCTTTCAATTTTTTAATGAATCTTATCATACTCGACGTGATTCGAACATGACGGCGCCGTTTATATTATATGTACATAACTATGTATTATTATAAAACCCCTGCTGAGAAAAATAAAACAAGCATTGAATCCAACGCGAAACTATTCAATTTTTCACGAAGCTATAATAACCTAGAATTTTTCATTTATATGGGTGGTCAGTGTTTTCTTACTCAATCCACTTTGCACATAATAATATTTATGCAGTTCAAAGAAAGATGTGTATTATTAAATTAATAGATGGATTACCACAAATTGGTTGGGTTATTTATTTAAGGAACATAAAATAGTATTAATATAATAAATAAAGGAGATGACAAAAAAAGCAATATAAAATTAAAATAAAATACAATTAACATAATCACTGTGAATTTGTGTTATTCGCACATAGCAGTGAATATATGAGCATGTATGGTTATTTTATTTAAGTTTATTTTTGTAGCAGTTACATGTGCTTTCCAAAATTGTTGTTGCATCTATCAAAATAGAAAAGAGTAGTATAAGCCAACTTTTGTTTAATAATTTTGTACATGAGCTTCTGATTAGCGACAAGTCTCCTGCTGAGTAGTTTCGTGATTCTAAAATGTTTCACGATTTCGTTATAAAAGTTCCACACGTTGAATGATGGAAATGAATTGAGTATTTTGAGAAATCGCTCCTCAACTGTTCCTAACCTGTAAACACATACTACAAAGCAGCGTGGATTCCAAACCTCTGAACAGTATTCCAGGTGTGGACGATCACGTGAATTGTGTAGAATCAGATAAGTCATTGTTCTTTATTTCCCCAATATGCATCGAAGTTGAAATCCCGACTGACGTGGAATTCTACGATTGACAATTCTCTGAGGTTCAAATCCGATCCCTCACTCCTGCCACTCACATGTTGATGTTGATAAGTGTTGTAAAGCCGTTTATTCATCCCTTCATGAAACGAAGAAGCGTTATGGTATCGTATGCAGTGCACTCGATGGCGTTCCTTGATGCTGCTACCGAATATCAAAGTTTTTGATTTTTCGTCGGTATAAGAAAGTATGTATACAGGTTGATAAGGGACGTATCTAATTTACTAGTTTTACCAGTGATTCTTGTCATTATTTGGAGTAAAAAATGTAAAAGAAATTTATTTCTCCAGTTAACTTTCTTACATATTTTTTTCAAAAAAAAAAAAAAAAAACTCCCCTAAGTTGCCACTGACCACTCATCCAAGTAACCCCCGAACACCTTACTAAACCGCTAACTGTCCTATACCTTATGATTGTTTTAATACTATTAATTTTAAAAACATACATTTCTTACTCCAAATATTGCCAGAAATCATCGGTTAAAGTACGTCAAGTATGTCCCTTAACACCCTGTATAATATTATTGTTGGAAGATAAGTTAAAAAGTTTTCCTCCATTCGAATTTATAGGAGATAAAAATAATGTTGAACGAAATATGTTTACTTCTTTAATCGAATGTACTTATATTGAATTAATTACGTATTTCCAGTCGTTCAACCGAATCTATCTACTCCTTTATAAAACATCGAAATAAAATCCAGAGATTTTAATCATCTTACTATTAGCGTCATCGTATTGCACTTGTATTCTGCTACTTTTTACACTGTTAATAATACAAAATGATTACGAATTTGCCTAGATGGAAAACTAACCATTTCAGAGTTAAAATGGAACGATTCACATTGAACGAATCGCATCGAACCACACACCACCAGCACTCTAAATTTTTACGAGCCTAAGCGAGAGTAGGTAATGCTAGAGTTACCTCATTAGACTAAAACACCGCATCGTAAGTGATACCGTGAATTATTTTATACTACCTTAGATAATAGTCATTTAAAGTTTCATTAGTTTTAGCGAGTGTCGTCTAGTGCTAGTTTCGTGTCAGGTGTGCGTTACCGCCTTTATACGCCGTGAATCCCCAGCGAATTGCGTTAATATTTTTTTTACGCCTAGTCCTTTCACGCGGAAAATGGACACGCGTAAAAAAAATACCCCGGTGTATTTTTGACCAAAATATTTTGGCTGAAACTGCGTCGTTCTGCGCGATGTGGATTTTATTGACTGTAATAACTACATTGGCGTTTTTGGTAAAACAACCAAAATAATGTATTTCATTTCGAAGAATTCGGCGTTGATTGCTTCGTGTTCCGGAATTAGAAAAAAAGCATGCATTATGTATGTGTATGTAATGTATATCCGGAGCAGAAAATTATGATTTCTACCGCACTTAAGGCGATTGACGTCAGAAACTTTGTATGCGGCATACATCACGTAGATTTTAAAAAACTGAAGTTTGTTTTTAAACCTAACCTATGTAAAATAATTGTTATAACCTAACCTAACCTATGTAAATAATTTTATAAGTAACTTGTATTATTTTATCTATATATCTTCAAAACCTTAATATTATTTAGCAAGTGTTATATTTAACTATCACACTAATTACATGTAAAAATTTATTCTCATTTTGACTGTTCTAGAACGGGCAAATTGCCTAGTTGAACAGCAAAAAATCATTATAAAGTTATAATATGTAATGTTTCAAATAAATAAATAAAAAAATAAATAAATAAATAAAAAAATAAGCCAAAAGAAAATTATTAATAATTTACGGTATCAATCAAACTCCATGTTATTTCTACATAAGTCAAAATCAATTTGAATTGATATGAAATGGTAATAGCGACTGGTGATCTGGTGAAATTATCATTAAAATGCTTCATACCAATAATTTCTAGTACCTAACTAAATTAAGTGTCCTGGGGTGGTTTTATCATTAAACGGGGGTAAGAAAAGTTGATTTAAATAAATATATATTTTTTAAATAAATATTTAAAAAAATTGTGACGTTCTTTTCATAGAATTAAAAATTGGAAATCGGGAATGGGTATCGCCGCCCCGGGAACCATTTATTTGATTACCAACTCCTCTGCCTTAGGTCACACCAAGTGCTTTGATACGTTTGTTTACTTCATCAGGTGAGGTGTGTTTCACCTGTCCATCAGCTGCCTGGATGGCCAGATCGGGAGATGCCAGTTTGGGCATACCCTTCAAACTCTCGAGCTGGTCTCTCTTGACCCATCGTCTTATAAGGGACGGATTTATACGTCCGTCACTCATGGACACACTGGCCTTTCGAAGAACACTAACTACCCAACCCTCACACCTTCTTCCTTACCAGAACTTCTCTCCTTCCTCTCCTTTCAGACCCTCCACACAGCATTTCCAAGGATGACATAAACCCAGAGGGAAATTATTTTACTTATAGCCTCCCATGTAGGGTTAATTTTTAAAAAATATTAAAAATAGAAAATCTCAGAACATTCACTAAACAATCTGAGAATATCGTTATAAAAAAATTTAAAAAATATGTTAATTGTTTTTGTGTTAAATCCGTAGAAATACATTTTTTTTAAATAAATTTCAACTAAATTGAATAATGTTATTATCAAGTTATAAGAACGTATTTTGGTTTTTATTTTTGTTACAGCTGTTTCGGCTTACAGGGCCAATTTAAAACTGTGCTTAAACCACACAGACGACTTATTTATGGGATTCTAAATGTAAATTTTTGAAGGTGTCTTAATTGATTTTTTACCCTTTAAACCAATTTGATGAGAAACTAATTGATATAAAAAAAATCTGAGTTGAATATCGTTATAAAAATGAAATTATAAATCTCCACTTTACTGACAATTAAAAAATGTGATTTGAAAACGCTCTTGATCAATAATAATATCATACATGCTCTCTGACGTATAGAAAATACCATTATCTAAATAAAAATTTGATTTTATTGAGTATAATGATAGCTTAGCATATAACGAGGGATTTATAGAATGTATCAGTAATAAAAGGAAAAGAGAGACAAAACGTGGAATAAAAAATAACATCGTTTTTACGAGAATAACGGCATAAAAAGGCGCTTACCATATTGCACTTCGGAACGGCCATTACGACCAATAGCACTTTGGCTCTCTCGGTTAATACCGTAAAATTACACTCTTTTGTACAAAAAATCATTAGGGTCTGTTTCCAATGATAATCACTGGACACCTGCCGCTTTCAGTAAATTGTACACAATTGACATAATTGCAGCTCGGCCGTATCAAAAAGTGTCGGTTTGTTTGAACAGCGCGGAAGCTTTGATGAAATAAATTATATGAAAGCTGCGATACAGGTCAAAATATATAATATTATAGGCGTTGTTCAACATGTGGGAAAAAAACGAATTTTCCATTACAGTCAACTCAATAACATGTTTATTTTTATGAAATAATGATTTTGTTTAAAATGAGCCTTGTTTTCAATAATATTTTTCTACTACTAAAGGAAGAGAGAGCACGCTTTTCTAACTTCATAATATGTATATTGTATATGAATGAACGTTTTGCAGTTGTCTATTTTTCAATGATTGACTTTTTTACGCTCAGCTTTTTGCATTTAATTTAACAGTACAGTAATATTTTTTTATTCTTTTTTTTCTTGCTAGGGCAATCCTGGTGAGTTTCAAAAATCATTTTAGGACGGGAGAAACTATAATTGGAATACCTACGGATAATTTGTAATTTTTTTTAACTTTAGCTCCACACAGGAGGGCCTGAGGAAAATAATTCCCTTCAGGGCCTATGTCATCTTTGGGATGCTATGTGGAGGTTATTTTTAGGGAAATGAAGGAGAGGAAGTAATGGTAAGGAAAAAGGTATGAGGTGTGAGTAGGAATCTGGGGGTCAGTGTATCCAGGAGTGACGGACTTATGAATCTATCCCTCCCACTGCGGTGCGGTACGATGTTCTGAAAAAGTATGGCTGAAAAATCAAAGGGACTCCCTCAACCACGAATGCAACAATATAAGTATATTACTACCCAAATAAAAATATGATGAACAAAAGTAATAAAAAATATAAAAAATCCAATAGAAATAGTAAATAAAGTAGTAGACAGATATGAGGAACGCCTGCGCGGCATTTTTCATATAAAACTTCATAATATGTTAAATCAAAATGTATAGCTAGTATCTAGTCTGAATGTGAGCTATTTTACATAATTTGTGTTTAAAATTATAAAATGTAGGTCACTAAAGAAAACGATTTTTCATGTATTTAGAGGGGTTATTTTGTTTAAGTGGTGAACACGACAAGAATTAAAAAATGTGATGAATTCACTGGGTAATTTCCATATATGAGACATTTATTATTATTTTTTAAATAGGTACTTAATGCAATACGTCCGTAGATTTTAGTGGTTATTTCGGTATCACGTATTTGTCATAAATACGCCCAATTATTGAACAGCTGTCACGGGTCCATTAATGCGAATTAAATTTCAAATTTCTGATTTACATTTTCATGCTCAGAAAATAAAAATATATATGTATTTACAAATTCAACAAAATAATAATGAAATAAACAAAAAAAAATAGTTTACTATCGTTGTTTGCAGCAAATGCCGTTTTATATTCAAAATAAGGCGAAAGTCCTCCATTCAGATTAACAAAGTTGCTTGAAATGCTAGATTTAGCTACTATAAGAATATATTTTAAATAATAATAATATTTGGACTATTAAATATAGCTCCGTTTTTGTGAAAAATCACCTCAAGGGCGCTGTACAAACTTATAATAATCAATTGTATTCAAACCTTTCTTATCTCGATTCTTCAATCATCGAATCAATTTCACAACACTCTCCATTTTGGAAATGCAATAGTCCCCCTGACTCTAGAGTCTAGACAGTTGGGACATAATTAAAATTCCTAATAGAAACCACACAAGTCAAAGTCGTGAAGATTCCTACGTCAGATTTAATGTGAATTTCGTTGACGTATGCTTCCATAAGACATATGAGCCTATTTTATTTAGGAAATTACTGTTAACGACGGTGTCTCGCTTCCCTCATTTTTAACCGACAGAATAACAATGCAATCTAAACATACATCACACTTCCGAAAGTCGTAAATGTAATAGGTACCCTCCCGGAAAGAAGTGATTACGTCGCAATAAAAATGATTTCATTATTTTTCTGGATTCGGTCAGTGTCACTGTCAACCAAAAAAAAACTGTCTCAATTAGTAAAAATCGTGCTCAAATCGATACTGTTTTTTGGTAAATATCCTAATAAACTTTTTTTAATCTTCAATCTGACATTCGCCAATGGAGCAGTTACGATTATGTGCTATGTTTTTTCAAGCATTTTATTTTGTTTTTTATTCGATACAATAATCGTTGTGGTCGCAATTTTATTTCAATTCTTTGGCGCTCTGACGATATAAAACATTAACAGCTTACGTAAACAGCGTATCAAATGTATTCCTTGGACAGTTATGTCCCTCGACTACATTATTTGGTGATTTCACAAATGTACGATAAGAAAATAACATAATATCCACGACATAATAAAAAGTTGTTTTCATTTATTTTTTCTCAACAACCGTAACACCAAATTGCTCTATAAATGCTTCGAAAATGATCGAGTTAGCATATAAAACGGGTTAACCCTATCGCTAGCAGAATATCAAATAATTTTTTTGATTATTGTAGTCAATAGATCAATTGGTTTGGTGGTTCAACACTGTGCAAGGATGAATCAAGGGTACCTATAGTTTTTGCAACTCCAAATTACTTCAATGATAATCTAATGTTAATTACATTTGTCTAAGCCATGAAGCAGAAAATCTGCGACAACCCTGAGATGCTCTAGAGTAGTCGTAATTCTTTTCTATTTTTAAGTTAGGAAGATGACAATTAAGGAGGCGGGTATGGGTACCGCTGCCCTGGGACCTATTAACTGGATAACCAGAACCTCTGCCATCGATCATGTGCGCTATGTTTGGTGACAACAAAGACACCAGGGTTAAAAGGGTATTGTTTGTCTAGGTCTTGACGGTGGATGGGTTTGCCTACCGACTGCCTGGCAGGTCAGATCTGGAGTGATTGGTTAAGGGAGACCTTTTGACCTCTCCAGCGGAACTCTCTCTACCCAGCACCTTGAAATGTACTGGGAGGAATGGATGTATACATCCTTCACTCCTGGATACGCTGACCCCCAGATATCTAACCACCCCTCGTACATTTTTCCTTACTCAGAACTTCCTCTACTTCCTTTCCTTCAAAATACCTTCCTTAAGATGATAGAGGGAAATTATTTTCTTCAAGACCTCCTGTGAGGAACTAAGGTTAAAAAAACACAGAAATGGTCATCATTTAAATCATGAACTATAATAGAAGCAAGTAATTCTAAATATTACTGATTTTTTAGTATTTTTGCTTCTTTCCAATGTTTTCTTTAGGTATATTCATGAAAAAAAAACCTACCTACAATGCATTGACAGGGTATTCTTTTATTCCATTTCTACAGACTACTAAATTATATGAAGCATCATTTCTTAAGATTTTTTGATAAATATTTGACAACCAATTCCATCAGACAAAATTATTTTTTTATGGTCAACTGCATAAAATATACAGTGTTATTCTGATTTATTGATTTGTAATTATTTTCATGAAAATAAAGCCAGAAAACGTACAACAAGAGACTTTTTATTACAGTAGTCGTAGAGATCCTACGTCTGCCAAAACGAGGTTATAATAATGTTTTGTGAGATATCAATACTATTTGATCTCGCCTCGACTATAAATACAGTTGTTTGGGATTCATATTTCATAGACGATATTAGCTTTTTATTAGTCCAGTGACAGCCTAAGAATCTATACCTATTTTTATTTTACGCAAGTGATATTTAACCCTTCCACAATTGTGTAAAATTTTAAACACTTTTATTGGCAGGCCCTACTTGAATTGTATAACTCCTGGTGGCGGAATTAAATTTGTCCAAATCAGGAGGCCCTGAGGAAAATAATTACCCTTAGGGCCTATGACATCCTTGAAGATGCTGTGTGGAGGGTCTTTTTAAGTAAAATAAGGAGAGGAGGTTCTGGGAAGGAAAAAGGTATGAGGGGTGGGTAGGAATCTCGGATTCAGTGTGTCCAGGTCATCCGCCGCCAAAACCTAGACAAACCTCACCCCAAGAACCCGGGCACCCCTGCTAAGTCACGAAACGTGAACTACTTGGGGTGAACTACGGTAGAGGTGTTGTTTTCAGTTTCCAATAAAAACGGTACTAAAGTAGTTTTTACTTCAAAAAATCATCGGTGGGCCAAAAATCGGAAGATCCGCCACTGGAAAACATTCAACCACAAAGAAAAAAATCTTAGCTGCTGCTACTACGGGCGAGAATCACTCCGATTTAATGTGTCCCATTTTGGGGCCTAGACTACGTGAAGACGGCGACACAGGGGCGCGTCGCACGATCCTTCCGCAAATATTATCATTCCTCATTCCTCGTGTTTATTACAAGTGGTGAAATAGCGAAATACAAACATTTCCCTGCGGAATTTTTTCACAAAAGCCACGCTGATGCCATTCGTATGTATGTACACATTTTTACTAATCTAGATTAAGTGAAATAACTGAAATTTTCGCTTTGTGCCCCCAAATGGCGGCTTGCACGCCACCGCGTGTCGCGGAACCGCCTATTACACACTTACCTACCAAATGATTGTTCGAAAAAAGACTCGGCGAATGTAAATTTTGACATTCAAATGAAGGGGCTTTCTCGTTTTTTTCATACGTCAATTGGTGTAGCCAATTTCACGTATGGAAATGATGCTGACATTTTGAAATGTTTTTTGCGACGAATTTTTACTGATTTCAAATATCCAACTTGCTGTTAACCTCACTTCATCAACCTGCATATTATTTTTTTTTAAACTCTCACAAATAAGTAAAACGAATTTTATTCACGGCCAATGTCATGTTTGACGATGCTGTATGGAGAAGATCAAGTTTGGCTTGTTTCCTGACTATGCTTCATTGCCGAAGGGATATATTTTTGATATCAGTTCCTCGGAGTATTTTTCATTGAAATATCAGTGGAATAAGAACAGACCTAACTAAGTGACCAGCTCAGGTACGGAGATCCATCAAAGTCAGAGTTTAGTTAGCCTCTTAGAAACTTGGCGTACTACACAGGACCAGCAAATACTTTAATAGTACACAATTGCTAACCCTGTACAAATCGCAAGTGCGCCCCACGGTTGAATTTAGCTGCCAAATCTGCAGACCCAAAATACCTTTAAAAAACCCTTGAATCTGTGCAGAAACGAACGGTCCGTTAGATAGATTCTCTTATCTTAACAAACGGATTGCAATCCTTAGAGCACAGACGTCGGGTAAGAATGCTGTCTTTGTTCTACCGGTATTTCATACACAAAGATGACATAGGTCCCGAGGAAAATTATTTTCCTTAGGGCCTCCTGTGTGGAGTTAATGTAAAAAAAGCATTACCACCTGGCGTCTTAAATTTATGTTTCTTTGATCATTTTCTTACTTGTTATAAATTCATAAAGACAAATAACCTGTTTGATGCATTTTATATATATTTTTTTTTATATTTCGTCTTTAAGGCAGTGTTCTTCCACTATTTCCTTTAACGCAACGACATATTTCAAAATTATTTAATCTCGGATTATGGACTCGGGAGGAATGGAAGAATACATCCAAGAACGTATTAGACACATTAAAACATCTAATCAATGATATTTTCAAAATCTCAAAATCTTATATTCCTCCGAAGTTAATTTTTATTACCCTTTTCACGATTATTTAAAGCAAACAATATTTCGTTATCAAACTTCTAACAAGGTAGATACCTAAATCAAAAACATCAAAACATCAAATAACCTTAACAAAGGAAACTTACCAGCAATTTCCATTAACTCACAAAAACGCTTTTGTGCCGACGATAAATTGAAGAAAAGTATTATATCGGAAGGAGAATTCATGGGCCTCCGTGGTCGAAGGTAAGGCTCTCGACTAGCTACCGAACGTCGCGGGTATAACCCCGGTGTGCGCAAGTAAATTTAATTTGATCAGTATGCGTTATTTCACAACTTAATCATTAAAAAAATAAAAGGCGTATTTGCCACACTTTCCAGAGCGGAAGATACTTAACTAATAGAGTCCTATATATAAAATCACCAATCAGAATTGAAACGTTGCTCTAAATAGCTTTAGCCGTATATGGCGACTGGATCTGAATAACCAGGTACTTCCCCACCTTCCTATTCCTCATCTCTTTCCCCTTTTTACTTCCGTTAGTATCGCAACGTACCCCAATTGGGGTCACCAGAGTCTCACTAGCTCCAGGCGGTTGGGAGTAGTTGGGACTTATTCACATTTAAAAAAAACGTGTGACAAGAATGTAGTACATATGTAGAATGTACAAAGTAGACAATAATGGGGAAGCTATGAAGCATCGCACAAGGAGACCTATCATTCTATATATATAAGATTTATTTCATCCGAATAAGGCCAACTCAAACATTTACTTCTTTACAGATTTAACTAATGATCTTGTTATGTGTTGCCCATAAATTCTACGAACGGACTATACAAGCGGCAGGCAGCTGTGTGTCACGTGCTCAGTACATGTACATTCTCGCGTGATTATTGCTGTCCCTCTCAGGCTGGCAGAAGACATTACCATATATGGCTACACGGCGCGAAATCCAGCCAATGGCAGAAGACATTACCTTATAGGGCACACGTTCGAGTCTTCCGTCTCGCTCATCACGGACAGAGAACTCCGGCCACCGTTCACCGAAGCATCAGACATATTTCAGACAACGGCGCGAGCGGTCGTACGCACTACTACGTACTGTCGGGCAGTATGCCACCCTTTGACGCGGCTAATTAAGTCTTCACTTACGATCCCAGGATGGCGCTATCACGACAGACGCCTGTATAATCCTACTGCCGCCTACTTTATACCATGGCAGCCCTGGCCGCCCGGCTTTTAATCCGCCTACATTGCCGATAGCCGCTTAATTCACCGTTATCACCCACCGGTTCGGTAAGCTGACCGAATCCGCCCACCATGACGCCGAGAAGCCGCCCACGCACCCCGAGCCGCCCCGTTCCGGCACCCGATCTATGAGCTTTGCTCTAGATCTCTCCACTTCGTAGGAAGCTGCCTGCATCCGTACGACGCCACGTGAGATTTTAAACCCTCTTATAGTATTTCCGAGCCTAAATTCAGTAGTATTTCTAGTGCCTCTCTCTCTCTCTTATGCTAGGCCTTAAACAGCTTACCTGGTTGCCTGTAATGTTCACCCTTGCATTATTGAATACATTTGAATTGTGCCTAAACCTTGTTTCATTGGAGTCAACCATCGACAGCCTCGGAGGAGCCCTACGACCCTGAGCTGAGCCTTCCAAGCCGAGGCATATGGCCCCCGGGGGGCCTGCTTAACACTTGTCCCCCCCCGGGAGGGACATATTTCTGGAGACCAGAAGTATAACACTGGACCCTACGTGGCTTCAGTATCACCCTGGCCCCAGGAAGTATGACACTGGCGCCCAACGTGGGGCACCGGTAGTATGACACTGGCGCGCCAACTGGGCCGAAGTCTTGTCGATTGTTGTCTCCCTAGAAACATAATTATGTAATCTTAGCTATAAATATTTTATATTTGTGCTCCCATCAACAACGGTAGTTCTGTGTGAATTATTCTAAACGTCGCGAGTCCGTCGGCTAGTGCTATTCGAGTGTTAGGTATTTTAAACATCGCTTACTACCGTAGCATTCATTCCCACGCTATTACGTTTCTATCGTGGCATCTTAGCTATAAATATTTTATATTTGTGCTCCCATCAACAACGGTAGTTCTGTGTGAATTATTCTAAACGTCGCGAGTCCGTCGGCTAGTGCTATTCGAGTGTTAGGTATTTTAAACATCGCTTATTACCGTAACGTCTTACGCTATTACGTTCTATCGCGGCAGTCAGAGTTGTTCGTCATTCGCGCGGAATTTTTTTTAATTGAGTAATGAATCTCGTTATTTTAAATTCTCCGAGTGGCTGCTGTGTAAGTTGCGTTATTTCTTCCTTGAAGAGCAGTGGTTGTTTCCAATAAAAGGTGGTAACTACTGTCGGATTGTGCTCGTTCACATCCGTTCCCCTGTAATAGGAAGTTGTAAATGCGACTGCCAGCAACTGCTCTCGTCTTATATTATTCGTCCGAAATTTTTTTTTGCTTTGTTCATTATAATAACGCAAAATCATGGAGGCCACCATACCAGTAATGGATAGAATATTAAATTTCGAGAAAGCAAACGCGTCGGTATTAAGAAAAATGTTGATGGATAGAGGCATAGTCCCCAAAAGGGCTTTGTTGTCTTTACGGAAACAATGTGTCGAGTTTAATGAATCCCTTAGTGGGCGGGTTGAGTCTCCTGCTATTTTATTAAATTCTCCAAGTGTAGCAACCACCCCAAAAACTAGTAATTCGGGAAACCTCGTTAACATAGTATCCTCGCCTACGCAAAATCACTATGAAAGGACTACCACAAGGTACGTTGAAAGAAAAATAGTTAATTTAACAAATTGGAAAATTTCTTTTGACGGGAATTCGGATGTCCGCGCTTTTTTAGACAGAATCGCCGAATTACAATACGCGAGGGGCGTTGATTGTCAAGATTTGGCTAGGGGTTTTGTCGAACTTCTCACTGGTTCAGCACTATTATTCTATAGGAAAATTTTCAAAACTAATCTAAAGTGGGAAGAAATTAAAACAGCCTTTTTGAAGAGATTCGAGGACCCGACGTTTCAAATGACTGAGAAGTCGAAGTTATTTAACTTGTGTCAAAAAAATAACGAAAGAGCTGCGGATTTTATTTTGGAAGCTTTAGCTATCAATTCCAAGCTGAATTTGCCGTTAGAAGAGTCGGAACTTTTATCGTTAGTCACAAAAGGTCTCACGCCAGATTACGCACAACTGAAGATCGGTAAAAATATCACCAACGTTTCGGAGTTACAAGCGCTATGTGAGGAGATGGATAAAATCAAATTCAGTCGCGCATCAAGTAAAAAGGCAGTCGAGCCGGAGGTCGTCTCAAGTTATAAGGAGGTTGACAGTGATTTGGGAATTAAATCTAAAATTCACCGTTACAAGCAAATGTATAACGTACCGGTTCGGCAGTATGTAAATCTAATATCATCCCTGAATGATAAGTTATCATCACCATTGTCTGAATTAGACTTGGTTCTTATAATTAAAAATGGGTTGTTGCACAAATATAGTAAACTATTCTCGTACGATGTGCCCCGTACTTGCGCGGAGGTAATACAAAGATGCGAGATCTTAGAAGATACTCATTTCGATAATTCCCAACAGAATCACAGGGTTAGAACTTTCGGACGTAATAAAAACTCACAGCTCGCGGCGATTTCACAAAGAACCACGGATATCGCTAATCGTGCTTGTTTTAAATGCAATCAAAACGGTCACTTTGCAAAAAATTGCAATAAAATTAACAGCAACAGCGTCCCGCGCCGTAGCCCACGATGGAAAAAGCCTGATTACAGCAGAGCAAACGATTTTCCTGATCTCTCTAAACCACCCCCGACTCATTGTAATTCGAATCAAAAAAACTTCTAGGCGGTCATTGCAGTCCAAAGCCATCAGCAGAGACAATCGAAAAGGAATGGAATGACTGGTTAGGTTACGTGAAGGTTTTTCTGAATACCGATCCACTCGAGGCAGTGAATGTGAAGTGTAGCGGAGATGGCCGGCCACATGTCACATTCAAAGTTAAAAATCGTGTTTTATCAGGTTTACTAGACTCGGGTGCGTCACTATCTTGTATAGGTGGGAATTTGCACAAACAATTCACGTCTCGTGCGCTGTCCCCTTGTGATCTGGTAATTACTACAGCAGATAACAAGAGACAGGAAGTTTCTGGCAAGCTGTCACTTCCAGTAGTTTATAACGATAAGTTGCAGACCATAGACTTTGTAGTGATACCTTCGCTCGGCCGGAAAATTATTTTAGGCGTGGATTTTTGGAAAAAATTCAACATAGCTCCAAATTTATTTACAGCAAATCAAAGTATTACGTATACTTCCATCTCAGAAGTTAACGTAGTAAGGTCAAAAAACGATCTCACACCCGCGCAACTAAAAACACTTAGTGATGTGATAGAGGAATTTCAATCCATATCTTTTGCTAAACGCGGTTTAGGTAAAACTAATTTGATCGAACATGTTATCGAAACCGAAGGAACCCCAATAAAACAACGTTATTACCCCCTGTCACCAGTAAGGTTGAAACAGTTAGAATGTGAGGTGGATAAAATGTTGGAATTAGGCGTAATCGTTAAAAGTAAATCTCCTTGGTCAAACCCGGTTATTTTAGTTCCCAAAAAGGACGGAACAGCTAGGTTCTGTTTGGACAGTAGAAGACTCAATGCTGTTACAAGGGCTCAAATTTATCCGTTGCCAAACGTTCATCGTATTCTTGATAACTTACGGCATGCAAACTTTATTACTTCCTTAGACTTGCTTAAAGCTTTCTGGCAGATACCCTTGCACCCTTCGTCTTGTGAGAAAACTAGTTTCGTAGTTCCAGGTAGGGGTACCTTCATGTTCGTAAGACTACCCTTCGGGCTACGTAATGCTCCTAGCGAACTGCAACGCCTCGTGGACACCTTATTTGGTCCAGAATTCGAACCCAACCTTTTTGCATATCTAGATGATCTAATAATTATCTCACGTACCTTTGAAGAACATATTGAACTCCTTAAAAAGGTTTGTAATATTTTAAAGGCCGCCGGATTAACATTAAATATAGAAAAGTCGGAATTCTGTAAATCAAGACTCAAATATTTAGGTTTCGTAGTGGACAAGGAAGGTCTCCGAACAGACCCGGCAAAGATAGATACTATCAAAAATTTCCCCCGACCTCAGAATACAAAACAGGTAAAATCATTCCTTGGATTATGCAGTTATTATAGACGTTTTATCAACAACTTTTCAAATATTGCAGCCCCTTTAACTCACATAACTGGTGGTAAAAAGAACCTACCTAATTTTACGTGGAATGAGGAGATAGAAAAATCATTTTCCGCCTTGAAGAATGCCTTAATTTCAGCGCCGGTACTAAGCTGCCCTGATTTTAAGTTACCCTTTATAATACAATGTGACAGTTCCAATTTCGCCATCGGAGCGTGCCTTTCACAACAATTTGAGGACGCAGAACACCCCGTCGCGTATTACTCCAGAGTACTCTCTAAAACGGAGAGAAACTATAGTACAACTGAACGCGAATTATTGGCCATTCTCGACGCCGTATACAACTTTCGCTCGTACGTCGAAGGGTCAAAATTCACAGTGGTCACGGACCATTCAAGTTTAAAATGGCTTATGTCACTCGAGAATCCAACAGGTAGACTTGCCAGGTGGGGGACACGCTTGTCTCAGTTCGATTTTGACATAATTCACCGTAAAGGCTCCCTTCATGTAGTTCCAGACGTACTATCTCGTATTGAAATTACCCAATTAAATTCATTACTTGGCACGCCTGGCTCTAAAGACAAGTGGTACTCAGAGCTGTATAATAAGTGCGCCAATAACCCACAAGCTAGTCCTAATTTCTTAATACAAGGTAATAGGTTGTATAAGCATTGTAAAGCTGATTTTTCCTTACATACAGACTACGAATGGAAATTAGTATCCCCGGTAGAGGATAGACAGGCCTTAATCTCAGAATGTCATAATTCACCCACAGCAATACACCCAGGTGTGTTTAAAACCTTTAAAAAATTATCGTTAAGGAATTTCTGGCCCGGAATGTATAATGATGTAAAAAAATTAGTGTCCAATTGCAATATTTGCAAGGCTTATAAACATTCAACTAAGCCAGCCTTAGGTCATATGTCCCACCCCAAAAACGTAGATCGCCCTATGCAAAGTCTTAGCGTAGATTTGATAGGTCCCTTTCCGAAAGGTTATGACGGAAACTTTCATATTCTGAGCGTGGTAGACGTTTTTACTAAGTACTGCTGGTTATTCCCATTACGCCACGCGACGGCAAAAACCATAATAGAAGCCTTGGAATACAATATATTTTTACCAATCTCTGTACCTAGAACACTCATAGTTGATAACGGTCGCCAGTTCACTTCAGGTGCTTTTAAAGCCTTCTTGTCTCAATACGGCGTTCCTGATGTATTTTATAATTCTTTCTATACTCCTATGAACAACACGGTAGAGCGCTATAACCAAACCATCGGAACCTCATTGGCTATTTTGGTGGGCAACGATCACCGTCAGTGGTCAAAGCACGTCAGAACGGTACAAGCAGCAATTAATAATACGGTCAACCTTACTACTGGATACACCCCGTTTTTCCTCATGCACGGCTTTGAACAGACAGTGCATGGCACGTCACATTGGCGTATCTCCCCGGGTGCTAGTCAAAATAACACACAACCAGATACGGTAGTGGATTATGCAAATAAACTACAAGAACTTGTAGCCGTGTATGACAAGGTGAGCGATTCACTCGCCGCCGCGTATAAACAAAGTGCTTTTCGTTATAACACTAGACACAAGTTGGAATCCTATAAAATCGGAGACAGAGTTTGGAGAAGAAACTTCCCTCAATCTAAGGCAGGCGTATATTTTTCAGCGAAACTAGCACCCCGTTTTGTAGAGAACAGAATAAAGGAAAAAATCTCTAGCACGGTATATGTACTAGAGAATTTAAATGGAAAAATTGTCGGTAAATTCCACATTAAAGACATAGTAAAAAAGGGTAGTGACACCCCGGTCGTTGCAACCTTATAAGTGCTTTATTTATGTTTGTTGTTATTTTCTCTGATTAGTCCGGTTATTAGTTGAGATATAATTATTACCCCTTAGGTACAACCCTAGGACGTCATGAACCCTAGTGGTTAGTACGAGGTTATAACGCATATAACTTAACCTTTGTTATTAGAGAAGTATACAATTCCTTTCTTAATGGATCGTCATCACAAGTGTTGACAATCCGGGACGCCGGTATGTCTGCACGTGAAGACTTGTGTTATTATTGTTATTATTATAAAAAAAGAGGTAACTCACCTTACACTAGTGAAATTACTGATGCGATATTTAGTTCATTTATTGTAATGACTATTATTGGTAGTAATAATTTATTACTTTCTCCTAGTGCGTAGCCACTTAGGTTGTTTTTTTTTAAAAAAAAAATTTTTTTTTAAATTTATATATGAATATGGTTACATAAGTATATAAATTCGTCTAAGAAACACGACACGATACACTGATTGAGGGCGTAGTTCAAGGAACCCTAAATTAGGCTAGGTTTTTCATTAGAAAAAACTGCGTTAGGTATTCAGTATCCTGCCCGGGACCGAAGTAGAGACCTAATTTCTATTTTCGTGGAACAATTTGCATTCTAAAAAGTACTTAATTTTAGTTGCAATGAAAGAATATGCAAGCATATTCTTTTCTTTTCGTTGGCAAGAGACGGCATAAGAAAATTCTTGTACAAGTGGTAGGTATAAAGGCACCTAGCTCTCATCATACTGGGGTAGGTCATTGGGTAGTAAGAAACTTAGGAACCTTATGGTTGTAAATAACCTTGTGTATATATTAATATAAGGTCATGTATAAATGGAAATATCATTTCAATTATAATTTTTTTATTTTTTGTCCTTTTTTTTTTCGGGTTTTTCAATCTCTTTCATTGTCGAATTATTCTCACATGTAGGTTAAATCGTTATAGTATTGGACATCTCACACGTTGCGATATAGGAGAAATTGGGGCGGTAAAACGTTCACAATCGGGTAGTTACCCACTCCTTAACGGGGTATGTCTCAATTCTAGCGTATGTTGGAGTGAATTCACGATGAAAAGGCAATGTAATAATAATATTACCACATTTTTGTTATCAGAATCGGCCCAATAGACAACACTATTCGGTTCACATAGGTTGTGGTGGTATCGAATTTTAACCTTCTTCCGCGATCATATAACAACGGTTACTCGTTGTGTGGTATTATAGAGCTGTTACAAGTCCGATAGGATGGAACTTGGGTATCGACCTAACGTGTCATTCGGCAGGTAAACTATAATCCAAAGCGTGATAGGATGGCTAAACTCCTTAGAATTAGAGCAGAAGGATTGTTGGAAACGCGAATTTCCGAACAATGGAAGTATATATGATTCCGGTGTTAGGAAGAAATTCGTTACTCAATTAAAAAAAAAAAATTTTTCCTCTTCTAATAACATTGTCGGTAGTATTAAATTTTCGTATTTTTTGTGTAAAAATACGTGGCGTTGTTGTTATTTATTTTAATTTTTTTTTTCCTTCTTCTCTCCTTACGTAGTCAAACCCTGAGAGTTTAAGTTGAGTTGAAACAAACTCGAATTGAAAGTTATTTAACAAAATTGTACTCACACACATAGAGTTTTTGGTGGGTAAACAAATGTATATTCAAGTGTTTTAATTATGATAAATGTAATTAATTAAATTACTATATAAATATTTTGTAAACACGTAATTGATTACTTCGGTATCAATATGGTAAGCCAGCGTGTAAAGTCCTTGCCATATCAGGACGCAATTGTACGGTGTTTTGTAACTTGCTATATCACTGTATTCAAATAAGGAGTAGTACTTCTCGTAGTAAGAAGATTTAAGAGTATGCACCCAGTTGAGTAAATTAGCTCGGTAATGTCATAAAGTTATGTCATTCGGGTCGTATTGTTCTTACTAGAGAATAATGTAATTGCACTTATGGTCATTACGGTTCGTCTGGTTTATTTTGGTGGGAACACCTAGAGGGTGTCCTATGTGGTTTCGTCGAACGCAAGTTCACCGTGAGGATTCCAAGGGATCTATCCGGTTGTCTATGTCGTTGCGGCAAGGGTATATTTCTAGTATACCAAGTACAGCGCTGTACGGGTCACCGAGGGTGAGTCGAGAAAACATGAGAGGATTCATATTATGCCTGAAAATTAATATTCATGATAGGTTTTGTAGCATTACCTTACAATTATATGCGAACATGAGAGGATGGTCGTTTATGCCTGATAATTAAATGCAAACCAGACAAACCATGACAAGCTGAGAGTGCGGGAAACTAACATTTGGGTTAAAATTGAATTGTGAAAATAGCATAAAGTGTATAAAAACAAAGTTGTATAATTTAAAAAATTCCATTGTAAGACGCGAATATGAGTGATTTCGATCATTTCATGACATTGGTCAGCGTACAATATTCCATAACAGGAATAAAGTGTATAAAAACAAAGTTGTATAATTTTAAGAATTCTATTGTATGACGCGAATATGAGTTGGTTTCGATCATTTCATGACATTGGTCAGCGTACAATATTCCATAACAGGAATAGTGTTGGAAATTTTTTGTCTAATTTTAAGATTTTTACATGGTAGTAATCCTTCTCGTAAGGGTCATGTTTTCTTTATTTCTTCATGCACCTTCGTTAGCGTGTCTTGTATCGCACTAGGTACGTCACATTTTTTTTTAATTTCTTGAGAGAGTTGGCAACCTTTGTTCAGTTATTGCTAGTTTTTTTTAGCTTGGCTCACAGGTAGTTAAAATTTTGTTGGCTCTTAGGTAGGGAGTGTTTAAATCCTGGTGAAGAGGTAGCTCTGTACCTCACATTGTGGCAATCATCGCATCACATGCTGTATGGAAGGTCGTGGTCCCCTGCATCAGCCTCGCTGCCTTTTCCCTTCATTTTTCAGGGGGAGGAGGGTAGTGTTATGTGTTGCCCATAAATTCTACGAACGGACTATACAAGCGGCAGGCAGCTGTGTGTCACGTGCTCAGTACATGTACATTCTCGCGTGATTATTGCTGTCCCTCTCAGGCTGGCAGAAGACATTACCATATATGGCTACACGGCGCGAAATCCAGCCAATGGCAGAAGACATTACCTTATAGGGCACACGTTCGAGTCTTCCGTCTCGCTCATCACGGACAGAGAACTCCGGCCACCGTTCACCGAAGCATCAGACATATTTCAGACAACGGCGCGAGCGGTCGTACGCACTACTACGTACTGTCGGGCAGTATGCCACCCTTTGACGCGGCTAATTAAGTCTTCACTTACGATCCCAGGATGGCGCTATCACGACAGACGCCTGTATAATCCTACTGCCGCCTACTTTATACCATGGCAGCCCTGGCCGCCCGGCTTTTAATCCGCCTACATTGCCGATAGCCGCTTAATTCACCGTTATCACCCACCGGTTCGGTAAGCTGACCGAATCCGCCCACCATGACGCCGAGAAGCCGCCCACGCACCCCGAGCCGCCCCGTTCCGGCACCCGATCTATGAGCTTTGCTCTAGATCTCTCCACTTCGTAGGAAGCTGCCTGCATCCGTACGACGCCACGTGAGATTTTAAACCCTCTTATAGTATTTCCGAGCCTAAATTCAGTAGTATTTCTAGTGCCTCTCTCTCTCTCTTATGCTAGGCCTTAAACAGCTTACCTGGTTGCCTGTAATGTTCACCCTTGCATTATTGAATACATTTGAATTGTGCCTAAACCTTGTTTCATTGGAGTCAACCATCGACAGCCTCGGAGGAGCCCTACGACCCTGAGCTGAGCCTTCCAAGCCGAGGCATATGGCCCCCGGGGGGCCTGCTTAACACTTGTCCCCCCCCGGGAGGGACATATTTCTGGAGACCAGAAGTATAACACTGGACCCTACGTGGCTTCAGTATCACCCTGGCCCCAGGAAGTATGACAATCTGAAACTCTTAGAAAATGAATTTTGGCGCAGACGTTACAACAATGAGCTACGAGTATGTACTCTGTTTAAGGAGCTAAACGTCACAAAATTTATAAAACTGGGAAGACTTCGGTGGCTGGGTCATCTGGAAAGAATGACCGAGCATCAGGCACCAAAGTCCCTGCTTAACTCAAGAGCGAAGGAGCCTGGGAAGACTAAGATTAAGATGGAGCGACAACGTCCTCAAAGATATATCTACCTTGGAGCTTCTAAACTGGAGAGTGCTGGCACAAAACCGAGATGCGTGGAAGAAGACTGTTGAGGAGGCCAAGACCCACCAGGGGTTGTAGAGCCAAGAGTGATGATGATGATGATGACTCTGGAGGTAGGTAGTTAGGCACTCAAATAAACCAACATTCAACCCTTCAAGATTCAGATGTTCAAATGAAGCCATGTTTCACAAAGAGGAAAGCGAAATACTTAATGTTTTATGAAACTTAACATGGCATCGATTAGCATTGTTTATACTATAAATATGATATTTCCTTCTGTCATGGCACATGGCTGAAACGCAAACCAATAAAAATTCCTAACTCGATGATTTTACGTGGAATTTTTGCCGGAATGTACGTTGAGTTAAGGCGTGTTTTGGGTATTGTGATAAGGTTAAGGCCCTTCGTGTTGTAGGGTTGCTAAGAATATTGCGTGACTGGGCGAAATAAAAACGTTGGCCAGCTTTCCCTCGCCTCTGATGTTACAAGACTTAATAATGAAAGCGCATGTAATTACACCGAGGAGAGTGGTGCTACTGCTTTATGTATTTCGAAGGAACGGAAGTGTTTATTTTTATGTGAACACACCCTTTCACACTCGCGCACTTACGTAATACTTTTTGTCAATCGAGAGTGCAGTTGGTACAGTAATTAACGAGATTATAATTGATGATAAGTGCTGTACGCCTTAACCTCCGATCTGTGACTCGCAAGTCTTTGCCTTTTGTTTTTAAATCTGACTTTATCCCTTATGTATAAACTGTATGAAGGACAAGGTCAGAATCGCTTGCGCCAATATCAATCTGGGACCTATGTTCTATTTCATTATTGTAGCTACTCTCAATGAATTAAAAATAATTTTCTTTCAAATATATGGGTTACTGTTGGAAAAGTAATTTAGTTTAGTGGGTAGTGATGGAGAATTAATCTCTGAGGATTAAACTTTCGTTGCCTGAATGGGAACTCGATGCATTTGTCCACTCAGATACCAAATGGTCTTAATGTAAGAATTGAATATTACTTATTTTGTTATCGTGACTCTTGGCAAAGTAATTTAGTTTATTGGGTAGTGATGGAGAATTACTCTATGAGGATTACACTTTCGTTGCCGGGATGGAAACTCGATGCATTTGTTCACTCAGATACCAAATGGTCTTAATGTAAGATTTGAATATTACTTATTTTGTTATCCTGAACATATAGAACGATTATCGGATATTTCATAGATTTTTTTATTGAATCAAATGGTAAAGTTGTGTTTGAAAATAAGCAATAAACTGCTTTAAATTTTCTATACCACCTCAATTATCATGTTACATTATGTAGGGATAATTTTACTGTTATTTCTAAATAAATCAAAGAAAAAAATCTATTAAACTGCCATTTTAATATGTGGGCATGATGTGAAAAATGTGATAAAATTTTTCAGTTTTCACAACAACAAAAAATCCATAGAAAAAACAACCTGTAAAATTATTAACTTGGAACAAAATCCTTTAATGCATTTAGCTTTTCATGTGAGGAATATGTGGGCACGTTTAAGCGATATATTGTTGAATGTGATGTGAGTTAGATTGGCAGCTGTTGTGAATGAAATAAAATACATAAACCAAATGAGTTCCTAGCAATCTAGCTTTCATCGAGTCAAAATCCGTATTCATTGGTCGTCAAATGTTCTGATGCGGGCTGTTCTCTTCGAACCAAACAAATAATAATACATGCTAACAGTCCTACGACGTTTTCAATAAAAGCTTATTAAGTATAATTGCGTTTTATCGTCGAATTATACATTATTACG
Source organism: Limnephilus lunatus (assembly GCA_917563855.2). NCBI lineage: Eukaryota > Metazoa > Arthropoda > Insecta > Trichoptera > Limnephilidae > Limnephilus > Limnephilus lunatus. The sequence continues at coordinate 50,693,185 of OU830602.1, read as the reverse complement.
CGTGATAATGTACTGCTTGTTGTTCCGACGTACTACTTGAAGAAGGATTATTTTAATAGGGCTTTAGACTGATCATTAAAATTAAAAGCTTCCTTAGTTGAAACGTTAAAGCGGTTAAAGTTAAAACATAAGTGTTAAATTACACGTTGTATTTCCTATGTATTAGTATTATTAAGAATGCCAATTAATATTGAATTTAGACGAGGTTGATAAGAGTTATTGAAAATAATTGGTTTACAGTAATTAAGTTCAAAATTAAATTAATAAAATGTAGATGTCACCAAAGTTAAAAATAACTATAAATTGTATTAAATGAAAGTTATAAACTGTAAGTATTGAAAATAATTCCCTTTGTATACGTTAGTATTTAATGATAATAATCCACATATTTCGAATCCATCATCGAAATGATGAAATGATCTTGTATTTGTTCAAAAAATACAGGCAATTACCTAGCATGGTGGTCGAAAAATCCTCAAATTATGTAAATACAAAGCAATTAACAAAGAAAAAAATAAAGATGACTTTTATTTATTAAAATAAAATGGCCAACTGAAGAATATAACAATTAGCGGTGAGAAAATGTATTTAATTAGATATTTGTACAAAAAATAAATTATTGTATTTGTGTAACAAAAACTTTTATTAATTAAGAGCCTAAATAACAAATATTAATTAATGTGACAAACAAAAATTATTATCTATCAAGGTGAAACTAGTTTTTTGACCAAGATGACAAGAAGATGCAGAAAGAGACTAGAATAGCCAAGAAGACTTAAGAAGGAGCACGAAGAAGCGAAAGTTATCCAGAAAAAGTGAGAAAAACCAGGATAGGCAAGATAAGATAAGAAGAGAATAGAAGAAGCAAGATGGGGGGGAGAGAGATAAGAACAAAGAAGAGCCAAGAAGAGCCCAAAAAAATCACGAAGAGCTAAAAAGAGCCTAGAAGAGGCAAGATATGCAAGAAGAGTCAAAGCAAACCTAGAAGAAAGAAGAAAGAAAAAGAAGACCCCCAAAGAGACAAGAATAAGGAAGATACAAAGAACGACAAAACAACGCTTATTAATTCCTTTATTCTTACTTATTATAAATTCCAATAATGGCTTATTAGGTTGCAATGTCCACCGGTCGATTAATCTCCAACCTTCTTCCTTTCCTTAGAATAGGTACGTGTTCCAAGTACCTACTAACAAATCAGCGCCCCCTAGTGTACCGGTCTCGCCGGGACAGAAATGCACCTGAATGGAGTGGTATAATCGTATCTTTATATACGAAGATGTCTCCAAAATGTGATTGGCTAATTCCGAAAAAATATTGTTCTAGTATTAATATTTCCAGAAGTAGGTAAATAATTAAAATCATATTAATAATAAGTAGTGAGTGTTAATTTTTTTTTTATAAAGTTGTCAAAGGAAATATGAACTTAATTTTATTCAACATATTTAAAAAGAATTATTGATGTAGATCCAAAATTCTATGAAGCGATAAAAGAAACATGAAAAGCTTAATGTTTCTTGATCCCTTCCCGTCCCATGTTAGATTTTCAGAAGATTCTTTTATTTTTGTTTTAATATTTACTTTCTTGCTGAATTTCCCATTTTTTGGGGAATTTTATATCCACCGAAGGTCACGCGGAAATTCCCGAAAATGTCTGAAAATTGTTTTATTGAAAGGCTCCGCGGTTTTTAATCTTGCGGTTTCAAAGACTTTTAAATAGTTCCCTCGAGCAAACTTCGAGATGTGTTTTTTCCTTCGGCGAGGGAAGTCTAAATTAACATATTATAAAAAGAGATATATATATAAAAAGCTTCGAAGGTTCCGTTTTGGGTTTTATCCTGTCACTCAGCCAGTTTTAAACAGCGTTAGGGAGTTTAATCCTGAAGCAAGAAGGAGGTTGCTTGCTTTTTGAGCAGAAACTTTGAAGTACTTGGAATACTGGCCTGAATTATTCACATACAATAGAGAGAGATATTCCATTTCCTTATTAATTATTGTTTTTTTTTAACGTAGGTATTTTCTTTGTTCTTTGATTAGGTGAAAACGCATTATATAATATTATATACCACGTTTTCAAGATACACGCGATTTGAATTGTTTTATGATGTTGCTAAGATAAATACGTCGTCTGTTAGTGGTATAACCACAGTTTTATGATGTTTTCAGAAGGCGAAACAGCTGTCATGCGAGTTACTAATTACATACCAGAACTTGTTAATAAATAAACTGTTTATATAGATTGAAGAATAATATTATTAAAAAGGCATATAAAAGGAATGAAAATTAAAACGAAATTCTAAAAATTAAGCTTGATAACAATAAATTGCTAAGAAACCTTAAATTATTATTTTTATTTGAAATTAACGACAAATAGTAGATGATAAATGTAAATAAGTTGATGGTTCATGCAATGTGAGTGTTTTATTACAAATTATATAATGTCGAAAATAAAAGCTTTCTATGAAAATATATATAATTTATCATTTTAATCCGACACTCAAACGGAGGGCATGCCAAATTATTTTGACTTTTGATTTTATGTGGGTTTACGTAAGAAAATTGAAGTGAGTTGTATTTAAAAAAAATATCCCTCAATGTATTAACACTAAATTTATCTACCTAATATAGTAAAGTTTAAAAACCCACTTTTAGTGCATGCCGCGCATGGTGTATTTGTTTGCATTATGCACAGGTAAACAACATGTTTATATAAATAAGTATAAATGTTTAATTTGTAAAGATAGTTAATACTAAATATGATGACGACAAAAGAACATATAACATATAATGCATTAACAATGATTTACAAACTGAAAAATAATATGCTACCAAATTATCTGAAGAGTAACATTATGTTTCACGAAAATGTTCACAACTATCCTACGAGAAGACGCGGAGAATTTAGGCTTCCCAAAACTAAACTTTCGTGCACACAAAATAGCGCGTTTTATAAAGGACAAAAACTTTTTAACAGCCTGCCGAATGCCGTAAAGGAAGCCTCAAGTCTTAGCACTTTTCGTAGGATGCGTGCATTATATGTGAAGAATATTTTTTGATTCATAACAATCTTACCAATATTATTGTCATATCTGTTTCCTCAAAATGTATTTTTATTTTTGTAATCTTTTTTTTTTCCTCTTAAAATGTATTTTAAAAATGTAACTGTATCAATTGTATTTGTTTATATTTTCTTACTAGATGTATGAAAAAAAATTTGCATACATCTAAATAAATGTTCAAAAACAAACAAAAAACAAAAAAGTTATTTTTATTGCAAGCCTGCAACGAGTTCCTAATAAAATTTCCTTAGGCTCTATACATAATGTTACGGAAGCTAGGCTGCAAGCTTTAAGGCCGTGCGGCGGCAGCTTCAGAGCAAATTGCATGACTTATAAACAAATTACACAGGTACACGAGACATATGTATATAAGCTGGGAATTTATTCCGTTGCGGAGGAAACACTATGGAGTATTTTATGTGTCACCTCGACTGTTGGTTTCCTCAGAATACTTGATTTTCTCAACTACATTGAGGAAATATTTCTTTTCGGCTTGGTTTTAAAAATTCTCTGTCGACAAATTCTGCTGGGTAGTTTCATTTTTTCCGGAGCCAGTGGAATTATAGCATGCCTAATTTGGGAACGCCGAGAGCCTTTAGGTAGTGAGGATGACAAGAATATGGGAAGAGGAGGATTGGGAAGTTATTGGATAATTAAATCTTGTCACTAAACGCGGTCAAACACATTTCAAGCGTTTTGATTCTGAATTGTGCTCCTTCACCAGTGCGATGAGGATTGTTTTGAACTTGCAAACTTTGGGTTCAAAGATAATATATACATTTAAAAAAGGAATAATAGTAGAACTAGCAGTCAAAACTCGCTTCGGAAGTACGTTAGGAACTGGTTCCAAAAATAGCCGGTTCCTTGGATCCACTGTGATCCAGTGACAGCTAGTCACCGGGACAAAGTCACCGCGGCAGGCAATGAGATCATATGTAATATTATATTGCCGCATAATAGTATTATTCACAACTGCTGGTTACAATAATAATCACATAATCGCCAATCTCTCCACATCCGGAGAGACACGCGAATTTACAAATCCGTAGTACTTAGCCTACCAGGGTATGCTAATCACGCAAGCTGTTAACGTAAGTAGCGCCATCTTTTGGCATTGCTTTAATTCGGTTATATTACAAAAGCACATTTGTATGCAAACTCCATGTAGGAAAACGGTTTTGCGTAAGGCGCGGAGTCAGAATTGTACTGGTAGTAGGATTCTTAAATTTCAACCGTACAGACGTTAGCGTAATAATAACGTCATATTGTCATATAGTATTATTTTACCGGTATTGTCAGTGGCTCAATTAAAGGGTTGATGGTTATTTCCGCCACTGACGGCATAGACTATTTCATCTCCAGGAATAAATTTCAAATGGTTATGCTGCGGAATAGAATCAATTTGGATATCGACGTATTTAGCATCAACAAAGCTGCTTTTAAATGGCAAGCGGTATTGCTGCAAGTATCAGAATAGTTCACAAAGCGTAGTGAAATCCCGTTTTAACTTGACCGTTCGGCTCGAAAAATGTACAAAAATATCATTGAAGATCAAAATTTCATTTTATTTGTATTTTTTATTTCAAATAATGCCTAGAATCACTGGTTAAAAGTGGGTCAATTCCGTCGCTTAACACCCTGTCTGGTTTATTATTAAATATGCAGGTATTTAAAAGTACCGACCTACTAAATTTGTTTGTACGTTCCGGTTGCTGTTTTATTGGTTCAGTAAAGGTTATTTACAAATATGAAATGGAATATATGACTCACAATCCGAAGGTCGGGGGTTCGAACCCAGCGTGCGCAGATAAATTTTATTTAATCAATTTGTGGTTCAAAAATTTCACAATTAATTTATTTAAAAATAAAATATAGTATATTTGCGGCACGTTCCAGAGTGGAAGATACTCTCAGTATCGCCCTGGTGTAAGACCACCATTCAGAATTGAAACGTTGCTTGTAATGGATTTAACCGTGTTTGGTGACCAGATCTGAATAGTCAGGTACTTTCCTACCTTCCTCTTCCCCATCTCCTTCCCCTCCCCACTAAATTCAGTTTCACAACATACCCTAATCGGGGATGCCATAGTCTCATTGGCTCCAGACGTTAGCAGTTGGTGAGTCTTGTGCGGTTTTCGTATAAAAAAAAAAACAAAAAAAAATAAAAATAAAAAAAGTATTACATAAAATATTTGGCGTGTAATTAAGCAGGCAGTTATTTACGTATCTACTTTCAAATCTTATGATTTCATAAGAAAATTTGGTTTTCATTTATTAAATAAGAGAAAATTATACATTTTCCTTTTTGGACTTCTACTGTTTACAGAACAACTAGTACCTACATTTTATTTTATTTTATACACCATATTTGTATAAAATATGTATTTCATATTTACAAATTTATTTGGTAGAGAGATGTAGAGTGCGTAATCTGCAAGTAGTTTGTGTTTTCCTATGTAACCTAAAGTTGCATATAAGCAAAATGTTCTCTTACGAACGGCACTCAATAAAATACAAATTTATATCATTTGTCTAAGGGAGGTAACGGGAGTCTTTGTTATCGGGTGTGCATAAATATATACACCTAAGACCTTTACTGTGTCATTCAAAACTTCTAGCATCGCGTGCAAATTACATACATAGATATACGAAGATTCATCAACATAATAATTATGTATAGAAAAGACACCTAAATCTTTTAAAAGGTGGTGCAAGACATCTTGAGTCTTGACGTGTGTTTTCATCATTAACCTAAATTTCCTTGAACAATAAAATGTGTTCATATAATAACGCTGCAAGAAATTAGTAGCACGTTGCACATGCAAAATTGTCGGTAGAAGCGAAAATTGCATTTTTAACTTGACACTCTGATTGATGATAAGGCTGATGTAACGCCCTGCGACTGAACAAATTTCTAGCGAAACGTGTCTCGCTTTTTTTGATAAATTACTTCAGTATTCTACTACAATAATTATTTATTGTGAATTTCTAGTAGCGGAATTTCCCGATAGCGTAGTTAGTAGAGGGATCCTTGATAAATGGTTCAGATGAGATCTCCCCTCCTGGAATTTAGCATTTAGGAGATCGATTCAACAATTTTTCACTCGACACGTATTTCCGCATTTTTTGTTTGTTTCCCTTTAAAAAATAGATAAGCGTTAAACACCCGCATTTTTTAAATAATCAATTTCGTCTCGTGCATTTCGTACAAAAGAGCGCTATTTTTCAGTTTAATGGTACCAATAACGAGCGGAATGAAATTCATGCTAAATTCTTTGTTACCTATTAACCATTTCAAGAGAATTGCACTGTGTGGGCATTCTTTGGGAATGTGATTGAAAAAAAAATATTGATGCTTTTTAAATTCTGTTTTCAAGGATATTTACATTTTTTGATGATCCTGGTACAAATCAGTGGTAGAACTGTTAGGTTTACGATTCTACACACTTACATCAAGAGGTTATGGGTTTTTAATATCGTTTTCAGAGGAGTTTGTGGATACTTTTACTTTAATTTCTAACTTTTAATAACAACATACCCACATCTCTTTAATTTTCTCCATCATTTATTAGGGAATCATACGTTGGATAACCAACACCTCTGCCGTATGTCACCCCGAGTGGTTCGTTACGTTTGGTGACTTAGTAGGGGTGCCCGGGTCCATGGGTTGAGGTTTGTCCAGGTTTTAGCAGCGGATGCGTCTGCTCACCTGCTGCATGGCGGGCCGGATCAAGAGAGGCTGGTTGAGGGAGGCCTTTTGACTTTTCCAGCCGGATTCTCGACCCATCGCCTTGCACCGTAGTTGGAGAGATGGATTGCCACTCCTGGATACACTAACCCCCAGATTCCTACCTACCCCTTGTACCTTTTTCCTTCCCAGAACTACCTATCCTTTCCTTCCTTAAAAAGACCCTCCATACAGCATTCCTTAAAATGACACAGGCCCTGAGGGAAATTATTTTCCTCAGGGCCTCCTGTGTAGAGCTAATGTAAAAATAACATCATTTTAACGCAGCATAACGTTCATTAGTCAAATGCATTGTACATATTATAGTTTTGTGAGTGATCGACGAAATCTGTTAGCTATAAGTTGTTATAATGGCTTGTCTAGTCTGTAGTTAGAAGTAAGAGTATAGAAATATATAATAGGTACATTTGTTCAGCGCCCTTAACCTGATTTTTACAAAAACGACGCTATGCAAATCATTAAAATATAACAAATATTACATACATACATACATCTTCTTCCCCTTGTCCTATTCGGGTCGGGGACCCATTGCATCGACAAGGCTCCTCCATAAGTCCCTGTCTTGTGCTGATTGTTCGGCTTCTGTCCATGGTAGACCCATCCTCTCCTCACACAGTTTCAGGAGTTGCCTCGCCCAACTGTGTCTAGGGCGGCCCACTGGACGTCTTCCTTCTGGAATCGCACTCAGTATTTTCCTCGGAATTCGGTCATCAGACATTCTTAGTACATGCCCAAGCCACCTCAATTGTGATTTTTCTATGAAGAGTAGCAGTGGTTCAATGTTTAGATCATCTCGGATCGTCGAGTTTCTTATATGATCCCATTTCGTAACTCCTGCCACTCCTCTCAAGTATCTCATTTCGGCAGCTTGGACTCTGGAGCGTGTTCTTTCATTTAGCATCCATGTCTGGTGGCCGTAAGTGAGCGTTGGGCGATATACCGTTTTAAACACTGCCATCTTTGTCTTGGTGCTAAGCTCGGCTTTTCTTATTACTGAGCTGTAGAGAGGACGCAATACACTGCTTGCCGCACATATTCTTCTATCAATTTCTCCGTCTTGCCGACCATCGCTGGAAAACTCGACCCCAAGGTATTTGAACCTGTTCACCTGTTTCAACTGAGTCCCATTAGCGATTATGTTGCATTGAGTTTGGTCCCTTCCTATAACCATTACCTCCGTTTTTGAGGTACTCATCTTCATTCCCGCCGGCGCGCCGTGCACTCTTCGTTGAAACGGTTAATCCACTCTTGTAGTCCCTCCTGTGATGTCGTTAACCTCGCGATGTCGTCAGCAAATAGTAGGGAGCTGATTCTAGTACTGCCTACCAGGGCTGCATCCGGTGTTTGGCTTTTTCGGCTGATTCTGTCCATGAATATAGTGAAGAGGATTGGCGACATAGGGTACCCTTGTCTGAGGCCGATTTCCACTTCAAATTCTTCCGAAACCTGACCGTTTATGCGGACCCTACTGCTACTATTTTCATACAGAGATGCTATGCCTTTTAGCAAGTTGCCTTCAACTCCGTATTCCTTAAGCACCTCCCACAGTAGTTGTCGCGGTACTAAGTCATATGCTTTCTCTAGATCAATAAATCCAACATATGATGGCTTACCGTATTCCCAACATTTTTGTATGGTCACTTGTAGTGTAAAGAGTTGATCCGTAGTGCCTCTACCTTGTCTGAAGCCGCACTGTTCTTCTTGAATCTTGTTCTCTGTCGCTCTTCGACATCTTTTTTCCAGGATCCTAGCGTAAACTTTTCCTGGTTGACTGAGAAGTGTTATTCCTCGATAATTGGAGCACAGTTTCTGGTCCCCTTTTTTAAATATTGGTACTATAATTCCTGTCCTCCAGGCTTTTGGGGTCTTACCCGTTCTCCAAGCCACTGAGAAAACTCGCGTTAACCACCTGAGGCCTTGGTTGCCCATAGCTTTTAACATTTCTGGCATAATTTCATCTACGCCGGCTGCTTTTCCCCTTTTAAGGGACTTAATTGCCAGTTTTACTTCTTCCAACGAAATTTCGCCCTCTTCGTCCGTTTGAATGTTATTTAGCTCTTCTTGGGTTCCTGTCTGGGGGGCGTTCAGCAGCTTCTCAAAGTATTCTTTCCATCTACTGAGAATTTCATTTTCCTCCCTCAATAGGTTCCCTGCCTCATCTTTTATGCATCTGGTTGCGATTGCGTCTCCCTTAAGAAGTCGTCGTATTGTTTGCCAGAAAACCTTATTTGCCGTGTGATAATTTTCTTCTAATTTGGATCCAAACTCTTCCCAGGCATTTTTTTTGGATTCCTTGACCACTTTATTGGCAATCGTTTTTTTTTTCTGAGTACTTTTTACGGTTTTCTTGTGTAGGATTTGCAATATACTCTCGGTATGCATTTTTCTTTTCGTTAACTGATCGTTTTACACTTTCCGTCCACCAGGGTGTTCTCTGATTATTCGAACTTGATTTAACTCGCTTCGTACCACAGGTTTCTTTCGCTGTTTCCACTATTGCGCGTTGGAACATTTCCCATTCGTTTTCCACGTTTGATGTGACACTCGGAACTTCTGAGAAGAGTCGGTCTATCGTATTATTGTATTTTTCAACAAATATTATAATCAATAATTATCAGCCTGAAACACTCATTTACACTGAAAAAATCTTCCGAGAAAAAATACTGGTCGCCAACGGGAATTGAACCCGTGACCCTCTGATTGCCGGTCAGGAGCTGGTAATTATTGATTATAATATTTGTTATCTACCCTTTGTGCTATGCATAAAAATCTTGTTTAAACGTTAGTTTATCAATCAAATATAATTTTTAATATTATTTACGGTGCTCCAGATTTTATGTCCGGGTTAAATCTTTCCCAAATGAAAGACTAAACCCTTCCACACACTTTTCTATAATAATGAAAAAATTAATAATTTAAATATAATTATTTTTTTCATTTTTTTATATATTATCGTATTATGCTCTCGTAATTATGTTTATGAAAATGCATTATGTAATTCTTTTATGTAATTTTTATACCCTCTGCAGTTTAAAAACGTTTTTTTATTTCTTTCTCTTTATCTTTTCCTTTTGTATATAATAATATAATTTTAACCTAATTAAACTTTTATAACCATCAAAACTTTTTCCTCCTTTAGTTATCTGCATGCAATCAATCACGTAAACTGTAAATATAAGTGGAAGCCTGTCAGGGCGTTGATAAATTGTAAATAAATAAATTTTCAGTTCAAATGGTTATTTAGATCGTATGCTCGTTACACAAATGTCTAGTTAAAAGTTTAAAAAGGGATCTCCATTGGCCCAAAATTCCTTCCCACTCCTCAAACCTTTTTCCTTTCCAGAACTTTCTCTCCTTAATTTCCCTAAAAATACCCCCATATAGCATCCCCAAAGATGAGATAGGCCCTAGGGAATTTCTTTTCCTCAGGGCCTCCTATGCGGATTTAATGTTTAAAAAAATACTTATTAACATGTTTGTACATTTCGAAGCTAACGACGAAAGTTCGTAGCAATAAACGTTAATTTTATTTGTTTATTAGATTTATCAACGCTGAATTCTAATGCATGGATTATAAAATTTAAGAAAAACAAAGTTTAAATGATATTTAATTATGCATGGTTAAAAAATCTTATTTATTGAAGATTTTTTCAAATAGATTTATATTTCCACTTGATTCCCTACAGATCAAGGCAGTAGAATATTGGCCAAAATCAACCGTGCGACGGACCAGCGGACCGTCCGCGTCCCGGCGCCGACCCGTCAACTGAGGTCGTTAATAATTATTATGGACACGGCCAACGCCGGGACACGTTAATACCGGCTCGTGACGTCACCGATCGGATCGGCCGGAGTAGCTTGAATTATTCTCATGTTTAATGAACGGCCATTTTCGGAAGATTCGATTAATTGAGTCTGCCGATTATTGCTTACTGATAAACTACTTTGTGCACTCGGCAGGTAGATAATAATGCCTTGACATTACTAAATAATACAACCAATGGTCGTATCTTCTTTCAGGATAATTTGTTTTCTTTTCGGAACACCTCATGTTATGATATGATTATATGTTACTAGCTGGGTTACCCGGCTTCGCTCAGGACAATAAGATAGTGTTCTGGAATGTTGCACAATGATGTTCCCGATTCCCTATTCCTGATCATTCCACGACATACTCCGCCACTCCTTCCACAACTTTCTAGAGCTCTATGGAACCTTATAGAACTTTCCGGAAGACTGTTCTATAAATTTCAAGAGGGCGAAACTTTCAGCCCTTATATCTTAAAAAAACGCCCTTTAGGTAAAAACGGATACCCTTATTCCCTAGGGGGGATAGAGATTTACCACACCATATAACTCCCTTGATCGAACCGGGATTTGTTTCTGAGTTTTTGCAAGCTGCACGTTTTTTTGGACTTTCTTTTATAATATATGCCATATTCAAATAAATAAAATTTTACTCTTTACATGTCCTTTCCCGTGCGTTCCCCTCCAGCGTTCTACTTCCACCTTCCCCACCACCGCTCTCCCGCTCCCCCGTCCCACCAACCCCCCTGGCACTGCATTTATTGACTCCTCTCCCGCCCGGCCCGTAGCCGAAACTTTTTTCTAATACTAACTATTTTAAACTCGTGATATCTTTCTAATTAAATATCCGAATTGAAAAATTCAAAAAGTTAAGTAAAGTTTATGAAGCTGTCTTGAATATGAAGTAATTTATTTTGATAGGGATTAAAACCAAGATACAAATAAAGAGCCTTTTCAGGCGGCTACATTTAAATTAAATTTTTAAAATAAAAGAATACTAATTGTGGCATAACCATAATAGTTAGACATATTATGGAACAACCTTTTTTGTAAATAATGATGTGTTCTATAAAGTCGTTGTACATTATTTTATTCGATCATCAATAGTTTTCGCAGCGCACGCGATTTAAAGAATATTTTAGGTATTTTTTTTAAACCCTGGGTTACATTATTGAAGTTTAAGTAAGGATGCCTATTTTTTTTTTTTTAATATAATATAGCCTATGTCACCCAATGATAGTGTAGCTTCCCAACAGCGAAAGAATTTTTCAAATCGGTTCATTAGTTTCGGAGCTTATTCGATGCAAACAAACAAATACACAAACAAACAAACAAACAAACAAATATTACCTCTTTATATAGTGTATATATATATATATAGTAGATAAATATGATTGTATCTGTGAAAGCTTTGATGTAAATCACTGTTGACTAACCTAATAAAAAATAAAAAAAATATTTAAACGGTCTTCGGAAAAAACACTGCGCTATATATTCAAATCGAAAAGTTTACCATAAAATAATAATTAAAAAGTACACTTTTATAAAATCAAAGATTCAAACTTTTTTTTGGGAATTTTAAATTAATTATTTTTACATGAAACAATAAAAAAGTTATTGACAATGAAGTGCATAATACGTTTTCCTAGTAAAATATGTGTATATATTATTTTCATTATCATTAATTTTAGTTAGAATAAACGTCAGGTGAGCCATTTTTAATACTTTTTTATGCTTGCATTAAATTCATAATGCAAATTCAAGAGGACACCGGCGCACATGATCACCTCGATCCCAGAGTTGTTCAGGTAGAGTCCAGCTCAGGTAAAGGCAGCAGGAGCTTTTGTGGGAGCAGTACGAAGTTAGTAAATAACGTATTACTTTTTCCGAGTGCTGTCGGATGAGGGATGACTGTTTGTGGTTTCGATTGTGTTTTAGACGAGAGAAATCAATCTCTTTTCTCGACTGGGGTCGTAACCAACGTAAACATCCACCTCGGGGATGGTTTTTTTCTAACCGATGTTTGGGCTGTCTTTGGCAACACGAAGGGCTTGTCGCTTCTCTATTTATTTGGCCAAATTGTACATTTCTAAGATGTATTAGATCGGGTTAATTATTTTAATAGGGGTGATAATTCTTATCTCTTCCCAGGAATATATGCGATAACAGAGTTGAACGATATTTTAATCATATTGTGTCTTCTTTTTTAAATATACCAAGAAGATTTTCAGACGGGCGGCGTTTATGTGATTTTTTATACAAATCTTCAGATTTATTCCGATGTTGAAGATTTTTTTATACAAGAGAAAGATCGCTTTCTAAATCTGATTTCAAAAAATGTGCAAAGCCCGGCAGTGCTAGGGATTTTAGAATGTGGCAAAATAAATATTAATAAGAACGAGTGCAGTGAGTACACCACTTTCAAAACTTGAGTAACCTTCCTTTTTAACTTTCCGCCTCGGAGAAAATCGTAGTACATGCGAGAAGATACATTTTGATGATTTAAAAAACCTTAACTGAAATGCCACGTAACTTCCGTCCTTTAAATAAATCTTTTGGAAGATTTCCTCCTCACCGGAATCTAATTTATGTAATTAATAAAATAATGTAATATGCTCTCGTAAATTATGTTTATGAAAATACATTACCTATGTTATTCTTTTTGTTCCCTGTACGCAGTGGATCATGTTAATTGTAAATATATGCAGTAGCCCATCAGGGCGTTTAAATTTTATAAATAAATAAATTTTCTGCTCAAATGGTCATTTAGATCACTAATTTGAAATGTCAATTTAAAAGTTCAAAATGGACGTTTGTCACTCCATTGGCCCCAGATTCCTTCCCACCCCTCATATATTTTTTCCTAAAGGACTCCCCACACATCATCCCCAAAGATGTCATTGACCCTAGGGGAATTTCGTTTCCTCGTGGTCTCCTGTGTGGAGATAGTGTTAAAAAAAAAAGGCTTGGCATTATATTCGTACACAAAATACTTAAAATGGATGTTTATATATATATATATATATATATGTATGTATTTCGAAGCGAATGATGAAAGTTCGTGACCAATAAACGTCAATTTTGTTCGTTTATTAGACTTCATAATGCTGAGATCTAATTTATGAAAAATAAAATTTAAAAACAAACAGTATTTACTTTGAGCAAAATAATAAAATGAATGCTTAAAAAATCTTATTTAATAAAGATTTTTAAAATATGTAGATTTATATTCCCACTTGGCTGGCTTCAGATCAGGCAGGTAAAATGTTGGTCAAATTCAACTGTGCGACGGACCAGCGAATTATAGGTATAAATTATTATATTTTACCGACCGCTGCATAACACGCTGGCATTTTGTTTTTTGCAATACGAGAAAACACAATATTATATTTTTAACCCCCGACGACGCAAGTAGCGGTGTTATAAGTTTGACTTTTTGTGTGTCTGTCTGTGACATCGTAGCTCCTAAACGAATGGATCTATTATGATGCGCTTTTTTTTACAGCTGACGTGATCTAGATGTTTCTTAGCCACAATTCATGAAAATCTGTTCAAGCGTTTCAAGATCATCAGCTCTTTTTTGTGTCGGGGTTGCTTAAAATTTTGAAAATTTTACTCATATTATAAACTTAGTACAACATTTTAATAGATAACGCACAATATTGATGTCATGGGGAAAGCTAGTTTCAGAATCGAAAAGTACTGTTCAAACATATATCAGTATTCTGGATTGTATTTAAATTTAAATATTAGATAAGGATTTATTTATGATATTTAGTTAAATGAAGACAGTATTAGCAAAACTCAATCAAAATCTGAAGACAGAAAAATCAGAAAAAGATATGAGAACGCAGATACCTTAGTATTCATGGCCAACTGCTCTACTGAATGAGCTATGGAATCCATTTCCAATTCGATTACTTTTAACTGCTTCATACTTCGACTTAGAATTACCAACACTATCTTCATTTTTCTTAACGCACATATTATTGGCTGCTATCTTTATATGTGTTTGCAAGATTCAACCCGAACTAAATGCTATCTAGATACTGTCTGGATAAATATTTATCCAGATTATGAATGGGAAATGGGTTCCATAGCTCAATCGGTAGAGCAGTTGGCCATGAATGCTAAGGTATCTGGGTTCGAGACCCAGTGGAACCAATATATTTTTCTGATTTTTCTGTCTTCAGATTTTGATTGAGTTTCGCTAATATTGTTTTCATTTAATTAAATATTATAATTTGAGTTTTTACTCATAAAGTTAAAAATAAAAATAAAAAAAGGATTTATTTTGTAAATCCCGTTTTTTAACCCCCGACGCAAGGAGCGGCGTTATAAATGTGACATTCTGTGTGTCTGTCTGTGGCATAGTAGCTCCTAAACCAATGGACCGATTATGATGCGTTTTTTTTGTTTGAAAGGTGATGTGATCTCGATGGTTCTTAGCTACAATTCATGAAAATCTGTTCAGGCGTTTCAAGGTCATCAGCTGTTTTGTGTGTCGGGGGTGATTAATGATAAAAAACAGATCAATTCATTGATAAGGTCTTAAAATCGTACAAAGTAAGTGATGATAATTCAGATTTTGAAATATTCTCCTATGTATCCAGTTCTTTTGTTTTTGTATAAGTACGTGAAATTTAAAATACTTTGAAATTTATTGAAAATCCAAAATATCTTCATATACTTATGTTACGTATCTTCGAGGGATTTACATAATAGATTATAATAAATGCTGTAAGTATAGCTGAGATCTTCACCTTTAAACGCATCTTCGTTACACGTCCGGTCCAATTGCTTAGCCTCCGGCTGATCTAATCTCCCGCTACCATTGCTTGAATGGTCCCGAAACATTACAAGTGCAGTTTCACTTTGCAACATTTCAGCACCATTGTACTCGAGCTTTGTCTGAGGCGACCAACTGGACATCCTCCCCCTAGAATTGCCCATAGAAGCTTGTTCGCTAGTCGTTACCCTGGCAATTGTCACTGATGGTCCCTACGATCCTAAACAGAGTAACAAACATAAATGTACCAGGATATGTAACATCTAATATCATTAATGAAATAAATAATAATATAAATAAATAAGATAAATAAAAAAAAATCAGAGTGTGCAATTCACACTCGGTAGAAGTGAAATCTTCATAAAACTAAAGTAGATAAGAGTGGGGAGGCTTCGAAACACCGCACTGAGAGGAGACTGATTATTGCATCTCATTCTCTCGCAGGCTAAATCGTATTTTTCTTTTTATCGTTTGTCTGTTTTAAGTGTCGCTGTTTTTCGCTTCTTCGAGTTTCAATTCAAAACGTTCTTAAAGAAGTTTTCACATCAAAAATTACAAGCATGCAGTTTACATGCGGTACAAGTGAAACCTTCAGAAAACTAAAGTAGACAAGAGTGGGAGGGGCTACGAAGAACCACACAAAGAGACCGATAGGCTACGAAGCAACGCACAAAGAGGCGACTGACTATACCATCTTATTCTCTCGCAGGCGAAATCCTAAAGATGTATGTGTATGTCTCTTTTTAGTGTCGCAATTTTTCGTTTCATCGAGTTAAAAGAAGTTTTCACTTCAATGATATCATAAATATGTTATTTCATAAATGTACGGGGAAATCGAAGACGAGGATGTTTAGCTACGGTCATCTTCGTTTTCTATTTCCCTGTGCTCGTTGACCACTCGGCCAGGTACTATTTCCTCCAGCCCGCATTATGAAAAATTGCGTTGCGGAGAGTGAGGGGAATATCTACCCCTATTTGAATTCTACTTGAGAGACAAGACGTCCCTTACAATAATTTTTTTAATGTATATTTTAAAGTAGGTAGTGATCCTTCGGTTTCCGATAGGTACAAAAGGTTTCCTTAATGATCACACAAAGGGAATGTTTCTTCGTTTTGGTTCAGAAAGAGAAAACGATAAGAAACTTTTGGAGGTCGTAGTAAAAGCGAATTTGGCTGCTAAAGTTTATATTTGTTAGATTTATGATGATCATTTTATCGACAGTTTTCTTAAATCCGCAGATAAAAGCGTTTCGAAAAGTTTTTAAAAGGCGAAATGAGCAGTAACTCTTACCCACGGTAGATATCACGGCGGAATTTGAAAGTTCGAATGAGAACGTATGGAAACGTCTGAAAAACGTACGTTAGCAACGCTGGAAAAATAAGCGTGGAGAAGGCAGCCTTACAATACAAAAACAATATACGAGCTTAAGTTTTTTTTTGGGGTGTTATGCCGTGTTGTGCTACCTCCTTCTTTTGTCAACGTTTCAGACAGCGTTACGCTGGGTCATCATCAGATGTGTGACGTGTGTGTTGGACGCTGAGGTACATATGTTTTAAATTTGAACTATGGTGGAAACGTTAGGTCATTTTAACGCGCCAAGTACATAAAATATTATATCATTTCAAAAGTATAATAATAACATTTGTTTATTTCAGCTGAATAGAGCGATGAGTGCAATACTCTGTCCAACATATAAAAGCATACATCTAAATAAATTAATACGATATGAAATTGAATATAGCATAAATAAAATAAAATGGTAAGCATATGAACTACGGTGGCATGATAGGAAATTCTCCGTGTGTGGTGGACGTGGATAAGAGTGTATTCCGATCTTCGGTAGCTCAGACTCACCCCGGCTTCTCTGTGGCGCATCAACATACACCCTTCCCTTTGCGAATATGTGCGAGGCGCTGCAGCGCCAAGGGAGGCCGAACAGCGCTCTGTAAGCGTGATTTTACTGTACTAGGAATGTGTTAATGATGCCTTGGGTAAAATGAAGTCATATGAACACTTTATTTTATATTTTCTCTTTTCTTTTTTATGAACTTTTATGTACATATTATACAATATTTACATTTATTTATTTTCTTTACATGGTACCTAGGTCTAATTTTAACAAATCAGTTTATAACCTCACTAGGTCAAGCCTGTATTGAGGTTAACGACTCTACAATTTAATAAAATAACACAAAAATAATACAGTTATTGAAGAACAATATTGTTGTATGTTTCTTACAGATTATGAGTATAATTAGTTGGTACCTAATCAGCTGAAGGCGATAGTATCTACATTACGTAGGATGACCATAATGTTGAGATTTGACTTTTAGAAAAAAAATATTTATTTTCATAGAATTAAGATGAGAAATATTTATGTAATTTATATATTGCGCTATTAATTTAGCAAGAGGAAGATGAAAAAAAGATAGTTAAGACCAAATAATATGATATTAATTTAGAAATGATTAAGTAGTGAAGAACAATTTACAATCCTCGGCTAACACAAATAATTTAACAGTCTTTTTAAAAATGCTCAAGGAATTAGATGACTTAATATGATCTGGAAGGCTATTAAACAGGAGTGGAGCCCGATAAAAATATTTTTTTTGACCAAACGAAGATTTAGTATGAATTGCAATAAAGTTCAGACCAGAGCCAACTCTAGTAAAACGAATTTGCTGTGTTCTTTCTGAAATATCAATATGATTAAAAAATCTACAAAGCGTTTGTGTAATATATATTTGTTTAACATTCATGACATTACATTCCTTATAAAGTAAATTGGTTGGATATCTAAAATATATTAGAAGTGCATTACATAATACACTTAAAAAGAATGTGGTAAAATTCAGAAAATAGATCTCAAACATTATTGACGGTGTGCTTTTATTCAAATTCGAAAATTTCACTCAAATAGATTAACGTTGTTGAATGTAATTCTACACCGAAGACTCGACTTCGCAAAGATGTTTTTTTTGTTGTTGTCCATTCAATACCCTTACGTTAGTATTTCCTCCTAGTGCTTGTTACGTGAGAGGAATCCGTGCATTAGCCGTACTATTGTTACGTCACGCTCCTGAGGTATGTACCCACACCTAGCGAAGAAATTAGATTACTTATCGAACGATCCCCTAACCTTTCTTATATTATTCACAGGGAAATCTCGCTCTTCACCCACTCCTTTGTACGGGATGACGTGGGATAGTCAAGTAAAGACAGTCTACGTAAGGGTTTTGAATATTTTATATTGATACCCTTAAATAATACAAACTAGCTGACGCAGCGAAATGGATTTTTGTGTTTATTATGTTGAATGATCTCAAGAGTCCTCTAGATTCTATAAATATATTTTTAATATTATATTCACCTTTTCAGACAGTCGTATTCACAAAGTCAAAAACCTTCACCATCACTAAATAACTAATTGTGTTAAAATGTAAGCAAATACAAACTTAGAAACTTTTTATAGTCATTTGATTAAAAAAATTCCGTTCCTAAAGATTTCTAAATAAAAATGAACTCTACTTTTGTCACTAATCTTTTCATAAATCTACTTCTACTACACTATATAAAGAGGCAAGATTTGTTTGTTTGTTTGTTTGCATTGAATAGGCTCCGAAACTACTTAACCGATTTGAAAAATTCTTTCGCTGTTGGGAAGCTACACTATCCTTGAGTAACATAGGTTATATTTTATTTAAAAAAAAATAGGCATCCTTACTAAAACTTCAATGTAACCCAGGGTGTTAAAAAATTACCTAAAATATTCTTTAAATCGCGTGCGCTGCGAAAACTATTGATGATAGAATAAAATAATGTACTACGACTTTGTAGAACACGTCATTTTTTACAAAAAAGGTCGCGACAGCATATGTCTAACTATTATGGTTATGCCACAATAAGTATTCTTTTATTTTAAAAATTTAATTAAAATGTCGCCGCTTGAAAAGGCTCTTTATTTGTATCTTGGTTTTAATCCTTATCAAAATAAATTACTTCATATTCAAGACAGCTTCAATACCTTTATTTAACTTTTTGAATTTTTCAATTCGGATATTTAATTAGAAAGATATCACGAGTTTAAAATTGTTAGTATTAGAAATAAGTTTCGGCTTCGGGCCGGGCGGGAGAGGAGTCAAGAAATGAAGTGCCAGGGGGGTTGGCGGGACGGGGGAGCGGGAGAGCGGTGGCGGGGAAGGTGGAAGTGAAATGCTGGAGGGGAACACACGGGAAAGGACATGCAAGGAGAAACATTTTATTTATTTTAATATGGCATATATTATAAAAGAAAGTCCAAAAAAACGTGCACTTCGCAAAAACTCAGAAACGATTACCGGTTCGATCATAGGAGTTATATGGTGTGGTAGATCTCTATCCCCCCTAGGGAATAAGGGTATCCGTTTTTACCTAAAGGGCGTGCTTTTAAAGATATAAGGGCTGAAAGTTTCGCCCTCTTGAAATTTCTAGAACAGTCTTCTGGAAAGTTCTAGAAGGTTCCATAGAGCTGTAGAAAGTTCTGGAAGGAGTGGCGGAGTATGTCGTGGAATGTTCAGGAATAGGGAATCGGGAACATCATTGTGCAACATTCCAGAACACTATCTTATTGTCTTGAGCGAAGCCGGGTAACCCAGCTTGTGTAATATAAATCAGTAATGGAGGATAGCATATATAAAACCATGCAATATACAGTGTTTTAATTTAATGTAATTTGTGTGCCAAGAGTATATTTTTTTATATGAATACCGACAAGAGTTCAAACTGCTCCCGTCTGAAGCCAGTGAGACTATGGCATCCCCAATCGGGGTATGTTGTGAGGCTGAAGGCAGTAGGGAGTAGGGAGGGGAAGGAGATAGGGAAGAAGAAGGAGGGGAAGTATCTGGCTATGCAGATCTGGTCACCAAACAGGGTTATTGCCATTTCAAGCAACGTTTCAATTCTAAATGGTTGTCTTACACCAGGGCGATACTGAGAGTATCTTCCACTCTGGGGAAAAATACAACCAATCCCTTAGATGTATTATGGCCCAAATATTTTAAGTCAGTTGTCGTGGCAAAAGAGTCCGTCAGACTCTGAAAACACATCCGTATAAGGTTATTGTCATCTTCGTAGAGTCTCATTCGCGTCCTAGTCGAGGCGTGCCTCAAAGTCGCATAGGGTTGATATTTGCTCTATAAGGCCTGCATTTCCTTGTGTTACTCCAGGGTGGTAATCTATGCAGCGTTCGGTAGGCTTTATAATACTTTCCTTGCATACTTTAAGCTTGCTTCACCCACCCCTCCTAATTTTATTCCACAACATCCAAATGTAAATGTACGTAGACACAGGAATAAGGGGGTGGAAGTGTTTCTATAGTGCGCGTCTTCCACATAATATTCAGACTGCATCTTGGGAATCGTCTTATTTACATGTTGCTTTTATGCGTTGTTCTCGGTAAATTCGTTGCATGTTCATAGGGCTACAGAACATGTTTTTCATAAAAGAAAGAACATGGAAAACCTGTGCAGCAAAACAGTATGGTTTTAACATTGGACCCAAAAGTCACCGTTGCAAGCGAAAACCCTAGCAAATGCTGATTATAAAAAGGGGTTTTTCACGGATATACATGTATGATATTTTACTCTACACGTGAGTCAGTATTTGAGCCAGCTAAGGATGGTTTGAAAAAAAATTGCAGTTATTTTCTTTGCAAGTCTTTTAAGATATTATGAAGCTACTTGTTTTTTTTTTTAAACACGAACATTGGTACACCCTTATAGGCGATGTTATATTTGGCCAATGAAGAAAACTTTAACAAGCTCCAAGTTGTACAGAACAGAGTTTTGAAAGAATACCAGGGAAAGGAGATTATGCAATAAAAGAGGAGCTAAATTGGATTACAATAAAAAAAGATTTAATTTGTTAATTTTCATGTATAAAGTTAGAAACACCAAATACTAAAAATCTTTAAGAATGAAATTGTTTTAGGGTAACACAAGTATGAAACCAGAAATATAAAAAGGGTCAGTTTTTTTTACATAAACTCCACACAGGAGCCCATGAAGAAAACAATTTCCCACGAGGCCTACGTCATCTTTGGGGATGCTGTATAGAGGGTCTTTTTGTGGAAAGGAAGGAGTGAACCACGTTTTAGGAAGGAGCAAACACGGAGAATGCCGGATATCAGATAATCATAGACATAGAACTGCCTAATGTACAGAGGATTAAAGATGAATGATGAAATGCCTGAAAGTTTCGAAGAATGAATGTATTTTAAAAGGGATGTTAAGCTAACTCTAAAAATATAATTTTATAAAATGAAATGACGTTTATATTAATTTATGTACGAATGTAGTATAAACTAGCTCGATGAATATTAAAAAAAAATCTTATACGCTTCCTCTTTCCGATTTAGTTAAACTACGCAACATTTTTCTTGTACATATACTCTATGTACTTCTGATGTACTTGCTTCTGTATTTATCAAAATGTAAATGGGTAGGTACAAATGTTTTGTTTATATTTTTATCGAAAAAAAATTTACTGAAATGTTTTACGATTTTAAAACGCATAGCTTTGCATGAAAATATGTATTATTGTTTAATTGTAACAAACGAAAATATTTACGCGTATCAAAAACACAGTGCAAATTAAAAAAAATAGCGATAAATCGCTCTCAAAAAATGTTCTGTGTTTGAATCGTACTGCAGAAATTTCAATCAAATTTATCGGATGCTCCAAACAAATGAAATGCGGTAACCAATTAAAAAATTCTCCAATTATTATTTCGTGCAAGGTATTGGAATAACTACGAAGTGGGAATCATTTGTATCTGTATTATTTGTTTCGTATTACTAGCTGGTTTATTCAGGTAAGTATGGTGCATATATTCCTCGTTTCACGGTACTTTTCTGAAGTGGAATAATGGGCAAAGTTCACGAGGCATTGCGAACTAACTGTTTGTCACTATCGCATATATGGATGTTATTTTGGTATCAATTATAATAATATCAGTATATTTGCTGAAAAGGTGCAAAAATGCAAAAACCACGTAGATTGCATGGAAAATGCATTATCTGAAAAATTCTTGAAGTATATGTATTTGTTTTCACGGTTTGGAAATTGTTACAGAAAACCTTTTTTTAAAGGAGGCCTTGAGGAAAAAATCCCTCTGGGCCTATGTCGTCTTTAGGGATGCTGTGGGGAGGGTCTTTTTTGGGAAAGATAGGAGAGCAAGTTCTGGGATGGAAAAAGGTATGAGGGATGGATAGGAATCTAGGGGTGAATGTGTCCAGGAGTGACGGAGGTATGAATCCATCCCTCCCTCTGCGGTACAAAGCGATGGGTCGAGAGAGTCCGGCAGCTCAGGTAAAAAGGTCTCCGTCAACCAAGCACTCCCGATCCGGCCTGCCACATAGGAGATGGGCAAACGCACGTGCCGCCAAGATCTACATGTCGATTTCTCCCACCTCTTTCCAATCCTCAGAGCACGTGTTCCAAGTTCTAATAAAACTGTGTCTCTTGGTTTACCGGTCGCAACGGGAAAGTAGTGCTCGTCGCTGGGGTGGTACATTAGTATCTTATCCTATCGGTTTTGAGAAATAGTTTCTGCTTAACATTCTTTATTGTGTTATGTTTTATGTGTAATGTTTTGGAATTCTTACAGAACTTTACCCATCCAGTAGGTTAGATTCTAAGGTAAAGAGAGGAAGATAAATAGAGATAAAGGCGCTCTGTAGATAGCAGAACGTTGCATCTGTGATATTTTCTCTGCCTATTTAGAGAAAACACATTGTCTTGTAAGAATGCGTGTGTGCTTTCCTCCAATTTTAATTTCAAACCTGATTATGTACAATTTGCCAAGTGATGTTACATGCGTAGATCTGAAATAAATAGATTGTAAAAAAAGCAATTAAGAACTTTAGCGATGGCAAATCTTTTGAAAATATCCGTATAATAATAAAATCAGGTTAGTGTTATGGTAACACGTGTTAAAATATAGGGAGATAAACGAAGATGCTTCGAAAGTTTAGTCTCGTCGATCCCTTCGTCAGTGCAAAGCAATTTTTTTATAAAGTTGTCGTTGCCACACGAGAACGGGTCGTTTCTAAAACTTGTTCTTGTACTCGACAGCTCATGTATCCTCCTTCCTACAACATTGGTATCTATATCGATTTATTTACGCAGTTCCGTCTTCATTGGAAAGTCACTTAAGGGCCCTTAACTACATATTTTCTACGAAAGGACTCAGCATCCCCAAAGATGAAATGATTTCTTTCAGGGCCTCTTGAGTGTAGATATCACAAAAATTAAACAAAATCGATTTTTTTAACCAAATTGACGACTAAATATGGAAAACTTTTTTTTAGCTGATTTCAGTTTTACCGTGAATAATTTTTGAGTTTATTCCTACTTATTCTTGGATATTTGATTTTACTTCCTTATTTTAGGAGCAAGCGCAACACGGCATATTCATAATACAATCATGAAATCTAACATTTATTTGTACAATAATTGGTGTAAAATAATGTACCTACCAATATAACCACGCTCATTTAGATTTCAACATAATAAAAATCCTTTCTCATATGCTTACCATATAGTAATTATTTTATTTAAAAAAAAAATCTCAAATGACATCAGCGTTAGGTAACTTTCTTTAAAATAGAATTACAAAATGTTAGAAATGTTTAAAACCCCAGAAGGATGATTTTGTATCTTTTGCCACAGCTTGATGCGAGTTAAATCAGCCCTATACCACACATTTTGACAATTTTCTTAAATGTGGTATTCCGTATTGCGCTAACGTGCTAAATACTGCGCTTGTGTTAAGACACCAACTCTTAAAAGTTACCCAACGCCAGAAAAGACGACGCGTTTTGCTGCGTAAACCTAGTTAAGCGATGTCAGTCACGCGAAAATTTGCGAATCGAATGTCATCGCGTACCAATATCAAAATAATGGGACAAACAGAGAATAATTATTTATAAAAGCCTTTTAGGCTTATGTGTTCGTTGTTTTAATACTTAATACATAGTAATTATTCATGTTTTTAGGTAGGTAATTAATCCATTTAATAAACGACAGGCATAGACAGGCCATTGAAAGCCATAGAAAATCACGGCAATTTGACAGCCGATAACGCACGACTGACGCCTTCCGATATCCAACGGATTTTGCCTTTTTGTCTTAATAATATCGTAACGCTGACTTAACGCAAAACACAACAAAAAAGAAAGAGAATCACCCTTCTGGATAATAATGTATTAATACTACTACAAGAGACTTACATTGCTTTAGAGCGTTGGGTTTCCCGCCACCATCCCATCATCTATAACAACAAAATGTTTTTGCGCGCCCAAACGAGAGGGGAGAAATGTGTTTGCATTAAATTTGGTTTATTTCAATTCCACAACATATTAGTTGATGGACCGTAAAACATAATTTCCACAAACTGCACTCATGTCGGAACAGATGTGGACAACGCGCTGTATTTTAGGTGTAAAGCACTGGCTATAAACATTTCAGCCAGCCAGCCCGCCAGTCCGCCGTACAATGGGAAATGGGAGCATACTAAAACCGGGGGCGCTTCAGACTTGCTTGAAAGGTGTTGGGTGCACGAGGGCGGCCAAATTGCAATACGAAGTCTTTGCAACTTCAGTTGAAACAATACTCCAACTATTAAAATAATAAGTGAGGAAGGCGTATACAGAAATTTGCAGCGGGCTTCTCCGTTGTATTGGATGGACCTACCGTTGAATTTGCCCTTGTAGGCCTTGGAAATTGATCTTTCCACAGTGTATATTAGAATTAATTCCGGTAAACGTATTATCTCAGATGTTTCTTAATGAATCCCCAGGGAAGTTACGAATTAATAGTCTTGAAAATGAAATTTGGTGTTCAGCGAAAAAAAAACATTATAGTTACAAATTTGTCGGAATCAATTAAAATGTGAGCCTCGAGCAAAACTCCGTTATTAGAGTTGCATCTCAAATCCACGTTTTTTTAAATTTATTTTTTAATTTATGTAATTACTGCGCAAGAATCTCAACTGCTCCCAATCGTCAGGAGACTATGTATACGTAGTAGAAAGGAGTAGGAGATTAGAAAGAAGAAGGTGCGAAAGTACCTGGATATTCAGATCTGGTCACAAACCACTTAAAAAGCCAATTTAAGCAACGTTTCAATTCTGAATAGTAGTCTTACACCAGGGCGGATACCGATAGTATCTTCTTCTTTGAAACGTGTAGCAAGTATGAGCATTACATTTTATTAGAAAAATTATACAAATTGGTCAAATATAATTTACGCGACCTACGGATTACTAGCCTTACCCCTCGATCACGGAGGCCGTCAAAACAAATAGATAAAACTACTGTACAGTGGCAAAATGAAATCTTGTGTAAAGGGTTCAGCTTATATGGTTGCCCATTTCTTTCCTGACCTAGAAAAAAATGTTTCCGATTGTCAAATGAAGTTGTCTCAAATAGACATTCAGTGCCATTTTGATTTGTTAATATTCGAGAGGACAGCTTCAACGATTGATTTTTACCCCGTCAACGGATTATGAAATTTTAAGTTAGGTTATTTGAACATATTGGCATAATGCCGATTTGATGATAACTTCTTATGTGATGGATCAAACAACGAGGCCTAAGAAAGATACACTAATATGCCTAGAAAAAATATTAGTCCGTTGCATTTTCTTAAAATTCACAACAAATATTTATTTCATTAAAAAATTGGCTTATACTAGTATTAAGGTGAAGCATAAGTATTTTCTATTAATCTTTAATAAGAATCGGTTGATATTTTGAAAACCAAAAAAACACTTCGTGTAAATTTAAGCTTTTCCTATTACCTTATAAATTTAGTTTTTAGCTGTTAAAAATTGTGACTTACTGTATAAAAAAAACATGATCACTCAAAATTATTTTTTCATAAGAAATATAAGGATGCATTTAAGAAACGATTTTTTTTTTGGCTTGTGCATTCCTCAAGTACGTACACTGCTGACAGAATTGTAATCATGCGAGATGTGAATAATTTTTTTACAATAAAATAATAAATTATTTTCGCACACGGGCGGTTGCACCCTAGCAGCGGCTCTGATCACTAATACACCTATATAGAGTACACACGTGCGGTATATTCGCAATATATATTTGCGCTATAAAGGTTTGATAAAATACGATAGTGCTAGTCTCTAAATTCATACAAGGGTGGTTGGAGCTATTGTAAAAGTGGTTGTTGGGACTGTCTGAATATGCTTTGTTTTTCCATTTAAGCAATTCGTTCCGAACAACCGGGATGATCCGGATGCAGAACCATTCATTATTCTAGGTGCTCCATAAATTCACTTTAATAAGCATTTTTTGTACCGTTTATTATTCCTACTCTCATTCTCGGAACGGGATGCAAGTAAAAGAGTACAGTTTTAAAATGAATTCGGTCGAAGTGTATACCTATTATTTATGTATCTTTGCTGTTTGATACAATTTTTTGTATTTTTACGATTAAGTTTGCTCGTGTTCTGATGAAGCACCATTTAAAGTATGTTTTATTTAGCTATAAAATGTTCACATCTTATACTCGTATCTAGTATATCTATGAATAACTACTATAATATTATTGTATTACCTATAAAATTTGGACTTCACAACATTGAGACATAACCCGCGAAAAACTGCAAGACTTTAGCCTCCTTAACATTTACAGGGAGTTCATCGAACATAAAACTTTATAATTATTAATATTGTTTTGTGGTCCCTATAAATTTGTTTTATGAAGTCTAAAAGCCTTGCAGTTTCTCGTAGAAGAGCATTGATTAGGTACTATTAAATAGCGCGTTTTATAAAGGACAAAAACTTTTTAACAGCCTGCCGAATGCCGTTAAGGAAGCCTCAAGTCTTAGCACTTTTCGTAGGATGTGTGCATTATATGTGAAGAATGTTTTTTGATTCATAATAATCTTACCTATATTATTGTCATATCTGTTTCCTCAAAATGTATTTTTATTTATGTAATCTTTTCTTTTTTTCCTCTTAAAATGTATTTTAAAAATGTAACTGTATCAATTGTATTTGTTTATATTTCCTTACTAGATGTATGAAAAAAATTTTGCATACATCTAAATAAATATTCAAAAACAAAAAAAAAAACTTCAACATATAATCTGGTAACAATTTATTATTTAACTTTTAAAAAAATAGTAGAGTTTTATAGACTAATCGTTGCCACACTACAAGTTGGGCAACGTAAAACACACACCACTATTATAATGACAAATAAAATACACGAGCAGCGAGCTATGGCGTCTGAAATTTGTATGTAAAATCAACTATTTTGAGCTCCCAATGCCATTCATCAAGATATAGCTTTCAAATATCTTACTGTCAAAAATTGCTGTGTCCACATTTTTAAAGCTCGAGATAAAAGTAAAACGAGCATAAGAAATTTGAATTAATGTTTGAACCGTTATTAATATTATTATTTCTTTTTGTTTCAGATACACAACTCATTAATCATCGAAATTCAAAATGGTTCTAAGATTATCTAAAATCACAGTCATATCAATATGCGCAATTTTCATAATAATCTCTCAAGCGGAAGGACGTCAGATGGAGAAAAGACGCAAAGAGAAATCGAGTGGAGTAATAGTACATTCCCGGAGGTTAAATATCTGCGACATTACAGACAGGGATTCTAAGGTGCACTGCTACTGCGAAGAAAATCAGGCTGCGCAAAATGCAAGCAGGGCAGAATGCTGGGTTTTCAACGGTGGAATGTCCAACGAAGATCCTATTTGGGCCGCATTCTCCTCCCAGACTAATCTCGTAGAGCTCAACTTTAACGTCAGAGCCGACGGTGGGCTTAGCTTTGTGCCAACAAGATCTCTCCACGCTCTCAGATACCTCCAGATGCTGACGATCAAGTACGCAAACATAGACGAAGTTACCTCCTTCGCATTCGCCAACTTAACGTCTTTGAAAGAAATATCAATGACCAGAAACAAAGTCGTCGATATTCAAGAAAACGCATTCGCCAGCTTGCACAATTTGACCATTATAAATTTGGATGATAATAGGATTACAGAAATCAAAAGAGATTGCTTCTACGATTTGCCCATGCTGCAGAAACTTTACATCACCAACAACAATATAAGTGTGCTACATGACGGAGCGTTCAAGCATCTTACGCAACTCATCAATTTGGAACTAAATAGGAACAGCATTTCTATTCTGACGAGAGAATCATTTGATGGACTTGCGAATTTGAAGCGTCTGGATTTAAGCAACAACAGAATGAATATGATTGGAGATTTCACTTTTGCAGAATTATGGAATCTCCAGGATCTAATGCTGGATAGGAACGTGCTTCAGTTCATGTCTGAGCGAGCTTTTGACGGGCTTTCTCAGTTGAAGAAGCTGTCGCTGAGTGAGAACCGCCTGTCAACTCTCACTGAAGGACTCTTCGAAGGAGTGAGGGGACTTGTCTTTTTGGACCTTCGCAGCAA
This sequence comes from Limnephilus lunatus, assembly GCA_917563855.2. Lineage (NCBI taxonomy): Eukaryota > Metazoa > Arthropoda > Insecta > Trichoptera > Limnephilidae > Limnephilus > Limnephilus lunatus. Next base: position 50,664,289 of record OU830602.1, on the reverse strand, counting down.
CCATCTTGAGACCCTGACTTTTGAGAACATCAGGCCGATCATTGACAACATGAAAAATGTTTCCAGCTACGTTTACTTGGAAGGTGAGTAACTTTTATTAACGCACATACGTAAAATTAACAAAGCATTTCGAGGGAATGACGTTTGATGAAATTTTGGTGAAAGTTAATTCAAGACAAAGAAGTTACCAAATAAACAGTTGCGATGCATATACATAGTTTTTTAAGACACAACATTATATATTGCGTCATGTACATAAATAAAAACGCGGACTTTCCATTTGGTATTTGTTCATTCCAAATATCGGGCAAAACTTGTAAATCAAAATAAGTAATGGCATTCTAAAATATTAAAACAAAAAAAATTGAAAAATCAATGTATGTTTATGCAAAATGAATGGTCTGCAAAATATTGTCATTATAATGAAATTTTTGTTGATATAAGCAGGAAGCAGGTAGGCATCGGAAAAGTTTTTCTATGAATGTTATGAATTAAGGAATAGTTGTATCTGTGTGGGTACTACATTATATCTGCCAACCCCCACGGGACAGAGGCTCGACGTTATAACAGTATGTTCATAAAATCTTCATCCTATTTGAGATCCTAGGGAGTTTGTTTTAATTCCCATTTCATCCCATCCCTGTACGAGAATAAAATGTCCAGGACGGTATAAACCGCTTTGTTTGCAAAGGGCATATTATAATTTAGATGTTTACGGTTGGATAAGTATTACGCCAGCGGAATCTATTGTGACCGTAGAATGACTTAATCTCTATGCCATGGTAACACATTATTCCCCTCAAATTTTAAAGAACACACGTCAAAATTTCACCCTGCTTTCATAAAGTCAGACTGTGCTCTTCGCCACTTTGATCCGTTAAAAATATAACTACCTTTCCATTATTATGGGGTATTTTTTTTAATTAATATATCGATTAGCACCAGCGTTAAAAAAGAATTCAAGCGTCATTGAGACACCTAATTTTCATATTTTCATTTAGATTATTATTGTTATCTTTTTCTTCATTGAAATTATTAATTACTTTATAAAACTTTTTTTTCATCAGAAATGTCAGAACGCTTACAAGAATTACGAACTGAGCGTACTTTTAAAAAATATAATTACGGAATTATTTTTAAACTTAAAAAAAAATAATTTTTCGAAGAAAACTTCTTCTAAAAGGTTGTCAATTTGTGATGTCATTATTTATTTATTAAAAGAAAATAACTTAGTTTACATCACTTTATTTTTTGTACACTATCAACATGTTTCGTGAACCATAAGAAAAAATGTAAATTCCAAAGCTGACATAATTAATAACAAAAAAAAATTTGTTAACCTTGTTTTAAATTATCTTCCCACTTAACCGGCCTTTTACTTCTAATAGCATGGTAATCCCCAATTCTTCGAAACCTCCGCCATTGTCAACCCTTCCCCTTCCTTCAATTCCTTCTCTCCATATGTAATCTATAATTATTTTTTTAACTTTAATATACTTTTATTCCTGAAGAAGTGAACATGGTTCACGAAACATGTTGATAGTGTACAAAAAATAAAGTGACATAAACTAAGTTATTTTCTTTTAATATCTAAATTTTAAAAAATTATTCACAAAATAAATAAAAACAACTTTTGCGCTAGAAATCGTGACCTATAAACTCCGTTACCCAAGCGATTTTTATGCTTATTACCTAAATTTGTTGCTACATAAGGCAGACTTAGAACACAATACATTTTTTGCTTGTAGTTTCCTCTCAATTCGAAAAAACCTGTTATTTTAAAAAACATTTTTTTATCAATGCGTTATGTTTGTTATTGTGTTGTTTTTACGCAAACAAACACAACATAAAATATTAACAAAACATTCAGTTTTATCCAATGTTTTCAATAATATGTCTCAACATATTTCAGAACCAATGGTTTCTACACCAGGGTCCTACAAAGGTTACTTAAAATAGTAGCTTAAACTAATTCCATTGCTCAAAAATGATGCCACAAAGTATTTTTACAATTTTGAAACAAAATATAATATGATATAATATATCCAAATAGTAGTACCTGCATACAATTGGTGTTCTTTGTTCATGTTGGCGACAACAGCATGTTGGTTTGGTTTACCTTACCCTCTGATATGTTGTTTGAAAACATGACAGACCCGCCAACCCACTTTTGTCGATATTTCACACTACCCCATACCCAATGGTTTGCGAAGCTGACACTACCATCCCCACCCCATGAGTGCAAAAGCAAACATAAACATCGCGTTCATTCATTTAACATCACATTGGTTAGGTACCCACTCTTTAGCCATGCCGTATCAAGTTTCTTTGTATCCTTTCTTGTGCTTTTATTTAATGTAAACATAGCGTATATAATTTATTTTTCTTACACAAAACATCCCCTAGATTTAGGGGGGTAGTTGAATGAACGTCATGCGTTATAAAAATATATATTCAATGTCATTTCGGATCAAAGCCAGTATTTTAACGGTTCAAATTCATAATTTCATTATTATTTTTAGTTGATAAATGTTTAAACAAGATTTTTATGCATAGCACAAAGGTAGATAACAAATATTATAATCAATCATTATCAACCTGAAACGCTCATCAACATTGAAAAAATCTTCCGAGAAAAGAAGTTTTCAGTTGGAAAAAATGTAATAATAAGTAATTGTCGAATGAAACACTAGTATATATTGAATTATTTGGCGGGTATTAGATAAGCCGCCATAGCTTAGTGGTCAGAGCTCCTGACCGGCAATCAGAGGGTCACGGGTTCAATTCCCGTTGGCGGCCAGTATCTTTTCTCGGAAGATTTTTTCAATGTTGATGAGTGTTTCAGGTTGTTAATTATTGATTATAATATTTGACATAATTTAAAGTAGTAAAATAAGTCACATGTAGACTCATCCTATCAAATATTGCATGGTAACGTCGAGTTGTAAAAATAAATTTGTAAAAACATAAATGCGATGTATAAGTTTAGTAAATTTAGTTTATTGTTCGTCATCAAGTTTATACATGGCAGTTGTTTCACCTTCGGAAGGCATTATCAAACTGTGGTGAATCCATTTGCAGGCAGATAATGCAATTGGATTTTCATTCACAAGTTGATTCCTACATAATTTTTTTAAATAAAAAAAATAAACATAGGTAGAAAATAGTAAGTAGAAAACCTCCTGCTATAAGTCCTAGTAAGTGCAAATATTGCTTGTGTCGTGATTAACATAGCCAACCGAGAAATTGAACTCAAGACGCCTGGGTGGTTCCCAGACGTGATGCCAACTCAGGCACTGATCGATCTATGGAAGTTATATTGTAAATAGATGTTCTAAAAGTGGCTTCATCACAGTTTTATAATACTTCCCGAAGGCGAAACAGCTGTTACGCGTGGTAACAATTTTAAAACCAATGAGTTTTTCTGCAGTTTCTTTTAAAAAAGTAGGTAATTGAATAGTTGTTAATCAACCAAATTTGTATTTACATATTAAAATAAGTATGTAGGTACCAACGTGGTTAACTTTATCTTCTACTATCTTCTTCCGTCTGCTATCATGCATTACATCCTTCTGACATTAACTTTGACATCCATTTCATCTGTTTCTATCATTAAATACCTCCATATTTATCGTTTGGCATCGAGCGCTTGTCAACAAACTGCTTTTGTACGGACTTCCCGCATCCTTGTGTGCGTGGATTGCCGACTTTTTGAGGGGGAGGTCGATTCAAGCGGTTGCTGACGGTTTCACCTCTTCCTTGCATTCGATAAATGCTGGCGTCCCACAGGGATCGGTTCTGTCTCCGACTTTGTTTCTGTTGCACATCAACGACCTATTGTCATGTGCACCGATTCATTGTTACGCGGATGACAGTACAGTCCATGATAGCTTTTTGTTTGACAAGCCTCCAAAGAGCACACAAACACCAATAGCTCGGAGGGCTTTGAAGCAGAGAATGGACGGTTACCTCGAGAGTGTTTTCTCTTGGGGTAAGAATAACCTCGTCGAATTTAATGTTTCAAAGACCCAATCATGTTTGATAACGTCTAAAAGGGATCGAAATGATAATCTAGTCTCCTTCAACGGAAGCATTCTTCCGAACAGGACCTCCGTTGATATGCTTGGTGTTACTCTAAGTGACCAGCTCAGGTATGGGGGCTCCATCGAAACCAGAGTTAAATTAGCTTCTCAGAAACTGGGCGTACTGTACAGGGCCCGCAGATACTTTAATAGTACACAACTGCTAACCCTGTACAAATCGCAAGTGCGCCCCATGGTTGAATTTGGCAGCCACGTCTGGTCTGGAGCTCCAAAATACCTTAAAAAACCCTTGACTCTGTGCAGAAACGGGTGGTCTGTTTGATAGATTCTCCCATCTTAACAGACGGATTGCAATCTTTAGAGCACAGGCGTCAGGTGGGAATGCTGTCCTTGTTCTACCGGTATTACAATGGAAAATGTTCCGAGGAACTAGCGTCGTTGATCCCCTCGGCACCGGTGCATAGTCGGGAAACACGCCAAACACGCGCCCAACATTTGTACACGGTTGACATCAGTCGCATGAGAACGGGTCGTTTTTACGACTCGTTCTTGAGTTCAACAGCTCGGATGTGGAACGATTTACCAGCCTCTGTGTTTCCTCCCTCCTACAACATGGGTCTCTTCAAGACCCATGTTCACTCCTTCCTTTCCTCAAAAAGACCCTCCATACAGCATCCTCAAAGATGACATAGGCCCTGAGGGAAATTATTTTCCTCAGGGCCTCCTGTGTGGAGTTAATGTAAAAAAATATATATATCTATCTACTACACTATATAAAGAGGTAAGATTTGTTTGTTTGTTTGTTTGTTTGCATCGAATAGGCTCTGAAACTACTGAACCGATTTGAAAAATTCTTTCGCTGTTGAGAAGCTACACTATCCCCAAGTGACATAGGCTATATAATATTTTCAAAATAATTAGGGATCATTACTAAAACTCCAATAATGCAACCCAAGGTGTAAAAAAATTACCTAAAATATTCTTTACATCGCGTGCTCTGCGAAAACTATTGATGATAGAATTAAATAATGTACCACGACTTTGTAGAACACATCATTATTTACAAAAAAGGTCGTGACAGCATATGTCTAACTATTATGGTTATGCCACAACAAGTATTTTTTTATTTAAAAAATTTAATTAATATGTCGCCGCTTGAAAAGGCTCTTTATTTGTATCTTGATGTTAATCCTTATCAAAATAAATTACTTCATATTCAAGACAGCTTCAATACCTTTATTTAAATTTTTGAATTTTTCAATTCGGATATTTAATTAGAAAGATATCACGAGTTTAATAATGTTAGTATTAGAAAAAAGTTTCGGCTACGGGCCGGGCGGGAGAGGAGTCAAGAAATGAAGTGCCAGGGGGGTTGGCGGGACGGGGGAGCGGGAGAGCGGTGGCGGGGAAGGTGGAAGTGGAACGCTGGAGGGGAACGCACGGGAAAAGACATGCAAGGAGTAACATTTTATTTATTTGAATATGGCGTTACAACGCATGCCGGGAAACAGCTATATATTATAAAAGAAAATCCAAAAAAACGTGCGAACCGCAAAAACTCAGAAAAGAGTACCAGTACGATCAAGGGAGTTATAAGGTGTGATAGATCTCTGTCCCCTCTCGGGAAAAAAGGTACCCGTTTTTACCTAAAGGGCGTGATTTTGAAGATATAAAGGCTGGAAGTTTCGCCCTCTTGAAATTTCGGAAAGTTCAAGAAGGTTCTATAGAACTCTAGAATGTTCTGGAAGGGGTGGCGGAGTATGTCGTGGAATGTTCGGGAATAGGGAATCGGGATCATCATTGTGAAACATTCCATAACACTCTCAAATGATTTCCTGAGCGAAGCCGGGTAACCCAGCTAGTATATATATATATACATGCATTATCACACGTACCTCATCTATTTAATATTGTCACACACATTTCTGAAAAAGATATAAAACATATTTTTAAAGCGAGGTAAAGAGTATTATCCACCCACCGGGTATCAATTTCAACAACATTTTGTCAGGAAACTCGTGTGTAAACTATGTAAGACAGAAAAAAAAATATCTTCCGATATCGAATTGAAATCATTCATGGCGAAATCATATGGAGTTTGGGAATAAATAAAAAATTGTTTTTCTGAAAAAAAATAATATTCTCGGATAGATTTTTCAAGATGCTCGACAATAAAGGAAACATAACAAATATATAAACATCTCCTTTCACAAGATACCTTGCAATCTTTTTGTATCCGAAATTTCCAAAGGTGTTCCACCCGATTGAACAATGTGCACCCTTGTATTTCTGAGAGATAAAAACGCTACGATTGTTAAATCAACTGATACTTTCTGCCAACGGTAGTAATTGAAGATTGCGCTTTTCATGTTTCTTGATAAATAAGGATATTGTACTAAACCTAAATGCTTTCCATCATTTCATAATATTATATTTCAGTCCACGTATATTTTTGTACAAAAATATGTTATTTTTATACATAGATAAGTACTACATTTAGAAGTGGTCGTTGGCTTCTACACATTAAGTTCATATAACGTTTTTGTATTTTACCATTTTGAGAAAAATAGTATTACAATATACTGTTTTAATTTCCTATTAGAAATAGCTTTCGTTAAATTTATACCTTCTATGTATATTAGAAACCACGCTAGTCATTATTAAGCAAATGTAATGCGCTTCTAAAATTGATACTTTATATACTATCTTTGAATACATCGCAAAGTGACCAATTTGGGAGGCGGGTAAAGAGACCGCCGCATTCATTAAGTAACCAACTCCCCTGCCATAGGTCACCCCAAGTGGTTTGCTATGTTTGGGGATTTAGTAGGGGAGCCGGGTTTTTTATGGGGCGAGGTTTTTTTTGGATCTTGAGATCTTTGCGTAAAATGCGTTTGCCCACCTACTGCACGGCGCAGCGCGGTCTGGTCGGATCGGTAGAAACTGGTTGAGGGAGACCTAACCTAGACCTCTTCAACCGGACTCTCTCGACCCATTGCTTTGCTCCGTAGTGGGAGGGATGGATTCAGACCTCCGTCACTCCTGGAGACACTGTCCCTAGATTCGTAACACCCCTCATACCTTTTTCCTTCTCAGAAAATCCTCTCCTTAAAAGACTCCATACAGCAGACGATAAATTGACAGAGGCCCTAAGGGAACTTGTTTGAGGACCTAATGTAAATAAAATTAATACCAATCTTCTCATGGTGACTGGTAAACACAGAATGAAACCAACTCAGAACCACCTCAGAAAGGTCATTAAGAGCGATGATAAATTTTTTTATAAAATTGCTAATTATTTTAAGTTAGGTGAGGGTTACCGGCTACTTTAAAATTATTTTTCATTGCTTTTAATGACCTTTCTGAGGTGGTTCTGAGTTGGTTTCATTCTAAGTTGGCATTGAACCCTTTTCATATATTTGTCAAGTTATGGTTAAGAGTCATAAATATTTGCGGACCACTTAGATATATTTTTATTTTGTCATATTTGCGCATTTAATGTTAACAAAATTAATGAAACGATAAGCTTATATAGCCGATAATCAACAAAAAGTTAAAAAATGATGCATTTTAAAAAGTTCTCTAGTTTTCCGCGATGATATCAAACATCCGACATGAGATTTTTTTAACATTTTTAACAATTATTACCGCTAGGGTTTTCTGGCCTCAACTTCTATAAAATTTAATCTAAATTTAACAATTAATTCATGCTATTTCTTTCATAATAATCATGAATTAAAGCACACCTTCCAACTACTGAAATGTAATTTCTGGTTTCTGTAGCAGCCATTTCTCATTTTCCTGGTAGCATCAATCAACCAACAGAACCTCGTTCCGCCGGAAATACCCACCAGCTTTACTAACTGAAACTCCCAATTTTCCAATATAATAATTGATTCCAGTGTTTCATGCTTGATTAGCTGTCAGCCTGGAAATTTTGAAAGCTTTTAGAATCTCAAGATAGCATGCACGTGTAATAAATGCCCAATTTCAGCGGAGCTTTAAGCTTTAACTTTGAACAGACAGGAGGTCCATTTTTCCAGAGATCAATATAATTATGGTGAAGTTGATTTATAGTCTGGAACGAATCGTTATTCTATCGTCAAATTTGCTCGAAAAATGTCGACGCAAGTGATTCGTGAAGAATTGCTCCAAAAAATATGTTGACGTGATGAATATTTTAACGGCGCTGTGCGTAATTAATTAAATTGATCGACTTTATTTATCATGCGTGAATATTAATAATATGTCATTGAATGATGTAATAAATATCCAGTGTCAATATTATTTCGAAAATCTTTTTTTCAACTACCGAACGATATGAATTTGGTGTATTATTATAGCTTTCACGTAAGTTTTAATGCTTTTGCGTCATTGTTTGAAAATAGAGCTTTTTTGTTGTTAGCACAAGGTTGTAGATTTTTATCGGACCGATGTGAAGTTTATAATATCCTTTGTTTGAATGTGACGATGTTGGTTCCACTCTCACGCTCGCCATCAAGCCATGTAATCAATTTTAATAAACGTTTGAAACTTTTGAAATTTGGTTTAAAATAATCGATTATATATTGGTGTATTAGTTTTTCAATCAATTTTTATCATACGGTTTGGTCAGGTGTTCGAAGCAGTTAACTTGCTCAAAGGAGAACTTCGGCGTGATGAAAATTTATTAAGCACCCGTTTATGTTTGTAATTTTTAGGTTACTCAGACCATTTTCGATTTCGAAAAGTCGTAGTCTTGTCGAAAATAACACTTTTTTCTCATGTTTATGAAACAATCTAACAGTATAATTTTGTGTTCATCTCCGGCGAAGCTGGAGATTTTCGGATACGATCATGATCGCGAATCGAGCCACAAACTATGGTAAAGGAACGAAACAACTGCAAGCGGCGTTTCGCACCGTTTGCTATATTGCTTCGTTCCTAAATATATTAACCAATCATAAAATCGTCGGGTTCCTACTCAGACGTCGCGGGTTCAATTCACAACTGGCTAAATCCTCCATCATTTCGCAAGCATTTTTATCTACTTTTAATGATGGTAGTTAACGGTTTACAAATATTGTCAGATTATAAATAAATAACTCCTGAATATCTGCCTTCTTTTAAGGCGTGGTTTACCCGCTCAAAAAGAAGAAGATTGAGTGATATGTAAATACGAATGTTCGAGGGAGCGCGCTAATATTAAAAACAATTGTATGATCAAATCGAATGAATGAATAAATTTAAAAAGGGATTTTTTGCTTACTGTAAAAATATAACTGTATAAAAGTAAATGTTACCTTGTGCATATTAGTTTGTATACAAAAGTAGTACAAACCAACTCAATAAAAAATAAGTTAAATCGTATTATTCCAGTGAACATTGACGAGTTTCAAAAAATGATTGATTAACATTTCGTTTTCTTTACTCGTAGATACAAAAATCATTAAATCCACCTTTTCACTGCTTCTGTTAAAACATACGCAACGTATGCCATTCAGATTCCCCGGGGAACTGGCGTAAGTTTTTGACTAGGCCATATTTTCAGCACAATATATTACCCCCAATCGATCTATGGGTTAATGTTGCGGAATTTATAAAACTTTTTCGCATAAATCTTTCACTCGAAAAAAGGGTTATTAGGGATTGAAGCTACATAATAAATGCCTGTATCGATTGAAGTCTGTTCAACGTCACTAGTTTAGTTTTTTTTACCAAGAATAAGGTATGTTACTATTTTATATACACGGGTAGACACTTTGAGGAACGGCCTTGAGCGGCCTCTTTCATACTAAACTCAATTTTGGATTTGAGGCCAAAATACTTAACGAAACTGAATAATTATTCGTTTAATCAATAGGAATGGCAAATATTATCTAGTATGAATGAATATAAGTTACTTTTTTATTTGTGTTTTAAATTATAAAGAACTAGCTGGTTCCTGGCATGCATAGATAGCAATGCCATATTCGAAGAAAAAAATTGTTTCTATCTGCATGTCCTTTCCCATGCGTACACATCCCCTACCCTCCCGCGTTCCCCTTCCACCTTCCCTCCCACCCTCTCCCCTCACCCGCTAACCCGTCCCACAAACCCCCCTCCCACGTTTCATATATTCAGTCTTAGAACATTCAGTTTTCAAACAGCTCGCGTGCCACCTATTATGATTTTTTCAATTTTTAATTTTTCGTATATTACACATATTCATGTTTGTATATTATAAGAACAATCGATAAAATTTGGTACCTATTTAAAATATTGATTATTTAAAAAATCCATAGAAAACTTTTACTACAAAAATAACAGCGGCCTGCTAAATTTAATTACATCAAATGCCAAAACGTGCTAAGTTAAAAAAGTCATAAAGTTTTCTGAAATTATTCAATTTTCTGCGCAATTTTCTTGATTTTTCTTTCAGTAAGAACCTTCTATAAAGTATTAGAAAACTTTAGAAAAAGATGAATGCAATAGGTAAAGTCGTTCTGAAGTTATGGCGCGACCAAGGGAAACTGGGATTCATTTTAACATATACAGATAGGCCATTGAAGAGTTAAAACTTTTCATAGTTTTAGAGTTAACTTTGGCAATTTTTAGTGAGTTCATAGTAATTAATAAAAAAATAATTTCTGATCAGCATACAATATTTTATTTATTCATCTATAAGTAACATTTCATTGGTTATGAGCTGTGCCTGTCACACTAGAAACTCCTATGTTGAGAGTAGGCGCAGTTTAAATCGGCCACAAAGAAGTTTAGTCATACACAATTCAAAGGAGTTAACCAACCTTGCAGTTATAAGGCTGCCTCACTTTAGCTTAGTGCGTAGCGTTCTCGAGAGTGTGGATCTCAGTAATGGAAAGCAAAGGACATCGTCTATGTACTTATGGTCGAGAAAATATAAAATAGTTTTTGACGATACCTCTTTATCAGAGTTCGGTTTCTGCCTATGGCTGTTTCCAACAACATTTAGCTATTTATTTATTAACCCCCTTTTTAGGACATTTTACATGTGAATAGTATTGGAACATTATACATACTTATAGTGTCCTTGATAGACACATAGTTTCAGTTGGTATTAATAAATGGCAATAGCCTTAGAGCTTTTGTTAAGTTCCGACAGATCTCAAGTAGTAAGAGCAGTACTTCCCAGCGCTGTATGTGTCAAACACGACTTATTTTGAAAAGTAAATAAATAACATAAGCAGTTTTTTTTTTTAAACTTTTTTCTTTACTTAAGGAAAGTCGAGTAAAAAAGAGTGGTAGAAATTCCTCGTTCTCATTTGACGAAATGAAATGTCAGCCATGAACAAATGTTGGGCGCGCGTATGACATGTTTACCGACTATTCATCGGTGCTGAAAAGAATGACGCCAGAACACGGACAGCATTCTAAACCACCCGTTTCTGAAAAGGGTTTTTTCAAGACCAGAGGTGGCTGCCAAATTCAACAGTGGGCGCGCTTGAGATTTGCGTACTAAGTATCTGCGGGCCTTAAACGTACAGTGTACAGAAAGATTATGGCTTAAAGCGTACAGTTAACTGCAGCTCAGCTGCTTTGGTTATGTCAAACAATCTCATCATAATATGTAAAAAAATATATTCTATGAACTTTTCTTCCTGTAACCATCTGTTTTCAACCATCTGTTTCCTTAGAACGCCGTGAGAACGTGGTGGGCAACCTCCAATATGTACAGAAAGCCTCTTAAGATGGTCGCTTAAGGTTAAAATAAAAGAAAAAAAATAGAACACCTGTTAAGACCGATGTCAATGCGCGATGAAAAAACTCAAGCGGACTGAAAAACTTAAATTATTGAACATTTGATTGTTTTTTTTAATATCACAGGACAATAGGCAATGACGGTAAAACTCTACATTTTAACGTAGCGATTTGCTGGTCCACCCACGAGTCATAATTAACCAGGTTGGCACAATTACACCACAAGATTTATATAAACGCGAGTTTCGAGAGAGCATCAATTATTGCTGTTACCACAATCGCAAAAATATTTCAACTGACAATGGGGGTATTTTATATTGATTGTGTAATAGTTTTTCAAACTGGCCAAGTGTGTAGGAATGCAGTCATCGTCTTTTTCTCTTGCCAACAAGGGCTTTTAAAGAAGGATATGGGCAATGAGAGACGAATACATTGAACAAGACCTTGGGAAGTGGAATAGTCCCAAAGCTGGTTCAACACTAAACAACACATTGCAAATATATATTTGGTTGATACAAGTCTCGCTTTTGTGTTTAAATGTGTTATTTTTGACGCGCCTATTAAATCTGAGAGGCTTGTCTCTTCAAATTCACGCCGAGCGTAAAAAGTTGAACAGTCAGTAAGTAAGTGAATACTTAACTTTGCCTTAAAACAGTGAGGCATCCGAAACGCCGGAGCTGTGAACTGGCTTATGCATGCAAATGAGTCAAGTTACGTAAACAACTTGGCGGTAATCTGAGCAAAAGTTTAGCGAAAGCTTCACTAATAAGCTAGAACATATGGGGAATGAATGCCTGGGCCGTTATTCGACTAGAAGGGCTTTTCACTTAGGCGATATTAGAGGCGTTCCTTGAACATTATTTCTGTAATACCGTTAGGAAATGGCAGAGGGCATCTTCACCCAGGCGTACGGAGCTGATCAAACATTACTAACAAATTAAATCATGAAAAAATCAATCGATCAAAAGTGGATTAAAATTTGAAAACCTCATTCAAAACTTACGTATTCTTACTAAGAATTTGAAACTAAAACTATTTTTAGCAATAAAAAAATACTCTCGAACAGGCCTCTCTAACGCTTGGGATGTCCCTGCGTAATTGTTTTTTTTTTTAATCCACACAGCAGGCCCTTAAGAATATAATATCCACAAGGGCCTTTATCGGCTTTGGGGATGCTGGTTGGAGGTTTTTTTTAAGGAAAGGAAGGAGAATAAGATCTGGGAAGGAAAAAAAGGGTGGTAGGAATCTGGGGGTCGCTGGATCCAGGAGTGGCCGACGTATGAATCGCTCCCTCGCACTAGGGAGCAAGACAACGAGTCGAGAGAGGTCGAAAGGTCTCCCTCAACCAGTCTCTCTAAATCCGGCTCACCGTAACTAGGTTGGCAGGCGTATCCGCGACCAAGACCTAAACAGTTTTTACTATTAAACTTTCAAAAATATATTAAAATCTTTTTACATGAAGAAGAGTATCTGTGTTGAGTAGGCAAGCGGCGTTATATCTTACTATAAAATTCTTCAGTGTTACTCTGAGATTAATGAAATTTTGGCACACTTAACTTTCAAAACAAGAAAAAGATCACTGCTCAAAGATCAAAGCTCTAAGCTCAAAGCCAAATGCTCAAAGCTCTAAGCTCAATGATAAAGGCTCAAAACTCAAAGTTAAAGCCCCAAGCATAAAGTTGAGAGTTTAACATGGAAATTGATTTTTAAAGAATTCAGACAAAAGATATATCTATCTATAACATATAAATTATTTTAATTTTAAATGTGTTTTTCAAATTACTTTTGTCGGATTAATCTTGACAAGTAAAATCATATTTCGTGATTATTCAACGGTCTGCGCTTTTTAGCTGACTTGCAATTATCAATTCTAAAATAAAAAAAATATTCCCGTGATTTTTCTCGGATCTGCACTAGTCATTATAATAAATGCGTAGGATTCGTATTACTCAATCACATTTCACTCTCTTCAGATGTCGGTTTCCATTCAGAACTTACAATGCAATAATATGCAGTAGTTCACTTACCGACCCGCTTTCAGCGCGAGTCTTCGATGTACAAGTGGGAACTTTGTAGTAAGAGTATAGACTGAATTACATCACAAGTAGAGCATGCTTAAAAGCTTTGTGCACTGGAAAATATCGACGGTCTCTACGAAAACTCAGGCATCTACCAAAAAGCATTTTTTCTCTAAATCTTAATTTTTTAAATTTTTTATGCTACACAGTGCAAGGACTAAGGGAATGAATAAAGTGTTAATTGTATCGCCACCAAGTTGGGCAGCTTTGGGAGGCGCGTTAAGGTAGGGACTGTAAGAAGGGACATTTTATGCGGGATTTGAAGAGTCCCGGATTAAAACCAACAGATGCCGGTAGCTCTTTCTACATTTTAGAATTTTTAGCAGTAGTGTTATATAACCAAAGATATTTACATAACAAACTCCCAATCAGTATCAAACAAATTAAAACAAAAAATAATCTTACTTCAAAGCACTATCGAAAATATAACTTACTGGTATGTTAAAAACATCGTCATAGAAGTAACTAAAAAAACCTCAACCTACCCATTGTTGTCCTATAGAAGTCTCTGAAAACTTATCCAAAACATGGTCCCCATACATCGTGTCCTCTTTAATTGTACAAATTAAAATATTTAAAAAAAAAATCGAGTGCAGTTCACACTCGGTAGAAATGAAACTTTCACCACACAATCTCAAACAATAGGAACCTTCAAAAGTGAGCTCATAAGGTAAGGTTTCATTCTATCTCTTTTTCTCGCCGGCTAAATCCAACAGATGTACGTGTTTCTCTCTTTTTAGTGTCGTTTGGGTTTCATCAAGTTTAAAAATCACAACGGTGCTAATGAAGTTTCACATCACTACAATTTTTAAAAGTTGCCCATTCAGAGAAGTTTCGTGAGAGTTGGTTAACATTTTCTAAACTGAGGCTTATCACCATTAGTACTATGAGTATTTTTTATAAAGGACAATTTTCAACAAAAATGGCGTCATGTTACACCTTTTGAAAATTGTTAGCTAACAATATGACTTACTAATAATAATGTAATACGCATCTGAATCATTTCCTGTGCAATATATACGTTTATTTTTTTGGCAATGCTTTGGTTTACGTAGGGACTCTCGGAATTATGAAACAGCTAAAGGTGCCAATATTCTTTGTACCTTTATTTTGAAAAAAAATGTATATACTAACATAAATAAGACTTTAAATTATTCAAGGGGACTTTAGTAGAAGATCTGCCGTTTCACAAAGAGAGGAACTAATTATTATACTTCATTATGGCTCGCTAATGATACGCGTTACGTTACACTTTGTAATCCTCAAACAAACACAAATCAAACTGTAACAGGATGGGAAAAAACATATCATTAAGACTTCTTTAATACGAAGTAATCCCACCTGTACCAACAACACAGGATAAGTTACATAATATTGCACAATGAAATACATTAACTTTAAAGCGAAAAATCTGAATTTTGGTGACCAGAAAACTCAGAATGAATTCAACTAAACACCTCCTTTGAAAAGTCATTAAGTGATGAGAAAAAATGGTTAAATGGGTTATATTACGTTAGGTAATTAGGCAGATATGCTGTTTTACAATAAAAAAAATTCATGGCTTTTAATGACTTTTAAAAGAGGTGTTGAGTTGATTCTGAGTTGCTACGGAACCGAATTTTTAATCTCAGCAAAAACTCGTTGCCCTTTTGCAAAATTGCATTGCTTTTCTGTCGAGTGTAGTAGGTATAGGTATTATTTTTTCTCTGTCATGTGAGCGAAATAACTGAATATCTTATTATTTGGATACGTTTTTAGATTTTCACGGCCAAAAGCATTTTAGTTATTTGTTTTGGGGTGTTATGCCGTGTTGCGTTACCTCCTTCTTTAGCCAACGTTTCGGACAGCGTTGCAGGGTCCATCATCAGGGCAGAACCGGCGGAACACACCTGTCGGATATGTTGGATCTGTCCTGATGATGGACACTTCAACGCTGTCCGAAATGTTGGCTAAAGAAGGAGGTAGCGCGACGTGGCATAAAACCCTAAAACAAATAACGAAAACCTCATTATTTCTTCAATAATCGCAAATTCACTTTGTGGCGTCATTTTAATTTCACGAAAATAAATAACTTATGTAACATACACCACAATTTAATCAAATTTTATATATGTTCTGCAAAACCAATGATTAGTTTTATTAGTTAGACTTGTAGTGAAAATTAATGAATATATATTTTTTAAAGATATATAGACAAATAAACTTTTTTTTTCATACCTAATAACTAATTTATCACCACTCATTATATATTTTTTTGTCTACAAGTACTTATTTGCCTTTATTTGTTAGTCTATTCTTATACTGTTTATTTTTTATTATACGTTTATCCTGACGAAAAAACTATCGTTTTGAAACATGTCGATTTTTTTCATTAAATAGAGGTGAATACATTTATATTCATTTTCATTACGTTATTATTTAGCTAATGCTTATAGCTAATCTAAAATATTATCTATGTATTTTTTCGTTGTTAGTTTTTGGGATGTTAGGCAGTGTTGCGCTACCTCCTTCTATAGCCGACGTTTCGGACAGCGTTGCAGTGTCCATCATCAGGGCAGATCCGGTAGATCCGACGATTATCTATGTAGGTATAATATGTATATAAAATCAATGGATCTTTGCTTGTTTGTTTGTGCCTTAGGCGTTCCTAAACCATTCATGCGATTGCTATGAAACATTGGTGATTTGATGAGGGCATGCCGGCGATGGTTTCTATTCGTAATACTGAGCTCTGGCATTATAAAATTATTTCTTATACTACTCATCCGATTACGATGAAATTTTGGTGAATTGTTGTGTGCACATCAGCGAAAATTTATTATAAACTGGTGAGCTCTGTAGTTGTGAAATTTGAATAAACATTTTGCAATAGGTGGCGCACGAGTTGTTTAAAAAATGAGTGTATTTTATGTAGTTTAGTGGCAGGGAAGAAATGCGGGAGGGGATGGGAGGATGGAGGGGTTTTGAGGGTGGGAAGGTGGAGAAGGTGGAGGGAACGCTTGCAGGAGGAAAAAAAGAAGTGGGAGAGGAAGGGGACGATTGGGAAAGTACACGCAGAGAGAAATAATTTCTTTATTAAGTGGCATTTTTAACGCATGCCCGGAGCTCACTAGTATTCTACAATTTTGTCAGCCGCTTTTTTAAAGTTAAAATAAATTCTGTAGTTCAAAATGAACTTGTTTTGTGACGTATAATGAATCTCCTCTAATCCAGCCATGCATAACACTATTTTTGTATCGCTTTATAAAATAAATGTGATTATATTACCAAGGGTTTAGATTTTTTCTTTTCATGGCCATGCAACTGTAAAAAGTCACACATGTCATATGTTACTATTATTCGGTAGCCACCCCTCGGTTGAAGTTAGGCTGTTACTACCCCTCGTGTATCCAGTACCCGTGTAGCCCTAATGACCCCGAACCCCCTTTAGGGGAGGGTAGGCACCTAAAAGATTGCCGGTTTGATACCTTTGTTAACAATTATTAGGGTGAAGGTATCTTCATTAGGAAACTTTAGACGTGAGTGAAAGAACGTACCTACAGATATTTATTGATTTTTTGTTTACAGATTTCAAAACTTTTTTTTACATTAGCTCCAGATTTACAGATTTCAGAACTTTTTTATACATTACCTTACAGACAAGACGCTGAGGAATATAATTAACCTCACGGTTTATGTCATCTTAGGGGACGCTGTGTGGAGGGTGTTCGAGGGGACGGAGAAGTAGTTCTGGGAAAGAAATCTCTATTAGCGGTGGTAAGAATATAGGGGTCAATGTATCCAGGAGTGACAGGCGTATGAATCCATCCCTCTAACTGCGGTGTAAAGCGATGGGTCGAGGGATTCTGGCTGGAGAAGTCAAAAGATCTCCCTCAACCAGTCTCTCTCGACCCGGCCTACCACACAGTGGGTGGGCAGACGCATCAGCCGCTAAGAACTGAACAAACCTCACCCCTGCAAAGTCACCAAACGAAGCGAATCATTTGGGGTGACCTATGGCAGAGGTGTTGGTTGTCCAATAAATGTTTCCCGGGGCGGTGGTACCCATACCCGCGTCCCAAAATTAATTGTTTGCTTTTAAATATTTTTACCACAAAGGGCTTCCACGCAAGATTTCTAAATGCCTAAATACAGTGGGATAATTTCACCATTTTGAGTAATGTTGTGATAATAAAGAAATATAACTGCAGCCCTATATATATATTGGGCTGCACTTAATTATTAGTTGAAGATAATATCGTTAATTCTGAAATTGAAATACGAGATCGACAAAAATTATACAAAAATACAATAAATTATTATAACTTTATCCATTTTAACCCCCAAAACCTCGAGCCTATTCTGTCAGAAAGTCAAAATATTTCCGCTTTGAAATAAAATCCAAATAAATTGAATATTTCGGAATGCATTGAAAAAATAAAAACTGTTTTTGAAAGGTGATAAACCAAGCAATGTTTCAATTCTGAATGCTGACTTTCAACAGAGCGTATCTGTGAGAGTATCTTCCGCTATGTAACGTTCTGCAAATATATAATGTATTTTTAAAATTATTTTTATCTATTTAATTGTAAAGCAAATACAACACTCGAGACATCCGGATTTGTAGTTGAGAGACTAAAATCTTGACCACGACTATGAAATTATTAAATCAATTTAATTTCTTTATCAGAAATCGCAATCAATACATTTTTTTAATTCGGACTTAAAATTGCGTCCTCTCGTTTCTGAGTAATTGAGTTTGTATTAAAAATGCATCGTAGAGTATTATTATTATCGATGCACGTAATATTACATTCCTCCTCGAAAGCTGTTGATATTTCCATTAATATAAATCTTTTTTAATATTTCTATTTTTCATGGTGGAATTCCATTATAATATATTATAAAAAAACAAACATGAAACTTATTTCCACTTTATTTTATTTAACCGTAACCGGATTCAGCTTGTTAAAGCCATCTTCAGACTGGTAGAAATTATTCTTAACCCATGGTTTATATACATAACATATGGGAAAGGGGAGAGGTGTGGTCTACAAGGATTTTAATCAATTACATTTTATACAAAATACAAAATTTAATACCAAGCACATCCAAAATTCCTATCTGTATCATGGTATAAATTATTTCAACAAACTCCCATTAAAAGTAAAAATTATTGAAAATAAAAGTAAATTCCAAACTAAATTAAAAAATTACCTGAAACAACTGTTAGAGTTACATTACTATTTCACGTCATTTAATTCTGTTAATCGACACTTCTCAAGTTTCTCTTACTATATCTATTGTTAATAGTTGCA
Organism: Limnephilus lunatus; assembly: GCA_917563855.2. Classification (NCBI taxonomy): domain Eukaryota; kingdom Metazoa; phylum Arthropoda; class Insecta; order Trichoptera; family Limnephilidae; genus Limnephilus; species Limnephilus lunatus. The sequence goes on along the minus strand of OU830602.1, from coordinate 50,645,173 downwards.
ATATTATTATTCACCTACTCAAATGATAACATTGATAACATAATTGAGTATGAATTCACTCACCAAACACAAGAACCTTGTTTCTTTATGGTGAGGAAAGGCTTTTATTACATTAATATTACAAATCTGTTTAATATGTAAAAAAAAAGTATAATTATTGTAAAAACAAACAAATATTAAATAAAAAAAAAATAAAAAATAAAACATTTGTTACTAAGTCGTCTTTGACTGTCAAATGTCTAAGTATTTTAGTTACTCCCAGAAGGCTTAATTACTTCGGGTTTGTAGCTCACTTAGATATTGTTCGGGGAATACCTTATATGTAAGTACCTAATGTGATTTGTTAAAGATCTAATTTTATTTTTATTTTTGTGGTCACTCTTTTTTATTTTAGAAATATCACATATTATACTGAATCCACTCGTGCTTTACAAATGGTGGCACCAATTAAGTTAACAACATGACGTTATCTGAATCTAAACAGTGCACGCATATGTTACTACAGAAGTGCATTGCCTTATCAGATCTGAAGCGACGTTGTGGACGCTTTTAATGAAGATTTTATGTTATACCCTACTGACTTCGTTTTAAAAGCGCCCTCCCTCTGCCTATATTAATTATACTTTTTAAATAATTACTGTCTCCACCCTAATCGTGGATAGATTCAAGGGTAGCTATTGTGGAATGTTTTAGCGAGTTTCAGCGCTTTTGATAACAATCGAATTCGAAGCTACCCGCTGTCAAAGCTCATTAAAGTTAAGCAAAGTAATTAGCCTCCTCACCCCTCATCTATTCTGCTCCCCCGATTCCCAAGAATGTATAAATTCCTTTCTTCTACCACTTCCTAACTACGTTTGATCACTGTCTTCAATAGTGCGATAAGTACGGTGGTAGGGTTTGCTAAAAATATTTTAGGAATAAGATTTAAAAGCATGTGTAGGTATTAATTGCATTTCATGTTAAAAAATATCAGAGGGTGCAATTCATAAGCGTTAAAAGTGAATACTAAAGTCAGCAGTGGTGATTTTTTTTTCCATATTTTTGGAGTCGAATTCCAGTGCACCCTTTCCTATACATTTGGTCATCTCATAAGTACGAGTATTTGTGTTGTCTTCTTCGGAGTCATTACATGTCGCTTTATTTTGTGTTTTCTTTGTCTGCTCATTTTAGAGGGGTTTGAAGATTGGATATTGATTTTACAAAAAAAAAAAAAACTTTTTTTAAATTATTATTTTTTATTGGTAAACTAATGTTTAAGACAAGATTTTTATGCATAGCACAAAGGGTAACAATTATTATTAGCATTATAAGCAATATTTATCTTTTCTCGGGAGATTTTTTCAATGTTGATGAGTGTTTCAGGCTAATAATTATTGCTAATAATAATTGTTGCTTTTTTTTTGGATTTCGTAGGATCCGCCCCTTAGTCCGCAGAATGTCTGGCCACTAAGGTTTGTCAGGTGCTTTATACCATTAGAATAAAGGAGAATTGCGTAGGGCCGTGGATTTATCGTATTATATTTGAACCGTGAACTTGCGAAATAAATAAATATTTTATTGCTATCTCATTCTCAAGGAGGCTAAATCCTATAGATGTATGTGTTTGTCTATTTTTAGTGTCACTCGCTTACGTTCCATCGAGTTTCAAATCAAAACGGTACTAAAGAAGTTTTCACTTCAAAAAATCTTCTGTGATCTAGCGATTAAAGTACCACAAACGCGCAAAATAAATAAAGAAATAATTTTTCAAATTATTGACTTTGTTTTTAAAATTTTAGATGGTTTCTTTAGTAAGTTATGTTAATAATTTAGTAGGGTATGATTTTAGATTTTCACTGTGCACCAAAAGTATTATCCTCATTCTTTGGCTAACGTTTCGGACATCGTTATAGTGTCCACCATCAGGGCGGACAGATTGTTGTGAAATGTGTGCTTAAGTATGTGGAACCGACATCGTGTTGCAATCGTTATTTCCGCATGGTTAATTAAGCAAACTAACCAATAAATTATTCACGATAATATAATTTTGTGGTCTTAACTCGCTGACAAAAACTTAATTTTTTTTTAATATCTGCACTTGGTCACACTTGGTGAGTGATGTTATTCTCACCTGTCGTGGGTAAAATACACGTGAGAATAATGCTTATGTCGAGATTTGAACTAGGACTTTCTACCTGGGCATATGCTTTAACTACTGTATCATCTACAACTATGTGATGTAGTTTGCAATCATTCTATGGATTATGTATTCATTGTTATCTAACCTCACCAGTAAGAAACTTGTATTTCTCTTCCCACAATCCTGACGAGATTCTTCTTCTCCACCGTAAAAAATAAAAAAAGGTAATCCGATGGTTCCCAAGGAACTTGCTATGCTACACACTTTTTAATCCAAATAATTTCAGGAATCACTGGTTAAAGTAAGTCAAAATTGACTTAACACACCCAGGGAATTCATTAAAATTATTATTTTATTTTTTACTGCGTGGTATGTAGGTACCTATAAACCTACTTTGATGCCGGTAGTTAATTTTCTACTCCTGACAATTCATTGAGAACGCCAAATAAATTCTTTGATGTTTTATTTTTAGATCGCTTTCACTGCTAATAAAGACAGAAGTGGGACGCTCATAAATAATATCCTTCCCACATAGCGTAAACACATTCTAATTGCCTAGCTTATTTAGATAAATACAGCAGGTTTTGCTCATCAGTCGATAGATATTCTTGGAAAAATTGTTCAAAAAACCTTTCGGTTCCCTTCCGTATTTTCACATCAAAAGGGCTTATATTTTTCGCAATGAAAATGTTTGCCTGCTGTCTAGCAACTTTTTGTATATTTTCCTTTCAATAATATCAGTTTCGCGAATAGATGGTGTTTTGTAGCCTTCACGTAAGCTCACAATGGATGTTTACAGTTTGTGTGCTCCGTACGGGAGCTTGCAAAAGGGAAAAACCTCATTAAGCCGTGAAAGCTGCTGTGGCGTTTCGCATCGTCAAAGGTATTGGTCAATCGAGGGAAATGTTGTACCTGCACCAAACAACTAGATAAAGGCTTTAAAAAATTGTAACCGTAACAAAATATATGTTGTCTGTTCTTTCTACTATATTTTATGGCTTATTACATTGTTATGAATCTGTTTGTGTTTTTTTTTTTTTTATTGAAAAAATTTTCCCTTGGTACAATACATACAATAGATACATAAATATAATGAAAGTATATAAAAGCTAACTAACTAACTAACTAACCATCACGCCGTTTCCCCGAAGGGGTAGGCAGAGAGGACGGACCGCCACACAACTCGATCTTGGCACACACTCTTTGCCTCGTTCACATTCATACATCGTCTCATACATGCTCTTCTATTATTCCGACTCTTCACATGGCCCGACTCAAGTATCTGATTCACTTGGTCGTGCCATGTCTTCCTCGGGCGTCCCCAACTTCTTCTACCATTCACATTTGCATCATATATTCTCCTTACACTCCTTTCCTCGTTCATTCGCTCTACATGCCCAAACCATCGGAGAGTCCCTTTCTTAATCTTACACATCACGCTTACGTCAACTTATATAAAAGCTTAATACAATTATATATATATATATATATATATATATATTTTTTTTTTTTTTTTTTTTTTTAATTATTCTCCCATAATAAGCAAATGCTTGTGTATACGGGAGGAAGTATTATTTGTTTGGTTATTTTGATTTTTTTTTGTTGCTGTTTTTATTTATATTTAGTACTTTGAAATTTAGTTTATGTAAATAATAAGATAAATGTATGTTTATATAAATATATGCATATATATATATAATTTTTATTATTATTATTTATTTATTTTTTAGTTAAGGTTTTCAGTAAAAATTTTTAATTGTGTTTTGAAATTTTTGAAACTGTCACAAAGGGATCTTATATTTTCTGGTAATTCATTAAAGAAATTTGTTCCCAAGTATTTGTAGTTTTGTTGGCCTAAAGTTTTTTTACAAGTGGGAATTGGTAACATGTATTTTTGCCTGAGATTTGCTGTGTTTTTGAAAGGTATGGTTTTGTTTAGGATATCCTCTTTGTAGACTTGTAAGGTTGAGTGATACAGAAAAAGAGTATTTAATTTTCTGACTTTAAATTCTTTGAATATGAGTTCAGATGGATATAAAAATGATTTTTTTTATATTACTTTAATTATTAGTTTTTGCGCAATGTAAAGAGATTGTGTGTGAGTTTTATAGGCGCCACCCCATCCTATTATACCATATTGGATTATGGATTGACAGAAAGCGAAGTACGTCATTCTCAGTAGTTCTTTATTTAGAATGTGTCTCAAACAGCTAAAAATATAGGTCAATTTTCTTACTCTGTTTTTAAGAATGGTTATATGCGGTATCCATTTTAGACATTGGTCAATAGTGATTGAAGTTTTCATTTCAATATTAGTACACAGTAAGTTACAGTGGTGTTGTTGAGTGTTTGGTGCAGAGTGGATCCTTATGTTAATTTCATGCGGCGTGTTTGGTTTTTTTATGAAAAATGGTATATAATGTGTTTTTTTAGAGTTTAACGTTAGTAGGTTATTGTCAAACCATGTTTTTAATTCGTTTATATCCGTGTTAGCCTTTTTATTCAGTTCTAACCACGTGTTTGCTTTTAGAAGAAGCACTGTGTCATCTGCATATCAGATTATTTCCCCGTATTTAGCAATTTCAAATATATCATTTACATATATAATGAACAAAAGTGGTCCTAGAACTGTGTCTTGTGGTATTGAGAAGTTACTACTTTGAGAATCACCTAGTTCATTTAATAATTTTACTTGTTGTGTTCTATTTTCCAAAAAGCTTACAATCAAGGATAGCACCATTCCATTTATTCCAATTGATTTGATTTTTTTTATTAAGTTAGTATGAGATATACTATCAAATGCTTTTTTAAGGTCAATAAATATTCCAATGCATTTTTCATTTGAATCTAGGGCGGTATATATATAATTTGTTATTTTCGCAATGGCATCGTGGGTGCTGGTATTTTTTTTGAAACCATACTGTTTAGAATTTATAATTTGATGTTGTTCTAAGAAGGCCCAGATTTGGTTTTTTACAATTTTTTCGAATATTTTTGATATATTTGATAAAAGGGATATAGGGCGGTAATTTTGTGGGTCTTTAGGGCAGTCTGCTTTATATATCGGTGTTATTATTGTTCTTTTATAATTGTTTGGAAATACACCTTTTATAAGGCTTGTATTTATTATATGAATTAATGGGCAAGTTAGATATTGTTTCATTGTTTTTAATATGTTTACATCTATGTTGTCGTAACCGGGAGCAGAGCCCCCCTTTAAATCATCGATTATTTTTCCAACATCAGTTTCTGTTATTTTGTTGAAATTATTATATTGGTGTTGGGATTCTTAAGTAGTGCGGGGATTATTTTTATTATTGTTGGGACATGTTTTTATAGCGTTAGCCAGATTTTTTCCAACATTTACAAAATAGTTGTTTAAGATATTACAGCATTTTTTAGTTTCGAGTTGAACATTATACGTTTTTTTCCCATCTGAGATTTCGGATATACCATTTTTCTTTTTATTTATTATTTCGTTTATTGTAGTCCAAATTTTTTTATTATTTTTTTTGGCCTCTTTAATTATTTGGGAGTACCAGCTAGTTTTCGTTTTTCGAATTAAAGTTGTTAAGATATTTTTATATTTTTTGTAATATGAAATAATTGATTTTTTAGCATTCGGTTGATGTGCTAGTTTGAAAAGTTTATTTTTTTCCTAACTGCTTTTACTAATCCGTTAGTGATCCAGGGTTTAATTTTTTTTGTTTTTGTGTTTTGATTCAAGTTTTTAATTTCAGAGGCATTTAAAATGTGTTCTGATAATTTTTTTTCAAATAATTATGCACATTCATTAGCGCACTTATTGTTTATTACTTCAGTCCATTTTTCTGTTGAGAGTGATTTTTCTAATAGTTGGTAGCTTAAAGTGTTGTCGATGTATTTCAAATAATTTTTGTTAAATATTTTCTGCGCTTGAGGCCAGTTTACAATTTTGTATTCTTATTCCAGAAAATACAATTTTTCTGTGTTGAGATTCTGTCGGGATTCTGTGTGGAGGGTTTTTTAAAAAAGGATATCGATGTTAAAGCCAGGGTCTTGAAATCTTTGTGTGTAGGAGGTTGGAAACAAATCTTTAGATCTTTTTGGGAAATATAATAGTAATATATCTGATTAAATTATACAGCTTGGTGTTTTTGGTCTGATTATCCACATTCAGACATTAGTAATTTTGTTGGGGCTTTTCAAGAATAATAGGTCCTTAGTTATAATCTGGTTTATTATTTATCTTACGTGTTTACTATATATTATACTTCTGGGTCACACGACCGTCTCTAACAGTCTACGAATTAAACCTAAGCTGGCCGTCACCAGACCCGACGCCCCTTCGGTAAATCTCGGCAGCGTTCGTGTTTACGACACGTACAGCGCTGGGATGTACTACTCTTACCACTAGACATCTGTTGAAACTTGACTGAAGCTCTAATCCTAACGACATTTATTAATAGCAACTAAAACTACAAGTCTATTTAGGATACTACAGTTTTGTAAATGTTCACCTCAAGGGCGATTTACACTAAATAACCTAAACAAATATAATGAGAAAATTGCAGATATATTATTATAATGTGCATGCAAATTTGAACTATGATTCAATTGATATATATGAATTACGATTTATTTTTTAAGTATTTTTCTGTATTGCGCTACCTCCTTTTTTTAACTATTCAATCAGTTAAAAAATCATAATGTAATCCCAGCTCTCAGAAGCTGGCAACACGGTAACGCATCTACACACATGAGCACACACTTCATCACAATCGATTACACATCTGCCCTGAAGACGGACACTCTGACATTGAAACGTTTGTTAAAGAAGGAGGTGGTGCAACACGGCATTAACCCCAAAAATAATTTTTTTATTTTTTTTATTTTTTTTTATTCAGTAACAATACATTTATTATATTTTACATTTTTATATGAAACATGTTAGGTATAAAAAATAAGAAAATATATTCGTAGTCCTCCTCACTAGGAGATCCTGTGCTGAGGGGGACTATGCTTTGGATAAGTTTTCAGCGACTTCTATAGATTAACTTATTGTTTGGATAAGGTTTTCCAGAAACTTCTATGACGATGTTTTAAGTATACATGGAAGTTCATTTTCCGATAGTTCCTTCAGCCAACATTTAATGTCCTTAATGTAGCTATTTTTTGTTTTAATTTGTTTGGTACTAAGTGGGAGTTTGTTATATAAATCATAATACGATTTAAATGTTCATGTCAAATAACAACATTGTAAAAAATTTGGATATCTACATATTTATTTTGCCTGTTTCCCATCGTTCATGTGAACACCATTAATTTAAATACCGATAGAAAAAAAACAAACCTATCTTACCTGATGTAAGAAGGCAGGTATCTTGACGAGAACGGTGCTTCAGTTATATTTAAAATCATATTGACATTGAATTTAAAAAAACAACAACTTGTGAATGCGGGAATTGGAATATACTTGAGTCCTTTGTTCATTAATTGCCCACACCTGAGCATTCTACACATTAATTATTGTAAAACCTAAATTCACCCTCTAACTAGTAATTTCAAGTATTTTCAACGAGGAATGGTGGAAAATGTGTCTGGCGAACTAACCGTGTCAGTGGGCAACTTCTGGAATCGGCTATTTCATTAGTTGGCACTGAGCAAAGAACTTGTGCCGCAAATAGGTACAAAGTTACTCGTTTGCGGAAATATGCCAAACGCTCTTGAATCTATTATTGATTATCAAAACACCTGAGATACTTTACGGCAAAGTTCAGAGAAATGGCGGCCAACAAGTTGTATAGGGTACTGCGCCTTTTTTTCCGTGACAGCATATACCGGACCAAACATCCTTTAACAAAATATCTTCTAAAACCTAAACTAATCTTATTTTACATTTTACTATTTTTGAACAATGATTTATTGATTTTTCAAAAGAAGCAAACACATTGTGACTTAATATTTTAAATAAATTAAAAGAAAATACTTGGTTTTCTGTCACTTTATTTATACATTTATACTGTCTACCGGTTTCGGTACCTTCGTACCATCATCAGGACTGTTATAAAAACAATGCTGTCAATTACAGAAGTACACATGTATATGTATATATACGTATTATCAAGAGAGAAAAGACATTTTACTAGAAAAGGACAGCGCGTCTGTTGCGGGAGGGAGGTGGGGAACGAGGAATAAGTGAAGTAACAGGGAACATATTAAAAAAAAAATGTAATTGTTTATTGATGATTTCAACCTTTGAATTTACCGAATTTTTAAATTTATTTCCTAAGCTTCTAAATTGTTATGACTTAAACCTAACAGTAATCTGTTATAACAAACCTGATTATGGTACGCAGGTACCGAAACCGGTAGACAGTGAAAATATATCAATAAAGTGACTTAAAACTAAGTGTTTTATTTGCATGTATTTAATAATTTATTGTATTTACAGCATGTCCGTATTATTTTTGCTCCATTTTACTATTTTTAAACAATAATTTATTGTCTTTATCGCCGAACCTATCAAAACACCTGAGATATTTTACGACAAAGTTCAGCGGAATGGCGGCCAACAAGTTATATAGAGCTAATAATTATTGGACTAAGCAATATTGATGGCATACTTACCTACACATTAAGGGCAAGTTACAAACTAGGTAATTAATTAATTACTTGGGTTTGGAATGTGTCCTTCTGAGAAATCCAAGTATTATAACCTTATGTTAATATCAAATTTCATTTTAAATAATTGAACAATGTTCGACTTTCTTAAATATGAACATTTATATGTAATAATTAGAATAAAATAACTTAGTTTGAGTACCGCTTAATTGTATATATTTTTAATATATAAAACCAACCGGTTTTGATTCAATCTGAACCTTCATAAAATTTACATAAAAACATTTAATTAGTTACAAAATTACAGTGTATTTATAGAGAGAGAACCAACTTTAGTAAGGGGTGAGGGAGAGGTAGTTAACCCGTCGAATGGCAGGAGACCTACGAAGTTTAACCCTTAACCTTCGTATACTCGCGCCCAACAGCATAACACGTATACTCGCGCATGGTGTCTCAGACCGAAATATCATTTCTTTAAATTATGTTATTTTTAAACAGACTTTTAACTCAGCCCCTTAAAGCGAACCTAACTTTTTCACTGGTTAATTAAAAAAAACTCTTATAAATGGAAGTATCAAGAATAAAAAAGTATAATAAAATTAAGAATTAATCATTATCAGGATTTTTGGGTAGCAATTGTTACTTACCTTAAAGATCGATAACAGTAAATAAGTATCACACGTCCACTCAGCACCAATGCGCGCGCCGCACTAAACAATGCCACAACAAATTAAGAAGCTACTAAAAACCTCCTTATTGTTAATTTTTGAGGAAACAACGAATTATTGATTTGTCGGTCTGAGAGACCAACGCGCGAGTATAGGAAGGTTAAAAGAGAGGAAGTAAAATTAGATGTACGGAAGGGGAATATATTCAAAATGGGGCCATGTGATACATCTATTTATCTATATTCAAAGATTTTTTATAGTAATTGAAAGGGTGATCTTTATCTATTAAAATGTTTTGCACAGTCCGAAAAACCTACACTGTTTAGGCACCACAACTGTTCAACAACCCTCGTTGGAACATTTCTTGCAGTTTTACCTATCTTAAATGCTGGGCAATCATTACACTAAAGCTTTTAGATGCAAGAAAGGCTTAAATTATATTCGTTATCATAAAAATTGATCAAAAGTTTAACTAGGTTTATTTATCTATAAAAAGTATATTTAAATTGTTTTTTTATGCCTGTCTTACTAGGATATATCTGTGTCGAGACAATCTTACTAATATTATAAATTCGAAAGGGTGTATGGATGGTCCTTACTCTTTCACGCAATAAATATCGAATGGAATTTAAAAATTCTTTCACTAATCGAAAGCTACATTATTTGCGAGTAACAAAGGCTATATATATTGGTAAGCTCTGGCGTTATGAATAAGCTGTGGCGTTATGAAATTATGTATCATACGTTTTCTATCTCTAACAAAATCAAGTTATTGCAAACGTCAAACAAATTGTTACCTTGGAAACAATGTTTTTTTTTTAATTTTAGGCTTAAAAAGAGTGCTTTGTTGTGCTTAAAAAGAGTGCTTTTTTGGCGTCGTAGTTAATATCTACCAATCTCTAAAAAAGTTTATTGTCCGAACGAAAAGAATAGCGTTGCTATAAAGCATAGCGTTTGACGTGGACTGCCATTTTGTTATTTTTTTACGTTACTCTGGATTCAAATATGAATAAAATACTAATAAAGGGAGCAGGTACTTAAAATAAATTTCTATTTCTGTGATTTAAATATTTTCTAAAATAGAATTTTTATTTGCGAAATGTCATTCTCAAGAATTTTATTTGTCTTATCGTTATTTTTTGTTGTTTGTATTATGTGATTTTTTTTTAAACAGAGATAATTGGAGGAATGGGAAATGACATAGGCTACTTTTTATCACGGAAAAAAATTTCATTACCGTGGGAAAATTCTTTATACAGTAATTTCCCACTATTACCGTGCGAGCGTAGCCGCGGGTAAAAGCTAGTATAAAATAATATAGAGAGCGGCTTTAATTTCGATAGGAAAATTTGCGAGAAAATGAGATAGAATGAAGCCTTACCGCATTGGCCGCTTTGATTGTGAGCTCACTTTTCAAGATTCCTATTGGATGAAAATGTGTGGGCGAAGGTTTCACTTCTACCACGTGTGAACTGCTCTAGATTTTTTTTAAAGGATTCCATCAATGAAAAAATGGGCGTATCCTTTATTTGTTGCCATAAATCTATAATCAGCCTTGGATCAGGAATTATGTTATGAGGACTATGTATATACAATAACTGGGCGTACTGTACAGGGCCCGCAGATACTTAACAGTGCACAACTGCTAACTTTGTACAAATCACAAGTGCGCCCCACGGTTGAATTTGGCAGCTACCTCTGGCCTGAAGCTCCACATTACTTGAAAAATACCTTCGACTCTGTGCAGACACGGGCGGTCCATTTGATAGATTCTTCCATCTTAACAGACGGATTGTAATCTTTAGAGCATAGACGTTGGGTGGGAATGCTACCCTTGTTCTACGGTATTTCAATGGAAGATGCTCCGAGGAACTAGCGTCATTGTTCCTTTCGGAACCAGTGCATAGTCGGGAAACACGCCAAACGAGAGCCCAATATATGTACGCGGTTGACATTTGTCACATGTGAACGGGTCGCTTCTTCAACTCGTTGTTGTGTTCAACAGCTCGGCTGTGGAACGATTTGCCGACCTCTGTGTTTCCTCCTTCCTACTTTTTATATAGTATAATTAGATAGAACCTAAGAATTCTTAATAAATTGTGCAGAACCCTTGAGGTGATTTTTCACAAAAAAACGGCGCTCTGTAAATTATTATTTTTATTATTATTACAACATGGGTTTCTTCAAGACCAATGTTCATTCCTTCCTCTCCTCAAAAAGACCCACCACACAGCATCTCAGATGTCAATTTTCTTCAAGGCTTCCGGTGTGGACTTAACGTAAAAAAATAAAAGTATATTGTACTGTACGTATATTTAAGAATGTGACAAATGTATTCTTAATAAATTTAACGAAAATAACGCAGTAAAATCTTAGATTAGTATTTAAAAAAACGCCATTATTCATAAAATATTTGTTTTACAAATGCTTTGCAAATGTACTCGTGAGAAATAAAACTGTGTTTTTCGAATCTAGATAAAATGAATTATGCTTAACCCTTCTTGTAAGCACCAGAAATATCTCAACTTAATTCTTTAACAACTCAAGTCAACGTTTACCTATCTAATTAACGTTCCAAATTTAATTAAAACAACCCCTTTCTTTGAACTATTGCAGTCAAACAAAAGCCTTACAATATTTTATGTATAAAACGGTTAGCAAGAAATTAACTTTCTAAAATAACCGTAATACCCGAGTAAGTTACTTCTGTCAAAAATACATCACCATCAAATCGTGTTACCGTGAGGGAAAGTAATTCATTGTGTCGATTGATTTTAATCTTCGTTTTTATGGTAATGTTTTGATATACAAAAAGCATATCACGTGGCAACAATGTAAATTTGATGATAGATAATCGGCCATTGTGTGTTTTTTTGTTTCTTATATTTATTAATTTATCGTTTTTTTTCTTCATGTTATTTTTAACGCCCCAAGTGAAATTAAATCGTTTTAATAAAATCATATGGATTCATTGGAGGTTATCCACCACTTACCCGCTCTGGTATAAGAAACAGATGGTTTACTCCTTTAAGGCTCTCGCAAGGACTAATTTTTTTGTAAGAACGAAGCTGCATTTAGACCTGCATACGTTGTTAGGAAGCAGTATGCAAGTGCTTAGCGGCAAATACAAGATACAATATGTGTTAATATGACAAAAATAGACAAGACAATGGGACATAGTACTATGAATCTGTTATAAACCGTTCAAAAGGAAAGATAAAATTTTACTGAATGTGATATGAAAGGGAGATTCGTGTAAATACGAATGGTAAAGGGAGCGCACTAATTTTAGAAACAAACGATTATAATGAAGAGGTATAAGCTACTGTTGAGAAGACATAAGATGATGAAAACAAAAAAAACAAAAATTTAAGTTAATGATTAAAAACTCTTTCTGATTTTTCTGTTTCAGATTTTCTGTCTTCATTATTTAAAAATTTGATTTATTTAAAAAAGAGTTAATATCTCTCGACATTTCAATTAAGTAGCATTTTAAGAAGAACTTAAAATTATTCATGCCGATAACTTGATTTCTTGCAGAGTTGTGTTTTTTATTAATTTTAAGAGAATACTTTGCGATTTTTTTATATCGAGGAAATTTCATATCGAACCAACTAACTATAACATAAATAACATATGTTTCAAAGTGTAAAAACTTAAAAGTGTTCAATGTAAGTATGTATGTTGGTAAAAATTTGGAATGCTGGTTCTTTCCGAAAAGTTTTTATTTTAAAAGTTTAAAAAAATACCCCAAAATGGTACTGGAATACAACATTTACAGAACTTGAACAGTAACTTTGAAATTGGATGAATTGTTAAAATTCCGTGAAACAACCCTAAATTAATCATTATTTCAATGATTTACCATTTTCATTTTATTTTATTATTATTCTATAATTATTTTTAATTTATTATATTTCTTTATTCATTGCATACCTACATGAAAAGTACAAGATTTAAGAAGAAGTTTTTTAGAAGTACTTATTCATTCCTAAAGTTATTAAACACCTGTATCGAAATATATATTGTTATTAATTTTATTTTGTAGAACTCCATTTTAATTTTTTATTTCTTTTATATATTCAATAATATTATTTTTTAATGTTTAAAATAAGTTTATTATAAACAAGTTCTGCTTTGCAAATATTATTATGCGTTACAGCTGTTTCGCCCTCTGAAGGCATTATCAAATTGTGGTTGTACCACCTACAGACGATGTATTTATGTCATTTCTAGACAGGTACTTACGATGAAAAAATTGAATAGCTTTTATTTTTATTGCCTGCGCCCCTATTAATTTCCAAGTTAAATGACTGAAAATATTAATGGTTAGAAAAACCTGTATCAATACCCGGATATAGTAAAAACTTCAATTTTTGAAGTCGATTTCAGGTTTGAATTTGATAAATAATGCACAAAAAATTATAATTATATAATGAATATTGCCAAAACTATCAGGGGATCAACTGTCGGGTATCTATATTCAAGACACCAAAGATAATGTATCCCTAATAAATATGCATCAAATGTTTTCGTATAAAAACACCACAAGAAACCAAAACATTTTAATGTATAAAACAATGTTCGACTAATTCAACATAAACAATATTATGTTGCGTTTATGCTGATAGAATTTTCTCATCTTTCTCTTGCGCTTCTTGTTTTTCTTTTGCGTTGCTGTTTTGTTTATATTGTTACGTCGGATGTCTCCGGCGGGTACAAATTGACTTACGCGTCTAAACTGTTTATGTTGGTTCTCCGTCAACCCAGTTATTTAAAAATAACAGCTTATCCTCCGTAATGTCGGCCAATTACACGCCCGTGTGACTGCCAGCTGAATCGACGTAAAATAAAAAGGCAAGAGATAATCCCAAATTAAACATTTCGGATCGCCTAACAAGGAAGGGACTCAACTGAGGGTATTAATTATATACGAGCAATATATCCACAATTCACTGATAGAGGTAAAAAAACGCAATATACTTTTATGAGGGAATTATCCGAAAAGGTTGCCTATTTGTAGTTTTACGGTCTAATAGACTAATAGTTCCTTTCTAGAAGATTATTATTTCATCCCTAGCAAGATAATTTACTAAACTAGGGGATGGGGAACTTAATTTATCGAATATTTCTCGCAAATACTTTTGATGATAAGCCGCGTCTCCAGCGACAATATTACCAGAAACATTGATCCAAATAGTTGTGCGAACATGATACATTGTTTATGTTTACGGTAACCGATGAAATATAAAAACATTGTGAACCCCACGCAATGTTTTTGTTTTTGTCCGAGGTTTTGAAAACATTTGGTCGCTGGATACCTGACTTTATATTAAGGCAAGTCGAATTCACAGATTAAATAATATTTAAGTTTAACTGACTAGTTTAACTTTAGTTAAAAAAACTTTCAAATATCACAACAATCACACTTTTTTGTTACAAATTTGGCTTTCACCCTTGGCCGTACAAAGTTCAGATTTTTTGTTAAAATTAGTTTCCTGTCCCTATCTGACAGTGTGTGGCCAATATAACTATGTGTGTGACATTACAACAATGCTTTATGGCACAATCAGTATATTAATGAAATCTGTGCAATAAACATATTCTATACATATATTCTATACCCCCCAAACACACACAAAACAAATGCAAACTCACAGTAGTTTTATTGGACCTCGTACCTTCAATAGTTTACCAAAACATATTCAAGTTGCAACAAAACTTCCGCATTTCGTAAAAGAGTTAAAATTATGGCTAAACCATACAGATGTAAAAACTCTATTTATTTAGTTTTATTTCACTTTATGTTTCTAAAAACTCTATTTATTTAGTTTTATATCACTTTTCTCACAAACTTTACACCTATTATTACAATGTATATCATTAATTACACTTACACTTATTTAACCGTACACTATTGTATACACTTTTTGTACAAAATGTTTTAAACAATTTTTGTTTTTGCTTTATATACCCCTGTTTGTTTTTTTCTATATATGTCCTTTACAAATATACAAATTTTTGATGGTTGTATCAACTTGAAATGTATTTAAATTATTAATAACAGTTCACAAACTGATTCGCAGACGTCGTTTTGAATTTTTCACACGAGAACGGTCCTCTTTAATCCGAACCACCTCAATCCGTGCCAGGACTGAACTAAGCCGACTTCATATTCATACAATATCCTTCTATACAATTATGTCATAATCCAGTATTCCTTGTATAACCAGTTCATTAAGACATTTTTTGTATATTTTTGATGCTCCGGCAGAGAAAATTAGGTCAATCCGTTTTAATTTAAAAATGTAGAAGGGTTTGTTTTTCAAAATAATGATATTAAATCTCATTTTAAGGAACCGATGTGCTTTTTTAACCTAAGTACGTAAGTACCTAAAGCAGATAAGAGGTTTTAAAAATAATGATGTAGTTTAATAGGAACTAACGTTATTATGTTTTTAAATCTTTAATATTACGTACCTACCTACCCATGAAGGGTTAACCAGGGTGTCACGAAAATAGCGGTGAATTAAGATTTCGTGCCATTTTTTAATAATGTAAGATCGCAGCTCTAAAAATTTCGTTTGTGTCAAATGTCAACCTTGTGATTATTAAATAGGCTTATAGCGGGTTAAAACATCGAACCCCTGTTTCCCGTTATAATATTTTGACCAACCAGCGCCACATCACTACGCCAGTCAGAGAGCTATTCCATTTTTTGGAGGTAGTGAGTCACTTTCTTCCGGTAGCTATGCTGGTCTGAAACTTAACAACTGAAGCACAAAGCCACAAAGCAGAGATCTTCTATTTCTGTTGTACGGTTCTCAGACTGACGTAGTGATGAGCCGCTGACTGATCGATTTATTTGGCGGGATCGATGTATTATAACAAAAACAAGGTTTCGATGTTTTAACCCGATATACGCTACACGGAAGAACAACACTTACAAAAACTCATTACAAAAAATGTGGCAATTTTTGCTTTTTGATGTCCTAGGGGTTTTCAGATATTCTTTCTCTAGATGCGGTTATGTTTTCGAGTGAACGCCTGCTACAATGACACATAGAAAAACTGCATTAAATCCCTGTAGTGTACCCCCCTTCTTCTCCCCCAAACGGTAAATGTATATAAACTGTATATTAGGAAACAATTGTACTAGTCTGAAGATAGCCTTAACACGCTGAAGCCGGTTACGGTCACAAATAAATTGTGTGAAAATAAGTTTCATATTTGTTTTATTAGATATATTATTGGCATGGAACTTCACCACGAATTGTCAATATCAAAAATAGAAATATTAAAAACTTTCCTTAAATTGGTACAAATTAGTTTTTACCATTATTTCATCCGAAAATTACGAACCGATGTTTACGAACTGTTTCAGCAAAACTTTAACAATATATCTCTTTGTTATTTCATGTGACGTCCCATATTTAATAATCTGCACGGTTGACAGATGACACATATGAAATTTTTAGAACTTGCAACATTATATTCAAAAGATGGCGTAAAATTGAAATTCGGTGTTCTAGTTGATGAAACAACTCATATTTAGGTCTCATAATAATATTATTTGTTAATACAGCTCAACGAATGCTTTCTTATTTCTCCAATATTACATAATACAAGAAATTGGTATGTTTAAGTTTCGGAATATAAATATTACATTTTAAAACATTCGTGCAAAATGATAAATTTAGAATTATGATTTCTGAAGAGTTTGTTAATAGGGCATCATTTCTGAGTTCACATTGAGACGTAATTTTGAGAAAGGACTTGTGACGGTTCAATCATGCGCCTAAACCTCGCCATAATGACCGGGACTGTCAAACGAACGAAATTACTGAAAATTTACTGCCGTACCCATAAAAGATCTTTAGAAATACCCTTCCATTCATGTTTACTTTACAATAATAACTTTACCTGAATCTACCATTGGGATACCTTTGAAAACTGTTGCATTCCGCCTATTCAAAACAGGGATTGTGATATAAACCCGAGTGTTATACAAATAGTCATATTCTCCCTAGGGTTCGGCTGTAGAGTGATTCTGTATACAGTATAAGAGTCGACTAACACTGTTGTCCTATTTAACGAGTGGTATGTTTATTGCTCCGTGAATAGGACTAAAATGCTCTAAGCTCTAAGTACATAAGCGTGTTTCATCAATTGAACAGAAATCAGTTTGAACTCTCGTAATTTGTCACTATTTAAAAATAGATGCATTCCTTACTGAGTCTGCTGCCATATTAACTGAAATGTTCCTTGTTGAGTCATCGAGCTAACAATATTGTATTGAACTTAAATCTTCATACAAGGTTGCATAATATTGAAACTGATCAACAATGTGTTACTAAACTCAGAACTGTATTGAGTACCGAATAGTGCCGTTTCATTTTATGAATACGGTTTTATGTCTTATCTCGAACCTTCATGAATGGATATCTCGCAAAATGATATTATAGGTCACAAATAAAAATAAGAATAGCGTTTGGTGTGAGATTCCAAAAAAATTGATACTTTCGGGTTTCATAACGGCGCCGAAATTTCCACAATGTTAAATCCGGCGAGATTATAAGGCAATTTGATCGCTTTGCATATTTAACGGGCGTATTTTTCACAGCAAATCCTTCGAGAATTGGTATGAAAAATACACCATTCACTATCAATTCACATTTGGCTTAGATTCGCGCCCCAAAGTCGCGGCTTGAATTTTCTCCTCTTTTGACGATATTCAATTTCTTTTCTTTCGCCTTATTATACCTCCCATCTTTGTCAACTTTTTGCCTTCTCACTCTTCCATTCGTGTGGCAGTACCCGAGGCTATAATCAATCATTATTAAACTGTCAAAAGTACATCACATACGCCGGGGGGTAGCGGATAGATACATTTCGCGAGATAAAAAACTTCTTCGTGGAACGTTTTATTGAACGGGGCTTTGAATTCGCTTCTGACGAGTTTGCAGATTCCTCAGACGATAATTCAAATTGACAATTTGTGCGTATTTTGGTTTTCATGCGATCGCAACAAAAAATGGTCCAATTTCGTTGTGGAGTATTTCAGATTCCTGGAATACCTTTACTTTGACGGAGAATGAATCAAGAATCACGATTGCGCAAAATTGTATATTTCTGATTAGGGAACTATTTGGTGGTATATTGACGAATCCTTTTACATTTTTACGGCAAATGTTAAATAAATTGTATGAAGTCATGAAACGAAGCAACGTTGGGAATGTACTCATTTATTCATATATTTTACGCTGGTTTCGCGAAGCGTTAGTTCTCTCATAAAAAAATACATGAAGTAGATTTTTGCGTTAAAACACAAAGACAATGCTTTCTGCGAATTCACTTTCGGTAGGTTTTATTTATTTTAGTAAAATATACATCATTACTTTGCTAGTGTTTAGTGTTTTTATGGAAAGTTTAACAAAAAATCTAAGAAAATTAAGAGCCTTTTAATCATCAACCGTTTTCTTTTGCGGATATGTAATGAAGACGAAATTGAAAAATACATATACATTAAATAGTTTCCTGTAAGACCCGGCTTCCCGCATTTCTAACGATTTATTACATATTTTCCAAATACTTTAAGCTCTTATAAAAAATAATGTTATTCTTGAAGATTATATCTACACATTCCCCACGCCGAAACAGCAATTATATGAAATTTCCTAGATAAAAAAATCGCAAAGTATGCCCCGATAATTATTATAAACACGTTTTTGCAGTTATTTTACAAATTTTATTATACGCATGAAAAAATTCACAGTGTTTCTTTAAATGCTCTTTTAGACATTCTCTGAAAGATTTTTTGTCTTTTTTAAAAGAGTCGTGTTTTATTAAACATTTTCACAATTTTCAGTTAAATATTATCGTTTTTAATATTAGCGCACTCTCTCTAACATTCGTATTTATGTATTTCTCTATCCTCTTCTTTTTGAGCGGGTACACCGCTCCTTGGTGATGCTCTGCGAAGCAATTAAGAAAAAAGAATTTTAGTTTGAAAATTAGGTTGCTAGGAAATGTTTTAAATACTTTAATTAAAAACTGCCAGTAGAACACATACATGCCTTTAAAATAAACTGAGTATTTTTCTGATGAGTTTTTTTTAATAAATCCAGATCAAATAAATACCAGGCTTATGAAAACTACTTTAAAGTTCCAAATCTCCACCTTAAGAACCGTTTTTTGATTAGGGTTTTATTGTATAAAGTAGAAATGTAAATTCTTTAGAATGTGGTCGTAAAACATTTAAATATTTGTGCTTAAACTTCGCAGAATAAAATAAAATACGCCTTGTGGTGATGTTTTTTTCCTGAATAAATCAAAATAGGCGGTTGGCGTTAAATAGGAATTTAAATCTTATCGCCATCCACATAAGAAGTATTATTGTTAGTGGCCTGATCCAAAATTTTATACGACGTGGTACATTATCTTAACAAAGAATTTTCACAAGATGCACCGGAAAATGATGTACCTACCTAACTAATACCTACATCTTAATTATCTCCCTGTGTGAAATCTTAAGAAAATTAAACTTCGAGAGAATGAGACGAATGCAGAGTATCAGACGTAGGATAATTGTAGGGTTTATTTATTGTAATATTATCACCTGAAAATTATGTATCAAATATAGTCTGTCAAATAAGAGTAGGAAATATAAAAAATGGAACTACATAATTTGTAGGCTTGCAACACCAAATTAACTGTCAAATATTCCTTTAAAGTGCAATGAAACTGAAAATTAAGAACACATAAAACACATTAAAAAAAAAAATTGTTTTTAAAGAAAAAAACTTAAAATCTTGAAGAAGCACCGTATGTAGTTAAGGTATCCACATAATGACTTAAATTTTATTAAATAGTGTTTTACAAAATGATTGGCTTTCATTTAATTCAATCTAAATTTGAATTTAAAAGTAAGTAAAAAGGAAGAATCACTATTAGTGAGTTTAGTTGCACTACTTTTAGATCTGAATGAGTTAAATATATGCAGATCTAAAATTAGAGACATGATCTAAAACGCGGGCAACGCTAGGTACATAATTTAAGCTAGTATTAAATAAAAGTGAGCAATTTCTAAACTGTGCTTTATATTTTAAAACAATGTCATTATTCTTCTTTGTACACAATTGTAAAGGTATAATAATACTATACCTATAAGTAGGTGTCTGTATTGAAATGAAAAATATTTTTTTCACATTTATGCCTTTTTAATTTTTTTATAAAAATGTATGTTACACAGATTTACCTTTTCACCGTGGGTTCTTTTTAGTATTGCCATTTGAACAACAGTGGCGCCCTCCTATGTTTTTTACTCTTATTTGACAAACTGTACCTGCATCTGAGACGATTATCGAATATTATATCCCTTTTATTAAAAAAAACATTATAACAATGCGAGTAATCGAAATAAAAATATAACGGAAAAGACGAGGTAAGTACACATTTTCCATTCGGCTACCCAACAAGTTTGAAGCATACAAAATAAGCTATTTAATACATTAATATTGAAACAGTTTGCTCAAAGGTTTTACACAATATTTACGACTGTATCCCAAAGTTAGAACAAGTAGTAGAGTAGATGGTCCGTACCTTCAACGGAACTTTGGCTGTAATTCTATCTCCGGTTATTTTGCTACTTGTTCCTTCCCAAATAGCCCTCAGCCCTGGCCCAGAACTTGCTCGCAAACTTATCTAATGAATCAGCAGGTTTAAGGAAGGTCCCATAACAGCTCCAACTGTATTTATTGTGAAATGTAGCCAAAGGTCTCTCGTTAATTGTTGTTGATTGTTACCCACTTAGAAGTGGTTTGCCAAATCGAGAATAGAATCATTCCAATTCAAATCTACTTACTATCGAACTTCACACCGAAATTTAAAAGTAGGTATTACTTTAAAATTAAAGCCATTTATAATCTCTTTTTGACGTTAAAACTTATTAAGCGCCGTTGTGATTGAAACTCGATGGAATGGAAATGAGCGACATTAAAAAGAGACAAATACATACATCTATATTCTATACATCTTTATCCATATTCATCTATATATAAGATTAGGCCTGCGAGATAATGAGATAGCAATAAAATACATAACTAACTAACTAACCATCACGCCGTTTCCCGCAGGGGTAGGCAGAGAGGACGGACCGCCACACAACTCGATCTTGGCACACACTCTTTGCCTCGTTCACATTCATACATCGTCTTATACATGCTCTTCTATTATTCCGACTCTTCACATGGCCCGACTCAAGTATCTGATTCACTTGGTCGTGCCACGTCTTCCTCGGGCGTCCCCGACTTCTTCTACCATTTAAATTTGCCTAATATATTCTCCTTACACTCCTTTCCTCGTTCATTCGCTCTACATGCCCAAACCATCGGAGAGTCCCTTTCTTAATCTTACACATCACGCTTACATCAGCCTTGCATTCTTTGCGGATATCCACGTTTCTCTCACGATCGTACATGGTTTTACCTCACATTCGCCTCAGGGATCTCATTTCTACAGCATTCAGTCTGCTTTCATCCTTCCTCTGATACGCAAACTCATCCACCTGCTCCAAGTATTCATCATTCACAACTATATTGCATACTGTTTTCGTACTCTCTCTTTCAAACACCATGACTTTAGACTTACTTACATTCATCATTAACTCATTCTTCATACACACTTCGTTCATCCTAGATACGAGAGACTGTAGATCTTCCATACTGTTAGAAATTACCACCGCATCATCAGCATGCAATAGGCAACATACTTCCAGATTACTCAATTTCGCGCCCAATCCCATCTCTTTCAGTATAATACGATAAATCCACAGTGTTAAGCAACTCCATTTTAGTGTAGTGCTATAAAGCGCCTTTGCAGACATTCAGCCGACCAGGGGTCGAATCCTGACAAATCCAAAAATATATTTGATTTTGTTTTTGTAAAATGAATACCCAATCTTCAAAATGAACAGACAAAAGAAAAAACAAAATATAACGACTCCGAAGAAGAAACCATAAATACTAATAAGATGACCAAATGTATAGTAAAAGGTGCACTGGAATTCGACGACAAAAATATTGAAAAAATCATCCAACACATTGATAAAAAAGTGCCTCGTATTCTCCCCACTCTTGTCTACTTTAGTTTTCTGAAGATTTCACTATTACCATGTGATTTGTATACTCTCATTTTTATTTCAGGCATCTATCATATTCAAGCTGCTCAAATCAGCTCAGAAATTCTAAGTTACCTTGCAAGCATTTTTTTAAATGTGAAAAACGTCGTGAAGTAAGTCGATATTTGTGAGACCGTAAAGTTCGTAATATGACTTTTCGAGTACTTTTACAGGTACATTATAAGGTATATAATCCATTGTATTAGTTAGTCTTTCTCTCTCTCTCTCTCCCATCTCTCTCAGCTAGACAATAAGTATTCATAATCTGTACTCGTTTCTAACAATAGATGTAATCTTAAAAGAACATGCATCATTAGATTTCCGTTCTAGTAATACAAGTACATATAAAAGTTTCGCAGCCTGTAGGATTTAAATCAGCCGCACAGTGGTTCCAAATACCCCAAAAGTCGGAATCAATTCACAGGGAGGGTTAACAGGAAAAAAAATGTGATATTTTATTTCGGTATGGGTTAAAAAAATAAAAATATTCGGTTTTAGTAAGTTTTACTTCGATTTCTGTATTTTATTAACAAAAATATAAAATTTAAAATAATAAAAAATATTTTTGTCCATATCCATGCAAAAATAACGGCCGAGTAACGTTCAATTTTGCTTTTTAATATTATGATACGGAAGATAAACAATCATCATCATCGTCGGTTTTATAATAATAATAACGTAATATTTGTATAGCGCAGTTTTGTGTCATTTCACTTCAAGTGCGCTTAACTATAATAAATTTAAAAATAATCCTACAGTGTTCCTTACGAGATCATTACAAAATATTTATAAAATAATACCTATGAAATAAAGAATATACAGTATTTACAAAACAATGACAAGAGAACAAAGATTAACAAAACAGTGCTGTTATAGCACAGAGGAAAATAATAATATACAAAAACAGTGTTATTGTAGCACAGGACAAAACAAGAACTTTTAAACTAAAATATAATACACTAACTTCTTACAAAAAATTCAGATATTAAACATAAAAGTACAATTAGGAGGAAACCGAAACCAAACGATTACCGGATACTTGAGAACATGACTTATTACTTGTATTGAAAAGATGTTAGGATTCATGAATGGTACGATTTTTTAAATAATTTTGTTTTTAAAGCCCGTTTAAATTCTGCCAAATTCTGGATATTAGTAAGAGCTGAGGGAAGTTTATTCCAAATGAGAGGGCCAGTTACACGAAAAGAGCGATCATAGTAAACGGCTCGATTTGACCGAGAAAGTTCGATTAAACGATTGGTAACATCCAGATCTGCTGACCTTAGAGTAAGCTGTCTCTCGCTTAAGTTTTGTCGGACACATAGTTCCGATATATAGGCAGGCGCCATTCCTTGCAATGCTGGTTTTAAAGCTATTTGAAGAATGAATGTCCGGAGGAATTATTAAATCAAAAACTTCCTTAGAAAAACGATTTGATTGTTTTTTGGGAGTTGCCTGTAACTAGTTATGACAGGGTCAGAAGTAACTAACATTAAATTGAAAACATCCTCATTGCATTTTTCACGAGAACATTTTCTATAATAGTTCTCGCGATATTTTTTAAAATCTTTGTTTCTTTGTTACTTCTGCAGATGTAGGAGTGATTGTTACATATTTTTTTTGGGTAGCATGCCTTTTTTGCCTCAAGTACTACATTGTACGGTGGAAACCTTTCTGGATCTTTGATTTTATGACATTGTACTGGTGCTTCGTAAGCTTGGCTTCCACCATGGTTGAGAGGGCTTCCTCTTCAGACATCCGTCGAGAGCGATTATCATCAAATACCTTATACGCTTTTATGTACATAGATGCGCTCTTCGGTGAACGAATAATATTTCCTACCAATTTCGATGCAATCGGTTGTCCAGATGGTCCAAAGGTTTTCTTTGCAAACGCCAAATGAGAAAGAGGTGAACTTTTCCGAAGATCTTTGGTTTTTAAGTGTTTGGATCGGTCAGAACAGTGTTCAAATTGTATTTCCGGGTGACCGCAACCGTGCTGTTTTTCAGGAGAAATCTCATATAATGTAAAACCAATCGGAGTCTCAAGCTATTTTTTATTTTCCATCAAAAATCTAGCTTCATTTCGATAAGCAATTGTCCATCTTGTTTTAAAGCAAAATTTAAAGCCCGCAATCGTTTTACAGCCTTCTTTGGGGCAATTTATAAGTTTTTTTTTTTTATAAAAATCGTTTTTCCATCTGTTGGCACTTTGAGTTTATCACTATTTCAAATAACTCCTTTTATTTTAAGAACAAATCCTTTGAAAACGAACCTGTGTCGAAAATAATATTTATGAAGCACTCAAATTTTACAGGAAGCAAATTATGTAAAAATTACTGGGCTGTAGAGACGCAAAAATGCGCAAGATTTTTTTTCTTAATATGATACTAAAATAGGTCGGCTATAAAAGTGCATTAGCACATTTACGAAATATTACGAAATATCAAACTAAAACCTTAACTGTTCCAAAAATTTTTGAAAAGTTAATTCTTCAAAAAATATGTTCTTTCATAAATTTTTATATCTCATCATTTAAACATGGTTTTATCTCTGGACGATCTACCTTAACTAACCTTACACTTTACGAACATTTTATCTCAGGTGCTCTTGCTAATAGAGAACAAGTTGACTCAATTTATACGGATTTTAGTAAAGCCTTTGATAAGGTTTGCATTAAAATTCTTATAAATAAATTGTCTAAACTAGGAATAAGTGGTAAATTATTATGCTGGATTGAGAATTATTTATCAAAACGTTTACTAACTGTTTATATTAAAGGATACTTGTCTTACGAATTTGAAGCCACTAGCGGTGTGCCTCAGGGTTCGCACCTTGGTCCAATATTGTTTATACTATTCATAAATGATGTCACTTCCACATTCTCTGATGTGAAAATTTTATTATTTGCTGATGACATGAAAATTTATAAAATCATAAAAAATATATACGACTGCTTGTCTCTTCAATCCAATTTTATAAAATTCGTAGAATGGTGTACCATTAACAAACTTACCCTTAACATTAAAAAATGTCAAATTATGAGTTTCTTTAGAATAAAAAACCCTATCAAATATAGTTACTCCTTTAACAATCACAGTTTATTGTCAGTACCTGTAATAAGGGACCTCGGAATAACCTTCGATTCTAAATTACTCTTTACCAACCACATTGATATAATAACTGGTAAAGCAATGAAAATGCTTGGTTTTATTCTAAGAATTTGTAAAGATTTTAAAAATATCCAAACATTTAAACTACTATATACAACTCTGGTTAGGAGTCATTTCGAATATAATTCCCCCATTTGGAACCCTTTCTATAAAAGCCACGCAAATTCCATTGAAAGAATCCAACGCAAATTTTTGAGATCAATTAATTTTAAATTAGGAATTCCCGCGGTTGACTTAAACTATGACACTCTATCACAAAAAATGCGACTCTTATCGTTAAAAGATAGAAGAATATTCAATGATCTCATTTTTTTATTTAAAATAAACAACAATTGGTTTGACTCCCCTGAATTGGTATCGCTAATAAATTATCATGTACCTTGTAGACCGACTCGACTCAAAACACCTTTCCATTGTGACAATACTTTGACGAACGCAGAACAAAACTCAATCATAAATCGCTTGCATATTTTAGGCAATGAATATGCTAATATCGATCACGCCGCCAATAATCTGGCCTCATACAAAAGATCCATTAAACTAAATTTGTTTGCTAGTACCACGTAAATATTATAATACATCATGTATACATAATATGCCTACCAGTACTTCACACTAAACTAATGTACAAGAAATCATATGTACCTACTTGTAAAATGTATCATATTATATCGGATAACATAATCCAGGATTTTTTACTTGTTGTATTTTATATTTAAATCTTTGTAGGTACCTTTTATATCTTATATATCTTTTATATCTTATATCCTTTTATATCTTATATTTTTAAATTTTACTTTTTATTGTTTTATTTCTCACTTTAAATTTTTATTTTTACTTTTTCCCTAATAATTTATAGTTAATAGTTTATATTTTATATTTTATACTTTATAATTTACTTTTATACATTTTACATTTTATTCACTGCTTATTACCTTACTTGTTTAGCTTTTTTCTTAAATTTCACTAACATTCTTCATGTTGTTGAACTATTTATAAGTATGTCAATTATGTTAATGGCACGTGTTGTGCCATATGTTTGTAAATAAATAAATAAAAATCATCGTATTTTTTTAATATTCACGAGATGTTCTTTAAAAAATATTTCCCAAATTTGTCAAATTAGGAAATGAAAAAAAAAACTTAATATCTTTAGTACACACCTGAAGGTATTGGATTCATGTAGAAAAAAGTTTGCCAGCAAGTGTTGTAAAAAGTAAACAGTCCCTAAATGTTATTTAATAAACGTTGCATTTTCACACAAACGTCCTGACTGCTCGGGAAGTCAATCTTTGCTGACGTGTTACTCAGCGACGAAACGTTTTGCTGAGTTCGGTGGTATGGGAAAAGATGCGCTGGTATGTGATATCAAGATATACAAACAAAATTTTGTGGTCCCTGCAATTTGAAATTTCGATTTAATTCCGACGCTCCCATACTAGTAAAACCATTGTGAGCCGGGTTGTTAAAGTAACTCGATTGAAAAGAACTACAATATCAACGCGCAAGATGACAAACAAATCGGGAGTGAGATCAACACATGCATTATTGGGACGATTTCTTTTCTAATGGCCGTGATAAATTATCAACGTTTACTTGCACATTATTTTTGTCGTGAGGTATAGAAAAATTTATTATCAATTTTACTTTAAGCAAAAAATACAAGATTCTGCAATGTGTTTTTTTTAGTGTTGTGATAAGCATATAACACGATTTGAAATTTTAGTTGAAATCAACTACTACAGAGATCCAAAACATTTTGCCGTGCGAAGCTGTATAGTGAAGCTAGTCTAATGATAAATAATTATATAGCAATTTTCAAGGAAATCAATATACCGAGGTATAAACTTTTAGTTTTTTTTCTAAAAATTAGAAACCTTATTGGAACACAATTTACTGTAATTAATATTTTGTTCAGAGAATGTAATATATTATATTATATTTTGTTACCGTGCGTAAGTAAGTAGGCACTCTTTGCAAAGATACTTTTGTAAAAAGCCGAACGCGATGAATTGAAAACATAGACTAATTCGCAACTGGTAAAATTATGATGCGGTGGATGCTGAAATCGAAGAAATTTTTCATTTTTATTCAAGAAAATTCGTCCTCTGGAGCATCGCACCAAAGCCCTTTTGTGAATAGAAATCCAATTTCCGAAATCCTCTTTTCATTGGAATATTTTAGATTGGTATCTATGGTCGCTCTTTTCCACTTACTTTTCCTACCTTTATTATTTTATCGAAAGTTAATAATAGATATGGGTACTTTAACGTAGAAATCGATAGGTTTAAATCCGTTGTGTCATTATGAAAACACGTTATATTTATTACGCATTATTAAATTAAATAAGCATCGAAACCAGGAAACAAAAATTTCTCTATTATTTTATCTTACTCTCATAAAATATTAATTTCTTTATCAGGCTTCGTTTAAGTCCAATACATTACGTAATAATTTATTTTTCCTCGTCTTTCATTGTAATCAAATAGTAAAACGTTTTGTTGTTTCTTGGAAAATTTAATCTTTCTTTTTTTAGATTTTTTTTTTCAATACAAAAAAATTGGCGTCTTTTGTTGAGTTTACTGTTTTTAATAAATCTGTCAAAGCAAAAAATCTCTTTATTGAAATAAAGCAAAGAAATGAAAATGTTTTTTTTGTGTTAATATTTGCAAATTTTAAAGTAATTTGTATATTATGGTAACTATTTTTTTGGGTTTTATGTAGTGTTGCGCTATCTCCTTCTTTAGAGAAACTTTGCGGGCAGCGTTACACTATCCACCATAAGGGCAGATGTGAAATCGATAGTGGAAAAGTAAAAAAAAAAAAAAACATAATAATACCTTTGGCCGTGAAATCTAAAATCATAACTTATTAAAATATTATTTATTTGAATTTTCTACCCAACAATCAAAATAATATATTTTTTACGGAACAATGAATAAAAATACACATATTTTGTGAGTTTGACAAAAACTTTAAAATTTCCTTAAAAACTTTGAAAAAAGCACTGAAAACTTCCATTTTTGATGTGCCCATTCCTAACACACACATCTACTAAAGTTTCATTATATATTTATTTAGTTTATTATAGTTATACTAGAAGACCGGCCAGACGTTACTGTGGGTAACGAAACACAATGACATCTACTGACAACGCCATTACTCAACCTTTGTAACCAACGCCATCTGCTTGCATACATATCAAATCCGTACCGCCCGTTTGCCAGCTCGCTACCTTTATAATATTTTATATTTCAACCAATTTACACAAAAACTTGCTGCCCGCTTGTCAGCCCGCTCCCTTTATATATTTTTTATTTCAACCAATTTACACAAAAACTTGACAAATTATATACCTAAACCTTCCTTATGAATCACTTGCATGCATGATGAATCAATCTATTGCTGAAAACCGCATGAAAATCTGTTGGGTAGTTTAAAAGATCTAAGCGCACAGACAGCCGCGAGCGACTTTGCTTTAAATTATGTAAAGATTTATTGTGAAATCTTATTCCTTACATACTAAAAAGAGAAAGATTTTGATAAAGTACTAAAAAAATAAATGACTGCATTTGAAAGTGAAAGAATTCGAGAAGAATACTTGTCTGCTATTCATGATTATTTGTTGACAATAAAACCGCCAAGTGTAGAAGCTGAAAGGGTCTTTTTGACCGCTGGTTATGTTTAGAGCTCTATTTCAAGTCGCTTGGTAGATAAAAATATGAACTATATTATTAACACTATTACCATTCACCGCTGACTTTTCTCTGCATCAGAAAACTGATTTTCAACTACTTCTATATTATTTTACCCACCAAATAAAAAATTTCCCCAATTGTGCGTTAGTTACAAGTAGTTAGATCTGTAAGTGCCCACGTTAAAGAATTATGTAGGTATTACATCTCAATAAATAAGAGCAAAGCGTTGAATTTGGATGGTTAGAGGGGCATTTTGGAAAGACAAACGGGTCTTCTCTTAAAATGAAAAGGTCGTTTTGTTTTTCTGGTCCAAACCCCATTTCATCGCTGCGTAACAAATCTATGCATTGTTAAGCTAACTACGGAAACATTAAAATTTAATTGTATGATTTAGGCGTGATAATTAATATAACAGGGCCGCCTTCCTTCGGCGATAAATTGAGAAGAATGAAAGAATTTGTGATGATAAAGTCTAAAT
This sequence comes from Limnephilus lunatus, assembly GCA_917563855.2. NCBI lineage: Eukaryota > Metazoa > Arthropoda > Insecta > Trichoptera > Limnephilidae > Limnephilus > Limnephilus lunatus. Next base: position 50,615,258 of record OU830602.1, on the reverse strand, counting down.
TAAATAAATATCTTTTAATTTATAATTTCCACATTCTACTACGGATTAGACCATCGGTTCTTATTATATTAAAAATGTTGAATCTTTTCTTCATATTAAATTAATTGAATAAATTTGTTGGAATGTTCTTAAAATTGTTTCCAAAAAAATGCTTGCAGAGGTAGAATGGAATAATAATTTTTTTCATCAGGTATTATCCGAGACGAAAATAATAAATAAAAAAAAATAATTTCAAAGAAGAAAACAAATGAAAACGTAGGTATTACATTATTTTTCTCTCATAATGGAACCAATTGATGGTTTTATAATTTTTGAGATTATGATATTCCGAATTTATCATTTTTTTTTTAAATATGAATACCGCACAAGAGTCCCATTTGCTGCCGTCTGAAGCCAGTGAGACTATATCATCCCCAATTGGGGTATGTTGTGAGGCTGAGGATAGTGGGGAGGGGAAGGAGATAGGGAAGAGGAAGGTGGGAAAGTACCTGGCTATTCAAATCTGGTCACCAAACACGGCTAATGCCATTTCAAGCAACGTTTTAATTCTGAATGGTGGTCTTACACCAGGGCGATTCTGAGAGTATCTTCCACTCTGGAACGTGCCGCAAATATACTATATATTAATTTAAATGAATAAATTGTGAAATAACACAAATTAATCAAATACAATGTATTTGCCACGCCGGGATTCGATCCGGCGACCTTCGGTGTGCGAATCAAGTGTCTTACCGCTGCACTACGCCGGCCGTCAAAGAGATAGAAAGTTAGAAAGATATTAACGAAAAGTTGATAAAATTTCAACGCTGCATCGCTGTCTGAATTTTTTTGGTTTATTATTGGAGCTGAGAATAATGTTCCTGAAATTATTTTTAGGTGTGTAATTTTTATTAGAATAATACGAAGTGATGAGTTTGACCGTCAGGGAACCGTAGATTTGTTATATCAATTTCGCAAACATATAGTTTTTTGGAAAAACTTGTCCACTTTTAAAAATCTACGAATTAACAACCTGGATACTAAAAGAAAGCTAGACTGAAGAAAGCTTTGTGAACAAGATAAGAACTTTTAGATGGAAGTAAACATAAAGACATGACACGACCAAGTGAACTAGTTTAATTCGGCTGATAACAAGAGTCAGATTAACAGAAAAGTAAATAATGAAGCAAGAAATGTGACAGAGCTGTGATTTTTTTTATGTTAGCTCCAAATAGGCGGCCCTGAGGAAAAAAAACCCTCAAGGCATATATCATCTTTGGGGATGCTGTGTGGAAAAGAGAGGCTCTGGAATGGAAAAAGGTATGAGAGGTGGGCGGAATCTGGGGGTCCATGTGTCCAGGTGTGACGGACGTATAAATCCATTCCTCCCACTGGCTGGAGAGGTCTAGGTTATTCTCTCTCAATCACTTTTTTCCGATCCGTCCCGCTACGCAGTAGTGGTGCAAACGCTTTCGCTGCTAAGACCTACCTAGACAAACCTCACCCCCTGAAACCCGGGCATTCATTCTAAGCCACCAATTGTGATTTATGGCAGTTGTATCCAATAAATGGTTCCCGGGGCGGCGGAACCCATACCCTCCCCCCAAATTGGTGGAGTCTATTACCTCTACCTATCTCCTTGGGGAAGCGGCGTGATGGTTTGTTAGAATACATCGTAACGTCATCATTCTGTTGCAGTTAGATGTCAAACTTAATAAAATAACGGGCAGTATTTTTTATTTATATTTATAAACCATATTTCGAATCGGATAGTATTAATATGCTAGCGTCTGTACGGTTGAAATTTAAAAACCCGACTTCGAGTAAATCTCTGACGCCGCGCCTTATTCAAAACCATTTTTGTACCTGAAGTTTGTTACAAAGCTACTATCGTGGAGCGGGTTTTTAACTGCTAGTCGCCGTGCATCGCCAGAAAAATCTAATTACATTATATTGCTAATTATTCTCGTCCCCGTTAGTCCGAGCCGAATGCATTTATTGATTGCAATATTTATTGGTCCGTCCGCTAGATGGAATACACAAATGCACTTTATCTGGCTTCGAACTCAGACCATTAAAACACTTCACTAAATAATTAACCACTCGACCAGCGCTGCCGAAATATCCAATCGATAATGGGAAAGAATATTAATGTTGAATGTCACTCAATAATTAATAGGGTAACCTTCGTCCGGCGGCATTCAAAATGCTAACAGATGGCAAAGGTACAATTGTACGTCCGAATATTTTTTAAGAATATTATAAAAAAGTTTTTAGAAACACGATTTTTTTATTCTATTAGAATGTCCTTACTTTAACCGGCATAAAAAGACTGAAGAAATTTTTTTTTCACAACTTGAAATAATTTATATATCACAAACAAAATATAATAATAAAGTTACCTACTTAAAAAAAAATTTCTATATCGCCTATTAGCATTGTAAAAATATTATGTAATTTTTACAGGGTGTTAATAGACGAACTTGACTTACTTTGACCAGTGATTCCTGACATTCTTTGGAGTAAAAAAATAAAATCACATTTTGGTCTCCGGTGACTGACTGTCTAGAGGTCTTATTCCTTGATTTTTTTTTTCTATAAAATCAAACAAAACAAAACATTTTTCACATGTCATCACTTGTCACTCAGCAGAGTAACCATCCAACCCCTCTCCTCGCCTCTAACTTTCCAATATGTACTGATTTAGTAGAAAAGAAAAAAAAACATCAGAAATTTCACCGGAGACCATAATTTCTTTTACAATTTTTACTCTAAATAATGTCAGGCATCACTGGTTAAAGTAAGTCAAGAATGTCCCTTAACACCCTGTATACAGACTGTACCAAGGTACAGTTCCACAAATTAGCAGTCTCCTAACAAGTCACGTTATTATTTACTCTATTTACTTTTTAATTTTTACATCATTCTTTATGTTTTATCTCTCTTTATTTTTTTTCTTCATATTCTTTTGTTTATAATTATTGTTAACAGGTCTACATATAGAAAAACGGAATGTAGGTAGGTACATCATGTCAACATTTTAAAGTGGATTATTAAAATCTACGCTGTCTGAAATGTTAATCTTATATCTTTTTCATATTAATAATCCATGAATGTTCCAAAACAATAAATATTATTTTTTTTTTTTACGTGAATACCGCACAAGAGTCCCAACTGCTCCCAACCATCTGGAGCCAGTGAGACGACGGCATCCCTAATTGGGATATGTTATGAGGCTTGAGGTAGTGGAGAGGGAAATGGAGATGGGAAATAGAAAGATGGTACGTGTACGTGTAGAAGTACGTGGTACGTGTAGAACTACATGGCTGTTAAGATATGGTCAGCGAACGCGCAACCAGAGCGATCCCAATAGTATCGTCCACTCTGGAACATGACGCAAGAACGTAGGAACTACACATTATCTTAAAGAAAAATTGTAAAATAACACAAATTCATCCAATAAAATATGCTTACATACACAAGTTATGTTACAATAATTGTAACTACGCCGTTGGACGAGGGTTAAACGAATTTCCATTAACACTCCCGAAATGAGGTCGGCTTTTCGTAAGTGTAAATTGTGATTTCGATTTGCTTGATATGATTAATGGTCTCGTATGGTGGATGGTTGTCGAATGGCTTTTCCCAAACTAACGGCAAAGCGTTGACATATTTTATTACATCTATCAATTCTATACAAAAACCTTTGATGGATTGTTTGGCCGACTGGAGACAAAGCTGTATCTAACAGAGACAGATTTTGAATAAAAATATTATAAAATAAGCCATTAGTATGAGTTGTTCTTTGACATACATAAATCAAAATAATTAATAGCTTGATCGGAAAAATAGCACTTTATTAATTCATTTTGGGATAATGACTATTTAAATGAGCGCGAATCGGGAAGATTTTATCAAAGTTTTCATTAATTAATCAAAATGTGTTAATGGTTTGGTTTATTATAATCCCATTTTAGAAACTTAATAACTGCTTGAATGCTGAAAGCTGAAATAGATATAAAATATATATTTTTCCTTAAGGGCGTTTTTTTTATTTCGATAATTAATTACGGCATTTTCACAATAAAAATAAATGCTTTAAAAGTAATAAAATAAAACATCGACTGATGGGCACTGCTACTAAATATTTAGAATAATGGGACTAACACACATGCTCATAAATGAGCATGCTCATTTCCCCTTCCACCCGCGAATCAATGAGCATTCTACTTAGAATCATTTGCTCATTATACTACGGACACACACGCTCATTAGTCACATGCTCTCTTGTTACTAATGAGCAAATGATACCTAGTAGCATGTGTCACTGCCAAATGAGCATGCTCATTGATTCGCGGGTGGAAGGGGTAATGAGCAAGCTCATTATATCAGTATCATTAGTAGCAAGAGCGCATGCTACTAATGAGCATGTCTGTCAGTACCGCTATTCTCTAGACACCGAAGAATGCGGGTTCGAATCCCGGCGAGCGTGCGCAATTAACTTTTGTTTAATTGATTTGTGTTATTTCATAATTTATTAATTTTAAGTAATATATTGCGGCACGTTCCAGAATGGAAGATACTCTCAGTATCGCCCTGATGCAAGACCACCATCCAGTATGAAAATGTCGCTTGAAAGGGCTTTAGCCGTATTTGATCAACCCCTCCTTCTCATTTTTACCCTATCCACTATCTTCAGCTTACTCACATATCTAACAACATGCCGCAATTGGGGATGCAACAGTCTCACTGACCCCAGGCGGGATCAGTTAGGACTCTTGTTCGGTTTTCACAAAAATAAATAAAAAAGGACAAAACACTAAGCCAGTATTACTTTAGACAGTTTAATTAAAGCCTATTGCAAATATTTTGTCTGAATGTCGGTATAGAAAACCACATTTAAATATTATATATTTTTAAATTCGCGAAGTCACTTGAAGTTTATTTCAACTGCGCGACTATTTATCAGTTACTTTGGCAAATAGGCCAAATGAAAATCTAAAAATGAAATAAAATAACATATCACAAAGCCATTCACTGAGTCTTTTGCCGGAGGCATTCGTTCGTAGATATTCGAGCCTCGCATATGCGGCGCAGTATTAAATTTATTCAATTTATAAGTAATTTAAAGCAGGGCAAATCTTTCACACCTACTTTACCCTGTGTGCTGTATGTATTCCTGTTCCCGATTCAGGCCCCAGGCGCTACTCATATTTTGACTGTAGACTCCCCCCAACCGCCTGGATCAGGATGGCGGTATAAAATGAAAGAAATTTAAGAAATGTGAGAAGGAACATTTTGCCGGTGAAACGTTCCGAATAAACGTATTGGATCAGTTTGGAAAATTCTCAGAAATTTTGTCTTGGCAATTTTTACACATTCAGAAGGGGGGGCGCGCTGTTAGCTATCTCAAAGTGTTTTTATTAGTCACGTTTACATAAGTATTTAAATTCATGAGTTTTATACCTAGTTGTTTCGCTTTTATATATTCTTATTGCATATTTGTGAGGCTTGGAAATAATTGGCGAATATTCACACATTTTTTATTCCTACAGCCTAGGTACATAGTTTTGCTACATCCGTGCGTTGCTCGATTACAACGGTTTGTCGTATTCCATAAAACAAGATGAATAGATGATGGAAATGACACTGCAAGCTAAAAATAGAAGTTATTGTCTTATACGTTTAAAAAACGACCGTGCTAAACTTTAATGTTAATCAGGCGTTAGAAAAATATTTTATTCAACTTTTTACAGTTAATAATCTATCCGGCTGCGCCAGTTTGTTGTGAATTATAAAACCTTCTTCACAACAAACAACTTTGTCTTTATTTGTACTAAAAACTCTCATATTCAGCAATGAGTGTGTAAGAAGGCCTCTGATAACTATAAACGTAACTGCTAGCCCACCTCGGTTCTGAACATGGAGGGGCAAACCCATATACTACCGACATCTGATCTAAAACCTCTAAGATTAACCACATATTACACACATTAGAGCTATCCATATCTTGTAGACTGTAACTACAACCATATGGTTTAACATTAATATATTTATGCAAAGCATAGAACAAGTCAATAAAACATACATTCCTAAGTCCTAGTTATAACATATTTTGAAAAAGCCTGAAATTTCACCATGGACCCGACAATAATTAAATTTTAAAATTAAAAGTTTGTAGTATAACATTGCAGGCACATGTGCTTTATTATTTTATAATAAGTAAGTAGTTTGTATTTGCGTTCAAGGGCCAGAAGTTGTTTGTCCGGCCGCCACATTTTCATTTCAAATTTAATGTTGGGTTGTTTGGTCAGGCAAAAATCAACCAAACACACACTTCAAAAGTCAAAATATATATGTAATCGTCGATTTGTGATAACGTCAAATGTGACGATAGGTCAAACAACTAATGCTCCAGGATTTTTTTTTTCAAAACAAACATTTTGGCAGCGTAACTAGAGAATGAAAATAACGTTGTCAGGCGGCTTGCTTACCAATTTAAAGTTTTCCCTGCTTTAGAAAACAGAATTTTCTTTAAAAATTACGTTACATGAATCATTACCAAGGGACCTACCTTCCTTCTGAATTAGTATCATTCTCTCCTATCATTTTTTACGATGCTAAATGTTCCACTTTAACGAGATTCCTAAGGTTAGATTATGCAATTTTAAAAATTCGCCAGCTTTATACTTGCGCATAAAATACAGTTTCAATTTTCATTAACGAAATCTTGCGGAAAAATGGTAAGCGTGTAAACGCGGAAAACACCGCACAGCTAAAATACATTTTAAGGTCACGTCTATCTCACCTGAAAGAATTGAGAGTTATGATACGTCATATTTTGTTTGCCGTGTAAACACATAAATATTTTTTTCTCCGTGTTTATTCTAGCCAACATCTTGTTAAGAAGAATTTATCTACTCATCCATTTTCTGGATGTAAGTAATGTAATATGATAGATAGGCGGAGTACAAAATGAAATAAATAACGTAAAACATGTTTGTCATCAGTAAAATGTCTGGAATTTTTAACGAATTTGATCCGAAAGATCAGCTCTGTTCTTTCATCCAATTTCAAATTTGGTCTAATGGTTTTTGTATGAAACTAACAGACATTTCTTAGAATTGTTCGGTGTTTAGAGTGTTCTGAAGTGAGGTCCGGCGAAGTGTGGCGAATATATTCTCCTCGGGGTCCGCAAACGCAAGTAAAAAAAATAAAAATCGGGGGGAGGGAGTATTAGTTGATCAAGGAGGCTTATGTTTCCGGTCGTAAAGTCCTAAAGAGACATTATGGAAATTTTGAGAACAGTGACGATACAATACCGCAATATAGGATAAGGAAGATTGGTAGGAAGTTGTTGTAATGGAGAGAGGAAAGCAAACGAGGACTTTTGGTCAGGGGAAAAAGTGTCTAAATTTTACAGTGTGTAGCTTAATTTTCCCATAGACGTCTATAATTTATGATAATAACGTAATATGAATTTCATATAGCAACAAGCTAAGTTAGCAACACACCTCGCTGTCACAAATGTTTAATCTCGATTCAAGAATACATATTTATAAAATACCATTTTTTTTTATCAAAACCCTTTTTTTTGTTTTGAACCTCCGTACTAACTTGTTACAAAAATACAACAGTTAGTAACTTTGTCTGCCTAACCATTAACGACATATTTATTAATCATAGACCTGCCGGTTGTATAACATAAACACAACGTGACGTGTTTTAAAATTTATTATAGGCTCTCTTTTATATAAACTAGTTTTTCATAATATTTGTCTGGTCTCTTAATATCAATTATCACATATTACATCATAATAGGTCACATTACTCAAAGCTATATCCAATATTAATCTCTTTCTTAACTCTGACATCACCCTCTGTTTTTCTTTACAATATATTTTTTCCCTCCAATAAATCAATCTTTAGGTCGTATTTCTCCATTTGAGATTATTATTCTTTAAAATGGAGTGTTCTGAATGAATGTTTTCATATATTGTAAAAGATCACCAAGCAAGGGTTTTTGCCATCTTTGGGAATTCTGCGTGGAGGGTTATTTAAGGAAAGGAAGGAGAGGAATTTCTGGGAAGGAAAAATATATGAGGGGTGGGTAGGAATTTGGGGGTGAGTGCGTTCAGGAGTGGCGGACGTGTGAGTCAATCCTTCCCACTGCAGAGTAAAGCGATTTTCTAAGAGAGCCCTGCTAGAGAGGTCAAAAGGTTTCCCACAACCAGTCTCTCGCGATCTGACCTGCCATGCATCGATGGGCAGACAAATCCGCTGCCAAGACCCGGACAAACCTCATTTCATATAAACCCTGGCATCCTGCTATGTCACCTTGACCTACGGTAAAGGTATTAGCTATCCTATAAACTATAAACGGTTCCCGGGGCGGCGGTACCCACATCCGCCTCTCAAATTTGATCTACCAAGACCGAGTTGAAATCAAGAAACAGCGTGATGGTCAGTTAGTTGACATATCTGTTTATCGTAATTTAATTTGTGAAAAAACTTAACATATTTTCATAACTATTTATCCCTGCTTGGTTTCATACATACACCATCTTTAGATCCAGAGTCAAATAGTTTGCCTCTCTGGCACGAAGGTCATCAAGATAATACATATAACAAAATTGCCTGAATCCGCCTTAAATTATATTGAATCCTTGAGAGTGAATTGCCTGCACGTCTGACCCTTAACGCGATAAGATTTTTTCACCCGTCGTGAATCACCGCCGAGAATGTTCCAGTTAACACCATATGCCTCCGCAATAAACTACTATAAAAATTGTCATGAATTAGATGACATCACAAAATTCTTTCCACCAGATGTTGTCAATCTTTTAAACTATTTTTATAGATGTTTTATTTTATTTCAACAATAGCTTAAGTCCGCGGCCCGAGCATTAGTGAGGGTTTTCCGTTTTATTATTTTTTGGCGTGTTATGTCGTGTTGCACTAACTCGTTTAGCCAACGTTTTATAAAGCAGTGTTCAGACACATCTGCCCTAATGATCGACACTGAGATACATCTGCCCTGATGATGAACTGTAACTCTGTCCTAAAGGTTGGCTAAAGAAAGAAGTAGCCCAACTCGACATTACACCCCAAAAATAATTTTAATTCAGGTTTTCAAAATTTCATCAATCTCGAAATAACACTATAGGTTTGTACACAATTAAAATCCACGCCCCCGCTCGAATGCCCGCCTTTTCTATAAACATATAATTATAAAAAAAATATGCAAAGCTTAGTCCAATTTATTAAAAATTCAGTAAACGAGGCTAATAAAAATTAATGATGACAGGAAATAATTTTGAATTCATCAATTCATTATTTTTCGTCATTCCATTAGTGAGATTATCAGATTTATAAACCATTTAGTTATTTAAATGAGCTCAAATAGTTGATCGATAACATCCACATTTTTCATATTTCAATGAAAAACTTATATATGGTTGAAATGCTATATTGCCACTTTTTCACTTTACGGAACACTTTTAATGTTCCACGGCAATGTTTCTAATTATTGTAAAAAAATCTAGATCAATGTTTTTCGGTGATTGGCGTTTTATTATGTCACCCATTGAGTTTATTGTTTGAATATGTAACTTGCAAATGGTTAGTGATGCGAATATATGTGAGGCGAAGAGCTTAATCATTACATAACATCAATAAAAGAATAAGAAAAAAGTGTGCGTAAACCATAAAAAAAACTAATTACCTATTGATTAAATACTTGCAAACCTTTTTGAAGAAGTATATCTTGTTTATCTACTATTTAAACATGTTTGAACTATTTTAGATTAAAAAAAATACGAAGAAAATATTGAACCTGAAGTTTTTAATAAAGAGTTTGTCAGACAAAATCTTAATCACAACTTACATAATCGAATAGAACATTCGATAAAATATTAGACGTTGGAATATAAGTCAAAACTATTCACAACTGGAAAAGCAATTAAATTGTTGGTATAAAAGTTAATTCACGCTTTAAGTACAGACACCTAGCTATTAAAAACTTTTTAACTATCTCTGAAAGATACGTGCTACTAACCAGTCTTGTTTTGACATGCACATCACGATGCAAATGCTAGAGTATCGGTACTAAGGCAAAGTTTTCCATGGCCGTACATCCTGCAATAAAGCTATCACCATATAATCCACGGTAGGTCTCGGAGCACCTCGGATAGTTCACATTTTGGAAAGCGTATTTCCAATCGGGCTTTTGGCGACGGTTCCATGGTTTTCTCCCAGTCAAGAGGCTGTACTTAACCGTTTATGGCGGAACTTTTGTTATTCTTGGGCGTTTGCCCACTTTCGCCATATTTGTCACGGTTATTGCTCTATTAAGGCGTTTGTTATGATTTTGGGGCGGATTGAGCCAGCGACACATTGTGGCAGGATAGTGTGTAAATAAGGGAGTAAATAAGAGTAAATGGGAGGCTCAGCCGTGCGTGATGAATAACACGAGGTCAAGCGGTGGTAATACATTGTTGAGACAAAATGATCCCATTCTGGACTAAATGTCGAGCGCTGAGTAAACTGAACGTCTTCAAAGAAATAATAATAAGTACAGATACTTCCGTTTGAGGTTTAGCCGCCTTCTAGAACATTTATTTTTAGATAAAATAATACTTTTTGCGACGTGGAAATCTCTTATTTGTTTCTTATTGAAGAACGTTTTCACAAAGAGAAAGAGAAATATCTTCAACAATTTTTTTTTGAGAGACAGTTTTAAGTAATAATCTCTTGGGGATCAATATTTTGTGACAATCTTTAAATGCTCACTTTTTTAACGGTCGGGCTTAATGAATAACAAGAAAACTCAACCGGTCAGTGGCTGAGTTGGCATCGCGTTTAAGTCTCATCCAGGTGTCCCGTGTTCGATTCCTCCTCCTCAAAGTCTTCCATCACAACAAATTTTCTTTCTGTGATGGTAGCAGGATATTTACAAATATTGTCAGGTTATTCATAACTGGGAATGTTTCTTTCTCTAAAAAAAACCTAAAATAAAAATCGTGGAACGCCAAATTTATTTAAAGAAGTCCAGAGTAGACAAGAGGCTACGAAGCACCGCACAAATTACCCACCAATTATTCTAACTCATTCTCACGCAGGCTAAATCCTATAGATGCATGTGTTGGTCTCTTTTTAGTGTCGCTATTTCGTTTCATCGAGATTCAAATCACAACAGTGCTAAAGAAGTATTCACTTCAAAAATTAAGGTAATTCTTCGGAACAAACGTCAACGGTTAATACGCACTTTGTTTTTATAAAACTTTTAGATTCTTCTTAATTACCATAAAAGACAACTATTTGCATTGGGGGAGGTTGAAAATGTTACATTTTTAATTTTAGTTACGTAAATTGAAAATTTGCTTTAACACTGTCAAATCACTGTTTGCCATATTATTGTTATTTTAATATGTTGGTATTACTGATATTTTACATTCCATGTTACACAAACCTAGCGTAGCCGCTAAACTACTTGAAAACTGGGATGTTTTTCTTGCCTTGACGTGAGTTGGCGTTATAAAGGGGCACTTTCTTTTTAATCACAAACCATGTTACACAAACCTAGCGTATAGGTTTTTTCGGTTACGCGCCTTTGAATATATTGCCATGAAGTCAGTTACGGTATGATGTAGCCTTCCATATAGTATCAGTAATACCAACATAATAAAATGACAATAATCATGACAAATTGCATATGGTAAAGCGTTGTGTCTAAATACGAAAGCAAATTTTCAATTTACGTAACTAAAATTAAAAATGTAACATTTTCAACCTCCTCCAATGCAAATAGTTGTCTTTTATGGTAATTAAGAAGAATCTAAAGGTTTTATAAAAAAAAGTGCGTATTAACCGTTGACGTTTGTTCCGAATATTTACCAAAATTAATAAAACATAATTCCAGCCGTTGAGGCTCCATACAAAAAATGCACAACGTGCAAGTTATACCTATGCAAAAAAATGTGGTAGGGAAACCAAAATATTTTTTATTTTTTTACATAACTAGGGAGGTACTCAGATACATTGAAATAAGAAAATAATGAATTTTTTATATAATGACGGCCTCCGTGGTCGAGGTCTAAAGCTCTCGACTAGCAATCCGGAGGTCGCAGGCTCAAATCCCGGCATACAGAAGAAAATTTCATTTGATTGATTTGTCTTATTTTATAATTTCATAATTTAAAATAATGTAGGATGTATTGGAGGCACGTTCCAAGTTGAAGATTTTCTCAGTATCACCCTGGTGGAAGATCATCAAACAGAATTGAAGCGTTGCTTGAAGTGGCTTTAGCCGTGTTTGATGAACAGATTTAATCAGCCAGACACTTTCCCACATTCCTCTCCCACAACACCCTCTTTTCCGCCTTCCTCCTCCACATCTCCTTCCCCTCCCCGCTACTTTCAGCCTCACAACATACCACGATTGGAAATGCCTTAGTCTCACTGACTCCAGGCGGTTGGGAGCAGTTGGGATTCTGGTGCGGTATTCACATAAAAAAAACTCTAGTTGTTTCTAGAACATCCATATATAATGATCTATTACACATAAAGTAGGTTAATTTATAGATTTTTTTATTATCTGAAGTAGCCTTTTGGTTGGCACCTTTATAGAGAATAGGAATAAATAAAACTAACACCTCTGCCATGAGTGCCTAGGTTCATGGGATGAGGTTTGCTCGGGCCTTTTCGATGGATGCATCTGCCCACGTGGTGCGTGGCGGGCCGGATAGGGAGAAACTGGTTTAGGAAGACCTTTAACCTCTCCAGCTGGTCTCTTTCCTCCCATCATCTAGCACCGTAGCGGAAGGGATGGATCCATACGTCCGTCACTCCTGGACACACTGACCCTTAGATTTCTACCCACTTCATACCTTTTTCCTTTCCGAAACTTCCTCTATTTTGTTTTTCTTAAAAAGACCCTCCACACAGCATCTTCAAATTTGACATAGCCCGTTAGGAAAATTATTTTCTTCAGGGCCCTCTATGTGGAGTTAATGTAAAAAAGATACAGGATCATCAGACCATGTCAATCAGAATTTTTTTAGGAGTAGAAAATTATTTCATTAATTTTGATTGGATTCTTTTTTCTAAGTGAAGAAATAAAATAGGAATAAAAGCTTTGTAATAATTTGTAATATTTTTTTTTAAATGGTAGAAACGACATTACGATTAGAAATTCGTCAAAATGGTGCTTATTATAAACATTAAGCTCTCCTTATAAATATTTCCTACATCAGAGATTTTTGTCAACTTTGCAAAATCTTAGCCCTTAATCTTCTCTAAAAACACGAAAAATTCCCTCACTCCACAAATTGTAAAACTAAACCTCTTATCAACAATATCCTAACGTTTATTTAAAGTGCATTTCAACAGCTTGTTCCTGATGCATTCGGATTCTCAAGTGAGCGAATATTTCTCCAGTTGTGCGGTCAGCATTGCATTGTAATTGCATTTCATGCTCACTTTGCTGACGTGGCGGTTTCAGCCAGAAGTTAGGTACTTCAAATACCACCTACACTCCTGTATATAATATACACACTCATACAATGTATACTCTCCCAGATTCTGGAGATATTCTGCTAGATTTTACAACACTTGAAGCTTATTGTTGAGATGAGTTTGAACAGAATCTCTCTCATTATTGTGATGCGATACGAGGTGTTTTACGTCAGTGATTGCTTGGGTACCGCATATATTATGCTTTGCAAGTTGGAGATATCGAAATGCTTGCATCAGGTAACGTTTTATTTTTGTACAACGCAAAATGCTTAAACACAAATAAATGGAGTATTTCTGAACGCATCCGAAAACTAAAAACTGTTTTAGAAACGTTGTGAAAGACACTGTCAAATTGTATAGTTCGCAATAAATATAATATTTAAATATAAAAATTTTAAATGCAAACATAAAAAAGTTTATAAATGGCTCACTATACGTGTTTCTTACTAAATTTATTAATAACAAAAAAAATACACAAATAATATGTTATTATGTAACTTTTTCGTCGTTTAAAGTAAAAATAATTAATAAAAAATTCCCAAAGTTTAATTTTTTTTTTTCAATTTTCGCTTGGAAATTTTGGATTTATAAAGGTAAACATTTGAAATATTCTGCGATTAACTATTAGATTTGAATATTACGGGTTGTGTTTTTCTTTCTAATACCGTTTAGATTATATTTCTAACCATGGTAGGTAGTAAGGTAGAGACGACGATTTTTACGAGATCTGTATGAGTTGTTCTGAAAACCGAAAAAATTATCCAAAGGCGTTAATAAAACTTCATTACATTACATGCATTTAATGGTAGTAAATTAAAAATACAACTAACAGAAATCAAAAATCAAAACTTCGGCAAGAATTATTCAAAACTTGTCGCGCTCTGGTGTCATTTAATTTGCACGTTTTTTAATTCAAACGCAAGTATTTTCTGCCGTACTGTAAAATAATAAAAAAAATATGTAGTCTGATCATTTGTAAATACCACCTAACGTAAAAAAAAAACAATTTATTAATATTGTAGATTTTGGGCGTATTAATTATTAAAAGTAAGCAGTTAAGGTTGATTTTGTAGGTTTACGTTAGGAAAGATTGTTTTATAAATTTGGAAAAATTTTGTGTGCTAGCAATATAAAAGTTCTTTTGATGAAAAGAAATCCCTCGGTCTCTCATTCCCTTCTATTTATTATGCTGAGATTACCTTTATTACATCATTTTCACAACACATTACTCCAACCAATCTCAAAAACTTTCTTCCCACTGTACCTACTAGTTTTACTCTGAATAGCCAAGTACTTCCCATCCTTTCTCTCCCCCATCCCTTCACTACTCCCTTCAGCATCACAACATTTCATTAAGGGCAGTATAGTTTCATTTGTTGGTAATTTTTCTGACATAATAACTGTTTTTATTAATTTAATCTAGCACTGAGAAATTGAAACAGATTCAAACGTGAAGATTTTTTTTACTTGTGTAAAGTTTTTTTAAACTTTAAGTGTAACGCACCTACCATACGCCAATCTGAGATAATCACTATATGTTGTATTTTCTTTAAGTGTGTATATATAAAATAAAATCATTAAATATGATTAATTGTTATCTACTGTTTACTCCATTAACTCTAATTGACCAGCTTAGGTACGGGGGCTCCAACGAAGCCAGAGTTAAGTTAGCCTCTCAGAATCTGGGCGTACTGTACAGGGCCCGCATTTACTTAATAGTACACAACTGCTTACCATGTACAAGTCGCAAATACGCCCCACGGTGGCAGCCACCTCTGGTCTGGAGCCCCAAAATACCTCGACTCTATGCAGAAACTGACTGTCCGTTTGATAGATTCTCCTAACTTAACAAACGGTTTGAAATCTTTAGGGCACAGACGTCAGGTGGGAATGCTTCCCTTGTTCTACCGGTATTTCAATGGAAGATACTCCGAGGAACTAGCGTCATTGATCCACTCGGCAACGGTGCATATTCGGGAAACATGCAAAACACACGCCAACGTGTGTTCGTACACGGCTGTCATTAGTCACATGAGAACGGGTCGTTTCTACGTCAAAAAAAATGTACCCTATAACAGAATTCAAACAACTAAAAGTCTAATTACTAATTATTAAACTAGTTTATTTAGGGCGTTTTGCGTCGGAGAATTGGAGCAATACATCAAATTTCAAATTTAATTTTCAAGGTATGTGAAACTCTTATTTCAGTTCTGTTATTATATTAGTGTGAGCAGTTGTTTAGAAAAAAATTAAATAAAAACAGAACTTGAATATGACTTTCACAGAATTTGAAAATAAACTCTGAAATGTGGTGAATTGTTAAAATTTTCTTATTATAGTATTGCAGTAGAAATAACATACCTACTAATTATTCTCCTTCAGGTTGTTCTGAAAATTCAAAACTTTCAATGTATCAGGCCTCTATTATTCGAATTTTGTAAATTTCTTGAAATAGTATAAATGCACAATTCGACGATGCAAAATAACTTCATTCAACAAAGCTTGAATAGTATAAATGCATTTCAAATCATTTTCTTGTATGAGCTTTGTTTACAAAATTTTCTAATTCAAGAGCTCTTATCAAGGTGAGCTTATATTTGTAAGTAATATCATTGGGTGGGTCTTCTTCTACTTTCGTATGGTGGGGGGTCAGAGGGGGATATCCAAGTCTGCGAGACAGTCTAGGGCTAAGAGTATGGATATTAGAGAGACGGCATGTAAAGTGTGCACACTGACCCAAAGTGTGATTATTCAAAAAATTTACCGAACGGTTTTTAGACGGTTGACATTGGCTTTTACACCTCGGTCGCGTATAGAGCTCCCAGTAAAACGTTCATAAAACATAGAAAAATGGTCCAATGCGCCGTAAAATTGTGTAAAAGTAGTTCTATGAAGACCTTTAAAAAGAAAGACGGTCTTACCTTTCACATATAAGTGTTTAAACATCGCTTAAATATACATTTTATAATTGTCGACGTGTTCATTTCAACGGCTACCGCCATCGGCCCGTCGCTATCACGTGATCTCGGAATGGCAATGGGCCGAATCAGTCAACTTTAATTATAATAATTAAAAGTTACCAAAAAACTTTTATTTTTTTATAAATCATAACGCACAAATATAAAGTTCTCATTTACACATGTCGTATGTACGTGTTTTTTATCGTTTAGCTTATTAATTTTTAAACGTTTTTACTTCGTCTTTTTTGCACTGTTATTTTTATTTCTTTTCCTACTAATTTATCACTCCTTTTACATATGTTTACAATTGTAATTCATAGTATATAAAATAAAATAAAATAATCACTGCATTGTTATGTAAAATTCACATTGACATGCCCCCATGGTCGAGGGGAAAAGCTCTTGACTAGCAATCCGGAGGTCGCGGGTTCAAATCCCGGTGCGCACAGATAAATTTTATTCGATTGATTTGTGTTCTCAAAATTTAATAATTAAAAATAATATAAGGTATATTTCCGTCAAGTTCCAGGTGGAACATACTATCAGTATCGCCCTGGTGTAAGACCACCCATAATAATTGAAATGTTGCTTGAAACGGCTTTAGGTATGTTTGTTGACAAGATCTGAATAGACGGGTACTTCCCCACCTTCTTTTTACCTATCTCCTTCCCCTCATATATATATTCGATTATGTGTTATTCATATGTACATATTCGATTATTTGTTATTTACATATATATAAATAAATATTCGAATTTTATGTTATATATATACGTGTGTGTGTGTGTGTATATATATATATATATATATATATATAGGGTGTTAATGGACGTACTTGACTTACTCTAATCAGTGATTCCTGACATTATTTGGAGTAAAAAATGTAACTGAAAGTTTGGTCTTCTGTGACATTTTTTTTTCTACAAAAACATAAAAAAATGGTATGTGTTGAACAGCTAAAGGCAGGGTTAGAAGTTGTTCGGTTATTCGGCTGAGTGACCAACAATTAGAATTAAAACGTAGCTTTAGCCGTATTTGGAGACTAGATCTGAATAGTCGGGTATTTCCCCACCTCCCTCTCCCCCATATCCTTCCCCTCCTCACTTGCCTTCAGCCTCACAACATACCCCGATTGGGGATGCCATAGTCTCCAGAATGGAGCAGTTGGGATTCTTGTGAGGTGATCACATTAAAAAAAATATATATTTAGTTATTGTTGATTGCACTTTTTTGTTGACATATTGCACGTGAATTTTAGTTCTACTCAAAATATGGTCAATGTTGGTTTTGGAATTGTCATTTTTAATTATAGATATATCTTGATATCCGACAAATGTTGTGTAAATTATTTAGGTGCTGGATAGCTGGTGGCAGCAAAATTTCTTTGTTTTCGACAATATCATGAAGACGGGGATCATTTGACTGCTGGGAGTATGATATATTATCGATGTATCCGACGAGCCTGTAGGGTGAACTTGTATATGTCTACCATCCTGAATTGATGAAAGCAGTATAAACTCTTGATGCTTTGAATAATTTTTTTGATGAACATCGGGTGTTAGCAAAATATTTTTTAGTATCCAACAGTAATAAGTTTCGTCATCAGTCGGAATAATTCAACATGACATTGTTCAGATAATCGTATCTTCCGTTAGGTTTTTTTTTTCGAATTATTGTCACGATATGTCTGTTTTTTATGTGATTGTTTGTGGTCTGGATGAGTAACATACATCAGGACATTTTAAAAATTAAATAATGTAGTCTCAAATTACTTAACTTACTCAAAAGTCTTTTGTTAAGTACTTCCCTTTTCTTCATTACTTATTTTTCACCACCATTCCCTGTTCAGAAAACAACTATTATACATATGTTCAAAATTTATAAAAAAATTTCGAACTTTTTTTTTAATAATAAAAAAAAATGTGAAGCCCATTCCCAATTCGGCCCTTATCTCCTGGCGGCTGCCCTCCCCCCGTACGCTGGCCCCTTTACCCCGTCTGTATCCCCACTTCCCGGCGGCCACAAAATTTTAGAGCTACACTGGTTTTGGCGGTTTTATACATTCTGAGTTAGGTATGCCGCTTCCATTGGATTTTAGTTCCATGGTCTAGGGCCTCAGGCGTTACCTTGTGGACCTCATCAATCCCGCCGGGGAATGAATGGAGCGGGCATTCGTTGACCACATGTGTTGTCCACATTGGGTTGGTGAGCTACCTGGTTTGAAAATTAATAAGATTGATTTTTGTAATAGGAAATAATACTGACCTGCATTTTCTTAAGTAGTGACTTGATTGGTTTGTTTTAATTTCATAAATAAACCGTAATTATTCTACCGCACAAAATATTCTGCATGCTTCCAAAATAACTGTATTTTCACTTACTTCAAAAGTTAAGTAAGTTAATAAGTTATCTCGACTCTAAACTCTTACACAAGTCCTTTAATTTTCTAAAATGCTCAAAATTGTGTTTTTTAAACTTAACTATTTTAAAATATATGTTTTTTTATGTAGGTTATCGGGTAATTCTTATAGGTCAGAGTAGTCAGGTTTCATTCCAGTTAAGCAAGCTAAAAGTTGAACATACTTTTATTTGTTTAAGTAAGACGGAAGTTTGAGCGGGTGAATCTGTTAAAAGACGATAAGGTCAACAAAGTTTGTTCTGAACAATCCTGTGAGCATATTTTATTTTAAAGCAGTAAAGAAACACGTGCACCTAGACCAAAAAAGTCAATTTTTGAAAAACAGATAGAATTTGAGAAGATAATTGTTTGTTACGGCATCTTATGTGAATGATTTTTAAATGTTGGAGCGCCATCTTGACTATTTCGGCAGAAACAACAAAGAAACAATGAGAACTGCTTACCTCAGGTGGTGTACCCAATGTACAGGCAATTTGGTAATGATGGTGTTAAAAATTCATGATTCAAAATCAAAGTTTTAAAGCAGCAATCAAAGGTTATACTGTAAAAGAAAAACAAGTTATACATAGAACACCCTACACTACACCCTATCTGAATGGCTTAATTAATAGGGCTTTTGTTGTCACTTGTAGCAAACACGATCGGTCCAACGATTCTTCGAGATCCAATTGATTCTTGAATAGAGAGAATAGAATCCATGTTTCAATAATATGATGTTGTAAAGTGACCTGCAACTCTCCTCCAAGTATGGTTCATTTACACCAGGCAGCAGACAGCATACAATTCCATCCAGATTTCAGGTGGGATTGAAAACTATTAATATCCATATCAAAATTAAAAATGTAACTACTAACGCCATCTATTAACAAGATTGTTAAAACCTTTTATTACTAATAAAAGCCAGTCTTTTGCGAACTGCATAAGCGTGTTGTCATTCTAAGAGGTTATGGGCAAATATCCATTATATTTTTCGGTTTTTACTGTGTGAATTTAGTATAAAACAGTCGAAAATTGTTGATTTTTCGTTGAAATATGGCCGTGAACTATTTTCAAAGCATTGAGAAGTTGACAGGACGCCAGAATTATGATCAGTGGAGTTTTGCAGTCGAAAATCTGTTGGTGCTTGACAATCTGGTGAACTATATCAAGTCAGAACCAGATGCCAATTTTGAGAAAAAAGCATCAGATGACGCAAGGGCCAAGGCGAAGCTAGTTTTAACTATTGATCCTGGATTGTACGTGCATATTAAGGAAACAAAAACAACTTTGGAGTTATGGATTAAACTGAGGTCTATGTTTGATGACTCAGGTTTTTCTCGTAAAATATCCTTACTAAGACATTTAATCTCGTTACGACAAGAAAATTGTGATTCCATGACTTCATACGTCACACAAGTGGTCGAAACGGCTCAGAGATTAAAAGGCACAGGATTTGCAATTACGGAAGTATGGATCGGATCATTACTTCTAGCTGGTTTGCCAGAAAAATTCATGCCGATGATTATGGCGGTGGAGCATTCGGGTATGCAGATTACCACCGATTTAATAAAATCTAAGTTGCTTGATATGGAGATTTCAAAGAATGACGTGAATACCAGCGGCGCTGCATTCGTTGCAAATAATAGCAAAAAGCATAGATTTAAAAATGGTGCGGTATCATCGATAAACTCAAAAGTGACGGTTGACAATAGTGTCACTTGTTACAAATGTAAACAGACGGGTCACTATCGAAACCAGTGTCCATTGTTAAAGAAAAATACAAGTAAATGTGTTTTTAATGTTGTTTTCCTGAATGGAAAATATAACAAGAATTCATGGTACATCGACTCGGGGGCAAGTGCACACATGACGGCGAAGAAAGATTGGGTTAAAAATATGAATACAACGCCGTATTTGCCAGAAATTACTGTCGCCAATGAATCTAAAGTGCAAGTTGTTTGTTCCGGAGATGTCGAAATTGTTTCGGAATTAAATTATCGTATAACAGTTAAAAATGTGCTATGTGTGCCTAGTTTGACAACCAATTTATTATCCGTAAGTGAACTTATCAAGAATGGAAATAATGTCATTTTTGAAGAGAAGCATTGTTATATTCGAAACAAAAACAATGATTTGGTTGCAACTGCGGATTTGTCAGAAGGTGTTTACAAATTGAGATTACAATCACGAAGTTGTTTGTTGACTGTTCCTGTCAGTGGAAAATTATGGCACAGAAGACTAGCACACATTAACAGTCAAGATATGCAAAAAATGAGAAACGGTGTTGTGGATGGTCTGAATTATGAGAGTACTATTGACATAACCAAGTCTCTGTGTATTATTTGTTGTGAGGGAAAACAAATGAGATTACCCTTTTCTCATGTGGGTGAGCGGAGTACAAAAACGCTTCATAGGATTCACAGTGATGTCTGCGGTCCGATGGAAACAAATTCTTTAAATGGAGCTCGATATTTTCTGCTATTTATAGATGATAGTCGAATGACGTTCATATATTTTCTGAAGCAGAAGAGTGAAGTTTTCAACAGATTTAAAGAGTTCAAATCAGTTGTTGAAAATCAACTTAGTAAGAAAATTAAAATATTAAGAACAGACAATGGTCTAGAATTTTGCAATAAGGATTTTAAGAGTTACCTAAACCAGGCTGGTATAATACATCAAAAATCAAATTATTATACACCAGAGCAAAATGGACTTTGCGAGAGAGCTAACCGTACAGTGGTTGAGAAAGCTAAATGTTTATTATATGATGCAAAGTTAGACAAAAAATTTTGGGCAGAAGCAGCTAATACTGCTGTATATTTGAAAAACAGGTCTATTGCATCAGGATTGGATAAAACACCATATGAATTGTGGTATGGATTAAAACCTGACTTAAGTCACCTGCGTTTGTTTGGCAGCAAAGTCATGGTGCATGTTCCTAAACAAAAACGTTTAAAATGGGATAAGAAAGCCACAAAACATATTTTAACTGGATATGGTGAGGATGTAAAAGGTTATCGTGTGTATAATCCTACTAAGAACTCCGTTATTATTAGCAGAGATGTCATAGTGATGGAGGATGAGACAGATGGGAAGTTAACCAATGAAGAGTCGGCCGTCTGGATTCCTAATGAGGAGACGACAGAAGACAATCTGGTGGAAGAGAGTAGTGATTCAGTGGGGGAATTATCTCAGAATATTCCAAAAACTGAGGATCCTTTTGATTGCTTTTCAGATTCTTTAATATATGATGATGGCAATGAAACATTAACTGAATTTCCAACACAAGATGTCTCAGAACACGTAGTTCAATCAACAGAACCACCCGAACAAGTGACAGAAAGCAGCACGCGTCAGAGAAAGAAACCAGAAAGATATGGTTTTAGTAACATGTGTGTTTCCAGTACTTTTCCAGCATCTGAAGAGATTGTATTCGCAGAGGCTCTTGAGGGGCCAGAGAAGGAGCAGTGGAAGCAGGCAATGGCTGAGGAACTGCAGTCATTTGAGGAGAGTGAGGCGTGGGAGCTTGTTGATAATCCGGGTGATGTGACGATAGTGAAGTGTAGATGGGTGCTTAATAAAAAAATTGATATTGAAAATAAAGTGCGTTTTCGAGCTCGGCTTGTGGCAAAAGGTTTTTCACAGAAAGCTGGTGTCGACTACACAGATACTTTCTCATCGGTAGTGCGACATTCTACCATATGATTATTGTTTGCCCTTAGTGTAAAGATGAGAATGAGTATTACTCATTTAGATGTATGTACTGCTTTTCTAAATGGAAACTTGAATGAAAATATATTTATGTCATTACCTGAAGGTTTTGTAAACAAAAGTGGGGGAAAGGTATTGAAGTTAAAAAAGGCCATTTATGGATTAAAGCAATCTTCCCTAGCATGGTATGAAAGAGTTAAAGAGGTTTTAACTAAAATAGATTTTAAAAATAGTCAATATGAACCATGTTTGTTTACAAAAATGAATGGTAAAATTAAAATAGTAGTAGCACTGTATGTAGACGATTTTCTAATTTTTTCTAACAGTGAGGTTGAAACTAATAAATTAAAAAATGTATTAGGTTCAGAATTTAAGTTAAAGGACCTAGGGCCTGTTCGACAATATCTAGGCATGAGAATTAATTTAGATAAAAATAAAAATGTTATTACTGTAGATCAACAACAATATATTGAACAGTTAGTTTCTAAATTTCAGATGTCTGATTGTAAAACACAAAGTACTCAAATTGAGCCTAAATTGAATTTGGATAAGTCAACAAATAAATGTTTACCAGCAGATGTACAGACCAAAGGTTTATGTTATAAAAACATTACAATTTCATGAGTTTGCTTGGCGTTGTATGCAATGAATAAACTGTATGTTTAATTTATTTTGATAAGTGGGGGTATTAATATCCATATCAAAATTAAAAATGTAACTACTAACGCCATCTATTAACAAGATTGTTAAAACCTTTTATTACTAATAAAAGCCAGTCTTTTGCGAACTGCACTGTGTTGGTGAGATTGTCATCACAATTTTGCAGAAAATTGCCTCTTTGGCATTCCGATTACTCCGGATTAGATTCCTCCTCTCGTTTTATAAAAAATCACATCTCGTACGAATGATTGATTGTCGACAAAAACACAGCCGAGGAACTCCAGTCGTTCCGTATTTTTGGCAAAAGCATGATGTTTTCAGTTCTTGTCACTGACATCTCCATAGACAAAACTTAATGGTTCCATATTTTATTTGTAACATGTTTAATTTAAAATGTCAACAGATGTCTCTGTGGTACCATTTAATTTTCAATATTAGATTATTCCTCTTTTACCATTTCCTCATACAATAGAGCTATTTCTGTAGATTCCTGTATTATCATCTCCTTTTTCCTTTATTTTTTATAGACTATATTTTCCCTCTTCAAATTTGCAACCTCATGGAACAACAGCTTGTGACCGAAGCGTCCTAATGTTTGTATTATTGCAAGAGAAAGATTTTGAATAAAATAAATGATTGACACAACAAAACAGAGCGCTTTATTCGACAATGACATTATTTGATAATTTGACAATCCTTTTATTATTGTTTAGATTCGTCAATAAATTGAAATAAACGTATGTTTAAAGATAAATTGTTGATTTCACATCATATGTACACATGTACCACTACGATATGGAGCAGAAGTTGAGTTTGCTTGATAACACAAAATAAAATTCATAAATGCTTATTAGTAACACTAATGTTGTTTCCTGCGATTAATAAAACACAGAACAGATGGAAACATTTTCAAGGGAAAATTTTCGACTTCGTTATCGTGTTATAAAAAGAATACCAGTCTAAATATATTTTAGGTTGAACCTGTAAGCACGCGAGCTCCCGGTATTTTGTGTCGATCCAACTATATGCACGCTATTTGATTACCGCAACCGATCAGTTGTGAAATGTTTAGCTTTCTGTCGGAACGGATTGACTTGTCGACATAATTTGTTATCCCTGTGAAACTCCACGGATTACACCCTCAATTAAAGCTATTCACCAAGCTAAATATAGACACCTGAGTAATAATGCATTTTCAATCGTTCAAATGCTCCCCTTCTTGTAACTATTAATCGTAGTCTTTTTTTTTAAACATCCAAACTTAATTGAAAATGTTTCTGCGTCAAGATCTAAATGATTTTTTCATCATGCTTTTAATTTGGATGAAATTCTGGTAACTGAGAAAAACAATCATCCAACTAAGCATTCAGATTTTTTTTATGCGTGGAATTTTAATTTTGTAAAGAAATGGTTTTTTAGCTACTTTTTCACAACAATAATTATAAAAATTAAAATAAACTTCTCTCGTTGGAACAATGTTATTTTTTGAATATTCGAAATTGATTGAGATTTTTCTGTAGCGATGAAATTAAAATTCACTTGCCAATATATTTTCTAGTGGTTGTATTTTTAAGACATACTTTTTTCGAAATTGTACCGACCGTACGGCACGTCGATTTGTTTTAATTTTACGAAGAATAATCAAAACATTGACAATAAATCGAAGGAAACTTTTTCAATGTTTTGCGAAATGGGGATCCTAAATGTTTTATACAGAATAAAAAAACAGACGTGAATGCAATGAATAAAAGAAGCCTTATTTTTCACTTTGTTAGCGAGCTTCAAGCTGAAGAATAACGCTAAATTATTAAGTGCGAAATTATCGAATGTTGATGAATAATTCATGAATAATGAATTTCCAACCCAAAAATAATATTCACCCTCTGTATAAAATAGGTTTATAGCACAAGAAGCATTATTTATGTTTTTAACATCAACGGCATGTCACAGTTAATACAAACATTAAAAAAATACTTAAAATATTAAAAAAATACTAGTTAATTGCGGTATTAGTTCGTGAAATGACATCAGAAAGTGTAAAATGAAATAAAAGCTCTGTACAGATATAGTTCAAGAGCCCGTGACGATCAGACGTTCGTTATTTTATAAAACCTGAGTTTCTCTGTGTATATCTCTAATACAGGTAAAGACGATCCACGACTATGAAGTTTGAATCACGTTGGATTGAAAAGATATTACATATATTAATTAAATATCTCTCAAATCCACCGTGATTAATTAAATATATTAATTAAATATAATTGTTTAATTAAATGAAGACAATATTAGCGAAACTCAATCAAAATATGAAGACAGAAAAATCAGAAAAAGATATTGGTTCCACTAGGACTCGAACCCAGATACGAATGAATGCTAAGGTATGTATGTATATAAGGTTTGGCGATTTAGCAGGGGTGCCCGGGTTCATGGGGTGAGGTTTGTCTAGGTCTTAGAGGCGGATGACCTGGACACACCGAACCCCAGATTCCTACCCACCCCCTAACCCTTTTCCTTCCCATAACTCTCCTCTCCCTCCTTTCCTTAAAAAACCATCCACACAGCATCCCCAAAGATGACATAGGCCCTTAAGGAAATTATTTTCCTCAGGGCCTCCTGTGTGGAGCTTATGTAAAAAAAAAATCATTGGCTTTAAATCGCAGTAAACTGTTCATGTGTTTCAGTATTAATATTTGGAGGCATGATGTTAATTAAATCGAATGGCTGAATCGAAAACCGAACACCCGAAAATATCCATCGCTCGAGAGGATTAGTTAAATTTAATAAAATTTGTGAAGAATACTTTAATTCTTTAAATGCCCGTTTTTTTGTATTTAAACCAATTACTTGTGCTTAATTGGTATTTAAAACAATTACGTTACACCTCAGTACAAATTAAAATGAAATTACTAGCATTGTATTATTTTTAACATTAGCTCCACAAATGGGGCTCTGAGGAAAATAATTTCCCTCGGGTCCTAAATCGTATTTGGGGATGCTGTGTGGTGGGTCTTTTTAAAGAAAGAAAGAAGAGGAAGTTCTTGGAAGGATAAGGAATTAGGAATATTAGGAATCTGGAGGTCAATGGGTCCCAGAATGATGTTCGTATGATTTCATCCCTCCCACTGCGTTTTAATGCTATGGGTTTAGAGAGTCGGACTGGAGAGGTCAAAAGGTCTATCTCAACCAGTCTCTCCTAATCCGGCCGCCTCGCAGTAGGTGGTCAAACTCATCCACCACCAAGATCTACACAAACTTCACCCCATGAACCCCGGCACCACTGCTAAGCCACCAAACGTAGCGAATCACTTGGGAAACCTACGGCAGGGGTGTTGGTTATCCAATAAGTGGTGGCGATACCCATACCCTCCTCCCAAATTGAGTATTTATTTATTTATTTATTTACGCCCTTTTTCGGGGCTTTTATATATACAATTTAAAAATTACACTTTGATTAAATAAAATATAAATACCTACTGTATATTTCTTTTACCAACAAATATAAAAGGTATATATTTCTTTTACTAAGAAATATACAGTATTTATTTTACATAACTGAACTGCCTCAGTAACAGCATTTTGTATTTGTCTAAAGATAAATTGAAGATGTCCACAGACTTGGTAAAATTATTTCCCTCCATTAGTATTCTGGGCAAAGAGGAATACATATGGTAGTTAGTTCCAGAATTTCTGCACTGAACTAAATCCTGACTTCTAGTATTACGTAGAGGAATCCGGAAGCTTATTAATTCAAGCAATAATGGACTATCAACTAAATCATTTAGAATTTTATAAAGAAATACCAAGTCTATGAAAATTCTTCTGTCTGACAATTTGAGCATATTCATATCATTTAAAATAGTGTTGTAGTTCAACATAATTGCTGGAATACCCATTATATCGTCGATTTACAACATTTACGTGAACACAACAGAAAATATACAGTCATCATGATGCCATCATCAATAAATGGTCACCAATTAATTACATGTAAATAAACACCAAATTAATTACTATTAAAATGAACAAATTAATATTTAATACAAAATAACATGTTCAAGTCACATACAAAACGGTCGTGCACCAAAAAAGGTAATTATTCTCAATGAGTATCGCCTCCGTTATTAGTTATTAGAGGCCCTGTGTACTATGTACCCGGTGCGGGTGTCCGCCTCGGTAATTTGAGATTTACGAGCGGAGCTTTTGAATAAAGAGTTGGAATTTAATAAAACGTCATGGGGGTGTGAGGGTATTATTAATTTATGATCATTGTGACCGTGCGGCCGCCCGGAGCAAGTCGGGTTAATATTAGTTATAGTTTGCTGTTGCGACCGCTTGGCCTCGTGGTGGTATGTAGTCTTGTATGTATCTTGTATGGGGCGCACATTTGCACGGTTCTGCGAATTTTCGACCCGCGACAAAAGATCCTTGACAAAATATCCCCGACCAAATATCCTACGCAAAAAACATTCCCCAATATCTACTAAAACCTAACCTAACCTTACCTTAACTAACCTAACCTAACCCAACCTTACAAAAAATGGGAGAAAATTAATTCTAACATCCTATAAAGACAATAAATTAATTATTGTTAAAAAATAGTAAAATGGGAAAAAATACAAACATCCTCAATAAATTATTATTCAAACGTTGCAAATATACTTTGTGGCGTCATTATTGATTTAACTAACTAACAATGACACTGTTTCCCCGCGGAAGTAGGCAGAGAGGACGGATCGCCTTTCCTCGGGTTCTCAGAAAGGTTCGCCAAACAACGCGGTCTTGGCACACACTCCTTGCCTCGTTCAGATTCATACGTCGTCTCATACATTCTCTTCTTTTATTCGGACAATTGACATGACCCGACTCTAGTATCTGATTCACTCGGTCATGCCATGTCTTTCTTGGGCGTCCACGACTTCTTCTACCATTCAAATTTGCGTCATATATTCTCCTTACACTCCCTTCCTTCTTCATTCGCTCTTCATGCCCAAAGCATCTGAGCGTCCCTTTCTTAATTTTACTCATTACGCTATTTGCGGATCTCCACGTTTCTCACGCGATCGTACATCGTTTTACCAAAAATTCGCCTTAGGTATCTCATTTTCATAGCATAGAGTCTACTTTCATCCTTCCTCTGACAGTTCCATGCGTCACTGCCATACATCAGGGTAGGAACCAGTACTCCATTATGGACAGCTAGCTTCGAAAAAAATAATACAGACATCCTATAAAGACAATAAATTATTGTTCAAAAATAGTAAAATGGGAAAAAGTAATACAAACATCCTGTAAATACAATAAATTATTTCTTTAAATATCGTAAATATACTTTGTGGAGTCGTTATTAATTTAATGAAAACAAATAACTTTGTAAGCAACACTGTATTATTAACATTATCGACATGTTTAAAAAACTATGTTTTATTCGTGAGGATAAGAGATTAATACATAAAAAGAAAAATAATTAATATCTTATCTGACGAAGAAAACATTGTTTTTGAAACATGTCGATAATGTTAACAATATAGGGGTGCTTACAAAGTTATTTGTTTTCATTAAATTAAAAAAAATATTACATAAAACTAGTAAAAGGTAAAATAAGGTTAAATAAGAACAGGTTTTAGTAGATATCTTGTTGGAGTATGTTTTGTCCTTAGGTCATTTTGTCGGGGATATTTTGTCGGGGATATTATGTCGGGGATATTTTGTCGCGGGATGAAAACGCTCTTCACCCATTTACACAGAGTACTCGGAACGTCTGTACACGTACAGAGTGCACAATGCACAATTCTTGTGGCTTTATTGGACCATATTTCCAGCCCACAGTAGGTTGGATGTATGGTTCAATAAAACCGCCTTAACTAGCCAACATTATTTGTCAGGGTTTTTATTTATTTGAATAAATCGTAAGCTTACTATTGTTTTGAACCTTTTAAGACTAGCCAATTCCAGGAAATTGGAGAAGGCGGTGCACAAAGATAATTAAGACATATATTAGGTTAGGTTAGGTTTTTATTGGACTATTGGTTCTCTAGATTGATTGTATGGTGCAATAAAGCAGCCACCAGTATTTTTCAATGATTATTTTCATTTGAATACCACAATTGCCAATTTCCAACTAAAGTTTTTCAATATCAATGCGTGCAAGACATAGAAATCAATGTTTTGGTTAAGAATTATAATATTTACACCTGCAAAACAAATGAAGCACCTTGTGTAGTTAAGAATTAAATAAATCTCGACACCATTCCGAAATACTTCGGAAAACAAAGATACGTCCCTGTGATAACATCGTTTTCTGGAGCCAGTAAGACTATTTCACCCCCAATTGGGGTATGTTGTCAAGTTGAAGGTAGTTGGATGGGGAAGGAGATGGGCTTTAGGATAGTGAGAAGTACCTGGCTATTGAGATCTGGTCAAGAAACACCGCTAAAGCCATTTAAAGAAACGTTTCAATTTTAAATTGTGGACTTACACCAGGGCGATATTGAGAGTATCTTCCACTCTGTAACGTGCCGCAAATATAACATATTGTAAACAAACTAGCAGACCTGGCCACACGATTTTATGGCTAACGAAACACAATGCCATCCACTGACAACGCCATTACCCACCCTTTACAACCAACGCCATCTGTTAATTTGCTGCCCAACCAATTTACACAAAACCTTGACAAATTATATACCCAAACACCTTCTTCATGAATCACTCTATCTATTAATGAAAACCTCATGAAAATCTTTTGCGTAATTTCAAAGATCTAAGCGTTGTGATATCCTTGTTCTCTCTTCTCTTCTTTTTCAAATTTTACTATTTTTGAATTCTTTCATCCTTTCAAGTTTTCTTAAACTTTTCTTTTGGCTCTGATCGATATTTAATTTTCTCAAAGGCTTTATATGTATGACACACAAGCCTTCATGAAAATGTGACCCTTATTTTCTTTGATTACTACAGGAAGCTATTTAAACTCCCTTGTACTACATATCTTTATAGATATAAGTACTTAATTAATTAATACGTTATCTACGACCTTGAACGTAAAATTTTCGTATTTATGTTGTAAATAAATTCCACCAAACGTTGTGTTATTTTTTTGATTTATGGTGTGGGAACTTAATTACTTTTGTTTTGTGGTACCCTTTGATTCTGAAAGGAGCGTTGAGCATCGAATTTGATTGGTCTATTTCTTGCAATTCTAAATTTTATTTTATTTTCTTTATGAACTAAACTTTCCCTAAACACTATTTCGACTTCCTACCTCTAATGAATTCGTAATATACCTGTAATTAATGACATTTACCTGTTCAATTGTTTGTATAATTAAGAATGACTCAAATGGTTACTTGTTAGTGAAGTCTTTTGTTACTCAAGATTTATTTACTGCTTGGCTCTCCCCTATTTTGGTCCTGATGCTATAACGTACATATGACATTGTTTTAGTAGATTATTGTTATTAATTGATTGTCTTTTAGAACGAACTCAGAAATGCTCTTTTGCTTGCATAATTTGGCTCCTATCCTCCTGCAGATACACAGGGTGGTCAAAGATCAACTAGAACTTCGCACAGTCAGCCGACGCGATTTTCCAGAGGGCCGTTATACCTTGTTCTGTCAATCTTCCATGTCGTCGTGTACGTTACTCAGGTCTTTCTCTAAGCCCCGAAATCTCCAAATTCCAACTCCTCCGAAGTCTACTATTTACTTAGAGCGAACCGGTTTCGTTCTATACACAATCATATACTCACGGTTTTCGCAAGAGTTCGAGTCGTGAATTCTAATTCTCGCATACAAGAGAAAATGCGACGACGATCCGACAGACCTTAAACGCAAACTGTATGCGGGTCCGCATTTTCCAATGCACAGTACATAAGAAGATATATATGTATACATACGTTTGGGAAGGATTATAACTCGCAATGTGAAGCTAGCTAGCCTCGCATTCCAAGCTCGGATTTCGTGAAAAGGAATTCTGCGAAAAACCTTAGCCGATGACCGAATATATACATATTAAGAGTAGGAAATATCAATATATAAGAATAAACTAAGAATATTTATTAGTTTTATTAATGGAGAGCTAATAACTCCAGGCTTTTGTTTGTTTGGTTGACAATTTTATTTAAGAGATTGCCATCTCTATTGATTTCTTGATTTGTTTGGTTGACAATTTTATTTAAGAGATTGCCATCTCTATTGGTTTCTTGATTTGTTTTGTTGAACTGTTATTCTAGATTTTCCCCCTCCCCAGACTCAACTCTCTGATATAAATTATTACTATCCCGTGATTTTTGAAAAGTCTCATGTAAATGTTTGATACGTGTGAGGTTTTTATTCCCATAACTTCAAATGTTTTCATGTAATTCCTCAATTCATTTTTATACTACTATCCCGTGATTTTTCAAAAGTCAAATGTAATTATAAACTGCAATTTAATCTTCTTGTTAATCATATTTCGCTGCTATCCCGTGAATTTTCCAAATGTTTCAAGTAGATGATTTATATATTTTTTTTGTAAAATAAATATTAATTTCATTTTATATAAATTGGTTTTTAATCCTTTTGTATTTTAATATCGTAGTAATGTTAGCCCGAAGCAATTAAAGAATGTCAATTGTTTATTTTACTTTTAAATTCATAAACAAAACCGTCGCTGACTTCGTGACCCACTAACCCAATAACATACTCTCGAATAAGTACATGAAATGACACGTGTTTTTGTTTACACTATGCATTCCAAAACAATTTGCCCTAATTAAATTCCTTTATTTCATTGTATTGGTTTCACTTTATATCTGATCGAAGCCCCGTCTGCTAATTTATTATTCAGTATATATATATAACTATATTTATATAGGCTTTATACGTAAATAAATGTGGTTTATATTCTAAATACACATATACATATATTACTTATAAGAGATAATTTCGCATAGAATAAATTTACATAAACTACATATTTTTAATAAATTAAATATATAAGATTTATAACTCTATAGGAACTCGGAAATTAATCAAGTGTAGATATATTTATAGGTAGGTATCTGATAGATATCACTCAAATTCAATATAAAAGATGTTTTGTTTAATTAACCTCTTTTTCTGGGAATGTAAATATATATATTTAATTACCCATATATGGATAACTTATCAATATAAGACATATATGTAATAAACATTTAATCATAATTGTGCAATATCTCTCTGAGATATTTTATTTCCGGAATATATATATATATATAAATAGATATACATACATACAAGTATAATTCGAAATACATATTATATACATTATTTTTAATATACATATATAGCACAGATTTGAATCAAGTAATATTTTGTCGTAATAATATAAATTTTTATACCGATGATCAGCTGTTCTCTCCTCGTCCATGATTCTGAAAATATTTATACTTATGAAAAACTTACCCCAACATGTCGGTTCCAGTCGGGTTCTACACGACCATCTCTTTTGTTTATATATTCTTTTTCTCTAACTAATTCAGCTATTGTCTAACTAAATCTAAATTAATCCTTTCGATTTATTATTCCGCTATTTTGTTGAATCTAAACTGAATTAATTGACGACTAATCTTTATTAATCAAAATGTATTTTATTTTCAAAACTCGTTGATTAACCTAACACTTTGTTAAATTAAGTTTAACAAATTAATTCATAATTATTATCCGGAGTAATATTATCATTATTTATTTCGTGTTCCTTTTTTTTTTCACCGAACTTTTATCTAGCAACAAAGTACTATACAATTAAATACCGAATAGATTTTTATCATGCTTATGTATTTATTATTTATCTTAACTTCCAGATTTATTATTATAGTTATTCCATTATTAAAATAACATTCTGCTTAAATTATAATTTTTAAGCAATAACCACCTCACGATTATTTACGAAATAATAGATTTATTATTATTTAATCTAACAATAGATTACTACTCTGTGATAGAAATGTTCCGTTCAATCGTACGTTATCTAGCCGAAATAATTCGATGTTAATTTTTTTTTTTAGATTAATGTGGTTCGACAATTATTATTATCTATTATTAAATCCTCTAAACACTATTAATTTTTTTTAAATCGTTACACTATATTATAAACTTTTCATTTTAATGATAAGTTGAATTTATAAATAAATATATTATTATTCACTGCTGTTATAAAATTCTTTAAACACTGTTGTTTCTTTTTAAATTCGCTACACTATATAAACTTTTTATTTTAATGACAAGTTGAATTTATAAATAAATATATTATTATTCACTGCTGTTATAAAATTCTTTAAACACTGTTGATTTTCTTTAAATTCGCTACACTATATAAACTTTTTATTTTAATGACAAGTTGAATTTATAAATAAATATATTATTATTCACTGCTGTTATAAAATTCTTTAAACACTGTTGTTTCTCTTTAAATTCGCTACACTATATAAACTTTTTATTTTAATGACAAGTTGAATTTATTGTAAAACTATATAAAACACTTTATTTAATTTTCAACACTCCACAGATTTAATCACTAACACTTATAAGTCCCAGAATTCCCACTCCGAATTTTTCTAAGTCTCAAAATTTTACAACACTTGTGATGATCTCGCCTTTGGGCCTACGAAATAATTCTTTTAAAATTGAGAGATCGATTTAGAAATATATTTAATTTTGTAACATGGAATGGCATACAATTCTCTGTTCCAACTCTTAAGGGTGATTTATGAAACCGGGTCATTACTAGGAAAAACACGTGTGCCAAAATACTTTGGTTGGAGGAGGAATTCTAATGGATATTTCAGGTTCATTATCAAGTCAGGGGCGGCCGATGGATATTTGCCCGTGGGGTGGTTGATCTTAACGCGGGCAGATTGGATTTACGAAACAATTATCTGGTGAATTTTCTATGGCAGTAGGAAAATTGAAAATTAGTCAATAAGGATTGCTCGTTGGTGCATTTAAATATACTAGCGCGACGCGCCGATTACGGGTTGAAATATTTGACATATTTGTCGAAATAGGATTGCAGAATTCGTTAAATAGTGACGCACGTAGAAAGGACAAAAGCGTGTTCGGACAATGAATATATAATGTTATTATATAACCAATAGAGTCAACGCAAGTATTGAGAAAGAGTATTAGATTGAAGTACGCCACTGAGCTCTTCTTTTAAGCGTTATTGGGATAGTTTATGACTCCGGCTCAGACGAAATTAGTTTACACCACAAAAAATAACGAACATGGTTCCTTCACAAAATTCTCTGAAATAATAGTTAAAGTGTGACATTTTGACTATTAAAGTTGATATATGCATATTGGGAGATGTGCTTATCACTTAAGATTTGAAAAAAGTGACTAATAAATTATTGAAACCACACAAGTAGATGGGGGGGAGTCAGGGGGAGGGGGTTGGAAGGACAGTCGGGGTAGAGGGGTGTTAGAGGAGAGTCAGGGAAGGAACCTAGGGCCGCGCAGACGGGAAAAAATCATCGAGTTTTGATAAACGGCAGAGTAATAATTTGGTGCGCGTAAACCGGGAATAATTCATAAAATTAAAGGAAAATAGTTCACGCGATTGAGGGGAGTCAAGATTTGGTCGTTGGGAAGCAAGGTTTAAATTAAGGGATCGAGGTTCGATAGTCGCGAGGAGACCAGTTTGGTGCGTCTAAACCGGGGATATTTCATTTTAATTAAACAAAGGAAATTCCGTTTTATTAAACAAAAAGGGTCCACGCGAATAGGGAAGTCAGAGATTGAGGCTTGCGAGTTCATATCGGTGAAGTTAAATAATATAATTTGTAAATTGAGGCGGTCGGGACGTACTTTCGGGGCGCCTATCAGGGTCAGGGTGAAATTTAAAAAAGAAATCTACGCGAGAATTGTGTTTGACGGCTGCATCTTGGAATGAATAACTGCATGACGGGTTGTGGTTTATAAGTGCTTGTTTGAATTAAATATTATTGTAGTGAATTGATTTGTGAAATTGTTTGGTGCAACAAGGCGAATTTGGTAAGTTTGTATAAAATTGTTAACATATTTAGTGCGGGCCTTGCAGGAGAGAGTCAATTAGGGTTTATATACAAGCCTTAGGAATCTGGGACCTTTTTTTTGTCGAGCGTTGGGGAACGAGGAGCTGTGCACGTTTCCGGGTTGACCGGCTGGCAGGTACCTTTGTTGGGTGAAGTTATTCTTGAGACAATAACGTTGTAAAATAATAATTTTGGGATACAATTAACTAACTAGCATTTGAAGCACAAAGTGCGCTTTCGGGCAGTAAATCTTAGACGAGAGACTTCATTTGAAGGACGGGATTTTGAAATCACAAAACAAAAATAGAATCCTTTAAAAGTGCTTTGTTGGTGATCTAGAAAACTAGGTTACTGGGTATTCTCCAATGCATAACGGGTAACAAAATACATAGGTATAGAATGTAGGTATAAATTAATGTGTGAAGCGCCTTTGAGGTGTTAATTGTTATTTACGAGTTTCGTAATAATAATTTTAAACGTAGTTGTGGGACTGTATTCAGGAAGGTTTTTTTGAAAAGGCATTGGGTAATATAACGGTTTATGAAGGGTGCGTAGCATGGGCATTTTTGATTACTAACAAAATCTGACATAATTGAATTCCCATTCCAAAAATTTCCCACACCTTATTCCAAATTTTAGGTATCACAACAAGTCTATTACATAGGACTTTGCATAAACTTGGTTCGATATCTAATCATATAATCACCTTTGGTTCACGTTTAGGTATATTTCTTTCGACTTAGCAAAAAACTTTCATATTGTCGGTTGAATGCAGCCGTCGGTAGGTATTCACATTTTAGCGTGATGCGCTATATCCACCTACTTAATTAACAAACTCTTTTTCTTCAAACTTAATTGAGCGGGTTACGACTCGAGAATGGACGGCGGTTGTCGAATGAATTAACGAGTCCGGCTTTCCTATTTCACCATGAGGAAGTATCTCACGCGACTTTATCGGGGGCGATGTGATCGAAATGCAGGTGGGCTACACTATTTTTCTAATGTGGAGGCGAAGTAAGCGATGGTCGTGTCTGGTCCGAGCAAATTGGAATCCCTTGTGATCACATCTCGGTAACGTGGATCTCGTACCCGCTCTAGACTGGATTGGAAGCGTGGCCGGAGCCATTCCATGATGTCGACGTATGTACGTCACTAAGGCATTGGGGGACTTCAGGAGAACAAAGGACGTGCACCCATTTCGCCCTCCTTCTACCGCCGCTCCGAGGTACCAGCGGATAAAAGTTGTCGTCGCGGGAGGCCAGTTTGATGCAGGGCGAAGATTACGATCTGGCCGGACTACCTTCGTCATGGGGGAAACGAAGTGACGAAATTTGCGTGGGCTTCACTACCTTTTAGGTTACGCTCGTGAGGGGTCTGCCTTGTCGGCGGAACGAAGGGAACATGACATATGGAATCGTTTGGCAACCGATCGGCGGTTCTGTGTTGGAATCCGGATAAGTTTTCTTAACTACCTTTTGGTTTACGATTTAGGTATATCCCATTCGATATTCGATTTAGAAAAAACTTTCACATTGTCGGTTGAATGAAGCCGTCAGTAGGTATTCATATTTTAAGCGTAATGCGTTATATCCACCTACACAAGTAGCAAAAGTTTTCTTAACTCCCTCACACTAGGAATAGGGACCATCCAGCATCAGGGTGGGAATGTACTCTGGACGAAAGCGCAGCCGGGGAAATGGAAGGAAGGGAAGCCAGATTCACGACCTGGTGCCTTTCATTCTTGGACCCAGCACCCTGGAAGCCGAGCTTGACATTTCTTTCTTTGAGCTGATATTTGAGTTTGAGGTTGGGGTACGCCTATCGTAGAGCATATGCCCGTGACATT
This sequence comes from Limnephilus lunatus, assembly GCA_917563855.2. Classification (NCBI taxonomy): domain Eukaryota; kingdom Metazoa; phylum Arthropoda; class Insecta; order Trichoptera; family Limnephilidae; genus Limnephilus; species Limnephilus lunatus. The sequence continues at coordinate 50,578,158 of OU830602.1, read as the reverse complement.
TCGGGGAAGGTCCCACGTTACGCCTGTGTATGTTATGCGAGGGGACGTATTTTTCATTCAAATCAAATACCGATGACCTTCGCGATTGCAGGCTGGCGCACGTTTCTGTAGCGTGCCTAGGAAAAACGTAATCATTATTTCTACTGGTTCGAGGCGGCGTGCTGGACGGAGAACGGGACTATTGAGGACATGAGTGACTGCCAAGGCGAGGATCGGTGACATCAAAATCTTCTTTAATTCAATTCATACATCGCCAGATCAGAGGAGAGAGCGGCCCCACCGATCTCCTGACATTGCCGATTGTCTAATCAACTTCGGTTTAATGTTTATGCCGGTACTTTAGGAGTAAATGGAACTCAAGTCATCGGCATGCTGAAGAACTTCAAAATCATCATCATCATCATCAATCCAGAGTAGGATGTCACGATCTAAACCCTCGTGCCACCCACGCATTTCCTGAACAGTTCCTGACATCGGCTATCACGCCATTAATCGGAGCAGACCCTCATATCAAACGGTATGAGATGACCTTTCGTCATCATCATCAACACATTTATAATTTGGCGGCGTAGTGGTCGATATTATTCCCATTACCACTCTATGAACCAGACCCTCATATCAAACGGTATGAGATGACCTTCCATCATCATCATCAACACATTTATAATTTGGCGGCGTAGTGGTCGATATTATTCCCATTACCACTCTATGATCCAGAAACACACATCAAACCCTTTCCCGACAGAAGGCAAAACATGTCGATTTTCATTCGTCGCTTGCGACCTTAACATTCTCCGGAGGCGTTGGAATTGGAAGCTGATTCGGCGGTCTATGACCATCACCTTATCAGTTGGGCTATGGAGGAGTCCAATTATTTAAACAGCACATGTTCTGTCTCATGTTAATCCAAAATACCTACCCGTAGAGTCAAATTAACAAAATAAAACAAGCTAGCTAACTAACAAACTGCATCTAGAACTGTGAGTGTAGAATCATTGCAATCCGTACTGCTTGAGTGTAAATCTTTTGTTAGAATGTACATAAATGTCAAATTATCTTCATGATAGCATTTTATAGAGCTGCAGAGAGTACGTGACATCGCATCGAAAGGTAGGATCTTCTCAATTCGCCGTTTGAATGTAAATTTATATATTAGATGCTAGGAGGGAAAATGCAGATTACTTCAATAAAAATAGTCGTCGATGAGCGTAGGTGTTTAACAGGTGCTAGGGGAGGAAGCTGAACGAATATAGTTAGATAATTAGTTATTTTTCAAGTTAGTCAGACCCAGTCATTGTTATTCGAAGCCTTGCAAATTGTAACACGCCATACCTAAAAGAACAAGGGTTTACCACAAATAAATTATTAATTAAATTGGATTAACTATACCAAACCACTCAAACAAAAAAGTACACAACGTTGTGGGGTTAATTACAATTGATTAATTAAGAGCATCTCGTCACGTTTGCATAAAAGTATTACGTGATGGGGTTGAGAAGGCGCTTCAAAAGAAATGCAGGGGAGAGACGCGAGAACGGGCGAGCTACGAGCTTTTTAAAGGCCGACCGGGGTTGAGCGGGGTAGCTGTAGCAATGTAGCAGCATTTGGAAACCAAGTGAAGGTTTTACTATTACTTCGTGTAGAGGGGGGGGGGGTTATCACAGTTTTGCTAAGTGACCAGGAGGTATGGTATTACAAAGTGTTGCATTTTGCTGGGCTTTATACAATGACTTAAACGAGAATAGAAAAAAAAATTAATACAGTAGGTATAACGGTTCGCATGTCATCCGAAGATGACTGAAAACCCAACGAAAAAAAAAGTAAAATACTAGGAAAATAGATGTGTAGCAGAGGAATTAACAATAACGTTTACATTAGCTTAACTAGATAAATATAGGAAAGATAGGCCGAAAATGTCCAACTTCCGATGAGACGCAGGTTAAAGGTGTCATGTTTTGAGGGGAGTAGCGCCGTACGTCTATAAAAAGTGAAACAAAAATTAATCAAGAGAGTAGGTAGTGTAATAATGTACACATTAGCTTAACCAGATAAATTTAGGAGAGGTTGGTTGACGATGTCCAATTTCCGATAAGACGCAGGTTAAAGGTATCATATTTTGAGGGGAGGAGCGCTGTACGTCAATAAAAAGTGTTACAAAATTAAACAAGAGAAATTAAGGATATCCAACCTTCGATAAGTATTAGTGAGAAAGGGTGTTACGTTATTAGGGGAGATAGTCCTTCAATAATGCATTCAATATCAAATCGCCAAGGTGATAATATCGATGTTAGTCAACCTTCAATTGGGTTTGAACGTTTGGTAAATTGGATACCGTACGATTAGTTTAAAAATTATGCAATCGGACCAGCGTTGAGTAGTTCTGTTTACCAGAGTAAACATAGATAATCTACCCTAATCGTTATATTGAATAGAGATAGTTTAACAAAAAAAAAGGGGCACCAACAAACGATAGAAAAAAAGGGTCTCTTTCATTTTGAGGGTAGATCATTTAAACATTTAACACTCAGCGTGAAGAACAACAAAAAAAAAGGGAGGCCATTAAACCGAGTGCCGACTAGCGGAGATATGTGTCAAATAGGTTTGTGCGTTTAACGTAACGGTAAATTGAAACCCTTTCTACAGCCGGTCATCACAAGAAGTGGGTGACAGTCGGAATAAAAGCATTATTTTGAAACGTAATTACAAAATAATCTGTACAGGATTAAACGAAATTAGTTTAACTAAATAGTTCAAAGAAACAGAATCTGTTGAGAAACAAAATACATGCAGAATAAACATTAGTGACGTGAACCGGATTAGGCGTGAAGACAATAAAACCAAATTAAAGATAGGAGAGGTAGGTAAAATGTAAGGCAACCTCCGATAAGTATAGGGAATAAAAGGTATTCCGATGTGAGGGGAGGAAGTCGGTTCTTGATGGCAAATTAAATTTTAAAAATAAATTGTTTGCTAATATTCAACCCGACTTACAGAATGAACGTATCCAAAACGTTTAATTCTAATAATGCACTAGATTTAAAGGACTACAATAATAATTACGTACTCAAACGTATGAATCTGGAGAAATAAAATGACTAGGTACCTACTGTAGACAATTGGCATTTTTTTAGCAGTTAAATACTTTTATGATGATATTGGTCCCCAGTACCAAATTGTTAAATTTAGAACAACGGTCAGGTCCATTTTGGGCAAAGTTCCGTAAGCGAAAAAAAAAAAAACAAACAAACAACAAGAAAGGTCGGTCAGACTTCGTATAATTACGGTAGGGATATTTTGGAGAAAAAAATGCAGACGGACCTTCGAGACGGCCATTATGTGAAACCGAAAGGAGCTTTTAAGGGGAGAAGTACCGACTTAAGCGATCTATGCTAGAATATGCTTGCCATTTTGTAAGGGAAGTTGTATGGGTGAAACGTCACCTGATCGCCTCTTAAAACCAGATAGCAGCGGCTAAGCAAATACAGTTTCAACAGTGTTCTGAAAATGGGGAACATAGACAGAGCAAGCTTACGAGTGATAGTCGTGTTACCGTTAACAATGACAGGGCCGAATTGGGGAAAAACACTTCGGGTTATTTTATAGAGAAAAATACATTATGAGTTTAGACACAGTGAGATGTGGAGCATTGGAAGCATTCACAATGTTTAGTAGTAGATTGTGGAAGGGTTTACAAATTACGCAAACAGAGTTTATTGTGAAGCGGTGGGTATTTAAAATCAGTGTAAATAGGTGATAAAGTTAGGCAGAAATTAAAATTTGGATTAATTGGTTTGGAGACAATAATAGACACCTAAATACTCACATAATATATTGTCGGTTTATGTGGGGAGTACAATAGGAGACAGTTAGAGTACCATGACTAGGTACCGTTGTAGGTCGTAACCGGCACAAATTCCTGGAAATATGTAGGCATAACGCAAGGTACATTGACCGTAGTTTCAACATTAGACAAACATTGGGCAAGGCCGACGAAAAAAACGGAATAGGGAAGGGATGCGATGACGTACAGGACAGGACCGGTTTAGGAAATATTCATCATTACAATTTTGGAAAAAAAGGGCACAAAGATTTAAGGCGAGTTCAAACGGGCTGACTACTGCTGAAGTTCTGGAACAAAATAGGTGATTGTAGTTTGGATTTCTATCTACCTCCACTATTTTTTTCCATAAAGGGGAGACTGTGATGATCTCGCCTTTGGGCCTACGAAATAATTCTTTTAAAATTGAGAGATCGATTTAGAAATATATTTAATTTTGTAACATGGAATGGCATACAATTCTCTGTTCCAACTCTTAAGGGTGATTTATGAAACCGGGTCATTACTAGGAAAAACACGTGTGCCAAAATACTTTGGTTGGAGGAGGAATTCTAATGGATATTTCAGGTTCATTATCAAGTCAGGGGCGGCCGATGGATATTTGCCCGTGGGGTGGTTGATCTTAACGCGGGCAGATTGGATTTACGAAACAATTATCTGGTGAATTTTCTATGGCAGTAGGAAAATTGAAAATTAGTCAATAAGGATTGCTCGTTGGTGCATTTAAATATACTAGCGCGACGCGCCGATTACGGGTTGAAATATTTGACATATTTGTCGAAATAGGATTGCAGAATTCGTTAAATAGTGACGCACGTAGAAAGGACAAAAGCGTGTTCGGACAATGAATATATAATGTTATTATATAACCAATAGAGTCAACGCAAGTATTGAGAAAGAGTATTAGATTGAAGTACGCCACTGAGCTCTTCTTTTAAGCGTTATTGGGATAGTTTATGACTCCGGCTCAGACGAAATTAGTTTACACCACAAAAAATAACGAACATGGTTCCTTCACAAAATTCTCTGAAATAATAGTTAAAGTGTGACATTTTGACTATTAAAGTTGATATATGCATATTGGGAGATGTGCTTATCACTTAAGATTTGAAAAAAGTGACTAATAAATTATTGAAACCACACAAGTAGATGGGGGGGAGTCAGGGGGAGGGGGTTGGAAGGACAGTCGGGGTAGAGGGGTGTTAGAGGAGAGTCAGGGAAGGAACCTAGGGCCGCGCAGACGGGAAAAAATCATCGAGTTTTGATAAACGGCAGAGTAATAATTTGGTGCGCGTAAACCGGGAATAATTCATAAAATTAAAGGAAAATAGTTCACGCGATTGAGGGGAGTCAAGATTTGGTCGTTGGGAAGCAAGGTTTAAATTAAGGGATCGAGGTTCGATAGTCGCGAGGAGACCAGTTTGGTGCGTCTAAACCGGGGATATTTCATTTTAATTAAACAAAGGAAATTCCGTTTTATTAAACAAAAAGGGTCCACGCGAATAGGGAAGTCAGAGATTGAGGCTTGCGAGTTCATATCGGTGAAGTTAAATAATATAATTTGTAAATTGAGGCGGTCGGGACGTACTTTCGGGGCGCCTATCAGGGTCAGGGTGAAATTTAAAAAAGAAATCTACGCGAGAATTGTGTTTGACGGCTGCATCTTGGAATGAATAACTGCATGACGGGTTGTGGTTTATAAGTGCTTGTTTGAATTAAATATTATTGTAGTGAATTGATTTGTGAAATTGTTTGGTGCAACAAGGCGAATTTGGTAAGTTTGTATAAAATTGTTAACATATTTAGTGCGGGCCTTGCAGGAGAGAGTCAATTAGGGTTTATATACAAGCCTTAGGAATCTGGGACCTTTTTTTTGTCGAGCGTTGGGGAACGAGGAGCTGTGCACGTTTCCGGGTTGACCGGCTGGCAGGTACCTTTGTTGGGTGAAGTTATTCTTGAGACAATAACGTTGTAAAATAATAATTTTGGGATACAATTAACTAACTAGCATTTGAAGCACAAAGTGCGCTTTCGGGCAGTAAATCTTAGACGAGAGACTTCATTTGAAGGACGGGATTTTGAAATCACAAAACAAAAATAGAATCCTTTAAAAGTGCTTTGTTGGTGATCTAGAAAACTAGGTTACTGGGTATTCTCCAATGCATAACGGGTAACAAAATACATAGGTATAGAATGTAGGTATAAATTAATGTGTGAAGCGCCTTTGAGGTGTTAATTGTTATTTACGAGTTTCGTAATAATAATTTTAAACGTAGTTGTGGGACTGTATTCAGGAAGGTTTTTTTGAAAAGGCATTGGGTAATATAACGGTTTATGAAGGGTGCGTAGCATGGGCATTTTTGATTACTAACAAAATCTGACATAATTGAATTCCCATTCCAAAAATTTCCCACACCTTATTCCAAATTTTAGGTATCACAACAAGTCTATTACATAGGACTTTGCATAAACTTGGTTCGATATCTAATCATATAATCACCTTTGGTTCACGTTTAGGTATATTTCTTTCGACTTAGCAAAAAACTTTCATATTGTCGGTTGAATGCAGCCGTCGGTAGGTATTCACATTTTAGCGTGATGCGCTATATCCACCTACTTAATTAACAAACTCTTTTTCTTCAAACTTAATTGAGCGGGTTACGACTCGAGAATGGACGGCGGTTGTCGAATGAATTAACGAGTCCGGCTTTCCTATTTCACCATGAGGAAGTATCTCACGCGACTTTATCGGGGGCGATGTGATCGAAATGCAGGTGGGCTACACTATTTTTCTAATGTGGAGGCGAAGTAAGCGATGGTCGTGTCTGGTCCGAGCAAATTGGAATCCCTTGTGATCACATCTCGGTAACGTGGATCTCGTACCCGCTCTAGACTGGATTGGAAGCGTGGCCGGAGCCATTCCATGATGTCGACGTATGTACGTCACTAAGGCATTGGGGGACTTCAGGAGAACAAAGGACGTGCACCCATTTCGCCCTCCTTCTACCGCCGCTCCGAGGTACCAGCGGATAAAAGTTGTCGTCGCGGGAGGCCAGTTTGATGCAGGGCGAAGATTACGATCTGGCCGGACTACCTTCGTCATGGGGGAAACGAAGTGACGAAATTTGCGTGGGCTTCACTACCTTTTAGGTTACGCTCGTGAGGGGTCTGCCTTGTCGGCGGAACGAAGGGAACATGACATATGGAATCGTTTGGCAACCGATCGGCGGTTCTGTGTTGGAATCCGGATAAGTTTTCTTAACTACCTTTTGGTTTACGATTTAGGTATATCCCATTCGATATTCGATTTAGAAAAAACTTTCACATTGTCGGTTGAATGAAGCCGTCAGTAGGTATTCATATTTTAAGCGTAATGCGTTATATCCACCTACACAAGTAGCAAAAGTTTTCTTAACTCCCTCACACTAGGAATAGGGACCATCCAGCATCAGGGTGGGAATGTACTCTGGACGAAAGCGCAGCCGGGGAAATGGAAGGAAGGGAAGCCAGATTCACGACCTGGTGCCTTTCATTCTTGGACCCAGCACCCTGGAAGCCGAGCTTGACATTTCTTTCTTTGAGCTGATATTTGAGTTTGAGGTTGGGGTACGCCTATCGTAGAGCATATGCCCGTGACATTTCGGGGAAGGTCCCACGTTACGCCTGTGTATGTTATGCGAGGGGACGTATTTTTCATTCAAATCAAATACCGATGACCTTCGCGATTGCAGGCTGGCGCACGTTTCTGTAGCGTGCCTAGGAAAAACGTAATCATTATTTCTACTGGTTCGAGGCGGCGTGCTGGACGGAGAACGGGACTATTGAGGACATGAGTGACTGCCAAGGCGAGGATCGGTGACATCAAAATCTTCTTTAATTCAATTCATACATCGCCAGATCAGAGGAGAGAGCGGCCCCACCGATCTCCTGACATTGCCGATTGTCTAATCAACTTCGGTTTAATGTTTATGCCGGTACTTTAGGAGTAAATGGAACTCAAGTCATCGGCATGCTGAAGAACTTCAAAATCATCATCATCATCATCAATCCAGAGTAGGATGTCACGATCTAAACCCTCGTGCCACCCACGCATTTCCTGAACAGTTCCTGACATCGGCTATCACGCCATTAATCGGAGCAGACCCTCATATCAAACGGTATGAGATGACCTTTCGTCATCATCATCAACACATTTATAATTTGGCGGCGTAGTGGTCGATATTATTCCCATTACCACTCTATGAACCAGACCCTCATATCAAACGGTATGAGATGACCTTCCATCATCATCATCAACACATTTATAATTTGGCGGCGTAGTGGTCGATATTATTCCCATTACCACTCTATGATCCAGAAACACACATCAAACCCTTTCCCGACAGAAGGCAAAACATGTCGATTTTCATTCGTCGCTTGCGACCTTAACATTCTCCGGAGGCGTTGGAATTGGAAGCTGATTCGGCGGTCTATGACCATCACCTTATCAGTTGGGCTATGGAGGAGTCCAATTATTTAAACAGCACATGTTCTGTCTCATGTTAATCCAAAATACCTACCCGTAGAGTCAAATTAACAAAATAAAACAAGCTAGCTAACTAACAAACTGCATCTAGAACTGTGAGTGTAGAATCATTGCAATCCGTACTGCTTGAGTGTAAATCTTTTGTTAGAATGTACATAAATGTCAAATTATCTTCATGATAGCATTTTATAGAGCTGCAGAGAGTACGTGACATCGCATCGAAAGGTAGGATCTTCTCAATTCGCCGTTTGAATGTAAATTTATATATTAGATGCTAGGAGGGAAAATGCAGATTACTTCAATAAAAATAGTCGTCGATGAGCGTAGGTGTTTAACAGGTGCTAGGGGAGGAAGCTGAACGAATATAGTTAGATAATTAGTTATTTTTCAAGTTAGTCAGACCCAGTCATTGTTATTCGAAGCCTTGCAAATTGTAACACGCCATACCTAAAAGAACAAGGGTTTACCACAAATAAATTATTAATTAAATTGGATTAACTATACCAAACCACTCAAACAAAAAAGTACACAACGTTGTGGGGTTAATTACAATTGATTAATTAAGAGCATCTCGTCACGTTTGCATAAAAGTATTACGTGATGGGGTTGAGAAGGCGCTTCAAAAGAAATGCAGGGGAGAGACGCGAGAACGGGCGAGCTACGAGCTTTTTAAAGGCCGACCGGGGTTGAGCGGGGTAGCTGTAGCAATGTAGCAGCATTTGGAAACCAAGTGAAGGTTTTACTATTACTTCGTGTAGAGGGGGGGGGGGTTATCACACACTTAAGAAATTTTCAACTAATAACCGTTTTAGACACTACGTCACGTAACTTCCACGATTTTAATCCGACGATTGGTCCCCGACGACTTATTCCCGACAACTAACACCGAAAACTGATCTCGATTCTTCTAAGTCCTAAGTTTTATATGTACCTCCAGGATTAGAACATCTTAATTACGCGTTCATTGATTTTCTAATTCAAACTCTAACAACTCGAGATTTCATATATCAATTCTGTCATTTTCGTATCAACGTGTTAAGTCCGGCCCCCTTGATTTTAGAAATCTTCTGTCTCTTACGTAAATTGTTCCAGTGTCGAACCTACCATTATGTCAAATTTTGCTCCGTCGTTCCTTTGTCTTCTGGTCTTACGAATTTAACTAAAATATCATGATTTTCGTGTCCTTTTTTCTCTCAATATATAATAGGTACGTCTTCAATAAACTGTATATAATTCTCAATTTGGTTTATCGCTACCAGAACACGAACAAACTCATGTCAAAATCTTCATTATGCATTTCACAACTTTCATTTTCCTCAATTTCCCCACATTTCCATGTTTCCTATATGAATCAATTCAATTTTAAGCTGTATTGTCTCTACTTATGTCGTAGACTTGAATTTTTTTATTTTTCTTCAATTATATTTTATATACGACGTTATTTTTATGATTCCTCTGCTTCATTCTTATGTCATTGTCCATAACTATATGATTAGTTATATTCCAAGCCAAATTTAATGTTTTCATCGATATTTCGGAATTTTCGTGAGTTTTCCTTACGAAATCGTCTTTTAACTGTCTTTACTTCATTCTTTACCATCATTTGTATAATTTTCAATGCTTATCTTCTCTTAGAAAACTTCACCTTCTAGTCATAAATATTCAATCTGCTATTTTTTCATAATTTTCATAGAAGAAAATTCCAATTTGACTCTGGGATATGTGTCAGGTTAATTGCTTCGTATAAAAACGTATAAAATTGTGTCTCGTTTCATCCCGAAATCCCATAAAGTATCACCGTTGACATATGTTGATGTTTTCGATTTCTACGTACTTGATCGTAAATAAGAAATTAATATTAACTCGTTAAATTTAATCTCTTTTATCTTATCCAAACATTGCATAAGTTCCATGTTAACTTTTATTGCTTCAAAAGCAATAAAGACTATCATAATCACCCAAAACCATGTCGGAAATCTTATTGTTTTAACAACAAAATCATGTGTGAGCTCGACAACCTTTTTTTACATCAATTGCCTCAGCAATTTGTTCTATCGTCTATAGTATTTTCTCATAGCAAATGACGTAAAACGATCCCTTCCTTTGAATTAATCTAACGTAATATAACTAGAATAACCATCCTATTTCAAATATATAACGATATCTATTTAAACTCGTCTGAAAACGCAAAATTAAGCCGAAATCTTATATTGTTCAATTAACACTTCCGTTTAAATGTCCGTTTTTTCCATTAGATTTTCTTTCCAAATCGTTTTCCCTGACTTTATTGCTTCATCTAAAAGTGACATTCCTAATTTCCATCGTTTTTCTTTCTTTTAAATATCAAACGTACGTTTTCCTCTGAATCTGGCCTCCTTTTGTTCTTCACGTTCTCGTTATGCAATTGAGTATCCCTACAGTAGCTTTTCCCACGTTTTCCAGGTCTTTTCTTCAATTTTTCATCCATTATATTTCCTTGCTATTTTATTGCATCATTTTTTCAACATAATATGGATTTATTTGTTCGTTAACTGCGGTTGTCGATTCCTCTGTTGCACTCAATATTTAACTTACATCTAGGGTCATTGTACCAAATGCACTGAACGTGGGATTGTGTTTATCTTAAAGCGTATTGATCTCTCGGGTTGATGATGATTTTTACCCCATAAATCTCAGACTAATGGTCTAGTCCAAAGTCCATCTCTTTGTCTTGAAAAAGGTAACGTCCCCCTTCTCTGATTGGTTGATCAATCTTAAGTGTTTATAATTGGATCCCTCTGTGTTCTATTTATCAAAACTTGACATGAATTTAATAATTATAGATCTCTGCAGTCTCCATGGCCCAATCAAACTTAATCCGCTAGGTGTCGCTAGTGTGTTGATTTCGTTATAATTCTGAAATATTATTTATTCATTCGTAAGGTGGAAGCCACAATATTTTCGTATCCACTGCGATTCATCACAGTGTACAGACAGCGGGAGCGAATTTACTTTATACTATGTAATGATAATGATAAATGTGTTGCATTCTTTATTAAAATACTACCTTATATTATTTATTTATTTGAGTAGTTTGTGAAATAACACAAACTACTCAAATAAAATTTACTTGTGCACGCCGTGATTTGAACTGCGACCTCCGGATTGCTAGTTTAGAGCCTTACCCCTCGACCACAGCGGCCGTTACGTTAATTGTATTTGCAAACCCCTAAATACAACAACTGGTAATTGAATCTCTTCCACTGAAAGCTAAATAATTGGCATTGTATTTATATACCTATTTCAGCAGTTATTTCATTGGACCTACATTCCGTTTTGGTACAGTGATATATGTATCACAACGATTAGTCAATGTACAGTTTTTTCGTACTTCTGGAAACATGGGACCGTTAAATGGATAAATTTTAATTCTGAAACATGGCCGCTGGGCAAAGCTGGTTAAACATTTGCGAAAAACAAAATTGCTTTATTTATCGACCGTTAATCAACGACATATTGCATGCGTTTTTGCTCAGGTCGGTTGTTTCGTTTTAATCACAAGGCCTCCGGTTGAAATAATCTAAATAATTGGCCAAAACTAATTTACCAATGATTAGTGTGTTTTGTGCTATAAATTTCAATTAAACATATTATTTGAATTTCTCTGCGGCCTCACATTAAATCAATGCTAAATATTTGTGTTTCATAACATTGTCATAAATCTAATCTAAATTAAACATATTAAATAATGTGCTTGATGAATTTATGAAGCCATTAAGAATAACTCAAAAGCACCTTATAAAGTTTTGTATAATAGAAACAAAAAAATCTTATTATTATAAGTAATAATTATTACAAAGGGTACATAACAAATATTATAATCAATAATTATCAGCCTGAAACACTCATCTACATTGAAAAAATCTTCCGAGAAAAGATACCTTTTCTCGGAAGTTTTTTTTAATGTAGATGAGTGTTTCAGGCTGATAATTATTGATTATAATATTTGTTATGTACCCTTTGTGCTATGCATAAAAACCTTGTTTCAACGTTAGTTTATCAATTAAAAATAATAATTAATAATTATTAGCCTGAAACACTCATCTACATTGAAAAAATCTCCCGAGAAAAGATACTGGCCGCCAATGGGAAATAATTTGTGACATAATTAACGGGATAAATATGCAGAATTAATTTGTCTCGACGCCACCTAGTGGAAGATTTAGCACTTACAATGCCTTTCTCATATAAAATAAGGTTGGTTGTTTGCAGGTGGAAAAATGAAATAAGCCGAAATTGTTGAATGAAACACTAGAAACTATTGAATTATTTGGCGGGCAGGAGATAAGATAAGTAACTCAGTGGATAAGAGCAGTTGGCCGGAAATCAGAAGGACGCGTCCCGAGTCCCGTCGAGTTCCCCCGTGAGTCCCCCAGTTCGAGTCCCGTCGGCGGCATGTATCGTTTCTCGGGAGATTTTTTCAATGTAGATGAGTGTTTCAGGCTAATAATTATTACTTATAATAATTGTTACCCATGCAAAAAAATCGTTTCCTAAACATTTGTTTATCAATTAAAAATAATAAAACATTCTTGACTAAGTTGTTACAAAAAACTAAAATATTTAATATCCGCAAATTATTCATTCTGATAAATACGAAATATGTATTGAAAAACCAAAACCTTATCGAAAATAGCAGTTTTATCCGCCCTCGTACATTAAGGACGGGTTGTTCCAATTAATTTGAGGTTTTCATCAAATATTTAAAGTTAATTTTCATGTTCTGTGTAATTTCTATTCAAGTTTCGTTATTATATCATTATAAGCCAGTTGCTTTATTAAATTGAAATAATCACAGAACTTGTGTAGATAGAACTTACACAGAACGTGAATATTAACTTTAAATATTTTGTGGATCCGTCAGTTTTTTTAAACAACCCGTCCTTTATCTTTTACCAAAATATATTTAAATAAAGAATAAAATATCAAAAACTAACTAACTAACTAACTAACCATCACGCCGTTTCCCCGCAGGGGTAGGCAGAGAGGACGGACCGCCAAACAACTCGGTCTTGGCACACACTCCTTGCCTCGTTCACATTCATACATCGTCTCATACATACTCTTCTATTATTCCGACTTTTGACATGGCCCGACTCAAGTATCTGATTCACTTGATCGTGCCATGTCTTCCTCGGGCGTCCCCTACTTCTTCTTCCATTCACATTTGCGTCATATATTCTTCTCACATTATTTTCTTCTTTCATTCGCTCTACATGTCCAAACCATCTGAGGGTCCCTTTCTTAATCTTACTCATTATGCTTACATCAGCCTTGCATTCTTTGCGGATATCCACATTTCTCACACGATCATACATGGTTTTGCCACACATTCGCCTCAGGGATCTCATTTCGACAGCATTCAGTTTACTTTCATCCTTCCTCTGCCAACTCCATGCCTCACTGCCATACATCAAGGTAGGTACCAGGACTCCATTGTGGACTGCTAGCTTCGCGTCTTTTGACAGTGTTTTATTAGCGCCAACGGCATTCAGTCCTCCATTAATGGAGTTACCTGCATTTACTCTTCTTTCAATATCTCTATCAGCCTTCCCATCTCTCGTAAACATACTACCCAGGTACACAAACTCATCCACCTGCTCCAAGTATTCATCATTCACAACTATATTGCACACTGTTTTCGTACTCTCCCTTTCAAATACCATGACTTTAGACTTACTTACATTCATCATTAACTCATTTTGCATACACACTTCGTTCATCCTAGACACGAGAGACTGTAGATCTTCCATAGTGTTAGAAATCAGCACCGCATCATCAGCATACAACAGGCAACATATTTTCAGATCACTCAAATTCGCGCCCAATCCCATCTCTTTCAATTCTTGCATACAATTATCCATGTATAAATTGAATAACCATGGTGACATTACGCAGCCTTGCTTAACACCTTTTGTGATGTCAAACCACCCCGTAAAACCACCGTTCACCCTAACACATGCAACGCTTCCCTCGTACAGAGACGCAATTGCCTGTATGAGATTTGTATTCACTCCATACTTGGACAACACCTTCCATAGCTTTTTCCTGTCGACTCGGTCGTATGCTTTTTGTAGATCTACAAAGGCACAAAAAAGTTTTTGGTTTTTTGCCAGAAACTTCTCAGTGAGCATACGCAAGGAGAAAATCTGGTCCATGCATCCCCTTCCACTCATAAAGGCACCTTGCACATCCCATATTTTATCCTTTGTTTCCATTCTTACCCTTTCAATCAATATTCTTCCGTACAACTTGCCGACTGAACTTAGCAGGCTAATAGCTCTATGATTCCCACATTCCATACGTGACCCTTTACCTTTGTATAATGGCATGATTACAGCCCTTCTCCAATCTAATGGCGTGTAACCCTCCTCTAAACACTGGTTAAAAAGTTTGCACAACCATGTGAGAATAATATGGCTATCTCCTTTAAAGTATTCGGCCGCAATATTGTCGAAACCTACAGCCTTACCATTCTTCATGCATTTTATCGAATTTTTAATTTCATCCATGCTGATTTTGATAACATTCACTCCGTCATCGTTCATACCCGATTCGCCGCTGGCCTCACTATCACTCGGGTTGCTTTCGAAGACTTCCTCAAAATATTTCATCCATCTCTCATTTATTTCTTCCTCATTCGTCAACATTCTTCCATCTTTCGATTTTATCACTTTAAGGCTCCCATTCTCTGGACCGCTCCGGGACTTTTTGACCTCCTTCCAAAACAGTTTAATGTTTTCTTGGAAGTTTTTTGTCATTTTTATTCCCTCTTCCTCTTCCAGACGTTTCTTTCGTACTTTCACTCCAACACTTACTCTTTTCTTGCATCCCTTATATACTTCTTTCGCTCTATCTCTCTCTTCGCTAGAAGCACTGCCAGCCGCTATCAGACATAACCATGCTTTCTTCTTCTCTGAGACCAGTGCTTTAATCTCGTCATCCCACCATGCGTCACCTTTCTTCCTACCTTGCGTACTTATTCCACACACATCTCTAGCAGATTCACAAAGACTAACCTTTATGTGGTTCCATGCTTCATCAATGCTTAGACCATCCATTTCCTTCTCATTCAATCTCGTCTCTGCACGCTTCTCATACTCACTTCTGACATTAGCGTTTTGAAGTTTTTCTACTTTGACTCTGGTAGGAGTTGATACCTTTTTCACTTTAGAGCGCCATTCGCGAAAGAGGTTTACTCTTGACACCACCAAATAATAAAATAACATATAATAACATAAAATATCAAATTATGTAAAAGAAATATAATAACATATAATAACAAATAATAAAATAACATATAATAACATAAAATATCAAATTATGTAAAAGAAATAAAATTATGGCTGCATGATAAAAATGTTAAAACAATCTTCTTATAAACTAGCTATTAGTAATTATTTTAACTTTCCCTTTCTTTTTTCACTTTTCACTTATAGCGCCGCATCCGAGCTCAAAAAGAAGAAAATGGAGAGATATGAAATAACGAATGTTAGAGGAGCACGCTAATATTTGAAGCGATAAAATCGATGCAAAAATTGCGAAAATGTTTAATAAAATACGACTCGTTTGGAATAGAGCAAAAATCTCGTGGAAAAGAAACATTGTGAATTTTTTCACAACTATAACTTGTAAAATAACTGAAACAAAAGTTTTTATAATAATTTTCGGAGCCTACTTTGCGATTATGTTCTATCGAGGGAATTTTATATAATTTGCGTTTCGGCGTAGAACGCGTCTAGATATTATCTTCAAAAATAACTATATTTTTATAAGAGCTTAAAACTTCAAATGTTTAAGGGAGATATGTAAGAAATCCGTAGATATTCGGGTAGCGGAGGTCTAATAAAACTAACATTATATTCTTACTTTCATGTAAAAAATTATGTTGTAACTTGTTGACGTGGTATTTCAGCAATTTATTTAGTTAACAAAGCATTTTTTTATTTTATTAGAAATAATTTATATTACCCACACAAAAGCAGTGCTTTTAGTGGGTTACCATTACTTACATTTATTTTTTATAATTTATACCTATGTAATTGTTTTTTAAAGTGCACTTACGCAAAATAATATAATGTATACCCGTGTCTTCATGAAAAATGAGATACTCATCTACCCTGATGATGGATACTGTAACGCTGTCCGAAACTAAACCAAACTTAGCTATAGAAGGAGGTAGCGCAACACGGCATAACACCCCAAAAACAAATAACGAAAATACTTTTGGCCATGAAAATCTAAAAACATATCTGAGATAGACGGCGTTTTAATGTGTGCGACGATATATAATTACCGTGACATAATTATCGATATATTTTTTTACATTTACTGAGAAAAGAAGTAGATACGCATTTGCACAACAGTCCACGATATAAAACATGTAATCTGTAAATGACTTTAGGTAGGTACTAATCAGGTAGCTTAGCTATGTTTGTTAATTAAATTTGCTACTGTTAGCTAGGAAACAATGAAAACATTTATTATTATTTATATCAATGGCTTAAACTCGTTTGACATAATGAAAACGATAATCAAACGGTTAATATTTCTATAACTATCAAATACATTAATTCCTGTTACGACTTATTACTCTCATGAACTCTTAGTCGATGGATGTGAATGAACTATTTTACACCCCTGATTTCTAATCAGTCACTTTAATATGAATTTCGCCTGAAGTGAATTGTGTACACCTTTATAACTCCATAACTAATGTGTATTTTTTCTTTGTCCACAGGAAACAGCTTCGAATGTGACTGCCGCCTCTCCTGGATGCATATGCTCAGGAATGATACCAAAAGCGAGAAGGTCAGATCTTCTTTGGAGCAAGTCACCTGCCACTTAGAACCAGAATTCCCCAACAACCAACTCCTCAACGATCTACAGAGTAAACCATCCGTACAACATTCAGTCAAGAAACAGATTATCCACCAACACGAAAACCGCATCCACGAAAAGACACACAATTCTATGACATCGGAAGAACAGAATCTTAACAGACAAGACAACACAAACCAAGACAAGGAAGAATATAATGACGATAACTATGACGATGCTCAACAAGATGGAACCAATGATGTGGAAGTTCCAACAGAAGCTAAAGAAGAAAAAGATGATAAGAAACATCTCTTCCAAATTCCACTCAATCTCCTACCATGTCCAGAAGAACTGAGAGATGCCACAGATTCCCCAAGCCCCAGCCAAGGAGAAGTCAAAGATTATAGAAACAAGAGCAGTGTCAGAAGTTCTTCGCCAGTAGTATTCTATACAGCTTTACTTTTCGTGATTTTGGTTGTGCGATTACATTCATAATTCAACGGTGGTGGAAGTTGAATATAAAAAAAAACAAATTTCCTGTAGCCTTTCACGTAAAATCTACAGAAAATTTTATAAAAATTTGTCAAATGAACTCAATAAAATACCGTCAAATTTCAGATCACTTTCAATTTCAGATCACTTTCAACAATTATTGCAAATAGATTTAACGTGAATTGGCTTATGACATTTGTCTGACTTTCTACAGAAAAGTTAAAGTGCAAGTTGATGGTTCTTATGACGGTTTTATCTTTGAGTAAGACGAATTATTTTCATATTGTTTTCACGTTTGAAAACAATTTTCTAAAATTTGATGTGCTCCTTCTACTTTTATACCTACGTAATGTTTAGATATTATAATTCAACACGTCGTTTGTGATTAATTTTTGCACTATGTAAATATACAGTTTCAGTAACTCGGTGACTTTTATTAAAATCGTAGAAATTTTAAGATTTTTTATTTTATTTCTTTAGTACGTAATAGTAACGTTTTTTATCGATTAATTAAGTACAACAAAATCTCAAATAGTGAATTATTCAATATTAATGATAAACCATTGCACAAAAATCTACCGTTAGTGTGTATTTTTTGGCTTTTACTAAGAATATATTTTTTTTGAATAAAGCTTTTAAATTTTTTTAATGTTCATGAAAGATTGTAAAATAGAAGTAAATTAATTATTTTAAATCATTTTTAATGGAAACAATGTATTTATTTTTTAAATTAGATTCGGATATAGACATTTAAACGATAGGTTTAGACAAATAAGTAATTTATTTTGTATTTTCCATTTGTTTTTTAATTAATTTTTCTTAAACTTAGTGTTACCATTATGAATAATATGCCATGTAAGAATTTCATAAATATTTTTCAATAAAGTGTTAAGATGAGTGCTGTGATTTATTTTTTTCATTTCTTTACTGAAGCAATTATTGAAATATTTTTTGTTTCTAAAAATGTAAAACACGAGTCTATGGAATAATTTTTTTTTTTGGGTTTCTAGGAATTATACATGATAATACTTTCTTGTTAGGAAGGTGAGCCGTTTTTGGTAACCAAATCTGAAAATATTGAAGTATTTCTCCACCAGCTTTTTCCATGCCAACTTCCATTCCCCACTCCTTTAAGCTTTACCTTTTCCAATTACGGGTACTGCCACCCCGGAAACTATTTATTGGATAACCAACACCTTTGCCAGATGTGTTGGTTATCCAATAAATAGCTAGTAGTTTTGTGACTAAGCAGGAGTGCCCGGGTTCATGGGGTGAGGTTTGTTCGAGTCTTGGCGGCGGTTGCTGTCTGCCCACCTGATAAATAGACTGGTAGAGGGTAGAGGGAGGCGTTTTGACCTCTCAAGTCAGACTCTCCCAATCCATCGCTCTGCACCGCAGTTGGTAGGATGGTTTCATTCTTCCTTATTGATCATTCTGACCTCCAAATTCCTATCCCCCCCCATTCGTGTTTCCTTCTTAGAGCATTCTCTCATTTCTTTCCTTAATAAAGACCCCCCACACAACTTCCCCTAATATGACATAAGCCCTGATGAAAATTATTTTCCTCGGGACCTCCTTTGTGGAGCCAATGTAAAGAAAAAACAACAACATACTCCATATGGGGAAGAAAGTTTCGTATGCCAATTGGCTCCATCAGAAAGGTATGGTACGGTATTCGCATAAAAATATAAGTATTATGTGCTCATTATGCAGAATATTGATTTTAATTTCATCGCAATCATAACTAGTCAAAACAATCACAATTCAATTATTGCTGTATTCCAATTGACAATCATTCCGTCAAATATTAAACAATCTGATTAAAAACAATTGATTTACAAAATGACGACTGAACCAGTTAAAACACAGTCAACAAAAAAATAAGTCTCACTGATTAAACGATAATTCCGATATCTGTTAAAATCGTTGATTGTTAAGCCACTAGTAAATGTCAATAATTCGGACCCTTTATTGTCCCAGACCGCACAGTGGTTCGTACGAAGCTTGTCCGACCAATCCATTAGAGCAATAATGTTAATAATGAATCTTTTGTGTGCAGAGTGAAGGACGACAGTCGCTACTTAGTAGATTGCTGCGGTCTTGGCCGCTCGATTAAATGTTTGCAATATGTTTTATTGTATGTTTGTAGTGCTATATTTATTGGAAACGTGTAAACATACATAGAAACAGGAAAAAGAGATAAAGGAAAATCATTTTAAAGAGAACATGTTTAAATGAACGAGGGATGTCCAAGAATTGAAGATCGTTCTAATTTTTAAAATCAGGGAAAAAATCATGTGAAATTTTAGGGAAATATCCCCATTATTATTCTATTAGTGTCCGTAACGATCAATGCACTTGGCAAGCTGTGGCACTAGGTGTTGATTCCTACAATAAGTCGTAAAACTCCGCCGCCAAAAATGCTATCACCTCTCCCCTCGCGTTTTACTCGGTCTCCGAGGTTTTTTCCGGCCAAATGTTGCTTCAGGTGAAGAAAAAGGTGCAATTCATGTAATTGATTGCATTTTTGATTCGGGGTTAGGTGCTAAACCCATGTTTCAACCTAAAAACTTCGCCTTGGTCAAATTGCATACACCATTTTTCACTCAAAATCATGTGTGTGGTAGACTTTCTGGTGTCTGGGATCAAAATCGCGAGCTTACGAACATCAACAGGGTGGACTGCTTCTCAGTTGAGAAAGCGAATAATTGAGCGCACCTCAAACGGACGCAAAGATCGCACTGAAGCAGTTATAAACCCGGATCACCGCCTGTTTTTTAGAGGAAATTCTGAGCTACACGCTAGTGCTGCCATATTTTGAGAAACTGAGGAAAGGTCTGTATTTCTTGGACAACCCTCGTATTTGTGCACACAGATTGGACCGCTAGTTAAAAAAAGTTTTTCAAACTAATGACCAATTTTTGATCTGCCGCCTAAATGACATGTTAATTTATGGTCGTGAATATGACATCGTTGACGACACGTCAACCAACGTCGGTGGCAGCCGTTTTACCAGCCAGTAGCTTTTTCCGATTAATAACGTCGTAGCCGGTTTTTAGGTCGTTTTTAATAAAATCAATAATTTATTGTAAATTAAAATATTCAATTTACACATTTTTAGAATGATTAAATTCATTAACGTTAAATCTTTCATACATTTTTACCGGAATCCGTAGTTTGTGAAAATATCCCATTCCTTTGAAATTTAAACTTGCCATTCAATTCGGCAATGTTATATTTATTGTTTTTTTTTCATTTCATTATTAAGATTTAATAAAAAGTAAAAAAATTAAGTAAAAAATAAACTCAATTATTATAAATCATATCAATAGTCAGTCAAACGTAACAGTCATAATATTTTTGCTCTGCGTTAAAGTAATTACTAAGTGACAAAACACAAAAACCGAAAAGTTAACGGTAGTGATTCCTTTTTGTGACACCAAGGACTAAAATCTATAAACTTCATATTAGTGATTTACCGTACCTACGGAGTATAATCAGCAAAAACAAAAATATAACTTAATATCATCACCAAGGTGTAACGCAGGTAGTAATTAAATTTACTTACAAAATGCATTGCAATATCTGCCCGGATCCAGTTATAACAGAAGAGTTAATTTTTATGTGCTCTACGTGCAAAGGCACATTTCATCTAGCCTGCGGGGGAATAACTGAGAACAGTTTCCGTAGGCTCACTCAGGAACGGCGTGCGCTACTAAAATGCAAACAGTGCAAAAATACGAAGACAGCAGTGGCGGCCGCTTCGGGCGTAGCGGAGACAATTAGCGGTAACGAACCTTTGGAGCCAGGTAGAAAAATGAACAATAAAGGACCGACGATCACCGCTCAGGCCCAAGCAAACTTAGAAGATCTGCAAGGGTTAGTCTTGGATAAGACATCCAATCTTGAAAGGAAACAAAATGACATCATGGAACAAAACAATAAAATTTTAGAAAGCATTCAATTCATGAGCTCACAATACGAGGACTTCCTAGTAAGGATCCGTGAAATTGAATCAAGGAACGAGGCGCTTACAAAAAAGAACATTGATTTGGAAGCCCGGATTAATGTACTGGAGGACCGTCTTGAATTCCAAGAGAGAGCTCTTAAGGCCAACAACTTAGAAATCAGAGGAATCCCGGAAAATAAAGGAGAAATACTACAAGACGTCATTTTTAACATCTGCCAAAAAACTAAGTCCAACATCCAAATCAAAGACATAGACGCTATTCATCGAGGAGCAAAAAAATTAAATAACAAATATCCGAGAGAAATAATAATCAAACTCAAATCGAATATAGCAAAAGAACAACTGTTAGCGGATGTGAAATCATATAACAAAAACAACCCGAATTTGGAAGACAAATTAAATACCTCGAACATTGGTATTGCTGGCCCGACTTCAAGAATCTACGTTTCCGAACAGCTGACATTTCGGGGCAAGCAACTATTTTGGAAGGCTAGACAAGAAGCGAAAGGAAAGGGGTACCGGTTCACGTGGACCCGAGCGGGTCAGATATATGTTAGACACGATACAGGTGCTAATGCAATATGTATATCTGATGAAAGCAAGCTCGCAGCGATGTAATACAACGAAAAGAACCAAAATATCGAGGTATGTACCGTCTCGCCCGTCTACAGGTATATGCAATAAAGCCGAAACTCAGCGATACAGCGAAGTTACCAGTCCTCATTACACTATTTACCATGATGTAAAACGATTAGCGTTGATTAATTATTTCACTAGTCAATTGTACGAACACACCCCATCCCGCTCATTTACACTTATTATTTTGTTACCATCAACATATTATAATTTTTTTATCACAACGTTTCAGCGGTTGCAAACATTCTGCTTTATATTATCAAATCACTGTCAACTTATTTCCACACACACCTATCTATTCAACTACATTGAGAAGAGTTTTAATTTTAATAACATATTATTGGAACGCTGTTTGCTATTCTACATTCAACTAACTTTTAATTATGTTTGATTTACCTTATGATATTAATAACCATTCAGGTATATTCTGTAACTCAAATATTATTGATAACTTGAATAATATAAAAAACTATAATTGGGGCTCCTACAGTCTAAAGATTATACATCAGAACATAAGAAGCATATCTAAACTTGACGATTTCCTAATTTTCTTAGATCAATTTAATAACGCGTTCGATGTAATAATCTTATCGGAGTGCTGGATAAATAAAGAGTACACCTCAAAAGCAATTCAAAATTACTCAGAATATCATACTAACATAATTCTAAATAAATCAAGTGGAATTGTAATTTACATCAGAGACGGTCTACGAGCACAAGTTGATGAAATATTACTACCACAAGCAAACTGTATGAAAATCGTATTGAACAATAACTTATGTATTTTCGCAATCTATAGGTCACCCTCTTTCCAAAATATTGACACTTTTTTGAATTCTCTACAATCTAACATCAACAGTTCAAAACAATTAGAACGGCAAATAATTTTAGGCGATTTAAATATTAACACGATCCCCGAGTACCACCGTCAATCCGAAGATTATCTGTGTCTGTTAACGGAAAATGGGTTCATGCAAACAATTAACAGCCCTACTCGAGAACAGGGCTCAAGTAAATCTTGTCTTGACCACATTAACGTTAAAAAAATTAAACATTGCGACTCATTTGTTATTCACACCACAATTTCTGACCACTACACTACAGCTCTCTGTCTTAAAAATAAGCCTCCCACCGCAGTCAAAATTAAATACATACCTCGAATAAACTACTTCAATCTACTTGAGGACTTAAATTCAGAAAAATGGGAAAACGTTCTAGACCAAAGAGATACTGACTCAGCAATGACAGAATTCATCACCAAGTTACATGATTATATAGCCAAACACACTAGTAAGAAACTCATATCTAATAAACAATTAAAACTTACACCATGGATCACCCCTGGCCTTGTCAAATCAATTCATAGAAGGAACCAACTACACAAAAAGGCGAAAAGTAGCCCAGAGAATAATATATTACAAACCCGCTATAAAAAGTATAGGAACTTGTGTAAAAAAATAATCATTTCAACTAAAGAAAACTATTTTAAAAACATTATTTACGAAAATAACTATACACCAAAAAGGCTATGGGAAGCATTTCGCAGTATAACTAAAACCAAAATCAATAAATCATCTGAAATTAAATCACTACACATTGATAACACTATCACATCAGACCTAAAAAAGATAGTAAACTTTGCAAATAACTATTTCACGTCAGTGGGAACCACTCTGGCCAAAAAAATTCTCGACAAAATTAACACAACTGAAACTGATCTCGCTAAGAAAACTGGCTGTAATCTCGAGCATAAAATAGATAATATTCGAACTACGTCACACGAAGTGATGAAAACAATTGACGAACTTAAGTCATCCAATGCGTGTGGCCCAGATAAGATCTCTACAAACCTGTTAAAAATTATAAAATCCGCCATAGTATCACCCATAACGTTCATTTGTAATCTAAGTTTTAACTCTGGAAAATTTCCCAATCATTTAAAACAATCAATTGTTATTCTTCATCACAAAAATGGGGATAAATCACAGATCAACAACTACCGACCTATTTCTTTGATCAACTCCGTGTCTAAAATTATTGAGAAAATTGTTAAGAATCGGCTCACCCTATACCCAGAAAACAATAACATCCTTTCCAATAGTCAATACGGTTTCCGTCCAGGTTTAGGCACTGAAAATGCCATTGCTAAATTGACAAAAATTATCTCTAATAACATAGATAGAGGTACAAAATGCATTGCGCTCTTCCTGGATCTAGCCAAAGCATTCGACACTATCTCTCATAAAATCCTGTTGAATAAACTACAGCGCATTGGTATACAAGGTCAGCTCTTCAATCTGTTGTGTAGCTATTTAGATAACAGGAGCCAAAGAGTGCTTATCAACGACACTATAAGCGATTCAGCTAATATTAAATTCGGTGTACCCCAAGGAAGTACTTTAGGACCACTTTTATTTAATATATATATAAATGATCTATGTAACAGTTCCTTTGCCGACCACATTATTACCTTTGCTGACGATACAGTTTTATTATTTGAAAGCAAAAACTGGAATGTTGTTCACAGTAAAGCAGAAGTGGGTTTAATTAAGGTTAAACAATGGTTAGACAACAATCTCCTCACGCTTAACTTAGATAAAACCAAATTCCTCCGTTTCAGTGCAACACAAGCAGGAAAACCAAAAGAAATACACAACATCCTTATACACCATTGTAATGACCAAACCACTTGTAAATGCTTAAACTTAGAATGTGTCGATAGCATAAAATATCTTGGAATCATGATAGATAAGTCTCTGAGATGGGACGAACATATAGTCTCAACTTCCATAAAGATCAGAAAACTTACTCATCTATTCATGTCTGTTAGAAATATTCTTCGCGTAAAAGATCTGAAACAAATGTACCATGCCTTGTGCAACTCATTGCTAGAATATGCTTCCTTGGGATGGGGCGGCTGTTCCAAAACAATAATGGATCCTTTAGCAAAAGCACAAAAATCACTTCTAAGGGTCATCCTTAAGAAACCCTTCAGGTATCCCAGTGATCTATTATTTGAAGAGATACGTGTTCTTGATGTACGGCAACTATACATAAGAAAAATTATTTTACATACACAAAAACACCGACACCAATATTCATCCATTGATCATCTCCACAACACCCGCCATGCAGGGAGGAATCCAGTGGTTCCACCCACTACAAACACATCACATGCCCAAAGACAATACTCCTACTTAGGGCCTAAATTGTTCAACATCATACCCGATGCATGGAAATCGAAAAATACAAGCACTTTACGGAAATGGGTTAGCAATTGGCTTCTAGATATGGGGAGAGTCAAGAGCGAACATATGCTAACACAATCTCACATACCTAATATGTACTAAAAAGTTTATGTTATTCAAAAAAAAAAAAAATCTTTTGCTCTGTTTTCTTATCCTTGTAATATAACGACTGTTCTTTGATTCTTGTAAAATAACGACCAGGCGTTTCAAAAATAAGTCCTGAAATTATCTATATAAATACATAGGAAATTCATATGTCATGTCATAATTATATTCTGGTTTAAATGGATTATTTCTATTACTTACTTATGGTACTTATTAAAATTAAATAGTCAAAAATAAATTGGGAACTAATATGTCAAATATTGGCAAATTATAAATATAAATGTGTAAATTCTAATATGCAATTGTTAATGTTCTCCAAAAAGACCTCGAAAGAATTTCAAAATTGTGATCGCCCAAAAGAAGCTATTTACCTATTCTGAAGACAATTATTGATGTAATTAAATGTAGTAAATTTAAAATATTATATCTAAAATATAAAAATCCACAGTTCCGAACCCCTGCAACTTGCAGTGGGAGGTACTGAAGGTACTCGTACCATCGAAACAGCGCGCTGCGGCGCATTGGAACTCGAAACATACTAAGGTGTTATTGAAAGTTATTATTGCAATTTTGTAAACCTAAGATCACCTTACTTTAAATTTTGGTTGTATACATTTTTATATTATGTTTGTATTCTTTCTTATCGTAACTTATTGATAACACATATCTCACTGTACTTAAATTTATATATTTTTTTTGCTCATATCTTTATTTCATGTATATGTTTTTATTTCCATCATAACTTTATTTGTTCTAGTTTTTTTTTCTCTATAAAAAAAATAGAACAAATAAAGTGACGTATATAAAAAAGTTACGTATATAAAAAAAAAAGTATTTATATATCATTTGTCATAATATATTGAGTATATAAATGGTTTCTTTCAAGATATCCTATGATATCTTGAAAGAAACCATTCACATGTTAAAAATATTATGAACTGAATATACAATTTGGCTGTCCTGAAACGGGTATCCTTCCCAGTTGGACAGACAAAGTATAATTTTCTAATTTATTGTAATATGTATGCAAATAAATAAATAAAAAAAAAAAAAAAAAAAAAAAAAAAAAAGAAAAACTTTCTTTTTATACTTTTTTAAAGGTTATTCCCACCAGTGAAATATACCATATTAGAATAAGTTAACAATAATAATCTAAAAGTGATATGGAGAAAAATAATTAGTTGATAATAATAATTCTAAAATTTGAAAATATGAGATTGACAAATATGACGGTTTGACAGGGTGGCAATGGCAAAATTGGTTAACGCACTCGTCCCGGTTAGACGGAGAGTTTTCTGTGTCTTATTCTCTTTCATATTTTCGTTTAGATTATTATTGTTAACTTATTCTAATATGATATATTTCACTGATGGGAATAACCTTCAAAAAAGTATAAAATGAAAGTTTTTCTTATAAAAATTGAATATTCATTTAGACTTTTATAAAAAGTCAATTGATCCATATAAATAAATTCGGATATATCTATCCGAGACGCTATCCAGGTTACAAACCAATTCTTAGAATGATTGTTTCCAATGAAAAAGGGTAGTTGCCCGTAATATGGAGAAAAATAATTAGTTGATAATAATAATTCTAAAATTTGAAAATATGAGATTGACAAATATGACGGTTTGACAGAAGGTGGCAATGGCGAAATTGGTTAACGCGCTCGTTCCGGTTAGACGGAGAGGTCTGGGTTCGAGTCCCAGTTGCGACCATTGTCTTTTTTCTGTTTTTCTGTGTCTTGTTCTCTTTCATATTTTCGTTTAGATTATTATTGTTAACTTATTCTAATTTTAACTATTTTTCCATTTTGATTCAAAAAGATCAATCCAGTAGACAGCTATAAAAACGAGGGTTCTCTTTAGATGATTTACTTGTAAGTGATGTTTTAACCTTTCCGCTACCATGTTCGAAAGCTTAGTTTTACCCCCAAGATGACCCGCATGTAACGCTTAAAAGTGATACAAAATTGAAATACTTTTAAATATTCTACGATCAAGATGAGGCTCGTCCAGGCATCGATTTTTCCCATATTTCTGTATGAAAACATGAACACGAGCCAGCAAAAAAAGCGAATATATATAGCGTGGCCTCGAAAAATACAGAGGGACAAATGTGTCCATCTGAAAGAGTATGTATCCACAATAGGCTTTCAAATTTCTGCCTAAAACGTATTAACAGACATTTTGTTGCGTTGCTCGCCAAAATAAAATGTTTATTTGCTCGCCAAAGTAAGGACTCCAAATTAGAGAAACTCATAGTCACTGGCAAAGTGTTTGGCTAAAGAAGCAGAGGAAGGTCACCGATGCGCTGGGGTGAAGTATCACTTGCGTCTGGTACGTCGGTGTCCGCAGCTCTCCTCGCAGCGTAGAACCGCGGGGAGTGGAGGAGCTTTGTCCATCATGGAAATTGGAGTAAGGGTCACGATTCTCAGCAATGAGGAACCAACTTAAGAAGAATGAAGTGAAAAACTACGTATTCTTCCAGGGTTGAAATCATCAACTGGTAACTATTTGACAAAACTATAACTATACGGTGCAAAAATGTCACTGACTGGTCACTGAGATGGCAAGAGAAGTAGAGGACGTCAACAAATAAGATGGGAAGACGACCTAAAACTCACGGCTGGAAATCAATGGAGAAGAGTTGCGCGTGACAGGTCCCAGTGGAAAATTTTAGAGGAGGCCTATGCCAAGAGGCAAACTGAGCTTCCGGAAATATTATAACAAACAAGAACATGTTTAATATTCATATCTAACAGAAGTCCAGAATAAAAAGGTTTATTATTATTATTTTTTTAATTAAATGAAGACAATATTAGCGAAACTCAATAAAAATCTGAAGACAGAAAAATCAGAAAAAGATATTGGTTCCACTGGGACTCGAACCCAGAGATACCTTAGCATTCATGGCCAACTGCTCTTCCGATTGAGCTATGGAACCCATTTCCAATTCGATCTCTTTTAACTGTATCATACTTCGACTAAGAACTACCAACACTATCTTCATTTTTCTTAACGCGCATATTATTGACTGCTATCTTTATATATGATTGCAAGATTCAACCCGAACTAAATGCTATCTAGATAGTGTCTGGATAAATTTTATCCATTTTGTTGTGATAACTAATTATAATTATTACAAGTATACCTACTTATTCATTAACTAACACAATAATTTATTTTGTGTCATTTCGTAAATAACCGCTCTGTTTTTAATCAGAAAGCAAATATTTGAGTTCATTATTGTCATGCACAAAATGATAATTGGATTTTATTTTTAATGAATTCATACAACCAATTTTCATAAGTATGTCAGATTGATATACGAGTGTTTGGAAAATTTATACGAAAGCAGAGCTATGGATGTTTATAAAATTAAATTGAAGCTTTATGAGTTATGAGTTTATGGGAAGTATACCTAATATAATACTTAAGTCATTATAAAACCTCACCAATGGAGATATCCGATAGCCTTGCACTTAGAAAAATTCAATAAAATAATTAACCGATTAGTGTATTGCTGCATTCACCATCCAGCGCCACGGATGGTGGAGCGACAGAGGGTCAGAGGGTCTGAGGGTCAGGGGGAGGAGGTGGTAGCCACTAGCCAGGCTGCCGCAAAGCCTTCGGGGCCGTCCAACAAAGTGCCACCACGGGGCAGTAACAAAAGCCACCCCATAGCGAAACCACATCAGAGCGCTATGGACAAAGTGAAATGAGTTAAGTTTCAAATTGTATCGTTAGGGAGGACTACTATTTCAAAAGGACGATTGTAAAGTTTGCGATAAAAGCATTGTCACGTAGTGTCCTCTGTTTATAATGCCTGCTTGTGAAATTACACGTGAGGAGCTTTAATGACAGTTAACCGTAATGTAGCGGGCGCGAGGCGGACTGTCATCAAAATAATACTTTTTCTCTTTTGATTCACCGCTAGTACATGCTAAACGTGCACGTGAGAGTAATTTTCAGTTATAATGAGGTGAGGTTTTATAAAAATTACTTAAAATTTAATAATACACGTTGAAGATAAAAAAAACAAGGTTTGTTGTTTCAATCCATAATAAAGGCTTCACGTTTAT
The DNA here is from genome assembly GCA_917563855.2 of Limnephilus lunatus. Taxonomy (NCBI): domain Eukaryota; kingdom Metazoa; phylum Arthropoda; class Insecta; order Trichoptera; family Limnephilidae; genus Limnephilus; species Limnephilus lunatus. The sequence goes on along the minus strand of OU830602.1, from coordinate 50,548,401 downwards.
TATGGATTTTCCACAATACGATGTTTTTGTTGTATTGTTTGTTCTTAGACCTTAGAGGGTTATTTTGTCAGATGTTCAGATTATTTCCGCTTTGCAATAAATGGAATATTTCCAAACGTATCTAAAAACGAGAAACTGTTTTTGAAAGGTGATGATGAAATATGCTTTCAAATTGTAGATATTATTAGAAATAAACATGTAATTTTTGAAAAATAAAATTTTCTCAAACATGAAAAAGTTTTAAAAATGGCTCACCTTACGTATTTTACTAAAATTACTAGTAATGAAAAAAAACATATTAGAATAAACCCATAAAAAATTATTAGACATATGTATGTATTATACACATTACTGTAACCTAATTTTTTTGTAATTTCATGTAAAAATAATTAATAAAAAATCACAAAATTACAAACTTTTAGACACGTTTTTAGATTTTCACGGCCAAAGCATTTTGCCAAAGGCATCTGTTGGATCTGCCGGATCTGCCCTGATGATGGACACTGCAACGCTGTCCGAAACGTTGGCTAAAGAAGGAGGTAGCGCAACGCGGCATAACACTTCGAAAACAAATAACGAAAATACCAACTTTTATTGCAGTCGGAATTCGGCTTCACAAATGTGTTATGTGGTGTTTTTTCTTTCTAACACGGTTTTTTTATTATATTTTTCACCATGGAAGCCACAATGATTTTTATGAGACCTTTATGAGTTATTTCCAAAAGCGAAAAAATTAGACCGATCGGTTAAGGGTTTAATAGACAAAGTAAAGAGAGTTTTTTTCTCTCGAATAGACAAAATTACTTAATACTCCCAATATTATTGGGATATATTTTACAATATTTTAACTATTTCCATCTAGCGTAAATACAATCAATGTATGGTTTTCTATACGTTAGAATCAACAAATTTAATTTACAGACATTTGCAAATACGTTACGGACGAGTTTGTGTAATTGAGAGTACGTTTGAGAAATTGTATGGCTAATGAGGACATTGACAGAAGGGTGAATACAGGAAATTCATTTATTGAGGGGTTGGAAGCGTGGTCTCCGAATTAAGTTGTCGTATGAAGCGAAACCACAATGGAGTTTTGAACCCGCACCTATATGGGATTGGTAGGTATGCATTTGCAAAGACTTTGTGGAGAGCAATTATCAATAAAATCCTGCAATTATCCTACCTACTTAATCTTCCATCCTTAAATGTTACCATAACCGATATAATTGTGGAAAGGAAAATAGCAAACTTTACAAAAGGTGATCATATTGCTCATAGAAGAGAGCTGTCAGATGGCTGGCTGTGAGTGTAAATTAATGCCTGAGACTATTATAAATATATGAACATTGCAGAGTTATACTTCAATTTATACATTATTGTGAATTTATATACTAGTACTATTTAATGCTTCATATTGTGAAGTGAAGCATCCAGAACCTGAAGACGTGTGGCCCCAACTGCGACGGGTGAGTCCTTGTTCCTATACTAAAATGTGGGCTTATCTTATGTTCCAGAAGCCCAGATTTGAATCATTACTGTCACACTCACTAATAATGTCCATCAGGTTTGGCCAATGCATTCAAACTTAAGGCGCCGTATCCCCGCTCAAAAAGAAGAAGATGGAGAGATTTGTAATTACAAATGTTGGAGAGAGCGCGCTCAAATTTAAAACGATAAAATTGAAACGAAAATTGTGGAAATTTTTAATTAAACACGACTCGCTTAATATAGAGCCAAAATCTCGTGGGGAACATGCAAAATAGCATTTAAAAAAACACGGGAATTTTTTTATACATTATAACTTCGAAAATAAGTGAAATGAACGTGTTTATAATAATTTTCGGGGTATACTTGCAATTTTTTTCTTTCGAGGGAATTCCATATAATTTGCGTTTCGGCGTGGAATGCGAGTCGATTCTAGATGTTATCTTAAAAAATAAAACATATTTTTTTAAGACCTTAAAACGTCAAATGTTTAAGGAAGATATGTAAGAACTCGGATTGGGATGGATAGATTCATTCCTCCGACAACCTTGACACACTGAACCCTAGATTTCCCACCAGAACATTCTCTCTTTCCTTTTCTAAAAAAAACCCCACACAGCATCCCCAAAGATGACTCATGCATTGAGGGAAATTATTTTTAACAGATCAAGTAAAATATGGTTATTTCGACACGCTGTTGTCAATTGAAAAGTTTGAAAAATTAGTAAGAAAATATGTTTTGGATTTAATCGGAAAGGTAGTAAAAATGACAATAATATTTTCATAATCCGTAAAATCAATTCTGATGCTTTCAGACGGGGGAGATAAATGCATTTATAGTTCGCCGATAATAATTGATTTATTTATCGCCACGCTCATCCAGGCGCAGGCGGCACGCTTAGGTCAACAGAGATGATAAATGAGTTGTCTACTGGGGCTTTCAATTGATAAAATCGAAAAATACAAAAAAATAACTTTGTGGATGGTGGCAGTTTTTTATTCAAATGATAGTGGAATGCACAATCATACTATATTATAGATTGTTTAAATGGTGTAAGACAATACAAGTACAAACAATTTAAGTTTAAATAGTTGAAGATAATATAAGTATGAACAATATATGTTTAAATAGTTCAATAGTCCGGTCAAGATAGACATTCACTCTAGAACAAATTTCCAAGAAGCTGAAAGTTTACATAAACATTAGGGATACCATTATAATGAAATTGTGAAAAAGTCCCAATTGATCCCATGTGAGGAAATTTTTTTATTCATGGTCAAAGTTCACCAAAACGGGTTTTTTTGGATATTTTAGCGAAACGGTTAGTTTTATGATAAAAATAGTTCAGATAAAAATTGTAGATAATGCAATTATCTACAAAAAAGTGTGGTATGCTTTTTCTCCTAAGATTCATTATTTCTGAGAAAAAGCGATTCCAAAATTTACCAAAGTTGTTTCACTATACTACGCGCACTTTTCCACGCCACGTGTCAGGTAGTGTACTTGACGCGTTTTTTTACCAGTAGGCCTACTCCACGGTCTATTTTATTTAATCCTAGTAGAATAAAAGGTCTTCTCATTCAATTTTCTCTTCTTCTTCTCTTTCTCCATCTTCTTTTTCTTCTTCTTCTTTCTGAGTTGACGTAAATTGTTCAATCAGCGATACATTAGTTGTTTCATCGTCGATGTAAGGAACTTCTTCTGTTGGATATTCAACATTTGAGCACGACTAGCCTTGACAACTGGTGCATGCTAGTGAACTAAGTAAGCTACATCTCTAATTACACCCCTTTTTGAAGTTGCAAAAAACAGTATTAAGAAGCGTATGCATAACTTTTTTTATTTTTTTATTATAACATTTTTTAATTTAATTTAATTTGATGAATAATAATAATAATGACGATAATAGAACGATATGAGTTTAACTGGTTCAAGATAATACAAGTTTGAACAATATAAGTTTAAATAGTTCAAGTTAATACACGTATGAACGAACAATATAATGATGAACAATATTTGGAAAATAATATCAATGATTTAATAATCAAATGAGATTTATGATAATAAATAATTATAATTATAATAAAACTTTATTCCAGAATATCTGCAGAGGTAGTAAAATGCAGTACATTCCAAATAACACAAAAAATAATTAAATAAATTCAAAATCCATACGTAGAATAAAACAGAAAAGAAGTGAACAAAAAAATTGTGTTAAATACAAAAAATTATGGATGATATTTTACTCTCTTCCGTCTCCAGGCCATCTAGTACAGTCGATCGATAAGGACTGCTAGGATAACTTTTCATCGTTCCCTAGGACAACTGCAGATTGCCAACGAATAAGTATCAGTGAAAAATCACTAAGTGTTCATAATATATTCGTCTTCAACTCTTGTTTGTACGTCGCGATATGCGGTTATCCTAGAGAACCATAAGAAGTTACCGAAAGTTATCCTATCAATCCTTATCGATCGACCGTGCTAGAAGCCTCTCGGGGAGACTCCATCCGGCCAACCATAGCAGTGGTATCTTATGGTATTATTCGGTTGACGTTGATTGGGCCGTAAACTTCCCATGTGTTGACGATGTGCTCTCTTCCCTCCTTTAGGAATATTTCTGTAGCGCTGCAGTATTTCGGTAGGCAGAACAGTTAGCGATAAGCATTATAGAGCGTTTAAGCGACATAAGCATTATAAGCGACTTATAGATTGTTATTAGTCGAAACTTGATCCCACTTTCCCATCCCCTTTCACACTACCTTCAATTGGGGATGTCGTAGTCTCACTGGTTGCAAACGAGAGCAGTTGGGACTCTTGTGCATTATTCACATTAAAAAACATGTAACGATATCCTATGGTTATCTCTAGGGTTTAACGATTTATTTATATAGATTTTCCATAAATAGATCGTTTGTCGGTGGGTTGACAATAGTTGTTTGACAACGCCTACGGAAATAAAAAAAAACGTTTTTAAAACGACAAATAAAAATAGATTTAAAAGTATGTGCCCAACAAAAAAACCCATAAATTAAATTATTTCACAAGTTAAATCCGCTAAATCCTTGTTTGCACTGAGTTGTGAAAAATCATCCATAAAACACCCCTGTGAGAATAGAACACGTGACCGTGCCCATAAAAACCACAATTTAATCATATTAACTTATATATGGAGTGCCATAAAATTGATTTATTTAAGTTTCCTCCAGTATATATTGGAATACGGTTACCATTTTTTCATTTCATTTATTGACGTGTGATTTATCGATGTTGCTAAACGGCACCCTTATCATTTTTATCGGAAAGTAAATTATGGTAAGTAAATATATTATGAAAGGGATGAATCTTCTTTCTGAAATTCTTTTCACAAATTGAAAAGAAGTGTCATTTCAAATAAAAAAATAAACGGTTGATTTCAAATGGTCAAAAATGGCGAAACTAAAAATGCTGATTCCAGCACTGATGTATCGCCGTGAGGCGTGGAATTGGCAGAGGAAGGGTGATGTAGAAATGAGATCTCCATTCGATTATTTCATATTCTATTATCGATTGGCAAAGAGAATAATATGTAGTGTTCAATTTTTATACATTTTAAGTAAAGTAGGTTTTTAATATTTTAAAATAAGTATATAAATACATAACTAACTAACTAACTAACCATCACGCCGTTTCCCCACAAGGGTAGGCAGAGAGGACGGACCGCCAAACAACTCCGTCTTGGCACACACTCCTTGCCTCGTTCACATTCACACATCGTCGCATATATGAGCTTCTATTATTCTGACTCTTGACATGGCCCGACTCAAGTATCTGATTCACTTGGTCGAGCAAAGTATTTCTAAGGCGTCCTCGACTTCTTCTATCATTCACATTTGCGTTATATATTCTCATTACACTCCTTTCCTCGTTCATTCGCTCTACATGCCCAAACCATCGGAGCGTTCCTTTCTTGATCTTACTCATTACGCTTACATCAGCCTTGCATTCTTTACGGATCTCCAGGTTTCTCACACGATCATACATGGTTTTACCACACATACGCATAAGGGATCTCATTTCTACAGCATTCAGTCTACTTTCATCCATCCTCTGCCAGTTCCATGCCTCGCCGCCATACAATAACTTAAAGAATGTAATCTCAGATACGTTTTTAAGTATTTTCTTTATTTGTTTTTGGGGTGATATGCCGTGTTGCCCTACCTCCTTCTTTAGCCAGCGTTTCGGACAGCGTTGCAGTGTCCATCATCAGGGCAGATCCGGCAGATCCGACAGATCACATCTGTCGGATCTGCCACGGCATCTAACACGGATCTAACATGGATCTAACAGGGTGTAACACCCCAAAAACAAATGCCGAAAATGTCTCATATTGTAATATTTAATCATTGAAGACAATATTTGACAAAAATAAACAAAAGATTTAATTTTTAAAAATGTAGGAATTGAACCCAGGACCTCAGCCTCGCTGGAGCTCTACTATAACCACTGAGTTAATTCATTTATCACCATTATATTTAACTCTATCGAACTTCGAAAAAGAACTATTAAAATTATCTCCATTTTCTTAACGCACTTTTTTATTGTCTGCTTAAATTGTATTTTTTTGATATACATAATAAAAATATGCGTTTTAGTATCGCCTGTCTCGACACAGGTATGTATTATAGTAAGACAGGTATCGAAAAACCAAATGTAAACATACCTTTTATAGATAAATAAATAAAAAAAATAATGAAAATTTGCTACTGTTCCTTTTTATTTTTAACCCTCCTGCGCAAAACGGACGGGTGTTATAAGTTTGGCCGCCGTCTGTGTGTCTGTCTATTGCTTCGTAGTTCCTAAATGAATGGGCCGATTATGATGCGTTTTTTTGGTTTAAAAGTTTAAGTGATCGAGATGGTTTTTAGCTACAATTCATAAAAATCTGTTCGGGCGTTTCAAGGTCATCGGCTTTTTTTTTTGTGTCGGGGGTTAATAACAATTTTTAAAATTTTACATATTCTACGTCTTATCATTTTTCATATGTTCCTTTAGATTTATAAGTATTATCTTCGTCTTCAATGATATATTATATTGATGTGTATAACATTCAAAAT